>CM060392.1:85753857-87167065 GCA_030545235.1 Helianthus tuberosus | reverse complement strand
CAATGATTTACAACACTTTGATCCCACTGATTTAGAAGAAATGGACATTTTGCATCAATTGGCTTTGCTTAGTGTAAGAACAAGCAAATTCTATAAAAGAACAGGGAGAAAATTTCCAGGGTTACATGGGAATTTAAAAGTGGGGTTGGATAAGTCAAAAATTAAGTGCTATAAGTGCAATAGGCTAGGTCATTTTGCTAGGGAATGTAGGAGTCAAACCACTGGTCCAATAGTCACTCATCCCAGCTCAAATCCAAGACCACAACACCAAAGCACTGTGCATTATACCCAATATACCCCTGCTACCCATGTTAACACTCCTCACTATGCTGCAACCCCTGTGCCTGTGCATTATGGTCAAACAACTGTTCCACAAATTCAGTATGTTCAAACCCCTGTCCCTCAGGCACCAGTGCAACCTGTTGCACCTCAACAAGCTGCTCCAACAGTGGTATAACCAGATCAACAAAGCTTTTTCACCCAAGGTTTTGTTGACTGGAGCAGCATGCCTGATGAGCTTGGAGATGAAAATTTTGCACTCAATGCTTTTAATGATCCTTCTAATGATGAATTTTGTTTGATGGCATTAGAGTCAATACCAGAAGGGGTAGAAACTGAAGGAGAACAGCTAAGTAATGAAACAGTGGATGAAGTGACTGAAGCAGTGGTTACTGCTGTTACTAGTGAACTACTGCTGGGAGAAAATTCAGAAACCCTGATTGAACCACTAACCGACCCCTGGTCCGAAGAAGACAAAGAAGAAAAGGGTGAGAAAGAAAAAAGAGCTGATGAAGAAGATCATCAATGTGATTGTGCCATGATGGCTGCTGCCAAGGTATCACCTCAAGTTCTTGAAAAACTGTGTTCAGCCAAATGCATTATTGCATTTGCTTACATCAAAGAGGTAAATGAAAACCTTAGGGATAAAATCTTAACTGATGAAGTCAAATTTTAAAAGTTGTTAAAAGAACTTAGAAACAAATTGGCTGAAAAAGACAAAGAAATCAGTAGTCTCGAAGAAGAGCAAAGCATAACCAAGACTCAACTCCAAACTATGGTAGAGAAATACCAAGTTTGCAAAAAGGAGTTGGAGTCCACCCAGATCACTTGTGAAAGATGGGTGGAATCTTGCAAAGGGTATGAGGTTATGCTTGAGAAACAGATTAAAAACAATGTGAAATTTGGTGTTGGTTATATAAAATATGACGATGAAAACATTGCTTTTGAAAAATCTGTTCAAACCACTGATGTAACCATTGCTGGAAAACAAGCTGGTTCATCTGAAATTATACCAACTAACAAGAATGGCCAAGAGGTTAAAATAACCGACAAACTTGGTAACAAAATCACTTTGGAAAGATCTGTGGGATCCTCAACTTTTGAGGAAATTGAGAAATACCAATTTAAACCCACATGGTCTGATGAGTGTGACATTCTAGAAAATTTCAAGCCCATGGACTTTACAACCACTGATGGTGTCACAGCTCCAAAAGCAAAAGTCATCCCTCTCAAGGACATCCCAGCTGAGGTTAAAAACTCTGTTGCAAAGGAGTCTGAAAAGAGAAAGAAGAGAGAAAAGATTAAAAACCTGTTTTGTGAATTTTGAGAAAAAAGGAATCATCTAACAAAAGATTGTTTCCATTTAAAAGCATATGATTTAAACAAAACAAGTGTCATTGTCCCTGCTGAAAGCTGCACCATCTGTGGTAAAACAAACCACAAAACTCAAGCATGTGTGTATCTCAAAAACTTTGATGTTGAAAAGAATGAGTACACTGCTAAAACATCCTTGCGTCCATCAACATCATCTGTCAAATTCACCAAGAATCAACCACTGTTTGTGCCAGTCCAAACAGCTGTTACAAAACAGCTGAATCAAACATCTGTCCAAAGAAATGTCCAAGTGACTGATGCACCCCCTGCCAACCAATTCAGAAAAGGCAAGGGACAATCATCTTACCAAAGGATTCCACACGTTTATGAGACCTACAAAAGGCCCTCTAAACCAAGAGTGAACAGGCATCCTTTTGGTTATCAACAGGTGATTGGTCAAAACCCACAACAGTGGTTAGAAAGAAACAGTCCTAAAACTATCCAAACCCCTGACCTAACCACTGTCCATCAACCTGCATCCATCCTAGACACTGTTGAGACCCCATCCAAAGCCTTATTGGCTTTGGAAACCCTAATGAACTAATCCTTTTACTTCATGTGCAGGGAGCTTCTGCATGCTTAGATAGTCTTTGGTATGTAGATAGTGGAGGCTCCAGGCACATGACATGATGTAAAGCCATACTCAAAGATTTCAAAATCCATGGAGGGGGTGATATATCCTTTGGGAATAATAGTAAAGGGAAAGTTCTGGGGTCTGGTATAATTCAATCTGGAAATGTAAAATTTGAAAATGTCAATCTAATAGACAATCTAAAATTCAACCTCCTAAGTGTTTCATAAATGAGTGACAAGGGGTATGGGTCATTCTTCACAAAGGAGTGTTGTAGGATTGTTGGACCAGAAATGGTTGAAAAGATTGAAGCAATAATAAAAACTGGAAAAACAAAACTTGTTGCTCAAAGAAGTGGCAATGTTTATGTTGTTGATATGTCAAAAGAGAGTCCCAGAACTGATGCCTGTCTGTTCTCAGCTGCCTCTAACGAAGAGACAGAACTTTGGCACAGAAGATTGGGGCACACAAATCTCAAGACAATCACTGATATTTTAAAAAATGGCTTGGTAAGAGGCTTACCACAAAAATTGTTTTCATGTCCTTAGCATTGTATTTCCTGCTTAAAAGGAAAACAGCATAAAAGCTCATTTAAGTCCATTGAAGAGTCCAAAACAACCCAGTGTTTGCAAATGCTGCACATGGATTTGTTTGGCCCAGTTCAAGTCATGAGTCTTAAGAAGAAGAGATATTGTTTGGTTATTATTGATGACTTCTCTAGGTTTACATGGACTTTCTTTTTACACTCAAAAGATGAGACTGCAGGCATTTTGCAAGACTTTGTAACACAGGTTGAAAAGCAATTTGACCTTCCAGTAAAAGTCTTCAGGAGTGACAACGGCACATAATTCAAAAATAAGGAGTTGGATGCCTTCTGTGTGAAGAAAGGGATTGTAAGGCAGTACAGCATCCCTAGAACACCAGAGCAAAATGGGGTAGTTGAAAGAAAGAACAGAACTTTGATTAAGGCTGCCAGAACCATGCTTGCTGATTCAGGTTTGCCATTAACTTTTTAGCCAGAGGCAGTAAACACTGCTTGCTATGTCCAAAACAGAGTTTTAATAAACCCCAGGCACAAAAAGTCTGCTTATGAAATTCTGTATAAAATCAAACCACTGATCTCATACTTTAAAGTATTTGGCTGCCCATGCTTTATTTTGAATTTAAAAGACTCCATCTCAAAATTTGCAGCCAAAGTAGATTGTGGTTATCACCTGGGATACTCAACCACTGCCAAGGCCTACAAACCAAAGCAGTGGAGGAGACCTTGAATGTAAAGTTCAATGAACTTTCATCAATGAAAATCCCTGCAAATCCTGCAGATTTGTTTGATCTTGATAAATTCACTTTTGAAAATACTGTTGTCAAGACTAACAGTGCAGGTCCATCAGAGGATTCAACACCAGATTATGGGTATGAAATCATCATCCCTCAAAAGTCTGTCAAAATAGGAAGAGCAGCAGATGTTCAAAACAGTTGTCAAAGCTCAACCACTGCTACCTCAACAGTTGTTGACCAAAGTAGCCCCTTAACCACTGCTTCCACATCATCAAGCACTGTTGATAAAAGTCCACAAACAGTGGATTAAAGTCAGCATGTGTCCACACCTTTGCCTCCTATTCCACCACCTTTTGAAGCCACTGCTGGATCATCAAAGTAACCAGCAGTGGTTAGCTCAGATGATACACATTTGCAGCCTTCACCAACAAATGCCATAATACCATACCAAGGAGATTTAATCTTCTTGAGATCTCATCCACCTGACCAAATCATTGGCAACATCAATGAAGGGGTGCTCACAAGAAGCCAAACCCAAAACATTTGTCTTTTTGCCGGTTTTCTATCACTCCATCAGCCAGTCAAGTACCAAGAGGCACTGGAAGACAACAGCTGGGTAGAAGCCATGCAAGAAGAGCTCCAACAGTTTAAAAGAAAACAAGTATGGGAGCTTGTACCACTGCCAAAAGATGTATGTCCCATCAGCACAAAGTGGGTCTTCAAAAACAAAACTGATAAAAGGGGCATTGTTGTCAAGAATAAAGCCAGGCTTGTGGTTCAAGGTTACATACAAGAAGAGGGGATTGATTATGATGAAACATTCACCCCTGTAGCAAGATTGGAATCTATAAGACTGTTCCTGGCCTTTGCTGTCAACCACAACATTAAGGTGTTTCAGATGGATATCAAAAGTGCTTTCCTCTATGGTACAATTCAAGAAGAGGTGTATGTTTGTCAACCTCCAGGTTTTGAGGATCCATTTTATCCAGATCATGTCTACAAGCTAAACAAAGCTTTGTATGGCCTGAAACAAGCACCTAGGGCCTGGTATGAAACTCTTACCACCTTTCTACTCTTAAATGGTTTCAAAAGAGGTACCATTGATAAAACACTGTTTCTAAAATGGAAAGGAAAGGATTTAATGATTGTCCAAATTTATGTGGATGACATTATTTTTGGAAGCACATGTAATAAAATGTGTGAAGAGTTTAGGGAACTCATGACAGCTGAGTTTGAAATGAGTGCAATGGGTGCAATGCTTTCTTGGTCTCTAAGTTCAGTAAATGCAAAATGGAACTTTCATTCATCAAAGCAAATATGCTAAAGAACTTTTAAACAAATTTGATATGAATGATTGTAAACCATGCAGCACACCCATGGCAACAAATACGCTAGTCATGTCTGATGAAAAGGATGAGCTGATTGACCAAACTCTATATAGAAGCATGATTGGGTCTTTGTTGTACCTAACTGCATCTAGGCCAGACATCATGTTTGCAACGTGTGTTTGTGCAAGAAGTCAATCAGCCCCTAGAAAATCCAACCTTATTGCTGTAAAAAGGATATTCGGATACATAAAAAGTGCTCCCACACTTGGTATCTGGTATCCAGCTAATGGGAATATCAAGCTTTCAGGATTTTCAGACAGTGACTTTGCTGGATGTAACACCACAAGGAAGTCCACATCAGGAGGGTGCCAGTTTCTAGGTGATTGCCTAGTTTCATGGCAAAGCAAAAAGCAAGCAGCTGTTTCAACATCCACTGCTGAAGCTGAATACATTGCTGCTGCAAGCTGTACATCCCAACTCCTATGGCTTCAAAATCAGTTGCTGGATTTTGGTATCACTGCCTTAAAGACACCTCTCATGTTGGATAGCCAGGCAGCAGAAAATATCATCAAAAATCCAGTTTCTCATTCAACCACCAAGCACATCGACATCAGACATCACTTTGTGAGGGATTGCTATGAAAAAGGTTTGATTTCTTTGCATCATGTTCCAACTAAAGACCAGCTGGCAGATGTGCTCACAAAAGAATTAGATACATCCACCTTTGAAAGCTTGGTCTCTAGGATTGGCATGCTAAACATGGAATAACAAGCAAAATCTTGTTTTTCTATGAATAAAAGCATTAAAATGTTTTCAGAAAATCAAAAATCCATCCTTAAAAATAACTAAAAATGAAATTTTCATTAAAATCCTTAAAAGTCTGCCATAACCACTGATTGTTCAAAAGTCTGCTCTACTTCAAAGTCTGTCCACTGCTGAAAGTCAACCCCTGCTCTCTCATTTTCCTGATAAGCACTGATGTTCAAAATCAGTGTTTTATTCACTGATATGCTATCTACTGATAGTAAAAATCACCCACTGCTTCCATTTGTTATCATTGTAATCACTGCCTTCATCAGTAGTTTTCATAAAAGTACTGTCCTTCATTTCATCAGGGGTTGGCACGTGGACAGTACATAGCGGTCAGACCTTTTGTAACCGCTGCCACGTCAGCATTCACTTTTTCTCCATAAAATCCCCATTCAAAACCCAAACAGGGTTTTACTGTCGAATTGAATTCTTAAAAATTCTCTTCTCAAAGCAGTTTTTCATCTCGTCTCCTCAAATTTCTTCATAACGTTCTTCGATCATCATCTCCGAAATGACAAAATCGAAGCCATCTGCAAAACCCATTTCCAAATCATCCTCAAAAGAAGCCTCTCAAAAGGCCAAACCTATCGAAATCCCACACAAACCTTCTCACAACCTTCTGGGTCTTCTCACAAAACCCGGCACCACCGATGCTTTTGATTCCATCATTGATCTCATGTCTGCATCAAAGTACAAAACTTTGCTTATAGCAGATGCACCCATTTACTTGGCAACCCAAAGGGAGTTTTGGAAAAATGTAACCCTTGACAAACAAGGCGAGACTGTCATAGCCATTAACTCTTCTCTAAAGGGTAAAGCTATCAAAATCACACCACAATCCATCTCAGAGGTCTTTCAACTCGATGATCAGAAAGGTATAACTTCTTTCCCTAAAAACGAGTTAAAAATTGACTTTATTGAAAGAGGATATGCAGATACAATGATGAAAAGGGATACCTTACAAAAAGGTTTCTTCCCCCCTGCAACAAGATTTTTATTCCATACCCTCCTAATGTGTGTTTCAAACAAAACCACTGCTTTTAATGAAATACCATTAAAGATTCAAAACCTGGGGTATGCTATTCTTCAAAAAGAAAATTTTAATTATTCTCAGGTAATCTTTAATGATCTGGTTAAAAATGTTTAAACAAAGGCATTCTTACTGTTTCTAAGATTTCTAAGTTATTATTTTGATAAGAAACTTGGTAAGACTGATGCTTCTGCAATAAAACAAGGTGAATCTCTTCAAATGCACAACTTAACTGCTGAAACTTTTACAAGAATGTCAACACCTTGCAAAACACAAGCAGAGGTGCCTGAGCAGAATTTAGCAGCTACCACTGCTCCTCAGGTATCTGCTGCTGAGCCCACTGCTCAAGGTGATCAAAGTAGCAAAACAACTGCTTTGAAACCCACACCTATAATCACCAAAAAGCAAAACAAAAGGAAAACTTAAAAACCCCCCAAACCTATCAAAAAGGCAACTCTGGAGGATGAGATACCAGAGCAAATGCCAGTGACAACACAAAAGTCACAAGAAACCACTGCTGCTACTTCCTCACGGCAGTTGGTACAAATATCTCAACCCATAACTGAAACTCCTCCTGCTTCTTCTCAAAAAGAACAGGTTGTACATATAGGGACACCACAATATGATGCTCTGGAATCACTTACTTCCATCATCCACAGCCCAATGCCCGGGGCAAATTCTCTTTCTACACCAAACATCACATCCATAATTCCCCCACCAACTAAACTTTTGTTGGATGCTATTGATTTGAACCAGGCACAAACCAGTCCTTCTCAATCACCTGTCAATGAGAATATACTTCAACCAATGACTGGGTCTGATGTATCAATCATAGTTAACCCACCAACAATGCCTGAGGAGGTTACACCCCTTGAGTTACAAGTAACTCTTGGTGGTAATCCAAGTGAAGCAGCCACTACAAGTGCTGAACCCACTGGTTTGCACTTGGACAGTGGTTACATCAATAAGACTTCCTTGGAGGCAATTCCTTCCATAGCACCTCTGCCAACCACCAGTGGATTTGTTTTGACCACTGGCAACATCAAAAGGTTGTCAAGTGTTGAAGGAAGAAGACCCCAATACCAAGAAAAAGGGGCATCAGTGGTTAATGTTTGGAGTACACTCCCTACCACAACCACTGATAAAACCACTGCTAGTGGGAAATCAGATGATCCCATTAAATTGTGTGATGGTTTAAAGTACCTTGAATTAACGGAACGTGTTGAAAAACTGGATACTTCGGTTGCAGAAATCAAAGAAATGTTACAACAGTTGTTGAAAGTACAAAAGGTGCAATCCACTGTTGTTCCACCTCAAGCACCTGCTCCACCACAAGCACCTGCTGCAAATGAGCTCTGTAATCTATTTCAACCTTTTCTCCAACAACAAAAACAAATGGCTGATCAGCAACATGCAATACATGTACAAGTGCTGAGAAACACAATGGAGTCTAGGTTCAAGAACATGCAAGCTGACATCAAGGCTATCAAGGCCCACATATTGGAAACCACTTGCACTGCTCCTCCAACTGTTATCTTTATTGATCAGTTACCCCCATATAATGCCAAAAAGGGGGAGAAAATTCAGGAGTGGAAAAAGAAAGGAATAGAAGATGGTCTCTACATTGAACCAGAAAGGGATGCTATGACTAGAAAAATTCCTTTGCCAGATGGTAGCAAAAAGGTTGATGTTACCCAAAATGCACTTGATGAAGCTATAGCAAGTGTAAAAAGGGATAGAGAGGCAAAGGATATGTCAAGATGGAATGAGGAGAAAAGAGCTTACATGGAGCTGAATGCGCGGGGTTGTTCTGAGCCAAAGGATGTTAAAAATCCTGTGCCAAAAAGAAATCCCACTAGAAAAGTGAGGGAACCCAAATCCATACCATCCGGACTCACAAAGCATACTCCAAAACCATCGTCCAAAAGCCCCCAACATCAAACCTCCACCCAAACAGTTGTTGTAACCCCTTCTGTATCAACATCTGCTGGTACCTCAGTTGTTTCAACATCTGCTATCACTTCAACACACACCACGTCAACATACACCACAACCACTGCCTTACCATCACCACCATCACCTCCTGTCAAAAAGCAGAAGACAGCAGATGTTACAACATCTGTTGTAATGACAACAGTGGTTGAAACACCAGTTGTTTCAACAGCTGTTAGTCAACCACAAACCATTGCCATCAAAAAGACCACCAAAGCTGCAAATCAGGAGATCCACTGCTCCAGCTGGTGCAGCCATCTTTAAAACAAGGCAACAAAAACAGTTGGGTACTGAAACAGTGGATGAATTAATGGCAGGAGATGAGTTGGTAAAAGAAGGTATTAAAGAAATGATAGCTGAAACGCTTGGCCTGAATCAACCTGTAAGTACTGCTCAGACAGTCATCAATAGGCCAGCATCTCCAAACACCTCATCTAATAAAAATCTCCCAAGAAACCCACCAGACTCAAAAGTACTAAAGTGGGAAACTGACAAACAGACCCATGTACTGACTTTGTTCAAGTCTAGTGGAGAAGTGAAGAAAATGACAAGGGAACAAGCACTTGGCCTAAGTCTTGATGATATGCAGGATATCCTTGATCTTCCACTTAGTAAGGATGAAGATGACACAGATGCCCTAGACTTTGAGTTGCAACTTAAAGGTCAGATAAGGGAACTGTTGATGAGGCAATAAAGTTCCACAATAATGAAGAGTTTTGGCATTATCTGTTACAGGGGGAGATTGTTGGGATTGAACCCTACCAAAGGAACAGATAATTAAAGCCAAAACTGGATCAGAGCAGTGGATCCAGAATAAGCAGATGTTATGTATACAAGTCTCTCCCCTTGAAAGTGGTTTCAACATCTGCTGACCTCCAAACTACTGATCTTTACTATCTGCTGACCAACAAATGTTGATCAAAGATTAATGAAGACCAAAGCCCTGCTGCTCAATCTACTGCCTTGAGTCAAGCTCTGCTGATCATGACAAGTACTGCTGGGTTCACATCAGTAGAAGGATGCAGCAGTAGTTTAGTTATCTTTTTGTAATGAAATGTAATAGCAGTAGTTAGCATAAGCAGAGGTTGTATAGATCAGAGGTTAGAGTTTGTTAGGAGGTTAGATGTCACTTTCATGGTGACGTCAGCTTAGATGCTTCAGTGGTTTGCTCGTGCCTATAAATAGAACAGTACCATGCACTATTCTATTTAGCTCTTTCACTATCTTCTTCCTGCACGAACAAATACTGTGAGCTCAGGCTGAGGGGGAGTTTGTTGCATACTTGCATATTGTAATCGTTGTTGAAATTAAATTCAATCTTTCGGTTCAATGTTAAACTTGTATGTTAAAAGCAATTCTCCTGTTTGATTGTGAAAAGTTTGCTTCCATCTTAATTCCGCTGCACAACTCCTTCATCTTCATCTTAATTCAAACGTAAAACACAATCAAAACCAAACTCAGATCCTAACAATCAACTTGTGATTCTTTGAAGTAGATGCTGTGCATTTCTGTTGTCCCATCTGATCTTCTTTTTCTTTTTCGTGATCTTCAGGACTGTGATCTCTTCATAGATCCAGTTGATTGTGATTTTCTTCAATACTTACAAATAAAGTTTCCTAACAGTTTCCCCCTAAGTATTGTAAGAAAATGAACTATCTCTATATCTAACATAAACAACTTTCTTGAAAAAGAAATTTAAAAACAACTAAGTTCAGAAACATAGAACATAGTCAAACCAACCATAAATCAGACAAAAATAAAATATTGTTCAAAAACAGGAATTTAATCTCATCAATTCATTAATTGATCTTCACTCCACTTCTGTATTTGTCTCCTGGTTTTAGCCTTTTCTTGTGATCAATTGCCTTTTGAGTTTCTTTGTACATTTCTTTGTACCATCCTCTTGCTTCCATCCAGTTTTCAATGCATTCTTCAATTGTTTTTCTCAGCTGTTCATTGTTCTTTCCCTTCTTCTTGAGCTGCTCTTGTTTTTCATTCATGCAGTTCCTTATATATTTTAGAGTTTGATTTGAATACCTGCATATATCACTGATTCTGAATAGAGCTTTCTCTTCATTAGCATCTTTGAAGACTACACACATTTCTGGTTGGTCAAAGATTGCTCCAGTTCTCACTAGTTTGGAAGGGATTTCAGGTGCAATTGAAGTGTTCGGAGGAGGTATTAGCACCTTGTTGTTGTACTCAAAATTGATACATAGATCAAAGTCTGCCAGTGCAGCCCTTTTGTATAACTTTTCTCCTGCACTTTTGAGACTTTCAAGGGCTCTTCTAACCACAACTGAATTACCTTTCATTTCATCAATGATATTCTTCATTTTGACTATTCCCAATGGGTGAATATCATCAGCCAGATTTGCATCAGTAACCTTTTGTTCACTGTTATCTTTTCTGATCAGGGTATACTTGTTTTGTGCTTCATAACCTAAGATACCTCCTCCAGTGGCCATAGTATCAATTCTTTCAATTGATACTATTGGATTGGTCATGTTCTTGTGTAGAATTACCCAACCTCCATTGTTTCTGTTTTCAACAATACCTTTACTCAATGGAGAGAGTGGTCTCTTTGGGTTGTCTTCTGGACCTTTCCAATAGTAATGCTTTAGATGTTCTTCAGGGTACATTATAGTGTGTAAATCACCTTTCAGCACATCCATTTCTCTGATGTTCCCTTCTGAATCTTCTATCATTTCTTTTCTTGGCCTTTTTGAGGAAGTCACTTCAAGTTCCATTATTCTCTTCTCTTTTGTATCCATCCTTATGCTTAACTCTGTTTCTCCTGTGATGGCTGTAGAAGATGACTGAACTGGAACATGGTCTTTCTGCTGTACCCTTGATGTGTCTGGCTTTGGGACATTTGGTGGAGGACCCATGAGTAACTTTTGTTTATATGGTGGTGGACCCATGGGTTGCTTCTGTTTTTGAGCTGTTGAAGTTTCTGTTTGTTTGGTTTGAACTTGTTGAATAGTTTCTGGTTGTTGTTGAGGAGTTTCTGATCTCCTTGCTTGTCTTTCTTGTGGAATTGGGGCTTTCAGTCCATGAAGATCGACTTTTGCTAATCTAGCAACATTATACTGCAATCTCTCTACTAACAAATGAACATTAGTGAGAAGTTGAGTATTTATTTCTTCTTGTTTCTTCATTTTCTGAAACTCCTGGTTTTCTTGATTTCTTTGTGCAGTCAATTCCATCAACAGTTTCTCAAAAGCCTCAGCCATGCTGCTGTTGTTGGCTCTGAGGAACTGTATTTCTTCAAGAATCTTCCCTGAACTTGAGCTTTCTCCTACAGTTGCAACCTTAGCCATCTCTTTCTTGATATCATGCAGTTCCTTAAGAGCCTTCTCTAATTCTGATGAGCTCTCTTTGTTTTCTGATGACTTTTGCAGTTTGTTGAGGGCTGCAGCATTGTCTTCTGTTTGTTTCTGCACAACTTTGACAGTTTCTGACAAAACCTTGATACCTGACTTTTAATTTCTGATTTCTTCTAGTATCAGATCAAGTTTTCTTTCTGTGGTTGTTTTCACAGTAGCAGTTGTGTCTTCAGGTTCCTTGTAAAGTTGTTTAGGGGACATAGATTGATGTCCTTGGGAAATAGGAGAAACAACTGATGTTCCCCTTCTAACACTAGCAGAAAACACATTCTCTGCTGTTCTGAGGTTAAGAGGATTGGAAGATTCCAAATTCTCTATATCCTCACCAGAAAATTGAAACACATTCAAGTTCTGGTTTTCCTCATATCCTTTAACCTTTTCAGGTTCTCCATGAGTTGTTGAGAAACTCTTAGTTTTCTCATCAAGGTTTCCTTGATCAGCAGACTGACCTCCACCTGTTGCCACCACATTTTCCTCCTCAGAATCTGACTCAGAAAATGGGTTCTTAGTTTCACTCACATTTTGTTTTTCAGAAATGGTGCTTCTAAGTAAAATTTCATGTTTTCCTTGAATTGATTCATCAGAATCACTCTCAGAGAAATGAAATATGTTTAGTTTGGAGTGTTGTGCACCTGTTTCTCCCATATATGAGATTTCAGCATGATGTTCTTCTGCCACAGGACTCATATTCACATCTTCATCAGCTGGATGAGGATCAGATTCACCCTGCTGTTCCATTCTTGGTGTGCTTGACTCTTGTACATCATGCTCCATGGGGGACACATTTTCAAAAACTTCTTTGTTTTCTGGCCTTTTGTTCAACATCTTCAGATATTCTGCTCTGTATGGTGAATCTTCTGGTATCAGATTCATCATTCTTTCTGGTAGAGCAGGCACATCATGATCTGACTTCCAAGATCCTATGGCAGTCCAAGGTCTCATAATTTCTGTTTTCCACATATTTTCTGATGCTGGAATTTCTAGGTTCCTTTCAGAAAAGGCATCAGAAATCATGATTGACAGAAATCTGGGAAAGGGTAGATGTGAGTCTATCCTCCCAGTGTTTGTCAGAATTGATCTTCTGATCAGAATAAATATTTCTGTTCCAAAATCAATGTTCAACCCACTAATGAGACTGAACATGATTGTTAGAATATTCTTATTTATCTGATCTGTACCTCCAATCTTTGAAGATAGACACTTGTTCAGAATTTCCATTAGAACTTGCCAGAAGGCAGGTAGCTTGTTTCTCTTGAATTCATTGATCTTTGAAATCTTTGTTTTGTAACCCATTACAGCATCTAGTTGTGAGAACATATCTTCTTTTACTGGTGCTTCTTCATAGCTTTGGATTAAGGGTAGTTCCAAACATTCCCTTATTTTCTCTGGTGATATAGTAATAAAGATATTTCCCCACACATGTGCTGTTAGCTCGAGTTGATTTGAGACTTTGAGAGTTTTTACAACTTGTTGTATCAGTTCTTCTGGTACCTCTCTGGTCTTTGTAAGGGCTCGAGCTATAGGGCATCTGGTCAGAAATTCAATGAGAATTTGACACTTCAAATCATACAGTTCAATGTTATCATTCATTGCTTCATTGTTGCTCTTTAATGGAAGAAATTCAGCTTTAGTGATGAAAGGAACAAAGTGTCCTGTTGGTGGTATGTTGATGTTGATAGCTGCCATTGAGAATTTGGTTTTTGTTTCGGAGAAGGGTTTTAGGGTTTCAAATTTGAAGGTTGAAGATGGAAGACTCTGTTTTTGAATGAGGTATTTATAGTGTGTACAGACAGAGATTCTTGAGTGTTTGTCGTGGGTTATTTGTATTCAATGTGATTAATGACACCTTTATGATGTTTTAATCCTTTAAGGAAACAACCGTTTTTGAAAAACCTTTGGTTTATCTCTAATTTAATGTAAATCCTTTAAAGAGACTTAGAGATTCCAATGATTTTGCGGATAAACACTAATGTCCAACTTGTACCTTTTCTCCATGTGGGACCCTTTTAGTTTCAAAAAGGTCCAATAGAAACCTTTTCCGAGTTTGTGTGTCTTCCCAGCTCTTGATGATATATATATCAGAAAATTCTGAATAAAACTTTTGAGAGTTGTATTTTCTTTATATATCATCAGAATTCATTTGATTCATTTACAAAGGATGAATCATCAAATTTTTTTTTTGAGATGAGAGGAAATAAGTAGAGTTACGAGATTTTTACTTACATTGCAGTCTTGCAGTTCTGAACTCCTCACCTTTGTTCTGATATACAGGAAGTATTTTTTATACAGCTTGTTTCAGTCCTCAAAAAAATTTTTTGAAAGAAACTTATTTCAAAAAAAATTTAGACGGTCATAAGTTTCTTTGAATCTTGTTAAAAGCATTGTTTTTCTGATGATTTGTTAAACTTCCTAGCTTTCAAGAGATTTTTCTGATAAAAATTTTGATTTTCTGATCTATTGTCAGATTTTCTGGTTACTTTGAAAATTTTCTGGTGAATGATCAGATTTGTGTGGTTAGATGAGTTTTCTGAATAAATACCAGATTTTCTGATTAATTATCAGATTTTCTGAGTTTCACTAAATCCTGTCAGATCTCATGTGAGTTTCACCAGATTTTCTTTGTTTTTATCAAACAAGTTGTGTTAGTTCCCCCTAGATCTATAAACATTAAGAAATGAAAAGATATTAAAACAAATCTGATATATATAAAACAAAAAAAAAACATAAAACACACAAAAAAATTAACAACTACTCCTCCTCCTCCTCAAACACGTTGTACATGCACTTCACATATAACCAAAGACTGGTTATTCGACCGGTGTGATTCGTTGATGGCGTCAGGGTGGCTTCACTAATGTTTTCTTGAAGTACCAGCTCGGCCCTTGGATAGCAGCTTCTCACTCCTCCGAAGTCCAGCTGACTGGTGATCACTTTGGTAACGAATCGAGGGTAGATCAGAAAAGGTTGACGGTCGTGGATATTTGCTTCTAGGTCTCTCATGAGAAACTTAGCATAGTTGTAAGGTTTTTCCTGTACAACAGCATGAACCACTTCCATCATCTTATGAGACAGCTCGTTGAAGTGTCCAATCTTCTTGGAGAAGCAGACACTTAGCTGTGTTACCAAAAACTGGAAAGGTGGTATAAAACCCGATTTGCTAACAGCCCTTGACGAGTTGTTTGTATGATAGCCCATTTCAGTCAAGGTCTGTTGCATATCTGCCTTATCCAGAAATTTGATTTCATGATCATTACCCAGTTTGAGGACATTTCTGATTGTTTCCTCATTTAGGGTAATTTTTACCCCCATAACCTCACTCTCAATCCACATGGAAGTACCACTTAAAATGATTTGAGAGTTCCACCAGAACTCTTGAAGAAGTTTTGGATAAATGGTGACATGTGATGATACAACAAAGCCCAAAGGACTTCGCATGATCATATTGTACACAAACCTGCAGTCCTCCCATGCAGGTCCTTGTTGGATCTTAATCTAAGATTATGAAGTCTGTGAAATGGGAGAGGGAATTGAGTAGCTTTCATCAATTTTGGGCGACCCATTTTAAGATAAGAAAAGTTTTGTAAAAGGGCTTTTGAAGAGATGATTTTTGTGAAGAAAGTTCTTTTCAGGTTGTTAATATTTATACATGAAAGTGATCGTTCCTCATAGATGATATTAACAGCCAACCCTTTTCTCTTCAATTAAGACGATATCTGTTGCAGTGAATGTAACAGTGAATGTGACAGTCTACTAAGCCCCATGTGTGAGTAAGCATTTAATGACTAGGCGGCTACTTTCATAGCTCCTAATGATTCTAGTGCCTACGTGTCACTTAAGTTTCTTATGAAAAAATGACGTTGCATGCATTTGCAAAAGAAAAATGAAATTCAATAATCTTGAAAAATTTTGAGACGGTTGATTTTCACAGCTGTATGGAACTTCATCAGTATGCATGTTACTTTTCCCCCTTTTTGTTTTTTTTTAATAAGAAAGAAAAAAATACAAAAACAAAATATACACAAATATAAATAAATACAATTTTTGTGTGTGTGGGATATGCAAATTATGAAGATGGAAGATTATGATGATTACATATTATTCTGATGTTTCAACCTGGTTTCTGATTTTATATCAGAACTTCTGGTGATTTTACCAGATATTCTGATATTCCTTCAGATTTTCTGATAAATCATCATTTATTGATGATCCGTCAGATTTTCTGATGTTCCATCAGATTGATGGATTGTTTTGTCAGAAACCAGTTGATTTGTTCTTTGATTATCAGAACTTTGATGATCATCAATTTGGTTTTCAATTTGTGTCCTTGTCTTTTCTGAAAAATCTTCATCATTTAGATTAACCCTGCCAAGTTTGCTGATAAAAAAATTGTGTCTCTTTTCATCAAGAGGCTTTGTAAAGATATCAGCAATTTGGTTTTCAGTTGGAACAAAATACATTTCAATGTTACCTTTCTCCACATGATCTTTTATGAAGTGATATCTGACATCTATGTGTTTGGTTCTTGAGTGATGAACTGGATTTTTGTTATTGCAATAGCACTCTTTGAGTCACATAGAATTGGGATTCTTGTCAGAGTTACTCCATAATCTTTCAGTTGAGTTTGCATCCACAACACTTGTTAACAGCAACTTGCTGCTGCTACATATTCTGATTCTGTTGTTGATGTGGCAACACAGTTTTGTTTCTTGCTTGCCCAACATACCAATTTTTCTCCCAAGAGTTGACAGGCACCAGATGTGCTTTTTCTGTCAATTTTACACCCTGCATAATCTGCATCTGTGTATGCAATTAATTCAAGGTTTGTATCCTTAGGATACCAGAGACCAATTTCTGATGTGCCTTTAAGATATTTAAAAACCCTTTTTACAGCTTTTAGATGGGATTCTTTGGGATCACATTGATATCTGGCAAGAAAGCATGTTGCAAACATGATATCTGGTCTGCTTGCAGTTAAGTATAGCAGTGATCCTATCATCCCTCTATAGGTTTTAATATCAATTCTTATACCATCCTTATCAGAATCTAACTTGTTCCCTGTTGCCATGGGAGTTTTTGAACACAGAGCAGTTTTCAAGTGAGTATTTTTGTAGAATTGTTTTCACATATTTTGATTGACTCAAAAATATTCCATCAATTCTTTGTTTTACTTGTAACCCTAAGAAAAAGGTTAACTCACCCATCATACTCATTTCAAAGTGGCTGGTCATCAATTTTTGAAATTTGTCACAAAATTTTTCATTTGTTGATCTAAATATAATGTCATCAACATATATCTGGACCAGCAAAGTATGACCTTTGTGTGTTTTGAGAAAAAAAGTGGTGTTAATAGTTCCTTTGGTAAACCTAGAATTGAGTAAGAAGTATGATAAAGTTTCATACCAAGCTCTAGGAGTTTGCTTCAACCCATACAAGGCTTTGTTTAATCTGTAAACATGATTTTGAAATTTTGGATCAACAAAGCCTTCTGGTTGATGCACATAAACTTCTTCCTCAATTTTACCATTCAGAAAAGCTGATTTTACATCCATTTGATAAACTTTTAAATCCTTGGATGCAGCATAAGCAAGAAAAATTCTTACAGCTTCTAATCTAGCTACTGGTGCAAAAGTTTCGTCATAATCAATACCTTCTTGTTGACAGTAACCCTTGACTACTAACCTTGCTTTGTTCCTTGTGATTATGCCATTCTCATCAGATTTATTCCTGAATACCCATTTTGAGCCTATGACAGATTTGTCTTTTGGCTTGGGTACCAGATCCCATACCTTGCTCCTCTCAAACTAATCAAGCTCTTCTTGCATAGCTTGTATCCAGTCTGGGTCACTTAGAGCTTCTTTGACAGATTTAGGTTCTACCTTGCTTAAGAACCCAGAAAATGCACACTCATATGCAGTTGCAGATCTTGTTCTGACACCATCTGCAGGATTGCCAATGATGTCAGAATGAACATGTCCTTTGATCCATCTTAACTTGTTGTGAAAAGTTGTTGGTTCTGATGGATTTGAAGTTTCCCCCTGAACAGGTGCTTCAATTGTGTGTAAGATATCAGAATTCTGAGGTTCTGATGTACTACACCTTTGTTCTGCAGAGTTAGTACATGAAGTATCTTTTGATTTGTTTTTGAAAGGATAATCATGTTCTAGGAAATCTTCATTTATTATTTCAAAGAGATGTTCATATCTTTCTTGTTTGTCAGAAAAATTTATTTCTTTCATGTATTCATCAGAAACCTCTGTTTCTGATGAGTCATCAAATGAAACATACAGACTTTCTCTGATTGTCCTTGTGTTGAGAATAAAAATTCTATATGCTTTTGATGACAAAGAGTACCCAAGAAAAATACCTTTTTCTGCTTTTCTGTCAAATTTTTCAAGGCTTTCAAAATCATTGAAAACAAAACATCTACAACCAAATGTATGCAAAAATTTTATACTTGGAATTCTTCCATTGATAATGTTGTAAGGTGTATTGTTGTGCCTTTTGTTGATTATGGATCTGTTTTGGGTAAAACATGCATTTGCTATAGCTTCTGCCCAAAAGTGAGTGGGCAGCTTAGCATAAGCAAGCATGGTTCTGGCAGCTTCTACCAAGGTCCTATTCCTTCTTTCAACCACCCCATTCTGTTGGGGTGTTCTGGGAGCAGAAAAATCATGAGAAATTCCTTTACTTACAAGGAAATTCTCAATTTTTGAATTCTTAAACTCTGTTCCATTGTCTGATCTGATCCTTCTGACTGTTAGTTTTAACAGATTTTCAATTTTCTTGATAAAATTAATGATCAGATCAGGAGTTTCACTTTTCTTTCTAAAAAATTCTACCCTTGTGTACCTGGAAAAGTCATCTACTATTACTAGTATGTATTTCTTTCCAGAAAAACTTTCTGTACTTATGGGTCCACACAAATCCATGTGTAAAAGTTCCAAATTTTGTGAAATAGAAGACTCAGAAATTGATTTATGTGAGCTTCTCTTGGATTTACCCATCTCACATGCTTCACAAATTTTATCCTTCTTTGAGGATATCAAAGGTAATCCTTTTACCAGACCTTTGCTTGCTAGTTTGCTTAGGTTTTTGAAATTTAACTGGGCTAGCCTTTTGTGCCATAACCAACTACTACCTTTGTTGATTTTTGAAAATAAACATAGTTTTGGATGTTCACTTTCTTCTTTGAAGTCAAAATAGTAAATTGATTTTCTTATTCTTTTCCCACTTAAATAGATTTTATTATCATCTATACCTATTAACAAGCATTTTTCTAGTAAAAAGGTTACCTGAAAACCTTTGTCACAGAATTGACCACAACTCAGCAAATTATACTTTAAGCCTTCAACATAGGCTACTTTCTCTATGGTCAGACATCCATATCTTATGCATCCATATCCCATGATCCTTCCTTTCACTCCATTTCCAAAATTTACCATTCTACCCATCCTTGAAACAAAGTTGCTGAGTAAGCTCCTGTCCCCAGTCATGTGCTTGGAGCTTCCTGAATCGCAGTACCAGATCTGCTGCACATGATGGTCCTGAAATGGAATGATTAGAGGGTTTTTGGTACCCAGGCATGCTTGGGTATTGTTTCTGATGGGATTTTAATAACTTTATTTCTTCTTCTTCTTGGTTTTGCATCAGAAAATCTGTTATATGCTGAGCCATTAACAGATTTTACATTTTTCTTTTGAAGATGGTGTTGAACAAGCTTCAGTATGTCAACACACATACAAGAGTTATCAGAATTTTCTGATATTTCTTCTTGTGATGGAATGAGTGGATAATTTTGAAAAGATGAGTGAACTGCTTCAGGAGTCTTTACAGATTCTTGACTGTATTCACTTTTGTTTGTTTTGAAGTTTGGTTTTTTAAAAGAGTATTCAGAACAGGTTGTTTTGCAAGATTCAGATTCTGATTCTGATGAGAATTTATCAGAATTCTGATGAGTTGCTTTTACAAAGACAGTGGGTTTATTTCCATTTGATCTTGTATAACCTAAACCCTCTCCTTTGTTCTTTGGTGTGGACTCAATAAAATTTATGAACTCTTTGGCTTGTTGATAACCTCTTACATTGATTTATTTGTCATTGATTTTCTTGTAAAGATCTTTTCTTTCTTTTTCATAAAACTCAATTTTAGCTCTTTGATCTAAACTATCCTCTATAAGAAGTTAGTTTTCAAGAATGATTTTATTCAAAGTCCTTTGCAACTCATCAGATTTTCTAATATCTGATTGATGTTTTTCTTGCAGATTTAGAAAAATCTGACATGAGCTTGTTTAGCTTGTGTTCAAGATCAAGATTGTCTAAATTTACCTTTTGTTCTGAAGTTTCTGGTAGACTTTCAGAAAGTGCCATGAGGCAGAAATTTGCCAATTCTTCTTCTTCATCATCAGAAGAATCATCAGATAACCATGTATCTGTTCCAGCAATTAAGCTTACTTGTTGCTGCTTCTTTGCTTCTTCAAGCTTTTTCTCATAATAGGCAACATCCTTCAGCTTTTTGGTCTTGCATTCTGATGCATAATGACTTCTCTGCTTGCACTTGTAACACACAACTTCAGCCTTCCCTTTATCCTTAGATCTAACCTCTTCTTTAGATCTTCCATCCATCCTTCCTCTATCACTTCTCTGGTATCTCTGGCTACCTCCCCTCAACCTCTGCTCAAATGTTTTGGTGAGCAGTGCTATTGCCTCAGCAAAAGCTGAAAAATCTGATGAAGTATCAGAAACTTCAAAATTTTGGTTGCTTGATGGTTGTGGATCATTGGTGGGTATTGTTCTTTGTGAGTTTGAGATAAGAGCTAAAGATCCCCCTCTTTGAATGGTTTCTTCAAATATTTCTTCCTCTCTGGGGACCAAGATGCTGTATAAGTCATGAAGACTCATGTTTCCTAGTTCTAAGGTTGATGATAAAGTCATTGTTAGACTTCTCCATTCTCTAGGAAGGGCATCAAGAAATTTTATGTTTCTTTCATCATTTGACTTAGTTATTCCAAATTTCTTTAGCTCGTTTAAAAGTTTTGTAAATCTTTGATATGTATCATTTAATCTTTCATTTGGCAAACTTTTAAACCTTTCATAAGATGAGACATTATTTGTTCTCTTGTTTCTTCTCATCCTTTCTCCTCCTTCACAAAGATTTTTCCAACTGATCCCATATTTCCTTAGCTGATGCACATGCATTAACTTGTGAAAATATGCCATTGGGGATGGCCATAATTAAAAGTGACTTTGCCCTTTCATCCCCAGCCACCTTTTCCTTGTCTTCCTCACTCGAAAGTATTTCACTTTTGGGAGCTTAGGAGGCAGGGATAGCAGGTGATTGGTCAGTTGCTGGAATAGCTGGTATTACAGTCATTGGTATATGTGGACCCCTTTCAATGGATTGAAACAGAGCTCGGTCATGACCATTAAGGAAATTGACCATCCTGATTTTCCATTGGGGGTATTCCTCTCTGACCAGAGTCGGAGGTTTGGACATAGAACCAATGTTAAAAGCATTATTCCAGGATTGAAAGCTGGCCATATTTAGAGAAAAGAAGATGAGCGATTGATCGTTTGAAAATAGTTTATTCAATCCAGCTCTGATACCAATTGTTGGACCCAGTATGGCCTTAAAACAACTTATTTTCACGTAATATGGCAAGTGATTTTAGTAGATGTGAAAAAGATGTGCGGAAATGGAAATCAGACTTTCAAGAAACAAGACCTACAGAATTATCAAGTTTATATCACTTTAAAACAAAATGGTTTACAAGGTGATTGTAAGATTATTATCTAGTACAAATGAATCTTGAATTCTGTGGGTCAGAGGGCAATGGAGTTTTGATGTATGTATGAATGATAAGCTTTAAACTCACTTTGCTTCTCCTGGTTGAGCCTTCTATTTATAGAAGGCTGGGTGCATGAATAAACAATAGTTTATTCATGCAATAAGTCCTGCAAAAAGTGGCCAATTGACATATTCATTGAATCCAACGTTCAAGTTGCCTTTATCAACATGATATCCAATAATGTCAACTTGCCTCGATAATTGTGGCAGGATAGAGCCAATTTCAGACAAGTGGGGTACTTTACCAGAAATTCTGATAAACCACTTTATCAGAATTTCTGGTGAACAAATCATCAGAAAAATCCTGATGATCAGAATCGTCAGAAACTGATGATATTTCATCAGAAATATCATCAGATCCATCAAAAGTGACCTTTTCTGATAATCCAATTAAGCTCTTGATCAACTTGTGATTCTTTGAAGTAGATGCTGTGCATTTCTGTTGTCCCATCTGGTCTTCTTTTTCTTGTTCGTGATCTTCAGGACTGTGATCTCTTCATAGATCCAGTTGATTGTGATTTTCTTCAATACTTACAAATAAAGTTTCCTAACAGTGAATCGACCATCGCGGTCAGAGATGATGTCACGAGGCATCCCGTGTCGACAAATGACTTTGTCGGTATAGAATCATGCTAATCGTTCTACCTTGAAGTCTTCTCGTACCGGTAAGAAATGGGCGGATTTCGTAAGACGATCAACGATAACCCAAATGCTATCGTGATCAGAGGGTGTGCGAGGGAGTTTCGTAATGAAATCCATGGCTATACTTTCCCATTTCCACATCGGGATTTCAGGCTGTTCGAGTAAACCAGAGGGTCGTTAATGTTCGGCCTTAACCTTCGAGCAAGTTAGGTCACCAATACCTGGATTGAAGGTCCTGGTACATCTTGTCGGCACCTGGATGAATGGAATATCGGGACTTGTGAGCTTCAGTCATCAAGATATCCCTAAGGTTATTGCGACTAGGAATCCAAATGCGGTCGCCATAGTGAAAGATGCCATTAGATTTGCTTACCAACTGGTTTTCGGTGCCAAGTATTCTTTCTTCCCTCACGGTATTCTCAAGAAAACAAGCGTGTTGCACATCAAGAATGAGGGATTCGAGATCCTTTTAGGCTTGGATATCATGAACGCTATACACATAGCTTCGTCGGCTAAGAGCATCGGCCACGACGTTAGCCTTGCCTGGGTGGTAGCGTATCTCACAATCGTAGTCGTTGAGAAGTTCAACCCATCTGCATTGGCGCATGTTCAGTTCCTTCTGGTTCAAGATGTGTTGTAGGCTCTTATGGTCGGTGAAGATCGTACACTTGGTACCATAAAGGTAGTGTCGCCATATCTTCAACGTAAAAACAACTGCACCGAGTTCGAGATCGAGATCGTGGGTAGTGTAGTTCTTCTCATGGAACTTGAGTTGTTGAGACGGGTACGCGATAACCTTGTCTCGTTGCATAAGAACACAACCTAGACCTAGGTTAGAGGCATCGCAATAAGCAATGAAATCATCGTTTCTGTCGGGAAGTGTAAGAACGGGAGCATTGCAAAGCATATACTTGAGAGTCTGAAAGGCTTCCTCTTGTTTGGGACCCCAAACAAAAGGTTTGTCCTTATGAGTTAAAGCGGTGAGAGGTACAGTGATCTTTGAAAAGTCTGCGATGAATCGACGGTGATCACCAATCCAAGGAAAGAACGGATTTCGGAAGGAGACTTCGGTGTAATCCAACTCTTAACTGCTTTGATCTTCACAGGGTCGACATGAATTCCTTGAGTGTTAACGATGTGACCGAGGAATTGAACCTACTCGAGCCAAAATTCACACCTGAAGAACTTGGCGTAGAGGCGATTTCCTTGAAGTACTTCGAGAACTAAACAAAGATGTCGCGCGTGTTCGGCTCTTGACTTCGAATAGATAAGGATATCATCGATAAACACAATGATAAAGCGATCCAAGAAGGGTTTGCACACACGGTTCATCAAATCCATGAAGACCGCAGGTGCATTCGTGAGACCAAAAGGCATGACCACGAATTCATAATGGCCATAACGAGTACGAAAAGCGGTTTTCGGAATATCCTGCTCTTGTATGCGTAACTGATGATAACCAGAACGTAAATCGAACTTAGAGAAACACGTAGCGCCTTGCAGTTGGTCAAATAAGTCTTCGATCCGGGGTAGGGGATAGCGATTCTTGATAGTAAGCTTGTTGAGTTCCCTATAATAGACGCACAATCGGAATGATCCATCATTCTTTTTCACAAAACGGACATGTGCGCCCCATGGGGATGTGCTAGGATGTATGAAGCCTTTATCGCGTAACTCCTGGAGTTGGCTAGAAAGTTCACGCATTTCGGAGGGTGTGTAAGGACCTACAAAATTGTCCCATAACACTTCGTAAGTAGAAACCCGGGCCCCTGAAACCCTAATCCTTGGGAAAAACAAAGAAATTCAATTTTATTGGTCGCTCGCGGGCCGCGTAAGACTTAAGCTAAGCTTACGCGGGCCGCGACAGCTTTGAAGATCTCCGGATAAGCTTCTAGGCCACATGCCAGACACGTGGCGAGCCTACGCGTGACACGCTAGCCCTAGCCGTAGCTAGGGTGGCCCTCGCGGTCCGCGTAAGATTTTATTAGAGTTTACGCGGGCCGTGACAAACTCAAATTTTTGCTATAAATTGGTCGTGCATGGGGCTTTCATCTGTGCTCGAAAAATTTACTCTAAAAACGTTATGTACTGCTTAAATTCATAGATTTTAGTAGGGAAACACTGCTGCGATTACAGGGTATTAACTCGATCACTGCTACGATACAATGTCCGATTGATTGAAACCGATCCGATGGATGTTTAAGTGCTGCCCGAATCCGGGCTATACTTTGTCATTCGTCGTGAGGGTTTTGATTTCGTGAGTTTATCGTAAATGTTGTATTAAGTTACTGACCTAGTTTCGTGTGCATTGTTATTTAACTAGGTTACGAGGCTAAATCAGTAGGCAAGGTTTTGTCCAACTAAACTTGCAATGTGAGTCATTCTCTTTTTATCAAAAGTGCTTTACAATACCTAAATGTTTTCCAGTTATATTTTACAGGGATTAAGTCTTTGTTATCTTAAATTACTGACAGTAAGTGGGGTATTGTGCACAATGACTACTGTTTAAATCACTTTTAGGTGAAAGGACCTAAATAGTGATATACGTCACTATTGGGTGAAAGGACCCAATAGTGATATGACCACAGTCATAGATCCGGTCGAGTGACAACTGAACCAACTAATTATAAGATAGAGGCAATTGTAATCGTTCTTAATACTGTAATTTATAACAATGTGTCATTTTATGCAATTTGGATGACTTGCTAGTATTTCCCCGCTGATAAAATTTTTAAACATGTTTCAGGTGATTTACTGTGAACCAGGAAATAGTTCCACGTAGCACACCAACTTGAAGAATGTGGCTTAGTAAATAAAATAAATAAACATGTTTTTGTAAACAGGGAATTTCCCCGTGAAATTTCCTTTATTGTAAACCACGAGGTTTGTCCCGAAAATGTGAAATAAAATAATCGGGCATTTTCTGTTTAAAAGATCCTGTTAATATTTCTGCTGCCAAATTAAATAATAATACCACGGGTTTTTCTGTCCCGCGGCTTCTGAACCGGATAAAACCGGCTCGGGGGCCGTGACAGAAAAAGGTGGTATCAGAGCCACTGATTTAAGCCAATTAAGTATTTAGAAATACTTAATTTTTCAGATTGCCATTGTGTGATTCTGTGAAAATTTAATTTAATAAATAAAATTTTAACTTAAATTTGTGTGTGTTTCTTCATGTGTCCTAACAACATGAATGAACTGTCGGAGGCACTCCGAAACTTTACTATCCATACCACCGATATGGATACCACAGGAACTCAATTCGGCTATCAAGCGGATATTGAGGAGCTACCGGTATTCCAGGCCCAGGCCCAGGAGAAACCAAAGCCTAAAAAGAGGAGGAGAATCTTGGACTGGAAACGCGGACATAGGAAGAAATCAGCTGCCCAGAAGGTTAAAAAGACTGAGGATCCGAAAGACAAAGGGAAAGGAAAGGAGATCGGGGAAAGTTCTGGGCAAGCCCAGGAAATGCCACCATGGGAGGAGCTTGATCGCAAACTAGCGAATTGTGACCTCATCGGACCTGCCGATGAAAACCTCTTCAATTTCCTTGCCCAATCACAACTTCCCATTAACTTGGAGCCTGCTACCCCAGATCCTATTGTCAACCACCGACTTCTACTCGGAGAATTGGAGGAATGGTGGACTAATGATTGGCAATTTCAAAACTTCATGAATAATCCTAATGTCTATTTTCCCCAGTTTGATCCTGAGCCTGCACCATACCCACCTATGAGCACAGAAAACTTAGCTGAACTCCGTCACTATGGCGAGGAACTGGTGGATGCGGGAAATAGAATTCGGGATGTGGGAGAGAAGATCTCATGGAAATACGACGAGCGGGAGCGTCGTTTCTGAAAGGCCAGCTGACTGTGGTGGTGGTGTTTGTATAATAATAATCATATATAAAAACAATATAATAATAATAGTAATAATATAATATTCTATAATAATAATTAAAATAAAACTTTTGTAAAATAAATGGGGTGTATTGATGCATACTAATATATAAAAATATGAAAGTCGCAAAGTCGACAATTTTGGCTATACGTGTTGACGTGGTTATGTGTGAATGCTTTATTGTTTGGTTGTTATCCATTTTGTGGTAATAAATTTCATATATTGTTAATTATTCAGATGGAAAATGCAGAAAACCAACCAGTCAATGAAGTTAATCAATCTGAACAAATCAATGAGGATCACTTCCTTAATAGGCAAGACATAGAAAATATCGTTGCTCAGGGAATAGCCAACGCTATCCCCGCAATCGTCGCTGTTGTTAAGAACCCCGTTGAACCCTCACAAGCCAACCACAGCAAGCGTACTCGCGACGACAATTTCAGTAACAGTGTAAATGGAGGCGGCAATAATAATAATGATGTGGTTCAAGCCCCATTTCTTAAGAAAATGAAAGCTGCAACGCCTGGTTGCACTTACAAGGAATTTCTTGCCTGTAAACCGGTCGAATTTGCAGGCAATGAAGGGGCAACTGTCGCACTGCGTTGGTTGGAGAAAACCGAAGCAGTAATTAAAATAAGTAAATGTGCTGAGGAAGACAGGGTTATGTATGCGTCCCACCTTTTCAAAGAAGAGGCGTTAGAATGGTGGAATACGGTGCTACAAGCCAAGGGAAGTGACGTGGCTTACGCCATGAGCTGGGAGGAATTTAGGGAATTAATGGAAAGAAAATTTTGTCCCGCCTACGAAAAGGAACAAATGACGAATAAGTTCATGAACCACCGGATGGTGGATGTTGACTGTCGAGGTTATACTTCGAAATTTTTCGAGTATGCCAGAATTGTGCCGACTCTGGCTTCGCCAGAACCGGTACTTATTTCTCGCTATATTTGGGGTTTAATTAGCGAGATTCGTGATATCATCAAAGCAGCGAGACCCCGCATAATTGACGATGCAGTTGAATTGGCAAATACTCTAACCGACGGGCTGGTGTGTACTAGAGAAGAAAACAGGAGAAAGGAATTGGCCCAGAAGATTACCCAAGGATTTCGTAGGGGTAATAATACTAGCAACTTTAAGAGAAAGGGAACCGGGCAATCCTCCACTGCTCCATTCTGCAGTACCTGTAAGAGAAAACACCTTGGAAAATGTAAGGGTTACTGTAATTTCTGGAAAATCCCAGGGCACCAAGAGGAGAATTGCAGGAAGAAATCCATGATCTGCTTCAACTATGGAGAAGCTGGGCATTTCAGACCAGAATGCCCAAAACTGGTCAAGCCAGCTGATAACAAGGCCAAACCTGCTGAATGAACTAATAAGAAAAACGGAAGAGCTTTTCAGCTGACCACGCAAGAAGCCGATCTGATTCTGGATGTAATAGCTGGTACGTTTCTGGTACACGATGTTTACACAAAAGTATTATTTGACTCTGGTGCAAACCAAAATTTTATAAATGCCTCATTCTGCCAAGCTCTTAAGCAACCTTTAACCAAACTTAGGCAGATTTATACGGTAGAAACAGCAGATGGTAATTCGGTTAACATAGATATGGTTCTTCAAGAAGGAAAGATAGAACTTCCAGGCCACAAATTTTCTGCCAATCTTTTACCTATGAATTTAGCTGGATTCGATGTCGTGTTAGGAATGGATTGGTTAGTAGCCAACCATGCTCGAATCCTCTGTGATAAGAATTCCATAGAAATTCATACACCCGCAGGGGAAGTAATTATGATTACAGGGGATAAGCCGCGTAAACCAATGAAGTTCATTTCAATAATGAAAGTTACTAGTTATGAACGAAAACAAGGAATAGTGTATATGATTTTGGTAATCATTAACACTAAAAGTAAGGAACTTAAGGAAATTCCTGTAGTATCAAAGTACCCGGAAGTATTCCCAGAAGAGCTACCAGGATTACCACCAGATAGGGAAGTCGAATTTAGAATTCATCTAATTCCTGGAACTACACCAATAGCCAAGGCACCTTACCGGTTAGCACCCACTGAAATGTTAGAACTGAAAAAGCAATTAGATGAATTACTAAGTAAAGGATTCATACAACCTAGTTCATCCCCTTGGGGAGCACCAGTGTTTTTTGTGAAAAAGAAAGATGGTTCGATGCGAATGTGTATCGATTATAGGGAATTGAATAAGGTTACAATTAAGAATCGATACCCATTACCTAGGATTGATGATCTTTTCGATCAACTTCAGGGAGCTAGATACTTCTCTAAGATAGATTTACACTCCGGATACCATCAGTTGAAGGTACAAGAAGAAGACATACCTAAAACTGCTTTCAGAACTAGGTATGGTCAATACGAGTTTACAGTCATGCCCTTTGGGTTAACGAATGCCCCTGCATCATTCATGGACATGATGAATAGGATCTGTAAACCATATTTGGATAAATTTGTAATTGTCTTCGTCGACGATATACTTATTTATTCCAAAAGTTAGGACGAACATTGTGAACATCTACATGCACTCTTAACTTTGTTAAGAAAGGAAAAGCTTTACGCCAAATTCTCGAAGTGTGAATTTTGGCTACATGAAGTGCAATTTTTAGGTCACATGGTGAATCACGAAGGTATTCACGTAGATCCCTCCAAAATAGAAGCGATCACCAATTGGAAGATCCCACAATCAGCCACTGAAGTTAGAAGTTTTCTAGGATTAGCTGGGTATTACAGGCGCTTCATAAGAGACTTCTCTAAGATAGCTGTTCCATTAACTAAGTTAACCTGTAAGACATTTAAATTTGAATGGGGACCCAAGCAAGAAGAGGCCTTTAAGGTTTTAAAGCAAAGGTTAACAAACGCCCCAATCCTTGCCTTACCAGAAGGGACAGAAGATTTTGAAGTATTATGTGATGCTTCTAAACTAGGATTAGGATGTATGCTGATGCAATGAAAAAAGGTAATTGCGTATGCCTCAAGGCAATTGAAAAAGCACGAGGAAAATTATACGACTCGTGACTTAGAGTTAGGAGCAATAATTTTTGCCCTTAAGATTTGGAGGCATTACCTGTATGGAAGTAAGTTTACAGTCTATACAGATCATAAGAGTCTAAGGTACATATTTGGGCAAAAAGAATTAAACATGAGGCAAAGAAGATGGATGGAAATTCTAAGTGACTGCGACGGTGATATTCAATATCATGAAGGAAAGGCAAATGTAGTAGCAGACGCCCTAAGTCGTAAGTATCATGAAAAGCAAAGACGAGTTCGTGCTATTAGATTAAATCTCCAATTAGATTTAATGGAACAACTGAAGAACATTCAAGAAACAGCCATCAATAATGCTGAAGGAATGAAAGGAAGGATAAAGGAATTAGAACAAGGGACATATAGAATTTGGAGATTCTACAAGAAAAGGATTTGGGTACCTAAGCAAGGAAATTTAAGAAATAAGATTTTAGAGGAAGCCCATAAATCTAGGTATACCATGCACCCTGGTAATAATAAGATGTACCAAGATTTAAGAGGTAACTTCTGGTGGATAGGAATGAAAAAGGACATAGCTAGATATGTATCTAAGTGTCTAACTTGTTCCCAAGTTAAGGCAGAACACCAGAAACCTCCAGGGTTACTCCAACAATTAGAAATGCCTGTATGTAAATGGGAACTAATAACAATGGACTTTGTTACTAAGTTGCCCTAAACCAGGAAAAGTAACGATGCAATTTGGGTAATTGTGGATCGATTAACCAAATCAGCTCACTTCCTACCAATGAAGGAAACCTTTAGCATGGAAAGATTAGCAAGGTTATATGTAGACGAGGTAGTATCCTTACATGGAGTCCCACTCTCTATAGCATCGGATAGAGATAGTTGTTTCACTTCGCATTTCTGGACAAGTTTCCAAGAAGCAATGGGGACCCGACTAAATCTAAGTACTGCATACCATCCCCAAACAGACGGACAGAGTGAAAGGACGATCGAAACCCTGGAAGACATGCTCAGGGCATGTGTAATAGATTTCGGTGAAAACTGGGATGACCACCTACCCTTAATTGAATTCTCCTATAAAAATAGTTATCATGCAAGTATCGAAGCTGCCCCATTCGAAGCCCTGTATGGACGAAAGTGCCGAAATCCAGTATGTTGGGCAGAAATAGGAGAAAGTCAATTATCAGGTCCCGAGATTGTACAGGAAACCACCGACAAGATAACTCAAATCAAGGAAAGACTGAAAACGGCTCGAGATCGTCAGAAAAGTTATGCAGATAATCGATGCAAGCCACTAGAATTTCAAGTTGGAGACAAGGTACTCTTGAAAGTTTCTCATTGGAAAGGAGTAGTTCGGTTCGGTAAGAAAGGAAGGCTGAGTCCAAGGTATATAGGACCATTAGCTGTTGTAGGATCGTTGAATTGACCTAATGAGTTGACCATAAGAGTTCTAATCCAAACCAGAGGCGGAATTCAATGATTCGGACATGATTGCAGCTTGTTTAACACTAAGAATCACTTTAACTGTCGTTTAGATTGATTTGATAATTATTACAGATCGTACGACACTTCGGCAGCACTTCGTCTCCGGAATCAGAATTGTTACAAATGAAATCCCAAGACCTCCTATTTATAGGGAATCCAGATCGCATGAACTGAAACAGTCCAGGTCGCACGACCTGGTTCCAGGTCGGACGAACTGATCAGTTCAGACTTGTTTCCCGTTTCTTTCGAACTACGCGTCTTGGTTTATCTATTCTATTACATGACACGATACAAGACGAAGTCAACAGACACATGCACTAACAAACTCCCCCTTGGATGTTGACGAGTCTTCAGTGTATTGAGTCTTCAGTCTTGATCGGTCTTCTCGCTCTTTCCAAAGTATCTTTCTCTGTAAGCATCCTCATCAATCTCTATCTTTTTCTATCAGAATCTCAACTTGAGTCTTCAAATTCTCTTGATCAGATCTCTTGATTCTTTAAATTCTTCAGCAATCTGAAATCTGGCTCTTATGTCTTCAGACTCCCCCTTTCGATAAGCTGGGATCACAGTCTGGAATTCACTATCTACAAGCTTTGAATCGGAAATCTGGCTCTAATCTGCATACACTTATGCAGAAAATCCTCAAGAGTCGAAACCTAGCTCTTTCAAAGCTTTCACAGGTTCAGCAACGTTAACTGGCTCTCCTTAGCAATAAGATCAGAAACCTGATAACCTGCACAAACTCTACCCAAAAGTAAATTTCACACTTATTTAAAATTTAACAATTTTAGAAACCTCTTGTAGAAATCATTCAATCTTCAACAATAGTTATATCAAGTTCAAATTAATGACCTTGATTAACTAACATTAAAATCAGCTTCAAAATTTCTCAAACTTTAACTTCATTTTTCATTTCAAACAAACTCTCCCAACCCACTGTTGTTCATCATGTTTAGCACTCGGAATTTTGAAAATCAACTTTTCAACATCAGTTGTCGAAAATAAGATGAAATAAAATCTTTTTGATTTTTCAAAATTTTATGCTAAAACACACTAATGAAAAGCAGTAACGAAATATATACATACACTCTTTTTGTGAGTTTGTGTAAGAGGATCATATCAGTTTATGACAAATCACTAGCACCGTTGAGCTTTAAACACTTTAAGTTCTAAACGATTCACTTAGATTGTCAGTATACTGATCCACTTAAATTTTCACACAAAGTTCAATTGTTTCGAGATACGAGATTAGTGTTTTAAGGACTTAAACTTATTCGCGTGTCCCACCTCAGAATATACTCCCGTATCCAGACTCCTATATTCAGTCTTACAGGTGAATGTACACTAATGATATTTGTTAGGGGTAAATGCGAGGCCATGAGAGCTCAGGCTATTGCTTCCGAAAAATCAGATAGATGATGGCTCGACTTTAGGTGTGTTCCCTTTAGAGAATCTTTTCTTCAACAACACATGATTAGCATTTTTCAATGTTTCATCATTTTTTTATGCTGAGGGTGGGATTTATAATTAAAGCAGTGCAAAGTATTATACGAGGACTAGGCTATTGCTCCCGCAAAATCAGAAGTCCCGGTATAATACCCCAGATATCATCACGCACAAAGACCTAGTATGTTAGAAATAGAAAGCCCTTCAAACAAGATTTCAGGGGTTACCTATATATCCGAGAGATGTTCCCCACAAAATAAGTAAGTATTTGATATTTAGGTTTATATCTTGAAAACAATCTACAAAGCGTGTAAAAACCTACTGGCATATCATCAGTGAGACCGTTTATCACATTTTAACTTTCCAATTCTTTAGCGTACTGTGATTGTCTACTGATGTACTACCATTTCCTCTTTTTCACAACAAAACTCATTTTGATTTTTTGATGTTTTTGGATTTTTCAAATTTTCAAAATTTCTAAATTTTTTACTCCCCCTAAAATCAAAAATATGTTTCAATTTTTGATTTTCAAGGAAAATTTGAAAATAAACGCAATAAACTGTACAAATAAAATGACAAACTGATGTGAATTGCTTCAATTCTCCATTCACTTAGCTTAAACAATCAGAACTCCCCCTGACAACAAACTATTTTCCCATTATGATTTCAAAACACTTAAGTTTGTTTTAATCAAAAGGCTTTTCCAGAAAATTAGTTTTGTTGAATTCACACATCATGGGGTTTCATCACATTGTTTTTTAACCACTTTGTAAAATCTATCACTTGTAGGTTTTTCACAAAAAACATTTTTCAAGAATGATGCCGATTCATGCTCCACGATTACCAACTTGGAAGCTCCGGCAAGTTAGGATTTTATTTTTTAAAGAATCTCACCCATGCCTGATCAATCATGGGTGAACCATCCTCATTTGGTTTAACAATTTTTGATTCATAAAACTCTTTCACTCCCTTCACCTTCCCATCTGCCATCTTTCCAAAAATATGTAGCACTTTACCACTAAATGCTTTTTCAGCATCAAATTCTTTCTTATCAGAGAAGAATTGATCTGAAATCTCAATCTTACCAATTTTTGATTTCAAGTTTCCGTTTGACAATGGTGGAAAGTTTTCATCATCCATTTTCAGAACGGAATTCTCATCATTTAGCACAACATGTGGCTCCTCTGATTTTGACGAATCAGATTCATTGCCAGAAACAACCTCTGATTTCTTAACAATCCATTTTTGTTTGTTTAAATTTGCTTTTCTTTTGTAAAAATGTTTCGAACTTTCACCAACTTCGAAAGTCGAATTTTTTAACTCTTTAAATTTTTCTATTGGTTGTTCCTTTTTATCAACACATTTTTCTTTCAATTTAGAGTTAGAAGAGACTCCCTGTTTTGTGTTGGTGGACTTTGGGCAATTCCAAGCAATATGTCCAACTTCTTGACATTTGAAACAGGTTCTTCTTTCAACTCTCAGTTCAGATTCCTTCAACATATTCTTTTGCTTTTCGGCGAAAAATTCCTTGTTTGACTGTTTCCAGAAAGGTTTCTCCTTCTCTTCTTCTGAACTTGCTCCTGAAACAAATTTAGTTTTTGATTTATAAATTTTCTCATTTCTATGATTTTCGGGTGGAATAAAACCTAATCCTTTCTTTTTGAAATTACTGTTATGGTTTGGTTTCTTTCGATAACCCGAACCAGAACTGTAACCCTTTTTCTTGTTCAATCTTTGTTAAACTCTTGAAGTGTACTTTTTAGGTTTTTCAGTAAGATTTACATCTTTTATTTCAGAAATATTAATTTCTGTTAATTTGAAAACCTTGTTAATCGTTTCAGTTTTAACACTTCTTATTGGAAATTCTTCATCAGAAAATAATTTGTCAGAATCATTCAAAGTATATGCTACTTTGAATGTTTCATCATTCAAATTATTTTGTGACATCAGAAAATCTTTATTGTAAACCCTTTTAACCGGTGAATTCGAGCTTTTGTCTGGTGAACTCGAATTTTCAGATTTAGACTCTGACTTTGACTCTTCATCTTTCTCCAACACCTGATCGACCACTTTCTTAATTAACTCGGACTCATGATCAGTGTCAGACGCTGTGAAGGTGACATCAATATCATCTGGTAATCCATTGATAGACTCGGATTTCAGATTCGGATTGAGTGCTTCAGCCACCTTTTCAAAGTCTCGGGGGGTATAGCCATCCCACATTGGATTTGGTACTCCGTTATAACTCAAACCTGTTTTCTTACCAGAAATTCCTTCATCATCTTCAAACTTATGAGCTGCAATGGCAGGATAGATGCGATCAATAACATACTTTGAACTTTGATAACTTCCAAGTAAATTGTTCACTCTTTCGGTTTCAATCTTCATTGCTGCCAATTCTTGTTTCAGCTCAGCATTCATCTCAATATATCCGTTGATTGCAGTTTGCTTTTGAAGAACTGTTGCTTTCAGAAGATTTTTCATCTGAATATCCTCATCACAAGCTCCTTTGTACAAGTTCACTTTGCTGCTTAGGAGATCATATGACTCCTTTATGCTTCTCACATTATGCAATAAATTCTCCTTGAGCTTCTCCAATTCAGCAAGCTTTGTATCTTTTTCAGCACAATCGTTGCAAGGTTTTAAACACTTAGTGTTAGTGCATATGTCTGTTGACTTCATCTTATATCGAGTTTTGGATTCGTTGCGGTTCTGAACAAGAATGATGTCATCATCTTTGATGATAACATCATAAAAATGACATCACATTTTATGTCATGAGATAAGTCACACACGAAAACAGAAGTTTCAATTTACAAGAAATAAGATTTTTATATTGTATTAATGTATGATTCGCTTGAATTGGTATCTTGTTAGTTCGCTTGAACAGTCACGTGTAACTTCAAGCGAACTATGTATGCCTATAAATAGGTGGATTTAGCTTCTCATTTGTAACAGTTCCCATCAGAAGTGTAACGTTACTCTGCTAGTTTGTCAAGTCAATATATGAATGAGAAAGCTGTTTTAAAGTAAAATCAATCTGCTTCTACTCATTTCTTTCTGATTCAAAACAGTTTGTTTGTTTCCGCCACTCAAACTGTCGTATATTAGCTCAGATTGACTCACACGGTCGTCAATACGAACCTACAATTGGTATCAGAGCCAGTTATGAGCCAATATACCTGAATCAAAGTTTTTTTCTACACAAAATCTGATTTCTGGACTGTTCCACGGACAAAATGGACTGAGTTTTGGACAGAGTGTGTGAAACTGAGTTTTAACAAACCCTTGAGTATATCAGCTTAAAATTCAAAGAAAATCGTGTAAAAATGACCTAAAAATTGTCTTTCGCTTGAACGAACAGCTGGCTTTCACTTGGAAACACAGGCTTTCGCTTGAATATTAAGGCTTTCGCTTGAATATTCTGAGGTTTCGCTTGAATTTTTGCTGTGCTTTCGCTTGAAAAACACCTGTGTCTGTGTCTGCTTGAAAAACCGAAAGAGGTTACTGAATTCACGTGTTCTGTGTCAGTGTGTATGTGAACATTAATTGAATAAATCAGAATTCACGTGAAAAGTGCATCAAGTTTCGTGAAAGCTGTTCAGTTCGTCTAAGAATTGTGTCAGATTGCATCGGTTTGATCATTTAGACAATTTTATCAGAAACATTAAGTGAATATTTTATTCAATTTGAAATTGTCTGACATTAGTCATCGGTTCATTCATAGAGATTGAATTCATTGAGATTTGATAAAGTCTTGTCAGACACATGTGAGGTTGTTAGATGTGCATGTGATCTTATGAGTTTCGATAAACATTGAATATTGTTGTCTGCCATTACAATATTGAGGTCCAATCACATTCATATTAAGAAAATTTGTTGGTCACTTGATAAATCTACTCGATTAAGTCAAAGTTTGCATGTGATCTGAATTAATTGGCTCAATCACAGTTGTTATCAAAACAGGTTGTAAATCAAATTACTCGTGATGACATCAGTTTGCATGTGAAGCAATTAATTGTTGATAGACCATCTTATAAATCGGCCCAGTTCTGTCCAAAATTTTCATCGGCCCAAGTCCAATATAATTGAATTTGATTAATTCATTAAACCCAAGTACTAAACAGATTCATTCGACCCATCATTTTGTGCGGCCCAATCATTTTACATTAGTCCATCAGTTTAATTAGAATTGTGTTTAGTGTAAATTGGACATCAATCATTTGTGTTTGGATCACAAACATTCAAAAGGATATTGTTTTGTTCCAGTTTAAAGTGCAACAAATCGAGCGGCAATACAAACTAGTTATCTCCCGATTCTAATCAATTCTACTTGTTTGTGTTTCAGGTGATTTGTCAAGCATCGGATACTCGCCCGAGTGAATTCCCACCTGATCCGTTGTTGTCGGATTGTTGTCACTCAATCGGATATTCATCTGATTCAGTGGTTTGATAAACTGATTAAATTGATCTTAGATTGTGTGTATTTTCATATTGTTTGAAAATCTGTCTTTGAAAATCTTTCAATAACGAAACATGGATTGTGAGTCGTATCGTGTTCAAAGTCCAGCAGATATTGCACAGAAGAAATTTGATAGTTTTACGGGTATCAAGGGAGAGTCTACAAAAGAATTGATTGACCGATATTGCCATCTAGTTTTGGAGATGGGGAGATTGAAGATAACCAAGACTAATGAGGAATGGGTTGACAAGTTGGCAAATGTTTTACCGGGTGATATGTGGGGAACGTATTTGTTAACTTTGAGGAAAATATATTTAGACTTGAATTTGAGCTTGTTTATCGAGAAGATCGAAGCTCAAGAACTTGAATCCCAAAAGATTAGAAAAATTAAGTCTGTTGATGAAAAATTCGAACCTAAGAAAAATGTTCAAGTGGTAGAGGAGCAGGTTAAAGAAATTTCAGCTATCAAGGTTGAGAAGAAAGCTGAAGCTGAAATGATGTCCGAGAAATGCTTAAACTGTGGAAAATCTGAATCAGACAATGTCAAACTCTTAAAAGATTTGGAGAATTTGACATTGGAAATAAAAAATTTGAAGGATGAGAAGAAATCTGATGATAAATAGATTCTTGAAATACAGGAAAATTTTGAGAATTTGAAATCTGAAAAGGTCAAACTGTTGAGTGATTTGGATAGTTTGACATTGGAAAACAAAATTTTGAAAGAAAAGGGAAAAGATTTTGAAAATGAAAAATTAAAATTTGAAAAAGATTTTCAAAGTCAAATGAAGATTTTAGAAGATGAAAAATCTGTTATTTTTAAAAATAATCTTGAAAAATAGATTGAAATAAACTCTCATCTTCAGAAAATCATTCGGCTTGAAAATGAAGCTGAAAAAGCTCGGATTAAAATCAAAGAGCTTGAAGAAAAATTGAAAGGTTTTAAGACTTCGTCATCAACATTAGATTATCCGTGTCCAAAACCGATCAATTCTGTTCCAATAAGTGACAATGTCACAAATTTTGACAAAGTCAAAATTGAAGATTGCGATGACAAAGCTGATGATGAAAAAGAAAAAGAAAAGAAAAGAAAAATATTTTTAGAATTACAAGAAAAATTTCAAAATACTGTTTTGCAGTCTAATGAAATAGGTGAATGCTCAAAACAAAAACCTGTTAAGAAGATTGTAGAACAGAAACAAAAAGTTAAAAATTTGAAAAATTTTAAAAATGAAAATAAAAGCTCATCAGTTCAGTCATCCAATCATTATAAAAAACCACAAAAATCTGAAAATAAAAACTCACAAAAAGTTGGTAACCAGTGGTGCAGGTTTGACCATAGTGCTCAAATGCCAATCAAGGATACAAGAGGAGACATGAGTACCACAAGGCAAATCAATGCTATGATCTAAGCGTTTGGTATGATGGTGGTGAATGGTATGATAACAGGGTGTGCTACACTTGTGGAGTGAGAGGACACATCGCTGTTAACTGTCAGAGCTGGCGTTATGAGACGAGAAAATGCTTTGAATGCAATATCAAAGGTCACATTGCCAGAGATTGCCCAATGAGATCAAAGGGAAGATTGAGGGCTGAATCTCAGAAAATGGCAAAGATTCCAGTCAACGTCAAGCCCAAAGAACCTAAAGTTCAAGAACAGATAATTCAAGAAAAGAAAGTTAAACTTTCACAGGGGCAGAAAGACAGACTGAGGAAGAAGAGGAAGAAGGCGAGAGAGTATCTCGAGAAGATCTTGTCCTCGGGTTCATCTGTTGGTAAAAATAAGAGTTCTGATGAATCACTTTCCTCGACTGCAAAGTCAAGCAAGATGAATTCATCAGATACAAATCTGAGGACAGAAGAGAGAAAGAAGAAGAAGAAAGTTACTGGCGATGAATTTGTTTCTTCGGAAACAAAGGAGCCACGTTCTGGCAATGATTCTGATTCGTCAAAATCAGAGGAGCCACAAGTTGAGCTCAAAAGTGAAAATTCAGTTCCGCCAATGGATGACACAAACTTTCCACCATTGCGAACTGAAAATTTTAAACAAAAAGTTGGTAAAGTGAAAATTTCGAATCAGTTCTATTATGAAAAGAAAGAATTTGATGTCGAAAAGGCTTTCAGTAGCAAAGTAAAAAATATTTTTGGAAAGATGGTTGAGGGTAAGGTAAAAGGGGTTAAAGAATTTTATGAATTAAAAAGGTATGTTCAAAACACCCAAGGACAGTCAGGCTAGGGTGAATCTCTTTAACTGAAAAAAACCTGACTTGCCGGAACTCCCAGGTTGGTAATTGGGGAGTAGGAATCGGCATCTTTCTTGAGAAATTCACAGGTTGGTAACTGTGATATTTCGACTTACAAGTGGTTAATCAAGGACATTAAGTTGTACTTGATTTAACTATCTTACATGTGGTATGATTGTTGGAAATTGTTTTTGTGATAAATCTACAAGTGGTTGAAAACAATGTGATGAAACCCCATGTTTGTGAATCGACACACAAAACTAATTTTCCGGAAAAACCATTTTGATTAAAACAAACTTAAGTGTTTTGAAATCATAATGGGAAAATAGTTTGTTGTCAGGGGGAGTTCTGACTGTTTAAGCCAAATGGATGGCAAATTGAGGCAATTCTCATCAGTTTGTCAAAACTTACTAGTAATAGTTACATCAAGTTCAAATTAATGATCTCGATTAACTAATCAAACTTTTCTTTCTCAAAACGAATTTCTTCTGTTAAACACACACTCCCAACCCTGTTCGTCAAGTTCAGCACTTGAAATTTTGAAAATCAGCTCTTCAACATCAGTTGTCGAAAATCTTTTTGAATTTTTCAAAATTTATGCTAAAACACACTAAAATCTTTTTGGATTTTTGAATGTAAATGAAATGCAGTAAAGAAATATTTACAGACACTATTTTTGTGAGTTTGTGCAAGAGGATCATATCAGTTTATGTGACCAATCACTAGCACCGTTAAGCTTTAAACATTTTTAGTTCTAAACGATTCTTAGTTTCCGCCTCTGAAACTGATAAAATCTCTTCTAAACGACTCGTTCGGGTCGCAATCCGATCCTACAAGTGGTATCAGAGCTCAGGAGGAAGAGATCTTGCCAAAACAGCCTGTTTACGTCACTTTTTCTGATTTCTACACTTTCTTTCACAAAATTGAAAAATTTTCACGGTTAAAATCGTCTCAAATTCACACATAGTATGCGTAATCATGTTTTAACGAATCCTGGAAAGTTTCATCATTAAAATCGATCGAAAACTTGATTTTTTCGGTGGTTTTGCTTGAAATTCGTTCGACATTTACTGACATCATCTGGCTTTCGCTTGAAAATTGGTGCAGTTTGAAGCGAAACGCAGGCTTTCGCTTGAAATCAGCAGTTTGCTTGAAAATACGTGTACCGCTTGAAAAATTGTTTGAGATATATCTGACGTAACATTCTGATCGAGGTTGTCAATTAGTTGAGACAAGAAATCACGAGTTCTTGTGTCAGTTTGCACGAGCTATTCAATATTTGCATGTGATAAAGTGTATCGAGTTGGTCCGTTCAAGGCTGCATGTGAATATATGTTGTCGGTTGCATGTGACCCAAGGTGGAATGTGATTGTTGAGGCCTAATCAAAATTAAATTGAAAGTCAAAGTTTGTCTGGCCCATTTATCAATCGATTAAAGATCTGAAGCCCATGTGAAAAACTATCCGACCATCAACTCATATGTGCATGTGATTATTAATGTGTTCGGTCACTCATCATTACATGTGAATTAAGATTTTTGGTCAAATCAAGTGAGTGTTAAAGGTGGCCCAATCATTGTTTAGTGCAGCCCAATCAGCTTTGGTGAAATTGTTCGGCTCAATCACAGTCAAGTGCAGCTTACTTTATACTCGGAACAAGTGAAAGTGTGTTTTTGTAAGAAATTTTGTCGGGACAGTTTAAAAGATGGCAAAGGTCTTTGATGAAAAAGAAAACAATGATCTTAAAAAGTTAAATGATTGGTATCGAGGATATTTCAGTAGTTCTTATCAGAAATTACCCAAAGAGGTTTGGAGTAACCGGTTCGAATGTTTTCTGTGCAAGAAAGATGAAAAGTTGGATGATTTGGAGAAGCGTTTTGATCGTTTGATTGACTATTTGAAGGAAAATCAAATAGTAATAACAGAAGCTGATATGGTATCAAAGTTTGCTAATGGATTACCAGTTGAATGGGATGATTGTTTGAAAAATTTGAGAGAAAATTCTAGTTTTTCAAAATTATCTCTGAATAAATTCATTAGTAAACTTAAAAATCACAATTATGAAATTTATCAAAAGAAGAGAGATGTGATGGATAAAATAAAAATGAATTTAGATGAGTTGAATTTAGACGTGATAAATGAAATAAACAAAAGAATCAATGTTTGTTGGGAAGCAAAAAGAAATTTGATATATCATATGAAAAGGGCTTGTTATATTGATGATAATGAAAATCCTCTTGATTTCGTTACAATCTTTGGTGCAGGTACTTATAAGATAGAGAAAGAGCAAGTTCTAAAGAATGAAGAATCTATGAAGAATGAATCTTCAAATTCTAAATCAGTGTGCTCTAAATGTGATACACTTGAAGCTGACAATGGCAAACTCTTGAAAGATGTGGAAAGATTGACATTGGAAATCAAGAAGTTGAAAGATGAGAAGCAATTTGATGATAAACAGATTCTTGTTTTGCAAGAAAATTTTGAGAAGTTGAAATCTGAAAATGTCAAACTGTTGAGTGGTTTAGACAGTTTGACATTAGAAAACAAAATTTTGAAAGAAAAAGAAAAAGATTTTGAAAATGAAAAATCGAAGATTGAAAAAGTTTTTCAAAGTCAAATAAAAATTTTAGAAGATGAGAAAGATATGTTTGGTAAAAACAATCTTGAAAAACAAATTGCAATCAATTCTCATCTTGAAAGATTATTCGACTTGAAAAAGAGGCAGAATGTGCTCAAAAGAAAATCAATGAATGGGAAGAAAAGTTGAAGGTGTTTGTGAATACTTCAACTATTCCTTGCCCAAAACCTTTAAATTATGTTCCAATAAGTGACAATGTCACAAACTTTGATAAAGTCAAAGTTGAAGATTGTGATGAAAAAACTGATGATGAAGTTGAAAAAAGAAAAATAGTTTTGAAATTAAAAGAAAAATTTCAAGAAACCGTTCTACATTCTACTAAGAAAGGTGAATGCTCAATGCAAAAACCTGTAAAGAAGAATGTGGAACAAAAACAAAAGGATAAAAAGCCGAAAATTGTTCAAAAAGAAAATAAAAGATCATCAGTTCAATCATCCAATCGAGATAAAAAACCACAAAAAGTAAAAAATGAAAACTCAAAAATTGTTGGTAATGAGTGGTGCAGGTCGAACCACAGTGCTCAAAAGCCAAATCCAGCAAACAAGAGGAGGAAAGAGTATCACCACGCCAAACAATGTTTTGATCTAAGTGTTTGGACTAAAAATGGTGATTGGTACGATAACAGAGTGTGTTACAGATGCGGCTATCAAGGACACATTGCTGTTAACTGCCAAAGTTGGAATTATGAGACGAGAAGATGCTTTAACTGCAACATCAGAGGTCACATTGCTAGAGATTGCTCAATGAGATCAATGAGAAGATCGAAGGCTGAATCTCAGAAGCAGGTGAAGAAACCAGTCAATGTCAAGCCCAAGGAACAGAAAGTTCAAGAACCTAAAGTTCAAGAACAGAAAGTTCTAAAACCGAAAGTGAAGCTTTCGCAGGGGCAAAAAGACAGACTGAGGAAAAAGAGGAAGAAAGCGAGAGAGTATCTCGAGAAAATCTTGTCCTCGGGTTCATCTGTTAAAAATAAGAGTTCTGATGAATCAACTCCCTCGATTGCAAAGTCAAGCAAGACGAATTCATCATATACAAATATGAGGACGAAAGAAGAAAAGAAGAAGAAGAAAATGGTCGGCGATGAATCTGACGTGTCGAAGTCAGACAAGCCACCTTCAGGCAATGAATCTGACGTGTCGAAGTCAGACAAGCCACCTTCAGGCGATGAATCTGACAGATCAAAGTCAGACAAGCCATGTGCAGGCAATGATTCTGGTACGGTAAAGCCAGAAGAGCCGGTAGTTGAGGTAAAAACTGAGAATTCAGGTTTAACAATGGATGATGCAAATTTTCCACCATTGCTGAACAAGAATTCAAAATCACCCAAGGACCGTCAGGCTTGGGTGAATCTGTTTAAATGAAAAACCTGACTTGCCGGAGTTCCCAGGTTGGTAAGCGTGGAACATGATTCGGCACATTTCTTGAGAAATTCACGAATGTGATATTTCGACTTACAAGTGGTAAATCAGGGACATTAAGTTGTACTTGATTTTCTACAAGTGATGTTTGTGGATTGATCTTAAAAATGTTAGTTTTTACAAGTGATTGAAGAAAACAAAGTGATGAAAGATCCCCGAATTTGTGTAAAGACACACAAAACTTATTTTCCGGAAAAACCATTTTGATTAAAACAAACTTAAGTGTTTTGAAATCACTATGGGAAAATAGTTTGTTGTCAGGGTGAGTTCTGATTGTTCAAGCCAAGTGAATGGAGAATTAAAGTGATTCTCATCATGTTGTCACATTTCTTGTACAGTTTGTTTTCAAATTTTCCCAGAAAATCAAAATTTAGACATATTTTGATTTTAGAGTAAAAATTTTAAAAAAATAGAAAATTTGAAAAATGTCAAAAACATTGAAAAATGCAAAAATGAGTTTTGTTGTGAAAAAGAAGAAATGATAGTAGATCAGTTGGACTGTCACAGCATGCTAAAGAAATGGAAAGATATAATGTGATAAACGATCTCACTAAAGATGTGACGATAGGCTCAGCTAGACTAGTAGATTTGCGATAACGATACAAACTTAAATGAAAAAGCCTAGTTCTAGTGGGAAACATGATCAAAAGCATAGTACTTAGTTTTGTCCTTCTTGATTGTGTGCCTACTCAGTAATCGCTGATTGTCGAAAGACATAAAACTGGTTAAGTTTGTGAACTTTCACAACTTTGCTGAAAAGTCGCTGTGATTGTGCATTTCATTTTGCAAGGATTTAAACTTGTTTTATTTCTTTATTTTGTTTAAGCATTGGACATCCTCTGCGTATACGTGAGTATCGACCTGGATGTTGTTGCCTAAACGTTCTGCTTTATTTTCTTTGGTGTTTCGTTTAAGCTTTGGACCTCCTCTGCGTATACGGGAGTATCGACCTGGTGGTTAAAGCCTAAACAACTTCAACTTGTTATATTTTTCTTATTTTGTTTAAACATTGGACTTTCTCTGCGTATACGGAAGTATCGACCTGATTGTTAATGTTTAAACATTCTGCTTTGTTTTTGCACAAATCACAGTTGATAAAAGTTTAAAGGCATTACTTGAGTCAGTGTATTGCATGATGAGGGGATATGCTGAGATCGTGGGGTCCATAAGAACTTAGTGCAAAATTAATATACCTTAACGTATCGGTAAGCATGTCGAAAGTTTTTAGATTGAGTTTAAGTGGACAACAATATCGTCAATCAACGTGAATCGTTTTGAACTGAAAATGTTTAAAGCTTAACGGTGCTAGTGATTGGTCACAAAAACTGATATGATCCTCTTACGCAAACTCTCAAAAATATTGTATGTAAATATTTCTTTTCTGCATTTCTGTTATAAAAAATTCCAAAAAGATTTTCGGTGTGTTTTAGCATAATTTTTGAAAAATCCAAAAAGATTTTCGACAACTGATGTTGGAAAGCTGATTTTCAAAATTCCGAGTGCTGAACAGGATGAACAGGTTTGGGAGTGTGAGTTTAACAGAAGAAATTCGTTTTGAGAAAGAAGTTGAGATTAGTTAATCAGGGTCATTAATTTGAACTTGATGTAACTAATAATAATAAGTTTTTCTTATTGATTTAAGTAAAAACTTATGTTTTGATGAGAAAATGTGTGCAGGTGTTGAGCTGAACGGAATTAAAGCCAGGATGTGATCTCTAGGTGATAGCTAATTCCAGACAGCGATCCCATCATGATGAGAGGGGGAGTCTGACGAGGTTAGAGCCAAAGAGAAGATCCTGGTATATGCTAAGAAAGAAAAGAGACTGATAAAGACTGAAGATTGAGAATACTCGACATTTAAGACTCGTCAACATCTGAGGGGGAGTCTGTTGGTGCATACATCTGTCGTCTTCGTCTTATGTCGAGTTTCAGTTGCGTTGCGGGTTTGATCAAGCATGATGTCATCATATCCAATGATGACATCATAATGGTGACATCATCAATTGCTACATCACGTGACATATTGCATGCATACACAAATCAGATTTTGTATTTGATTTTGTCGGTTTCGCTTGAAATGATAATGTCATAGGTTTCGCTTGAATGTAATTTAGTGGGTTTCGCTTGAACAGGATATGTTCATTTCAAGCGAAAGCCTAACTACTATAAATAGGCATGTTGTCTATTCATTTGTAACAGTTCTGAAATTCCATACCGAGGTGCTGCCGGTGTGAAGACTGATTGTAAACGATATTATATCAATCAAATCAGTGTTTAAAGTGATATTCAAGCTGTTTCGACGTCGGTTTCTTAGTTTCCGCCTCTGAAAAAGAGGAAATGATAGTAAATCAGTTGGACTATCACAGCATGCTAAAGAAATGAAATGTCAAATGTAATAAACGGTCTCACTAAAGATGTGACGATAGACTCAGCTAGACTAGTAGATTTGCGATAACGATACAAACTTAAATGAAAAAGCCTAGTTCTAGTGGGAAACATGGTCGAAAGCATAGTACTTAGTTTTGTCCTTCTTGATTGTGTGCCTATTCAGTAATCGCTGATTGTCGAAAGACATAAAACTGGTTAAGTCTGTGAACTTTCACAACTTTGCTAAAAAGTCGCTGTGATTGTGCATTTCATTTTGCCAAGATTTAAACTTGTTTTATTTCTTTATTTTGTTTAAGCATTGGACATCCTCTGCGTATACGTGAGTATCGACCTGGATGTTATTGCCTAAACGTTCTGCTTTATTTTCTTTGGTGTTTCGTTTAAGCTTTGGACCTCCTCTGCGTATACGGGAGTATCGACCTTGTGGTTAAAGCTTAAACAACTTCAACTTGTTTTATTTTTCTTATTTTGTTTAAACATTGGACTTTCTCTGCGTATACGGAAGTACCGACCTGATTGTTAATGTTTAAACATTCTGCTTTGTTTTCGCACATATCACAGTTGATAAAAGTTTAAAGGCATTACTTGAGTTAGTGTATTGCATGATGAGGGGATATGCTGAGATCGTGCGGTCCATAAGAACTTAGTGCATAATTAATATACCTTAACGTATCGGTAAGCATTTCGAAAGTTTTTAGATTGAGTTTAAGAGGACAACTATATCATCAATCAATGTGAATCGTTTAGAACTTAATATGTTTAAAGCTTAACGGTGCTAGTGATTTGTCTCAAAAACTGATATGATCCTCTTTCACAAACTCACAAAAATATGTATGTAAATTTTTCTTTACTGCATTTCAATATTGTTCTTTCTAGAAGTTTAGCTTTTATTTGAAAATCCAAAAAGATTTTAGACAACTGATGTTGAAGAGCTGATTTTCAAAATCCCAAGTGCTAAACATGATGAATGATATTGGATTGGGAAAGTTTATTTGAGTTGAAAAAGGTTTTTGAAATGAATAAATGGATCATTAATTTGAAACCAATTTAATCATTTTAAATTCAAGTGGTAAGCATAAAGTCAAATCTTACTGTTGGTTAGAGTATATGTAGGTATGCAGCTAGTGAATTCCAGACTGCGATCCCAGCTTGTCGAAAGGGGGAGTCTGTAGACGTAAAAGCCAGGTTCCTGATCTTGTTGCTACGGAGAGCCAGGAGATGGTCCTGAATCTGTGAAAGCTGCTAATGCTGAGAAGATAGAGAGTGCTATATCAGATTACGATCCCGGAACAACGTAAGGGGGAGTCTGTTAGCAATAGGGTGTTTGAAGAGAGAGTGTGAAGACTGATTAAGACTGAAGGTTTGACATACTAACGTCTCGTACTGAAGACTCCGTCAACATCCAAGGGGGAGACTGTTAGTGCATATGTCTGTTGACTTCGTCTTATATCGAGTTTTGGATTCGTTGCGGTTCTGAACAAGAATGATGTCATCATCTTTGATGATGACATCATAAAAATGACATCACATTTTATGTCATGAGATAAGTCACACACGAAAACAGAAGTTTCAATTTACAAGAAATAAGATTTTTATATTGTATTAATGTATGATTCGCTTGAATTGGTATCTTGTTAGTTCGCTTGAACAGTCACGTGTAACTTCAAGCGAACTATGTATGCCTATAAATAGGTGGATTTAGCTTCTCATTTGTAACAGTTCCCATCAGAAGTGTAACGTTACTCTGCTAGTTTGTCAAGTCAATATATGAATGAGAAAGCTGTTTTAAAGTAAAATCAATCTGCTTCTACTCATTTCTTTCTGATTCAAAATAGTTTGTTTGTTTCCGCCACTCAAACTGTCGTATATTAGCTCAGATTGACTCACACGGTCGTCAATACGAACCTACACTTAGTACAAGGTTTTTCAACCTCTATAATCTTTTCCACTTCAACAATTTTTTTCAACTTCAACTATTTTCTCCACCACCTTTTCAATCACAATCGGTTCTTTATCAAATTCTATCTTCACTTCATTCTCTTCAACCTCGACCTTCTCTGTTGATTTTTCTTCAACTTTTGCCTTATCAGCTTCCATCTGAACTTTAGTCTGTCTTCAGCAACCCTTCTTGCTTCCATTTCTTTCTTCAGTCTAGCAACCCTTTTCTCTTTCAACATCTTGATTTTATCTGCAAAAAACAAATTAAAACTATAAGAATCCAATTGTTTTCTAGCTTTATTAATATACTCGTCCTCATCATCACTGTCTGCATCACTTCCTAATGACTTAAAAATCGGTTGTCTTCTCGGACTGTTCTTAGATTTGACTGATTCTTCTTCAAACATTCGAGCAACAAATGCTTTAGAAATTGAAGGTCTAGAAGGATCATAATCATCCCAATTGAAATCTTTCAGAATCCTTTCATCTTCTTGATCCATCAGACCATAACAAGCTCTCTTCTTTCCATCTTCGACTGAAATAGTATTTGAGTGTGAAGATTGTTGTTGATATGGTTGTTGAGCAACCTGATGATAAATTGCTTTTCGATGATAATCGTTGTTTCCAAAAGGATCATGTCTTCCGGTTGCTTCTCTGTTTGTACACTCTCGTTTAAAATGCCCTTTTTCTCGGCAACGAAAACAAGTAACCTTCGATTTATCAAAACCTAGCTGAGATGTAGCAGCATCACGAAGATCATCTCTACCGGTGATTTGTTTGAATTTTTATGCTCTTCTCAAAACACTAGCTAAGCACCACTTGATATCCATCAACTCAAGTTCTTCAGAATCAATCTGATCATAATCCTCTTTAGTAAGCATCGGATTTCCGATTCTTCCAGCAACTAAGCTTTCATACGACTCTAACACGGTAACAAGAGATGCCATGTGTTGCTTTGCAATATCTGGAGAGAAATTTTGACCATTTTGAATGTTTAATGTCACATTGCATTGCAAATTTGTTGAACTTTGTTGTTGAGAACTTGGTGTTGAAAAATTTGGTTCAAAACTTGTATAAGACGAAGAATATCCACTGCTCTGATTTATATTGCTTGCATTTTTTCCGGAAGTACCATCAGCACTGAACGCAGTCTGAATCTTCAGACTCAGAGTAGTCTCAACTTTGCTTCCTCGATAGTATAGACTAACATCTTGTTGAGCACCCGGACTTCTCATTGTAGCAGTTTTTCGCATTGCTAACTCATGTTCTTCCAACTTCTGGATAAACTTACTCAAATTCATATCTTCAAATTGTCGGTTATGCTTTAAAATCAACATATATGTTCCCCATTCATTCTGTGGTAACGCATCGGCTAGCTTATCAACCCATTCATCATCTTCTTTCTTGATGTCCAATCTTTTCATTTCCATGACAAGATGACAATATCTCTCAATAATCGTTCTTGTTGTTTCACCTTCAAAAGCTGTAAACATATCAAACGATTTTTTTTGTAATGCACGTTTATTTTTTATCATATCAGCACTACCCTTAAACTTTTTAATCAACGCTTTCCAGATTGATCTAGCAGTTCCCTTATGTTGAAGCAAAACGAAAATATCTTCTTTTACCGCTTGTTAGAGAATGCTAATCATCATCTTTTCACTGGTGTATCTTAATTTTTCATCCGGTGTAAATTGACTTAATGGTTTTTCATTTTCAAGATCATCTTTCGGTAAAGTATAATCTTTCTCTAACGAAACCCATGCATCAAACTTGTTAGCTTGCACCCAGTTTTCAAAATGATCTTGCCATCCTTTAAAGTCCTCAATGTACATAAGCTTTGGAGGCTTTTGGAAAGTTCCTGTTTCATTCTCAATACCGACAGTTTCGGCAACAGTAACTGGAGCAGCCAGAGCAGTAGCAAACGCATTGTAAAACTCGTTATCCATGTTTCGGTGAAAAGATATGCAAAAACATAATGTTCAAACGAACTGAAGGTTCAAACGATCTGGTTCAAACGAACTGGTTCAAACAAACTGACGATTTGAAACGAACTGGATTTGGTACGATCTGGCTCAAACCGTGCGAACTGGTATTGTTCCAAGCGATCTAGTTCAGTTTCACACGAACTGGTATCTTATAACTCACCCCGTATGACCTGGTTCACCTCCAAACGATCTGAACCCACTTCGTGCGAGCTGGAGCAAATTTTCACACAACCTGACAAGGTTTCACACGACCTGACAGGTTTTCACACGATCTGGAGATGATTTCAAACGATCTGAACACTTCGCATGACTTGGATGATCAATTCATGCGATCTGATCAAACTTCGAACGATCTGATATGTTTTTCACGCGGTTTGGTCAATTTTATCAAGTTTTAGGTTGATTTAAGGTCTGATTTGTTCAAGGATTGATTAAAACTCAGTTTTACGTGATATATCACAAAATCAGATCATTTTAACCGTGAAAACGTTCTGATTTTGAAGAAAATATTTAGAAGAATGAGTAGAAATGAGAAGAAATCAGGTTTTATCAATGAAAACAAGCTTAAATGGTAAGAACTATTCCTCCTGAGCTCTGATACCACTTGTAGGATCGTTGAATCGACCTAATGAGTCGATCAGAAGAGTTCTAATCCAAACCAGAGGCGGAATTCAATGATTCGGACATGATTGCAGCTTGTTTAACACTAAGAATCACTTTAACTGTCGTTTAGATTGATTTGATAATGATTACAAATCGTACGACACTTCGACAGCACTTCGTCTCCGGAATCAGAATTGTTACAAATGAAATCCCAAGACCTCCTATTTATAGGGAATCTAGATCGCATGAATTGAAACAGTCCAGGTCGCACGACCTGGTGCCAGGTCGCACGAACTGGTCAGTTCGCACAAACTGATCAGTTCAGACCTGTTTCCCGTTTCTTTCGAACTACGCGTCTTGGTTTATCTATTCTATTACAACTACCAGAAGAATTAGCCGGGGTACATGACGTGTTTCATGTATCTAATCTCATGAAATGTTTGTCTGATGAATCCCTTGTAGTACCTCTTCAAGATATAGAGTTAAATGAAAAGTTGAAATTTTTTGAGAAACCACTTCAAATAGAAGACAGAAAAGTCTAGTTCCTCAAACACAAATGACTAGTACTGGACAAAGTAAAGTGGGATTCAAAAAGAGGGCCTGAGTACACATGGGAACTGGAATCGGAAATGAAGCGAAAGTATCCTCGCCTGTTACAGTAAATCTCAAGGACGAGATTTTAAATAAGGTGGGGAGGATGTAAGGACCTGCAAAATTGTCCCATAACACTCCGTAAGTAGAAACCCGGGCCCCTGAAACCCTAATCCTTGAGAAAAATAAAGATATTCAATTTTATTGGTCACTCGCGGGCCGCGTAAGACTTAAGCTAAGCTTACGCGGGCCGCGACAGCTTTGAAGATCTCCGGATAAGCTTCTAGGCCACGTGCCAGACACATGGCGAGCCTACGCGTGACACGCTAGCCCTAGCCATAGCTAGGGTGGCCCTCGCGGGCCGTGTAAGATCTTATTAGAGTTTACGTGGGCCGCGACAAACTCAAAATTTTGCTATAAATTAGTCGTGCATGGGGCTTTCATCTGTGCTCGAAAAATTTACACTAAAAACGTTCTGTACTGCTTAAATTCATAGATTTTAGTAGGGAAACGCTGCTGCGATTACAGGGTATTAACTCGATCACTGCTACGATACAATGTCCGATCGATTGAAACCGATCGGATGGATGTTTAAGTGCTGCCCGAATCCGGGCTATACTTTGTCATTCGTCATGAGGGTTTTGATTTCGTGAGATTATCGTAATTGTTATTTTAAGTTACTGACCTAGTTTCGTGTGCATTGTTCTTTAACTAGGTTAAGAGGCTAAATCAGTAGGCAAGGTTCTGTCCAACTAAACTTGCAATGTGAGTCATTCTCTTTTTATCAAAAGTGCTTTACAATACCTAAATGTTTTCCAGTTATATTTTACAAGGATTAAGTCTTTGTTATCTTAAATTACTGGCAGTAAGTGGGGTATTGTGCACAATGACTACTGTTTAAATCACTTTTAGGTGAAAGGACCTAAATAGTGATTTACGTCACTATTGGGTGAAAGGACCCAATAGTGATATGACCACATTCATAGATCCGGTCGAGTGACAACTGAACCAGCTAATTATAAGATAGAGGCAATTGTAATCGTTCTTAATACTGTAATTTATAACAATGTATCGTTTTATGCAATTTGGATGACTTGCTAGTATTTCCCCGCTGATAAAATTTTTAAACATGTTTCAGGTGATTTACTGTGAACCAGGAAATAGTGCCACGTAGCACACCAGCTTGAAGAATGTGGCTTAGTAAATAAAATAAATAAACATGTTTTTGTAAACAGGGAATTTCCCCGTGAAATTTCCTTTATTGTAAACCACGAGGTTTGTCCCGAAAATGTGAAATAAAATAATCGGGCATTTTCTGTTTAAAAGATCCTGTTAATATTTCCGCTGCCAAATTAAATAATAATACCACGGGTTTTTCTGTCCCGCGGCTTTTGAACCGGATAAAACCGGGTCGGGGGCCGTGACAGAAAAAGGTGGTATCAGAGCCACTGATTTAAGCCAATTAAGTATTTAGAAATACTTAATTTTTCAGATTGCCATTGTGTGATTCTGTGAAAACTTAATTTAATAAATAAAATTTTAACTTAAATTTGTGTGTGTTTCTTCATGTGTGCTAACAGCATGAATGAACTGTCGGAGGCACTCCGAAACTTTACTATCCATACCACCAATATGGATACCACAAGAACTCAATCCGGCTATCAAGCGGATATTGAGGAGCTACCGGTATTCCAGGCCCAGGAGAAACTAAAGCCTAAAAAGAGGAGGGGAATCTTGGACTGGAAACGCGGACGTAGGAAGAAACCAGCTGCCGAGAAGGTTAAAAAGACTGAGGATCCGAAAGACAAAGGGAAAGGAAAGGAGATCGGGGAAAGTTCTGGGCAAGCCCAGGAAATGCCACCATGGGAGGAGCTTGATCGCAAACTGGCGAATTGTGACCTCATCGGACCTGCCGATGAAAACCTCTTCAATTTCCCTGCCCAATCACAACTTCCCATTAACTTGGAGCCTGCTACCCCAGATCCTATTGTCAACCACCGACTTCTACCCGGAGAATTGGAGGAATGGTGGACGAATGATTGGTAATTTCAAAACTTCATGAATAATCCTAATGTCTATTTTCCCCAGTTTGATCCTGAGCCTGCACCATACCCACCTATGAGCACAGAAAACTTAGCTGAACTCCGTCACTATGGCGAGGAACTGGTGGATGCGGGAAATAGAATTCGGGATGTGGGAGAGAAGATCTCATGGAAATACGACGAGCGGGAGCGTCGTTTCTAAAAGGCCAGCTGACTGTGGTGGTGGTGTTTGTATAATAATAATCATATATAAAAACAATATAATAATAATAGTAGTAATAATATAATATTGTATAATAATAATTGAAATAAAACTTTTGTAAAATAAATGGGGTGTATTGATGCATACTAATATATAAAAATATGAAAGTCGCAAAGTCAACAATTTTGGCTATACGTGTTGACGTGGTTATGTGTGATTGCTTTATTGTTTGGTTGTTACCATTTTGTGGTAATAAATTTCATATATTGTTAATTATTCAGATGGAAAATGCGGAAAACCAACCAGTCAATGAAGTTAATCATTCTGAACAAAACAATGAGGATCACTTCCTTAATAGGCAAGACATAGAAAATATCGTTGCTCAGGGAATACCCAACGTTATCCCCGCAATCGTCGCTGCTGTTAAGAACCCCGTTGAACCCTCACAAGCCAACCACAGCAAGCGTACTCGCGATGACAATTTCAGTAACAGTGTAAATGGAGGCGGAAATAATAATAATGATGTGGTTCAAGCCCCATTTCTTAAGAAAATGAAAGCTGCGATGTGGTTCAAGCCCCATTTCTTAAGAAAATGAAAGCTGCAACGCCTGGTTGCACTTACAAGGAATTTCTTGCCTGTAAACCGGTCGAATTTGCAGGCAATGAAGGGGCAACTGCCGCACTGCGTTGGTTGGAGAAAACCGAAGTAGTAATTAAATTAAGTAAATGTGCTGAGGAAGACAGGGTTATGTGTGCGTCCCACCTTTTCAAAGAAGAGGCGTTAGAATGGTGGAATACGGTGCTACAAGCCAAGGGAAGTGACGTGGCTTACGCCATGAGCTGGGAGGAATTTAGGGAATTAATGGAAAGAAAATTTTGTCCCGCCTACGAAAAGGAACAAATGACGAATAAGTTCATGAACCACCGGATGGTGGATGTTGACTGTCGAGGGTATACTTCGAAATTTTTCGAGTATGCCAGAATTGTGCCGACTCTGGCTTCGCCAGAACCGGTACTTATTTCTCGCTATATTTGGGGTTTAATTAGCGAGATTCGTGATATCGTCAAAGCTGCGAGACCCCGCATAATTGACGATGCGGTTGAATTGGCAAATACTCTAACCGACGGGCTGGTGCGTACTAGAGAAGAAAACAGGAGAAAGGAATTGGCCCAGAAGATTACCCAAGGATTTCGTAGGGGTAATAATACTATCAACTTTAAGAGAAAGGGAACCGGGCAATCCTCCACTGCTCCATTCTGCAGTACCTGTAAGAGAAAACACCTTGGAAAATGTAAGGGTTACTATAATTTCTGCAAAATCCCGGGGCACCAAGAGGAGAATTGCAGGAAGAAATCCATGATCTGCTTCAACTGCGGAGAAGCTGGGCATTTCAGACTAGAATGCCCTAAACTGGTCAAGCCAGCCGATAACAAGACCAAACCTGCTGAAGGAACTAATAAGAAGAACGTAAGAGCTTTTCAGCTGACCACGCAAGAAGCCGATCTGATTCCGGATGTAATAGCTGGTACGTTTCTGGTACACGATGTTTACGCAAAAGTATTATTTGACTCTGGTGCAAACCAAAGTTTTATAAATGCTTCATTCTACAAAGCTCTTAAGCAACCTTTAACCAAACTTAGGCAGATTTATACGGTAGAAACAGCAGATGGTAATTCGGTTAACATAGATAAGGTTCTTCAAGAAGGAAAGATAGAACTTTCAGGCCACAAATTTTCTGCCAATCTTTTACCTATGAATTTAGCTGGATTCGATGTCGTGTTAGGAATGGATTGGTTAGTGATGGGTGTCGAGTGTTATATATATTAGGTGTATATTTTAAGCCCCTTTAACACTTTTTTAGTCAAGTTTTAAATTTATAAAACACGATATTTACTAACACTAGACACACATATGGGCAAGTGCACCCATCGTGAGCGTAGTATAGTGTTGGTAAGATACCGAGGTCGTCCAAGGACACAAGAGCTTTTAATACCGGTTTATCCTCAACGTCTAATCAAATCAAAAAGTTTAGAAAAATGTTTTTAAACTAAGAAAAATAAAAACTAACTAAAAATGCGGAAAAATAAAAATAAAAGAAAAACAGATAGACAAGATGAATCACTTGGTTCCGACTCGTATCTAGTGTAACCTTTGATTATTTCCGCACTTTTGCACTTATTTAAGAGATTATCTTAGTTATTGTAGTAGGCCCCTCTTTTGAAGGTGACGTTACCGTCACCCCAGTAGTTTGAGTCAGCAAGGATACAATCCTAAAAGGGTGGATTATTGAAAGATAATTAATTAAGTTATTAATGCAAATTATGGTAGGCCCCTCTTTTGGAGGTGACGTTACCCTCGACTAAGTAGTCTGAGTCAGCAGGGATACAGTCCTAAATAGCCGGGTTATAGTATTAATAGTAGTTAACTTTTGAGGGGATCAAAGAGTTTGGACCCCCGCCATCCAATACCGTTAAGTATTGAAGGAGATCCTACTAAATTTGACCCAGGTCCATTGCAGGACCTCTAAACGCTGAACAATGGCAAGACCTTTACCAAACCGTTCCCTTAACCCCCGACCAGGTAGCCAACATACCTCCATATAGACCGTGGAGATATGAATGGTGAAAATCTTTTATTTTATATAGACAGTAAAATAATGCCAAGACACCACGGACAAACGATAAGGAAAGATCACCTTCAACATAAGAAACTAGTTATTAAAGTCATTAATACAAAACCAAGTAAAAAATGCGAAAAGATTAGAAATAAAAAGTATTACACTAAACACTTTGTCTTCACCAAGTGATGTAAGAGACTTACGCAAACATGGCCTTGATTGTCAAGAACTCTTACGATCAATCTTGGATCCCGAGACGACTCACACACTCTATGATGGACAATGGATGATGGTGGTGGATGATGGTGTTATGGTGGTGGTGGGTGGTAGGTGAAGTGTGAGAGAGGTGGTGTGCCAAGGGATGGTTTGAGCTTGAGCCAAGCACTCCTATTTATAGGCTGAACAGAAGCTCGGGCACGGCCCCGTGTCCACATCCTTCTCTTTCTTCATTTATTGCAGCTTGTCTTATTAGTTGACCACGCCCCCGTGTCCGCTGAGCACGACCCCGTGTGCAGAAGAATCTTTGTACTATGAAGATTTGCTTGGATTGTGCGAATCTTATAGTTGACCACGGCCCCGTGTCCGCTGAGCACGGCCCCGTGGTGGGCAATAGAAGCTTCTACCACTTTATCTTTTCTGCTGACACTTGGGCACGCCCCCGTGCTGGCTGAGCACGGGGCGTGTTCAGACTTCTGACCTCTTGTTTTGCTTGGGAAGATGCTGTCGTGGGGTCGGGCATGTCACGTCTTGTTCCTTTTCTTGTATTTATGTTAGATTTTGATGTCTTTTTGCTTCTTTTGTTAATTTGAGCTCATTTAATCCTGAAAATACAAAAGGAAGACAAAAGCACACTTTTTCCAACATTAGTACTATAAAAGGGTTAGTTTTATGCCACAATTGATGTAATTTATATGTTGCATTTTGCACACATCAAATACCCCCACACTTGAATGTTTGCTTGTCCTCAAGCAAAACTCTTTAATAAGTGGCTATTACACTCCCAAATGGAATGGGTAGAGAAGAAGGTTTTCGGGCTTGTCATAGAGTGTCGGGATTTCCAAGATTCTTTATTTAGTTTTATTTTTATTTATTTACAATCCTATTCGTCATGATTTATTTAAAAATTTTCATAAGATAAATTTCTTATTTGGGCATAACATGCCTTTTTAAAATTCTATTTATATACAAGTTCACATACCTCACGGGGATCACTCAAAACTCGGCCGAAAATGTATTTTTGTGGATCACTCGAGAGCGGCATGGAACTTACTCCTACCATAGGCTTGCCAAGCAATCAATCCTCCTCCTTTTTAACTTATATACCTTTGTAAACATCAAGAGGACTTTGTGGGTGAAGGGATAGGCTTGGGTTAAAGGTAGGTGGTTGGGTTAGTGGTTAGTGATTAGTAGAAAAAGGGCGAAAAGCGTAACAAGCGTCGGTTTTCGTAAGACTTTCTATTTTTCCATTTTTATTTTTATGAAGCTATTTTTCAAACAAAGTCATTTTTGATAAACTTGTTTGTTTATTTGCTTTTGCTTCATAATCAATATATATATATATATATATATATATATATATATAGGGCCAGGATCATTTCAGAACCATAAATATTTACAGAACTCGCAGAACTACTAATAAACAATCTTTTTATTCATATATTTTTATGTTTAGGATAATTTTATCATTTATTATGTGTATTTTTACGATTGCATACATGTTAAGAGTAATTTTATCATTTTTTGTATGTAATTTTATAATTACACATATGTAAACTAGTTTTTTTACATATATGTAATTAATTATGACACATATATATAATTTTGGCAATTAAACATATGTAAACTACTTTTAACATGTATGTAATCAAAGAAATACGTATAATAGATGATAAAAAGATCCTAAATACAAAAACTTATATATAAAATGATTGTTTATTAGGAGTTCTGAAAGTTCTGTAGTTATTTAGAGTTCTGAAATGAACTCAACCCTATATATATATATATATATATATATATATATATATATATATATTCGAAAGCCATATGAGAAACCGAGCTAGTTACGAAAACAAAGGGTTAAAAATGAAAAGGTTTTGGTGGGAAAAGGGTGTTTGGTTTGGGTTATGAAATGAAAAGGTTTAGGCTCAAAGGGGCTAACTAGGGGGATTTTGGGTAGGTGGTAAAAAAAAATGGTGTAGAAATAAAAAAAATAAAAAAAGGGTTAGTCCTAATGCCTCCATCATTTACTTACTTGGGTTTAAGTTGGTAAGGACCGGGAATGTATCGTCATGGCAAGTTCTAGAGTCGTAAGAACTAAGCGGCTATTCACACAAGAAACGAAAAATGAGCATTTAATCTAATGATATGTAATTGTATGCTCAATAAAGGCTCAAAACTCACTTTTGTGGGAATGGGTTTTTATGTGATCAAGTATATATAATCAAATTTTAACTAAGTTTGTCATGCCTTTTCATAATTTTCTTATGTTGGTTCTTTTTATCACGACGCTATCGGTTGTAAATTTGTAAAAGTATAACCTTTTTAGAATTTTGAAATTCCCAAGTTAAACCTAGACAAGTAAAAAAATGAAAATTTTTGAAAAAATTTGGGGTGATTAGCGATTCTAATAGAGTTTTGTCTAAGGCTTATATTTAGGACTTGCAAGATTCAAGGTTTTAGCATCCCCCCCCCCCCCCCCACACTTAAATTACACATTGTTCTCAATGTGACCCAAAAATAAGTTTTTCGATTGATTAAAATGTGTAAAAGTGGGTTAAAAACAAGATTTTATGGTACTGGGTAGCTGAACACGGGGTGGTGTTGGCTGAGCACGGCCCAGTGTCCAGGCTGCCAGTACCAAAAGTAAACAGAAGGCTGGGCACGGGGGCGTGTTCAGTGAGCACGGCCCCGTGTCCAGGTACCTGAACTGGGCATTTTCTACAGAACCTAGGGCACGGGGCGTGTTGGGGTGAGCACTGCCCCGTGCTGAACTTGCTGTAATGAAGAAAAATTGTCGGGAGGCTCTGTTTTTGTGCATGGGTTGTTGGTTCAAGCTTCCCTTAGTATCCTTCACCATCCCGAGTGTGTTTTATTCCTGGAAATTAAAACTAAACTAGAAAATATAAAAGTTAATCTAAATTAAACTAAGGATAGTTCCGCGGAATGCCTCCGTGGTGCGCCACGTTTATAAGGGTCCTTGGCTAGACCCACCTTATCAGGTGGTTCTGGCTCATCTTCAATTAGGGGGTCGTCATTGCCGAATGGATATTTCATTGATCGCTCAAGGTCGACACTCTTTTTAAATGCCCCTAATTGAAGAGGGTTATTGTTGAACTTTCGGTTTTTCAAAGCTTCGTGAGTTTTTACAAAGGGTCGTCCTAACACTAGAGGAGCGTCATCGAGGATGACAAAGTCGGTCGGGATTACCATTTGATTTGTTTGAACCAAGACATCCTCAACTATACCGATTGATTTTATTATTTTCCGATTGGATAGAAAAATGGGTATTTGAAGTGGAGAAAAATCACTAATACTTAATTTTTCGAAAATGTAGTTAGGCATTATGTTAACACAAAGATCTTTATCAATTATGACATTACTAATAAACGAATTTTGAAAGAAACATGGAACCGGTGTAATGTTAATTTCAAATGGGTCTTCTTTTATTAGCGAGGTTTGATCATTAGTTAACTTAACACTTACCGTTTCGTCAATTTTAGTTTTAGTGTTTAATTCTTTTAAAAACTTAGCATGAGTGGGTACTAAACAATGATTTTCAAAAGAAGGTGACAAGAGGTTAATTTCTTCAAAATTAGACTCTTCTTGAATTTTAACGTTGTCGGACTCACTTTTTTCGTTGTTTAACTCATGTGTCGGTTTTTCACTTATTTGTTCTTCCATTTTTACACTTTCGGTTATCTCTTCCTTTTTTAATTCTTCTCTTGCGCGGGACTCCTCTTCCCTTGCGCGAGATTCTTTTATACAGCGATCGATAACTCTAATGTGTTCTAATATCCTATCGGTCACTTCGGTTAGAGAAAAAGAATTAGGATTTTCTAAGCTTGAATCCGGTTGTTCGATCCTTTGTTCCTCATAATACCCATGTGAAGTAGATGGTTCACACCATTGTTCTTCATTGTAAGTATATGATGGATAAGGTTCGTAATTTTGTTCTTCATAATACTCATACGAGGTGGGTTGTTCACGCCATGGTTCCTCATAGTAAGTATACGAAGGTGGTGGCTCATATCTTGGTTCCCCAAAGTATGAGTAAGAAGGCTCATACCTTGGTTCATCAAAATATGAGTATGAGGGAGGAGGTTCATACCTTTGGTCTTCATAGGATGTGTATGAAGTTGATGGCTCGTACCTGGGCTCCTCATAGTAGGTATATGAATTGGATGGTTGATATGAGTGACTATTTTGAACCGAGTGTGTGTTACGACAATTAGTGCAATAATTACTCCTATAATCATCCTCCTCATAGGTGTAGTTGTAACCTCCTGAGTATTGATCCATAAGAATCACTCAGCAGACCACAACCGAGTCTCGAGATCAGAAAACAAAAAAAAAAACGGAAACAGAGGCTAGACACGGCCCTGTGTTCAGTGGATACGGCCCCGTGTTCAGAATCTGTATCTGGGCGTTTTAATTAAATTTACTGATTTCGTTGAGCACGGGGCGTGTTCAGTGAGCACGGCCCGTGTTCAAGCTACTGTTACTGGGTGTTTTATGAAAATGTGCAGCACGGCCTCGTGTTTAGTGAACACGGCCCCGTGTATAGGTTACTGTAAATGCAAAACTAAACTAAAATGTAGAAAAATATGCGCGCGTTTTAAAAAGGTTTTGAAAAACTGATTAGGCCGTCGATTTTAAGCTTTCTTAAAATACTTGTGTCCCCGGCAACGGCGCCAAAAACTTGATGGGTGTCGAGTGTTATATATATTAGGTGTATATTTTAAGCCCTTTAACACTTTTTTAGTCAAGTTTTAAATTTATAAAACACGATATTTACTAACACTAGACACACATATGGGAAAGTGCACCCATCGTGAGCGTAGTATAGTGTTGGTAAGATACCGAGGTCGTCCAAGGACACAAGAGCTTTTAATACCGGTTTATCCTCAACGTCTAATCAAATCAAAAAGTTTAGAAAAATGTTTTTAAACTAAGAAAAATAAAAACTAACTAAAAATGCTGAAAAATAAAAATAAAAGAAAAACAGATAGACAAGATGAATCACTTGGTTCCGACTCGTATCTAGTGTAACCTTTGATTATTTCCACACTTTTGCACTTATTTAAGAGATTATCTTAGTTATTCTAGTAGGCCCCTCTTTTGAAGGTGACGTTACCCTCACCCCAGTAGTTTGAGTCAGCAAGGATACAATCCTAAAAGGGTGGATTATTGAAAGATAATTAATTAAGTTATTAATGCAAATTATGGTAGGCCCCTCTTTTGGAGGTGACGTTACCCTCGACTAAGTAGTCTGAGTCAGCAGGGATACAGTCCTAAATAGCCGGGTTATAGTATTAATAGTAGTTAACTTATGAGGGGATCAAAGAGTTTGGACCCCCGCCATCCAATACCGTTAAGTATTGAAGGAGATCCTACTAAATTTGACCCAGGTCCATTGCTGGACCTCTAAACGCTGAACAATGGCAAGACCTTTACCAAACCATTCCCTTAACCCCCGACCAGGTAGCCAACATACCTCCATATAGACCGTGGAGATATGAATGGTGAAAATATTTTATTTTATATAGACAGTAAAATAATGCCAAGACACCACGGACAAACGATAAGGAAAGATCACCTTCAACATAAGAAACTAGTTATTAAAGTCATTAATACAAAACCAAGTAAAAAATGCGAAAAGATTAGAAATAAAAAGTATTACACTAAACACTTTGTCTTCACCAAGTGATGTAAGAGACTTACGCAAACATGGCCTTGATTGTCAAGAACTCTTACGATCAATCTTGGATCCCGAGACGACTCACACACTCTATGATGGACAATGGATGATGGTGGTGGATGATGGTGTTATGGTGGTGGTGGGTGGTGGGTGAAGTGTGAGAGAGGTGGTGTGCCAAGGGATGGTTTGAGCTTGAGCCAAGCACTCCTATTTATAGGCTGAACAGAAGCTCGGGCACGGCCCCGTGTCCACATCCTTCTCTTTCTTCATTTATTGCAGCTTGTCTTATTAGTTGACCACGCCCCCGTGTCCGCTGAGCACGACCCCGTGTGCAGAAGAATCTTTGTACTATGAAGATTTGCTTGGATTGTGCGAATCTTATAGTTGACCACGGCCCCGTGTCCGCTGAGCACGGCCCCGTGGTGGGCAATAGAAGCTTCTACCACTTTGTCTTTTCTGCTGACACTTGGGCACGCCCCCGTGCTGGCTGAGCACGGGGCGTGTTCAGTCTTCTGACCTCTTGTTTTGCTTGGGAAGATGCTGTCGTGGGATCGGGCATGTCACGTCTTGTTCCTTTTCTTGTATTTATGTTAGATTTTGATGTCTTTTTGCTTCTTTTGTTAATTTGAGCTCATTTAATCCTGAAAATACAAAAGGAAGACAAAAGCACACTTTTTCCAACATTAGTACTAAAAAAGGGTTAGTTTTATGCCACAATTGATGTAATTTATATGTTGCATTTTGCACACATCAGTTAGTAGCCAACCATGCTCGAATCCTCTGTGATAAGAATTCCATAGAAATTCATACACCCGCAGGGGAAGTAATTATGATTACAGGAGATAAGCCGCGTAAACCAATGAAGTTCATTTCAATAATGAAAGTTGCTAGTTATGAACGAAAACAAGGAATAGTGTATATGATTTTGGTAATCAATAATACTAAAAGTAAGGAACTTAAGGAAATTCCAGTAGTATCAGAGTACCCGGAAGTATTCCCAGAAGAGCAACCAGGATTACCACCAGATAGGGAAGTAGATTTAGCATTTATCTAATTCCTGGAACTACACCAATAGCCAAGGCACCTTACCGGTTAGCACACACTGAAATGTTAGAACTTAAAAAGCAATTAGATGAATTGCTAAGTAAAGGATTCATACAACCTAGTTCATCCCCTTAGGGAGCACCAGTGTTGTTTGTGAAAAAGAAAGATGGTTCGATGCGAATGTGTATCGATTATAGGGAATTGAAAAAGGTTACAATTAAGAATCGATACCCATTACCTAGGATTGATGATCTTTTCGATCAACTTCAGGGAGCTAGATACTTCTCTAAGATAGATTTACACTCCGGATAACATCAGTTGAAGGTACAAGAAGAAGACATACCTAAAACTGCTTTCAGAACTAGGTATGGTCAATACGAGTTTACAGTCATGCCCTTTGGGTTAACGAATGCCCCTGCAGCATTCATGGACATGATGAATAGGATCTGTAAACCATATTTGGATAAATTTGTAATTGTCTTCGTAGACGATATACTTATTTATTCCAAAAGTCAGGACGAACATTGTGAACATCTACATGCACTCTTAACTTTGTTAAGAAAGGAAAAGCTTTATGCCAAATTCTCAAAGTGTGAATTTTGGCTACAGGAAGTGCAATTTTTAGGTCACATGGTGAATCACGAAGGTATTCACGTAGATCCCACCAAAATAGAAGCAATCACCAATTGGAAGATCCCACAATCAGCCACTGAAGTTAGAAGTTTTCTAGGATTAGTTGGGTATTACAGGCGCTTCATAAGAGACTTCTCTAAGATAGTTGTTCCATTAACTAAGTTAACATGTAAGACAGTTAAATTTGAATGGGGACCCAAGCAAGAAGAGGCCTTTAAGGTTTTAAAGCAAAGGTTAACAAACGCCCTAATCCTTGCCTTACCAGAAGGGACAGAAGATTTTGAAGTATTATGTGATGCTTCTAAACTAGGATTAGGATGTGTGCTGATGCAATGGAAAAAGGTAATTGTGTATGCCCCAAGGCAATTGAAAAAGCACGAGGAAAATTATACGACTCATGACTTAGAGTTAGGAGCAATAATTTTTGTCCTTAAGATTTTGAGGCATTACCTGTACGGAAGTAAGTTTACAGTCTATACAGATCATAAGAGTCTAAGGTACATATTTGGGCAAAAAGAATTAAACATGAGGCAAAGAAGATGGATGGAAATTCTAAGTGACTACGACTGTGATATTCAATATCATGAAGGAAAGGCAAATGTAGTAGCAGACGCCCTAAGTCGTAAGTATCAAGAAAAGCAAATACGAGTCCGTGCTATTAGATTAAATCTCCAGTTAGATTTAATGGAACAACTAAAGAACATTCTAGAAACAACCATCAATAATGCTGAAGGAATGAAAGGAAGGATAAAGGAATTAGAACAAGGGACAGGTGGAATTTGGAGATTCTACAAGAAAAGGATTTGGGTACCTAAGCAAGGAAATTTAAGAAATAAGATTTTAGAGGAAGCCCATAAATCTAGGTATACCATGCACCCTGGTAATAATAAGATGTACCAAGATTTAAGAGGTAACTTCTGGTGGATAGGAATGAAAAATGACATAGCTAGATATGTATCTAAGTGTCTAACTTGTTCCTAAGTTAAGGCAGAACACCAGATACCTCCAGGGTTACTCCAACAATTAGAAAGGCCTGTATGGAAATGGGAACTAATAACAATGGACTTTGTTACTAAGTTGCCCTAAACCAGGAAAAGTAACGATGCAATTTGGGTAATTGTGGATCGATTAACCAAATCAGCTCACTTCCTACCAATGAAGGAAACCTTTAGCATGGAAAGATTAGCAAGGTTATATGTAGACGAGGTAGTATCCTTACATGGAGTCCCACTCTCCATAGCATCGAATAGAGATAGTTGTTTCACTTTGCATTTCTGGACAAGTTTCCAAGAAGCAATGGGGACCCGACTAAATCTAAGTACTGCATACCATCCCCAAACAGACGGACAGAGTGAAAGGACGATCGAAACCCTGGAAGACATGCTCAGGGCATGTGTAATAGATTTCGGTGAAAACTGGGATGACCACCTACCCTTAATTGAATTCTCCTATAACAATAGTTATCATGCAAGTATCGAAGCTGCCCCATTCGAAGCCCTGTATGGACGAAAGTGCCGAACTCCAGTATGTTGGGCAGAAATAGGAGAAAGTCAATTATCAGGTCCCGAGATTGTACAGGAAACCACCGACAAGATAACTCAAATCAAGGAAAGACTGAAAACGGCTCGATATCGTCAGAAAAGTTATGCAGATAATCGATGCAAGCCACTAGAATTTCAAGTTGGAGACAAGGTACTCTTGAAAGTTTCTCATTGGAAAGAAGTAGTTCGGTTCGGTAAGAAAGGAAAGCTGAGTCCAAGGTATATAGGACCATTCGCTGTTGTAGGATCGTTGAATCGACCTAATGAGTCGATCAGAAGAGTTCTAATCCAAACCAGAAGCGGAATTCAATGATTCGGACATGATTGCAGCTTATTTAACACTAAGAATCACTTTAACTGTCGTTTAGATTGATTTGATAATGATTACAGATCGTACGACACTTTTGCAGCACTTCGTCTCCGGAATCAGAATTGTTACAAATGAAATCCCAAGACCTCCTATTTATAGGGAATCCAGATCGCATGAACTGAAACAGTCCAGGTCGCACGACCTGGTTCCAGGTCGCGCGAACTGGTCAGTTCGCACGAACTGATCAGTTCAGACCTGTTTCCCGTTTCTTTCGAACTACGCGTCTTGGTTTATCTATTCTATTACATGACACGATACAAGACGAAGTCAACATACATATGCACTAACAAACTCCCCCTTGGATGTTGACGAGTCTTCTGTGTATAGAGTCTTCAGTCTTGATCGGTCTTCTCGCTCTTTCCAAAGTATCTTTCTCTGTAAGCATCCTCATCAATCTCTATCTTTTTTTATCAGAATCTCAACTTGACTCTTCAAATTCTCTTGATCAGATCTCTTGATTCTTTAAATTCTTCAGCAGTCTGAAATCTGGCTCTTATGTCTTCAGAATCCCCCTTTCGATAAGCTGGGATCACATTCTGGAATTCACTATCTACAAGCTTTGAATCGGAAATATGGCTCTAATCTGCGTACACTTATGCGGAAAATCCTCAGGAGTCGAAACCTAGCTCTTTCAAAGCTTTCACAGGTTCAGCAACGTTTACTGGCTCTCCTTAGCAATAAGATCAGAAACCTGATAACCTGCACAAACTCTACCCAAAAGTAAATTTCACACTTGTTTAAAATTTAACAATTTTAGAAACCTCTTGTAGAAATCATTCAATCTTCAACAATAGTTATATCAAGTTCAAATTTATGACCTTGATTAACTAACATTAAAATCAGCTTCAAAATTTCTCAAACTTTAACTTCATTTTTCATTTCAAACAAACTCTCCCAACCCAATGTTGTTCATCATGTTTAGCACTCGGAATTTTGAAAATCAGCTTTTCAACATCAGTTGTCGAAAATAAGATGAAATAAAATCTTTTTGATTTTTCAAAATTTTATGCTAAAACACACTAATGAAAAGCAGTAACGAAATATATACATACAATCTTTTTGTGAGTTTGTGTAAGAGGATCATATCAGTTTATGACAAATCACTAGCACCGTTGAGCTTTAAACACTTTAAGTTCTAAACGATTCACTTAGATTGTCAGTATACTGATCCACTTAAATTTTCACACAAAGTTCAATTGTTTCGAGATACGAGATTAGTGTTTTAAGGACTTAAACTTATTCGCGTGTCCCACCTCAGAATATACTCCAGTATCCAGACTCCTATATTCAGTCTTACAGGTGAATGTACACTAATGATATATGTTAGGGGTAAATGCGAGGCCATGAGAGCTCAGGCTATTGCTTCCAAAAAATCAGATAGATGATGGCTCGACTTTAGGTGTGTTCCCTTTAGAGAATCTTTTCTTCAACAACACATGATTAGCATTTTTCAATGTTTCATCATTTTTTATGCTGAGGGTGGGCTTTATGATTAAAGCAGTGCAACGTATTATACGAGGACTAGGCTATTGCTCCCGCAAAATCAGAAGTCCCGGTATAATACCCCAGATATCATCACGCACAAAGACCTATATGTCACGTCTTGTTCCTTTTCTTGTATTTATGTTAGATTTTGATGTCTTTTTGCTTCTTTTGTTAATTTGAGCTCATTTAATCCTGAAAATACAAAAGGAAGACAAAAGCACACTTTTTCCAACATTAGTACTAAAAAAGGGTTAGTTTTATGCCACAATTGATGTAATTTATATGTTGCATTTTGCACACATCAGTTAGTAGCCAACCATGCTCGAATCCTCTGTGATAAGAATTCCATAGAAATTCACACACCCGCAGGGGAAGTAATTATGATTACAGGGGATAAGCCGCGTAAACCAATGAAGTTCATTTCAATAATGAAAGTTGCTAGTTATTAACGAAAACAAGGAATAGTGTATATGATTTTGGTAATCATTAACACTAAAAGTAAGGAACTTAAGGAAATTCCTGTAGTATCAGAGTACCCAGAAGTATTCCCAGAAGAGCTACCAGGATTACCACCAGATAGGGAAGTCGAATTTAGAATTCATCTAATTCCTGGAACTACACCAATAGCCAAGGCACCTTACCGGTTAGCTCCCACTGAAATGTTAGAACTGAAAAAGCAATTAGATGAATTACTAAGTAAAGGATTCATACAACCTAGTTCATCCCCTTGGGGATCACCAGTGTTTTTTGTGAAAAAGAAAGATGGTTCGATGCGAATGTGTATCGATTATAGGGAATTGAATAAGGTTACAATTAAGAATCGATACCCATTACCTAGGATTGATGATCTTTTCGATCAACTTCAGGGAGCTAGATACTTCTCTAAGATAGATTTACACTCCGGATACCATCAGTTGAAGGTACAAGAAGAAGACATACCTAAAACTGCTTTCAGAACTAGGTATGGTCAATACGAGTTTACAGTCATGCCCTTTGGGTTGACGAATGCCCATGCATCATTCATGGACATGATGAATAGGATCTGTAAACCATATTTGGATAAATTTGTAATTGTCTTCGTCGACGATATACTTATTTATTCCAAAAGTCAGGACGAACATTGTGAACATCTACATGCACTCTTAACTTTGTTAAGAAAGGAAAAGCTTTACGCCAAATTCTCGAAGTGTGAATTTTGGCTACATGAAATGCAATTTTTAGGTCACATGGTGAATCACGAAGGTATTCACGTAGATCCCTCCAAAATAGAAGCGATCACCAATTGGAATATCCCACAATCAGCCACTGAAGTTAGAAGTTTTCTAGGATTAGCTGGGTATTACAGGCGCTTCATAAGAGACTTCTCTAAGATAGCTGTTCCATTAACTAAGTTAACCTGTAAGACATTTAAATTTGAATGGGGACCCAAGCAAGAAGAGGCCTTTAAGGTTTTAAAGCAAAGGTTAACAAACACCCCAATCCTTGCCTTACCAGAAGGGACAGAAGATTTTGAAGTATTATGTGATGCTTCTAAACTAGGATTAGGATGTATGCTGATGCAATACAAAAAGGTAATTGCGTATGCCTCAAGGCAATTGAAAAAGCACGAGGAAAATTATACGACTCATGACTTAGAGTAAGGAGCAATAATTTTTGCCCTTAAGATTTGGAGGCATTACCTGTACGGAAGTAAGTTTACAGTCTATACAGATCATAAGAGTCTAAGGTACATATTTGGGCAAAAAGAATTAAACATGAGGCAAAGAAGATGGATGGAAATTCTAAGTGACTACGACTGTGATATTCAATATCATGAAGGAAAGGCAAATGTAGTAGCAGACGCCCTAAGTCGTAAGTATCATGAAAAGCAAATACGAGTCCGTGCTATTAGATTAAATCTCCAGTTAGATTTAATGGAACAACTAAAGAACATTCTAGAAACAACCATCAATAATGCTGAATGAATGAAAGGAAGGATAAAGGAATTAGAACAAGGGACAGGTGGAATTTGGAGATTCTACAAGAAAAGGATTTGGGTACCTAAGCAAGGAAATTTAAGAAATAAGATTTTAGAGGAAGCCTATAAATCTAGGTATACCATGCACCCTGGTAATAATAAGATGTACCAAGATTTAAGAGGTAACTTCTGGTGGATAGGAATGAAAAAGGACATAGCTAGATATGTATCTAAGTGTCTAACTTGTTCCCAAGTTAAGGCAGAACACCAGAAACCTCCAGGGTTACTCCAACAATTAGAAATGCCTGTATGTAAATGGGAACTAATAACAATGGACTTTGTTACTAAGTTGCCCTAAACCAGGAAAAGTAACGATGCAATTTGGGTAATTGTGGATCGATTAACCAAATCAGCTTACTTCCTACCAATGAAGGAAACCTTTAGCATGGAAAGATTAGAAAGGTTATATGTAGACGAGGTAGTATCCTTACATGGAGTCCCACTCTCCATAGCATCGGATAGAGATAGTTGTTTCACTTCGCATTTCTGGACAAGTTTCCAAGAAGCAATGGGGACCCGACTAAATTTAAGTACTGCATACCATCCCCAAATAGACGGACAGAGTGAAAGGACGATCGAAACCCTGGAAGACATGCTCAGGGCATGTGTAATAGATTTCGGTGAAAACTGGGATGACCACCTACCCTTAATTGAATTCTCCTATAAAAATAGTTATCATGCAAGTATCGAAGCTGCCCCATTCGAAGCCCTGTATGGACGAAAGTGCCGAAATCCAGTATGTTGGGCAGAAATAGGAGAAAGTCAATTATCAGGTCCCGTGATTGTACAGGAAACCACCGACAAGATAACTCAAATCAAGGAAAGACTGAAAACGGCTCGAGATCGTCAGAAAAGTTTTGCAGATAATCGATGCAAGCCACTAGAATTTCGAGTTGGAGACAAGGTACTCTTGAAAGTTTCTCATTGGAAAGGAGTAGTTCGGTTCGGTAAGAAAGGAAGGCTGAGTCCAAGGTATATAGGACCATTCGCTGTTGTAGGATCGTTGAATTGACCTAATGAGTTGACCATAAGAGTTCTAATCTAAACCAGAGGCGGAATTCAATGATTCGGACATGATTGCAGCTTGTTTAACACTAAGAATCACTTTAACTGTCGTTTAGATTGATTTGATAATTATTACAGATCGTACGACACTTCGGCAGCACTTCGTCTCCGGAATCAGAATTGTTACAAATGAAATCCCAAGACCTCCTATTTATAGGGAATCCAGATCGCATGAACTGAAACAGTCCAGGTCGCACGACCTGGTTCCAGGTCGGACGAACTGATCAGTTCAGATCTGTTTCCCGTTTCTTTCGAACTACGCGTCTTGGTTTATCTATTCTATTACATGACACGATACAAGACGAAGTCAACATACATATGCACTAACAAACTCCCCCTTGGATGTTGACGAGTCTTCAGTGTATTGAGTCTTCAGTCTTGATCGGTCTTCTCGCTCTTTCCAAAGTATCTTTCTCTGTAAGCATCCTCATCAATCTCTGTCTTTTTCTATCAGAATCTCAACTTGAGTCTTCAAATTCTCTTGATCAGATCTCTTGATTCTTTAAATTCTTCAGCAATCTGAAATCTGCCTCTTATGTCTTCAGACTCCCCCTTTCGATAAGCTGGGATCACAGTCTGGAATTCACTATCTACAAGCTTTGAATCGGAAATCTGGCTCTAATCTGCATACACTTATGCGGAAAATCCTCAAGAGTCGAAACCTAGCTCTTTCAAAGCTTTCACAGGTTCAGCAACGTTTACTGGCTCTCCTTAGCAATAAGATCAGAAACCCGATAACCTGCACAAACTCTACCCAAAAGTAAATTTCACACTTGTTTAAAATTTAACAATTTTAGAAACCTCTTGTAGAAATCATTCAATCTTCAACAATAGTTATATCAAGTTCAAATTAATGACCTTGATTAACTAACATTAAAATCAGCTTCAAAATTTCTCAAACTTTAACTTCATTTTTCATTTCAAACAAACTCTCCCAACCCACTGTTGTTCATCATGTTTAGCACTCGGAATTTTGAAAATCAGCTTTTCAACATCAGTTGTCGAAAATAAGATGAAATAAAATCTTTTTGATTTTTCAAAATTTTGTGCTAAAACACACTATTGAAAAGCAGTAACGAAATATATACATACACTCTTTTTGTGAGTTTGTGTAAGAGGATCATATCAGTTTATGACAAATCACTAGCACCGTTGAGCTTTAAACACTTTAAGTTCTAAACGATTCACTTAGATTGTCAGTATACTGATCCACTTAAATTTTCACACAAAGTTCAATTGTTTCGAGATACGAGATTAGTGTTTTAAGGACTTAAACTTATTCGCGTGTCCCACCTCAGAATATACTCCCGTATCCAGACTCCTATATTCAGTCTTACAGGTGAATGTACACTAATGATATTTGTTAGGGGTAAATGCGAGGCCATGAGAGCTCAGGCTATTGCTTCCGAAAAATCAGATAGATGATGGCTCGACTTTAGGTGTGTTCCCTTTAGAGAATCTTTTCTTCAACAACACATGATTAGCATTTTTCAATGTTTCATCATTTTTTTATGCTGAGGGTGGGATTTATAATTAAAGCAGTGCAAAGTATTATACGAGGACTAGGCTATTGCTCCCGCAAAATCAGAAGTCCCGGTATAATACCCCAGATATCATCACGCACAAAGACCTAGTATGTTAGAAATAGAAAGCCCTTCAAATAAGATTTCAGGGGTTACCTATATATCCGAGAGATGTTCCCCACAAAATAAGTAAGTATTTGATATTTAGGTTTATATCTTGAAAACAATCTACTAAGCGTGTAAAAACCTAATGGCATATCATCAGTGAGACCGTTTATCACATTTTAACTTTCCAATTCTTTAGCGTACTGTGATTGTCTACTGATGTACTACCATTTCCTCTTTTTCACAACAAAACTCATTTTGATTTTTTGATGTTTTTGGATTTTTCAAATTTTCAAAATTTCTAAATTTTTTACTCCCCCTAAAATCAAAAATATGTTTCAATTTTTGATTTTCAAGGAAAATTTGAAAATAAACGCAATAAACTGTACAAATAAAATGACAAACTGATGTGAATTGCTTCAATTCTCCATTCACTTAGCTTAAACAATCAGAACTCCCCCTGACAACAAACTATTTTCCCATTATGATTTCAAAACACTTAAGTTTGTTTTAATCAAAAGGTTTTTCCAGAAAATTAGTTTTGTTGAATTCACACATCATGGGGTTTCATCACATTGTTTTTTAACCACTTTGTAAAATCTAACACTTGTAGGTTTTTCACAAAAAACATTTTTCAAGAATGATGCCGATTCATGCTCCACGATTACCAACTTGGAAGCTCCGGCAAGTTAGGATTTTATTTTTTAAAGAATCTCACCCATGCCTGATCAATCATGGGTGAACCATCCTCATTTGGTTTAACAATTTTCGATTCATAAAACTCTTTCACTCCCTTCACCTTCCCATCTGCCATCTTTCCAAAAATATGTAGCACTTTACCACTAAATGCTTTTTCAGCATCAAATTCTTTCTTATCAGAGAAGAATTGATCTGAAATCTCAATCTTACCAATTTTTGATTTCAAGTTTCCGTTTGACAATGGTGGAAAGTTTTCATCATCCATTTTCAGAACGGAATTCTCATCATTTAGCACAACATGTGGCTCCTCTGATTTTGACGAATCAGATTCATTGCCAGAAACCTCTGATTTCTTAACAATCCATTTTTGTTTGTTTAAATTTTCTTTTCTTTTGTAAAAATGTTTCGAACTTTCACCAACTTCGAAAGTCGAATTTTTGAACTCTTTAAATTTTTCTATTGGTTGTTCCTTTTTATCAACACATTTTTATTTCAATTTAGAGTTAGAAGAGACTCCCTGTTTTGTGTTGGTGGACTTTGGGCAATTCCAAGCAATATGTCCAACTTCTTGACATTTGAAACAGGTTCTTCTTTCAACTCTCAGTTCAGATTCCTTCAACATATTCTTTTGCTTTTCGGCGAAAAATTCCTTGTTTGACTGTTTCCAGAAAGGTTTCTCCTTCTCTTCTTCTGAACTTGCTCCTGAAACAAATTTAGTTTTTGATTTATAATTTTTCTCATTTCTATGATTTTCGGGTGGAATAAAACCTAATCCTTTCTTTTTGAAATTACTGTTATGGTTTGGTTTCTTTCGATAACCCGAACCAGAACTGTAACCCTTTTTCTTGTTCAATCTTTGTTGAACTCTTGAAGTGTACTTTTTAGGTTTTTCAGTAAGATTTACATCTTTTATTTCAGAAATATTAATTTCTGTTAATTTGAAAACCTTGTTAATCATTTCAGTTTTAACACTTCTTATTGGAAATTCTTCATCAGAAAATAATTTGTCAGAATCATTCAAAGTATATGCTACTTTGAATGTTTCATCATTCAAATTATTTTGTGATATCAGAAAATCTTTATTGTAAACCCTTTTAACCGGTGAATTCGAGCTTTTGTCTGGTGAACTCGAATTTTCAGATTTAGACTCTGACTTTGACTCTTCATCTTTCTCCAACACCTGATCGACCACTTTCTTAATTAACTCGGACTCATGATCAGTGTCAGACGCTGTGAAGGTGACATCAATATCATCTGGTAATCCATTGATAGACTCGGATTTCAGATTTAGATTGAGTGCTTCAGCCACCTTTTCAAAGTCTCGGGGGGTATAGCCATCCCACATTGGATTTGGTACTCTGTTATAACTCAAACCTGTTTTCTTACCAGAAGTTCCTTCATCATCTTCAAACTTATGAGCTGCAATGGCAGGATAGATGCGATCAATAACATACTTTGAACTTTGATAACTTCCAAGTAAATTGTTCACTCTTTCGGTTTCAATCTTCATTGCTGCCAATTCTTGTTTCAGCTCAGCATTCATCTCAATATATCCGTTGATTGCAGTTTGCTTTTGAAGAACTGTTGCTTTCAGAAGATTTTTCATCTGAATATCCTCATCACAAGCTCCTTTGTACAAGTTCACTTTGCTGCTTAGGAGATCATATGACTCCTTTATGCTTCTCACATTATGCAATAAATTCTCCTTGAGCTTCTCCAATTCAGCAAGCTTTGTATCTTTTTCAGCACAATCGTTGCAAGGTTTTAAACACTTAGTGTTAGTGCATATGTCTGTTGACTTCGTCTTATATCGAGTTTTTGGATTCGTTGCGGTTCTGAACAAGAATGATGTCATCATCTTTGATGATGACATCATAAAAATGACATCACATTTTATGTCATGAGATAAGTTACACACGAAAACAGAAGTTTCAATTTACAAGAAATAAGATTTTTATATTGTATTAATGTATGATTCGCTTGAATTGGTATCTTGTTAGTTCGCTTGAACAGTCACGTGTTACTTCAAGCGAACTATGTATGCCTATAAATAGGTGGATTTAGCTTCTCATTTGTAACAGTTCCCATCAGAAGTGTAACGTTACTCTGCTAGTTTGTCAAGTCAATATATGAATGAGAAAGCTGTTTTAAAGTAAAATCAATCTGCTTCTACTCATTTCTTTCTGATTCAAAACAGTTTGTTTGTTTCCGCCACTCAAACTGTCGTATATTAGCTCAGATTGACTCACACGGTCGTCAATACGAACCTACAATTGGTATCAGAGCCAGTTATGAGCCAATATACCTGAATCAAAGTTTTTTTCTACACAAAATCTGATTTCTGGACTGTTCCACGGACAAAATGGACTGAGTTTTGGACAGAGTGTGTGAAACTGAGTTTTAACAAACCCTTGAGTATATCAGCTTAAAATTCAAAGAAAATCGTGTAAAAATGACCTAAAAACTGTCTTTCGCTTGAACGAACAGCTGGCTTTCGCTTGGAAACACAGGCTTTCGCTTGAATATTAAGGCTTTCGCTTGAATATTCTGAGGTTTCGCTTGAATTTTTGCTGTGCTTTCGCTTGAAAAACACCTGTGTCTGTGTCTGCTTGAAAAACCGAAAGTGGTTACTGAATTCACGTGTTCTGTGTCAGTGTGTATGTGAACATTAATTGAATAAATCAGAATTCACGTGAAAAGTGCATCAAGTTTCGTGAAAGCTGTTCAGTTCGTCTAAGAATTGTGTCAGATTGCATCGGTTTGATCATTTAGACAATTTTATCAGAAACATTAAGTGAATATTTTATTCAATTTGAAATTGTCTGACATTAGTCATCGGTTCATTCATAGAGATTGAATTCATTGAGATTTGATAAAGTCTTGTCAGACACATGTGAGGTTGTTAGATGTGCATGTGATCTTATGAGTTTCGATAAACATTGAATATTGTTGTCTGCCATTACAATATTGAGGTCCAATCACATTCATATTAAGAAAATTTGTTGGTCACTTGATAAATCTACTCGATTAAGTCAAAGTTTGCATGTGATCTGAATTAATTGGCTCAATCACAGTTGTTATCAAAACAGGTTGTAAATCAAATTACTCGTGATGACATCAGTTTGCATGTGAAGCAATTAATTGTTGATAGACCATCTTATAAATCGGCCCAGTTCTGTCCAAAATTTTCATCGGCCCAAGTCCAATATAATTGAATTTGATTAATTCATTAAACCCAAGTACTAAACAGATTCATTCGACCCATCATTTTGTGCGGCCCAATCATTTTACATTAGTCCATCAGTTCAATTAGAATTGTGTTTAGTGTAAATTGGACATCAATCATTTGTGTTTGGATCACAAACATTCAAAAGGATATTGTTTTGTTCCAGTTTAAAGTGCAACAAATCGAGCGGCAATACAAACTAGTTGTCTCCCGATTCTAATCAATTCTACTTGTTTGTGTTTTAGGTGATTTGTCAAGCATCGGATACTCGCCCGAGCGAATTCCCACCTGATCCGTTGTTGTCGGATTGTTGTCACTCAATCGGATATTCATCTGATTCAGTGGTTTGATAAACTGATTAAATTGATCTTAGATTGTGTGTATTTTCGTATTGTTTGAAAATCTGTCTTTGAAAATCTTTCAATAACGAAACATGGATTGTGAGTCGTATCGTGTTCAGAGTCCAGCAGATATTGCACAGAAGAAATTTGATAGTTTTACGGGTATCAAGGGAGAGTCTACAAAAGAATTGATTGACCGATATTGCCATCTAGTTTTGGAGATGGGGAGATTGAAGATAACCAAGACTAATGAGGAATGGGTTGACAAGTTGGCAAATGTTTTACCGGGTGATATGTGGGGAACGTATTTGTTAACTTTGAGGAAAATATATTTAGACTTGAATTTGAGCTTGTTTATCGAGAAGATCAAAGCTCAAGAACTTGAATCCCAAAAGATTAGAAAAATTAAGTCTGTTGATGAAAAATTCGAACCTAAGAAAAATGTTCAAGTGGTAGAGGAGCAGGTTAAAGAAATTTCAGCTATCAAGGTTGAGAAGAAAGCTGAAGCTGAAATGATGTCCGAGAAATGCTTAAACTGTGGAAAATCTGAATCAGACAATGTCAAACTCTTAAAAGATTTGGAGAATTTGACATTGGAAATAAAAAATTTGAAGGATGAGAAGAAATCTGATGATAAATAGATTCTTGAAATACAGGAAAATTTTGAGAATTTGAAATCTGAAAAGGTCAAACTGATGAGTGATTTGGATAGTTTGACATTGGAAAACAAAATTTTGAAAGAAAAGGGAAAAGATTTTGAAAATGAAAAATTAAAATTTGAAAAAGATTTTCAAAGTCAAATGAAGATTTTAGAAGATGAAAAATCTGTTATTTTTAAAAATAATCTTGAAAAACATATTGAAATAAACTCTCATCTTCAGAAAATCATCCGGCTTGAAAATGAAGCTGAAAAAGCTCGGATTAAAATCAAAGAGCTTGAAGAAAAATTGAAAGGTTTTAAGACTTCGTCATCAACATTAGATTATCCGTGTCCAAAACCGATCAATTCTGTTCCAATAAGTGACAATGTCACAAATTTTGACAAAGTCAAAATTGAAGATTGCGATGACAAAGCTGATGATGAAAAAGAAAAAGAAAAGAAAAGAAAAATATTTTTAGAATTACAAGAAAAATTTCAAAATACTGTTTTGCAGTCTAATGAAATAGGTGAATGCTCAAAACAAAAACCTGTTAAGAAGATTGTAGAACAGAAACAAAAAGTTAAAAATTTGAAAAATTTTAAAAATGAAAATAAAAGCTCATCAGTTCAGTCATCCAATCATTATAAAAAACCACAAAAATCTGAAAATAAAAACTCACAAAAAGTTGGTAACCAGTGGTGCAGGTTTGACCATAGTGCTCAAATGCCAAATCAAGGATACAAGAGGAGACATGAGTACCACAAGGCAAATCAATGCTATGATCTAAGCGTTTGGTATGATGGTGGTGAATGGTACGATAACAGGGTGTGCTACACTTGTGGAGTGAGAGGACACATCCCTGTTAACTGTCAGAGCTGGCGTTATGAGACGAGAAGATGCTTTGAATGCAATATCAAAGGTCACATTGCCAGAGATTGCCCAATGAGATCAAAGGGAAGATTGAGGGCTGAATCTCAGAAAATGGCAAAGATTCCAGTCAACGTCAAGCCCAAAGAACCTAAAGTTCAAGAACAGATAATTCAAGAAAAGAAAGTTAAACTTTCACAGGGGCAGAAAGACAGACTGAGGAAGAAGAGGAAGAAGGCGAGAGAGTATCTCGAGAAGATCTTGTCCTCGGGTTCATCTGTTGGTAAAAATAAGAGTTCTGATGAATCACTTTCCTCGACTGCAAAGTCAAGCAAGATGAATTCATCAGATACAAATCTGAGGACAGAAGAGAGAAAGAAGAAGAAGAAAGTTACTGGCGATGAATTTGTTTCTTCGGAAACAAAGGAGCCACGTTCTGGCAATGATTCTGATTCGTCAAAATCAGAGGAGCCACAAGTTGAGCTCAAAAGTGAAAATTCAGTTCCGCCAATGGATGACACAAACTTTCCACCATTGCGAACTGAAAATTTTAAACAAAAAGTTGGTAAAGTGAAAATTTCGAATCAGTTCTATTATGAAAAGAAAGAATTTGATGTCGAAAAGGCTTTCAGTAGCAAAGTAAAAAATATTTTTGGAAAGATGGTTGAGGGTAAGGTAAAAGGGGTTAAAGAATTTTATGAATTAAAAAGGTATGTTCAAAACACCCAAGGACAGTCAGGCTTGGGTGAATCTCTTTAACTGAAAAAAACCTGACTTGCCGGAACTCCCAGGTTGGTAATTGGGGAGTAGGAATCGGCATCTTTCTTGAGAAATTCACAGGTTGGTAACTGTGATATTTCGACTTACAAGTGGTTAATCAAGGACATTAAGTTGTACTTGATTTAACTATCTTACATGTGGTATGATTGTTGGAAATTGTTTTTGTGATAAATCTACAGGTGGTTGAAAACAATGTGATGAAACCCCATGTTTGTGAATCGACACACAAAACTAATTTTCCGGAAAAACCATTTTGATTAAAACAAACTTAAGTGTTTTGAAATCATAATGGGAAAATAGTTTGTTGTCAGGGGGAGTTCTGACTGTTTAAGCCAAATGGATGGCAAATTGAGGCAATTCTCATCAGTTTGTCAAAACTTACTAGTAATAGTTACATCAAGTTCAAATTAATGATCTCGATTAACTAATCAAACTTTTCTTTCTCAAAACGAATTTCTTCTGTTAAACACACACTCCCAACCCTGTTCGTCAAGTTCAGCACTTGAAATTTTGAAAATCAGCTCTTCAACATCAGTTGTCGAAAATCTTTTTGAATTTTTCAAAATTTATGCTAAAACACACTAAAATCTTTTTGGATTTTTGAATGTAAATGAAATGCAGTAAAGAAATATTTACATACACTATTTTTGTGAGTTTGTGCAAGAGGATCATATCAGTTTATGTGACCAATCACTAGCACCGTTAAGCTTTAAACATTTTTAGTTCTAAACGATTCTTAGTTTCCGCCTCTGAAACTGATAAAATCTCTTCTGAACGACTCGTTCGGGTCGCAATCCGATCCTACAAGTGGTATCAGAGCTCAGGAGGAAGAGATCTTGCCAAAACAGCCTGTTTACGTCACTTTTTCTGATTTCTACACTTTCTTTCACAAAATTGAAAATTTTTCACGGTTAAAATCGTCTCAAATTCACACATAGTATGCGTAATCATGTTTTAACGAATCCTGGAAAGTTTCATCATTAAAATCGATCGAAAACTTGATTTTTTCGGTGGTTTTGCTTGAAATTCGTTCGACATTTGCTGACATCATCTGGCTTTCGCTTGAAAATTGGTGCAGTTTGAAGCGAAACGCAGGCTTTCGCTTGAAATCAGCAGTTTGCTTGAAAATACGTGTACCGCTTGAAAAATTGTTTGAGATATATCTGACGTAACATTCTGATCGAGGTTGTCAGTTAGTTGAGACAAGAAATCACGAGTTCTTGTGTCAGTTTGCACGAGCTATTCAATATTTGCATGTGATAAAGTGTATCGAGTTGGTCCGTTCAAGGCTGCATGTGAATATATGTTGTCGGTTGCATGTGACCCAAGGTGGCATGTGATTGTTGCGGCCTAATCAAAATTAAATTGAAAGTCAAAGTTTGTCTGGCCCATTTATCAATCGATTAAAGATCTGAAGCCCATGTGAAAAACTATCCGACCATCAACTCATATGTGCATGTGATTATTAATGTGTTCGGTCACTCATCATTACATGTGAATTAAGATTTTTGGTCAAATCAAGTGAGTGTTAAAGGTGGCCCAATCATTGTTTAGTGCAGCCCAATCAGCTTTGGTGAAATTGTTCGGCTCAATCACAGTCAAGTGCAGCTTACTTTATACTCGGAACAAGTGAAAGTGTGTTTTTGTAAGAAATTTTGTCGGGACAGTTTAAAAGATGGCAAAGGTCTTTGATGAAAAAGAAAACAATGATCTTAAAAAGTTAAATGATTGGTATCGAGGATATTTCAGTAGTTCTTATCAGAAATTACCCAAAGAGGTTTGGAGTAACCGGTTCGAATGTTTTCTGTGCAAGAAAGATGAAAAGTTGGATGATTTGGAGAAGCGTTTTGATCGTTTGATTGACTATTTGAAGGAAAATCAAATAGTAATAACAGAAGCTGATATGGTATCAAAGTTTGCTAATGGATTACCAGTTGAATGGGATGATTGTTTGAAAAATTTGAGAGAAAATTCTAGTTTTTCAAAATTATCTCTGAATAAATTCATTAGTAAACTTAAAAATCACAATTATGAAATTTATCAAAAGAAGAGAGATGTGATGGATAAAATAAAAATGAATTTAGATGAGTTGAATTTAGACGTGATAAATGAAATAAACAAAAGAATCAATGTTTGTTGGGAAGCAAAAAGAAATTTGATATATCATATGAAAAGGGCTTGTTATATTGATGATAATGAAAATCCTCTTGATTTCGTTACAATCTTTGGTGCAGGTACTTATAAGATAGAGAAAGAGCAAGTTCTAAAGAATGAAGAATCTATGAAGAATGAATCTTCAAATTCTAAATCAGTGTGCTCTAAATGTGATACACTTGAAGCTGACAATGGCAAACTCTTGAAAGATGTGGAAAGATTGACATTGGAAATCAAGAAGTTGAAAGATGAGAAGCAATTTGATGATAAACAGATTCTTGTTTTGCAAGAAAATTTTGAGAAGTTGAAATCTGAAAATGTCAAACTGTTGAGTGGTTTAGACAGTTTGACATTAGAAAACAAAATTTTGAAAGAAAAAGAAAAAGATTTTGAAAATGAAAAATCGAAGATTGAAAAAGTTTTTCAAAGTCAAATAAAAATTTTAGAAGATGAGAAAGATATGTTTGGTAAAAACAATCTTGAAAAACAAATTGCAATCAATTCTCATCTTGAAAATATTATTCGACTTGAAAAAGAGGCAGAATGTGCTCAAAAGAAAATCAATGAATGGGAAGAAAAGTTGAAGGTGTTTGTGAATACTTCAACTATTCCTTGCCCAAAACCTTTAAATTATGTTCCAATAAGTGACAATGTCACAAACTTTGATAAAGTCAAAGTTGAAGATTGTGATGAGAAAACTGATGATGAAGTTGAAAAAAGAAAAATATTTTTGAAATTAAAAGAAAAATTTCAAGAAACCGTTCTACATTCTACTAAGAAAGGTGAATGCTCAATGCAAAAACCTATAAAGAAGAATGTGGAACAAAAACAAAACGATAAAAAGCCGAAAATTGTTCAAAAAGAAAATAAAAGATCATCAGTTCAATCATCCAATCGAGATAAAAAACCACAAAAAGTAAAAAATGAAAACTCAAAAATTGTTGGTAATGAGTGGTGCAGGTCGGACCACAGTGCTCAAAAGCCAAATCCAGCAAACAAGAGGAGGAAAGAGTATCACCACGCCAAACAATGTTTTGATCTAAGTGTTTGGACTAAAAATGGTGATTGGTACGATAACAGAGTGTGTTACAGATGCGGCTATCAAGGACACATTGCTGTTAACTGCCAAAGTTGGAATTATGAGACGAGAAGATGCTTTAACTGCAACATCAGAGGTCACATTGCTAGAGATTGCTCAATGAGATCAATGAGAAGATCGAAGGCTGAATCTCATAAGCAGGTGAAGAAACCAGTCAATGTCAAGCCCAAGGAACAGAAAGTTCAAGAACCTAAAGTTCAAGAACAGAAAGTTCTAAAACCGAAAGTGAAGCTTTCGCAGGGGCAAAAAGACAGACTGAGGAAAAAGAGGAAGAAAGCGAGAGAGTATCTCGAGAAAATCTTGTCCTCGGGTTCATCTGTTAAAAATAAGAGTTCTGATGAATCAACTCCCTCGATTGCAAAGTCAAGCAAGACGAATTCATCAGATACAAATATGAGGACGAAAGAAGAAAAGAAGAAGAAGAAAATGGTCGGCGATGAATCTGACGTGTCGAAGTCAGACAAGCCACCTTCAGGCAATGAATCTGACGTGTCGAAGTCAGACAAGCGACCTTCAGGCGATGAATCTGACAGATCAAAGTCAGACAAGCCATGTGCAGGCAATGATTCTGGTACGGTAAAGCCAGAAGAGCCGGTAGTTGAGGTAAAAACTGAGAATTCAGGTTTAACAATGGATGATGCAAATTTTCCACCATTGCTGAACAAGAATTCAAAATCACCCAAGGACCGTCAGGCTTGGGTGAATCTGTTTAAATGAAAAACCTGACTTGCCGGAGTTCCCAGGTTGGTAAGCGTGGAACATGATTCGGCACATTTCTTGAGAAATTCACGAATGTGATATTTCGACTTACAAGTGGTAAATCAGGGACATTAAGTTGTACTTGATTTTCTACAAGTGATGTTTGTGGATTGATCTTAAAAATGTTAGTTTTTACAAGTGATTGAAGAAAACAAAGTGATGAAAGATCCCCGAATTTGTGTAAAGACACACAAAACTTATTTTCCGGAAAAACCATTTTGATTAAAACAAACTTAAGTGTTTTGAAATCACTATGGGAAAATAGTTTGTTGTCAGGGTGAGTTCTGATTGTTCAAGCCAAGTGAATGGAGAATTAAAGTGATTCTCATCATGTTGTCACATTTCTTGTACAGTTTGTTTTCAAATTTTCCCAGAAAATCAAAATTTAGACATATTTTGATTTTAGGGGGAGTAAAAATTTAAAAAAAAAATAGAAAATTTGAAAAATGTCAAAAACATTGAAAAATGCAAAAATGAGTTTTGTTGTGAAAAAGAAGAAATGATAGTAGATCAGTTGGACTGTCACAGCATGCTAAAGAAATGGAAAGATATAATGTGATAAACGATCTCACTAAAGATGTGACGATAGGCTCAGCTAGACTAGTAGATTTGCGATAACGATACAAACTTAAATGAAAAAGCCTAGTTCTAGTGGGAAACATGATCAAAAGCATAGTACTTAGTTTTGTCCTTCTTGATTGTGTGCCTACTCAGTAATCGCTGATTGTCTAAAGACATAAAACTGGTTAAGTTTGTGAACTTTCACAACTTTGCTGAAAAGTCGCTGTGATTGTGCATTTCATTTTGCAAGGATTTAAACTTGTTTTATTTCTTTATTTTGTTTAAGCATTGGACATCCTCTGCGTATACGTGAGTATCGACCTGGATGTTGTTGCCTAAACGTTCTGCTTTATTTTCTTTGGTGTTTCGTTTAAGCTTTGGACCTCCTCTGCGTATACGGGAGTATCGACCTGGTGGTTAAAGCCTAAACAACTTCAACTTGTTATATTTTTCTTATTTTGTTTAAACATTGGACTTTCTCTGCGTATACGGAAGTATCGACCTGATTGTTAATGTTTAAACATTCTGCTTTGTTTTTGCACAAATCACAATTGATAAAAGTTTAAAGGCATTACTTGAGTCAGTGTATTGCATGATGAGGGGATATGCTGAGATCGTGGGGTCCATAAGAACTTAGTGCAAAATTAATATACCTTAACGTATCGGTAAGCATGTCGAAAGTTTTTAGATTGAGTTTAAGTGGACAACAATATCGTCAATCAACGTGAATCGTTTTGAACTGAAAATGTTTAAAGCTTAACGGTGCTAGTGATTGGTCACAAAAACTGATATGATCCTCTTACGCAAACTCTCAAAAATATTGTATGTAAATATTTCTTTTCTGCATTTCTGTTATAAAAAATTCCAAAAAGATTTTCGGTGTGTTTTAGCATAATTTTTGAAAAATCCAAAAAGATTTTCGACAACTGATGTTGGAAAGCTGATTTTCAAAATTCCGAGTGCTGAACAGGATGAACAGGTTTGGGAGTGTGAGTTTAACAGAAGAAATTCGTTTTGAGAAAGAAGTTGAGATTAGTTAATCAGGGTCATTAATTTGAACTTGATGTAACTATTAATAATAAGTTTTTCTTATTGATTTAAGTAAAAACTTATGTTTTGATGAGAAAATGTGTGCAGGTGTTGAGTTGAACGGAATTAAAGCCAGGATGTGATCTCTAGGTGATAGCTAATTCCAGACAGCGATCCCATCATGATGAGAGGGGGAGTCTGACGAGGTTAGAGCCAAAGAGAAGATCCTGGTATATGCTAAGAAAGAAAAGAGACTGATAAAGACTGAAGATTGAGAATACTCGACATTTAAGACTCGTCAACATCTGAGGGGGAGTCTGTTGGTGCATACATCTGTCGTCTTCGTCTTATGTCGAGTTTCAGTTGCGTTGCGGGTTTGATCAAGCATGATGTCATCATATCCAATGATGACATCATAATGGTGACATCATCAATTGCTACATCACGTGAAATATTGCATGCATACATAAATCAGATTTTGTATTTGATTTTGTCGGTTTCGCTTGAAATGATAATGTCATAGGTTTCGCTTGAATGTAATTTAGTGGGTTTCGCTTGAACAGGATATGTTCATTTCAAGCGAAAGCCTAACTACTATAAATAGGCATGTTGTCTATTCATTTGTAACAGTTCTGAAATTCCATACCGAGGTGCTGCCGGTGTGAAGACTGATTGTAAACGATATTATATCAATCAAATCAGTGTTTAAAGTGATATTCAAGCTGTTTCGACGTTGGTTTCTTAGTTTCCGCCTCTGAAAAAGAGGAAATGATAGTAAATCAGTTGGACTATCACAGCATGCTAAAGAAATGAAATGTCAAATGTAATAAACGGTCTCACTAAAGATGTGACCATAGGCTCAGCTAGACTAGTAGATTTGCGATAACGATACAAACTTAAATGAAAAAGCCTAGTTCTAGTGGGAAACATGGTCGAAAGCATAGTACTTAGTTTTGTCTTTCTTGATTGTGTGCCTATTCAGTAATCGCTGATTGTCGAAAGACATAAAACTGGTTAAGTCTGTGAACTTTCACAACTTTGCTAAAAAGTCGCTGTGATTGTGCATTTCATTTTGCCAAGATTTAAACTTGTTTTATTTCTTTATTTTGTTTAAGCATTGGACATCCTCTGCGTATACGTGAGTATCGACCTGGATGTTATTTCCTAAACGTTCTGCTTTATTTTCTTTGGTGTTTCATTTAAGCTTTGGACCTCCTCTGCGTATACGGGAGTATCGACCTGGTGGTTAAAGCTTAAACAACTTTAACTTGTTTTATTTTTCTTATTTTGTTTAAACATTGGACTTTCTCTGCGTATACGGAAGTATCGACCTGATTGTTAATGTTTAAACATTCTGCTTTGTTTTCGCACATATCACAGTTGATAAAAGTTTAAAGGCATTACTTGAGTCAGTGTATTGCATGATGAGGGGATATGCTGAGATCGTGGGGTCCATAAGAACTTAGTGCAAAATTAATATACCTTAACGTATCGGTAAGCATGTCGAAAGTTTTTAGATTGAGTTTAAGAGGACAACTATATCATCAATCAATGTGAATCGTTTAGAACTTAATATGTTTAAAGCTTAACGGTGCTAGTGATTTGTCTCAAAAACTGATATGATCCTCTTTCACAAACTCACAAAAATATGTATGTAAATATTTCTTTACTGCATTTCAATATTGTTCTTTCTAGAAGTTTAGCTTTTATTTGAAAATCCAAAAAGATTTTAGACAACTGATGTTGAAGAGCTGATTTTCAAAATCCCAAGTGCTAAACATGATGAATGATATTGGATTGGGAAAGTTTATTTGAGTTGAAAAAGGTTTTTGAAATGAATAAATGGATCATTAATTTGAAACCAATTTAATCATTTTAAATTCAAGTGGTAAGCATAAAGTCAAATCTTACTGTTGGTTAGAGTATATGCAGGTATGCAGCTAGTGAATTCCAGACTGCGATCCCAGCTTGTCGAAAGGGGGAGTCTGTAGACGTAAAAGCCAGGTTCCTGATCTTGTTGCTACGGAGAGCCAGGAGATGGTCCTGAATCTGTGAAAGCTGCTAATGCTGAGAAGATAGAGAGTGCTATATCAGATTACGATCCCGGAACAACGTAAGGGGGAGTCTGTTAGCAATAAGGTGTTTGAAGAGAGAGTGTGAAGACTGATTAAGACTGAAGGTTTGACATACTAACGTCTCGTACTGAAGACTCCGTCAACATCCAAGGGGGAGACTGTTAGTGCATATGTCTGTTGACTTCGTCTTATATCAAGTTTTGGATTCGTTGCGGTTCTGAACAAGAATGATGTCATCATCTTTGATGATGACATCATAAAAATGACATCACATTTTATGTCATGAGATAAGTCACACACGAAAACAGAAGTTTCAATTTACAAGAAATAAGATTTTTATATTGTATTAATGTATGATTCGCTTGAATTGGTATCTTGTTAGTTCGCTTGAACAGTCACGTGTAACTTCAAGCGAACTATGTATGCCTATAAATAGGTGGATTTAGCTTCTCATTTGTAACAGTTCCCATCAGAAGTGTAACGTTACTCTGCTAGTTTGTCAAGTCAATATATGAATGAGAAAGCTGTTTTAAAGTAAAATCAATCTGCTTCTACTCATTTCTTTCTGATTCAAAACAGTTTGTTTGTTTCCGCCACTCAAACTGTCGTATATTAGCTCAGATTGACTCACACGGTCGTCAATACGAACCTACACTTAGTACAAGGTTTTTCAACCTCTATAATCTTTTCCACTTCAACAATTTTTTTCAACTTCAACTATTTTCTCCACCACCTTTTCAATCACAATCGGTTCTTTATCAAATTCTATCTTCACTTCATTCTCTTCAACCTCGACCTTCTCTGTTGATTTTTCTTCAACTTTTGCCTTATCAGCTTCCATCTGAACTTTAGTCTGTCTTCAGCAACCCTTCTTGCTTCCATTTCTTTCTTCAGTCTAGCAACCCTTTTCTCTTTCAACATCTTGATTTTATCTGCAAAAAACAAATTAAAACTATAAGAATCCAATTGTTTTCTAGCTTTATTAATATACTCTTCCTCATCATCACTGTCTGCATCACTTCCTAATGACTTAAAAATCGGTTGTCTTCTCGGACTGTTCTTAGATTTGACTGATTCTTCTTCAAACATTCGAGCAACAAATGCTTTAGAAATTGAAGGTCTAGAAGGATCATAATCATCCCAATTGAAATCTTTCAGAATCCTTTCATCTTCTTGATCCATCAGACCATAACAAGCTCTCTTCTTTCCATCTTCGATTGAAATAGTATTTGAGTGTGAAGATTGTTGTTGATATGGTTGTTGAGCAACCTGATGATAAATTGCTTTTCGATGATAATCGTTGTTTCCAAAAGGATCATGTCTTCCGGTTGCTTCTCTGTTTGTACACTCTCGTTTAAAATGCCCTTTTTCTCGGCAACGAAAACAAGTAACCTTTGATTTATCAAAACCTAGCTGAGATGTAGCAGCATCACGAAGATCATCTCTACCGGTGATTTGTTTGAATTTTTATGCTCTTCTCAAAACACTAGCTAAGCACCACTTGATATCCATCAACTCAAGTTCTTCAGAATCAATCTGATCATAATCCTCTTTAGTAAGCATCGGATTTCCGATTCTTCCAGCAACTAAGCTTTCATACGACTCTAACACGGTAACAAGAGATGCCATGTGTTGCTTTGCAATATCTGGAGAGAAATTTTGACCATTTTGAATGTTTAATGTCACATTGCATTGCAAATTTGTTGAACTTTGTTGTTGAGAACTTGGTGTTGAAAAATTTGGTTCAAAACTTGTATAAGACGAAGAATATCCACTGCTCTGATTTATATTGCTTGCATTTTTTCCGGAAGTACCATCAGCACTGAACGCAGTCTGAATCTTCAGACTCAGAGTAGTCTCAACTTTGCTTCCTCGATAGTATAGACTAACATCTTGTTGAGCACCCGGACTTCTCATTGTAGCAGTTTTTCGCATTGCTAACTCATGTTCTTCCAACTTCTGGATAAAATTACTCAAATTCATATCTTCAAATTGTCGGTTATGCTTTAAAATCAACATATATGTTCCCCATTCATTCTGTGGTAACGCATCGGCTAGCTTATCAACCCATTCATCATCTTCTTTCTTGATGTCCAATCTTTTCATTTCCATGACAAGATGACAATATCTCTCAATAATCGTTCTTGTTGTTTCACCTTCAAAAGCTGTAAACATATCAAACGATTTTTTTTGTAATGCACGTTTATTTTTTATCATATCAGCACTACCCTTAAACTTTTTAATCAACGCTTTCCAGATTGATCTAGCAGTTCCCTTATGTTGAAGCAAAACGAAAATATCTTCTTTTACCGCTTGTTAGAGAATGCTAATCATCATCTTTTCACTGGTGTATCTTAATTTTTCATCCGGTGTAAATTGACTTAATGGTTTTTCATTTTCAAGATCATCTTTCGGTAAAGTATAATCTTTCTCTAACGAAACCCATGCATCAAACTTGTTAGCTTGCACCCAGTTTTCAAAATGATCTTGCCATCCTTTAAAGTCCTCAATGTACATAAGCTTTGGAGGCTTTTGGAAAGTTCTTGTTTCATTCTCAATACCGATAGTTTCGGCAACAGTAACTGGAGCAGCCAGAGCAGTAGCAAACGCATTGTAAAACTCGTTATCCATGTTTCGGTGAAAAGATATGCAAAAACATAATGTTCAAATGAACTGAAGGTTCAAACGATCTGGTTCAAACGAACTGGTTCAAACAAACTGACGATTTGAAACGAACTGGATTTGGTACGATCTGGCTCAAACCGTGCGAACTGGTATTGTTCCAAGCGATCTAGTTCAGTTTCACACGAACTGGTATCTTATAACTCACCCCGTATGACCTGGTTCACCTCCAAACGATCTGAACCCACTTCGTGCGAGCTGGAGCAAATTTTCACACAACCTGACAAGGTTTCACACGACCTGACAGGTTTTCACACGATCTGGAGATGATTTCAAACGATCTGAACACTTCGCATGACTTGGATGATCAATTCATGCGATCTGATCAAACTTCGAACGATCTGATATGTTTTTCACGCGGTTTGGTCAATTTTATCAAGTTTTAGGTTGATTTTAGGTCTGATTTGTTCAAGGATTGATTAAAACTCAGTTTTACGTGATATATCACAAAATCAGATCATTTTAACCGTGAAAACGTTCTGATTTTGAAGAAAATATTTAGAAGAATGAGTAGAAATGAGAAGAAATCAGGTTTTATCAATGAAAACAAGCTTAAATGGTAAGAACTATTCCTCCTGAGCTCTGATACCACTTGTAGGATCGTTGAATCGACCTAATGAGTCGATCAGAAGAGTTCTAATCCAAACCAGAGGCGGAATTCAATGATTCGGACATGATTGCAGCTTGTTTAACACTAAGAATCACTTTAACTGTCGTTTAGATTGATTTGATAATGATTACAGATCGTACGACACTTCGACAGCACTTCGTCTCCGGAATCAGAATTGTTACAAATGAAATCCCAAGACCTCCTATTTATAGGGAATCTAGATCGCATGAATTGAAACAGTCCAGGTCGCACGACCTGGTGCCAGGTCGCACGAACTGGTCAGTTCACACAAACTGATCAGTTCAGACCTGTTTCCCGTTTCTTTCGAACTACGTGTCTTGGTTTATCTATTCTATTACAACTACCAGAAGAATTAGCCGGGGTACATGACGTGTTTCATGTATCTAATCTCAAGAAATGTTTGTCTGATGAATCCCTTGTAGTACCTCTTCAAGATATAGAGGTAAATGAAAAGTTGAAATTTGTTGAGAAACCACTTCAAATAGAAGACAGAAAAGTCTAGTTCCTCAAACACAAATGACAAGTACTGGACAAAGTAAAGTGGGATTCAAAAAGAGGGCCTGAGTACACATGGGAACTGGAATCGGAAATGAAGCGAAAGTATCCTCACCTGTTACAGTAAATCTCAAGGACGAGATTTTAAATAAGGTGGGGAGGATGTAAGGACCTGCAAAATTGTCCCATAACACTCCGTAAGTAGAAACCCGGGCCCCTGAAACCCTAATCCTTGAGAAAAATAAAGAAATTAAATTTTATTGGTCACTCGCGGGCCGCGTAAGACTTAAGCTAAGCTTACGCGGGCCGCGACAGCTTTGAAGATCTCCGGATAAGCTTCTAGGCCACGTGCCAGACACATGGCGAGCCTACGCGTGACACGCTAGCCCTAGCCGTAGCTAGGGTGGCCCTCGCGGGCCGTGTAAGATCTTATTAGAGTTTACGTGGGCCGCGACAAACTCAATTTTTTGCTATAAATTAGTCGTGCATGGGGCTTTCATCTGTGCTCGAAAAATTTACACTAAAAACGTTCTGTACTGCTTAAATTCATAGATTTTAGTAGGGAAACGCTGCTGCGATTACAGGGTATTAACTCGATCACTGCTACGATACAATGTCCGATCGATTGAAACCGATCGGATGGATGTTTAAGTGCTGCCCGAATCCGGGCTATACTTTGTCATTCGTCATGAGGGTTTTGATTTCGTGAGATTATCGTAATTGTTATTTTAAGTTACTGACCTAGTTTCGTGTGCATTGTTCTTTAACTAGGTTAAGAGGCTAAATCAGTAGGCAAGGTTCTGTCCAAATAAACTTGCAATGTGAGTCATTCTCTTTTTATCAAAAGTGCTTTACAATACCTAAATGTTTTCCAGTTATATTTTACAAGGATTAAGTCTTTGTTATCTTAAATTACTAGCAGTAAGTGGGGTATTGTGCACAATGACTACTGTTTAAATCACTTTTAGGTGAAAGGACCTAAATAGTGATTTACGTCACTATTGGGTGAAAGGACCCAATAGTGATATGACCACAGTCATAGATCCGGTCGAGTGACAACTGAACCAGCTAATTATAAGATAGAGGCAATTGTAATCGTTCTTAATACTGTAATTTATAACAATGTATCGTTTTACGCAATTTGGATGACTTGCTAGTATTTCCCCGCTGATAAAATTTTTAAACATGTTTCAGGTGATTTACTGTGAACCAGGAAATAGTGCCACGTAGCACACCAGCTTGAAGAATGTGGCTTAGTAAATAAAATAAATAAACATGTTTTTGTAAACAGGGAATTTCCCCGTGAAATTTCCTTTATTGTAAACCACGGGGTTTGTCCCGAAAATGTGAAATAAAATAATCGGACATTTTCTGTTTAAAAGATCCTGTTAATATTTCCGCTGCCAAATTAAATAATAATACCACGGGTTTTTCTGTCCCGCGGCTTTTGAACCGGATAAAACCGGGTCGGGGGCCGTGACAGAAAAAGGTGGTATCAGAGCCACTGATTTAAGCCAATTAAGTATTTAGAAATACTTAATTTTTCAGATTGCCATTGTGTGATTCTGTGAAAACTTAATTTAATAAATAAAATTTTAACTTAAATTTGTGTGTGTTTCTTCATGTGTGCTAACAGCATGAATGAACTGTCGGAGGCACTCCGAAACTTTACTATCCATACCACCAATATGGATACCACAGGAACTCAATCCGGCTATCAAGCGGATATTGAGGAGCTACCGGTATTCCAGGCCCAAGAGAAACTAAAGCCTAAAAAGAGGAGGGGAATCTTGGACTGGAAACGCGGACGTAGGAAGAAACCAGCTGCCGAGAAGGTTAAAAAGACTGAGGATCCGAAAGACAAAGGGAAAGGAAAGGAGATCGGGGAAAGTTCTGGGCAAGCCCAGGAAATGCCACCATGGGAGGAGCTTGATCGCAAACTGGCGAATTGTGACCTCATCGGACCTGCCGATGAAAACCTCTTCAATTTCCCTGCCCAATCACAACTTCCCATTAACTTGGAGCCTGCTACCCCAGATCCTATTGTCAACCACCGACTTCTACCCGGAGAATTGGAGGAATGGTGGACGAATGATTGGCAATTTCAAAACTTCATGAATAATCCTAATGTCTATTTTCCCCAGTTTGATCCTGAGCCTGCACCATACCCACCTATGAGCACAGAAAACTTAGCTGAACTCCGTCACTATGGCGAGGAACTGGTGGATGCGGGAAATAGAATTCGGGATGTGGGAGAGAAGATCTCATGGAAATACGACGAGCGGGAGCGTCGTTTCTAAAAGGCCAGCTGACTGTGGTGGTGGTGTTTGTATAATAATAATCATATATAAAAACAATATAATAATAATAATAGTAATAATATAATATTGTATAATAATAATTGAAATAAAACTTTTGTAAAATAAATGGGGTGTATTGATGCATACTAATATATAAAAATATGAAAGTCGCAAAGTCAACAATTTTGGCTATACGTGTTGACGTGGTTATGTGTGATTGCTTTATTGTTTGGTTGTTACCATTTTGTGGTAATAAATTTCATATATTGCTAATTATTCAGATGGAAAATGCGGAAAACCAACCAGTCAATGAAGTTAATCATTCTGAACAAAACAATGAGGATCACTTCCTTAATAGGCAAGACATAGAAAATATCGTTGCTCAGGGAATACCCAACGTTATCCCCGCAATCGTCGCTGCTGTTAAGAACCCCGTTGAATCCTCACACGCCAACCACAGCAAGCGTACTCGCGACGACAATTTAAGTAACAGTGTAAATGGAGGCGGAAATAATAATAATGATGTGGTTCAAGCCCCATTTCTTAAGAAAATGAAAGCTGCGATGTGGTTCAAGCCCCATTTCTTAAGAAAATGAAAGCTGCAACGCCTGGTTGCACTTACAAGGAATTTCTTGCCTGTAAACCGGTCGAATTTGCAGGCAATGAAGGGGCAACTGCCGCACTGCGTTGGTTGGAGAAAACCGAAGTAGTAATTAAATTAAGTAAATGTGCTGAGGAAGACAGGGTTATGTATGCGTCCCACCTTTTCAAAGAAGAGGCGTTAGAATGGTGGAATACGGTGCTACAAGCCAAGGGAAGTGACGTGGCTTACGCCATGAGCTGGGAGGAATTTAGGGAATTAATGGAAAGAAAATTTTGTCCCGCCTACGAAAAGGAACAAATGACGAATAAGTTCATGAACCACCGGATGGTGGATGTTGACTGTCGAGGGTATACTTCGAAATTTTTCGAGTATGCCAGAATTGTGCCGACTCTGGCTTCGCCAGAACCGGTACTTATTTCTCGCTATATTTGGGGTTTAATTAGCGAGATTCGTGATATCGTCAAAGCTGCGAGACCTCGCATAATTGACGATGCGGTTGAATTGGCAAATACTCTAACCGACGGGCTGGTGCGTACTAGAGAAGAAAACAGGAGAAAGGAATTGGCCCAGAAGATTACCCAAGGATTTCGTAGGGGTAATAATACTATCAACTTTAAGAGAAAGGGAACCGGGCAATCCTCCACTGCTCCATTCTGCAGTACCTGTAAGAGAAAACACCTTGGAAAATGTAAGGGTTACTATAATTTCTGCAAAATCCCGGGGCACCAAGAGGAGAATTGCAGGAAGAAATCCATGATCTGCTTCAACTGCGGAGAAGCTGGGCATTTCAGACTAGAATGCCCTAAACTGGTCAAGCCAGCCGATAACAAGACCAAACTTGCTGAAGGAACTAATAAGAAGAACGTAAGAGCTTTTCAGCTGACCACGCAAGAAGCCGATCTGATTCAGGATGTAATAGCTGGTACGTTTCTGGTACACGATGTTTACGCAAAAGTATTATTTGACTCTGGTGCAAACCAAAGTTTTATAAATGCTTCATTCTACAAAGCTCTTAAGCAACCTTTAACCAAACTTAGGCAGATTTATACGGTAGAAACAGCAGATGGTAATTCGGTTAACATAGATAAGGTTCTTCAAGAAGGAAAGATAGAACTTTCAGGCCACAAATTTTCTGCCAATCTTTTACCTATGAATTTAGCTGGATTCGATGTCGTGTTAGGAATGGATTGGTTAGTGATGGGTGTCGAGTGTTATATATATTAGGTGTATATTTTAAGCCCCTTTAACACCTTTTTAGTCAAGTTTTAAATTTATAAAACACGATATTTACTAACACTAGACACACATATGGGCAAGTGCACCCATCGTGAGCGTAGTATAGTGTTGGTAAGATACCGAGGTCGTCCAAGGACACAAGAGCTTTTAATACCGGTTTATCCTCAACGTCTAATCAAATCAAAAAGTTTAGAAAAATGTTTTTAAACTAAGAAAAATAAAAACTAACTAAAAATGCGGAAAAATAAAAATAAAAGAAAAACAGATAGACAAGATGAATCACTTGGTTCCGACTCGTATCTAGTGTAACCTTTGATTATTTCCGCACTTTTGCACTTATTTAAGAGATTATCTTAGTTATTGTAGTAGGCCCCTCTTTTGAAGGTGACGTTACCGTCACCCCAGTAGTTTGAGTCAGCAAGGATACAATCCTAAAAGGGTGGATTATTGAAAGATAATTAATTAAGTTATTAATGCAAATTATGGTAGGCCCCTCTCTTGGAGGTGACGTTACCCTCGACTAAGTAGTCTGAGTCAGCAGGGATACAGTCCTAAATAGCCGGGTTACAGTATTAATAGTAGTTAACTTATGAGGGGATCAAAGAGTTTGGACCCCCGCCATCCAATACCGTTAAGTATTGAAGGAGATCCTACTAAATTTGACCCAGGTCCATTGCAGGACCTCTAAACGCTGAACAATGGCAAGACCTTTACCAAACCGTTCCCTTAACCCCCGACCAGGTAGCCAACATACCTCCATATAGACCGTGGAGATATGAATGGTGAAAATCTTTTATTTTATATAGACAGTAAAATAATGCCAAGACACCACGGACAAACGATAAGGAAAGATCACCTTCAACATAAGAAACTAGTTATTAAAGTCATTAATACAAAACCAAGTAAAAAGTGCGAAAAGATTAGAAATAAAAAGTATTACACTAAACACTTTGTCTTCACCAAGTGATGTAAGAGACTTACGCAAACATGGCCTTGATTGTCAAGAACTCTTACGATCAATCTTGGATCCCGAGACGACTCACACACTCTATGATGGACAATGGATGATGGTGGTGGATGATGGTGTTATGGTGGTGGTGGGTGGTGGGTGAAGTGTGAGAGAGGTGGTGTGCCAAGGGATGGTTTGAGCTTGAGCCAAGCACTCCTATTTATAGGCTGAACAGAAGCTCGGGCACGGCCCCGTGTCCACATCCTTCTCTTTCTTCATTTATTGCAGCTTGTCTTATTAGTTGACCACGCCCCCGTGTCCGCTGAGCACGACCCCATGTGCAGAAGAATCTTTGTACTATGAAGATTTGCTTGGATTGTGCGAATCTTATAGTTGACCACGGCCCCGTGGTAGGCAATAGAAGCTTCTACCACTTTGTCTTTTCTGCTGACACTTGGGCACGCCCCCGTGCTGGCTGAGCACGGGGCGTGTTCAGTCTTCTGACCTCTTGTTTTGCTTGGGAAGATGTTGTCGTGGTGTCGGGCATGTCACGTCTTGTTCCTTTTCTTGTATTTATGTTAGATTTTGATGTCTTTTTGCTTCTTTTGTTAATTTGAGCTCATTTAATCCTGAAAATACAAAAGGAAGACAAAAGCACACTTTTTCCAACATTAGTACTATAAAAGGGTTAGTTTTATGCCACAATTGATGTAATTTATATGTTGCATTTTGCACACATCAAATACCCCCACACTTGAATGTTTGCTTGTCCTCAAGCAAAACTCTTTAATAAGTGGCTATTACACTCCCAAATGGAATGGGTAGAGAAGAAGGTTTTCGGGCTTGTCATAGAGTGTCGGGATTTCCAAGATTCTTTATTTAGTTTTATTTTTATTTATTTACAATCCTATTCGTCATGATTTATTTAAAACTTTTCATAAGATAAATTACTTATTTGGGCATAACATGCCTTTTTAAAATTCTATTTATATACAAGTTCACATACCTCATGGGGATCACTCAACACTCGGCCGAAAATGTATTTTTGTGGATCACTCGAGAGCGGCATGGAACTTACTCCTACCATAGGCTTGCCAAGCAATCAATCCTCCTCCTTTTTAACTTATATACCTTTGTAAACATCAAGAGGACTTTGTGGGTGAAGGGATAGGCTTGGGTTAAAGGTAGGTGGTTGGGTTAGTGGTTAGTGATTAGTAGAAAAAGGGCGAAAAGCGTAACAAGCGTCGGTTTTCGTAAGACTTTCTATTTTTCCATTTTTATTTTTATGAAGCTATTTTTCAAACAAAGTCATTTTTGATAAACTTGTTTGTTTATTTGCTTTTGCTTCATAATCAATATATATATATATATATATATAGGGCCAGGATCATTTCAGAACCATAAATATTTACAGAACTCGCAGAACTACTAATAAACAATCTTTTTATTCATATATTTTTATGTTTAGGATAATTTTATCATTTATTATGTGTATTTTTACGATTGCATACATGTTAAGAGTAATTTTATCATTTTTTGTATGTAATTTTATAATTACACATATGTAAACTAGTTTTTTTACATATATGTAATTAATTATGACACATATATATAATTTTGGCAATTAAACACATGTAAACTACTTTTAACATGTATGTAATCAAAGAAATACGTATAATAGATGATAAAAAGATCCTAAATACAAAAACTTATATATAAAATGATTGTTTATTAGGAGTTCTGAAAGTTCTGTAGTTATTTAGAGTTCTGAAATGAACTCAACCCTATATATATATATATATATATATATATACATATTCGAAAGCCATATGAGAAACCAAGCTAGTTACTAAAACAAAGGGTTAAAAATGAAAAGGTTTTGGTGGGAAAAGGGTGTTTGGTTTGGGTTATGAAATGAAAAGGTTTAGGCTCAAAGGGGCTAACTAGGGGGATTTTGGGTAGGTGGTAAAAAAAATAATAATAATAATGGTGTAGAAATAAAAAAAATAAAAAAAGGGTTAGTCCTAATGCCTCCATCATTTACTTACTTGGGTTTAAGTTGGTAAGGACCGGGAATGTATCGTCATGGCAAGTTCTAGAGTCGTAAGAACTAAGCGGCTATTCACACAAGAAACGAAAAATGAGCATTTAATCTAATGATATGTAATTGTATGCTTAATAAAGGCTCAAAACTCACTTTTGTGGGAATGGGTTTTTATGTGATCAAGTATATATAATCAAATTTTAACTAAGTTTGTCATGCCTTTTCATAATTTTCTTATGTTGGTTCTTTTTATCACGACGCTATCGGTTGTAAATTTGTAAAAGTATAACCTTTTTAGAATTTTGAAATTCCCAAGTTAAACCTAGACAAGTAAAAAAATGAAAATTTTTGAAAAAATTTGGGGTGATTAGCGATTCTAATAGAGTTTTGTCTAAGGCTTATATTTAGGACTTGCAAGATTCAAGGTTTTAGCATCCCCCCCCCCCCCACACTTAAATTACACATTGTTCTCAATGTGACCCAAAAATAAGTTTTTCGGTTGATTAAAATGTGTAAAAGTGGGTTAAAAACAAGATTTTATGGTACTGGGTAGCTGAACACGGGGTGGTGTTGGCTGAGCACGGCCCAGTGTCCAGGCTGCCAGTACCAAAAGTAAACAGAAGGCTGGGCACGGGGGCGTGTTCAGTGAGCACGGCCCCGTGTACAGGTACCTGAACTGGGCATTTTCTACAGAACCTAGGGCACGGGGCGTGTTGGGGTGAGCACTGCCCCGTGCTGAACTTGCTGTAATGAAGAAAAATTGTCGGGAGGCTCTGTTTTTGTGCATGGGTTGTTGGTTCAAGCTTCCCTTAGTATCCTTCACCATCCCGAGTGTGTTTTATTCCTGGAAATTAAAACTAAACTAGAAAATATAAAAGTTAATCTAAATTAAACTAAGGATAGTTCCTCGGAATGCCTCCGTGGTGCGCCACATTTATAAGGGTCCTTGGCTAGACCCACCTTATCAGGTGGTTCTGGCTCATCTTCAATTAGGGGGTCGTCATTGCCGAATGGATATTTCATTGATCGCTCAAGGTCGACACTCTTTTTAAATGCCCCTAATTGAAGAGGGTTATTGTTGAACTTCCGGTTTTTCAAAGCTTCGTGAGTTTTTACAAAGGGTCGTCCTAACACTAGAGGAGCGTCATCGAGGATGACAAAGTCGGTCGGGATTACCATTTGATTTGTTTGAACCAAGACATCCTCAACTATACCGATTGATTTTATTATTTTCCGATTGGATAGAAAAATGGGTATTTGAAGTGGAGAAAAATCACTAATACTTAATTTTTCGAAAATGTAGTTAGGCATTATGTTAACACAAAGATCTTTATCAATTATGACATTACTAATAAACGAATTTTGAAAGAAACATGGAACCGGTGTAATGTTAATTTCAAATGGGTTTTCTTTTATTAGCGAGGTTTGATCATTAGTTAACTTAACACTTACCGTTTCGTCAATTTTAGTTTTAGTGTTTAATTCTTTTAAAAACTTAGCATGAGTGGGTACTAAACAATGATTTTCAAAAGAAGGTGACAAGAGGTTAATTTCTTCAAAATTAGACTCTTCTTGAATTTTAACGTTGTCGGACTCACTTTTTTCGTTGTTTAACTCATGTGTCGGTTTTTCACTTATTTGTTCTTCCATTTTTACACTTTCGGTTATCTCTTCCTTTTTTAATTCTTCTCTTGCGCGGAACTCCTCTTCCCTTGCACGAGATTCTTTTATACAGCGATCGATAACTCTAATGTGTTCTAATATCCTATCGGTCACTTCGGTTAGAGAAAAAGAATCAGGATTTTCTAAGCTTGAATCCGGTTGTTCGGTCCTTTGTTCCTCATAATACCCATGTGAAGTAGATGGTTCACACCATTGTTCTTCATTGTAAGTATATGATGGATAAGGTTCGTAATTTTGTTCTTCATAATACTCATACGAGGTGGGTTGTTCACGCCATGGTTCCTCATAGTAAGTATACGAAGGTGGTGGCTCATATCTTGGTTCCCCAAAGTATGAGTAAGAAGGCTCATACCTTGGTTCATCAAAATATGAGTATGAGGGAGGAGGTTCATACCTTTGGTCTTCATAGGATGTGTATGAAGTTGATGGCTCGTACCTGGGCTCCTCATAGTAGGTATATGAATTGGATGGTTGATATGAGTGACTATTTTGAACCGAGTGTGTGTTACGACAATTAGTGCAATAATTACTCCTATAATCATCCTCCTCATAGGTGTAGTTGTAACCTCCTGAGTATTGATCCATAAGAATCACTCAGCAGACCACAACCGAGTCTCGAGATCAGAAAACAAAAATAAAAAACGGAAACAGAGGCTAGACACGGCCCTGTGTTCAGTGGACACGGCCCCGTGTTCAGAATCTGTATCTGGGCGTTTTAATTAAATTTACTGATTTCGTTGAGCACGGGGCGTGTTCAGTGAGCACGGCCCGTGTTCAAGCTACTGTTACTGGGTGTTTTATGAAAATGTGCAGCACGGCCCCGTGTTCAGTGAACACGGCCCCGTGTACAGGTTACTGTAAATGCAAAACTAAACTAAAATGTAGAAAAATGTGCGCGCGTTTTAAAAAGGTTTTGAAAAACTGATTAAGCCGTCGATTTTAAGCTTTCTTAAAATACTTGTGTCCCCGGCAACGGCGCCAAAAACTTGATGGGTGTCGAGTGTTATATATATTAGGTGTATATTTTAAGCCCTTTAACACTTTTTTAGTCAAGTTTTAAATTTATAAAACACGATATTTACTAACACTAGACACACATATGGGAAAGTGCACCCATCGTGAGCGTAGTATAGTGTTGGTAAGATACCGAGGTCGTCCAAGGACACAAGAGCTTTTAATACCGGTTTATCCTCAACGTCTAATCAAATCAAAAAGTTTAGAAAAATGTTTTTAAACTAAGAAAAATAAAAACTAACTAAAAATGCTGAAAAATAAAAATAAAAGAAAAACAGATAGACAAGATGAATCACTTGGTTCCGACTCGTATCTAGTGTAACCTTTGATTATTTCCACACTTTTGCACTTATTTAAGAGATTATCTTAGTTATTCTAGTAGGCCCCTCTTTTGAAGGTGACGTTACCCTCACCCCAGTAGTTTGAGTCAGCAAGGATACAATCCTAAAAGGGTGGATTATTGAAAGATAATTAATTAAGTTATTAATGCAAATTATGGTAGGCCCTTCTTTTGGAGGTGACGTTACCCTCGACTAAGTAGTCTGAGTCAGCAGGGATACAGTCCTAAATAGCCGGGTTATAGTATTAATAGTAGTTAACTTATGAGGGGATCAAAGAGTTTGGACCCCCGCCATCCAATACCGTTAAGTATTGAAGGAGATCCTACTAAATTTGACCCAGGTCCATTGCAGGACCTCTAAACGCTGAACAATGGCAAGACCTTTACCAAACCGTTCCCTTAACCCCCGACTAGGTAGCCAACATACCTCCATATAGACCGTGGAGATATGAATGGTGAAAATATTTTATTTTATATAGACAGTAAAATAATGCCACGACACCACGGACAAACGATAAGGAAAGATCATCTTCAACATAAGAAACTAGTTATTAAAGTCATTAATACAAAACCAAGTAAAAAATGCGAAAATATTAGAAATAAAAAGTATTACACTAAACACTTTGTCTTCACCAAGTGATGTAAGAGACTTACGCAAACATGGCCTTGATTGTCAAGAACTCTTACGATCAATCTTGGATCCCGAGATGACTCACACACTCTATGATGGACAATGGATGATGGTGGTGGATGATGGTGTTATGGTGGTGGTGGGTGGTGGGTGAAGTGTGAGAGAGGTGGTGTGCCAAGGGATGGTTTGAGCTTGAGCCAAGCACTCCTATTTATAGGCTGAACAGAAGCTCGGGCACGACCCCGTGTCCACATGCTTCTCTTTCTTCATTTATTGCAGCTTGTCTTATTAGTTGACCACGCCCCCGTGTCCGCTGAGCACGACCCCGTGTGCAGAAGAATCTTTGTACTATGAAGATTTGCTTGGATTGTGCGAATCTTATAGTTGACCACGGCCCTGTGTCCGCTGAGCACGGCCCCGTGGTGGGCAACAGAAGCTTCTACCACTTTGTCTTTTCTGCTGACACTTGGGCACGCCCCCGTGCTGGCTGAGCACGGGGCGTGTTCAGTCTTCTGACCTCTTGTTTTGCTTGGGAAGATGCTGTCGTGGGATCGGGCATGTCACGTCTTGTTCCTTTTCTTGTATTTATGTTAGATTTTGATGTCTTTTTGCTTCTTTTGTTAATTTGAGCTCATTTAATCCTGAAAATACAAAAGGAAGACAAAAGCACACTTTTTCCAACATTAGTACTAAAAAAGGGTTAGTTTTATGCCACAATTGATGTAATTTATATGTTGCATTTTGCACACATCAGTTAGTAGCCAACCATGCTCGAATCCTCTGTGATAAGAATTCCATAGAAATTCATACACCCGCAGGGGAAGTAATTATGATTACAGGAGATAAGCCGCGTAAACCAATGAAGTTCATTTCAATAATGAAAGTTGCTAGTTATGAACGAAAACAAGGAATAGTGTATATGATTTTGGTAATCATTAACACTAAAAGTAAGGAACTTAAGGAAATTCCTGTAGTATCAGAGTACCCGGAAGTATTCCCAGAAGAGCTACCAGGATTACCACCAGGTAGGGAAGTAGATTTAGAATTTATCTAATTCCTGGAACTACACCAATAGCCAAGGCACCTTACCGGTTAGCACACACTGAAATGTTAGAACTTAAAAAGCAATTAGATGAATTGCTAAGTAAAGGATTCATACAACCTAGTTCATCCCCTTAGGGAGCACCAGTGTTGTTTGTGAAAAAGAAAGATGGTTCGATGCGAATGTGTATCGATTATAGGGAATTGAAAAAGGTTACAATTAAGAATCGATACCCATTACCTAGGATTGATGATCTTTTCGATCAACTTCAGGGAGCTAGATACTTCTCTAAGATAGATTTACACTCCGGATAACATCAGTTGAAGGTACAAGAAGAAGACATACCTAAAACTGCTTTCAGAACTAGGTATGGTCAATACGAGTTTACAGTCATGCCCTTTGGGTTAATGAATGCCCCTGCAGCATTCATGGACATGATGAATAGGATCTGTAAACCATATTTGGATAAATTTGTAATTGTCTTCATCGACGATATACTTATTTATTCCAAAAGTCAGGACGAACATTGTGAACATCTACATGCACTCTTAACTTTGTTAAGAAAGGAAAAGCTTTATGCCAAATTCTCAAAGTGTGAATTTTGGCTACAGGAAGTGCAATTTTTAGGTCACATGGTGAATCACGAAGGTATTTACGTAGATCCCACCAAAATAGAAGCAATCACCAATTGGAAGATCCCACAATCAGCCACTGAAGTTAGAAGTTTTCTAGGATTAGCTGGGTATTACAGGCGCTTCATAAGAGACTTCTCTAAGATAGTTGTTCCATTAACTAAGTTAACATGTAAGACAGTTAAATTTGAATGGGGACCCAAGCAAGAAGAGGCCTTTAAGGTTTTAAAGCAAAGGTTAACAAACGCCCTAATCCTTGCCTTACCAGAAGGGACAGAAGATTTTGAAGTATTCTGTGATGCTTCTAAACTAGGATTAGGATGTGTGCTGATGCAATGGAAAAAGGTAATTGTGTATGCCTCAAGGCAATTGAAAAAGCACGAGGAAAATTATACGACTCATGACTTAGAGTTAGGAGCAATAATTTTTGTCCTTAAGATTTTGAGGCATTACCTGTACGGAAGTAAGTTTACAGTCTATACAGATCATAAGAGTCTAAGGTACATATTTGGGCAAAAAGAATTAAACATGAGGCAAAGAAGATGGATGGAAATTCTAAGTGACTACGACTGTGATATTCAATATCATGAAGGAAAGGCAAATGTAGTAGCAGACGCCCTAAGTCGTAAGTATCATGAAAAGCAAATACGAGTCCGTGCTATTAGATTAAATCTCCAGTTAGATTTAATGGAACAACTAAAGAACATTCAAGAAACAACCATCAATAATGCTGAAGGAATGAAAGGAAGGATAAAGGAATTAGAACAAGGGACAGGTGGAATTTGGAGATTCTACAAGAAAAGGATTTGGGTACCTAAGCAAGGAAATTTAAGAAATAAGATTTTAGAGGAAGCCCATAAATCTAGGTATACCATGCACCCTGGTAATAATAAGATGTACCAAGATTTAAGAGGTAACTTCTGGTGGATAGGAATGAAAAATGACATAGCTAGATATGTATCTAAGTGTCTAACTTGTTCCCAAGTTAAGGCAGAACACCAGATACCTCCAGGGTTACTCCAACAATTAGAAAGGCCTGTATGGAAATGGGAACTAATAACAATGGACTTTGTTACTAAGTTGCCCTAAACCAGGAAAAGTAACGATGCAATTTGGGTAATTGTGGATCGATTAACCAAATCAGCTCACTTCCTACCAATGAAGGAAACCTTTAGCATGGAAAGATTAGCAAGGTTATATGTAGACGAGGTAGTATCCTTACATGGAGTCCCACTCTCCATAGCATCGAATAGAGATAGTTGTTTCACTTCGCATTTCTGGACAAGTTTCCAAGAAGCAATGGGGACCCGACTAAATCTAAGTACTGCATACCATCCCCAAACAGACGGACAGAGTGAAAGGACGATCGAAACCCTGGAAGACATGCTCAGGGCATGTGTAATAGATTTCGGTGAAAACTGGGATGACCACCTACCCTTAATTGAATTCTCCTATAACAATAGTTATCATGCAAGTATCGAAGCTGCCCCATTCGAAGCCCTGTATGGACGAAAGTGCCGAACTCCAGTATGTTGGGCAGAAATAGGAGAAAGTCAATTATCAGGTCCCGAGATTGTACAGGAAACCACCGACAAGATAACTCAAATCAAGGAAAGACTGAAAACGGCTCGAGATCGTCAGAAAAGTTATGCAGATAATCGATGCAAGCCACTAGAATTTCAAGTTGGAGACAAGGTACTCTTGAAAGTTTCTCATTGGAAAGAAGTAGTTCGGTGCGGTAAGAAAGGAAAGCTGAGTCCAAGGTATATAGGACCATTCGCTGTTGTAGGATCGTTGAATCGACCTAATGAGTCGATCAGAAGAGTTCTAATCCAAACCAGAAGCGGAATTCAATGATTCGGACATGATTGCAGCTTGTTTAACACTAAGAATCACTTTAACTGTCGTTTAGATTGATTTGATAATGATTACAGATCGTACGACACTTCTGCAGCACTTCGTCTCCGGAATCAGAATTGTTACAAATGAAATCCCAAGACCTCCTATTTATAGGGAATCCAGATCGCATGAACTGAAACAGTCCACGTCGCACGACCTGGTTCCAGGTCGCGTGAACTGGTCAGTTCGCACGAACTGATCAGTTCAGACCTGTTTCCCGTCTCTTTCGAACTACGCGTCTTGGTTTATCTATTCTATTACATGACACGATACAAGACGAAGTCAACATACATAAGCACTAACAAACTCCCCCTTGGATGTTGACGAGTCTTCTGTGTATAGAGTCTTCAGTCTTGATCGGTCTTCTCGCTCTTTCCAAAGTATCTTTCTCTATAAGCATCCTCATCAATCTCTATCTTTTTTTATCAGAATCTCAACTTGACTCTTCAAATTCTCTTGATCAGATCTCTTGATTCTTTAAATTCTTCAGCAGTCTGAAATCTGGCTCTTATGTCTTCAGAATCCCCCTTTCGATAAGCTGGGATCACATTCTGGAATTCACTATCTACAAGCTTTGAATCGGAAATATGGCTCTAATCTGCGTACACTTATGCGGAAAATCCTCAGGAGTCGAAACCTAGCTCTTTCAAAGCTTTCACAGGTTCAGCAATGTTTACTGGCTCTCCTTAGCAATAAGATCAGAAACCTGATAACCTGCACAAACTCTACCCAAAAGTAAATTTCACACTTGTTTAAAATTTAACAATTTTAGAAACCTCTTGTAGAAATCATTCAATCTTCAACAATAGTTATATCAAGTTCAAATTAATGACCTTGATTAACTAACATTAAAATCAGCTTCAAAATTTCTCAAACTTTAACTTCATTTTTCATTTCAAACAAACTCTCCCAACCCACTGTTGTTCATCATGTTTAGCACTCGGAATTTTGAAAATCAGCTTTTCAACATCAGTTGTCGAAAATAAGATGAAATAAAATCTTTTTGATTTTTCAAAATTTTATGCTAAAACACACTAATGAAAAGCAGTAACGAAATATATACATACAATCTTTTTGTGAGTTTGTGTAAGAGGATCATATCAGTTTATGACAAATCACTAGCACCGTTGAGCTTTAAACACTTTAAGTTCTAAACGATTCACTTAGATTGTCAGTATACTGATCCACTTAAATTTTCACACAAAGTTCAATTGTTTCGAGATACGAGATTAGTGTTTTAAGGACTTAAACTTATTCGCGTGTCCCACCTCAGAATATACTCCAGTATCCAGACTCCTATATTCAGTCTTACAGGTGAATGTACACTAATGATATATGTTAGGGGTAAATGCGAGGCCATGAGAGCTCAGGCTATTGCTTCCGAAAAATCAGATAGATGATGGCTCGACTTTAGGTGTGTTCCCTTTAGAGAATCTTTTCTTCAACAACACATGATTAGCATTTTTCAATGTTTCATCATTTTTTATGCTGAGGGTGGGCTTTATGATTAAAGCAGTGCAACGTATTATACGAGGACTAGGCTATTGCTCCCGCAAAATCAGAAGTCCCGGTATAATACCCCAGATATCATCACGCACAAAGACCTATATGTCACGTCTTGTTCCTTTTCTTGTATTTATGTTAGATTTTGATGTCTTTTTGCTTCTTTTGTTAATTTGAGCTCATTTAATCCTGAAAATACAAAAGGAAGGCAAAAGCACACTTTTTCCAACATTAGTACTAAAAAAGGGTTAGTTTTATCCTACAATTGATGTAATTTATATGTTGCATTTTGCACACATCAGTTAGTAGCCAACCATGCTCGAATCCTCTGTGATAAGAATTCCATAGAAATTCATACACCCGCAGGGGAAGTAATTATGATTACAGGGGATAAGCCGCGTAAACCAATGAAGTTCATTTCAATAATGAAAGTTGCTAGTTATGAACGAAAACAAGGAATAGTGTATATGATTTTGGTAATCATTAACACTAAAAGTAAGGAACTTAAGGAAATTCCTGTAGTATCAGAGTACCCGGAAGTATTCCCAGAAGAACTACCAGGATTACCACCAGATAGGGAAGTCGAATTTAGAATTCATCTAATTCCTGGAACTACACCAATAGCCAAGGCACCTTACCGGTTAGCACCCACTGAAATGTTAGAACTGAAAAAGCAATTAGATGAATTACTAAGTAAAGGATTCATACAACCTAGTTCATCCCCTTGGGGAGCACCAGTGTTTTTTGTGAAAAAGAAAGATGGTTCGATGCGAATGTGTATCGATTATAGGGAATTGAATAAGGTTACAATTAAGAATCGATACCCATTACCTAGGATTGATGATCTTTTCGATCAACTTCAGGGAGCTAGATACTTCTCTAAGATAGATTTACACTCCGGATACCATCAGTTGAAGGTACAAGAAGAAGACATACCTAAAACTGCTTTCAGAACTAGGTATGGTCAATACGAGTTTACAGTCATGCCCTTTGGGTTAACGAATGCCCATGCATCATTCATGGACATGATGAATAGGATCTGTAAACCATATTTGGATAAATTTGTAATTGTCTTCGTCGACGATATACTTATTTATTCCAAAAGTCAGGACGAACATTGTGAACATCTACATGCACTCTTAACTTTGTTAAGAAAGGAAAAGCTTTACGCCAAATTCTCGAAGTGTGAATTTTGGCTACAGGAAGTGCAATTTTTAGGTCACATGGTGAATCTCGAAGGTATTCACGTAGATCCCTCCAAAATAGAAGCGATCACCAATTGGAAGATCCCACAATCAGCCACTGAAGTTAGAAGTTTTCTAGGATTAGCTGGGTACTACAGGCGCTTCATAAGAGACTTCTTTAAGATAGCTGTTCCATTAACTAAGTTAACCTGTAAGACATTTAAATTTGAATGGGGACCCAAGCAAGAAGAGGCCTTTAAGGTTTTAAAGCAAAGGTTAACAAACGCCCCAATCCTTGCCTTACCAGAAGGGACAGAAGATTTTGAAGTATTATGTGATGCTTCTAAACTAGGATTAGGATGTATGCTGATGCAATGCAAAAAGGTAATTGCGTATGCCTCAAGGCAATTGAAAAAGCACGAGGAAAATTATACGACTCATGACTTAGAGTTAGGAGCAATAATTTTTGCCCTTAAGATTTGGAGGCATTACCTGTATGGAAGTAAGTTTACAGTCTATACAGATCATAAGAGTCTAAGGTACATATTTGGGCAAAAAGAATTAAACATGAGGCAAAGAAGATGGATGGAAATTCTAAGTGACTGCGACTGTGATATTCAATATCATGAAGGAAAGGCAAATGTAGTAGCAGACGCCCTAAGTCGTAAGTATCATGAAAAGCAAAGACGAGTTCGTGCTATTAGATTAAATCTCCAATTAGATTTAATGGAACAACTGAAGAACATTCAAGAAACAGCCATCAATAATGCTGAAGGAATGAAAGGAAGGATAAAGGAATTAGAACAAGGGACATATAGAATTTGGAGATTCTACAAGAAAAGGATTTGGGTACCTAAGCAAGGAAATTTAAGAAATAAGATTTTAGAGGAAGCCCATAAATCTAGGTATACCATGCACCCTGGTAATAATAAGATGTACCAAGATTTAAGAGGTAACTTCTGGTGGATAGGAATGAAAAAGGACATAGCTAGATATGTATCTAAGTGTCTAACTTGTTCCCAAGTTAAGGCAGAACACCAGAAACCTCCAGGGTTACTCCAACAATTAGAAATGCCTGTATGTAAATGGGAACTAATAACAATGGACTTTGTTACTAAGTTGCCCTAAACCAGGAAAAGTAACGATGCAATTTGGGTAATTGTGGATCGATTAACCAAATCAGCTCACTTCCTACCAATGAAGGAAACCATTAGCATGGAAAGATTAGCAAGGTTATATGTAGACGAGGTAGTATCCTTACATGGAGTCCCACTCTCCATAGCATCGGATAGAGATAGTTGTTTCACTTCGCATTTCTGGACAAGTTTCCAAGAAGCAATGGGGACCCGACTAAATTTAAGTACTGCATACCATACCCAAACAGACGGACAGAGTGAAAGGACGATCGAAACCCTGGAAGACATGCTCAGGGCATGTGTAATAGATTTCGGTGAAAACTGGGATGACCACCTACCCTTAATTGAATTCTCCTATAAAAATAGTTATCATGCAAGTATCGAAGCTGCCCCATTCGAAGCCCTGTATGGACGAAAGTGCCGAAATCCAGTATGTTGGGCAAAAATAGGAGAAAGTCAAATATCAGGTCCCGTGATTGTACAGGAAACCACCGACAAGATAACTCAAATCAAGGAAAGACTGAAAACGGCTCGAGATCGTCAGAAAAGTTTTGCAGATAATCGATGCAAGCCACTAGAATTTCAAGTTGGAGACAAGGTACTCTTGAAAGTTTCTCATTGGAAAGGAGTAGTTCGGTTCGGTAAGAAAGGAAGGCTGAGTCCAAGGTATATAGGACCATTCGCTGTTGTAGGATCGTTGAATTGACCTAATGAGTTTACCATAAGAGTTCTAATCTAAACCAGAGGCGGAATTCAATGATTCGGACATGATTGCAGCTTGTTTAACACTAAGAATCACTTTAACTGTCGTTTAGATTGATTTGATAATTATTACAGATCGTACGACACTTCGGCAGCACTTCGTCTCCGGAATCAGAATTGTTACAAATGAAATCCCAAGACCTCCTATTTATAGGGAATCCAGATCGCATGAACTGAAACAGTCCAGGTCGCACGACCTGGTTCCAGGTCGGACGAACTGATCAGTTCAGACCTGTTTCCCGTTTCTTTCGAACTACGCGTCTTGGTTTATCTATTCTATTACATGACACGATACAAGACGAAGTCAACAGACATATGCACTAACAAACTCCCCCTTGGATGTTGACGAGTCTTCAGTGTATTGAGTCTTCAGTCTTGATCGGTCTTCTCGCTCTTTCCAAAGTATCTTTCTCTGTAAGCATCCTCATCAATCTCTATCTTTTTCTATCAGAATCTCAACTTGAGTCTTCAAATTCTCTTGATCAGATCTCTTGATTCTTTAAATTCTTCAGCAATCTGAAATCTGGCTCTTATGTCTTCAGAATCCCCCTTTCGATAAGCTGGGATCACATTCTGGAATTCACTATCTACAAGCTTTGAATCGGAAATATGGCTCTAATCTGCGTACACTTATGCGGAAAATCCTCAGGAGTCGAAACCTAGCTCTTTCAAAGCTTTCACAGGTTCAGCAACGTTTACTGGCTCTCCTTAGCAATAAGATCAGAAACCTGATAACCTGCACAAACTCTACCCAAAAGTAAATTTCACACTTGTTTAAAATTTAACAATTTTAGAAACCTCTTGTAGAAATCATTCAATCTTCAACAATAGTTATATCAAGTTCAAATTAATGACCTTGATTAACTAACATTAAAATCAGCTTCAAAATTTCTCAAACTTTAACTTCATTTTTCATTTCAAACAAACTCTCCCAACCCACTGTTGTTCATCATGTTTAGCACTCGGAATTTTGAAAATCAGCTTTTCAACATCAGTTGTCGAAAATAAGATGAAATAAAATCTTTTTGATTTTTCAAAATTTTATGCTAAACCACACTATTGAAAAGCAGTAACGAAATATATACATACACTCTTTTTGTGAGTTTGTGTAAGAGGATCATATCAGTTTATGACAAATCACTAGCACCGTTGAGCTTTAAACACTTTAAGTTCTAAACGATTCACTTAGATTGTCAGTATACTGATCCACTTAAATTTTCACACAAAGTTCAATTGTTTTGAGATACGAGATTAGTGTTTTAAGGACTTAAACTTATTCGCGTGTCCCACCTCATAATATACTCCCGTATCCAGACTCCTATATTCAGTCTTACAGGTGAATGTACACTAATGATATTTGTTAGGGGTAAATGCGAGGCCATGAGAGCTCAGGCTATTGCTTCCGAAAAATCAGATAGATGATGGCTCGACTTTAGGTGTGTTCCCTTTAGAGAATCTTTTCTTCAACAACACATGATTAGCATTTTTCAATGTTTCATCATTTTTTTATGCTGAGGGTGGGATTTATAATTAAAGCAGTGCAAAGTATTATACGAGGACTAGGCTATTGCTCCCGCAAAATCAGAAGTCCCGGTATAATACCCCAGATATGATCACGCACAAAGACCTAGTATGTTAGAAATAGAAAGCCCTTCAAATAAGATTTCAGGGGTTACCTATATATCCGAGAGATGTTCCCCACAAAATAAGTAAGTATTTGATATTTAGGTTTATATCTTGAAAACAATCTACTAAGCGTGTAAAAACCTACTGGCATATCCTCAGTGAGACCGTTTATCACATTTTAACTTTCCAATTCTTTAGCGTACTGTGATTGTCTACTGACGTACTACCATTTCCTCTTTTTCACAACAAAACTCATTTTGATTTTTTGATGTTTTTGGATTTTTCAAATTTTCAAAATTTCTAAATTTTTTACTCCCCCTAAAATCAAAAATATGTTTCAATTTTTTATTTTCAAGGAAAATTTGAAAATAAACGCAATAAACTGTACAAATAAAATGACAAACTGATGTGAATTGCTTCAATTCTCCATTCACTTAGCTTAAACAATCAGAACTCCCCCTGACAACAAACTATTTTCCCATTATGATTTCAAAACACTTAAGTTTGTTTTAATCAAAAGGTTTTTCCAGAAAATTAGTTTTGTTGAATTCACACATCATGGGGTTTCATCACATTGTTTTTTAACCACTTTGTAAAATCTAACACTTGTAGGTTTTTCACAAAAAACATTTTTCAAGAATGATGCCGATTCATGCTCCACGATTACCAACTTGGAAGCTCCGGCAAGTTAGGATTTTATTTTTTAAAGAATCTCACCCATGCCTGATCAATCATGGGTGAACCATCCTCATTTGGTTTAACAATTTTCGATTCATAAAACTCTTTCACTCCCTTCACCTTCCCATCTGCCATCTTTCCAAAAATATGTAGCACTTTACCACTAAATGCTTTTTCAGCATCAAATTCTTTCTTATCAGAGAAGAATTGATCTGAAATCTCAATCTTACCAATTTTTGATTTCAAGTTTCCGTTTGACAATGGTGGAAAGTTTTCATCATCCATTTTCAGAACGGAATTCTCATCATTTAGCACAACATGTGGCTCCTCTGATTTTGACGAATCAGATTCATTGCCAGAAACCTCTGATTTCTTAACAATCCATTTTTGTTTATTTAAATTTTCTTTTCTTTTGTAAAAATGTTTCGAACTTTCACCAACTTCGAAAGTCGAATTTTTGAACTCTTTAAATTTTTCTATTGGTTGTTCCTTTTTATCAACACATTTTTATTTCAATTTAGAGTTAGAAGAGACTCCCTGTTTTGTGTTGGTGGACTTTGGGTAATTCCAAGCAATATGTCCAACTTCTTGACATTTGAAACAGGTTCTTCTTTCAACTCTCAGTTCAGATTCCTTCAACATATTCTTTTGCTTTTCGGCGAAAAATTCCTTGTTTGACTGTTTCCAGAAAGGTTTCTCCTTCTCTTCTTCTGAACTTGCTCCTGAAACAAATTTAGTTTTTGATTTATAAATTTTCTCATTTCTATGATTTTCGGGTGGAATAAAACCTAATCCTTTCTTTTTGAAATTACTGTTATGGTTTGGTTTCTTTCGATAACCCGAACCAGAACTGTAACCCTTTTTCTTGTTCAATCTTTGTTGAACTCTTGAAGTGTACTTTTTATGTTTTTCAGTAAGATTTACATCTTTTATTTAAGAAATATTAATTTCTGTTAATTTGAAAACCTTGTTAATCATTTCAGTTTTAACACTTCTTATTGGAAATTCTTCATCAGAAAATAATTTGTCAGAATCATTCAAAGTATATGCTACTTTGAATGTTTCATCATTCAAATTATTTTGTGACATCAGAAAATCTTTATTGTAAACCCTTTTAACCGGTGAATTCGAGCTTTTGTCTGGTGAACTCGAATTTTCAGATTTAGACTCTGACTTTGACTCTTCATCTTTCTCCAACACCTGATCGACCACTTTCTTAATTAACTCGGACTCATGATCAGTGTCAGACGCTGTGAAGGTGACATCAATATCATCTGGTAATCCATTGATAGACTCGGATTTCAGATTTAGATTGAGTGCTTCAGCCACCTTTTCAAAGTCTCGGGGGTATAGCCATCCCACATTGGATTTGGTACTCTGTTATAACTCAAACCTGTTTTCTTACCAGAAATTCCTTCATCATCTTCAAACTTATGAGCTGCAATGGCAGGATAGATGCGATCAATAACATACTTTGAACTTTGATAACTTCCAAGTAAATTGTTCACTCTTTCGGTTTCAATCTTCATTGCTGCCAATTCTTGTTTCAGCTCAGCATTCATCTCAATATATCCGTTGATTGCAGTTTGCTTTTGAAGAACTGTTGCTTTCAGAAGATTTTTCATCTGAATATCCTCATCACAAGCTCCTTTGTACAAGTTCACTTTGCTGCTTAGGAGATCATATGACTCCTTTATGCTTCTCACATTATGCAATAAATTCTCCTTGAGCTTCTCCAATTCAGCAAGCTTTGTATCTTTTTCAGCACAATCGTTGCAAGGTTTTAAACACTTAGTGTTAGTGCATATGTCTGTTGACTTCGTCTTATATCGAGTTTTGGATTCGTTGCGGTTCTGAACAAGAATGATGTCATCATCTTTGATGGTGACATCATAAAAATGACATCACATTTTATGTCATGAGATAAGTTACACACGAAAACAGAAGTTTCAATTTACAAGAAATAAGATTTTTATATTGTATTAATGTATGATTCGCTTGAATTGGTATCTTGTTAGTTCGCTTGAACAGTCATGTGTTACTTCAAGCGAACTATGTATGCCTATAAATAGGTGGATTTAGCTTCTCATTTGTAACAGTTCCCATCAGAAGTGTAACGTTACTCTGCTAGTTTGTCAAGTCAATATATGAATGAGAAAGCTGTTTTAAAGTAAAATCAATCTGCTTCTACTCATTTCTTTCTGATTCAAAACAGTTTGTTTGTTTCCGCCACTCAAACTGTCGTATATTAGCTCAGATTGACTCACACGGTCGTCAATACGAACCTACAATTGGTATCAGAGCCAGTTATGAGCCAATATACCTGAATCAAAGTTTTTTTCTACACAAAATCTGATTTCTGGACTGTTCCACGGACAAAATGGACTGAGTTTTGGACAGAGTGTGTGAAACTGAGTTTTAACAAACCCTTGAGTATATCAGCTTAAAATTCAAAGAAAATCGTGTAAAAATGACCTAAGAACTGTCTTTCGCTTGAACGAACAGCTGGCTTTCGCTTGGAAACACAGGCTTTCGCTTGAATATTAAGGCTTTCGCTTGAATATTCTGAGGTTTCGCTTTTCGCTTGAAAAACACCTGTGTCTGTGTCTGCTTGAAAAACCGAAAGAGGTTACTGAATTCACGTGTTCTGTGTCAGTGTGTATGTGAACATTAATTGAATAAATCAGAATTCACGTGAAAAGTGCATCAAGTTTCGTGAAAGCTGTTCAGTTCGTCTAAGAATTGTGTCAGATTGCATCGGTTTGATCATTTAGACAATTTTATCAGAAACATTAAGTGAATATTTTATTCAATTTGAAATTGTCTGACATTAGTCATCGGTTCATTCATAGAGATTGAATTCATTGAGATTTGATAAAGTCTTGTCAGACACATGTGAGGTTGTTAGATGTGCATGTGATCTTATGAGTTTCGATAAACATTGAATATTGTTGTCTGCCATTACAATATTGAGGTCCAATCACATTCATATTAAGAAAATTTGTTGGTCACTTGATAAATCTACTCGATTAAGTCAAAGTTTGCATGTGATCTGAATTAATTGGCTCAATCACAGTTGTTATCAAAACAGGTTGTAAATCAAATTACTCGTGATGACATCAGTTTGCATGTGAAGCAATTAATTGTTGATAGACCATCCTATAAATCGGCCCAGTTCTGTCCAAAATTTTCATCAGCCCAAGTCCAATATAATTGAATTTGATTAATTCATTAAACCCAAGTACTAAACAGATTCATTCGACCCATCATTTTGTGCGGCCCAATCATTTTACATTAGTCCATCAGTTCAATTAGAATTGTGTTTAGTGTAAATTGGACATCAATCATTTGTGTTTGGATCACAAACATTCAAAAGGATATTGTTTTGTTCCAGTTTAAAGTGCAACAAATCGAGCGGCAATACAAACTAGTTGTCTCCCGATTCTAATCAATTCTACTTGTTTGTGTTTCAGGTGATTTGTCAAGCATCGGATACTCGCCCGAGCGAATTCCCACCTGATCCGTTGTTGTCGGATTGTTGTCACTCAATCGGATATTCATCTGATTCAGTGGTTTGATAAACTGATTAAATTAATCTTAGATTGTGTGTATTTTCGTATTGTTTGAAAATCTGTCTTTGAAAATCTTTCAATAACGAAACATGGATTGTGAGTCGTATCGTGTTCAGAGTCCAGCAGATATTGCACAGAAGAAATTTGATAGTTTTACGGGTATCAAGGGAGAGTCTACAAAAGAATTGATTGACCGATATTGCCATCTAGTTTTGGAGATGGGGAGATTGAAGATAACCAAGACTAATGAGGAATGGGTTGACAAGTTGGCAAATGTTTTACCGGGTGATATGTGGGGAACGTATTTGTTAACTTTGAGGAAAATATATTTAGACTTGAATTTGAGCTTGTTTATCGAGAACATCAAAGCTCAAGAACTTGAATCCCAAAAGATTAGAAAAATTAAGTTTGTTGATGAAAAATTCGAACCTAAGAAAAATGTTCAAGTGGTAGAGGAGCAGGTTAAAGAAATTTCAGCTATCAAGGTTGAGAAGAAAGCTGAAGCTGAAATGATGTCCGAGAAATGCTTAAACTGTGGAAAATCTGAATCAGACAATGTCAAACTCTTAAAAGATTTGGAGAATTTGACATTGGAAATAAAAAATTTGAAGGATGAGAAGAAATCTGATGATAAATAGATTCTTGAAATACAGGAAAATTTTGAGAATTTGAAATCTGAAAAGGTCAAACTGTTGAGTGATTTGGATAGTTTGACATTGGAAAACAAAATTTTGAAAGAAAAGGGAAAAGATTTTGAAAATGAAAAATTAAAATTTGAAAAAGATTTTCAAAGTCAAATGAAGATTTTAGAAGATGAAAAATCTGTTATTTTTAAAAATAATCTTGAAAAACATATTGAAATAAACTCTCATCTTCAGAAAATCATTCGGCTTGAAAATGAAGCTGAAAAAGCTCGGATTAAAATCAAAGAGCTTGAAGAAAAATTGAAAGGTTTTAAGACTTCGTCATCAACATTAGATTATCCGTGTCCAAAACCGATCAATTCTGTTCCAATAAGTGACAATGTCACAAATTTTGACAAAGTCAAAATTGAAGATTGCGATGACAAAGCTGATGATGAAAAAGAAAAAGAAAAGAAAAGAAAAATATTTTTAGAATTACAAGAAAAATTTCAAAATACTGTTTTGCAGTCTAATGAAATAGGTGAATGCTCAAAACAAAAACCTGTTAAGAAGATTGTAGAACAGAAACAAAAAGTTAAAAATTTGAAAAATTTTAAAAATGAAAATAAAAGCTCATCAGTTCAGTCATCCAATCATTATAAAAAACCACAAAAATCTGAAAATAAAAACTCACAAAAAGTTGGTAACCAGTGGTGCAGGTTTGACCATAGTGCTCAAATGCCAAATCAAGGATACAAGAGGAGACATGAGTACCACAAGGCAAATCAATGCTATGATCTAAGCGTTTGGTATGATGGTGGTGAATGGTACGATAACAGGGTGTGCTACACTTGTGGAGTGAGAGGACACATCGCTGTTAACTGTCAGAGCTGGCGTTATGAGACGAGAAGATGCTTTGAATGCAATATCAAAGGTCACATTGCCAGAGATTGCCCAATGAGATCAAAGGGAAGATTGAGGGCTGAATCTCAGAAAATGGCAAAGATTCCAGTCAACGTCAAGCCCAAAGAACCTAAAGTTCAAGAACAGATAATTCAAGAAAAGAAAGTTAAACTTTCACAGGGGCAGAAAGACAGACTGAGGAAGAAGAGGAAGAAGGCGAGAGAGTATCTCGAGAAGATCTTGTCCTCGGGTTCATCTGTTGGTAAAAATAAGAGTTCTGATGAATCACTTTCCTCGACTGCAAAGTCAAGCAAGATGAATTCATCAGATACAAATCTGAGGACAGAAGAGAGAAAGAAGAAGAAGAAAGTTACTGGCGATGAATTTGTTTCTTCGGAAACAAAGGAGCCACGTTCTGGCAATGATTCTGATTCGTCAAAATCAGAGGAGCCACAAGTTGAGCTCAAAAGTGAAAATTCAGTTCCGCCAATGGATGACACAAACTTTCCACCATTGCGAACTGAAAATTTTAAACAAAAAGTTGGTAAAGTGAAAATTTCGAATCAGTTCTATTATGAAAAGAAAGAATTTGATGTCGAAAAGGCTTTCAGTAGCAAAGTAAAAAATATTTTTGGAAAGATGGTTGAGGGTAAGGTAAAAGGGGTTAAAGAATTTTATGAATTAAAAAGGTATGTTCAAAACACCCAAGGACAGTCAGGCTTGGGTGAATCTCTTTAACTGAAAAAACCTGACTTGCCGGAACTCCCAGGTTGGTAATTGGGGAGTAGGAATCGGCATCTTTCTTGAGAAATTCACAGGTTGGTAACTGTGATATTTCGACTTACAAGTGGTTAATCAAGGACATTAAGTTGTACTTGATTTAACTATCTTACATGTGGTATGATTGGTGGAAATTGTTTTTGTGATAAATCTACAAGTGGTTGAAAACAATGTGATGAAACCCCATGTTTGTGAATCGACACACAAAACTAATTTTCCGAAAAAACCATTTTGATTAAAACAAACTTAAGTGTTTTGAAATCATAATGGGAAAATAGTTTGTTGTCAGGGGGAGTTCTGACTGTTTAAGCCAAATGGATGGCAAATTGAGGCAATTCTCATCAGTTTGTCAAAACTTACTAGTAATAGTTACATCAAGTTCAAATTAATGATCTCGATTAACTAATCAAACTTTTCTTTCTCAAAACGAATTTCTTCTGTTAAACACACACTCCCAATCCTGTTCGTCAAGTTCAGCACTTGAAATTTTGAAAATCAGCTCTTCAACATCAGTTGTCGAAAATCTTTTTGAATTTTTCAAAATTTATGCTAAAACACACTAAAATCTTTTTGGATTTTTGAATGTTAATGAAATGCAGTAAAGAAATATTTACAGACACTATTTTTGTGAGTTTGTGCAAGAGGATCATATCAGTTTATATGACCAATCACTAGCACCGTTAAGCTTTAAACATTTTTAGTTCTAAACGATTCTTAGTTTCCGCCTCTGAAACTGATAAAATCTCTTCTAAACGACTCGTTCGGGTCGCAATCCGATCCTACAAGTGGTATCAGAGCTCAGGAGAAAGAGATCTTGCCAAAACAGCCTGTTTACGTCACTTTTTCTGATTTCTACACTTTCTTTCACAAAATTGAAAATTTTTCACGGTTAAAATCGTCTCAAATTCACACATAGTATGCGTAATCATGTTTTAACGAATCCTGGAAAGTTTCATCATTAAAATCGATCGAAAACTTTATTTTTTCGGTGGTTTTGCTTGAAATTCGTTCGACATTTGCTGACATCATCTGGCTTTCGCTTGAAAATTGGTGCGGTTTGAAGCGAAACGCAGGCTTTCGCTTGAAATCAGCAGTTTGCTTGAAAATACGTGTACCGCTTGAAAAATTGTTTGAGATATATCTGACGTAACATTCTGATCGAGGTTGTCAGTTAGTTGAGACAAGAAATCACGAGTTCTTGTGTCAGTTTGCACGAGCTATTCAATATTTGCATGTGATAAAGTGTATCGAGTTGGTCCGTTCAAGGCTGCATGTGAATATATGTTGTCGGTTGCATGTGACCCAAGGTGGCATGTGATTGTTGCGGCCTAATCAAAATTAAATTGAAAGTCAAAGTTTGTCTGGCCCATTTATCAATCGATTAAAGATCTGAAGCCCATGTGAAAAACTATCCGACCATCAACTCATATGTGCATGTGATTATTAATGTGTTCGGTCACTCATCATTACATGTGAATTAATATTTTTGGTCAAATCAAGTGAGTGTTAAAGGTGGCCCAATCATTGTTTAGTGCAGCCCAATCAGCTTTGGTGAAATTGTTCGGCTCAATCACAGTCAAGTGCAGCTTACTTTATACTCGGAACAAGTGAAAGTGTGTTTTTGTAAGAAATTTTGTCGGGACAGTTTAAAAGATGGCAAAGGTCTTTGATGAAAAAGAAAACAATGATCTTAAAAAGTTAAATGATTGGTATCGAGGATATTTCAGTAGTTCTTATCAGAAATTACCCAAAGAGGTTTGGAGTAACCGGTTTGAATGTTTTCTGTGCAAGAAAGATGAAAAGTTGGATGATTTGGAGAAGCGTTTTGATCGTTTGATTGACTATTTGAAGGAAAATCAAATAGTAATAACAGAAGCTGATATGGTATCAAAGTTTGCTAATGGATTACCAGTTGAATGGGATGATTGTTTGAAAAATTTGAGAGAAAATTCTAGTTTTTCAAAATTATCTCTGAATAAATTCATTAGTAAACTTAAAAATCACAATTATGAAATTTATCAAAAGAAGAGAGATGTGATGGATAAAATAAAAATGAATTTAGATGAGTTGAATTTAGACGTGATAAATGAAATAAACAAAAGAATCAATGTTTGTTGGGAAGCAAAAAGAAATTTGATATATCATATGAAAAGGGGTTGTTATATTGATGATAATGAAAATCCTCTTGATTTCGTTACAATCTTTGGTGCAGGTACTTATAAGATAGAGAAAGAGCAAGTTCTAAAGAATGAAGAATCTATGAAGAATGAATCTTCAAATTCTAAATCAGTGTGCTCTAAATGTGATACACTTGAAGCTGACAATGGCAAACTCTTGAAAGATGTGGAAAGATTGACATTGGAAATCAAGAAGTTGAAAGATGAGAAGCAATTTGATGATAAACAGATTCTTGTTTTGCAAGAAAATTTTGAGAAGTTGAAATCTGAAAATGTCAAACTGTTGAGTGGTTTAGACAGTTTGACATTAGAAAACAAAATTTTGAAAGAAAAAGAAAAAGATTTTGAAAATGAAAAATCGAAGATTGAAAAAGTTTTTCAAAGTCAAATAAAAATTTTAGAAGATGAGAAAGATATGTTTGGTAAAAACAATCTTGAAAAACAAATTGCAATCAATTCTCATCTTGAAAAGATTATTCGACTTGAAAAAGAGGCAGAATGTGCTCAAAAGAAAATCAATGAATGGGAAGAAAAGTTGAAGGTGTTTGTGAATACTTCAACTATTCCTTGCCCAAAACCTTTAAATTATGTTCAAATAAGTGACAATGTCACAAACTTTGATAAAGTCAAAGTTGAAGATTATGATGAGAAAACTGATGATGAAGTTGAAAAAAGAAAAATATTTTTGAAATTAAAAGAAAAATTTCAAGAAACCGTTCTACATTCTACTAAGAAAGGTGAATGCTCAACGCAAAAACCTGTAAAGAAGAATGTGGAACAAAAACAAAAGGATAAAAAGCCGAAAATTGTTCAAAAAGAAAATAAAAGATCATCAGTTCAATCATCCAATCGAGATAAAAAAACCACAAAAAGTAAAAAATGAAAACTCAAAAATTGTTGGTAATGAGTGGTGCAGGTCGGACCACAGTGCTCAAAAGCCAAATCCAGCAAACAAGAGGAGGAAAGAGTATCACCACGCCAAACAATGTTTTGATCTAAGTGTTTGGACTAAAAATGGTGATTGGTACGATAACAGAGTGTGTTACAGATGCGGCTATCAAGGACACATTGCTGTTAACTGCCAAAGTTGGAATTATGAGACGAGAAGATGCTTTAACTGCAACATCAGAGGTCACATTGCTAGAGATTGCTCAATGAGATCAATGAGAAGATCGAGGGATGAATCTCAGAAGCAGGTGAAGAAACCAGTCAATGTCAAGCCCAAGGAACAGAAAGTTCAAGAACCTAAAGTTCAAGAACAGAAAGTTCTAAAACCGAAAGTGAAGCTTTCGCAGGGGCAAAAAGACAGACTGAGGAAAAAGAGGAAGAAAGCGAGAGAGTATCTCGAGAAAATCTTGTCCTCGGGTTCATCTGTTAAAAATAAGAGTTCTGATGAATCGACTCCCTCGATTGCAAAGTCAAGCAAGACGAATTCATCAGATACAAATATGAGGACGAAAGAAGAAAAGAAGAAGAAGAAAATGGTCGGCGATGAATCTGACGTGTCGAAGTCAGACAAGCCACCTTCAGGCAATGAATCTGACGTGTCGAAGTCAGACAAGCCACCTTCAGGCGATGAATCTGATAGATCAAAGTCAGACAAGCCATGTGCAGGCAATGATTCTGGTACGGTAAAGCCAGAAGAGCCGGTAGTTGAGGTAAAAACTGAGAATTCAGGTTTAACAATGGATGATGCAAATTTTCCACCATTGTTGAACAAGAATTCAAAATCACCCAAGGACCGTCAGGCTTGGGTGAATCTGTTTAAATGAAAAACCTGACTTGCCGGAGTTCCCAGGTTGGTAAGCGTGGAACATGATTCGGCACATTTCTTGAGAAATTCACGAATGTGATATTTCGACTTACAAGTGGTAAATCAGGGACATTAAGTTGTACTTGATTTTCTACAAGTGATGTTTGTGGATTGATCTTAAAAATGTTAATTTTTACAAGTGATTGAAGAAAACAAAGTGATGAAAGATCCCCGAATTTGTGTAAAGACACACAAAACTTATTTTCCGAAAAAACCATTTTGATTAAAACAAACTTAAGTGTTTTGAAATCACTATGGGAAAATAGTTTGTTGTCAGGGTGAGTTCTGATTGTTCAAGCCAAGTGAATGGAGAATTAAAGTGATTCTCATCATGTTGTCACATTTCTTGTACAGTTTGTTTTCAAATTTTCCCAGAAAATCAAAATTGAGACATATTTTGATTTTAGGGGGAGTAAAAATTAAAAAAAAAATAGAAAATTTGAAAAATGTCAAAAACATTGAAAAATGCAAAAATGAGTTTTGTTGTGAAAAAGAAGAAATGGTAGTAGATCAGTTGGACTGTCACAGCATGCTAAAGAAATGGAAAGATATAATGTGATAAACGATCTCACTAAAGATGTGACGATAGGCTCAGCTAGACTAGTAGATTTGCGATAACGATACAAACTTAAATGAAAAAGCCTAGTTCTAGTGGGAAACATGATCAAAAGCATAGTACTTAGTTTTGTCCTTCTTGATTGTGTGCCTACTCAGTAATCGCTGATTGTCGAAAGACATAAAACTGGTTAAGTTTGTGAACTTTCACAACTTTGCTGAAAAGTCGCTGTGATTGTGCATTTCATTTTGCAAGGATTTAAACTTGTTTTATTTCTTTATTTTGTTTAAGCATCGGACATCCTCTGCGTATACGTGGGTATCGACCTGGATGTTGTTGCCTAAACGTTCTGCTTTATTTTCTTTGGTGTTTCGTTTAAGCTTTGGACCTCCTCTGCGTATACGGGAGTATCGACCTGGTGGTTAAAGCCTAAACAACTTCAACTTGTTATATTTTTCTTATTTTGTTTAAACATTGGACTTTCTCTGCGTATACGGAAGTATCGACCTGATTGTTAATGTTTAAACATTCTGCTTTGTTTTTGCACAAATCACAGTTGATAAAAGTTTAAAGGCATTACTTGAGTCAGTGTATTGCATGATGAGGGGATATGCTGAGATCGTGGGGTCCATAAGAACTTAGTGCAAAATTAATATACCTTAACGTATCGGTAAGCATGTCGAAAGTTTTTAGATTGAGTTTAAGTGGACAACAATATCGTCAATCAACGTGAATCGTTTTGAACTGAAAATGTTTAAAGCTTAACGGTGCTAGTGATTGGTCACAAAAACTGATATGATCCTCTTACACAAACTCTCAAAAATATTGTATGTAAATATTTCTTTTCTGCATTTCTGTTATAAAAAATTCCAAAAAGATTTTCGGTATGTTTTAGCATAATTTTTGAAAAATCCAAAAAGATTTTCGACAACTGATGTTGGAAAGCTGATTTTCAAAATTCCGAGTGCTGAACAGGATGAACAGGTTTGGGAGTGTGAGTTTAACAGAAGAAATTCGTTTTGAGAAAGAAGTTGAGATTAGTTAATCAGGGTCATTAATTTGAACTTGATGTAACTATTAATAATAAGTTTTTCTTATTGATTTAAGTAAAAACTTATGTTTTGATGAGAAAATGTGTGCAGGTGTTGAGCTGAACGGAATTAAAGCCAGGATGTGATCTCTAGGTGATAGCTAATTCCAGACAGCGATCCCATCATGATGAGAGGGGGAGTCTGACGAGGTTAGAGCCAAAGAGAAGATCCTGGTATATGCTAAGAAAGAAAAGAGACTGATAAAGACTGAAGATTGAGAATACTCGACATTTAAGACTCGTCAACATCTGAGGGGGAGTCTGTTGGTGCATACATCTGTCGTCTTCGTTTTATGTCGAGTTTCAGTTGCGTTGCGGGTTTGATCAAGCATGATGTCATCATATCCAATGATGACATCATAATGGTGACATCATCAATTGCTACATCACGTGAAATATTGCATGCATACACAAATCAGATTTTGTATTTGATTTTGTCGGTTTCGCTTGAAATGATAATGTCATAGGTTTCGCTTGAATGTAATTTAGTGGGTTTCGCTTGAACAGGATATGTTCATTTCAAGCGAAAGCCTAACTACTATAAATAGGCATGTTGTCTATTCATTTGTAACAGTTCTGAAATTCCATACCGAGGTGCTGCCGGTGTGAAGACTGATTGTAAACGATATTATATCAATCAAATCAGTGTTTAAAGTGATATTCAAGCTGTTTCGACGTCGGTTTCTTAGTTTCCGCCTCTGAAAAAGAGGAAATGATAGTAAATCAGTTGGACTATCACAGCATGCTAAAGAAATGAAATGTCAAATGTGATAAACGGTCTCACTAAAGATGTGACGATAGGCTCAGCTAGACTAGTAGATTTGCGATAACGATACAAACTTAAATGAAAAAGCCTAGTTCTAGTGGGAAACATGGTCGAAAGCATAGTACTTAGTTTTGTCCTTCTTGATTGTGTGCCTATTCAGTAATCGCTGATTGTCGAAAGACATAAAACTGGTTAAGTCTGTGAACTTTCACAACTTTGCTAAAAAGTCGCTGTGATTGTGCATTTCATTTTGCCAAGATTTAAACTTGTTTTATTTCTTTATTTTGTTTAAGCATTGGACATCCTCTGCGTATACGTGAGTATCGACCTGGATGTTATTGCCTAAACGTTCTGATTTATTTTCTTTGGTGTTTCGTTTAAGCTTTGGACCTCCTCTGCGTATACGGGAGTATCGACCTGGTGGTTAAAGCTTAAACAACTTCAACTTGTTTTATTTTTCTTATTTTGTTTAAACATTGGACTTTCTCTGCGTATACGGAAGTATCGACCTGATTGTTAATGTTTAAACATTCTGCTTTGTTTTCGCACATATCACAGTTGATAAAAGTTTAAAGGCATTACTTGAGTTAGTGTATTGCATGATGAGGGGATATGCTGAGATCGTGGGGTCCATAAGAACTTAGTGCATAATTAATATACCTTAACGTATCGGTAAGCATTTCGAAAGTTTTTAGATTGAGTTTAAGAGGACAACTATATCATCAATCAATGTGAATCGTTTAGAACTTAATATGTTTAAAGCTTAACGGTGCTAGTGATTTGTCTCAAAAACTGATATGATCCTCTTTCACAAACTCACAAAAATATGTATGTAAATATTTCTTTACTGCATTTCAATATTGTTCTTTCTAGAAGTTTAGCTTTTATTTGAAAATCCAAAAAGATTTTAGACAACTGATGTTGAAAAGCTGATTTTCAAAATCCCAAGTGCTAAACATGATGAATGATATTGGATTGGGAAAGTTTATTTGAGTTGAAAAAGGTTTTTGAAATGAATAAATGGATCATTAATTTGAAACCAATTTAATCATTTTAAATTCAAGTGGTAAGCATAAAGTCAAATCTTACTGTTGGTTAGAGTATATGCAGGTATGCAGCTAGTGAATTCCAGACTGCGATCCCAGCTTGTCGAAAGGGGGAGTCTGTAGACGTAAAAGCCAGGTTCCTGATCTTGTTGCTACGGAGAGCCAGGAGATGGTCCTGAATCTGTGAAAGCTGCTAATGCTGAGAAGATAGAGAGTGCTATATCAGATTACGATCCCGGAACAACGTAAGGGGGAGTCTGTTAGCAATAGGGTGTTTGAAGAGAGAGTGTGAAGACTGATTAAGACTGAAGGTTTGACATACTAACGTCTCGTACTGAAGACTCCGTCAACATCCAAGGGGGAGACTGTTAGTGCATATGTCTGTTGACTTCGTCTTATATCGAGTTTTGGATTCGTTGCGGTTCTGAACAAGAATGATGTCATCATCTTTGATGATGACATCATAAAAATGACATCACATTTTATGTCATGAGATAAGTCACACACGAAAACAGAAGTTTCAATTTACAAGAAATAAGATTTTTATATTGTATTAATGTATGATTCGCTTGAATTGGTATCTTGTTAGTTCGCTTGAACAGTCACGTGTAACTTCAAGCGAACTATGTATGCCTATAAATAGGTGGATTTAGCTTCTCATTTGTAACAGTTCCCATCAGAAGTGTAACGTTACTCTGCTAGTTTGTCAAGTCAATATATGAATGAGAAAGCTGTTTTAAAGTAAAATCAATCTGCTTCTACTCATTTCTTTCTGATTCAAAACAGTTTGTTTGTTTCCGCCACTCAAATTGTCGTATATTAGCTCAGATTGACTCACACGGTCGTCAATACGAACCTACACTTAGTACAAGGTTTTTCAACCTCTATAATCTTTTCCACTTCAACAATTTTTTTCAACTTCAACTATTTTCTCCACCACCTTTTCAATCACAATCGGTTCTTTATCAAATTCTATCTTCACTTCATTCTCTTCAACCTCGACCTTCTCTGTTGATTTTTCTTCAACTTTTGCCTTATCAGCTTCCATCTGAACTTTAGTCTGTCTTCAGCAACCCTTCTTGCTTCCATTTCTTTCTTCAGTCTAGCAACCCTTTTCTCTTTCAACATCTTGATTTTATCTGCAAAAAACAAATTAAAACTATAAGAATCCAATTGTTTTCTAGCTTTATTAATATACTCTTCCTCATCATCACTGTCTGCATCACTTCCTAATGACTTAAAAATCGGTTGTCTTCTCGGACTGTTCTTAGATTTGACTGATTCTTCTTCAAACATTCGAGCAACAAATGCTTTAGAAATTGAAGGTCTAGAAGGATCATAATCATCCCAATTGAAATCTTTCAGAATCCTTTCATCTTCTTGATCCATCAGACCATAACAAGCTCTCTTCTTTCCATCTTCGATTGAAATAGTATTTGAGTGTGAAGATTGTTGTTGATATGGTTGTTGAGCAACCTGATGATAAATTGCTTTTCGATGATAATCGTTGTTTCCAAAAGGATCATGTCTTCCGGTTGCTTCTCTGTTTGTACACTCTCGTTTAAAATGCCCTTTTTCTCGGCAACGAAAATAAGTAACCTTTGATTTATCAAAACCTAGCTGAGATGTAGCAGCATCACGAAGATCATCTCTACCGGTGATTTGTTTGAATTTTTATGCTCTTCTCAAAACACTAGCTAAGCACCACTTGATATCCATCAACTCAAGTTCTTCAGAATCAATCTGATCATAATCCTCTTTAGTAAGCATCGGATTTCCGATTCTTCCAGCAACTAAGCTTTCATACGACTCTAACACAGTAACAAGAGATGCCATGTGTTGCTTTGCAATATCTGGAGAGAAATTTTGACCATTTTGAATGTTTAATGTCACATTGCATTGCAAATTTGTTGAACTTTGTTGTTGAGAACTTGGTGTTGAAAAATTTGATTCAAAACTTGTATAAGACGAAGAATATCCACTGCTCTGATTTATATTGCTTGCATTTTTTCCGGAAGTACCATCAGCACTGAACGCAGTCTGAATCTTCAGACTCAGAGTAGTCTCAACTTTGCTTCCTCGATAGTATAGACTAACATCTTGTTGAGCACCCGGACTTCTCATTGTAGCAGTTTTTCGCATTGCTAACTCATGATCTTGCCATCCTTTAAAGTCCTCAATGTACATAAGCTTTGGAGGCTTTTGGAAAGTTCATGTTTCATTCTCAATACCGACAGTTTCGGCAACAGTAACTGGAGCAGCCAGAGCAGTAGCAAACGCATTGTAAAACTCGTTATCCATGTTTCGGTGAAAAGATATGCAAAAACATAATGTTCAAACGAACTGAAGGTTCAAACGATCTGGTTCAAACGAACTGGTTCAAACAAATTGAAGATTTGAAACGAACTGGATTTGGTACGATCTGGCTCAAACCGTGCGAACTGGTATTGTTCCAAGCGATCTAGTTCAGTTTCACACGAACTGGTATCTTATAACTCACCCCGTATGACCTGGTTCACCTCCAAACGATCTAAACCCACTTCGTGAGAGCTGGAGCAAATTTTCACACAACCTGACAAGGTTTCACACGACCTGACAGGTTTTCACACGATCTGGAGATGATTTCAAACGATCTGAACACTTCGCATGACTTGGATGATCAATTCGTGCGATCTGATCAAACTTCGAACGATCTGATATGTTTTTCACGCGGTTTGGTCAATTTTATCAAGTTTTAGGTTGATTTTAGGTCTGATTTGTTCAAGGATTGATTAAAACTCAGTTTTACGTGATATATCACAAAATCAGATCATTTTAACCGTGAAAACGTTCTGATTTTGAAGAAAATATTTAGAAGAATGAGTAGAAATGAGAAGAAATCAGTTTTTATCAATGAAAACAAGCTTAAATGGTAAGAACTATTCCTCCTGAGCTCTGATACCACTTGTAGGATCGTTGAATCGACCTAATGAGTCGATCAGAAGACTTCTAATCCAAACCAGAGGCGGAATTAAATGATTCGGACATGATTGCAGCTTGTTTAACACTAAGAATCACTTTAACTGTCGTTTAGATTGATTTGATAATGATTACAGATCGTACGACACTTCGACAGCACTTCGTCTCCGGAATCAGAATTGTTACAAATGAAATCCCAAGACCTCCTATTTATAGGGAATCTAGATCGCATGAATTGAAACAGTCCAGGTCGCACGACCTGGTGCCAGGTCGCACGAACTGGTCAGTTCGCACAAACTGATCAGTTCAGACCTGTTTCCCGTTTCTTTCGAACTACGCGTCTTGGTTTATCTATTCTATTACAACTACCAGAAGAATTAGCCGGGGTACATGACGTGTTTCATGTATCTAATCTCAAGAAATGTTTGTCTGATGAATCCCTTGTAGTACCTCTTCAAGATATAGAGGTAAATGAAAAGTTGAAATTTGTTGAGAAACCACTTCAAATAGAAGACAGAAAAGTCTAGTTCCTCAAACACAAATGACTAGTACTGGACAAAGTAAAGTGGGATTCAAAAAGAGGGCCTGAGTACACATTGGAACTGGAATCGGAAATGAAGCGAAAGTATCCTCACCTGTTACAGTAAATCTCAAGGACGAGATTTTAAATAAGGTGGGGAGGATGTAAGGACCTGCAAAATTGTCCCATAACACTCCGTAAGTAGAAACCCGGGCCCCTGAAACCCTAATCCTTGAGAAAAATAAAGAAATTCAATTTTATTGGTCACTCGCGGGCCGCGTAAGACTTAAGCTAAGCTTACGCGGGCCGCGAAAGCTTTGAAGATCTCCGGATAAGCTTCTAGGCCACGTGCCAGACACGTGGCGAGCCTACGCGTGACACGCTAGCCCTAGCCGTAGCTAGGGTGGCCCTCGCGGGCCGTGTAAGATCTTATTAGAGTTTACGTGGGCCGCGACAAACTCAAATTTTTGCTATAAATTAGTCGTGCATGGGGCTTTCATCTGTGCTCGAAAAATTTACACTAAAAACGTTCTGTACTGCTTAAATTCATAGATTTTAGTAGGGAAACGCTGCTGCGATTACAGGGTATTAACTCGATCACTGCTACGATACAATGTCCGATCGATTGAAACCGATCCGATGGATGTTTAAGTGCTGCCCGAATCCGGGCTATACTTTGTCGTTCGTCATGAGGGTTTTGATTTCGTGAGATTATCGTAATTGTTATTTTAAGTTACTGACCTAGTTTCGTGTGCATTGTTCTTTAACTAGGTTAAGAGGCTAAATCAGTAGGCAAGGTTCTGTCCAACTAAACTTGCAATGTGAGTCATTCTCTTTTTATCAAAAGTGCTTTACAATACCTAAATGTTTTCCAGTTATATTTTACAGGGATTAAGTCTTTGTTATCTTAAATTACTGGCAGTAAGTGGGGTATTGTGCACAATGACTACTGTTTAAATCACTTTTAGGTGAAAGGACCTAAATAGTGATTTACGTCACTATTGGGTGAAAGGACCCAATAGTGATATGACCACAGTCATAGATCCGGTCGAGTGACAACTGAACCAGCTAATTATAAGATAGAGGCAATTGTAATCGTTCTTAATACTGTAATTTATAACAATGTATCGTTTTATGCAATTTGGATGACTTGCTAGTATTTCCCCGCTGATAAAATTTTTAAACATGTTTCAGGTGATTTACTGTGAACCAGGAAATAGTGCCACGTAGCACACCAGCTTGAAGAATGTGGCTTAGTAAATATAATAAATAAACATGTTTTTGTAAACAGGGAATTTCCCCATGAAATTTCCTTTATTGTAAACCACGGGGTTTGTCCCGAAAATGTGAAATAAAATAATCGGGCATTTTCTGTTTAAAAGATCCTGTTAATATTTCCGCTGCCAAATTAAATAATAATACCACGGGTTTTTCTGTCCCGCGGCTTTTGAACCGGATAAAACCGGGTCGGGGGCCGTGACAGAAAAAGGTGGTATCAGAGCCACTGATTTAAGCCAATTAAGTATTTAGAAATACTTAATTTTTCAGATTGCCATTGTGTGATTCTGTGAAAACTTAATTTAATAAATAAAATTTTAACTTAAATTTGTGTGTGTTTCTTCATGTGTGCTAACAGCATGAATGAACTGTCGGAGGCACTCCGAAACTTTACTATCCATACCACCAATATGGATACCACAGGAACTCAATCTGGCTATCAAGCGGATATTGAGGAGCTACCGTTATTCCAGGCCCAGGAGAAACTAAAGCCTAAAAAGAGGAGGGGAATCTTGGACTGGAAACGCGGACGTAGGAAGAAACCAGCTGCCGAGAAGGTTAAAAAGACTGAGGATCCGAAAGACAAAGGGAAAGGAAAGGAGATCGGGGAAAGTTATGGGCAAGCCCAGGAAATGCCACCATGGGAGGAGCTTGATCGCAAACTGGCGAATTGTGACCTCATCGGACCTGCCGATGAAAACCTCTTCAATTTCCCTGCCCAATCACAACTTCCCATTAACTTGGAGCCTGCTACCCCAGATCCTATTGTCAACCACCGACTTCTACCCGGAGAATTGGAGGAATGGTGGACGAATGATTGGCAATTTCAAAACTTCATGAATAATCCTAATGTCTATTTTCCCCAGTTTGATCCTGAGCCTGCACCATACCCACCTATGAGCACAGAAAACTTAGCTGAACTCCGTCACTATGGCGAGGAACTGGTGGATGCGGGAAATAGAATTCGGGATGTGGGAGAGAAGATCTCATGGAAATACGACGAGCGGGAGCGTCGTTTCTAAAAGGCCAGCTGACTGTGGTGGTGGTGTTTGTATAATAATAATCATATATAAAAACAATATAATAATAATAGTAATAATATAATATTGTATAATAATAATTGAAATAAAACTTTTGTAAAATAAATGGGGTGTATTGATGCATACTAATATATAAAAATATGAAAGTCGCAAAGTCAACAATTTTGGCTATACGTGTTGACGTGGTTATGTGTGATTGCTTTATTGTTTGGTTGTTACCATTTTGTGGTAATAAATTTCATATATTGTTAATTATTCAGATGGAAAATGCGGAAAACCAACCAGTCAATGAAGTTAATCATTCTGAACAAAACAATGAGGATCACTTCCTTAATAGGCAAGACATAGAAAATATCGTTGCTCAGGGAATACCCAACGTTATCCCCGCAATCGTCGCTGCTGTTAAGAACCTCGTTGAACCCTCACAAGCCAACCACAGCAAGCGTACTCGCGACGACAATTTCAGTAACAGTGTAAATGGAGGCGGAAATAATAATAATGATGTGGTTCAAGCCCCATTTCTTAAGAAAATGAAAGCTGCGATGTGGTTCAAGCCCCATTTCTTAAGAAAATGAAAGCTGCAACGCCTGGTTGCACTTACAAGGAATTTCTTGCCTGTAAACCGGTTGAATTTACAGGCAATGAAGGGGAAACTGCCGCACTGCGTTGGTTGGAGAAAACCGAAGTAGTAATTAAATTAAGTAAATGTGCTGAGGAAGACAGGGTTATGTATGCGTCCCACCTTTTCAAAGAAGAGGCGTTAGAATGGTGGAATACGGTGCTACAAGCCAAGGGAAGTGACGTGGCTTACGCCATGAGCTGGGAGGAATTTAGGGAATTAATGGAAAGAAAATTTTGTCCCGCCTACGAAAAGGAACAAATGACGAATAAGTTCATGAACCACCGGATGGTGGATGTTGACTGTCGAGGGTATACTTCGAAATTTTTCGAGTATGCCAGAATTGTGCCGACTCTGGCTTCGCCAGAACCGGTACTTATTTCTCGCTATATTTGGGGTTTAATTAGCGAGATTCGTGATATCGTCAAAGCTGCGAGACCCCGCATAATTGACGATGCGGTTGAATTGGCAAATACTCTAACCGACGGGCTGGTGCGTACTAGAGAAGAAAACAGGAGAAAGGAATTGGCCCAGAAGATTACCCAAGGATTTCGTAGGGGTAATAATACTATCAACTTTAAGAGAAAGGGAACCGGGCAATCCTCCACTGCTCCATTCTGCAGTACCTGTAAGAGAAAACACCTTGGAAAATGTAAGGGTTACTATAATTTCTGCAAAATCCTGGGGCACCAAGAGGAGAATTGCAGGAAGAAATCCATGATCTGCTTCAACTGCGGAGAAGCTGGGCATTTCAGACTAGAATGCCCTAAACTGGCCAAGCCAGCCGATAACAAGACCAAACCTGCTGAAGGAACTAATAAGAAGAACGTAAGAGCTTTTCAGCTGACCACGCAAGAAGCCGATCTGATTCCGGATGTAATAGCTGGTACGTTTCTGGTACACGATGTTTACGCAAAGGTATTATTTGACTCTGGTGCAAACCAAAGTTTTATAAATGCTTCATTCTACAAAGCTCTTAAGCAACCTTTAACCAAACTTAGACAGATTTATACGGTAGAAACAGCAGATGGTAATTCGGTTAACATAGATAAGGTTCTTCAAGAAGGAAAGATAGAACTTTCAGGCCACAAATTTTCTGCCAATCTTTTACCTATGAATTTAGCTGGATTCGATGTCGTGTTAGGAATGGATTGGTTAGTGATGGGTGTCGAGTGTTATATATATTAGGTGTATATTTTAAGCCCCTTTAACACTTTTTTAGTCAAGTTTTAAATTTATAAAACACGATATTTACTAACACTAGACACACATATGGGCAAGTGCACCCATCGTGAGCGTAGTATAGTGTTGGTAAGATACCGAGGTCGTCCAAGGACACAAGAGCTTTTAATACCGGTTTATCCTCAACGTCTAATCAAATCAAAAAGTTTAGAAAAATGTTTTTAAACTAAGAAAAATAAAAACTAACTAAAAATGCGGAAAAATAAAAGAAAAACAGATAGACAAGATGAATCACTTGGTTCCGACTCGTATCTAGTGTAACCTTTGATTATTTCCGCACTTTTTCACTTATTTAAGAGATTATCTTAGTTATTGTAGTAGGCCCCTCTTTTGAAGGTGACGTTACCGTCACCCCAGTAGTTTGAGTCAGCAAGGATACAATCCTAAAAGGGTGGATTATTGAAAGATAATTAATTAAGTTATTAATGCAAATTATGGTAGGCCCCTCTTTTGGAGGTGACGTTACCCTCGACTAAGTAGTCTGAGTCAGCAGGGATACAGTCCTAAATAGCCGTGTTATAGTATTAATAGTAGTTAACTTATGAGGGGATCAAAGAGTTTGGACCCCCGCCATCCAATACCGTTAAGTATTGAAGGAGATCCTACTAAATTTGACCCAGGTCCATTGCAGGACCTCTAAACGCTGAACAATGGCAAGACCTTTACCAAACCATTCCCTTAACCCCCGACCAGGTAGCCAACATACCTCCATATAGACCGTGGAGATATGAATGGTGAAAATCTTTTATTTTATATAGACAGTAAAATAATGCCAAGACACCACGGACAAACGATAATGAAAGATCACCTTCAACATAAGAAACTAGTTATTAAAGTCATTAATACAAAACCAAGTAAAAAGTGCGAAAAGATTAGAAATAAAAAGTATTACACTAAACACTTTGTCTTCACCAAGTGATGTAAGAGACTTAGGCAAACATGGCCTTGATTGTCAAGAACTCTTACGATCAATCTTGGATCCCGAGATAACTCACACACTCTATGATGGACAATGGATGATGGTGGTGGATGATGGTGTTATGGTGGTGGTGGGTGAAGTGTGAGAGAGGTGGTGTGCCAAGGGATGGTTTGAGCTTGAGCCAAGCACTCCTATTTATAGGCTGAACAGAAGCTCGGGCACGGCCCCGTGTCCACATCCTTCTCTTTCTTCATTTATTGCAGCTTGTCTTATTAGTTGACCACGCCCCCATGTCCGCTGAGCACGACCCCATGTGTAGAAGAATCTTTGTACTATGAAGATTTGCTTGGATTGTGCGAATCTTATAGTTGACCACGGCCCCGTGTCCGCTGAGCACGGCCCCGTGGTGGGCAATAGAAGCTTCTACCACTTTGTCTTTTCTGCTGACACTTGGGCACGCCCCCGTGCTGGCTGAGCACGGGGCGTGTTCAGTCTTCTGACCTCTTGTTTTGCTTGGGAAGATGCTGTCGTGGGGTCGGGCATGTCACGTCTTGTTCCTTTTCTTGTATTTATGTTAGATTTTGATGTCTTTTTGCTTCTTTTGTTAATTTGACCTCATTTAATCCTGAAAATACAAAAGGAAGACAAAAGCACACTTTTTCCAACATTAGTACTATAAAAGGGTTAGTTTTATGTCACAATTGATGTAATTTATATGTTGCATTTTGCACACATCAAATACCCCCACACTTGAATGTTTGCTTGTCCTCAAGCAAAACTCTTTAATAAGTGGCTATTACACTCCCAAATGGAATGGGTAGAGAAGAAGGTTTTCGGGCTTGTCATAGAGTGTCGGGATTTCCAAGATTCTTTATTTAGTTTTATTTTTATTTATTTACAATCCTATTCGTCATGATTTATTTAACACTTTTCATAAGATAAATTACTTATTTGGGCATAACATGCCTTTTTAAAATTCTATTTATATACAAGTTCACATACCTCACGGGGATCACTCAACACTCGGCCGAAAATGTATTTTTGTGGATCACTCGAGAACGGCATGGAATTTACTCCTACCATAGGCTTGCCAAGCAATCAATCCTCCTCCTTTTTAACTTATATACCTTTGTAAACATCAAGAGGACTTTGTGGGTGAAGGGATAGGCTTGGGTAAAGGTAGATGGTTGGGTTAGTGGTTAGTGATTAGTAGAAAAAGGGCGAAAAGCGTAACAAGCGTTGGTTTTCGTAAGACTTTCTATTTTTCCATTTTTATTTTTATGAAGCTATTTTTCAAACAAAGTCATTTTTGATAAACTTGTTTGTTTATTTGCTTTTGCTTCATAATCAATATATATATATATATATATATATATATATATATATAGGGCCAGGATCATTTCAGAACCATAAATATTTACAGAACTCGCAGAACTACTAATAAACAATCTTTTTATTCATATATTTTTATGTTTAGGATAATTTTATCATTTATTATGTGTATTTTTACGATTGCATACATGTTAAGAGTAATTTTATCATTTTTTGTATGTAATTTTATAATTACACATATGTAAACTAGTTTTTTTACATATATGTAATTAATTATGACACATATATATAATTTTGGCAATTAAACATATGTAAACTACTTTTAACATGTATGTAATCAAAGAAATACGTATAATAGATGATAAAAAGATCCTAAATACAAAAACTTATATATAAAATGATTGTTTATTAGGAGTTCTGAAAGTTCTGTAGTTATTTAGAGTTCTGAAATGAACTCAACCCTATATATATATATATATATATATATATATATATTTTCGAAAGCCATATGAGAAACCGAGCTAGTTACTAAAACAAAGGGTTAAAAATGAAAAGGTTTTGGTGGGAAAAGGGTGTTTGGTTTGGGTTATGAAATGAAAAGGTTTAGGCTCAAAGGGGCTAACTAGGGGGATTTTGGGTAGGTGGTAAAAAAAAAAGAAAAATAATGGTGTAGAAATAAAAAAATAAAAAAAGGGTTAGTCCTAATGCCTCCATCATTTACTTACTTGGGTTTAAGTTGGTAAGGACCGGGAATGTATCGTCATGGCAAGTTCTAGAGTCGTAAGAACTAAGCGGCTATTCACACAAGAAACGAAAAATGAGCATTTAATCTAATGATATGTAATTGTATGCTCAATAAAGGCTCAAAACTCACTTTTGTGGGAATGGGTTTTTATGTGATCAGGTATATATAATCAAATTTTAACTAAGTTTGTCATGCCTTTTCATAATTTTCTTATGTTGGTTCTTTTTATCACGACGCTATCGGTTGTAAATTTGTAAAAGTATAACCTTTTTAGAATTTTGAAATTCCCAAGTTAAACCTAGACAAGTAAAAAAAATGAAAATTTTTGAAAAAAAATTGGGGTGATTAGCGATTCTAATAGAGTTTTGTGTAAGGCTTGTATTTAGGACTTGCAAGATTCAAGGTTTTAGCATCCCCCCCCCCCCCCCACACTTAAATTACACATTGTTCTCAATGTGACCCAAAAATAAGTTTTTCGGTTGATTAAAATGTGTAAAAGTGGGTTAAAAACAAGATTTTATGGTACTGGGTAGCTGAACACGGGGTGGTGTTGGCTGAGCACGGCCCAGTGTCCAGGCTGCCAGTACCAAAAGTAAACAGAAGGCTGGGCACGGGGGCGTGTTCAGTGAGCACGGCCCCGTGTCCAGGTACCTGAACTGGGCATTTTCTACAGAACCTCGGGCACGGGGCGTGTTGGGGTGAGCACGGCCCCGTGCTGAACTTGCTGTAATGAAGAAAAATTGTCGGGAGGCTCTGTTTTTGTGCATGGGTTATTGGTTCAAGCTTCCCTTAGTATGCTTCACCATCCCGAGTGTGTTTTATTCCTGGAAATTAAAACTAAACTAGAAAATATCTAAGTTAATCTAAATTAAACTAAGGAAAGTTCCGCGGAATGCCTCCGTGGTGCGCCACGTTTATAAGGGTCCTTGGCTAGACCCACCTTATCAGGTGGTTCTGGCTCATCTTCAATTAGGGGGTCGTCATTGCCGAATGGATATTTCATTGATCGCTCAAGGTCGACACTCTTTTTAAATGCCCCTAATTGAAGAGGGTTATTGTTGAACTTCCGGTTTTTCAAAGCTTCGTGAGTTTTTACAAAGGGTCGTCCTAACACTAGAGGAGCGTCATCGAGGATGACAAAGTCGGTCGGGATTACCATTTGATTTGTTTGAACCAAGACATCCTCAACTATACCGATTGATTTTATTATTTTCCGATTGGATAGAAAAATGGGTATTTGAAGTGGAGAAAAATCACTAATACTTAATTTTTCGAAAATGTAGTTAGGCATTATGTTAACACAAAGATCTTTATCAATTATGACATTACTAATAAACGAATTTTGAAAGAAACATGGAACCGGTGTAATGTTAATTTCAAATGGGTCTTCTTTTATTAGCGAGGTTTGATCATTAGTTAACTTAACACTTACCGTTTCGTCAATTTTAGTTTTAGTGTTTAATTCTTTTAAAAACTTAGCATGAGTGGGTACTAAACAATGATTTTCAAAAGAAGGTGACAAGAGGTTAATTTCTTCAAAATTAGACTCTTCTTGAATTTTAACGTTGTCGGACTCACTTTTTTCGTTGTTTAACTCATGTGTCGGTTTTTCACTTATTTGTTCTTCCATTTTTACACTTTCGGTTATCTCTTCCTTTTTTAATTCTTCTCTTGCGCGGGACTCCTCTTCCCTTGCGCGAGATTCTTTTATACAGCGATCGATAACTCTAATGTGTTCTAATATCCTATCGGTCACTTCGGTTAGAGAAAAAGAATCAGGATTTTCTAAGCTTGAATCCGGTTGTTCGATCCTTTGTTCCTCATAATACCCATGTGAAGTAGATGGTTCACACCATTGTTCTTCATTGTAAGTATATGATGGATAAGGTTCGTAATTTTGTTCTTCATAATACTCATACGAGGTGGGTTGTTCACGCCATGGTTCCTCATAGTAAGTATACGAAGGTGGTGGCTCATATCTTGGTTCCCCAAAGTATGAGTAAGAAGGCTCATACCTTGGTTCATCAAAATATGAGTATGAGGGAGGAGGTTCATACCTTTGGTCTTCATAGGATGTGTATGAAGTTGATGGCTCGTACCTGGGCTCCTCATAGTAGGTATATGAATTGGATGGTTGATATGAGTGACTATTTTGAACCGAGTGTGTGTTACGACAATTAGTGCAATAATTACTCCTATAATCATCCTCCTCATAGGTGTAGTTGTAACCTCCTGAGTATTGATCCATAAGAATCACTCAGCAGACCACAACCGAGTCTCGAGATCAGAAAACAAAAATAAAAAACGGAAACAGAGGCTGGACACGGCCCTGTGTTCAGTGGACACGGCCCCGTGTTCAGAATCTGTATCTGGACACGGCCCTGTGTTCAGTGAGCACGGCCCGTGTTCAAGCTACTGTTACTGGGTGTTTTATGAAAATGTGCAGCATGGCCCCGTGTTCAGTGAACACGGCCCCGTGTACAGGTTACTGTAAATGCAAAACTAAACTAAAATGTAGAAAAAGGTGCGCGCGTTTTAAAAAGGTTTTGAAAAACTGATTAGGCCGTCGATTTTAAGCTTTCTTAAAATACTTGTGTCCCTGGCAACGGCGCCAAAAACTTGATGGGTGTCAAGTGTTATATATATTAGGTGTATATTTTAAGCCCTTTAACACTTTTTTAGTCATGTTTTAAATTTATAAAACACGATATTTACTAACACTAGACACACATATGGGAAAGTGCACCCATCGTGAGCGTAGTATAGTGTTGGTAAGATACCGAGGTCGTCCAAGGACACAAGAGCTTTTAATACCGGTTTATCCTCAACGTCTAATCAAATCAAAAAGTTTAGAAAAATGTTTTTAAACTAAGAAAAATAAAAACTAACTAAAAATGCTGAAAAATAAAAATAAAAGAAAAACAGATAGACAAGATGAATCACTTGGTTCCGACTCGTATCTAGTGTAACCTTTGATTATTTCCACACTTTTGCACTTATTTAAGATATTATCTTAGTTATTGTAGTAGGCCCCTCTTTTGAAGGTGACGTTACCCTCACCCCAGTAGTTTGAGTCAGCAAGGATACAATCCTAAAAGGGTGGATTATTGAAAGATAATTAATTAAGTTATTAATGCAAATTATGGTAGGCCCTTCTTTTGGAGGTGACGTTACCCTCGACTAAGTAGTCTGAGTCAGCAGGGATACAGTCCTAAATAGCCGGGTTATAGTATTAATAGTAGTTAACTTATGAGGGGATCAAAGAGTTTGGACCCCCGCCATCCAATACCGTTAAGTATTGAAGGAGATCCTACTAAATTTGACCCAGGTCCATTGCAGGACCTCTAAACGCTGAACAATGGCAAGACCTTTACCAAACCGTTCCCTTAACCCCCGACCAGGTAGCCAACATACCTCCATATAGACCGTGGAGATATGAATGGTGAAAATCTTTTATTTTATATAGACAGTAAAATAATGCCAAGACACCACGGACAAACGATAAGGAAAGATCACCTTCAACATAAGAAACTAGTTATTAAAGTCATTAATACAAAACCAAGTAAAAAGTGTGAAAAGATTAGAAATAAAAAGTATTACACTAAACACTTTGTCTTCACCAAGTGATGTAAGAGACTTACGCAAACATGGTCTTGATTGTCAAGAACTCTTACGATCAATCTTGGATCCCGAGACGACTCACACACTCTATGATGGACAATGGATGATGGTGGTGGATGATGGTGTTATGGTGGTGGTGGGTGGTGGGTGAAGTGTGAGAGAGGTGGTGTGCCAAGGGATGGTTTGAGCTTGAGCCAAGCACTCCTATTTATAGGCTGAACAGAAGCTCGGGCACGGCCCCGTGTCCACATCCTTCTCTTTCTTCATTTATTGTAGCTTGTCTTATTAGTTGACCACGCCCCCGTGTCCGCTGAGCACGACCCCGTGTGCAGAAGAATCTTTGTACTATGAAGATTTGCTTGGATTGTGCGAATCTTATAGTTGACCACGGCCCCGTGTCCGCTGACCACGGCCCCGTGGTGGGCAATAGAAGCTTCTACCACTTTGTCTTTTCTGCTGACACTTGGGCACGCCCCCGTGCTGGCTGAGCACGGGGCGTGTTCAGTCTTCTGACCTCTTGTTTTGCTTGGGAAGATGCTGTCGTGGGGTCGGGCATGTCACGTCTTGTTCCTTTTCTTGTATTTATGTTAGATTTTAATGTCTTTTTGCTTCTTTTGTTAATTTGAGCTCATTTAATCCTGAAAATACAAAAGGAAGACAAAAGCACACTTTTTCCAACATTAGTACTAAAAAAGGGTTAGTTTTATGCCACAATTGATGTAATTTATATGTTGCATTTTGCACACATCAGTTAGTAGCCAACCATGCTCGAATCCTCTGTGATAAGAATTCCATAGAAATTCATACACCCGCAGGGGAAGTAATTATGATTACAGGAGATAAGCCGGTAAACCAATGAAGTTCATTTCAATAATGAAAGTTGCTAGTTATGAACGAAAACAAGGAATAGTGTATATGATTTTGGTAATCATTAACACTAAAAGTAAGGAACTTAAGGAAATTCCTGTAGTATCAGAGTACCCGGAAGTATTCCCAGAAGAGCTACCAGGATTACCACCAGATAGGGAAGTAGATTTAGAATTTATCTAATTCCTGGAACTACACCAATAGCCAAGGCACCTTACCGGTTAGCACACACTGAAATGTTAGAACTTAAAAAGCAATTAGATGAATTGCTAAGTAAAGGATTCATACAACCTAGTTCATCCCCTTGGGGAGCACCAGTGTTGTTTGTGAAAAAGAAAGATGGTTCGATGCGAATGTGTATCGATTATAGGGAATTGAAAAAGGTTACAATTAAGAATCGATACCCATTACCTAGGATTGATGATCTTTTCGATCAACTTCAGGGAGCTAGATACTTCTCTAAGATAGATTTACACTCCGGATAACATCAGTTGAAGGTACAAGAAGAAGACATACCTAAAACTGCTTTCAGAACTAGGTATGGTCAATACGAGTTTACAGTCATGCCCTTTGGGTTAACGAATGCCCCTGCAGCATTCATGGACATGATGAATAGGATCTGTAAACCATATTTGGATAAATTTGTAATTGTCTTCGTCGACGATATACTTATTTATTCCAAAAGTCAGGACGAACATTGTGAACATCTACATGCACTCTTAACTTTGTTAAGAAAGGAAAAGCTTTATGCCAAATTCTCAAAGTGTGAATTTTGGCTACAGGAAGTGCAATTTTTAGGTCACATGGTGAATCACGAAGGTATTCACGTAGATCCCACCAAAATAGAAGCAATCGCCAATTGGAAATTCCCACAATCAGCCACTGAAGTTAGAAGTTTTCTAGGATTAGCTGGGTATTACAGGCGCTTCATAAGAGACTTCTCTAAGATAGTTGTTCCATTAACTAAGTTAACATGTAAGACAGTTAAATTTGAATGGGGACCCAAGCAAGAAGAGGCCTTTAAGGTTTTAAAGCAAAGGTTAACAAACGCCCTAATCCTTGCCTTACCAGAAGAGACAGAAGATTTTGAAGTATTCTGTGATGCTTCTAAACTAGGATTAGGATGTGTGCTGATGCAATGGAAAAAGGTAATTGTGTATGCCTCAAGGCAATTCAAAAAGCACGAGGAAAATTATACGACTCATGACTTAGAGTTAGGAGCAATAATTTTTGTCCTTAAGATTTGGAGGCATTACCTGTACGGAAGTAAGTTTACAGTCTATACAGATCATAAGAGTCTAAGGTACATATTTGGGCAAAAAGAATTAAACATGAGGCAAAGAAGATGGATGGAAATTCTAAGTGACTACGACTGTGATATTCAATATCACGAAGGAAAGGCAAATGTAGTAGCAGACGCCCTAAGTCGTAAGTATCATGAAAAGCAAATACGAGTCCGTGCTATTAGATTAAATCTCCAGTTAGATTTAATGGAACAACTAAAGAACATTCAAGAAACAGCCATCAATAATGCTGAAGGAATGAAAGGAAGGATAAAGGAATTAGAACAAGGGACAGGTGGAATTTGGAGATTCTACAAGAAAAGGATTTGGGTACCTAAGCAAGGAAATTTAAGAAATAAGATTTTAGAGGAAGCCCATAAATCTAGGTATACCATGCACCCTGGTAATAATAAGATGTACCAAGATTTAAGAGGTAACTTCTGGTGGATAGGAATGAAAAATGACATAGCTAGATATGTATCTAAGTGTCTAACTTGTTCCCAAGTTAAGGCAGAACACCAGATACCTCCAGGGTTACTCCAACAATTAGAAATGCCTGTATGGAAATGGGAACTAATAACAATGGACTTTGTTACTAAGTTGCCCTAAACCAGGAAAAGTAACGATGCAATTTGGGTAATTGTGGATCGATTAACCAAATCAGCTCACTTCCTACCAATGAAGGAAACCTTTAGCATGGAAAGATTAGCAAGGTTATATGTAGACGAGGTAGTATCCTTACATGGAGTCCCACTCTCCATAGCATCGAATAGAGATAGTTGTTTCACTTCGCATTTCTGGACATGTTTCCAAGAAGCAATGGGGACCCGACTAAATCTAAGTACTGCATACCATCCCCAAACAGACGGACAGAGTGAAAGGACGATCCAAACCCTGGAAGACATGCTCAGGGCATGTGTAATAGATTTCGGTGAAAACTGGGATGACCACCTACCCTTAATTGAATTCTCCTATAACAATAGTTATCATGCAAGTATCGAAGCTGCCCCATTCGAAGCCCTGTATGGACGAAAGTGCCGAACTCCAGTATGTTGGGCAGAAATAGGAGAAAGTCAATTATCAGGTCCCGAGATTGTACAGGAAACCACCGACAAGATAACTCAAATCAAGGAAAAACTGAAAACGGCTCGAGATCGTCAGAAAAGTTATGCAGATAATCGATGCAAGCCACTAGAATTTCAAGTTGGAGACAAGGTACTCTTGAAAGTTTCTCATTGGAAAGAAGTAGTTCGGTTCGGTAAGAAAGGAAAGCTGAGTCCAAGGTATATAGGACCATTCGCTGTTGTAGGATTGTTGAATCGACCTAATGAGTCGATCAGAAGAGTTCTAATCCAAACCAGAAGCGGAATTCAATGATTCGGACATGATTGCAGCTTGTTTAACACTAAGAATCACTTTAACTGTCGTTTAGATTGATTTGATAATGATTACAGATCGTACGACACTTCTGCAGCACTTCGTCTCCGGAATCAGAATTGTTACAAATGAAATCCCAAGACCTCCTATTTATAGGGAATCCAGATCGCATGAACTGAAACAGTCCAGGTCGCACGACCTGGTTCCAGGTCGCGCGAACTGGTCAGTTCGCACGAACTGATCAGTTCAGACCTGTTTCCCGTTTCTTTCGAACTACGCGTCTTGGTTTATCTATTCTTTTACATGACACGATACAAGACGAAGTCAACATACATATGCACTAACAAACTCCCCCTTGGATGTTGACGAGTCTTCTGTGTATAGAGTCTTCAGTCTTGATCGGTCTTCTCGCTCTTTCCAAAGTATCTTTCTCTATAAGCATCCTCATCAATCTCTATCTTTTTTTATCAGAATCTCAACTTGACTCTTCAAATTCTCTTGATCAGATCTCTTGATTCTTTAAATTCTTCAGCAGTCTGAAATCTGGCTCTTATGTCTTCAGAATCCCCCTTTCGATAAGCTGGGATCACATTCTGGAATTCACTATCTACAAGCTTTGAATCGGAAATATGGCTCTAATCTGCGTACACTTATGCGGAAAATCCTCAGGAGTCGAAACCTAGCTCTTTCAAAGCTTTCACAGGTTCAGCAACGTTTACTGGCTCTCCTTAGCAATAAGATCAGAAACCTGATAACCTGCACAAACTCTACCCAAAAGTAAATTTCACACTTGTTTAAAATTTAACAATTTTAGAAACCTCTTGTAGAAATCATTCAATCTTCAACAATAGTTATATCAAGTTCAAATTAATGACCTTGATTAACTAACATTAAAATCAGCTTCAAAATTTCTCAAACTTTAACTTCATTTTTCATTTCAAACAAACTCTCCCAACCCACTGTTGTTCATCATGTTTAGCACTCGGAATTTTGAAAATCAGCTTTTCAACATCAGTTGTCGAAAATAAGATGAAATAAAATCTTTTTGATTTTTCAAAATTTTATGCTAAAACACACTAATGAAAAGCAGTAACGAAATATATACATACACTCTTTTTGTGAGTTTGTGTAAGAGGATCATATCAGTTTATGACAAATCACTAGCACCGTTGAGCTTTAAACACTTTAAGTTCTAAACGATTCACTTAGATTGTCAGTATACTGATCCACTTAAATTTTCACACAAAGTTCAATTGTTTCGAGATACGAGATTAGTGTTTTAAGGACTTAAACTTATTCGCGTGTCCCACCTCAGAATATACTCCAGTATCCAGACTCCTATATTCAGTCTTACAGGTGAATGTACACTAATGATATATGTTAGGGGTAAATGCGAGGCCATGAGAGCTCAGGCTATTGCTTCCGAAAAATCAGATAGATGATGGCTCGACTTTAGGTGTGTTCCCTTTAGAGAATCTTTTCTTCAACAACACATGATTAGCATTTTTCAATGTTTCATCATTTTTTATGCTGAGGGTGGGCTTTATGATTAAAGCAGTGCAACGTATTATACGAGGACTAGGCTATTGCTCCCGCAAAATCAGAAGTCCCGGTATAATACCCCAGATATCATCACGCACAAAGACCTAGTATGTTAGAAATTGAAAGCCCTTCAAACAAGATTTCAGGGGTTACCTATATATCCGAGAGATGTTCCCCACAAAATAAGTAAGTATTTGATATTTAGGTTTATATCTCGAAAACAATCTACTAAGCGTGTAAAAACCTACTGGCATATCATCAGTGAGACCGTTTATCACATTTTAACTTTCCAATTCTTTAGCGTACTGTGATTGTCTACTGATGTACTACCATTTCCTCTTTTTCACAACAAAACTCATTTTGATTTTTCGATGTTTTTGAATTTTTCAAATTTTCAAAATTTCTAAATTTTTTACTCCCCCTAAAATCAAAAATATGTTTCAATTTTTTATTTTCAAGGAAAATTTGAAAATAAACGCAATGAACTGTACAAATAAAATGACAAACTGATGTGAATTGCTTCAATTCTCCATTCACTTGGCTTAAACAATCAGAACTCCCCCTGACAACAAACTATTTTCCCATTATGATTTCAAAACACTTAAGTTTGTTTTAATCAAAAGGTTTTTCCAGAAAATTAGTTTTGTTGAATTCACACATCAAGGGGTTTCATCACATTGTTTTTTAACCACTTTGTAAAATCTAACACTTTTAGGTTTTTCACAAAAACATTTTTCAAGAATGATGCCGATTCATGCTCCACGATTACCAACTTGGAAGCTCCGGCAAGTTAGGATTTTATTTTTTAAAGAATCTCACCCATGCCTGATCAATCATGGGTGAACCATCCTCATTTGGTTTAACAATTTTCGATTCATAAAACTCTTTCACTCCCTTCACCTTCCCATCTGCTATCTTTCCAAAAATATGTAACACTTTACCACTAAATGCTTTTTCAGCATCAAATTCTTTCTTATCAGAGAAGAATTGATCTGAAATCTCAATCTTACCAATTTTTTATTTCAAGTTTCCGTTTGACAATGGTGGAAAGTTTTCATCATCCATTTTCGGAACGGAATTCTCATCATTTAGCACAACATGTGGCTCCTCTGATTTTGACGAATCAGATTCATTGCCAGAAACAACCTCTGCTTTCTTAGCAATCCATTTTTGTTTGTTTAAATTTGCTTTTCTTTTGTAAAAATGTTTCGAACTTTCACCAACTTCGAAAGTCGAATTTTTGAACTCTTTAAATTTTTCTATTGGTTGTTCCTTTTTATCAACACATTTTTCTTTCAATTTAGAGTTAGAAGAGACTCTCTGTTTTGTGTTGGTGGACTTTGGGCAATTCCAAGCAATATGTCCAACTTCTTGACATTTGAAACAGGTTCTTCTTTCAACTCTCAGTTCAGATTCCTTCAACATATTCTTTTGCTTTTCGGCGAAAAATTCCTTGTTTGAGTGTTTCCAGAAAGGTTTCTCCTTCTCTTCTTCTGAACTTGCTCCTGAAACAAATTTAGTTTTTGATTTATAAATTTTCTCATTTTTATGATTTTCGGGTGGAATAAAACCTAATCCTTTCTTTTTGAAATTACTGTTATGGTTTGGTTTCTTTCGATAACCCGAACCAGAACTGTAACCCTTTTTCTTGTTCAATCTTTGTTGAACTCTTGAAGTGTACTTTTTAGGTTTTTCAGTAAGATTTACATCTTTTATTTCAGAAATATTAATTTCTGTTAATTTGAAAGCCTTGTTAATCATTTCAGTTTTAACACTTCTTATTGGAAATTCTTCATCAGAAAATAATTTGTCAGAATCATTCAAAGTATATGCTACTTTGAATGTTTCATCATTCAAATTATTTTGTGACATCAGAAAATCTTTATTGTAAACCCTTTTAACCGGTGAATTCGAGCTTTTGTCTGGTGAACTCGAATTTTCAGATTTAGACTCTGACTTTGACTCTTCATCTTTCTCCAACACCTGATCGACCACTTTCTTAATTAACTCGGACTCATGATCAGTGTCAGACACTGTGAAGGTGACATCAATATCATCTGGTAATCCATTGATAGACTCGGATTTCAGATTCAGATTGAGTGCTTTAGCCACCTTTTCAAAGTCTCGGGGGGTATAGCCATCCCACATTGGATTTGGTACTCTGTTATAACTCAAACCTGTTTTTTACCAGAAATTCCTTCATCATCTGCAAACTTATGAGCTGCAACGACAGGATATATGCGATCAATAACATACTCTGAACTTTGATAACTTCGAAGTAAATTGTTCACTCTTTCGGTTTCAATCTTCATTGTTGCCAATTCTTGTTTCAGCTCAGCATTCATCTCAATATATCCGTTGATTGCAGTTTGCATTTGAAGAACTGTTGCTTTCAGAAGATTTTTCATCTGAATATCCTCATCACAAGCTCCTTTGTACAAGTTCACTTTGCTGCTTAGGAGATCATATGACTACTTTATGCTTCTCACATTATGTAATAAATTCTCCTTGAGCCTCTCCAATTCAGCAAGCTTTGTATCTTTTTCAGCACAATCGTTACAAGGTTTTAAACACTTAGTACAAGGTTTTTCAACCTCTACAATCTTTTCCACTTCAACAATTTTTTCAACTTCAACTATTTTCTCCACCACCTTTTCAATCACAATCGGTTCTTTATCAAATTCTATCTTCACTTCATTCTCTTCAACCTCGACCTTCTCTGTTGATTTTTCTTCAACTTTTGCCTTATCAGCTTCCATCTGAACTTTAGTCTGTTCTTCAGCAACCCTTCTTGCTTCCATTTCTCTCTTCAGTCTAGCAGCCCTTTTCTCTTTCAACATCTCGATTTTATCTGCAAAAAACAAATTAAAACTATAAGAATCCAATTGTTTTCTAGCTTTATTAATATACTCTTCCTCATCATCAGTGTCTGCATCACTTCCTAATGACTTAAAAATCGGTTGTCTTCTCGGACTATTCTTAGATTTGACTGATTCTTCTTCAAATATTCGAGCAACAAATGCTTTAGAAATTGAAGGTCTAGAAGGATCATAATCATCCCAATTGAAATCTTTCGGAATCCTTTCATCTTCTTGATCTATCAGTCCATAACAAGCTCTCTTCTTTCCATCTTCAATTGAAATAGTATTTGAGTGTGAAGATTGTTGTTGATATGGTTGTTGAGCAACCTGATGATAAATTGCTTTTCGATGATAATTGTTGTTTCCAAAAGGATCTTGTCTTCCGGTTGTTTCTCTGTTTGTACACTCTCGTTTAAAATGCCCTTTTTCTCGGCAACGAAATCAAGTAACCTTCGATTTGTCAAAACCTAGCTGAGATGTAGCAGCATCACGAAGATCATCTCTACCGGTAATTTGTTTGAATTTTTCTGCTCTTCTCAAAACACTAGCTAAACACCACTTGATATCCATCAACTCAAGTTCTTCAGAATCAATCTGATCATAATCATCTTTAGTAAGCATCAGATTTCTGATTCTTCCAGCAACTAAGCTTTCATACGACTCTAACACAGTAACAAGAGATGCCATGTGTTGCTTTGCAATATCTGGAGAGAAATTTTGACCATTTTGAATGTTTAATGTCACATTGCATTGCAAATTTGTTGAACTTTGTTGTTGAGAACTTGGTGTTGAAAAATTTGGTTCAAAACTTGTAAAAGATGAAGAATATCCACTGCTCTGATTTATATTGCTTGCATTTGTTCCGGAAGTACCATCAGCACTGAACGCAGTCTGAATCTTCGGACTCAGAGTAGTCTCAACTTTGCTTCCTCGATAGAATAGACTAACATCTTGTTGAGCACCCGGACTTCTTATTGTAGTAGTTTTTCGCATTGCTAACTCATGTTATTCCAACTTCTTGATAAACTTACTCAAATTCATATCTTCAAATTATCGGTTATGCTTTAAAATCAACAGATATGTTCCCCATTCATTCTGTGGTAACGCATCGGCTAGCTTATCAACCCCTTCATCGTCTTCTTTCTTGATGTCCAATCTTTTCATTTCCATGACAAGATGACAATATCTCTCAATAATCGTTCTTGTTGTTTCACCTTCAAAAGCATCGGCTAGCTTTTGGCTACCTTCAACCCATTCATTCTGTGGTAACGCATCGGCTAGCTTATCAACCCATTCATCATCTTCTTTCTTGATGTCCAATCTTTTCATTTCCATGACAAGATGACAATATCTCTCAATAATCGTTCTTGTTGTTTCACCTTCAAAAGCTGTAAACATACCAAACGATTTTTTTAGTAATGCATGTTTATTTTTTATCATATCAGCACTACCCTTAAACTTTTTAATCAACGCTTTCCAGATTGATCTAACAGTTCCCTTATGTTGAAGCAAAACGAAAATATCTTCTTTTACCGCTTGTTGGAGAATGCTAAGCATCATCTTTTCACTAGTGTATCTTAATTTTTCATTCGGTGTAAACTGACTTAATGGTTTTTCATTTTCAAGATCATCTTTCGGTAAAGTATAATCTTTCTCTAACGAAACCCATGCATCAAACTTGTTAGCTTGCACCCAGTTTTCAAAATGATCTTGCCATCCTTTAAACTCCTCAGTGTACATAAGCTTTGGAGGCTTTTGGAAAGTTCCAGTTTCATTCTCAATACCGACAGTTTCGGCAACAGTAACTGGAGCAGCCAGAGCAGTAGCAAACGCATTGTACAACTCGTTATCCATGTTTCGGTGAAAAGATATGCAAAAACACAATGTTCAAACGAACTGAAGGTTCAAACGAACTGACGATTTGAAACGAACTGGATTTGGTACGATCTGGCTCAAACCGTGCGAACTGGTATTGTTCCAAGCCATCTGGTTCAGTTTCACACGAACTGGTATCTTATAACTCACCCCGTACGACCTGGTTCACCTCCAAACGATCTGAACCCACTTCGTGCGAGCTGGAGGAAATTTTCACACAACCTGACAAGGTTTCACACGACCTTACAGGTTTTCACACGACTTGGATGATCAATTCGTGCGATATGATCAAACTTCGAACGATCTGATATGCTTTTCACACGGTTTGGTCAATTTTATCAAGTTTTAGGTTGATTTTAGGTCTGATTTGTTCAATGATTGATTAAAACTCAGTTTTACGTGATATATCACAAAATCAGATCATTTTAACCGTGAAAACGTTCTGATTTTGAAGAAAATATGTAGAAGAATGAGTAGAAATGTGAAGAAATCAGTTTTTATCAATGAAAACAAGCTGAAATGGTAAGAACTATTCCTCCTGAGCTATGATACCACTTGTAGGATCGTTGAATCGACCTAATGAGTCGATTAGAAGAGTTCTAATCCAAACCAGAGTCGGAATTCAATGATTCAGACATGATTGCAGCTTGTTTAACACTAAGAATCACTTTAACTGTCGTTTAGATTGATTTGATAATGATTATAGATTGTACGACAATTTGGCAGCACTTCGTCTCCGGAATCAGAATTGTTACAAATGAAATCCCAAGACCTCCTATTTATAGGGAATCCAGATCGCATGAACTGAAACAGTCCAGGTCGCACGACCTGGTGCCAGGTCGCACGAACTGGTCAGTTCGCACGAACTGATCAGTTCAGTCCTGTTTCCCGTTTTTTTCGAACTATGCGTCTTAGTTTGTCTATTCTATTACATAACATGATACAAGACGAAGTCAACAGACATATGCACTAACAGCTGTTACCCAACGGATTGGACCAGTTGTTTATCACTTACAACTACCAGAAGAATTAGCCGGGGTCCATGGCGTGTTTCATGTATCTAATCTCAAGAAATGTTTGTCTGATAAATCCCTTGTAGTACCTCTTCAAGATATAGAGGTAAATGAAAAGTTGAAATTTGTTGAGAAACCACTTCAAATATAAGACAGAAAAGTCAAGTTCCTCAAACACAAAAGACTAGTACTAGTCAAAGTAAAGTGGGATTCAAAAAGAGGGCCTGAGTACACATGGGAACTGGAATCGGAAATGAAGCGAAAGTATCCTCACCTGTTCCAGTAAATCTCGAGGACGAGATTTTAAATAAGGTGGGGAGGATGTAAGGACCTGCAAAATTGTCCCATAACACTCCGTAAGTAGAAACCCGGGCCCCAAAAACCCTAATCCTTGAGAAAAACAAAGAAATTCAATTTTATTGGTCGCTCGCGGGCCGCGTAAGACTTAAGCTAAGCTTACGCGGGCCGCGACAGCTTTGAAGATCTCCGGATAAGCTTCCAAGCTACGTGTTAGACACGTGGCGCGCCTACGCGTGACACGCTAGCCCTAGCCGTAGCTAGGGTGGCCCTCGCGGGCTGCATAAGATCTTATTAGAGGTTACGCGAGCCGCGACAAACTCAAATTTTTGCTATAAATTGGTCGTGCATGGGGCTTTCATCTGTGCTCGAAAAATTTACTCTAAAAACATTCTGTAGTGCTTAAATTCATAGATTTTAGTAGGGAAATGCTGCTGCGATTACAAGGTATTAACTCGATCACTGCTACGATACAATGTCCGATCGATTGAAACCGATCCGATGGATGTTTAAGTGCTGCCTGAATCCGGGCTATACTTTGTCATTCGTCGTGAGGGTTTTGATTTCATGAGTTTATCGTAAATGTTGTATTAAGTTACTGACCTAGTTTCGTGTGCATTGTTATTTAACTAGGTTACGAGGCTAAATCAGTAGGCAAGGTTTTGTCCAACTAAACTTGCAATGTGAGTCATTCTCTTTTTATCAAAAGTGCTTTACAATACCTAAATGTTTTCCAGTTGTATTTTACAGGGATTAAGTCTTTGTTATCTTAAATTACTGGCAGTAAGTGGGGTATTGTGCACAATGACTACTGTTTAAATCACTTTTAGGTGAAAGGACCTAAATAGTGATATACGTCACTATTGGGTGAAAGGACCAATAGTGATATGACCACAGTCATAGATCCGGTCGAGTGACAACTGAACCAGCTAATTATAAAATAGAGGCAATTGTAATCACTCTTAATACTGTAATTTATAATAATGTGTCGTTTTATGCAATTTGGATGACTCGCCAGTATTTCACCGCTGATAAAATTTTTAAACATGTTTTAGGTGATTTACTGTGAACCAGGAAATAGTGACGCCTAGCACACCAGCTTGAAGAATGTGGCTCAGTAAATAAAATAAATAAACATGTTTTTGTAAACAGGGAATTTCCCCGTGAAATTTCCTTTATTGTAAACCACGGGGTTTGTCCCGAAAACGTGAAATAAAATAATCGGGCATTTTCAGTTTAAAAGATCCTGTTAATATTTCCGCTGCCAAATTAAATAATAATACCACGGGTTTTTCTGTCCCGCGGCTTTTGAACCGGATAAAACCAGGTCGGGGGCCGTGACAGGGTGCGAGGCGATAAGGAGCTTTGGCAATAGGGTAAGCTCCAGGGATTAGGTCAATACGAAAGTCGATATCGCGAGTAGGGGTAGACCAGGTAAATCGTCAGGAAAGACATTAGGAAAATCACGAACCCCAAGTACCTTTTCCATCGGCTTCTTTTCCTCCTCCGCTACTACAATGTGGGCTAAGAAAGCCAAGTATTCCTTGCAGAGATACTTGCTCGCCTGAGTACACGACATTAACTTCAACTCTTTCGAGGATACTTCGCCATAAACACATAGTTTATCACCATTTGAAAGAGAGAAACGAATCATCTTTTTGAAACAAACGACTTCGGCATGATTTTCGTGAAGAAAGTCCATGCCTACTATGACATCGAAACTACCAAGTTGCATAGGAATAAGATCAATCGGGAAGACGTGATTGTTGAGTTCAAGAGTACAATCACGTAGCACGGAACTGACGGTCACGGTTCTTCCGGTGGCAACTTCTATGTCAAACGTCGTCGGAAGGTAAGCGCGTTTACGTTTTAGGAGCTTTTGAATTCAAACGATACAAAACAATTATCGGCTCCAGTATCAAATAAGCAAGAAGCATAAATATCGTTAACAAGGAACGTACCATTGACAACATTGTTGTCAGTCCGAGCTCACGGACGTTGATATTGAAGGTTCTTCCGCTGGCTGCTTATTGTGGCTGTTGTTGCTGCTACTGTTGCTGAAGTTGTTGTTGTTGTTGTTGTGGTGGTGGTTACTGTTGTGGCTCTTGTTTCACCACACGTTGTGGGCAAACATTAGTAAAGTGGTTTGGATCACCATAAGTGTAGCAAGCTCGTGCATGAACAGCGGGTGCAGGAGCTGCTTGGTTGACTGGAAGAGCTTGGAGTGGAGCTTGCTGATGGGGTCCTAAATGGTAGTGAGCTGTAAAGTGCCCATAGATGTTGCAGTTCACACAAAATCGACAGTTTACCCTTGTTGGGTGATGATAGGTGCAAGTAGGGCACAGAGGGTGAGTACCTGTATACGCACGCTTAGCAAGTGGTGCGTTGGTAACAGCAACTTGACGATTCTGGTTGTTGGGCGGTGCGGAGACTGCGTTGAGTTGTGCAGCGGTGGTATTCGCATAGTTCTTGTTGTTGTTGTTGTTTTTCCTTCGCTTGCGGCTTTGGCGTGAAGACTTTGAAGCTTGGGATGCTGCAGGTTCGGTGCTGGGTGTTGCAGTAACCTGATTGAGATTCTTGGTCGAGGTTTTGAATGCTCTAGCCAAGACTCGTTTGTTGTTGATCTCAGCTGCAAGTTGGTAGGTTTCCTCGATAGTATTGGGTCTAGCTGCCTGAACAAAATCAGCTACACAGTCGGGGAGAGCGCGAATGTACTTCTTGATGGTCTTATCAGACTTGTTCACCTGAGTGGGACAGATAATGCTCAACTTCTTGAAACGAGCGGTGAGACCAGCGTTATTACCTCCTTCTTGCTTGATGTGCCAAAATTCATTCTCTAGCTTATGGACTTCGTGAGGGGGACATAACTACTTCATCATGAGCTCCTTAAGCTCCTCCCATGAGAGGCCATAAGCTGCATCGTTTCCGCGCCTGTTGCGCTCAGCGGTTCACCAATTAGTGCCCTGGACTAGAAGACTCCAGTAGCATTCACAGTGCGGAGATTTTCAGGACATCCACTTTGACGAAAGGTGACTTCGATCGAGTCAAACCACTGAAACATTGCACTTGGTCCATCTTCACCAGTGAAGTTTGCAGGACCACGGGCTTTGAATTGTTTGAAGCTAAAAGGAGCTTTCGGTGCATCACTCTTTGATTCAACAGAGGATTTACTGCTAACCTCATTGATCTCACTGACAATTTGAGGTATGACCTTGGTCGTTTCCTTGGCCACAAGCGGCGGGTATGAGAGCCAAATGAAGATATTGTGAATTTCTTCTGCAGATGTCATCATGACAAATTAGACGAGATTTGACTACGTTGGGTTGGTGTTGAAAAGTTTTAGCATTTTATACCATATATATATTATTATTGTCCACATAAAATACAGGGACACATCAGCACATAATCACGTAAGCACATAGCCACATAGTCACGTAATGGCATGTATACACATAAGCACATAAGCACGTATTAGCACATAATTCACACAAGCACATATTTTGCATGTATTCACCTACATATTTTGCACGTATTCACCTATCTTTCAGGGACGCGAAGCGCGTTCGGGAGTTGCGAGTAGTATAAGTGAAAGCATAGCATACATTAGCAAGTATTGTAGCGTATGAGACTATAGCTGCGTGAGAGAGTTGCGTGATTTAGTTGGTTCGCAATTAATTAGCATGTTAGATTAAGGGTTGTGCAAGTTGTGCGCGTTTGGCGGAGCGAAAAACGGTAAATCGAAACCATAAATTTGTAGAGTTTAACTCTCGTAATCCAAAACACATAATAATAAAATCGATGACGCGTAAAATCGGCGATTGTAGGCTAGAAAATAAAATAGAGTGTCTTGGGTGTGAAACGTCGACTACCAAAAGTGATTCAACTATTCCCATCAAGTTCGAGTACATGCTTTGGTCTAATAGACTGTGCTCTAGCTGGAATACGGTGATCGGCACTCATCCTTCCAGTTACTACGTGACTCGAGCCATTGGAACAGTCGTGACTTTGGTGAGATCTTTGAAAATCAATTTAGAGAATGGAACGGGTTATTAAGATGCGGGTTTCACCCCTAACTGAACAACTTCGCTCCTAGGTGTGGTTAAACAACCACGAGATAGAGAGGTGGAGATTTCCGCTGACGTATGGATGTCACTCCTATCTCAACGAAAGATTCTCGTGCGGGAATAAAATACGCTGAGTGAGTGATCTTATCGAGAGTTCTTAGTTTTCACACCTATTCTCGACACAATCACTCGTTGGTGTTATGCGAGCGTTTTCAAAACGTGTGTATTGTGTTAGCCTTAGGAAAGGCAAATATAGTTTTCAACTTTAGGAAAGGTTTCCTTCGTACGAAGCTGTAGTGCGTGGGTCCGTACTAAGTTATAGGGATGAGAGTTTATATCAGACTATATCAAGTAGGTTCGTACGAAGCCCCAAGTGGGTTCGTACGAAAGGTCTGTTGGGACTTAGACTATAGACTAGGTCTGTCCTACACGACTCGACCTCATTCCCTATAGTTATGGCTCTGATACCAATCTGTCACACCCCAACTGATGGCGGAATTATATGGGTGTGGCACTGAGCGAAACAGATTGTTCAAGAGAATCCATAACAACTATTAAATGACAATAGTTATAAGGTTTAATATCCCATACTATTAAACAAATATTCCAAAACAGTTATTACAGATAATCAGTCTCAAAAACAAATTCCATTCCGACAAATCAGATTTTTATTTGGTGAGTTTCTAGACTTCCTACTTGTTTACAGCATAACATCCAATCAACCTGTCACATACATTAAAATAAAAGTCAATACATAAAGTAAAGGTGAGTACACAAGTTTGTATAGGTATAGTATAAAAAGCGTTTACGCATAACCAGCAAGTAACACGTAACGAGCGAAGCATGTAACTACCAACAATGATACCACCTAACCAAGTGACTGCGATGTAGAGTATGCGCGACACATGTTCACCACTGTGAACACGTGAAGTAAAATGTGATCCTTAGCAACCCCTGTCACATAGGTGCTGAGTCCAAACTATAGTACTATCGTTACTAGAGGCGGTCTAGTGTAACACTGTATAAGCATAGCAACGAGCATTCAACAAATCACGTATAGCATGCGGGAACGGTTAGCGTATAAAGTGTTCGCGTTGTGTGTTGTGTTTGATAGAGAACGTATGTAACACCCAAAAGTGTGTTAAACAAAAATGGGTCCGAGTATACTCACAGTGCGTGTTTCACAAGTAAACACGATCTGGTTGGATTGAAGGGAGTGCCGGGTCAGCCTACGTATGGAAACAGATGGATAAGTCTTCCTCCAGGTTGAACGGTCGTAAACAGAGTGTCGAGAGGGTTAAGTATTTGACAGTGCATCCGGACGGATGGATGCCATCCGGACGGATGGACGTCATCCGGACGGATGGATGTCATCCGGACAGATGGGTGTCATCCGGGCGGATGGGTGTCATCCGGGCGGATGGACCCCATTCGATCGGGTGGTTGTTTTGTTTCAAACGATAAAAACTTGATGTAAAACTTGGTGTTTTAAAATAAACGGGATATATTTAGAGTGGGTGCACAACCTATCCAGACGAATGGACATGGTCCATTCGAACGGATGGTATGTGTTCAAAGTTTTGTAAAATTTTTCTTGAAAAAAAAGGTTTTGAGGTAACGAAGACGGCGTGATTACGTGTCAAACAACGGAAAATACCAAATCCAATCCATTCGGATGGATGGGCTCTGCCCATTCGGGCAAGCGTGCTGTTCTTGATGAAGATTCATGTTTGGCCCGTTAATTGATCCATCTCTTTGGGGGAAATCAGTTTTCAAGCCAGCTTTCGACTAGGGAACGAGTCGAGAGTCTGATTGAGTCCCGATTCCACCAAATTTGTGTAAATACCGAAGAAAAGTTCAGAACAAGTTGAAAAGTGTTGAAATCTTTCATAAATAAGTTGAAAAGTGTGAAAATCCTTTAGATCTTGGACCAAACTCAATTGAATGATGTTCCACAACAGGTTGCCCAAGCAAAACGAGTGGAAAACACCTTCGAGAGGTCTAAAATCTGTGATTTCAAGAAATAGTTAAAGTGTGTGTGTGATTTTGATGAAGAAGATGGAGTAGAAGTGAATTAGAATGAAGATTGAAGAAGATTTGAGAGAAAAATCTTACAAAATGGCCTTGAATCGCGTCTGAGAAGTGTGGGGGCGGATGGAAGTGCAAAGTGTTGAAATGAGGGTGTACGGAGGGTATTTATAGATGAGGGCAAGGGTTTAAGTCGGTGTGCGAGTGGCGGTGTCCGGATGGCTTCAACCGGATGGATGGGCCCCATCCGGATGGATGGCCTCCATCCGGACGGATGGGCTCCATCCGGGCGGATGGCCCATTCGGACGGTGAGTTTGGACTTTGTTAGTTTTCCCAACTTTGGTTTGCTTATTGAGTGTTGCGTTCGTTTCGTTGTGATAAGTCGAGTTGCGCGCGTAGCGTTGGGTTTGCATTGCGATAGCGTTTGCGAGTATCATCCACAACATATAAAGCACACACAAGTAAAGCACATAAGAACACACATCATAACATTACTACTACTAATAACAGTGTTTCGAGTTTGCATTGCGTTTAGCGTAATAAGCGAATACGGAGGCGTGTGATAACCATACAAACACACTCGGTAATTAAAATAGCATAATTCTGTGTAATTCGTGTTGCGTAAGCATTGCGGATAATAAGCGTTTAAGCGTGTAGCGGTGCGGTGTGATGAAAATGTATTTAGTATAACATAACCCATTGTTTATATCGAATCTCAGAGTACAGGATGGTTATAAATCGAAGCGAAAGCAAACAAGTAACGATCCGAAAAGTCGGGTTGTTACAACACCAGCCCTTTTTTTTGGACATAAAGAGGGGCTGCACATGTGTAACAAATGTTTGTAACTTGTGTTACACTGGAGGTTGTGCTAACATTCTGTAACATGACGTGTATCTTTTATCCCTTTAATTCGTTACACTAGTCTCATATACTACAAGTTACAACTGACGTGGGGAGCACAATTGTCCAGTCTAGAAAACAAAAAAAAGGTACATATGTAAAAAAAATGTGATACGACGACAAACAAATACGAAAGGTTGTGCTAACATATGTTACATGTTTTTTTAGTGCTTGCAGCGAGGGGGTTGGTTCCACAGGATAGTAGTTGTTTGAAGTGTAGGAAAAATAAAGGTATTTATGGTAACTGTTTACATACGTAATATTTTTTGGGTGGTTTTATTCATTTTTTCTATGTGTGAAATGATGCAGATAAAAAGTCAAAATTTGGGGAGTCTTCAAGTTCAGGGCATAATTGGGTGGAAAGGTAACTTGTGTTAGTTATGTTACTACTATTTTTTATAGTAGATTAAAAATATTGTAGTGTAACTTGTGTTATTAAGACTTGACCATAGCAGTTGTAGCCAAACGAGAAGGGATCTTGGCAGAAAGAAAGAGAACCACAATATCGGATACGACAAAGGTGGCCATAAAGCGAAAGAAGATGGAGAAACCGATGAAGAATGGGAGCAAGAAGTCGATGAAGGGCAGGTGGTGGGTACCTTTGACGTTGTACAGGAGTTACCCTCTAGTGTAACACATGTTACAAACATATGTTACATACGTTCAACCCCTTTGTTACCAAATATTGGCTGGTGTAAATATAAGTAACATGTGCAACGTTGATACTACATTTTGTGTGCAAAAACATGTCTAATTTTGCATGTATATCGTTGTTTACATATTAAGATTAAAACACATTATATGATGTGTAACATGTGTAGACACTGAATTAAAAGGTAACATGTGTAACCTGGCTATACAAGTGTTATCCACTTTGGAGTAACACATGCAAAACATGGAAATTGATAAAAAGATAGTATCCAATCAAAACCTTCATGAACATATGAGCCCATATGTGAAAATGTATACACAGTAAAAAAATTGGAGCATAAGGGAACCCTTATAGTATACAACATTTATACTAGTTAAAAATCGTGAAATATGATGTGACATATATGAAAATAATATATGGTTACATATGTTGCGGTTTTGATATGTTTAAACCTTTTGTAAGAGGAGGGTGGAACAAAGATCCCAATATATAACCATTTAACAGATGTTCCAAGCAGTGTTGCATGTATTAGGGGGATAAAGTGTCGTACAGTCCAACAATATTACATCATTTATGGAGTAAAACTACATGAAGGTGTAAGAAGATCTTGATATGTAATTGTGCCATAATCCCACCATTTAAAAAATTAACATGTGTTACGAGTGTCAAATGTAACTTGTGGTACGTTTAACTTTCTAATATAACACATACATATGGAAAAATAAAATTTATAAGGGTGCAAACACCTCAAAATGTAACTTGTGTTACGTGTAGATTCCTGATATAACACAATGAAAAAATAGGAAAACTGATGCTTCCTGATATAACATATAAACAGATGGAAAAAGGGAAATTTATAAGGGTGCAAACACTTTAAATAATTGATTCTATCACATAGTCTAGACATGTAAAAGATCACGCTTTTGTTTTGCGTCTTTTTTACTAAAAAACCTACTTGATCACCGAAAGTTTTATACATGGCAAGAAGAGGATAGAACTGCTTGTCAACATTAAAAGTGTAACGTGTATACGTGTCAACAATAAAACCGAAAGTTTTATCTGTAGAAAAGTAGATATTTTAGAGGTTAAAAAACACATTAACACGGGTATACTCAGGTCGTAGGCTAGAGTCTCTAACATATCATGAGTATAAATATGTTACGACTTATGTAAGACATGTAACACCATGTATGTAAAAGTATGTTACATGAGTTACACATACATGTAACATGTGTAACCTAGATTTACATGTGTTATCCTCTGGTATAGAATATGTAACGACTCTATGTAACATGTGTAACCTCGATATACATATGCTATCCTCTTGTATGAATATGAAACGACTCTATGTAACTTGTGTAACCTGGATATACAGTAATTATAAACCAGATTAACACAAAATGTTGGTCGCATCATTCCTTCTGTCCAGGTGTGTAACATCGAAAAAAAAGTTGACACCTAGCTGGTCGTTACATATTTAACAATGGGTTGACAGAAAATGTAACATATGTAACAAAATAAAGGGATAAATACATTGTATATATTATAAAAAAAACATTACAATCAAACTTAAACTTAACATAAGTGTTTTATATAAACTTAAATATATAAAAATATCCAAAAATTATCATAAGTTAACAAAAATCTAACTATGCTTCGCTTCTTGATAACCATCTTCATCTTGAGCACAAAACATTCATTCACCTATAAACAAAACAAGTACATCACTATTAATCTCCTGTAGTTAAACTTATTAATCTGCTATGTAACATGTGTACATGTGTAAAGTTTTGCTATAACACATATAACACACGTTACAAACATATGTGCAGCCCCCTTTGTGTCCAAAAAAGGGGTTGGGGGTAACTATAAGTAACATGTGTAACGTTGTTACTACATATAAGTAACTTTTTTATTTGTAAAATAAATGAGATATTCCGAATAAATTATGAAGTTTCTAAAGGTAAAGAAAATGTGTTATCCAAGTGAAGTCCATCTAAAAAACATTTTTGCATTTAAAATCACTATTATGTTAAGTATATATGTGTAACACCCTGTAACAACATATATTACCTCAAAGTGTAAAACATGTTACAAGATATATGACAAACATTTTAGAATGCAACTGGTAGAAATGTAACATACGTAGTTAGTTATGCTAGCAAAAAAGATCACACTTTTGTTTTGTGACTTTTTGACTGAAAAACCTGCTTGATCACCAAAAGTTTTATACATAGCAAGAAGAGGATGGAACTGCTTGTCAACAATAGGTGTATAGGATGGAATTACTTGTCAAGAATAGGTGTCCAGTATTTCATGGCTTGGGGCTGTTGTTGATCATCTGTAGAAAAGTAGACATGTTAAAGGTTAAAAAACACACTAACACGTGTATACTCAGGTTGTAGGCCAGAGTCTCTAACATAAGGGTGTAACGTGTATATCATGAGTATACATATGTTACCACTTATGTAAGACATGAAATCCATGTATGTAAAGTTATGTGACATGAGTTACACATACATGTAACATGTGTAACATGGATATACATGTGCTATCCTCTGGTATAGAATATACAACGACTCTATGTAACATGTGTAACCTGGATATACATGTGCAATCCTCTGGTATAAATATGCAACGCCTCTATGTAACATGTGTAACCTGGATATACAGTAATTATAAACCAGATTAACACAAATTGTTGGTCACATCATTCCTTTTGTCCAGGTTTGTAACATTGAAAACAAAGATGACACCTAGCTGGTCATTACATATTTAACAATGGGTTGTTGCATATGTAATTATAAAAAAAAAGTAAAATATGTATCTGTAAAAAAATGTAACGTATGTAGCTGGTAGAAGATGTAACATATGTAACAAAATAAAAGGACAAATAGATTGTATATATTATTAAAAAAAACATTACAAACAAACTTAAACTTAACATAAGTGTTTTATATGAACTTAAATATATAAAAAGATCCAAAAACTATCATAAGTTAACAAAAATCTAATTTTGCTTTGCTTCCTGATAACCATCTTCATCTTGAGCACAAAACATCCATTCACCTATGAACAAAACAAGTACATCACTATTAATCTCTTGTAGTTAAACTTATTAATATGCTATGTAACATGTGTACATGTGTAAAGTTTTTCTATAACACATATAACAACTATATGTAAGATGTGTAACATGGATATACATGTGTTACATATGTGCAGCCCCCATTGTGTCCAAAAAAGGGGTTGGGAGTAACTATAAGTAACATGTATAACGTTGTTACTACTGACGTGTGCGCGTATATACATATTTTTATAATGAATTTACACACGATTCGGTTTTAAATTTATAAAAGTGATTTATACTTCAACATCAAAACACACACGAAAGGGCAAGTGTACCCCGTCATATATGTAGTAAAGTATCGGTAAGAACCAAGTGTCGATCCAAGGAAGTGGGCAGAGGAATAATACTAAACCTTTGCCATTAAATTACCGGTAGGAAGATAAGTTGTATGATTTTCTAAAAACTAAAATAAGCATAAACAAATATTTATAAAAACATAATAGACTCCAAATAAGAAAATAGATATATAGCCTTGCTTTATACACAACCCAAGCATGTGAACTAAGTCGGTTTTGTCACTTAAAACATTTGGTAAATTCTCCATTTTCAAGACAATTAGTATCCCTTTCGGGAATCCTAACATGACAATCATTCGGAAAGCTAAAACGATAATCACACTTTAACCACCTAAAATTGTTCTTTAGCGTGCAATTGATAAATGTCTATGATAATCCCCTAAAGATAAGTTAGTCATCCGTTAGGAGTTTTCTAACCTCACTTAATCAAGGAAAGTGACACCGATAAACACAATGCAACCACCGAGACAAGCATAAACTAGATTAAATCATAACCGAGTTCATTTTACAAATCTTGAACATAAATTCACCAAGATAGCAATTTTGGCCTAAACTACTAACTAAGCTAACAATTCATTTCAAGAATTTATAACAACACCATTTAACCCGTTAAGGTCCTTCCGTGAGGGAAAGCCTTCTTGATTAACAATAATTATCCCTTATTAACCCACTAACCATTTCTAGTATCATGGTGCAAACATATTAAACAAGTTAAACAAGTTAACCAAGTTCAAAGTCTACTAATACATGATTAATTAAGCTTCTTCTTGCAAAAATCTTAACTAACCACATACCAATCATCCAAGATAATTACTTATAATCAAGAATTCAACATCAATAAACAAGGTTGCAAACTAATCATCAAAGATTAACATAGAAAATGCTTCAAAGTGTCATTACAAACATAATTAACATACCAAAGGTTGTAATTAAGCAAGGGATACTAGTGTTTTTGCCCAAAGGCTTACAATAATACATAATCTTCAATCTAAATGCTTGAATTATAACAAAAACATGGAAAGATTCAAGAATCAAACCATAAACAAGCACAAGATTGAGTATCCGGATAGTAACGGAGCTAATCAGCACAATGTGGCTTGAATCCGGGTGAAAGCAAGAGCCTCCGGAACCTGTGAACTCGCCAAATGAGCTCCCAAAAGTCCAGAATTCCCAAATGAAAGCTGCTGTCTGTTTTTCATAACTTTTTCATCTCTCACGGTCATGCCATTAAAGTGCACGACCGTTCACTTTATGAACCCTGTTCACCATACTGTGTGACATCAGCAGATCTTGACCGGTCTTCATAGTCGCACGGTCGTTCCATAGGATGCATGATCGTGCATATCCGATGTTCGTATGGCACGACTAACTGCACTGGGGTGCAACTCTGGGTTGGGGCTTGGTCATCTCATCCGCACGGTGTGCCAACAGACGCACGGGCGTGCATTGCCGAGATGGCTTGCACGTTGGATCGCACTGCCGAGATGAGCCTGTTTGTCGGATCCGCACGGTGGTGCGATGGGTCGCACGACCGTGCAACTTGCCCAGATCAGAATTCTTTGCAGAATCTTCGCAGCTTTGTCGTTGTTAGTGCATACGTCTGTCGACTTCGTCTTGTATCGAGTCTAGTATTAGAATTGTTAGATCAGGGCGCGTTGTACCAGAAAATAGGAGGTTTTAGGGTTTGTTTAAGGTGATTTCGCTTGAAGGAAGTGATTTAGCTTGAAAGTGACTTGTGACACTTTCAAGCGAAATCAACATGAAGTGATTTCGCTTGAACTGTCACCTGACACCCTCAAGCGAAATCTCTTTCCCTATATATAGCCTTCAAGCAAATTCAGTTGTAATTCTCATTGTTCCGGTACCGAATTGCTGCCGAAGCGTCATTTGATCTGTAAACTAATTTTAATCAATATACAAGACGATTAATAGTGAAACAAGCTGTTTTGCACAACTGTTTCTTAGTTTCCGCCTCTGAAACAGATTAGAGCTCTTCTGATTGACTCGTTTGGGTCACAACTCGATCCTACAAGTGGTATCAGAGCTCAGGAAGAAGAGTTCTTGCCAAAACAGCCATTTTTCTGACTTCTACACCTTCATTTCGAATTTGAAACACTTTTCACGGTTAAAATGGCCTGAATTTCACATATCATAAGCGAATTTGTGTTTTATCAAACCCTTGAGAAAATCAGATCAAAATTCGGATTAATCAGACTTAAATTGACCAAAGTTCTTATTTCGCTTGAACGAACTACGTGATTTCGCTTGAGTATTTCATCAGATTTCGCTTGAAAACGTATTTTCGCTTGAGAATTTGATCAGATTTCGCTTGAAATAGTGGTTTCGCTTGAGAGTTGATCAGATTTCGCTTGAAATTGAGGTTTCGCTTGAAATCATACCTGATTTCGCTTCAAGGTGCTGTTTTCGCTTCAAGTGTGATATTTCGCTTCAGAGGAGTGATTTCGCTTGAATTGTTTTTGGTTCAGTTGTGATTTCGCTTCAAGGGTATTTCGCTTGAGTATAGTATTTCGCTTGAACTTGTATTTTGGTGAAAATTTTCCGAAACATGGACGAGGAATTTTACAATGCGTTCGCGACACCAGTTGCACCTGTTACTGCTGCTGAAACTTTATATAGTGAGAATGAAATAGGAACTCATCAGAAACCGCCAAAACTGATGTACATTGAAGATTTCAAAAGATGGCAGAATCGCTTTGAGAACTGGGTGCAAGCTTACAAGTTTGATGCTTGGTGTTGATTGTTGAAAGATTATGAGAAACCAAAGAATGAACGTGGGATTGAAAAGGCTATTTGTGACTATTCAGAGGGTGACAAATTGAAATTTACAAGTGAGAAAATGATGATCAGTATTCTTCAACAAGCGATAAAAGAAGATATCTTTGTTTTGCTCCAACATAATGGTACGGCTAAATCTATTTGGGAAGCGTTGATTTAGAAATTCAAAGGAAGCGCAGATATGATCAAAAACAAAAAGGCATTATTGAAGAAATCGTTTGATATGTTTTCAGCTTTCGACCATGAAACAACAAAGCAGGCCATTGATAGATATTGTCATCTAGTTTTGGAAATGAAAAGATTTAACATTGAGAAAGAGGATTATGAGTGGGTCGATAAACTAGCTGAAGCATTACCACAACATAATTGGGGAACTTATTTGATGATTTTAAAACACACAAGAAAGTCTGAGAGTATGAATCTGGCACAGTTTATTCAAAAGATTGAAGAGCAGGAGCTGGATATTCAGAAAACTGCTATAATGACGAATCCAAATGCCAAACAAGATGTCAGTTTGTATGATCGAGGGAACAAGTTTGAGGCTACTCCCAGTCCGAAGATCCAAACTGGTTTTAGTGCTGATGGTTCTTCCAGCCCAAATGTTAGCACAACAACTCAAAGTGATGGTTATTCTTCATCATATTCAAGCTTTGATCCAAATCATACCACACCAAGTCCTCAAAAGCAAAATTCTACAAATCTGCAATGCAATGTGACTTTGAACATTCAGAATGGTCAGAATTTGTCTCGAGAAATAGCCAAGCAACACATGGCATCACTTGTTGCTATGTTGGAATCTTATGAAGGTTTAATTGCTGGCAAGATTGGAAATCCAATGCTTACAAAAGAAGATTATGACCAAATTGATGCAGAGGAACTTGAATTGATGGATGTAAAGTGGTGTTTGGCCAGTGCTTGTAGGAGAGCAGAAAAGTTTCAACAAATTACTGGCAGAAATGAGTTTAGGGGCTTGGCTACTTCTCCGTTAGGTTTTGACAAGTCAAAAGTTACTTGTTTTCGTTGTAAAGGAAAGGGTCACTTTAAACGAGAGTGCAAAAACAATGAAGCTACCGGGAATCAAGAAAAGAACAACTATTATCATAAATCAATTTTTCATCAGATTGATCAACAACCTCAACAAAAGGATACAAAGACTGCTCATGGTAAAATGATCGAGGAAGCAAATAAGAAAGCTTATTTTGGGATAATTGATCAAGATGATGATTTTGTTGCCGAAGGATTTAGTTGGGATAACTACATTCCACAAGGCTCAAGTCTAGCTGCAGAAAGTTTTAACTAGGATAAATATATTCCACAAGGTTCATGTTTTGTTGCTAGAGTTCTGGGTGAAGATGAGACTAGTGAGAAAAGAATCCCGATTTTTCCAGATCTTGGAAGTTATATTGATACTGATGATGAAGAAGAACATCATAATAAAGCTAGAAAAGGTTTAGATCCTGACAGCTTTAATTTCTTCTTTGCAGATAAAATGGAGATGCTGAATCAGAAAAAGATTGCTAGATTGAGGAGAGAGTTGGAAGCAGCAGGAATGCTCGCTGATGAAAAAGCAAAGACTGAAGCTGGAGAAGAAAATGTTGAACCAGTGACTGAGAAAGTAGTGGAGAAAATAGTTGAAGTCGAAAAAATTGTTGAAGTTGAGAAATTTGTTGAAGTTGAAAAGACTATCGAGGTTGAAAAGATAGTTGAAAAAATGGTTGAAGTAGAAAAATCATGTTTAAAGTGTTTAGAATCGTGCAAAGTTTGTGAGGATAAAGATAAGAAGATTGCTGAGTTGGAAAAGATTAAAGAAGATTTGTTGTGTGATGTGAAATATGTGAAGGAGTCGTATGATGTGCTCAACAAAACAGTTGATAGTCTGAAAAGAACGAATACAGAGATTGAAAATGCAATGACAAAAATGAGTGCAACATTAATGACAAAACAGATCGTTATCAATGAGTATATTGAAGATTATGCACAGTTGAAGAAAGAAGTGGAACTTGAAAAAATTGAGAGTGAAAGGATTAAACGATTACTGTTGAGTTACACTACGTGTGATTATTTGATTGATCGTGTTTATCCTACTATTGTAGGTCTTGAAGCATTCATGGAGAAAAACACTGAAGATACTGATACTGGTAAGAAACAAAGTGTCAAGTATAACAGATGTCCGCCCCCGATCCATGAAAGTTATTCTCCCAGGAATCCTAACGAGGAGCGTCTAAAAAAGGCAGTCAACATCAAGTTAAAGTCTGAAATCATTGATGAATTACCAGACAATATTGATATTACATTCACAGCGTCTGACAATGATCATGAGTCTGAGTTAGTAAAGAAGGTTGTCGATCAGGTGTTAGATACGGATGAAGAGTCAAAGTCGGAGTCTAAGTCAGATAGTTCAAGTTCGTCTGAGAAGAGTCCGAGTTCACCGGTTAAGAGGGTTTATAATAAAGAATTCTTGTTATCAAAGAATAATTTGAATGATGAAGTGTTTAAGGTTGCATATACCTTGAATAATTCAGACAAATTATTTTCTGATGAAGAATTTCCAATAAGAAGTGTCAAAACTGAAATGATCAAACAGGTTTTCAAATTAACAGAAATTAATATTTCTGAAATAAAAGATTTAAATCTTGCTGAAAAACCTAAAAAGTACACTTCAAGAGTTCAACAAAGATTGAACAAGAAAAAGGGTTATGGTTCTGGTTATGGTTCTCAAAAGAAACCAAACCATAATAGTAACTTCAAAAAGAAAGGTCTTGGTTTTATTCCTCCAGAAAATTATAAAAATGAGAAAAATTATAAATCAAAAACAAAATTTGTTGCAGGAGGAAGTGCTGAAGATGAGCAGAAGAAACCATTCTGGAAACAATCTTATCAAGAGTTTCTTGCTGAAGTAAAGAAAAATGTAAAGAAGTTTGCTCAAAAAGTTGAAAGAAGAACCTGTTTCAAGTGTCAAAAAGCTGGACACATTGCTTGGAACTGCCAAGAGTCCACTTATTCAAAACAGAAAGTTTCTTCTAACTCTGAAATGAGAAGAAAAAGTGTTGATAAATCGACTGTGGAAGTTGGTGAAACTTCAAAAAGATTTTACAAAAGACAAGTCGATTTGAACAAACAGAGATGGGTTGTTAAGAATTCAGATAGTAGTTCTGACAATGAATCTGATTCCATAAAATCAGAGGAGTCATCTGTTGAGAAAAAGTTTGAGAATTCCGTTCCAGAGGTGAACGATGAAAATTTTCCTAAATTGTCAAAGGAAAATTTGAAGTTGAAGGTTGGTAAAACTGAGATTTCAGGTCAATTCTTTGATGGTAACAAAGAATTTGATGCTGAAAAAGTGTTTAATGGAAAAATTAAACATATTTTCGGGAAAATGGTTGATGGGAAGGTTAAAAATGCCAAAGATTTTTATAAATCAAAATGTTGGTGGGATAGATGTGTACCAAAATCACCCGAGGCTGGTCAGGCTTGGGTGACACCATTTTCAAACTAAAAACCTGACTTGCCGGAGCTCCCAGGTTGGTAAGAGTGGAGCAGGAATCGGCACATTTCTTGAGAAATTCACGAAAGTGATTTCATTTTTTAAGTGGTAAATCAGGGACATTAAATTGTATCTGATTTTCTACATATGTTGATTGTTGAACAAGATGATGAACACCGAACCTAGAAGTGGTTTATAAAATCAACAAAATATTTTCCGGAAAAATCATTTGATTAAAACAAACTTAAGTGTTTTGAAATCATAATGAGAAAATGTTTTGTTGTGAGGGGGAGTTCTGATTGTTTATGCCAAGAGGATGGCGATTTGAAGTGATTTGATATTAGTTGTCACTTTTTTGTATAGTTTGTTTTCAAATTTCCTAAAATGTGTTTGCATTTTAGGGGGAGTAAAAATTTCAGAAAATCCAAAAACATTAGAAAATTTGAAAAAGTCAAAAACATGGTAAATTCAAAAATGAGTTTTGTTGTAAAAAGAGGAAATGGTAGTACATCAGTTGGAAGATCACAACATGCTAAAGAAATGGAAAGAAAAATGTGATAAACGGTCTTACTGATGATGTGTCAGTAGGTTTTTACACATTTAGTAGATTGTGACAAGATATAAACCTAAATTTCAAAGTTGCTTAATTCGTGGGTAACATCTCTCGGATATATGGGTAACCCCCGAAATCTTGTTTGAAGGACCCCTCTTTCTGAGATACTAGGTCTTTATGCTTAGTGATATCTGGGGTATTATCCCGGGACTTCTGATAATGCGGAAGCAATGGCCTAGTCCCCGGAGAATACTTTACTGCTTGCTTGAAATATAGTGCCGCCCTCAGCATAAAATGATGAGACAATAAAATTGCTAATCAATGATGTAAAAAAGATCCTCTAAAGGGGACCCACCAAAAGTCGAAGCCGTCATCTCTCTGCTGAACGGAAGTTCTGACCTGAGCTCTCACGGTTCTTCGCAATTTAACCCCTTACAGATATCATCTAGGTATACTCACCTGTAAGACTGAATATTGGGATCTGGATACGGGAGTATATTCTGAGGTGGGACACGCGAATAAGTTTAAGTGCTTAAAACATTAAGCTCGTATCTCAGAACAGTTGAACTTTGTGTGAGAATTTAAGTGGATCAGTATACTGACAATCTAAGTGAATCGTTTAGAACTTAAAATGTTTAAAGCTTAACGATGTTGGTGATTTGTCTCATAAACTGATATGATCCTCTTACACAAACTCACAAAAATATTGTATGTAAATATTTCTTTACAGTATTTCATTTCTGTTATATAAAAAATTCAAAAAGATTTTCAGTGTGTTTTAGCAAAAATTTTGAAAAATCCAAAAAGAGTTTCGACAACTGATGTTGGAAAACTGATTTTCAAAATTCCAAGTGCTGAACATGACGAACAGGTTTGGGAAATTTTGTTTGAAGATATTTGAAATGAAAATGATATTCATTTAAGTGGTTCATCAGTGACTTACATGATAAATCTTTTTGTTTGATACTTGAAAATGATGTATTCAGGGTTGTGTTTTCAAGTGATTAGCAAAGATTCTAAGTTTGTTATATCTTATCTTTTATAAAACTTATGTTTTGGGTAGAGGATTTGCAGGAAAGCCTGGTTGCAAAGCTTGAACCTGAAAATAGCCAGATTTCGATCCCGGCACAAGTTGAGGGGGAGTCTGAATGACAAAGAGCCAGGTTCTAATCCTGAGAATGCTGAAGCTGATGAACTTTAAGAAATCAAGAGATCTGATCAAAAGAATTAGAGTGTGATACGAGCCAGATAGAGTTTCTGGAAGTCCAAAGACTGATAAAGACTGAAGACGTTGAAGACTCGACACTTAAGACTCGTCAACATCCGAGGGGGAGTCTGTTAGTGCATACGTCTGTCGACTTCGTCTTGTATCGAGTCTAGTATTAGAATTGTTAGATCAGGGCGCGTTGTACCAGAAAATAGGAGGTTTTAGGGTTTGTTTAAGGTGATTTCGCTTGAAGGAAGTGATTTAGCTTGAAAGTGACTTGTGACACTTTCAAGCGAAATCAACATGAAGTGATTTCGCTTGAACTGTCACCTGACACCCTCAAGCGAAATCTTTTTCCCTATATATAGCCTTCAAGCGAATTCAGTTGTAATTCTCATTGTTCCGGTACCGAATTGCTGCCGAAGCGTCATTTGATCTGTAAACTGATTTTAATCAATATACAAGACGATTAATAGTGAAACAAGCTGTTTTCCACATCTGTTTCTTAGTTTCCGCCTCTGAAACAGATTAGAGCTCTTCCGATTGACTCGTTTGGGTCACAACTCGATCCTACAGTCGTTTCGCCCGGAGAATCCTCGTTTTCATCATCTTCTTGTTTGGCATGCTGTTTTAGGCCTGTAAACAAAAGTATAGCTGATTAAGTATCCGATTCACGGTTTTACGGCCGAAAACGCATAAAATGGGGGTAAAATGAGGGAATAAAGTATGCGTATTTTGGTGAATATCAAACCTCCCCACACTTGAACCTTGCTTGTCCTCAAGCAAGCTAAAACTAAAATGCAATAAAAGCTAGAATCTAACAAGAACGAGAATTTACAAGCTATCTACTAATACAACTACAAACGGTTAGCCGGTTTTTCGAAACGCAACGTCAATTGATTCAAACTAAACAAACACATGCAAATATGTATATATAAATAAAAAGCCGTGATTTTACTTTCGATTGACATAGCACGCTAATCTTCACACACCTCACAATGTTCACACACACTCGGTTTTATTTGTGAAACATACATAAAATGTGTATGTGCAAACACTCAATGCCTCGTCAATGAAACGTGTAATATCATAAGCTTGTCACAAGATCTCATCTCCACCAACTAAAATGCGAAAAAGTGCAAATCAAGAGGTCTTTACGGGTTGTAACGATAGGTTTGGGTGAAGGGTATGGAAAGGGATTTTTAAAGTGACTAAATGGTTAAAACTTGGTAGTTACATTTAACAAGCGTAAAACAATAAAACTATACATGCTTACGCCTTAAAAAGGCGACTTTTGTGATATCGGGCTCATCAACGAGATTTCATCATTTTAGCATTCAAAATTGCTCGAATTTTGTCAACTTCACCCTATTTTAGGGTGTTTTATTTTCTGTTTTTGTTGTTTTTTTTATATAAATATAATCTAATGGAATTGTACAACGAACAGTTAACTATAAGAAGCGCTAGTTAAACGATGATTTTGATCGAGTTTTAACACAAAAGGTTTAAAAATAAAAAGGCTAAATTTGGCTAAGTGGCTGATTTTGTTGGGTAAACAAAGGGAAACACGGGGAGGCTCAACATGGTTAATCCTAAGGGGTAATGTAGGGTTTAAGGGAAACACAACACAAAGAACAAGGCTAACAACAAAGTGGTTTTCTAGGTGCCTCTATCATTTCTACACAATTTCACACGTTTATGGTCTTAACAAGCATGCTAGTGACAAGTTCTAAACTACACGTGACATCCGGCTCACTCCTATTCTGAAATGAACAAATATATAACAAGTTTAAGGCTCAAATATGCTCACATAACGGAAGGAATGGGTAAAAGTGTGAAAATTATCATGCAAGTCTTTATTTGTTTGTCACACTTTCTAGTTATATTTTTCAAAATTTATTTGGCTTGTCGGGTTTTTATCATATCTGAAGCTTTCTAAAACACAACTAACCGGTTTATTTACTAAAAATATATACAATTTACTGATATTTTTGATTGATTTTTCTGATTTTTTTTAGGACAAACAAAGTCAACATGTTAAACCCCCTCCCCACACTTGAACTTCGCATTGTCCCCAATGCGAAACCCGAAATATAGAGAAAAAGGAGAATAACACTCCCCTGAAGATGATTTAGATGAAACGAGACTTCAAAGCTAATTCTGTGGTGTGCTCCGGTCCAAGACTTGCTTCAAAAATCTGTACGGATGTCACAAAGCAAAGCAAAGCAAAGCAAAACAAAACAGAAGGCAGCGACAATCTAAACTCAAACAAACCATAATTTACATACATAAAAGGAGTACTAAATATCCAAACATGAAACAAATCAAAGAAACGAAAATGTCTGAAAAATAAAGTACATAGCCGCGGGTGTTTGAAATGAAGACAAAAATGAACACCCAAGAAATAAACTACTAAAATATCATAACCACCAACTCAAAACTCCACCTACTGCTCGTCGTCGTCATCCGCATCCCCTCCTATGCCAGATGGGCCTGCCCCGTCATAACCGCCTGGGTTCCCGAATGGGAACTGTGGGGGCTCCCCAAAGTAGTTAGGGAAAGCATTATGAAGACCCCCAAAAAGGTATGAAAACCCGGCCTGCACCTCCTGGCGCATGAAGTCTTGGTTCGCCCTAATCGCCTCCTGGTTCGCCCGCAGCTGCTCCTGACTAACATCCAGCTGCTCTAAACTGGCCCGCTGCTGCTCGTGGCTGATCTACATCTGCTGGAACTGACCATAGAACTCCGGATACGAAGGGATGCCGGGGGGCCAGTGCTGATACTGCGGGGAGTGGTGCTGCTGTGGTGAGTGTGGTGGTGAGTGCGGCGGCTCCTGATGCTGCTCCTGGTCCTCCATATCCTCATCCTCATCCTCCGCCGACTCTGGAGGCAACGGGTCCCAGACCTCGTTGTTGAGCCCCTTCAACCGATCCCCATGGTCTGTCTCTGCTATAATACCCATCGCTTTCAGAGAACGGATGTCAACATACAAACCCTCAGTAACCAACGTAAGACCCTGAACCACCTCATCAGTCATTATACCCATGTTGTAAGCGATTTGGGTCACATATTGACCACCATGTATCTGACTATTGGCGGTTCTACCCGAACTATGCACAAAGTAATCAGCCATCCTCGCAGCGAGGTTGATGTGGACCCCCTCCTTGAGCGCATAAAGAAATATAAGATCCAGTGTGGGACAGTTTCCCAAACTGTCCATGCGCCCGGCGATAGTGTGGCTGAATATGTGGTGCATAACCCAAAGTAAAGGGTCTCGTAATCTTGAAGCCTTGGACATCCGAGGATCATATGGGTCGCCAACCGCAATTCGTGCCCAAAACTCACCCCGCTCGTCTTTGCTGGGGAAGGTGAACAGATTAGTAAAGAACTCGGAATCCATTTCTTCATCGGTGTATATACCGAGTCTTCGACCTAACCTTCCCACGGTCCACTTGTGCCAACGACCGCCTAACCTAAAATTTATCCGTTTCTTATAGCGGAAGTCAGGATCTCTACTCGCTTTTGGCTTTTCATACGAGTAGGAAGCGAAGAATTCTAGCGTGGGTTCCAAATAAATCGGGTGGTCGATGTTGACCAAACGCGAGAATGGAAGTGTCAACATGTTTTCAAGCCGCTCATGTTGGTTAAACTCGATCATTACATCCCAATCTAATCTTCTGGGGATGCCGAATTGATTCCGCCTATTCCATAGCGCATGAAGTTTTGGAATGCAGAGATTTTCCCGCTCGTTGTTGGGGTTGAATTGTAGGAAGGGATGGTCCATCTGCATGAGGAATGTTGTTAGATTAAGAGGAGCAGGAAAAATTTCAAACAAAAACAGCCTAACACACAGTTATGAAGGTTCTGTAATACTGATCTGGGCCTGTCGCACGGACGTGCGACCAGACGCACGGTCGTGCGTCGCCGAAGATCAGTGATGGTGGTCGGCAATTGTCGGACTTGCACGGCGTGCAATCGATGGCACCCCCGTGCATCACCGAGACCACAACGATTCGTCGAGCATATTCGCAAACGCACGGTCCGTGGCAAATCAGAACGACCGTGCGACTCCGTTTCCAGCAGATTCTTAACCCCTGATTCAGAACTGCCTGATTTTTCCAAAAATTATCAAATTTTGGGAAGATGGGGGTTAGAAAATCGACCGGCTATTCACGAGACACATGATTCTTGCAAGGGCTAGGGTTTCAGTTGTGTTTATGAAGAGAACCCTAAAAAGCCTTGAAGAAATCGTACAAATATACCCTAGAACAAGGATGAAACTAAAAATCGAAGAGAAAAATCATACCGTGCGAAAGGATCTGAGAAACCGTGCAAAAAATGGTGCGATTTGGGGGAAAATCAGTCTTGAACGGCTGGTGCAGTTTAGGGTTCGCGAATTGTGAATGGGGGCTGCAGATAAGGGTTTTTATATGGCACAAATGACCAAACTTCCCTTGCCCTTTCGCACAGTCGTGCGGCCAGACGCATGGTCGTGCGTCGCTGACGTTGACCGATACTTGCACGCTGACCTCGGCAATGCATAGGGAGTGCGACTCGAGGTGCTGGCCGGCCCGTAATCGCACGGTCGTGCGACTTGTGGCACGGCCGTGCCACATCTGTAGATCAGTCTTTTTCTGCAGAAATCATTTTCAGCAGCCGAATCGACCTTTTTTCGCCATTTTTGCACTCCGCAAACTGTTTTAACATTATTCCCACATAGACCCTATGCCCGGCATGATTAAAAACTATACACGACTACGGAAACTACCAAACTCACCAAAATTACGTAAAAACGACAAAAACATAAATATGGACAATTTTACCCCTAAAGCGCCAAAGACGCTCTTGCTACATTTTTGATCCTCGAGTCAGTAGCGTAGACTTTCCTCCCCACACTTATGATGTGTGCGGAACATGGAGCTCGATAACCTCCACCGCCGACTCGATCAGCCCGGCAACGTAAAGCTTTAAGCGATGACTATTTACCTTGAAAATAACGTCGTTCGCGTTCTCTATTGAAACAGTCCCATATGGAAATACCTCTTTTACCGTGTACGGTCCTGTCCAACGTGAATGTAATTTTCCCGGAAATAAATGCAACCTCGAGTTGTAGAGTAAGACAAGATCTCCCGCTTGGAATTGTTTGTGGTCCTTCAAGCGTTTGTCATGCAATCTCTTAGTGCGCTCTTTGTATAGCACGGAGTTTTCATATTCGTGTTGTCGTAGCTCCTCTAACTCGTGAATCTGAAGGAACTGGGCTTCACCTCCGGTTTTTAGGTCCAGATTAGCAGTTTTTAGAGCCCACATCGCCTTATGCTCCAACTCCACAGGTAAATGGCTCGCCTTTCCGTAAACAAGCCTAAAGGGAGTAGTCCCAATAGGGGTCTTGTAATCCGTACGGAAAGCCCACAATGCCATCTAGTTTGTCTGACCAGTCCTTGCGGTTTGCACCTACCGGCCGCTCAAGGATTCTTTTCAGCCCCCGGTTCGTGACCTCCACTTGCCCACTTGTTTGTGGATGATAAGGCGTGGATAAACGGTGATGAACACCATAATGGGACAAAGCTCTCTCAAGCTGAGTATTGAAAAAGTGGGTCCCTCTATCACTGATAAGCGCCTTTGGTGCACCAAACCGGGCAAACAAACTCTTAAGAAATCTCACGAATACCCTGGCATCATTGGTGGGTAAGGCATGTGCCTCCGCCCACTTTGATACATAATCAACCGCAACCAGGATATATTTGTTTCCTCGTGAGGGGGGAAATGGTCCCATTAAGTCTATCCCCCAGATATCAAAGACTTCACATACTTGTATCCAATTTTGAGGCATTTCATCACGTGCCGATATGTTTGCTGCCCTCTGGCAAGCATCGCACGCTCTGACCCATCTCTGCGCATCACGAAATATTGTCGGCCAATAAAACCCGGAATCAAGCACCTTCTTAGCTGTGAAATTGGTTCCATGGTGGCCTCCGGTAGGTCCCTTGTGACAGTGGCGCAGAATGTCAATCGCCTCCTTTCTTGAAATGCATCTTCTAATCACCTGATCAGCACCAACCCTAAAAAGGATCGTCCCAAATGTAGTGCTTGACATCCGAAAAGAATTTTCTCTTTTGTTGGTGAGTCAACCCTTTAATCAGAATCCCGCAAGCAAGATAATTCGCAAAGTCGGCGAACCAAGGTGACTCATCACATAACTCAACGCCCATCAATGACTCGTGTGGGAAATTTTCATTGATTGAATCCCAATGCGTGTCCTTGATGTCTCCATGCTCCAACTGAGAGAGATGGTCAGCCGATACGTTCAACGCACCCTTTTTGTCTTGAATTTCGATATCAAACTCCTGCAGCAATAAGATCCATCTGATGAGACGTGGTTTAGCGTCCTGTTTGCTGAAAAGATGTCTGATGGCTGCGTGATCAGTATACACAATTGTTTTTTAAAGCACCAAATACGATCTAAATTTGTCAAATGCGAAAACAACCGCCAAAAGCTCTTTTTCTGTCGTGGTATAATTCTCCTGAGCGTCGTGAAGAGTCTTGCTCGCATAATAGATCGGGTGGAAGTGCTTTTCTTTCTTTTGATCCAGAACGGCCCCTATAGCGAAATCACTCGCGTCGCACATAATTTCAAATGGCAGACTCCAGTCAAATGCGACCAAAATAGGGGCCTCAATCAACTTTTGCTTGAGAAGGTCAAAAGCCCTCAAGCAATCATCTCCAAAGATAAACGGAGCGTCTTTCTCTAACAAACGGGTCATGGGCCTAGCGATTTTTGAAAAATCCTTGATGAATCGCCTATAGAACCCCGCATGACTAAGAAAGCTCCGTATCGCTCTCACAGAGGTGGGAGCCGGAAGTCGTGAAATAATGTCAACTTTAGCTGGGTTGACCTCCATACCTGCATGCGAAATCTTATGTCCCAGAACTATGCCTTCCCTTACCATGAAGTGGCACTTTTCGCAGTTTAGGACAAGATTCGTTTCTTCGCACCTCTTCAACATCTTCTTTAAATTTTCCAAACAATGATCAAAGGAATCTCCAAATACTGAAAAAGTCATCCATGAAAACCTCCATAGAATCCTCGAACATATCATGAAAAATCACAACCATGCATCTCTGGAAGGTCGCCGGTGCATTACACAACCCAAAAGGCATACGCTGGTAGGTGAATGTGCCGAAGGGGCAGGTAAAGGTAGTCTTCTCCTGATCCTCAGGAGCAATAGGAATTTGGAAGTACCCAGAGAACCCGTCCAAGAAACAGTAGTACGACTTCCCCGACAGACGTTCCAACATCTGGTCGATGAATGGAAGCGGGAAGTGATCCTGACGAGTAGCATTGTTGAGTTTGCGGTAGTCAATGCAAACTCGCCACCTAGTGACGGTACGGGTAGGAATCAGCTCATTCCTATCATTTGAAACTACAGTAATACCTCATTTCTTGGGTACTACCTGCACTGGACTCACCCACACAGAGTCAGATATAGGATAAATCAACCCGGCATCCAACAACTTAATCACTTCTTTCTTTACCACGTCTTGCATATTCGGATTCAACCGCCTCTGATGTTGTGCACAGGGTTTGTACTCGTCTTCCATCAGAATCTTGTGAGTACAAAAAGAAGGATTGATGCCCTTGATATCCATAATCTTCCACGCAATTGCTCTCTTATGAAGTCTAAGAACCTCGAGAAGCTGTTGCTTCTCATCTTTCTCCAATAATGCAGAAATGATGACCGGTAAGTGACACTCCTCATCCAGAAATGCGTACTCGAGATGTGGCGGGAGTTCTTTCAACTCCAAAGATGGTGGATCTTCAATCGAAGGCTTTGATTTTTCATCTTCTACATGGCCAATTTCTAGAAACCGCTCCGGACTCTGGGACCATCGTCACCAATCTGATAGACTGGCTGCTCGAAATCGTGGCCCTCCTGTGTAATGCCAATCAGGTCCCCACACGACAGACGTGTGTCCGAATAAATCTCTTCAAAAGTGCCTTGGAAGTGAGAGCACACACATGCGTCGACAATGTCGACATAATAAAGCATGTCATCGTGACTTTGCGGATGCTGCATTGATCTTTTGATATCAAATGACACGTGCTCGTCATTTACTTGGAGCGTGATTTGGCCAGCTGCCACATCAACAATCGTCCTCACAGTATTAAGGAATGGGCGCCCAAGTATCAATGGCACTTTTGAATCTTCGTCCATGTCAAGAATAACAAAATCCACGGGGAAAACAAATTTATCGATTTTAACAAGCATGCTTTCAACAAATCCACGTGGATATTTGATTGAACGGTCTGGCAGTCGAATGCTCATTCTAGTGGGTGAAGGCTCACCTAGATCCAGTTTAGTAAAAACCTTATAAGGCATAAGGTTGATAGTCGCTCCCAAGTCAGCCAATGCATGGCTAACAGATATGTTTCCAATCAAACAAAGGAGCGTGAAACTGCCCGGATCTCCCATCTTCGTGGGCAGACGGTTTTGAAGAATGGCAGAACAACTTTCATTCATCACCACACATGATATATCCTCGAGCTTCTGCTTATTTGAGAGGATGTCCTTTAAGAATTTCGCATATTTTGACATCTGGGCCAGGGCTTCAACAAACGGTATGTTTATGTGCAGTTGTTTAAACAATTCAAGGAACTTACCGTATTGTTCTTCGTTTTTCTGTTTCTTCAGCCTGCCCGGATAAGGTACTAGTGGAGTGTACTCTTTAACCGGCTCCTGGACTTGTGTTGTACTTGCTGGGCCACACCTGGCTTGCACCTCGTCCTAAGCATCAGTCTAGACCGCTTCATCGATCGGTGGTGAGTCCGATATGTTGGGTCCGGAAGTCTTGCCACTCCTAGTCATAACAGCATTTACATGCCCACGCGGGTTTGGCTCTGTATTGCCCGGAAGACCACCTGGGGGTCTTTCAGACATCATCTTCGCCAGCTGACCAACCTGGTTCTCGATATTCTGAATCGAGGCTTTCTGACTCCTCATCTCTCCCTCATGGGATAGAAAACGATCTTCGCTTTGTTGGTATCGTTTTTCAGCCAACTGATTTGCACTCGAGGAGCTAGTAAGAAGCTGAGCCATCATATCCTCCAGCTTGGAACTAGATTGAGGGGCCTGCTGCTGTGAACTACTCCCAGTGCCCTGATTCTGATATGAGTATGGACGTTGCTGGTAAGATTGGTTGAATGGCTGGAATTTCTGACCCTGAGCCTGCTGCGGCGCTGGAGCGCGCTGGGCAAATGCCAATGGGTTTTGATTACCCACATTCGCTCACCACCCAAAATTTGGGTGATTCCTCCATCCCGGGTTGTAGGTATTGCTGTAAGGGTTGTTATGCGGCCTCACCTGGTTACTCACGAAATCTACTTCTTCTTGGCCCTCATACACGACTCCCTGAAAGCATGCACCAAGCTCGTGTAACACTCTGCGCTGGTCACATCCTTAACTAGCTTGCGCAGCTATCTGGGACTTATCGAATTTCGCTGAAAGAGCTGAGATTTGTGTAGTAATGGCCGTGTAGTCGTCCACAGCGTGAACTCCTGGGCGAGGTGATGATGATGATGATGTTGTTGTCCGGCCTCTATCTCCTTCTCGACGCGAGCTAGACTTCAACGCAGCTTTTTCTATGATATTATAAGCTTCATTCGGCGTCTTCGTTCCTAGATCGCCTCCTGCATTCACGTCTAATCTCTCCTGCGTGTTGTAACTAAGCCCTTGATAGAACGTCAAGACCAACTGTCTTTTAGAGAAGCCATGATGTGGAACATCAATTAACAAATCTTTAAATCGCTCCCAGGCCGCGTGCAACGACCCTCCCTCATCTTGGCGAAAGGTCACAATCCGGTTCCGTAGCTTGGTTGTTTTCTCAGGTGGGAAATATTTTTGCATAAATAGCTCCGCCAGCTCATTCCAGGTCCTGATGGACCCAGCTGGAAGTGACATAAGCCAAGCTCTAGCTTTGTCATGCAATGAGAATGGAAACAACCTCAACCGAACTGCATCCTCTGAAACACCTCTAATCCTAAACGTCGAACAAACTGCGAGAAAACCAGCGATATGTCTTCCGGGATCCTCATGCTCACACCCGTCAAACTGCACCGAATTCTGCACCATATTAATAATACTATATTTAATTTCAAAAGTAGGTGCATCTATAGTCGGCTGCAAGATGCTCGGCTCCAGGCCTGCTCCTCCGGGCTGATTCGAGTCATTCAAAGGTCGCTCGTCGTCCGCCATGATTGCATTTCCTGCTGCCCCTGAGCCCTCGGCTTCAGCGGGTACCACCTGCTCTGGCTCACCAGCTGCGAGTAGCAGCGCTACCGCGCGGGATCTATCACGAATACGCCTCCTCAGATCACGCCCGGGTTCGTCTGAAGGCTCAACAGCGTCGGGAGCGGGGGTTGAGGACATAAACCTGCAAACGAAAAATTGACACAATGAATATTTTATTATTATAATAATGATGTTTTTTTTTTCAGCTTAATTAAAACAGAATTTCTGTAAATAAGGCTGAAAATTTTTATAAAAATTTGAAAATAGGCCCAAAATTTTATAAAAATCATAACGAATCAAATAATCGAATCGGCTAGTATAAAAATGATTTTTCGGAGCCGAAAACTCAAAGAATAAATAAATAATGAGTTCGAATTCGAACAAATAAATGGAATAAAAATTTACAAGATTTTAAAATAGACTTGGAAAACGAATAAATTAAATTAAAACAAGAAATATTAACAAATAAATAAACGAATAAATGAATCGGAAAATATTAACAAGTACGTGCACCGATAAAATAATGACTCGGGTCGTTCCTAAAGCTCGCCACGTCCCCGGCGACGGCGCCAAAAACTTGACGTGTGCGCGTATATGCATATTTTTATAATGAATTTACACACGATTCGGTTTTAAATTTATAAAAGTGATTTATACTTCAACATCAAAACATAAACGAAAGGGCAAGTGTACCCCGTCATATATGTAGTAAAGTATCGGTAAGAACCAAGTGTCGATCCAAGGAAGTGGGCGGAGGAATAATACTAAACCTTTGCCATTAAATTACCGGTAGGAAGATAAGTTGTGTGATTTTCTAAAAACTAAAATAAGCATAAACAAATATTTATAAAAACATAATAGACTCCAAATAAGAAAATAGATATATAGCCTTGCTTTATACACAACCCAAGCATGTGAACTAAGTCGGTTTTGTCACTTAAAACATTTGATCAATTCTCCATTTTCAAGACAATTAGTATCCCTTTCGGGAATCCTAACTGACAATCATTCGGAAAGCTAAAACGATAATCACACTTTAACCACCTAAAATTGTTCTTTAGCGTGCAATTGATAAATGTCTATGATAATCCCCTAAAGATAAGTTAGTCATCCGTTAGGAGTTTTCTAACCTCACTTAATCAAGGAAGTGACACCGATAAACACAATGCAACCACCGAGACTAGCATAAACTAGATTAAATCACAATCGAGTTCATTTTACAAATCTTGAACATAAATTCACCAAGATAGCAATTTTGGCCTAAACTACTAACTAAGCTAACAATTCATTTCAAGAATTCATAACAACACCATTTAACCCGTTAAGGTCCTTCCGTGAGGGAAAGCCTTCTTGATTAACAATAATTATCCCTTATTAACCCACTAACCATTTCTAGTATCATGGTGCAAACATATTAAACAAGTTAACCAAGTTTAAAGTCTACTAATACATGATTAATTAAGCTTCTTCTTGCAAAAATCTTAACTAACCACATACCAATCATCCAAGATAATTACTTATAATCAAGAATTCAACATCAATAAACAAGGTTGCAAACTAATCATCAAAGATTAACATAGAAAATGCTTCAAAGTGTCATTACAAACATAATTAACATACTAAAGGTTGTAATTAAGCAAGGGATACTAGTGTTTTTGCCCAAAGGCTTACAATAATGCATAATCTTCAATCTAAATGCTTGAATTATAACAAAAACATGGAAAGATTCAAGAATCAAACCATAAACAAGCACAAGATTGAGTATCCGGATAGTAACGGAGCTAATCGGCACAATGTGGCTTGAATCCGGGTGAAAGCAAGAGCCTCCGGAACCTGTGAATTCGCCAAATGAGCTCCCAAAAGTCCAGAATTCCCAAATGAAAGCTGCTGTCTGTTTTTTATAACCTTTTCATCCCGCACGGTCGTGCCATTAAAGTGCATGACCGTTCACTTTATGAACCCTGTTCACCATACTGTGTGACATCAGCAGATCTTGACCGGTCTTCGTAGTCGCACGGTCGTTCCATAGGACGCACGATCGTGCATATCCGATGTTCGTATGGCATGACCAACTGCACTGGGGTGCAACTCCGGGCTGGGGCTTGGTCATCGCATCCACACGGTGTGCCAACAGACGCACGGTCGTGCGTTACCGAGATGGCTTGCACATTGGATCGCACTGGTTGTGCATCACCGAGATGAGCCTGTTTGTCGGATCCGCATGGTGGTACGATGGGTCGCACGACCGTGCAACTCGCCCAGATCAGAATTCTTTGCAGAATCTTCGCAGCTTTGTCGTTTCGCCCGGAAAGTCCTCGTTTTCATCATCTTCTTGTTTGGCATGCTGTTTTAGGCCTGTAAACAAAAGTAAAGCTGATTAAGTATATATGTGTAACACCCTGTAACAACATATATTACCTCGAAGTGTAACACATGTTACAAGATATAGGACAAACAGTTTAGAATGCAACTGGCAGAAATGTAACATACGTAGCTAATTATGCCAGCAAAAAAACATGGCTTTTTATTTGTAATATAAACGAGATCATAAAAAGTGTATCCCCCCCCCCCCAAATAAAATCCAACTAAAAACAATCATCAACTCCAAATCGATGAACAAACAGTTTAAAAATTCAACATTAATCTTCGTAAAAGAAATATCAATATACTTTGAAGAGAGAAATTAGGCACAGACAAATTTCTTCCTGGTCTTGATTTTAAAAAATTGAAATAAACAAACTAAGCTTTGATTTTAAATCTATCAAACATCATAAAAAGTATAAATCTAAATAAAATACATAAATAACAAAAGTAAGATCTTTAAACTTGTTTCTCTCTCACACACTTGTGCGTGTGTTCTTGGTGTCAGGATGAACAAGATGAAGATTGTAGTTTCTCTCTAAAAAAATAGTTTTCTCTCTCTAAAAACAAAAACAAAGATGTGATTAGAGCAACACCTTACTACTTTTCTTTGAGAGCTTCGATGGTGGCTTCGATCTTCAGATCAGGTGGCTTCAAAAGAAAGGGATGAGTACATGAACACATGGTGGCTTCGATCTTCGATCTTCAGATCTGGTGGCTTCGATATTCGGATCTCGTGGCTTCGATGGTGGCTTTGAGAAATGGATTCTTCAGATCTGGTGACTTCGATCTTCAGTCTTCAGATCTTGTGGCTTCGACGGAGAAGAGGATATGCAGGTTTGAGTTGTGTCTGAGGAAGAAAGGAATGAGAGAGAAAAAAGAGGATATGCAGGTTCGAATGGATGAAAAGATAATATCTAATAAAAAGATAAAAAAGGGATATATGAGAGATAGAGAGAGATGTGACATAAAGAAAATGATGGGATGGGGAAGGGTGAGGTAATGGGTTGAACAAAATTACCAAATTGTCCTTTATACATGTGTTTTTAATAGATGATGTGGATGAATACGGAAATGTAAGTCATGAATGTCGTTGAAATGTAATAAACCAATACTAAAAAAGAATAGATAGGTTATAAACATAACCATTTAAAAATAAACATTCGCGTGTTAGCTAGTTGTATTGTGATGAGATAAACTTTAGTCACATGCCTTACACATCTCTATTAGCTCATTTGCGTTGTTCGCCCCCACTCCTCATCCCAATTGATACCAAGAGGTTCTTCTTTTGCTCTAGTGGTTGGATGATCAGATTCTTCTATCTTCTTATCTTTAACTTCAACGTCTATATCAACCGGAGCAGGTTTGGCCACTGAAAAAAAACAAAGTTATGTCTCTCAGATATGTTTTACAAAAACCAAAAATATGACATATTTAGTAACATATTAAATTGATACCTAACATTTCTTCTGAATTCTTCCTTGTTTCATCCATAGCAGATTCCTAATTTATGTATGAGAAATAAATAAGTTAGCATTTTGTTAATGATAGATTTGATAAAGGCACCATGTCTTACCTTTTATTTATAATAATTTCTATTGATAGTGAATAAAAAAAATAATAAACTCAAAATGTATTCAAAATATGTTTAGATATATAAAAAGTTAAATTACAAAATCTATTAACATACCTATGTTTTCATACATATATAGTTCATTCGTCACGTAATACTTCCTGATAGACAACATTTGAGGTGTATACCCCATCTTGTCTAAAATCTTTGGAAGGATGTACTAATACGATTGTATTTTCTCGTGATACCCCTCTTGACAATGCCACATAAAGTTGCCCATGTGAAAATACAGAATCCGGTAGATAAACACCAACATACGGAATTGTTTGACCTTGAGCTTTGTTGATGGTCATGGAAAAGCTAAGTCGAATTGGAAACTGTTTTCTTTTTAGCTTAAACGGGAACATGTCATCTTCAGATAGACACAGAGGGATTCTTGGCAAAAATACTCTTTTTCCCATGTGTTGACCAATAGCTATTTCTGCATCAATAACGTTGTGCTGGAAACCTTTACATATTAATCTTGTGCCATTACACAGACCATGCGATGGATCAATATTCCGCAACAATATTATAGGACATCCAATTTTTAGTCGAAGTTTATGTGGGGATAAACCACTCACAGTTAATGAGTTTAAGAACTCGATTGGATACAAGTTATGGTGATCGTCTTCTACTTCATCAAAGCTATAGTAAACTTTTTCTTCCCCTTGAAAAATGTCAATCATTTGATCATTAATCTCGTCAACACTCTCATTTCTAGTGGATAATATTGCTCTAGAGATTATATAATCCGAAGAATCGACATTTTTCTGAATTAACGGGAAGATGGCATTGATCAGTTCTTTGATAGAGTTTTCTCGAACGGCGCATGGAATTGTCATATCATCGGGTATGCGGATAAAACTTCCTTCGATCGATTCTTCAGTTCCATCACCAACTCTTAAAAGAAAATCATAAACCATGTGCACGAAACGTGTATACACCATCTCTCATATTTATGGTCAACCGCATATTTTTAGTTAGAGACCAAAGAGGCGACATTCGTAGACTGGAGTCTACAATCTGTGCTCAAGTGCCACGTTTAATAACCGGCAACACCTGTCTGAAATCACCTCCCATGACCATTATCTTTCCACCAAATGGGAGACTAACGTCTATAATGTCTTGCAAGGTTCGATCAACGGCCTCAATCGCTTGTCGTTTAGCCATTGATGCTTCATCCCAAATGATTAATTTAGATGACCTAATCAATTCAGCAGCCCCACTTTGTTTTTTTTGATATTACACATTAAGTTATTATCGAGATTAATGGGAATCTTGAATCTCGAGTGAGCCGTTCTCCCTCCTGGCATATTATTAGCTGCTGGACCTGATGAAGCTGTTGCGAGAGCAATAAGACCACGTGAACGAACTTGAGCAAGCAAAGCATTGTACAAAAAAGTTTTTCCCGTTCCACCAGGACCATCTATAAAGAAGGCACCCGGTAAATCATTGTCCACATGCCTCATGATCTCATCAAACACGACTTTCTGGTCAAAATTCAGTGAATCTTTGGCACATAAGTGTTCAGAATCCACAACTATCCCGTACTCCTCTTGTACCTCATGATAACCTTTATACTGTAAGTTAACATCTTCGGTTATGTTTGGAAGATCGAAATCATTGAGATTTTTACCCATAGATTGTAAATATCCCCTAATATCAGTAAGAACCATATTTTGAACTCGTTCAACATTTTGACAATGTAACCAATGATCTTCAGATAGTGAATCAAAGTGGTCATTCCATAACTTTCGAATGTCTCCCGGTTCACAAAAAATCATTATGGTCGCAAATAACCTTCTAAGAGCATTGGGAAACTGAAATAAAGAGGCTTCTATGAGACATTGCGATAAACTTTCATCGTTCTCTATCAAGCCTATCTCAAGAGCTGCTTTTCGAAATGTCGGGTACCTTACACCATTAACTGTACAAAGATCTTCAAAACAAGTAGGCCCTTTAACAATTGACAACAAAAGGCGTAAGTAGTACCTTTCTCCTTCAGCTGGATTAGCGGAAACAATACGACCTCTTTGTTCTTTATGTAAACGAGGATTCCAACGACGTAAGCCTCTATTCCACGTGAAGTGTTTTGGAAAATCTTTATACAAATATTGCCTTGCCGTTTCTTCCAATCTATTTTTTTTCAAAAAATGCAGTCAGCATGGTTCTCCTATCTCTCTCCCTATCGACAATATCAGACATTATATCATCTTCTCTAAATCTAACCATCTGATTATTAGGGAGATGAAGTTGTAAGGCCAAAACAGCAGGATAGATTTGAGAAAGAGAGAAGGAAAAAATACGCCACATAGCTTTTGGGGGCGACACGTAACGTGCATCTTGAAATCTCTTTATCTCATTAATGGCAACCTCTTGCTCATCTTGATTGATTTGAATAACTTGTTTGTCATGTCCTTTGTAGACATATTTGAACAGATATTTCACATATTTTATACTTGAGCAAACCTCGACATTTATATGGCAATTGAACATCATCAAAAGCCTTGGGTTATAAGGGACAACCCATCTGTTGTCAAGAGTTTTCCCTCGTACATCCACCTTTATTCCGTTGTTTCTCCTTCGGTATAATGGATACGCATCGTCTCCTTGTGCTGTGTGTTCATTAAATTGCCTAGGATAACGGAAACGACATATTTGAGGATCACCCTGCATACAAGGACTGTTTGTTCGTAAATTTCCGCAAGGACCATGAATCATGCGCTTGACAACAAGCTCGTGCATTTTGGGAAGTCTTCTTTTGTCAGGAATTTCTGCACACACAACCTTATCATAATGGTCCGGATTATTGATTTTGTATTCCGAGCGCATGATAAGAAGAAAATGTGCATGTGGCAAACCACGCTTTTGAAACTCGATGACATAAACATAGGCCTTAACCTTTCCGAGGAGATGTTTCTTTAATAGTTGTTCCTTAAGATCCTCTAATTTAGCACGAAAAACTCTTGAAACAAGCTCTGGACGATCTTGTGCTGTTTGACCAACTTGTAAATTATCACATATCTCGGGCCATAAAGGGTTACACGTCATTGTAAGGAATAAATCAGGCTTACCGTCATCTTGAACTATAGTCATCGCATCTAGAAATCGACGCCGCATGTCACGAGGCCCTCCAATAAAAGATGCAGGCAACACGATCCGTTGTCCGACTCTTCTTGGATGGACCTCACCAGCATTGATACAATCCACAAGTCCTTGGTACAAATCTGCTCTTATCCTAGATTGGTTTCGTTCACAAAATTGTAAACGTGACGTCTCAAGCTTTATGTAAACATCAACAACAAACTATTGTAACAATCTACCACCAAACAAAAGCACGTTATTCGTAGAACGAATTTGGAACTTGTAACAGTAGTACTCTCGCATAGCCACGGTTGTTCTACCACTTCGTGTGTCAGCCTCTGCATCTGAAAAATGGTGATGATTAAAAAATATTGTCAATTAAAAATAATACAAGTTAGGGTATTATTTATGATTTTCACTTAGAAAAGATAAGTAAATTTTTTATACCTTCTATTTCTTCGTCGAGGTTGTCATGGTTGTTATGAACTTCATTGATTGATGCACCTTGACGTGGTATGTTAGGATGCCAACCCGGCTCACCATTAGGAAAAACTAGAGGATATGACAATGGATCGTAACAACTAAAATATGGCTGAATAGTTTGAGTATGTTCAGACCTACCATACACAACAATACTTCTTTTATACGAAGTGATATTGTCATTACCTTCAACCCAAATACCAGCAACCTCGGATGTGGTTGGTCGGTTATACACCCTTTGGTCAAGCTCAACTGAAGTATTCAAAGTGACTCTATAGTTGTCTAGAGATCCTAGTTCAGAAAGACTTCGAAATGTGTTGACGTATGGGTTTGTGGAAAGAACACGTGTCAAAATGGTAGTAATACTTCGATCAAGGTTTGACCATTGTAGTCTGTGATCTAACTCAGTATCTGGATCATAAAAATACAGTTGTAGGTACCTAGGTCTTCCATCCCGTGAAACTAATTAGTCGATTGTGTGATATATTCCTTTATGTGCACGAAACGTGTATACACCATCTCTCATATTGGTAAGTGAATTATCCAGTGTCACACCTATTGACGTGAAAGAAAAATTTGTGTTATAAGCACGTATGTTTTGCCTAAACATTTTTCCAATTTCATCTTGCGATGTGAAAAGCTTGTACAATTCAAACGGAATCTCTGAATGTGCTAAAATTGTTTTTCCATTCATACAACAGAAGGTAGCAAATTCAAATTTGAACAGTTTTGCTCCACAATGAGGACATGGACGTTGTTCCTTTAAGACACGATGATTTCTAGGTATACCGTCATAAACAAAATTATACGGATCCTCTTGTGTGTTCTCATCTTGAATGGTAGGTTGAACTCGAATACCTAAGAAGTTCCTTATATTAAGTAACAACATAAATATGGCAAGGTTAAGTAAGAAAGCATTGTTAAAAAAATAGAAACCTCGTGATATTTCAGGCATAACTTCATCAATTACTGTGGGGAATGTGGTTGTTGACGTACTATCAATGGTTGGAGTTTGTGTAATTTGAATACCATTTGAATTTACATCACCAAATCGAGGTAATGATGTACGCGTTTGAATTCGAATACCTAAACAAATTCGTTCTATTAGGTAACAACTTAAAAATTTTCAAACTTAATAAAGAAAACCTTGTTAAATAAATAGAAACCTTGTGATATTTCAGGCCTGACTTCATCAATTACTGAGGGGAGTGTGGTTGTCGGCGTACTATCATCGGTTGGAGTTTGTGTAATTTGAATGCCATTTGAAATAACGTTACAAAATTGAGGTAATAGTGTACGTTGTTGAATTCGAATACCTAAGAAATTTGTCGTATAAAGTAAGAAGTTAATAGATGTCAATCTCAATAAAGAAAGCTTGGTTAAAAAAATAGAAACCTCGTGACATTTCAGGCATGACTTCGTCAATTGCAAAGGGGAGTGCGGTTGTCGGCGTACAATCATCGGTTGGAGTTTGTGTAATTTGAATGCCATTCTCTTTGCGTGCAGCATAATATCGTTTATGGTACTCCTTTCGTGTTTTTGTCAAATTATTTGGCACATTCTCTTTTGGCATTTGTGTCATTTGACTACTATTGGTTTGCAAAGTTCTTAACGGTGTCCTTTCTCTTGAAGATATTAATGAATAACTTTGGGACACATCGCCAGTACCAACTTTCGACATTTTGTTATTCTCTTTGCGTGAAGCATAATATTGTTTGTTATACTCTTTTCGTTTTTCAGCTAAGGTAGATGCGCTTGAGGTAGATGTATCATTACGGTCTTTTGGTTGTCCATTAATCATTGCAAATTGATAAATACCTTGTAAATTAAATGAAAGAGAGTTATAATAACAATCAAAGTCTAAAAGAATCATTACAAGAACAATACATGACACTTAAATTGACCATCATAATGGAAAATAACCATATTCTTAAAGCATTAAATAGCTAATGAAAACATCAAGTGAAACTCAAACTAAAGACTTGGTGAAACAACGGTCTCAAGAAACACCGCACCCCTATAACCACAAAACCATGTAACCAGATAAAAAACATTCGAAGTGCTTCATACTTTAGTCCAATGCTCCCCTTCTGGCATCCACAAATCAATTGACATCTCGCCTGGCTAGTGCTAATAAACATGTGAAGCTCGTTTTTGGCATTCGCAAAAGTTCCCTGATATATTTCTTGCAAAAGGAACTACCGGAAAGCTTATTTCCTTAAACAACTCTGAATTAAGATCAAAACACATCACCACATTATAACAGGTGTGACTACATGTAAGCAAAGTCATAATAGTTTATATCATATGATTCCCACAAACACACAATTTCAAGTGGCTTTAGACGAGGGTCATTGATTTTTTATGGTAATAATAGTTTATATCATATTGTACAACAAATCGTAGAGAAAGCAAAAAGGTCTTGAAAATATTTTTATTTTAGTTATCCTTGATAATTAAAGTTCATTAACTGAGATGAAAAAACTGGGCCAATTGGTTGAGGGTTTCCGAATGAAACATCGTTTTTTTGGCCTAGTGTTGATACATATAAATCTATACAAAAATTAAACAATTGTGATTTTTCTCTGAATTGTACCTAACATTTTAAGGGTCATCTTTTATGCATGCGTGTTTGCATTCTCAAATGATATATATATATATATATGATAAGACCTCAAACAAAAGTTAAAATAACTTTAGCCAATAATAATGATTCTAAGAAAACAATTGTGTCCGGCTAAAGACTGGGGGACATCAGCGTCTCCAAGTGAACCTATCCTTTTAAGGCATAAATAAATATTCATGGAAGAATGTGTGGTGGTGGTCTGATTAGGCTGTGTATTTTGATGTCACATCATTTTCCAGATCCATACATGTTTCTTCCATAGGTATGAGTCTCTCAAGGGTCCTTTTGTAGTAACATTCCTTAGCATGCAGTTCCTTTCTTGATCTTGGGATCTTCACGTCTCCAATTCTCTGTAGCCGGCGCAAGTATTCAAGCTCGAACTGCTTCAGATCATCATATTCTTTGAGAGTGATGTCAGGCTTGCCTTCGAAGAATTCAATGACTAAGTTTGTGCTTAGCGAGTCTATTCTCCACCTCTTGATCATCTCTAAGCTGCCAACGGGTTTTCTGGTATAATTTAGCAGAGGGAAAGTCCAGCCTGCTGCATTCATGGCTTCAGAGTAAATCTTTCTAACATTCCCCTTTCTCCATACATCAAAGCGTTGACCTGGTTGCCGACTGAAGTTTGCATATTCGTTCTTGTAATTTCTTCTCAGATGGAGTTCTAAACTTTTTGCCAGATGATAATTAGTAGGGTTGTACATGTTTCTGTCAACCATTCTATCAAGCGATTCTCGTGGTAACTTCATGACATCATGAATCAAGTAGAATCTCATATGGTATCCGCCTTTGTGTTTTGTCACAAATGCGCGATCCTCAGCATCATATCCCCACCAATATATCGGGCGCGTGGTAAATAATCGAGCTCTAGCTGATATGTTGGCGTGGCTTGGAACTTGTGAATCTGGGATGTTATGGATGCGGGCTTGTGGAGGTGGTGGTAAGATCCAAGTAGGTCGATCACTTAGAAGTGGATATTTTCGTCGTTCAACATCTGTTAATCTCTCTCGAAGTTCCCCTTCTTCCAGCTCTTCTTCAACATTTTCAGCACCGTTGGCAATTGGCAATTTATGGTCATCAAAGAAATCCTCTGGTTGAGGTGCCGTAGTGTTATCTCGTCTGTACATCCTGTCTGGTACAACTTTTCTAAACTACGACTCGATTTTAAAACAAAATCTATATGAGGAAAGTAATAAGTTAGCACATAAATAAACTAACACAAACTACACATACTGAAGAAAGATATACAAATGTAATGTATATTACAAAACTTGCAAACTACTTCTCTTACAAATTTTGGAAAATACCTATCTAAAAGTTTACACAAAGTAGGGGTGCTAAACTGGTCATGTTCGCGGGTTGCCGGGTTCAACCCGACCCGAACCCGAAAATTTTAGACGAACCCGAACCCGTCCCGAACCCGAAAATCGTTTCATACATATGAACCCGAACCTGACCCGAATATTCGCAGGCTGACCCGAACCCGACCCGGTTAACCTAAATTTTTTTATTTTTTTCAGCAAATTAATATATTATAATTAACATCTACTACAAAAACCACAAATTAGCTAATAAAATTACATTAAAATCATACAATCTTATGTGAATTTCTATTTTTAAATTACATTGTATATTGTAAACTTTACGGATCAATGGAAGATCCAAGACAAGAGAATGTAAAGGAGTTATCTTAGGTTTCTGTTTTAATTAAAATCACATTTTTTACCTAAAAAGAATGTGGTTACATCTGCAGAGGCTGTATATTATGTAGGTTTGGGCCATATCTCATTGCCTTTTAGGTTAATCTGGGTATCTCTAGGCAGAAAATCATATCATATTAGACACCTAATTAAAACTTGACAACGGGTCACACCAGACACTTAACAAAAGGAGAGCGGGTCATAATGGGTCCAGGCACCACAAAGCAGTTTATAAACCATGAAACTAAATGAGTACTATTGTTATCTTTCTTCAATAGTTTGATCTCATGCATAGATACACTAAAAAGTAGCTGTTCAACATGAAAATTATTAAATAAAAAAACTTATGTTTTAAAGAAAGTATGTAAAGTAAAGATACATAGATGTCGAAACAAGAAAATTCATCATTGCCATATCTATCTAAGAGCGGCATAAACACTTGCAGATGTTTTAGATGTTTTCTGTAACGTAAGACTGCAAGTTCGAGCTACAAAGTGTTAATTACCTTTATAAGCCGGCTATGAGTTACGACCAGGCCACCAATGATCCAACAACAATGTAGATAGTTGCACGCCTACATATATAATAAAATTAGATTTTGAAAAGTAAAATTTGTTTTAAATGGAAGGCTGTAATAAATCTCAAAATGAAAAGTGTGATTCATGTAGCCTATTCATGAGTTAGCAAGACAAAAAATGAGTGATTATATAGGTCTGAACAACTAAAACTGGTCTAACGAGCCTAAAACACGTCTAAAACCCCTAAATTTGGTCTGTTTTTGCTGTGCACCTTGCTTAAAAAACCATCATTATTTTTTGGTATGTTTTTTATGTGCACCTTGCTTAAAAAAGCCATCATTTTTTAAGCGCTATCGCCTAGGCCCAAGGCTCACCCTTTAGACGCCTAGCACCTTCGACTACCTAGATTGACATGAATTCTGTTGGGTCACCGTAAAACACCCCTTTGTTTTTACCTTCAATATTGGTTGCAACCTAATACAAATACATCAACATCTTTAAGGAACCTAACTGAGCTATTCCAACTTTTATATATTGTTTATTATTTTTTTTGTCACCAGATGTGTTTTGATTATGAGTTATTAAACAAAACAAAAACACTTGGATTATTCAGAGGCCAAACTTTACATAGAATACCATCACATTTGAACTTGTTCATACATATTCTCGTACACACAAACAACGAAAGGAGGCCTTTATCTAGTTTATTGGCTTGACATATCATTTAGAAACCCCCACTATATACAAATTGAAATATTAAAAGTTAGATGAGCAAATTGATATATTTTTAACTCCAAACCATATTAGGGTTCTAAGATTCTAGGAAATCAAATGTAATTACCTCACACGGTGCAACTGGAACTTGAACTCCTTTTGGAATCTCCTTGAAACAAAAACAAAAAAGAAAAAGAAATCAATTAGGTCTGATATTCCAGAAATTCAATACCTAAGAATTATGATTTGACCTGAGAACAAAGAAATTGAAATTGAAAACGTAGATTGTAAGTGAGAGGGAGAAGTGTGTTAATAGGGGAGATTTCAAGAATCTAAATGCAAACATCTTCTGAGAATCCTGGATTTCAAAACCTAGACTTCTTCTTTGGGAGATTTTTCAGAGTTGGAATGGGGGTCCAATCAAAACTCTTCACACGGACTGGAGTTGAAACATGGAATGGAATGAGGATCCAATCAAAATTCTTCACATGGATCGGGGTTGAAACAGATTTTCCCATTTGGATTGAAGGGGACGAAAGTGTTTGGAAAGTAGTGTAAGTAGTTTCTGATTCTGGCAAACTGGTTAGGGATTTTTCTATTTGGATTCAAAGAGAAAGAAAAGTTTTGAAAGAACCCTAAAATACTCCTGATTTTGGAAATACACAAGTTGGGTTAAGTGGGTATCAAGATCCGATTTTATGAGCTGGGTAAAATGTATGCATCAATGATTTGTACATTAGCTTGATTTAATTGTACCCCTTAATTTTCAACACTCTCTCTCTTATATACATTATATATAGTAATAGATGGTGAGGTTCCTGTAAAAAGGACTCTTTTCGTGAGAAGTGTGAGAAGGTATAGAAATTAACATGTAGGCATCATGTTTTGAACTTAGGCATGATGTTTTTTGTTGTTTTGGCAAGAAAAACACCAAACATAACAATTTAAAACACAATGCAACATATTATGGACGTGAATTTAAAAGACACTATTTAACACTTAAAACACACTACTTAACGTTCTTGACATGGTGTTTTAAGTTTTAAGCCTAGAATTCATTGCATTGTGTCTTAAATTGTTATGTTTAGTGTTTTTCTTGCCAAAACAACGCAAAACATTATGTCTAAGTCCAAAACATTATGTCTACATATGAATTTTTATGCCTTCTCACACTTCTCATGAAACATGTCATTTTTACAGGATCCTAAGACTATATATATATATAATGGAAGTATCTATAGAAAACCTTTATAATTTAGAAAACTTGGCAAACTCTAACCTCCTTATTTTTTTTTTTAAATTTACACATGTTATATACATGTTTTTAAGGGTTTTGGGCAAAAAAAATCAAAAAAGCACCAAGTGGATATTTTAAAAAAATAATAAACAAATTTCTAGGGTAACATATGTCAGACGAATATAACATATGTTACACCAAAACTTATTTATTTTTTTTTTAAATATCTACTCGTCGCTATTTTTGATTTTTTTTTGCCGAAACCCTTAAAAACATGTATTAACATGTGTAAAATTTTTCAAAAAAAATCGGGAGCTTTGAGTTTCCCGGGTTTTCTAACCACAAGTGGGTTTTCTATACATCCTTCCCCTATATATATATATATGAGACTGTTATCTTGAGAACGCTAAATATTGCGAGAACCGTGAGAACAAATGAAAAAACCAATCAAAACCATTTTTTTAACATAACCCTCATTGTAATTATAACACAACATCAAAAAAAGACTTCACAACATCATATAATTCATTTCTTCTCTCAAAATTGCTCTTATTAGATTTTTCACACATGCGTAAATATAACAAATTTACACATGTGTAAATTTTCTTTATTTACGAATTCACATAAATTTAAACATGTAAATTAAATTTCTAACATTGTATTCGAATAATAATAATAATAATAATAATAATAATAATAATAATAATAATAATAATAATAATAATAATAATAATAATAAGTGTAAAAAAATTGAATTTGAATTGATTTTTACCAAGTTCTTGTTGTTTTTTCAATCATTCTCACGGTTCTCACAATATTTAGCATTCTCATTTAAACCTCCTCATATATATATATATATATATATATATATAGGGAGCCGCTAGAATAAGAACCACCTCCAGTTGTAAGAACCGCGAGAACCACTCTCAGCCAATCAGATTCAGCCACTAAAAAGGGTATTTTGGTCTTTTACTACCAAATGTCATTTCCTTTTATCTCTCCTCATTTATTATATGTCAGATCATCTCACTCTCTCATCTATTTAATGAATTCAAAAAATCATTTTCTCATTTCATTTGTCTCTCTCTCTCTTGAAGTTGCAGAACTTCTTTGAAGATGGATGTGTGATGAACACCTCTGTTCCTCCCCCCACCCTCCGATGAACATGCAGCCGCCACACCCCCACACCAGCGACCCCCAAAAACCGTACCCACTCCGGCGGCCCCCTCGTTTCTCCGGCGCTCCCTCGTTACTCCACAGTAATTTCCGGCAGTGGTTCCTCAGTTCTTCAGTGGTGGTGGAACACGAAGAGAGAGACAAAGGTAGCGATATTTTCTTTGTGTCTCTGTTTTAGGGGGTTTTGTTTGATGTTTTTTGGTTCTGTATTTTGTAACACCCTTGTCATTATTTAATGGTTTTTGTAAAGTATACGACAAACAACATGTAATTATGACTACATATACTTTGTAAAAATACGGGTTTGTTTAAACTTTACAATTTTAAGATAATACAACATAACATAATTGTGTTCGTCGTTTAAAAGTTACGACGAAACGACGTGCGGAAGCTTTTATCTTATTCGTGTTCGGTTCTCTGTTGAGCTTGATCGTCCTCCGGTAACTTTTGAAATTAACCTGTGATCGAAACCAACCTAAAAGTTAGTTTCGATACTTAATAAATAGCTAAAAACATGTACATCGCATCAAACAAAAAAAAAACAAAAATAATTTCTCAGATTTATGCCTCTCGCGCCACGCGAGAGGCTCAACTCATTCTTTCGCATGCCGCGACGCCTGTCGCGTGTCGCGCCCAGTTTCAGGTGGTTCCTCACGTGGCGCGGGGGAAGCTCTTTTCCAGCATGTCCGTATCTGGACCTGCATTTCCTGCCCAGCTCTAGTTTTGATCAAACTCTAAACTTCAAAATGCCATGCAAATCACATTATATTAGTTTTCTAATATTCAAGGTTCAAATTACGGGTTCTTATGCAAATCTTAACCCGTTTCGCATATCTACTCATTTTGACCCGTTACGGGGTATTTAACACTTTTAAGCTTAATTCACGCTTCTTTTAGCTTACACCCTATCTCCATTTTATACATATCCCAAGGACTCAATTAAACAAAACACTTATTTCTAAACAACTCTTAAAGGTTGTTTTTTCCCTATTTACCCCTCAATGACTTTTTGGTCAATTTTAAATCCTTCATTTTGCGACGAAGAGCTTTTGCCAATAATTGACCACGATATCGTTTCTAACTACAATACAAAATATACGTCCCTGGCTCGGATCAACATATTGACTCGTTTAATACCTTGCGTCCATAATATGCTAATTCATAGCACCGCTAAATCATAACCATTTTATCCTGTGCACATAAGACTCGACAAGCACTTATTAGTCATTATTTGTCAAATGGTATCTACATTACCATTTGACCCGTTTGGTCTAAACGATTTAAACACTTTGCCCTTATATTGGAATGGTATCTATTTACCATTTCATTAAATAACTAAATTCAGATTTCTCACCTCTTTAGCTATGTCTCTTAAACCCTTTTTCTTACGCATTTAGCCCGGCATGACTTATGTCGCTTAGTGTTGTTTTATATTTCAACTTTTACCTATTTGTTCGTGACTAAATCACCGTTTCCCCTTTTTACTCGTTTAGGCTTACTTATAAAATAGCCGTTCGAAAACCCATTTTTATTTATGTCACTTCATGACCATTTTGCCTCTTTATCATAAAACATGGTTTTTCATCATTAGATATGCTCCGACCCGTATCGTTTCGTGTCGTGTCGGAGCCATATCATGAATATCATCTTAATCATATAAGAAATTTTTAGAACAAACACATATTCTACAAAAAGTGTAAGTTTCACTTACCTTGCATCCGGTTATGTCCTTTTTCCGCGTACTTGATCCGTTTGACCCCGCTTTTTTTTTCCAAGTCTTCATCTTGCTTGTCTAGAGTCAAACTATCATCATCACAATTCGTAAGACGGTTAGATTAGTCATAATCGTTTACGACTATTCCATCCTACGGGTTTTATGTCGAATTTATCATTCGACCATATCAAAATTATCATTCGATCTAATCATTCGGTCGGTTTGACTTTTTAAAAGTCAATTGACTTATCAACATATTCAAATGCACATTTGGTTCATTGAACTCACTTAGGCATATTTCACCCGAACTCTTAATGAAATCAAATTTTACACACAACCAAGTAGACCGCGATTTCATTAAGGCAATTCATCTCACTGAAAAATGGGCTGTTTTTTGTGACTTGTTTAACCTGTTTACAAGTCTTCAAAATTATGATTTTTTTATGTGGGGTACCTCTCGGAGGGTTAGACCTTGTGTTAAAATTTCAAGATCTAACTCTTTACAAAAAGTTCGTAAAAATTCATTTACTAAGCTGCAATCAGATTCGTCACTTCTGACAGCAGCTTACGGAAAAATTCATTTAAAATTCCTCGTTTATCCGATTGACGAAATTCCAATTGGCAATTCTTTTAATCACTTAAAACTTTCTACAGTAAGAATTTGAGATCTTAACTCAATTCCTAAATTGAGTTATGACATTCGTAATGGGCTGCAAATTCTGCCAGAAAACGCAGCTTGAACCTTCGATACGGAAAAATTCATAAAACGCTCAATTTTCGTCGAAAAAATGCGATTCCAGTGGGGTTTTAAAGATATTTCCTAGAATTACATTTTAGACTCAAGAAACACATGTTTTTGTCTGGTTTTGTCCAGGTTACAGCCAATACAAGTCGGCTATAAATTCTGATCAGAAGCTGTTTGAATTCAGCTTTCAATTTGAACATGTTTATGACATTATAACACTTATTCTTAGCAATCAAAACCCCTAAAAGCATCACATACACGAATTTAGTCAAAACCCACTTAGCACATGCAAGAGTAATCATCAAATCCCTAGTCTTTAATACTAATTCATCAAGTTTTTCAACTAGGGTTTGTTTCTAAACATGAATTCATCCTAGTTTCACCCAAACATCAATCATTCAAGCTTGAATTTCTATTTTTCATAAGTTCAACAAAATCTCAACTTCATAAATATAAAAAAATTGACATACCTTACAATCCCCACGACTAGGTGATCGTTTCTATGTGTTCGTGCATTTGATTCGAGCTAATCTTGGCCTTCAATTTGATGAATTTGGGTGAGCTAGGGTTTCACCCCTCTTTCTCCTGCTCTGGTCGATCCTACGAACATACACTGTGTTTTTTTTTCTTTTTTCTTTTTTTGTGTTATTTATTTAGTTAACTTTCAAGTTAACCCTTTTGGCCCCTCATGTTTATTTTGTTTCAAAAGAAGCTATAATTTATTATTCATCACTTAATCATATATTACTAACTAGGTTAATTATTCCTAGTTAACTTAATGGGTTCGGGAAGTCATAACCCGTTTTATTTTAAGTCCCGTTAACTCGGGCCTTCTATATACTTTGTTTTCTCAAAGTATTTATCCTCGTTTTATTTATTATTAAACTTATTTATTTAAATCCTAATAATTTCCGGTTTAATCTTTTCTGCTAACGGTATTATACCCGCTCTTTAGTATTAACGGGGTTTAATTACCAAACCCGTTTTCGGGGTGTTACATATTTTTTGATGTTTTTTTGGTTCTGATCTTTATGTTTTTTGGCGGCGGTGGCCGGTGAAGGGGGTTTGTTGTGGTGGGTTAGGGGGCGGTGTGTCGGCGGCGGCGGCGGAGGTGAATGATGGGTGGAGGGGTGGGGTGAGGGGGTGTCTCTGTTTTTGGTGGGTGCTCGATGTCGGAGTTAAAACATTGGAGGTAAATGATGGGTGAATGTGGGTTTTTTATTTTGGTGAATCTGGGTATGAATCTGGGTTTTGAATCTTGTGGGTTTGTCTTTGTGGGTTTGAATCTTGTGAGTTTGATTCTGTTGAATCTGTGGAATCTGGGGTTAAAACATCGGAGATAAAACTCTGTTTTTGATGCGGGGTTAATTCTGTTGAATCTGGGTTGATTTTCTGTGGAAAATATTTGAATATGTTTGAATGATGTTCTTGGTCCTTTTGAATGTTTAAATCGGTTGAATATGGTGCCTTTATTTGAATCGGCTGTGATGATGCAAAAAAAAAAAAAAACGTTGATTTTGATGACGATGGCGCGGCAAAGACGGCGGAGGGTAGGTTTTTTGAACCTGCAACCCCATTTTGCAGCCTTTTTTATTATCGGAAAATCTGAGCCAAACCCCTTTTTTTCGAGATACGCTTTGTTTTGATGTTGGCTTTTTATAATTTTTTTCCCTAGTCGATGACGATAACAATCTATCTGAGACACCTACCAAGTTTGCGTTTTCTGGGTGCGTTCGTGTTGCGTAAAAAAGGTTTTGTAAAAAAAATTGTTAAACCGTAAACTTTTTAACGTAAAACGTAAAAAGTTTAACGTAAACTTTTTTAACGTAAAAACGTAAAACGTAAAAAGTTTTACGTAAAACGTAAAAAGTTTTACGTAAAACGTAAAAAGTTTTAGGTAAAACGAACTTTTTACGTAAAACGTAAAACTTTTTACGTAAAAATGTAAAACGTAAAATGTAAAAATTTTAACGTAAAACGAAAAAAGTTACGTAAAATGTTTTACGTAAAACGTAAAATGTTTTACGTAAAATGTAAAACGTAAAAAGTTTTACGTAAAACATAAAAACGTAAAACGTAAAAATTTTAACCTAAAACGTAAAAAACCGACGGGTAAAACGTAGAAAAACGTTAACGTAAGAAACCGGCGCGTAAAACGTAAAAAACGTTAACATAAAAACGGCGCGTTGAAAAAAACGACGCGTGAAAAAGTCGGGCGTAAAACGGGTCGTAAAACGGCGTGAAAAAACGGAGCGTAAAACGGGTCGTAAAAAACGCGCGTAAAAAACGGGCCGTAAAAAAACGAACGTAAATTTTTTTTATCAAAAAATCTGATTTCAATTTGTTTGTTTAATTAAAAAAAACTGATTTTAGAAAAAAAAAAAAAAAAAAAAAAACATTTAATGCATAGGGACAAAAATGTATTAAAAACAATTAAACTAATAAGACAAAAAAAAACAAAATTACTTAAATAACCTTTTTGATTAAAATACTAAAGACATAATAAGACAAAAAACTTTTAATATTAATATTAACTACTTTTAATCTCATCCATCCATCTAGTTGATCTAAGAGCTAAAAAGTGGTTCCCATAGTTCTTACAACCAGGGGTGGTTTTCATTTTAGCGATCCCCTATATATATATATATATATATATATATATATATATATATATATATATAGGGAGGAGATCATGCGAAAACCACCCTTATTGCGAGAACCGCGAGAACCAATGTGAACACAACCTAAAATAGCTAAAAAAACCTAAACCCCCCACCCCCCACCCCCCCCCCCCCCCCAAAAAAAACCTAAACCCCCCTCCCCCACCCCCCCAAAAACCTAAACCCCCCACCCCCTAAGCTAAAATGCTAAAAACTAAACCTCCAAAAAACCTAAAAAAATCTAAAAAAAATCTAAAAAAATCAAAAAAAAAAATTTTAAAATTTTTTTTTTAATATTTTTTATGCTCAAATCGCTAGTTTTATTTATTTTTTTTTTTTTAAATTTATTTTTTTTCTTCGAAAAGTAGCGATTTTTTTATAAAAAATATTAAAAAAAAATTGTGTGATTTTTAGCTATTTTTAGGCATTTTTTGTTGTGTTCACATTGGTTCTCGCGGTTCTCGCAATAAGAGGTGATTCTCGCATGATCTTCTCCCTATATATATATATAGGGAGGGGCTCATGCGAGAACTCCATTTATTGCGAGAACCAATGTGTACACAACCTAAAATAGCTAAAAAAAACCTAACCCCCACCCCTCCCCCCCCCCCCCCCAAAAAAAACCTAAACCCCCCCACCCCCCGCCCCCCAAAAAAAAAACCTAACCCCCCCCCCCCCCCCAAAAAAAAACCTAAACCCCCCCACCCCCCCCCCCCCAAAAAAAACCTAACCCCCCCCCCCCCCCCCCACTCAAGCTAAATGCTAAAAACTAAAACCCCCAAAAAACCTAAAAAAAAAACCTAACCCCCCCCCCCCCCAAAAAAAAAAAAAAAAAACTAAACCCCCCTCCCCCACCCCCCAAAAACCTAAACCCCCCCCCCCCCCCCCCCCCTCAAGCTAAAATGCTAAAAACTAAACCCACAAAAAACCTAAAAAAATTTAAAAAAAAAAAAATCTTAAATTTTTTTTTTAATATTTTTTATGCTCAAATCGCTACTTTTAGTGGCAAAAAAAATTTAATTTTTTTTTTTGCTTCGAAAAGTAGCGATTTTTATATAAAAAATATTAAAAAAAATTTTTTGTGATTTTTAGCTATTTTTAGCCATTTTTTGTTGTGTTCACATTGGTTCTCGAGGTTCTCGCAATAAGGGGTGGTTCTCGCATGATCTTCTCCCTATATATATATAGGGAGGAGCTCATGCGAGAACCACCATTATTGTGAGAACCGCGAGAACCAATGTGAACACAACCTAAATAGCTAAAAAAACCTAAAAAAAACCTAACCCCCACCCCCCCCCCCCCCCCAAGCTAAAATGCTAAAAACTAAAACCTAAAAAAATCTAAAAAAAAAATCTAAATTTTTTTTTTTAATATTTTTTATGTTAAAATCGCTATTTTAGAAGCCAAAAAAAAAAAATTAATTTTTTGGCTTCGAAAAGTAGCGATTTTTTTTAAAAAAATATAAAAAAAAAATTGTGTGATTTTTAGCTATTTTTAGGCATTTTTTGTTGTGTTCACATTGGTTCTCGCGGTTCTCGCAATAAGAGGTGGTTCTCGCATGATCTTCTCCCTATATATATAGGGTTAGGTTCATTAATGAACAACCCCTTGCTTGTGAACACTAGTGAACTAATGTTAGCCTTTGATTATCAATACGCAAGTGTAAATCAATGACCAGGATTTGATGATAAAAAAAATACACTAGTGTATTTTACGATTTGATGGTATGAATCAATGACCATGATTTGTTCACTTAGTTCACAAATACTAGTGTTCACTCTAGAACCTCACTATATATATATATATATATATATATATATATATATATATATATTATTACAACAAAAATTGTTTATACAATTTCTAGTTTTTTACGGAATATTTAACTAAAATATTAGTGTCTAGGGGATCGAACTCGAGACCTCTCAGCTTTAAAGCAACAATGGAATCAGGTGGATGAGGTGTCTATTAAGTTTTAATTATGGTAATTTATTCTACTTAAGCAAAACCTTTTTTTCTGATCCCTCTCTTCTCATTTTACATTTATTTTACCATTTTTTATCTTTGTTTTTTTTTCTTTTCTTTTTTTACCCATCCTTTTCACTTTTTTTTCCTTTTTTTCAACTTTTTTTATCTTTCTTTTTCCCCTTGTTTATTTACCTTATTTTTTACCTTTCCTTATTATTATTGGTGTTGTACCTAGTGTCGGTGCTATGAGAATACCATAACGAACCAACATGATACTAACTGAATTTTCTATAAGTAATGAACCGAAACTGTTGTTGCTGTTGCTGCTGTTTTTTTTTTTTTTTTGCAACTATTATTGTTGTTGCCAGTGTTGTTGGTGGTGGTGGTGGTGGTGTTATTATTGGTAGTGGTGGTGGTGGTGGTGGTGTTCTTGTTGTTCTTGATGTTGTTGCTACTGTTAGTGTTGGTGTTGGTGTTTTGTTTTTGGTGGTGGTGGTGTTGTTGTTGTTGCCATTCTTCTTGTTGTTGTCGTTGGTGTTGTTGCTATTGTTGTTGGTGTGTTGCTAGTGTTGCTGGTGGTGGTGGTTGTGTGGTTGTTGTTGTAGTTGTAGTTGTTGTTTCTCCTGTTATTGTTGTTCCTCCTGCTACTGTTGTTGTTGTTGTTTATCGGTGTATATTCGGTGACAACAGCCTGGAGGGCGTCTAGTTCATGTTTTGGGTCATTAAATGTGTCTGTAATGTGTCTGTTTTGCTTAATGTGTGTTTCGATAGGTGTTGGTCATGTTTAGTGATGTCAACACAGAGGCAGCTATCGCAAACAGCTTTTACACTAGCTAGCAAATGCACAGACACCCTCTGTGCTAAATAGAATAATGTAGAGGGTGAGGCCTATATATAGGACAAAGTGTTATTAGGATTTGTAACTGTTCACTCCATCTTATGTAACGAAACTTTGTCCGTGTGAAATAAAAAAAACGTTTATTTACGATTCAAGTGTTCAATTCATACCAGTTATTGCATTGATGGATTCTACACATCAGTGTGATCAAGTGGTTGATTCATATTGATTAGGGATTCGAATCTAGGAACTTTCAATGTGGATGATGATCATGATGTTGGTGTTGGTATTGTTGGTGTTGGTGTTGTTGTTGTTGTTGATGTTGGTGTTATTGTTGTTGTCGCTGTTGTTGTTGTTGGTAGTGGTGGTGTTGGTGGAGATGTTGCAGCTATTGATGCGGGTGGTGTTGTTAAAGGCGTTATTGTTGCTATCGTTGGTGTTGGTGGTGGCGTTGTTCTGATGTTGTTGGTGTTGGTGTTGTTGTTGTTGTTGCTGGTGTTGGTGTTGTTGTTGCTGTTGTTGGTGGTGATGCTATTGTTGGTGTTATTACCGGTGTCGGTGTTGGTGTTGTTGATGTTGGTGGTCTTTCTGTTGTTGCTTTTGTTAGTGTTGTTACTTTTACTCTTAGGGGTTGTTTGGTAGCCTCTTAATGATTCCATTAAAAAACTACCTCTAAATTGCTCAGAGATAGAGTGTGTTTGGCTCACTTTAAAGACACATCAGCACAAAGTTAGCAAACAGCCCCTTGCTCTTACTGTTACCGTTACCGCTACTGTTACCATTACTATTAGTAACCCACCAGATCTCTCACCGATCGACGATGAACATAAATCGTAATGCTTTTATAAATAATGGGCATCGCATATCACATATAAAGTAACTTAAAAATAAAAAGCCAAATACGAGATCAATTCTCACATTTATTGAGCTTGGGTCATCATGTTTACTATCGGCGGACTTTAGGATCAAGTATGAAAAAAAAAACATTTACAATCGGTAGACTTTAGTATCGTGCTCAATGTTTTAAAAACCGGTTGAATCGGTTAAACCGAATGCCGGATTCTTGGCCGGCATGAATCATATTGGTAAACTAAGGAAACGGCAAAGAAGTTGTACCGCAGGTAAATTGGGTTATAACCTTCTGCGGTAGCCCAGTTGGCCAGCCCCACCCACCCTCTCCCTAGAGGTCCTGGGTTCGAATCTTGGTGTCCGCATCCCACGGCCAAGCTCTTCGCTCTCGGTTGGGTATTCACCCTCAGGCAGCTATGGGGCTAAGCTAGCTTGTGGAGTGTGATCACTCCAGCGGTTGGGAGGACCGTGGAATACCCCCCCCCCCCCCCCCCAGGTAAATTGGGTTATACCGGTTTAAACCGGTATACCGGTCTCAAAATTTTGAACTTTAAATTTTTAGGTGCCTAACTATTTACCTTCTTAGTTAAAGTGTAAAACTTAGCGCCCACAATTGACAATCCACATCGATCAAACTTCTTCCTCACTCAAAGATAGAAAATCGTTGGGTTTTTCAAATTAAGTTCTTCAAAAGATCATCTAGGTTTACCTTCTTTTGACTTTTGTTCAATCATTCATGATGTTAATTGTTAGTGTTTGCTAATTGCTATATAATAGGTATTTAATCATAAAATTTTGGATAAATTTTTGATTATGGATTAACTTTTCAAATATTTCTTTATTATGAATTGATGAGTTTTGAATTACTTTTTAAGTGGAAATTATATTTTATGGATTTATAGAGTTAATTAGTTAACACGGTTGAATCGTCCAGTACAACCCGGTTCAACCGGTTGAACTATTTCTGAGTCTAACCTGGTACAATTAAAACACCGGCTTTTAAAACATTGATCGTGCTTGAAAAAAAAAATTACTGCCGGTAGACTTTAGGACCATAATTAAAAAAATATGTACTATCGTAGTACCATCGATGGACTTTAGGATTGTATTTCTCTTGATTTTTATTTTGATTTACTCAAATTACGTAGTGCGTCTTTCTTTTACGGCAAATTTCTTTTTAATTTCTGTCGTCTGTGAGACTTGAACCCAAGACCTCCCACTCCTAAACCCAGATGTTTAAAGGCTTTGTCTTTGTCAATGAACCACCACCTCATTGGTTACAGAATGCGTCTTAGCAGCTTAACCATATAAGCTTTGTAAGACGGGAGCACCACTACTCCGACGTTAGAACAGGAGCACCACAACTCCGACGTACCAGTCGCCGCTTATTGCACCACCGGTGTTGTTGCAATCAATGTCACCACACTCTCGTCACCTCTATGTATCAACTCCATCACCATTCCTACCGCATGCACCATAACAACAGATATGCAGGTTACACCCATTTTGGTTAAACCATATTCTAACATAAACCAAACTGATACTTGACCCACCTGTCTTACAAACTTAGGCGGAAGCAATTTCTCGCTTTTCGATGTAACAGTATTACATAGAACAGTAAAACTCCAAATTAGATTTAGACTGATTTTAATACGTTAAACGAAATCATAATGTGTCAAATTCAATCCCAAAACTAAACGTATTTGTAATCTTAGCATTAATAACTACATTAAAGCCAAATGATGAACTTTAACCATCTATTCACTTTGGTAAATTATGTTTTCATCAATAGAAAGTTCACTCATCTCGTAAAGTAGCAAATAAACTAATGAAATTACCCCCCCCACAAAAAAAAAAAAAAAAAAAAAAAAAAGAGAACTTAAAAAAAGTTTTATATAACACCGAGCACAATCACAATTAAAACCATGTTGCTATTATCGCTAATCACACACCTAAATATATCAATTAGACCAGACCATAGGAGAAAAGGGTTAAACATGTCACTTCACTGGATAACAAAGAATGCCTTACCTAAACACTAGAACCAATCATGTTACTGAACTTTGCAGGTAACTCGAAATCGGTTAAAAATGGAACAATGATATTCGGTTCTTCATGAACATTAGCTTAGATTGGGTCGAGTCATCGCCAATCTGCATTAAAGATGTTAATTTATTAATTAATATTTTTTGTCGTTACAACTTTGACCCTTGTACATATGTTTTATCTCAAAAACTTGTTGAACGGGAAACTTATGTTTTCTTAATAGTTCGAACGGGTAAAAGTTGTTGAAGTAATTTTATTTCAATTCTTGAAACTGCGAATCACGGCTTGGTAGAAAAGGGGCCATGGATTAAGCAAATAAGGAGCGTTTGGATGAAGAAAAGTTTTTATGGTTATTTCAAACTGATTATTGTTGGTGGATTCAAAATTGCATCTTGAGGGTAAAATAAGATGTTTTCAATAAGCTGACTAATTCAGCTTATATGCATAAACTTCTCAAGCTTTTTTATAAAAATAAAATAAAAATTTTGGATAATTGATAGGATGGATTTTGTAATTATACATTTGACACGCTAATTAACACTATAAAACATCAAAAACTTAAAAACATTAAAGTAAAAACAGAAAAATTGGACAGGCAGTGTTTTGGATGAATTTACCATTTTATGTTCCCCTGAACGTTGGAATCGGAGATAAGGTCTTCGAGTTCATCAATAATAGCTTCATAACAGAAGACGTATTGATCCTGAAAAGTTAAAAGTGAGTATTATGATCCGTTAACTAAGATCTTCCTCAAAAAAAAAACAATCAAGAAATCTTTCAATACAAATAACACGACACATACAAATACTTCATTTCAAATACAAGTTTCCAAATAATGGAAAAGGGTCAAAAAGGTTGAATCTGGCTCTTGCCCAATCTTGTTTTTAAATGCATACAAACTCCTAAATAGCTTTATTGAAAGATTTAAATCATTACCGTAATAATACTGTTTTCATAATCATATTCAATGCATACAAATACTATTTACGCCCCTCTATCTAGAATTTTCATTTCAAACCTTGATGATTTTCCATATTCTTAGTTTAATGATCAAATAATACACAATAATATGGCATTTTTTTTAAAATTATGTTATTAAAAAGATCTTCTCAATACAGTTAAAATGAATCGAGTACTGAAATATTAACAAAATATAAAATAACATTTTTTTCAATAGATCTAATTATTAACTGACAATGTTGTTTCAATATACATTGTTAGTTTTTTTAGAGGTTGAATCAATCCTATATTTAACACACATAATTATGTCAGTAATATGTAACTAAAATAGCAAAACAAACATAATTATGTCATAAATCATACCAATGTTTGGACCATCATCATCCTCTGAGACCTGAAACTGCTTACGGTTTTAACAAGATCCAAGGCTGACGTGTCACCAACTAAAATTCTTTGGATGGTGTTATGAATCGCACAATATGTTCCGGTTCTACCAATTCCAGCACTGTATAGCATATAAAACTTGTCAGATACATTTATAAAAAACCTTTAATGCAAAATATAATTGTGAAAAACAAGATCAACCTGCAATGCACCACAATTGGCCCTTTTGATGATGGAATATGACGTAATCTTCTAAAAATCTCTCGAACAGCCAAGGTGTTGTACGGAACTCCATGATCTGGCCATTCGGGATACTGAATATGCAAGACAGGTAGAGGTGGATCCTCTGACTGAATACACAAATTTTATGTAGTCAGTGCCAAAACATACCTTTTTTCTGACTATGTACTATAATAAATATGCTATTTTATCACATCAACCAACTTTGGCCCCTCAACTTTAATAATGACATGTTTACCCTTCAACTTTACTAAATGACATGTTTAGACCCTTTACTAAACAACTTTACCCCTCAACATATATAATAAACAACTTTAGCCCCTCAACTTTAATAATGACATGTTTAGCCACTCAACTTTAACAATGACATGTTTAGCTCCTCAACTTTACCAATGACATTTTTAGACCCTTAACTATAAAACAACTTTAGCCCCTCAACTTTAATAATAAACAACTCTAGCCCCTCAACTTTAATAATGACATGTTTAGCCCCTTAACTAAAACATCAAACAACTTTAACTCTCGCGATTTGCTTATTTTTATCTACATTTCGAACCAGCTGCGGCGCACAGGTAATTGCACAATGTATCACACCAGTGACCAAAATAACTAATCCCCAAGAGTTTTATTAAGGGCCAATCGCATATAAAGAAGGGAAATTATCGAACAAATCCTCTGGAGATTAGCTGAATTTATACATAAATCCATGAACTTTATTTTTGCATAATTAAGTCCTTCAACTTATAAAAACTCAATGAATGAATAAAAAGGTTCTTTATATAAAGTATAGACACTTAATCACTAAGGACCTATATGTTAAGATTCTATAAGTTCAGGTCCTTTTGTATCAAAACTTATAGAAGTTGGTTACCTTTTGATGAGTGAAACCAAAGAAGGCTACCCTAAATAGAAATCAGATTAAAGTTGGCGATTAATCGTTTATAAAATTTGCCCTTTTTATTTAAAGCAATATATTAGTTTTAATGAGCGGCTAACCTCTTCACGATTCACCTCCATGTGACGCAAAACTAGTGAGGTGTCAGTTGTAGTTATTTTTTTGGTAACAGTACAGATATTTCCAAACAATCGTGGACCGTTCTCTGCTTGAAAATAGTCTCCACATTTCTGGATCTGGATATGAAATGGAATGTAGAATTAGGCAGAGGGGGCATTAAGATTATAAAGATAGCATAGAATATAAGAAATGCAGATCTACACAAACATATAGCTATAATAATACACAGCCTTTGAGATTATACGAATAATAAAGACAACAGTGGCAACTGACTTAGCGGTACCTCTTATCAGATTTTAATAGAAAACAGTTACATTTATCATTCAATATTCTACTCCTATATGTCAGCAAAATCTTCTGATCATAGTTATCGATAGCGAATAGCGACAAGGTACCTATATGCTACGTAGCGATAGCGATGAAATAGTGCTCGCTATTTCGTGGCGATAAGGTAGTAGAAAATTGTAAACTAGTGAAAATAGAGGGGGTTATATGTTAAAATACACAAACTAATTTTACACTTTTTATGTAGATTTTTACAAGTTTTAGGGACTAAATGTAAACTAGTAAAAGATAGAGGGGTTAAATGTTAAAATCCATAAAGTTCTTTAACCCTAAAGGCTAAAACGCTGTCGCCCACTCTTCTTCTTCTTCCTTGTTTCCGGCAAAAATTGCAGCACCGGAGCCGGAGTTCGGAGTCCCGCTATAATCACGCTATAGAGTCGCTAATTAACAGATTGCAAGATATGGGCGACACACTATGAAACGTGCGATAGCGAACGCTATCTTCTCCATCGATAACTATGGCAATGTGGTACCTCTTATCAGGTTTTAATAGAAAAGTAGAAAACAATAGCATTTATCATTCAGTATTCTACTCCTATGCATATTAGTCGTCAAAATCGTATGATATATGGAAACTAATATCAGAGAATTAAAAATAAAGATGCTGTATAATTATAAAAGTTGCTGAAAGAGTGAAAGTTGTATAGAATATGATACCCTGCTGTGATCAACTAGCTTAGTGAGCATCACGATCGCTGGACAATGATTTTGGAGTACCATTTCCCAGAAATCTTCAAACGTTTCGGGAAGCGGGCCTTGAGTGGCTATGAACCGAGAAACATTTTCAGATGGATTAGCCTATAATCACAGATGAAACCGTTCATCAAGCTCAAATATCTAAAACTTGGATGCTTTCTAATTAAAGTAAAATGCCATTTCCGTCCCTGAGGTTTGGCCAGTTTTGCGACTTTCGTCCAAAGGTTTGTTTTTCTGCATCAAGATCCAAAAGGTTTGAAATCTTGCCATTTTCATCCAGCCCGTTAACTCCATCCATCTTTCACCATTAAGTTAGGGGTATTTCTGTCTTTTTGGTTAACTTATAGGGCAATTTGGTCTTTTTCACTTTATGTAAAAAGACCGAATAGCCCTAGAAAAGACCGAATTGCCCTTTAAGTTAACAAAAAAAAGACAGAAATACCCCTGACTTAACGGGGGAAAACGAACGGAGTTAACGAGCCAGATGAAAATGGCAAGATTTCAAACCTTTTGGATCCAGCTGTGGAGAAATAAACCTTTGGACGAAAGTCGCAAAACTGGCCAAATCTCAGGGACGAAAATGGCATTTTACACTTATAATTAATACAAATTTATAGCACCAGAAGATATAAATTTGAAAATAGGAGAAAATCATTGACCTCTGCTGTGATAAAACTAGCATTGATGTATCCCATTGTTGATGGCCTGTGATCTTTGCATGGATCGATAACAACCCTGTTTGCGTCAACTGAGATAAGAAGAGTTCAATATCAATTCTTTACTATACACAAATGCGTAATAACCTTAGCAGAAAATAAGAATTGACAAACATACATGGTACGACATCTGAGTAGCGGTTTTTTCTACAGTTAACATGAAGTTTAGCCACCGAGCAACTACTATTAACTTCTGATGCTCTCATTCTATGATCCTGTAAGAAAATAAACGAACCATGATTACATTCGATTTATGAAAAGAAAATAACCTAGCTATAACATATACTGCATAATTGATCAAACAACATTGATTACAGTATTACACGAATTCAAACAAGTTAAACCTAACTAACGTGAATGAAATCCAACTTGGACACAAAAACACAATAAATGACAATAACCTGCAAAATTGTGAACTCTTTCTTGAAAATTGAATACTGATAGGGTTGTTTGTTAAATTTCAAAATTACTTCTCCAGATGCATAATTCACAAAGAATTTATTGCAACTTAAACATAACATAATAGTGTCCTGATAAAATGTAAATGTGTAATGTAGGTAAAGTTATGGTTTAGAGTTCAAATCAGTTAGGAGTTTAAAATTATAAATCTCATGCTTAAAGTCAAAGCATACAACCAATTAGATCTTCTTCCTTGCATTTGCAGTGATTACTTAACATCAATTCAATATCTCACACATAACTTACAGAGCACAATATTACACTGCATAACTGATAACAACATAAATTACACAAATCCGAACAATCAAAAACTAACGCACGTCAATTAAATCCAAATAGGGCACAAGAACACAATTTCACACTCCATAATTGATCAAAACAACACGAGTACACAATTTCGAACAACTTAAACCTAACGCACGTTAATCAAATCCACCTAGGACACAAAAAACACAATAAACGACAAAAAACCTGTTTCTCATGCTTGGATTCAAAGCATACAGCCGATTAGATCTTCTTCTTCCTTGCATTTACAGTGATTACTGAATATCATATTACACCTAACTTACATCACACAACATTACACTCCATAATCGATCAAAATAACATCAACTATATGAACACGAACAGCTAAAACCTAGCGCACATCAATCAACTCCACCTAGGGCACAAAAAACTACAAAATAAACGAACAAATAACCTGCAAAATCGAGAACTACGTTTCAAAAACCGAATACTAATCAGACTGTTTCTCATACTTAAAACTCGAAGCATACGAACCTATTAGATCTTCATCTTCCTTGCATTTACAGTGATTACTGATAATCATTTCACACATAATTTACAGAAAACAATATTACACTCCATAATTTATCAAAACAATACCAAGTACACGAATTTAAACAAGTAAAAACTAACGCACGTCAATTATATCCAAATAGAGCACAAAAACACAACATTAAACAATACCAATTACACAAATTCAAACACGTTAAACCTTACGCACGTCAATAAAATCCACCTAGGGTATACAAAAACAATAAACTAACAAAAAACCTGCAAAATCGAGAATTCCTTTTCAAAACCAAATACTAATCAGACTGTTTCGCATACTTAAAGTCAATGCATACTACCTATTAGATCTTCTTCCTAGCATTTACAATAATCACTGAACATTATTTCACACATAACTTACATAACACAATATTACACTCCAAAATCGATCAAAACAACATCGAATACACAGATTCAAACAAGTTAAACCTAACGCAAATCAATAAAATCCACCTAGGGCACAAAAACACAATATCACACTCCATAATCGATCAGAACAAGATCGATTACACAAATTCGAACAAGTAAAACCTAACGCACGTCAATAAAATCCACCTAGGGCACAAAAACAAAATAAACGAGCAAAATACCTGCAAAATCGAGAACTCCTTTTCGATAACCGAATACTGATCGGACTGTTTCTCCTTGAGGAACTTGAGAGCTTGAGCGCAGTGACGGAGTTGATCGGAGCTGAGAGACGGCTTTGGTGGAAATCCGGTGGATGTATCGAAGGAAGTTAGGGCGGAGGAAGTGGAGGATGAGGATGAGGAAGAAGTTAGGGTTTTGGCAGCGGCGGAGGCGGAAGCAGCCATCGCCGATTTACGGCTCCGACTGCGGGAGGAGGTTGCGTTGCCCGTGGTGGTGGCGGTTCACGGTGGTTGAAGGTTAGAATGGTAATAATGGTGATGTAGCAACTCCTGAAATGGTATTGGTCTTGGCTGCTTTAAAGGGGTGGGTCACCTTCACCTTTTTTTGTTTAACAAAGAAATTTTTTGTTTTAACATTTTTATTTAAGAGTAAATTATCAAAATCGTTTGAATATGTTTGTCATTTTCATGGTAAAAAATACAAAAAGTAAAGGACTATATTATAGAAAAAGTTGTTTTGGATGAAAATGACAAAAGTGGCCAAAACGATTTTGACAATTTACTCTTTATTTAACAAAGGATATATAATTTGGAGCAAATTGTCATTTTAATCCCTGAGGTTTGTCTAAATTTGTCATTTTAATCCAAATAGTTTTTTTTTCTCATCTGGGTCCCTGACTTTTCCCTATTGTTGCCATTTTGATCATATACCCTAACTCCGTCCAAGAACCCCATTTTTAACCAGGGGTATTTTGAGGATTTTCAATTTAAATATTTCTAGATGTCATTTTGATCCATTCTTTTTTTCTATTTCTGATTCAAAAAACCATTTGATTATTAAAAACATAAAACAACCACAACCTTCCCCCAACCTCCCCCTCTCTACCTCTACCTCTCTCTGCATCTCCCACCCAACACCACCGTGCACCACCACTCATAACCACAACAACCACCACTTACCACCATTTCACAACCCCCACTCTCTCCCATGTCTCTCTCTCTCTCTCTCTCAACCACCACAACAATCACCACCACAACCACTACCTAATCAAAACCCACCACCACCACCACCAACATCCCCAAATCAGAAGATGAAAAAATCTAAACGATTGCCTTACATGTATACCAAACCTGGATGTGTTCATGGAAAGCATGGCTTAGGAATAAAGCACAATCTGATGATCGAATTTGGTAAATTCTGATCTCGATGCGTTAACTTTGTTGAAATAATGCTCGATTTGAATGGATTTGTAGTGGACGGACATTCGCCATTGTTATTGTTACTCAAGCTTCCACAAACTCAAACTCAACAATGGTGATGGCTTCTTTATCACTCAACTCCTTACCTATGCAACCTCCTTCTCAACACTCTTGTAAAACCATTGACGCTCCAACACCAACGTCTCTAAACTACGATGGCGGCACCTTAAAGCCCATTGTCATTTCCGACGACCCTCCGACCTTTGTATCGGCTCCTAGTCGTCGCATCGTTGCTGGTTAGTTTTGGATAACAAAATTTGAGTATGACTTTTGATCTGAAAGTTTTCATATGTGTTTCTTGATTTGGGGATGTTAGTGGTGGTGGGTTTTGATTAGGCAGTGGTTGTGGTGGTGACTGTTGTGGTGGTTGAGGGAAAGAGACATGAGAGAGAGTGGGGGTTGTGAAACGATGGTGTTTTGATGGTGGTTGTGGTTGTGGTTGTGAGGGTGGTGCACGGTGGTGTTGGGTGGGAGATGCAGATAGAGGTAGAGGTAGAGAGGGGGAGGTTGGGGGAAGGTTGTGGTTGTTTTATGTTTTTAATAATCAAAGGGTTTTTTGAATCCAAAATAGAAAAAAGAATGGATCAAAATGGCATCTGGAAATATTTAAATTGAAAATCCCCAAAATACCCCTGGTTAAAAATGGGGTTTTGGACGGAGTTAGGGTATGTGATCAAAATGGTAACAAAAGGGAAAAGTCAGAGACCCAGATGAGAAAAAAAACTATTTGGACTAAAATGGCAAATTTGGACAAACCTCAGGGACTAAAATGGCAATTTACTCTATAATTTGGGTTAGTGTGAATACTAGGGCTGTTCACGAGCCGATCCGAACCGAGCAGACCTTTACTCGTGCTTGGCTCGTTTACAACCGAGCAAAATCTGAACGAGCATATTCGAGTGTGTAATTTTCCAAGCGAGCGGCGAGTAAATTGGACAACCATAGATTTAGCATGTTTCCTTCGATGTCTCTGCTATCGAGTCACGACTAAGGTCCAATTGTCTGAGGATGACACTAAAATTGAGGTTGGATCGTCCGAGGATGAGGCTCTGGTTGAGGCAGGTGAGGCGATGAATATACAACAAAGAACAATTGTCGCATTGTGGCGTATAGTGAAAGCGAAAGGCAATTGACAACTGACGATTGATGAGAGAAAGATATCAAATATTGTTGCTTCACGACTTAGAGTTTTAGTTTTAAATTTGGTGTTAAATTTTCTATTGGTTTGATTAGGCTAGTATGGATAAATATAATTGTATATTTGAATATAGGTGTCCAAATTTAATAGAGCGGTACGTATAAAATATGAACATACATGTAATTTGTGTGTGCATATATAATTATATATGTAATAAATAAATAAAAATTAATTCGAGCTGAACCTAGCCAAGCGGACCTTTGCTCATGCTTGGCTCGTTTGCAAACCGAACCAAACCGAGCGAACATATTCCGAGCGTTTTCCGAGCGAACGATGAGCAACGAGCGATTTGAACAGCCTTAGTGAATACCCCTAGAGGTGTAAAAAAAACTAATTTAGGATTGAAACTGGGAAAAAAACGAAACTGATTTTTTAACCGGTTTTTATACACCCTACTCTTTAATGATACCATCAACCTATAAAAACATCACATCAATCTATAAGTTTTGTTTTGTTTTTAGTCTATTTTATTTTTAGTTATCTGTTGTTTCATTTTTTGTTTAATAATTATTGTTTATTGTTTGTTTATTATCTACTATTATATAACTAGTTAATAAATAAAGTATGTATTTTTTTATTTGCTGTTGTTATTATTATTATTAGTAGTAATGATTTATTATTTATTATTAGTTTTTAATTGATATTATTTATCAAATTATATTTATAGTAGTAACAAAAGCTATAAAAAATAATTACCTTCTTACAAAATTATTATCATTTCATTGTTTACATATCAAGTTTTAATCTATAACAGAATATGTAACATCATTTTCAAATATTTTGACGTGATTCAAGTATATTCTCCCAGTCAACTACATACTGCATCATTTTCTCTCTTTAATGTCTATAGGTTGTTTGTGATGGTAATTGGATACCCTCATTGCAATTATACCATTATAAAATGGTCACCATTCACATGTGCAATTGTATTTATTTCTTTTTTCCTGGGAACTGGTGAGTGCATCTCTAAAGCGAAAAACCAATTGTTTCTTTTTTCTTTAGATAAAAAAAATGAATGACCACATTAAACTTATTCGCAATCAATAATCCTGCCTCTGGCATAATCATCCAGTGTTTTTCTGGTGCAATCTCCGACTCTGACCAAGCCAAGGACGTAAACACATTTTCAAATGAACCACATAAAGCCTTAGTGTACTTATTTCTAAACTCCACTAGCTCTTCCATCAGCGATCTCTGGATAAATAACCATTCATCTTTACCATACCCGAGAGCATAAGTTGTTTCCCCGAAACTCACAATTCCCATCACCTAACACGCTATGTATGCGTGTAACATACACATGGAAGATTTTTGGAATTAGATCAATATATTTGTGTATCACTTGTGATATTTTATTTTGGTTCAACCATATGAATTCATGGCCCGGTGCACTTGTAGGGTTGGAGAAAGAACCCCGTCCGACAATATATTGGTTAAACCTCATGAAATCATAGCTTGGTGTGCTTAAAAGGTTGTCAAAAGAACATTGTCCATTAGTATCTTGGGTCATGAACAAACTTGGTGGCATTCAGAAAAACTTTCTCGCATGCATTCATCGGAGCTAACTCCATGTCCGTAACTATAACACGTGATTGCACGCTCTCATCAAGAGTTGATTTTAAACAATTTAATGCCCAAAGATATTTCTCCTCTGTTTCTTTATGCATAACTGCAAAAGCTATGGAAATTTTATGAACGAGGAGAATTAAGGAAGTACTTGTATGATGTTTTATGAACGAAGAATAAGTCTTCTAACGTGTTTGAAACTCTATTGGTAGAAATATTAAAAATATATCCTTTATAATGTACAGTGGCGGTGTCACACCCTGTCTTTTGCGGAAGCGTGATTATGTGTGACTTGCTTAATATCATTGCATTCAATCATAACAACAACTATATGATAAAACTAGCGATGATCATCCATTAAATAAGTTAAAAAAAAACTTAACAACATTGTCTTGACACGTAGACTTCAAATTCGAATTACAAACCATACGAATTGTTTAGAGTTCCATAAGGACTCAACTAAAGACTTTAGATAAAACCAGGCTTTGGAAGATGTGTCTTGTCCAGGATAAGACACACTAACCAAACCCTAAGACCATGGATGACATCTTTTATTCTTAACATAACTTGAAACCTTCAAACGCCCTGCCAGATCCGCCTTTAATTCCCTGAAATACATGTAGTTTGAAAACATCAACAAAAGCTGAGCGAGTTCATGTGTTTGTTTGTGTGCACGAATAAACCTTTGAATCCGTGAAAGTATGTATGTATGTTTGTAAATCCTGGTATGAAAGAGAATATGAACAGATCAATTAATGGTTTGCAAGGCCATCAACATGTGTGCAACGGTGTAGGAAGGCTCAATCCTTTGCATATTTCGTACCGGGCCTCCCGGCTGGAACGACATAGTCACCACATGCGGTCAACTCGCGGACCCATGGGTGGGGCTCGCAACACCCAAATAGATCTATCACTCATGCCCCTCGGTCCTTGTAAAGGATTAATGGTCTCAAGTTAACGCCTACCCATTCACATGATCTAACAGTTCATTTCTTAGTTAACCATTTGTAATCGTAATCATTTGTAACATGTATTTCACCCCCGAAGTTATAAAACGAAAATAGTTAAACAAAAAGGGGGACATGAACTCACAGTTTTGCGTTCTTCAAATTCGCCTGTAACTCAAAGTTCATCTGGTGTACACGACTACCTACAACGTACTAAGGTCTATTAGACGAGCGGGTCGTGCCTTGACTTATTATTAATTAGTGTTTTTGAGTTACGTTTCTTCATGTCTTCAATATTATTCCAAGTTATAATTATTTGTTAAAATAATAAATATTTTAACTTAAATTATATTTATTAAGTTTTTGGAATAATAGTTAAAACAATACATTTTAACTTGATACTTTATGTATTTATACATGTATATCATTCCCAAGGATGGGTGTATTCACTCTTATATATTTTTGCCATGTATCGGTGTCGTATTCCGGAGTGTCTTTATATGTACGAGAATACGTATCTTCTTGTAATTGTTAAGTATTCGTTATACTTAATTTTGTATTAACCTTTCCGGAATAATATCCTTAGTAAAAATCCATATATATTTCCAAAATATATATTTTAAAAAATACTACCTATAAAAATTATTTATAATTTTTCCTTTGGCAAAAATATTTGTATTTTCATATAAGTTCCATAAATAATATATTTTCAAGTCTAACTTGGAAAATATATATATATATATATATGCTTTTTTTTCTCCAAAAATAATATATTCCGTTTTTTTTTTTTGAGAAAATATACATTTCTTCCAAAAATAACATATCTTCTAATATTTCCAAGAAAAGATATATATTTTTATTCACCAAAAATAATATATTTTCTTCTTGTCAAAATATGATATAGTCTTGTAATAATTGTAAAAATCATATTTTGGTTTCCTTGGTGTCCAAAATATTATTTGCTAAAAATATACTTGTGAATAAATTTCCGGAATATTTTGTGAGTTATATTCCTTTGTTCGGTTTCTCCAATATTTTGGGTATTCTTGGTATATTTATTCCTTGGAATTTTGGTAATATTTTGGATTGTAATTTTTGGTATTTTGATGAGTTATATTATTTCAAGTCCTAAAACAATATAACTAATACACATTGTATACAATTAACCACACACATGGTGCCATCTAAATATATATTTCCTAAATACATATTTAGTCACTTTTATTTATAAAAAACAACCTCCAATATTTGTAATTTTTGTAACAAAAATTATGGCAAAATTTATGTGAAAAATCAATGGTTTAAAATACACTTATAAATATTTGTTTAGAAATATTTTTCTAAGTGTTTAATTTTTAGAAAAATTTTGCCATAGTTTCCCCTAAAAATGGAGGTTTCCACGCCTTGAAGGCATAACATTTTCTTTTGTAAAATCAACACAATCAATCAACAATCAACAATAAACATTCTACACTTACCAATTTTGCCATAAACAAGCATAAACTACCACTTCATGAACTTGAAAATTTATAAAAAATTGTAGTAACTTACTAGTGTATTTAGTAAGTCTTGTTACCCCTTTAAAGTGTGATTGATTCTTTAAAAACATCATTTTTAAAGAAAATAGATCTTTACAACTTACAATCATATTTACTAAAAATGTTTCTTCATGGATCCTTCTTGTTACACATAAGTTTCTACACTTGTTTAACCACCAAAAATAAGGTTTATTTATTTAAGAAGCAAGATTTAGTAAAACTTGTATTTTTAACTTGGTTTCTTGAGAAATCATCCATGAAATTTTAGATCTTCAAGAATTACAACTTACTTTGATCATTATTTTACAAGAAAACCACATATTCTTTCAAGTTCATGTTCTATGTGAGGATGATCTATAACCCTACAACATTTTCATCCTCTCACCTTGCTAGATTATGTTTTTAATCATGATCTAGAAAGATCATATGATGATCAACATCAAATACATGAGTAAACAACAATCATCAAGCATAACAACACATAAACATTAAGATTTCTTATGTATTCAAGCTTATGTTCATGTTTCAAGTTCATGTTTCTTAATGTTCTTCAAGATTATCATCATGTAACATCTTTTAACCACTTGAAATAGATGTAAAATGGAAGGATTAGCATTCTTACCACTAGCTCAAGGCTAGGGATGATCAAGAGAAGATAAGAGATGGATAAAAGCAAATGAAGGAGGTCCTTGAACTTCTACAAGCTCCTAGCTCCTTTGTGCACATTCTATCACACTTGTATAAGCTTGAAATGGATGAGACTTGATCGAAAAATAGTGATGATGGTGGTGTTTAGTTCGGCCGAGAGCAAGCAAAGGAGGGAGAAGAAGAGTGGTGGTGAAGTGTTGAATGAGAAATGAAGTTTAAGAACTCTTATGTTTACTTATAATCCATTCAAGACCTAATTTCCATTGTATAAAATGTCTAATAAAGCAAAAACAAGATCAAATAAAATATTTAAACAAATCTTGAGGTGGGGGCCATGTTGGCCGATTACATAGGGGGGGGGGGGTAGTAGGCTTAGGTTAAACTAACTAGTTAGTTATTAGTTGAAAATCAAGTGTATAGTTAGATATTTAGTTATAAGATATTTACATAGTGTGTTATGATGTTCGGAGACCATAACTAGCTTGGTAATGTTAAAACAGTACTTCTAGTGAAAATTTGGTGTTTTGGGTAGTGCCCGGTTGTTCGGTTGGTTACCGGTTCGTTAAGGTGTTAAACTATACAGTTTAGTGTGCTTTATGTACCCTTTTATGACAATTTTGATTCCCGACACTTAGGAAAGCATTTAGGACCATTTAACCATATTTCTGCATGATATTAGAGTGTTCAAATGCTGAATTTGCTGATTTTCTACAGAATTCTGCAGTTTATGTGAGTTTTAGGCACTTTTCGGCACTTAAACTATCACTAGAAAGGCAGTTTTGTGATCCTTACTTTCCTACACACTATAATAATGTAATACTTGGTTTCTGGCTCATTCTGTGTCTCAACACACTATCTGTCTATGTACTGAACTCTGTCAGCATTTTCCTGATTTGTCTGATAACTTGTACTAACTGTGTTTCGTGCATCATTTGAGTCAGTAAAGCTCTCATGCAATAATGATATGTCATTTGCAATATGTGATGCTCATGTATGTATAATGCAATGATCAGAAAGCAATTTAAATCATTTATTGTAATGCAGCACAGTCATTAAGCACTAATCATTGTTTAATAGTTGTACGGATACCTGAAATTTTAACAGTTGTCACAGGCGGACCCATAAATTTTTTTCATGGGGTGCGAATATTTGGGTGTTAGTGTTTAAAAAGGTTAATTTGACACAATACATACGAGTCGTATAGTTTGTATTGGTCGTATAGAACCTCAGACGGTGGAATGAAACGTAAGGGATGGTTGTATAATATATAATGGCTGTATAAAACAGCTTGTATTATACAGCTCGTATAGGTTAAAAGAGTTCATACCAATGAGGTGGTGGTCCATTGGCAAATGCAAAACCTTTAAGCACCTTGGTTTGGTTTAGGAGGGAGGAGGTCTTGGGTTCAAGTCCCACAGACGACAAAGATGAAAAGAAATTCGCCGTTCAATAAAAGGTTAAAAGAGTTCGCATAAAAGTGTTCGTATATACTATATGAGTCGTATGTTTAGTCAAGGTGTCAAAATAACTTGAGGGGTGTCTAAATAGCCAAGGCCTATAATTTTCAATTAATTTCATTGGGTTTGGTAGATATTTTTTAAGGAATTTGGTTAGTGTTAGTAATATCAGAATGTAATCAATATTTTTTTTACAGTCTACATGTTGTTCAATTAATTCCTCTCATTTGATCGTTTATAACACTCATAGCAACGACGATTGTTTCTAAATAATCGATGTATCTTGTAAGTGGCATTAGCATATCTCAATCCTTAATTAACAGATTCTCGTGTGTGTGTGTATGTATGTGTGTGTGTGTTTGTGTGTATGTCTGTGTGTGTATGTGGCATATCGCCTGGCGGAAAGTTACATAAGTACCCGATCAATGATTTGGCTCATATGTCCCACCTTTTTCTCCTTACCACAAGAACCGTTTAGAGAAAACTCACATAGACCCATCAATATCCTACCTAAAAAGTGAGTAACTGACAAGCGCAGCGTACGCTAATGTAACACCCCGTGTTTCGAAAGTCAAAGTCAAAGGCAAAGTCAAAGTCAACGACCGATCGCGCGACTTGACTAGTAGTGAATTTCTTTTATGTGTTGTATTATGTGGAGTAAGTGTCAATAATTACAATAATCGACGTGTGTTAATCGCTATTTAATCGACTTACGACTGTGAACTATAGGAAGTAACAATGCGATAAAGTTAACTAAATGATACACAAACTATACTAAACGAATCGACATCGAATCGCAATCGAACTCGCAACTCGAATTACGCATTTTGATTATTGTTATATGTGTGTGTGTGTGCCTTATGTGTTACTTGTGCATGTTTAAATTATGTTATGTGTGGTAATCAATCGAAACGCAATCGAACTCAATCGCAATCGAAATGGTATGATAATTAGTGGAGAAAAGACAGCGCGAGATATGAGTAGTTGGGATTAAAAGTAATTTGAATAGGAAACTCTATCACATTCGCATCGAAACGCTCGCCATCGAAATCGAAACGGCAAAACTCGTCGCACCGAACACTCGAACGAGGTGACTGATCGACCAGGCGACCAGCCGTTCGACCAGCCGACCGATCGGACTGCTGTTCGATCGGACAGGCTGTCCGCACGGGCTGCCTAGCCGATCGACCAGCCCTTTCCTCTTTGGGTATCCTATAAATACCCCATGTCACTTTCATTATTTCCACTTTTGGCAAGTGACGTCCGACCAGCTCGTTCTCGCCACCTTTTCTTCGATTTCTCGCGATTTCGGTAAGATCTCGTCCTAAATCTTGTACTTCCTTAATCTACACACACTCCTACACCTTTCTATCTTTTGAATCTTAACTTTTAACCATGAAATCATCAAGATTCAAGGTGTTCTAGGATGACGTCATCATGTGTTCTTGAAGAACTTCATGTTTCGGCTTCAATCCACCAAGAACAACTTAGATCTAACCGATTTCCACATAAACAAACAAAGATCTCTCATAGATCTAAACATATTCACCAATGAAAAGGAGTGAAAGATGGTTTTCAACTTTCTTTCAACTCTTTTACACTCAATGCACTCAAAACCGATAGAATCGGGACTTGTGCCGACTTACTACTCATTATTGTGGTTGTGTGGGTTCAAGATCTGTATTCTATCTACGAGACTATTGATTCCGGGTTAAACGTGGAACATCATCTCGAACCATCCACTGATCGGGTTTGTGTGGGTTCAAGATCTGTATTGTGGTTGGTTATGTATTAATGACTTTAATAACTAGTTTCTTATGTTGAAGGTGATTCTTCCTTATCGTTTGTCCGTGGTGTCTTGGCATTATTTTACTGTCTATATAAAATAAAAGATTTTCACCATTCATATCTCCACGGTCTATATGGAGGTATGTTGGCTACCTGGTCGGGGGTTAAGGGAACGGTTTGGTAAGAGTCTTGCCATTGTTCAGTGTATAGATCCTGCAAAGGACCTGGGTCAAATTTAGTAGGACCTCCTTCAATACTTAACGGTATTGGATGGCGGGGGTCCAAACTCTTTGATCCCCTCATAAGTTAAGCTACTATTAAAACTTTAACCCGGCTACTTAGGACTGTATCCCTGCTGACTCAGACTACTTAGCCGAGGGTAACGTCGCCTTCAAAAGAGGGGCCTACCACATTATGCATTAATAACTTAATTAATTATTTTTCAATAATCCGACCCTTTAGGATTGTATCCTTGCTGACTCAAACTACTGGGTTGAGGGTAACGTCACCTCCAAAAGAGGGGCCTACTACAATAACCAAGATAATCTCTTAAATAGTGCAAAAGTGCGGAAATAATCAAAGGTTACACTAAACACGAGTCGGAGCCAAGTGATTCATCTTGTCTATCTGTTTTTACTTTTATTTTTATTTTTCAGCATTTTAGTTAGTTTTTATTTTCTTAGTTTAAAACCTTTTTCTAAACTTTTGATTTGATTAGACGTTGAGGATAAACCGGTACTAAAAGCTCTTGTGTCCTTGGACGACCTCGGTATCTTGCCAACACTATACTACGCTCACGATGGGTGCACTTGCCCATGTGTGTGTTTAGTGTTAGTAAATATCGTGTTTTATAAATTTAAAACTTGGCTAAAAAGTGTAAAAGGGCTTAAAATATACTTAAACTTACATACACACTTCACACGCATCAAGTTTTTGGCGCCGTTGCCGGGGACACAAGGATTTTAAGAAAGTTAGGAATCAGCGGCCTAATCGTTTTTCTTATTTTTCTATTTTTTTTAGGATTTTTCTTAGTTTTTCAGCTTCTGCAGAACTCAGCACGGGCCGTGCCCGCTGAACACGCCCCGTGCCCAATCATTGGAACTGGCAATCCTGTTTTAAGTCAGACAGTAAGCTGAACACGGGGCCGTGCCCACTCAACACGCCCCCGTGCCCAAGATTCAGTTACTGAAAACAGAACCATAAGATCCCGACGGTTGGTAATTTCTGACACAAACATGAGTGATACTGATATTTTTTTACTTTCGGCACTCTTATGGTACGTGGTGTCAAATATGTGGTGGTTCCCATAAGGAATTAGAATGTTATTTTCTAAATTATAAGCCCCACTATATAGACCCATCGTTTTCCTGTATCCTTAAGAGGGGCGAAAGTAAAAATAATCCCTATCTCTCCCTCGAATGCTCCCAACCAGATTTTCTAGGAGAAATGCTTCTTGATGAACTATTTCAATTAGAAGATCTAATTCTTAATTGGTTAAAAGAACTTAGGATAGATTTCAATAATTTATCTCAAGATGAAACCAAGAAGAAATGTTGGAATCGCATTCAAACAACTTCGTTGTTCCCGACGATACTTCTAACTCTAGTGAGGACTTGAGCGATAGTCGTCCCTGTGCCGATTGTGCCGTGAAGAACTCCCCATCGACTTCGTTCGATGCATACATAGACCTGAGCGATTCGGCATACACCTTCTTTAACGAGAGCCCGGGAAAGGGTTGGACTTGTCCACCTACATATAGCATAGGAATCACCCTCACCGACAACCTCTTGCGTTCTCATCTTAATCTAGAACAATTAATATCTTAGGCACTTTGGGGTTGTTCCATCCAGTAAGGAACCACCCGATCCGGATAAGTTCCTTAAAACTAAGACAAACTTCATAAAACAGCCTTTCGACACGGGGCCGTGCCCAGGTCAACACGCCCCCGTGTCCACCATAAGATTCCCTTCTGACTTTTTGTCAGAATACGGACAAAACGTGTCAGGATCTTGCCTGCACACGGGGCCGTGTCCATCCGACACGGGGCCGTGTCCAGCATGCTGTCGTTTTCTATAAATGCAGCCAAGAATCCTGCACATTTGGACCATCCAGGGACAGAGATTTGAAAGGATCTTCTCACCTACCATCCTAGGTAATCTCTAAAAGAAGGTTCTAACAAACATCTTGTCCTTTCCTCTTTTATCCATTGCCTTCTTCTTCATCTTTCTTGTCTCAACACCTCCATTGAAGCTTGCTCTCAAGCTTTATTGTGTTGATTATTAGATTTTTGTCCAAGGAATCTTGTTAAAAATAAGTTGTGCAACATTGTTTTAAGTTATTTCTGTTCAAAAACGCTTCATGAGTTGGAAAAATAATTTAAAACTCCAAGATTCCTTGTTCCGAAAATCTGCAGAAAGTTGAACACGGGGCCGTGCTCATCGAGCACGGGGCCGTGTCCGATGTACTGTTTCATTTAAAATGAACTATTTCTGATTTGTTTTCGTAGAATGTCGGAACCTCTTCTGCACACTCTAGAAACAGTCGAAGGGAGAGAAGGTCATCAATCGAAGCGACTCTCGTACGTTACGTGATGGCATTACGTGAAGCTCTTGACGAGATGACTTCGGTAGAGGAGGTCCTAATAGACCGTATAAATTATCTTACGGTGGGGTTGGAAAACAGTTTTCAAGAAATAAACCTCTTGCACCAGAGGTTAAACATTCTTGTAACACCTCCCATGGAACCAATCCTCCCTCAAGAGGATTGGAACCTAGCACTTGGAATCAACAATCATACCGGTTGGGACGACATTCCAGCGGAACCTCCTCTTGAAGATCTACAAGAAGTCCCGGTGGAGGTTGTACCTCCTCAAACCAATGCCGATGAGCCCGCTTTTCTTCTCCCTAGGGAGATAGAAGAATGGCTCATCGACGTGTGAGGAACCCATGCCCGGAGAAAGAAGTTTTTCAAGCCACATCTAACCGAGGGATTTGCCTTTTCGGAAATTTTGCTAATAGAATAAGTAGTAGGCTAGAACTTCTTGGTTTAGATTTCTTGTGTTTCTTTGACCTAACTATCTAGTATTTTAATTTTTAGGACTATTATGTAATTCTCTCTATGACTTAATGAATGATGGTTTTAGTTAACTTGGTGTTTGGATGGTGTTAAAATAAATAAAACACCCTCGGAATGACAAAGGATACAAGGAAAACTTGAACCAGCACACCATGCAGGAAAACAGGGCCATCCGACGAACTTTCTTCATTACAGCAGGTTCAGCACGGGCCGTGTCTGCCCAACACGGCCCCGTGCTGCACAGTCTGCAGAAACGACCCAGTTCAGGTAAACTGGACACGGGCCATGTTCACCCAACACGCCCCCGTGTCCAGGCTTCTGTTTCTTTTGTTTAACTTTTTGTTACTGACACCTGAACACGGGGCCGTGCCCGGATAACACGGGGCCGTGTCCAGGCGCCCAGTAACACAATTTTCTGCTTTTTCACACCTTTTACACATTCAATCAACCTAAAAAAATATTTTTGGGACACATTGAGGACAATGTGTAATTTAAGTGTGTGTGTGGGGGGGGGGATGCTAAAACCTTGAATCATGCAAGTCCGAATTACAAGCCTTACACAAAACTCTATTGGAACCGCTAATCACCCCAAAAAAAAATTTCAAAAATTTTCATTTTTTTTACTTGTCTAGGTTTAATTTGGGAATTTCAAAATTCTAAAAAGGTTATATTTTTACAAATTTACAACCAATAGCATCGTGATAAAAAGAACCAACTTAAGTAAATTATGAAAAGGCATGACAAGCTTAGTTAAAATTTAATTATATATACTTGATCACATAAAAATACCCATTCCCACAAAAGTGAGTTTTGAGCCTTTATCGAGCATACAAATATATATCTATAAACTAAATGCTCATTTTTCGTTTCTTGTGTGAATAGCCGCTTGGTTCTTACAACTCTAGAACTTGCCACGACGATACATTCCCGGTCCTTACCAACTTAAACCCGAGTAAGTAAATGATAGAGGCATTAGGACTAACCCTTTTTATTTCTACACCATTATTTTTCTTTTTTTTTACCACCTACCCAAAAATCCCCCTAGTTAACCCCTTTGAGCCTAAACCTTTTCATTTCTTAACCCAAACCAAACACCCTTTCACCCACCAAAACATTTTTATTTTTAACCCTTTGTTTTAGTAACAAGCTCAGTTTTTCGTATGACTTAAAAAAAATGTTGATGATGAAGCAAAAGAAATAAACAAGCAAGTTCATAAAAAATAACTTTGTTTGAATTATGGCTTCATCAAAATAAAAAAATTGCAAAAATAAAAAGTCTTACGAAAAACCGATGCTTTTTACGCTTTTCGCCCTTTTCTACTAACCACTAACCCAACCACCTACCTTTAACCCAAGCCTAACCCTTCACCCAAAAATCCTCTTGATATTTACGAAGGTACATAGTTAAAAAGGAGGAGGATTGATTGCTTGGCAAGCCTATAGTAGGAGTAAGTTCCATGCCGCTCTCGAGTGATTCACTAAAATACATATTCGGCCGAGTGTTGAGTGATCCCCCGTGAGGTATGTGAACTTGTATATAAATAGAATTTTAAAGAGGCATGTTATGCCCTAATAAGTAATTTATCTTATGAAAAGTTTTAAATAAATCATGACGAATAAGATTGTAAATAAATAAACATAAAACTTAATAAAGAATCTTGGAAATCCCGACACTCTATGACAAGCCCAAAAACCTTCTCTTCTACCCATTCCATTTGGGAGTGTGAAGCCACATTATAAAGAGTTTTGCTTGAGGACAAGCAAAGATTCAAGTGTGGGGGTATTTGATGTGTGCAAAATGCAACATATAAATTACATCAATTGTGGCATAAAACTAACCCTTTTTAGTACTAATGTTGGAAAAAGTGTGTTTTTGTCTTCCTTTTGTATTTTCAGGATTAAATGAGCTCAAATTAACAAAAGAAGCAAAAAGGCAGCTAAATCTAACATAAATACAAGAAAAGGAACAAACGTGGCATGCCCGACCTCCCCGAAAGCATCTTCCCAAGCAAAACAAGAGAACAGAAGGCTGAACACGCCTCGTGTTCAGTGAACACGGGGGCGTGCCCAAGTGTCAGCATAAAAGACAAAGTTGTAGAAGCTTCCATCGCCCACCATGGGGCCGTGCTCAGCGGACACGGGGCCGTGGTCAACTATAAGATTCGCAGAATCCAGGCAAATCTTGATAGTACAGATATGCTTCTGCACACGGGGTCGTGCCCAGCGGACACGGGGCCGTGGTCAACTAATGCAGACAAAAGCAATTAATGAAGACAGAAAAGAGGATGGACACGGGGCCGTGCCCGAGCTTCTGTTCAGCCTATAAATAGGAGTGCTTGGCTCAAGCTCAAACCATCCCTTGGCACACCACCTCTCTCACACTTCACCCACCACCCACCACCACCATAACACCATCATCCACCACCATCATCCATTGTCCATCATAAAGTGTGTGAGTCGTCTCGGGATCCAAGATTGATCGTAAGAGTTCTTGACAATCAAGGCCATGTTTGCCTAAGTCTCTTACATCACTTGGTGAAGACAAAGTGTCTAGTGTAATACTTTTTATTTTTAATCGTTTCTCACTTTTTAATTGGTTATGTATTAATGACTTTAATAACTAGTTTCTTATGTTGAAGGTGATTCTTCCTTATCGTTTGTCCGTGGTGTCTTGGCATTATTTTACTGTCTATATAAAATAAAAGATTTTCACCATTCATATCTCCACGGTCTATATGGAGGTATGTTGGCTACCTGGTCGGGGGTTAAGGGAACGGTTTGGTAAGAGTCTTGCCATTGTTCAGTGTATAGATCCTCCAAAGGACCTTGGTAAAATTTAGTAGGACCTCCTTCAATACTTAACGGTATTGGATGGCGGGGGTCCAAACTCTTTGATCCCCTCATAAGTTAAGCTACTATTAAAACTTTAACCCGGCTACTTAGAACCGTATCCCTGCTGACTCAGACTACTTAGCCGAGGGTAACGTCGCCTTCAAAAGAGGGGCCTACCACATTATGCATTAATAACTTAATTAATTATCTTTCAATAATCCGACCCTTTAGGATTGTATCCTTGCTGACTCAAACTACTGGGTTGAGGGTAACGTCACCTCCAAAAGAGGGGCCTACTACAATAACTAAGATAATCTCTTAAATAGTGCAAAAGTGCGGAAATAATCAAAGGTTACACTAAACACGAGTCGGAGCCAAGTGATTCATCTTGTCTATCTGTTTTTACTTTTATTTTTATTTTTCAGCATTTTAGTTAGTTTTTATTTTCTTAGTTTAAAACCTTTTTCTAAACTTTTGATTTGATTAGATGTTGAGAATAAACCGGTACTAAAAGCTCTTGTGTCCTTGGACGACCTCGGTATCTTGCCAGCACTATACTACGCTCACGATGGGTGCACTTGCCCATATGTGTGTTTAGTGTTAGTAAATATCGTGTTTTATAAATTTAAAACTTGGCTAAAAAGTGTAAAAGGGCTTAAAATATACTTAAACTTATATACACACTTCACACGCATCAACACGTTATCAAAATATCTGTATAAAACGACAAACTACCAAAACAACCAAGTGTAAGGCGAACAGGTTAACCAGGACGGAGTGCCGTCCGAACGGACTGCTGTCCGAACGGACAGCCCAACCGAACGGCTGGCCACCCGTACGACTCGCACCTTGGTCCCACACAACCATTTTGCCAACACTTGAAGTTTGAATGTTGAACGAATTGCTGTCCGATCGGACTACCAACCGATCGAACGTCCATCCGACTCATGAGACATTTGGACTTCAACACTTAAAACAATTTTCAACATGTTCAATGCGCAAAGGATGCCACCCGAACGAACAACTGTCCGATCGAGTGACACCCTGCTATGGACTTGCTCTCACTGAAGTGCCCAACCGAACGGGTTGCCGTCCGATCGAACGACTGTCCGATCGACCGACCTGAAAGGTAGAGACACTTCAATGTTTTCAAAATACTACAACGAAAACTTCAAAAGACAAGCCATCATACACAAACACATCCTTCTCAAAGGAAGAAACAATCCACTCGAAAGGTCACCCGACCGGATGACCATCCGAGCGAAGTGCCAACCGAACGAACGGTTGTCCGATCGGACTACCGTCCGATCGAACTGCTGTCCGACCCACTTACACTTTGCATCGTTTTACGCGTCACTTATCGTTATGCTATCGTACTGTTCAGGCTAACCCTACTCTCTAGCGCTCCCTTCAATCCATCAATCGCTGTGATTATACTCGATCCCTTTTTGCTTTATGCACTTTTGGGTGTTACATACGTTGCGAATATTCAAATCACATCAATCACACTACTCAATACTATTTAAACGCTAACTGTTACCGCATGTTATATGTGGCTTAATGAATGCTTGTTAGTTGTGTTTACACATGGAATGCTGTCTACCTGCCTTAGCAACGATAGTACTATAGTTTGGACTCAGCACCCGCTCACGCGGGGGTTGTTAAGGACAATTACTTGCATGGATTACGGTGGTAATCATGTATTGTGAACTGCCTCGGGCAGTCAACCCGCAGTCATTGGTATCGATAGGTTCATGTCGATAACTAACATGCCTCATTTCTCTCTGTATACGTGCTGGTTATGCGTAACGCTTTCGAACTCTATATGCTATTATCAAACTTGTATGCTCACCTTTACACTATGTGTATTGACTTTTACTTTAACGTATGTGACAGGTGTTTAGGATGCTTATCTGCTAGGAAATCGAGGCTAGAATAAGGCTCTAGAGGCCAACAAATAGTTGTCTGTACAAATGAAATCAAGGGTCTCTAGAAGCAGATAAACAATTGGGCTATTTGAAAAATCTGAGTTGTCGGAATAGAACTATTTGCCTAGATTTTGTCTGTAATAATTTGTTTACCTTTTGAGACATGGTATGGGACATGTTACTTTAAATTGATTGGTAATGATAATTGTTATGGAAACTTCTGGATAATCTGTTTCACTCAGTGCCATGCCCCGATGTTTCCGTCATCGGTTGGGGTGTGACAGCTAAAGTGTAAGATTAAATATATTATGATGTTATATTTAATCTAGTAGCCATTATAATCATTTAAAGTATATAGATCAAAATATATAACAACCTATTATTTAATTAGTTGTTGATGGGCCATATTACCCTTAACTAATTAGGGTTTCCTCTTGGGTGTATATATAAGGAGACTAATGTAGATGTTAAATGGTTAGACTTCAAGAAAAAACTAATTACTCAATAACATCAAATCGCCTCCTCTCCATAACCGATTACCCTTTATCGGTTTTCTTATCACCATCATTAGATTGTACCCTAAGGAGGAACCAGATCAAGCTGACAGTCATGTCAAACCTTATTGCTGCGTCTCCATCTTGATTCTCTATTGGCCTGTACTGCTGCAATCAGGTATGTTATTCATGTTTTCCATTATGCCTAAAACAGAACTGATCATCATGTGGTATCAGAGCATATGTTGATTAATCAGTTCTGTTTTCGTATACATTATTCTGGGATTGAAATCTGGAAAACATAAATTTTGAAAACTTAATAATGTTAAAAGCCGGTTTCGAGTCATAAAGAACTGTCTCGAAATCACTGTTTCATGAAAAGGATGTTTAATCATTCACTCGAAACCAAATGGGTAAAGTATTAATGTTCGAAATCCATATAAAAAACCTTTAAAATCCAGGTTTCGGGTTTCCAGAATTATGTTTTAATTTTAGGGTTCATCTTATGTTCTTATGAGAAATTCGAAAATTCCTTAAGTTTTGGAATGAAATTTAGATTATTGGGTGTTTTTCCTAGTTTGATCTAAATTTTATCTCTTAAAATTTAGAAATCTGTTATAAAAATTAAATGGATATTATTTTGTAATATTTTGATAAATTTAGATCAACATTAAAATAGGAAACTAAATCCCATAATCCCTTAAAATTCGAATTTCAAACTTATCACAACCAACAGCTGTTAATCAGTAGATTTCGAGACTTGGAGAATAAGTTTCGAGATTAGATGGTTTCGACTAAGGTTCCGACTGAGATGCCGACTCGAAACCTCATTATGAACTCGAAATCTCATTAAAATTCGAGGAGAATGAGATTGCGACTGAGATTTCGACTCGAAATCAGGTTGTTGCGACTCAAAACCTCATAATGAGTCAAAATCTCATTAAGACATTAAGTCTTCTTCACTCGAAACCTCGAGATTTCGAGTGCGGTTGCGACTGCATTAGTGACTCGCAATCAGGTTGTTGCGACTCGAAACCTCATAATGAGTCGAAACCTTACTCGAGATCTCATAACTAAGTCGAGATCTCAAAACTTGTAACAACCCGACTTTATGAAGTCAAAGTGTAAGTCAAAGTCAAAGTCAAAGTAAGAAAAGATTGCTAATGCAATCTGTCATTCCTTGCTTAATTATTACTTGTACTTCCCAACTCGTTAATCGACCCTTTAATTTATGTTAACTTAGTTGTATTATGTGGAGTTATGATGCAATAAACGCAGTTAAACGCTAACACTATCACATCGCTATCGCATCGCAACTCGAATTACAGGTTATGGATATTGTTTTACGTGTGTGTGCCATTATGTGTTACTTGTGCATGATTACTTTTGTTTTGTGGTGATTATTCGCAAACGCAATCGCAACCCTATCACAACGCAATCTTATCACGAACTTGAAATTTAAGGTTTATTTGTATGTTATTTAGGAGTTAGGTTATTTGTGTAACTATTGTTTAATACTATCGCATCGCTAAATCGCAACGCAACGCATCGCAACGCTCAATGCACGAAATGAAAAGTCGGAAACCAACTCGCTGAAGCCCTTCGATCGAATGACCATTCGATCGAATGGTCATCTGTCTGGATGACCATCCGATTGGATGGCCATCCGATCGGAAGGCCCTCCGACCCCTTTACTTCACACCACATTTCCTCCTCACCACCTATAAATATCACCTATCACATCACTATTCATGTGATGTGACAGCTCTCGTTCGACCAGCACGCTCTTGGCCCATTTTCTCTCGATTACTCGTGATTATTGTAAGTTTTCACCTCAAGTTTTGTACTTCTGTCATCTACACACACTTTCTCATCAATTTCACCAACAAATCTCAACTTTTCACCATGAAATATGTGGATTTGGGTTGTTCTAGGGTGATGTCATCATGGGTTCTCATGAACACCAAAGTGTGACCTCATTCCACCAAGAACAACTCAGATCTAAGGGATTTCAACATGATTAAACACTGATTTTGTCACAATCTAAACATTTTCCAACTGATTTCCAGTTTTTCTTCAATATTCTTAACTTTTCACTCGAAAACGATAGAATCTGTGCTCGGTCAGACCTTCTACTCATTCCATAGTGAAGTGTCGGTCTGAGAATGGGTTACTATCAACGAGACAACCGACTTACGGGTTGAACACGAAGATCCATCAAGAACAGTTACTGATCAAACGGGGTGATTCCCATCCGATCGGATGACTTGGGCTTGATGGGGTTCCCGTTGTTTGACACGTTGTCATGCCGTCTCGGTTTAATCGCGAAACTTCCTAAACGTAGCTAAAATTTTACAAAACTTTCCAACTCGAACAAGTCGCCCGGACGAACGGCCATCCGATCGGATAGCCATCCGATCGAATGGTTATTCGGCCCAGAGACTTGTGTTGTTTATGTCACGACCCCCGACCCTACCGTGGATGGGAACGGGAGCTGTGAAGCAGCCACGTGGTACCGGTGGTTATAAAAAAAAACATTGCAGCGGAAATATTCATCAGGATCGTGAGTTAGGAAAAATATCAGAGTTTTGAAACACCGGATTTTATTTATTAAACATGTGGGGATAAACCCATGTTTTGCAAAGGTAGCTTTAATATGGGATAAATCCAAATACATAGAACAGCTTTTATTAATTTAATTTGACTGATAAAATAAGCCACTTCTGTAAGCCTTTTGGTGCCGTATCCCAACTCTTATTCCAATCTACTGTAATCACCTGAAACGCGTTTTAAAAAGATTTGGTCAGCAGGAAATACTGGTGAGTTCATTCAGTTTGTACAAAAGACACATTGTTATAATATACAGTATTAAGAGCGATTACAATGTTTATATATCAACCAATTACCCCAAATCGGTATTTGTCACTCGACTCGATTCTGTGACTATGGTCATATCACCCATTGGCTAACCCGTTGTCCAATGGTGAAGATTATCAAGTAATGTATACAAAACCCCACATACCGGCAGTAATTGAAGATTACAAAGACTTAATCCCTGTAATTATAACTTTGAAAACAAATAGGGTTTTGGAAATAATTTGGTAAAAAGAAGAATGACTCACCTTGGTAGCATATAGTCTTGATTAAACAAGCATCTTGATTCTAAGTCTTCTGGTAATTTAAGCGTCTATTTTGATTGTAAGTGTATAGTGCAGAGTTTTCTGATAGTTAAACACTTAGTTTAACAGAGTGGAATACGTATTAGTGTAAAACCATATCAAACCTAACGATGGTCACGAGATCAGGACCTTAACGAAATTCACAAAGTATAGTCTTATTTAGACAGCACTTTGGCATTCGTTAGTTGGTTCCCGAATAGATTGGAAAAAATATCGTATCGATGATTATTGGTTAGAACACCAACGTATAGAGAGAAGAATAGAAGAATTGTGCAAAGAAAATGAAATTCTAGACTCCTATTTATAGGTAAGGAGTATGAAATTTCCTTAACCATTAAGTTTCCTTAATCATTAAGTTTCCTTAACCATTAAGTTTGCTTAACCATTAAGTTTGCTTAACCATTAAGTTTGCTTAACCATTAAGTTTGCTTAACCATTAAGTTTGCTTAACCATTAAGTTTGCTTAACCATTAAGTTTGCTTAACCATTAAGTTTGCTTAATCATTAAGTATTATGGTTTAGCAGCTTCCTGATTATGAATTCTAATTTCTAACTACAATGGAACTCGTATTAGTGTATTAACTCAATTCAACTTTAACGATAATCACGAGATCGAAACTCTCACAACGAATGACAAAGTATAGCCAAATATTGGCAGTACTTAAACATTCATTGGATCGGTTCTAATCGATCGGATATAGTATTGTACCAGTGATTAGAGTTATTACCCTAATAATGGGCAGAGTTTCGGGATTTAGAAGGTATGATATCGAGCTACTATTTTGCTATAATAGAAGCTAAGAGAAAGAAAAGAATTGAGCAGTTTGAAATGCCCAAACTTCGTCCAATTTATAGCTGAAATTTGGGTCTCTCGCGGCCCGCGTAAACTTGAAGGGGGGTCCTTCGCGGCCCGCAAAGGCCATAAAGGCGGCAGTAGGGTTTGCTGAGTCATCGGTGTGGTCTTGACATGTGGATGACACGTGTCCCGCAAGCTTATCCGGAAAATACAGAGCTGTCGCGCCCCGCGTAGACTTTTCTTGAGTCTTTGGCGGCCCGTGACCAACTTGAAAATTTTGATTTTCTTGATTTTACATGAAATGTAGGGTTTTAGGGGTCCGAGTCTTTACTTACGAAGCGTTGTAGGACATTTTTGTGTGAGTCGTTACAGTTTAACACTTAAACGATTTCAAAAGTTTCAAGGAATATAGTCTCCACTCGGATTGCCATCCGAGCAGACGGCCATCCGTCCAGATGACCGTCCGACCGGACGACCTGAAGGGTAGAGACATTCCATGTCTTTTGAAATGCTACAACAAAAACTTCAAAGTTCCATCATACACAAACACCTCCATCCCAAACGGACAACCCTCCGAGCGAATGGCCATCCGTCCGGAAGGTCATCCGATCGGATCACTATCCGTCGCTCAGTTCACTCGACACCGTTTTACGCACCGTTCAACGCTTATACTCTCGTACTGTGTTCAGGCTAATCTCCCAGCGCTCCCTTCAATCCATGACTGTGTTTATTCGTAAACACGATCTGTGAGTATACTCGATCCCTTTATGCTTAACGCACTTTTGGCTGTTACATACGTTACCTATATCAAATCACATCGATCACACAACGCAAACACATTTTATATGCTAACCGCTCTGCATGTTATACATGTTACTCGATGAATGCTTGTATATTATGTTTACACAGTGATTGTTTCCTGACACCTTAGCAACGATAGTACTATAGTTTGGACTCAGCACCTGTCGTGGACAGGGGTTGTTAAGGGCTTTTCTTCACATGTCACAGTGGTGATGTGTGTTGTGCATTCTACAACTCGTAGTCACGTCTGTGCATATTTCATTGTCGATAACGTACTTGTTTCACATTTCTACGTACTACATGATGGTTATGCGTAAATCGCTTTCGCTACTATTATGCTATTAAACTTGTATGCTCACCTTTACACTATGTGTATTGACTTTATTTTAACGTATGTGGCAGGTGCTTAGGATGCTTTTGGTTTGCTAGCTGCTATGGAAATCGAGCTAGGAAAGTCTACAAACGAATTAAATAAAATCTGAGTTGTCGAAACACTTTATTTGTCTTTGAGATACTATATCTATAATAATTATTTTGTTGGATATGTTATGGTATGGGACGTAATGTAAAAATATTCAGTAATATTAGTTGTTATGGATTTCTCCTGGACAATCTGTTTCGCTCAGTGCCGCGCCCCGATGTTTCTGCCATCGGTTGGGGTGTGACAAAACTGAGTCGAGACCTCACTCGAAATCTCATTATAACTCAAGATCTAACTCGAGACCTCACTCAAAATCTCATTACTTTATTAAGCTGTTAATGTGAACTAAAATTTGGTTTTTTAAATACTTAATTAATCAGATAATTTTGCAAAAACCAAAATAGCTTAACTTGAATGAGATTCTGATGTATCATTTCTGGCCAAAGCTGATTTGATACATCTATTTATCGTTTAAGTATTACGAAAGCTATGTTAAATATGCATTACAAACGTGAATGTCTTATTTCTGGCCAAAGCTGATTTAATTCATTTATGTCTAGCATACTTGACAAGTGCATAACTAAAGTGATTGTCTCATTTCTGGCCAAAGCTGATTTGTCATGATTACTTTGCACACATGCTTAAATGATTACACTTCTGGCCAAAGCTGATCTGTCTTCGTTTAAGTAGAACTTTAACTAAGTCTATTATTTTGATGTTAGTAATAGACATATCACAACCTCTTCACATAATGATCCTTCATTAATCTTATGATCATTTTAGTCTGCCTTACTTTTTTAAGTACCAATAACTTTACTCACTATAACTTTCTTCTATAAATTAGTATAACCTAATATGTTTTGCCTTATTTAAAGTTTCTATAAGAATTAGCTCTTAAATTAAATCCTTGATTATCTCTTAAGACACGATAATCCTACTTCTCTCTTCTGATAAAGGTACTACAGAAGAAAAGTAGAGCATGATGAATAGGACAAATCGAACATGATGTCTCTTATGATAATCAAGAACTCTCTAACAAAATGCTATCACTAAATTTATTCCAGATTAAGTTTTTCCTAAGACTAATCTCTTTTATATGGAATAATCAGAAGAACTCCTAAGATGCATGTCTTCATTTAAAATTCTAAACTATAAGGTTAAGTGATATATGTGAATACATCATAATGTACAGTACCATAACCCCTAAAATTAAGGGCTTACGCATGGAAATAAGTACATTTTCTAGTACATTACATACTAAAATTTTCACTTGTACAATTTGATGCCTTATAAATAAACTATAACACTCAAAAGTACCAAAGGAAAATGAGTGTGTTAATAAGCAACATATATACAAAAAAATAAATGTTTGAAACTGGAAAATAAGATGTTTTTCACCTTACAACCACTGAAACCTTAAAGGAGGACTGTTCTAAGGTCCATAGTCAAAATACAAGTACAAAATTCCAACTCTAAGGTTTTTCAAGGGAGAATCTCACTGCATAATTATGCCATTAGACTAGGCATAAGCAACGAGACTATCCATTATTCAAAAGAACAATTGGATAAGTTAATTAGGTAGTCACTTACTAATGATATTTAAGTCTGCTAATTTTAATATTCCTATTAACACATGATTAGTTGACTCTAGTTCTAAACGTTTCCTTACCAGAAGTCAACAAATAACTAACATGAGAGTTAGTGACAAAATTAAATGTTAAGGCTATAAGAACCATAATAAGCAATCTTCTAACAAAGCCTTTCGATACCTTACATATTCTGAAGATTAATCAGAATATAGTATCATAATTAAGCAATGTTATGAAGGTTGTGAGGTTTGCATAGTCAACATAAAGTCACACTTACCTTAAACTCTCATTTTATTTGTTCTAAATATCTGGATAGAAACATTACTAAGATGAAACTAGATTGAACCTTATATTTTCACAACTTTTGTTATGCAAATGAGAATTTGACAAAAGGAAAATGAGACTTATAAATTTCATCCATTATAACCGAAATTCATGAGAAATCATGACATGGTTAATGAGGATGATTTTTTCATCTAATCTCATTCTAAGTGATTTTAAATCATGACGTTAAAGCCCTAAAATATGACTTGGCTTAAGGAATAAGTATGGGTCCATCATAAGTCATTCATTGACATTCGTGGAACTTAGAATATTCAGACATAATTCATTTATCATTTAAAGACTATCTACTTGTATCTAATTTTTGTCGCATATGGCCCACGGTCTTAGAAGAAATCTATTCATATATATACTTAATATGATTTCTATTAAATATGTCCCTAAAGTTTCTTATGACATCTGGATGTTAATGAAATCAAATAAAGTCTAACGTATATATGATAGGTTCCCACATCACGTACCTAATTGAAACTTCTCTTGTAGCATTTATAGAGATATCAAAGATCAGTGGGAGCATTAAGTGTCTTAATAATAACTTGCAATAGTTGCAAGAGGTGGGGGAGTGAAAATTTCACATTACCTAAATTTACACCTCTTGTACAAGACACTACTCTATCTTGACACTGTTCTATCAAAACTTGTCTCCTTAAAATATAATGCTACACTTACAAAGTTTCATTGTTGCTTAATTGTGGGCACACTTAGATTTCTTACCTAAACTAACATAATCCTCAACAAGAGAAATTACAACAACTAACGTCATTAATTTGTTTTCTCTATTAGAATCTGTTGGTCGTTAAATATTGACCCTAAGCATGCCGAGTTCATTAAGATTTCTAAGGTCAGTGGGAGCAGTCAAAGTCCTTATTATGACTTGCAAGGAATACAAGAGGCAGGGGGAAGAGTGTCATTAAAATTTACTCCGAATTTAACTCTGATTACACCTCTTGTACACCATACTGCACCAACTCTTACAAACTTAGAATGAAAATGATAGCAACCTGACCAAGAGCTAATCCATAAAACTGAAACTTCTAATAAACCCAATAATCAACTCAGGAGGTCATCTAGGTTTCAAAACCTACTAACTTTGATGATTACATAACCTCCCTAACTGAAGTTGAAATGGATTTTGGAAATGTTTACTGATCCTATCTCTTCAAATTAAGCCATTAGCGTCAATCAATCCTCCGAATGGAATAAAATAGTTTTCTAGTAAAACTGATTTTATGTGTTCGTATAACGTTTAGGATTTGATTGAATTACCTAAGAGTGTTCATAACTAAACCAAATCCTAATATAAGTGTTAAGACACGAAGAAACATTATTGATTGTTAAAGGTTATACTTAGGAAGAGATAAATTATCAAAGATTTCTTTGAGGATCATCATTGTTCTAGTAGCTTATAATAGTTTTGAGCTGCATTAGATGAACATTAAAACAATTTTCTCTAACAATTGGCTGACATATTTACATGTTCATAAAAAACCTGAAAGTTCCAAACTGAAGGTTAAAGAACACTTTATTTGTAAGCCAATAAAATCCATGTATGGGTTAATGCAAACATCATAATGTGATGAAATCTTAACGCAATTATTTTCATCAAGAATCAAAGTGGATTAATGTACCAACCTCAAAATGAGTGGGAGCAACTAAAATAAACTTGTCTATATAGATGACATTCTTTTGACAAGTATATGTTACATAAGTCAAAGCATTGTTAACACAAACTTTGATATAATAGAACTCAGAGATATCTTTTACATGATAGATATCATAACATACCGAGATAGACCCAATGGGACATTAGTTTCGCTCCATAAGTTTAATTTTAATGGCTCCTTACATATGTAACAAACAATACTGTTCTCCTTTAGAGGATAATGGGATAAATGAGATTATTTCCTTACGCTTCATTAATTAGAAGCCTTATGCAAGTTCAAGTCTATACTCGTTTAGATATTACTCACATTGCAACACACTAGATATGCCTAGATTAATGTGAAGCATCTAATGGAGTATTGCAATATCTTTAAAAGAAACACGAGGCTACAATTTAAAGAAGAAGTGAGAACTAAAACCGGTTGATTACCCTAACTTTGTAATATTCAAAGATGACAAAATGTAATTTCGGGTAAATCTTTATGTCAGCAGACAAAACCTATCTCATGGAGGAGTCATAATAAACTGATAACAACAACCTAAGTTATAATGACATAATATGGTCACTAAATGTTGTTGGAAATTTATCAGTGGACTCATAAGTTTATTAACTCTACATAATTAATATATTGAAGACTTATTGTGATAAAGTTAGCTACCATGTCTCCTTGAACAGTAACAGTTCAAGAGGTGCTGCATTAAGTTTCGATACACAATTAATTATTCGTTTATGAACGAATTGAGGAAACTAAGTTTTTATATCGAAAACATTCATGATATGCTTAAGGATCCTATAACTGAAGGGCTATTACCCATAAGTCTTATTAAGAAAGCTCATAGACGGGTTTTAATTTATGGCCGTGTGCAACTGCATATCGTACTATGAATGACTAAGTATTAGTTAATTTTCCTCATCATTTTGATTTTGTATGTCTCTAAGCATATGTTAAACCGGTATAATGGCATATAGACAAATAAAGTTACAAATCAAACAAAGGGCTTATGCATATTTTGATCATAACGATTAGGTTTTAAATTGATGCTATAGTATGACTAATGGGGGTCCTGAGTCGCATAATGATTCAACGGCTGTATTTCTCTGCTATAGTTCTTGGTTTAAGGCTAAAATGAGTGTTAACTCCTGATCAGGCTTATCTTTTTTTTTTTGAACGGCGAAAATTCTATGATTATAGAACAAGGGCCAGCAAGCTGTAAAACTCAAAAGTACATGAAATAAACAAACTAAAAGGAACTAACCAAAACATGAAAATACAATCCTTACTTTATGATATCTCTAATATTGAATTCCTTCCACCTCTCCCATACTAAGTTCTTTATTTTTGCTTTTTCTTTGATCCACAGAAACGATAACTCTTTTATTCCATCCACCTTATTTGTTACCAATCCTTCCTTTATATTGAATTCCACGTCATTTCTAGACTTCCAAATTTGCCACAAAGTTGTCATAACTATAGCCTTGATTATTTTCTTCCATTCCTTCGATCCATTGTATGCTTGTATTCGTTCGAATAATTCTTCACATGATGCAATATTTTCTTGTATCGGTGGTTTTAACCAAACCAAGATGTTCCACCAAATTGCCCGGGACTTCAAACGATTTATTAGTAGATGTTCCACCGACTCCTCCTCTTTTTCACACCTTAAGCATATCTGATCTTTCAATTGTATTCCCCTCCGTGCTAGTTCCACTTTGACCGCTATACTTCGTTTTATTGCTCTCCATACAAAAAGGTTTACTTTTGGAGGTAGGGGTGTTCACGATCCGATCCGATCCGATCGAGGGTCTGCTCATGCTCGGATTGAATTACAACCGATCCGAGCGGATCAAATTTGTAAAACCGATCGCAAAAGTGATGCTCATGCTCGGATTGAATTTGAATCGATCCGATCGGCTCGGTTTCGCTCGGTTTTTATCAAATCCTAAAAAAAGCGAGCGAATCGTTTTCGCTCGATTGAATAATAAGGCTTCGTTCAACAAAAACAAATTCTAACTTAAATTGCGAATACAAAAGCAACATAAAATAAAGTGCGAATACATAAGAAACACAAAATAAAGTGCGAATACAAAAGCAACACAAAATAAAGTGCGAATACAACCAACTAGGCCCGACTAGCAAGAAGCTAGAAAGGACCTGGGACAAACAACAGCTAATCACCAACCATGTTTACATCAACCATCTTTCTCTATGCTACTATAACAAACATACCAAACAGAAACATAACATACCAAACAGCAGATTAAAAAAACAGCAGATTGAAGAACTGTTGAAGACCGTCCGAAGATTGAAGACTAGAGACAGCGGCGATATGTGTGTCGGAGATTAGAGGGTCGGAGACGGAGACTGTGAGTCTGTGACTGTGAGTCTGTGACTGTGGAGACCGGAGAGTGAGACCGAGATTAGAGCGGCAATTTGAATACGACTGATTAGGGAAGAATAGATTTAGGGTTAGATACTTAGATTTATATATTAAATATTAAGTTGGGTTGAATGTTATTTGGGCTTTTAGTTTTTTTTGGGCTATTATATTTTTTTGGGTTTTTATCTATAAAATCTATAATATAAATATATATATTAATTATTAATAAAAATAATTCGAGCGAAACCGAGCGATCGAGGAGCGAGCGGAGCTATGCTCATGCTCGGATTGAATTTGAATCGAACCGATCTGATCGGCTCATTTACAAAGTGAGCGGGAATCGAACGAGCATTTTTCGAGCATTTTTCGAGCGATCGTCGAGCAGTTTGGATAGCCCTATTTGGAGGTACCCATTTATTCCAATGTTTCCACGGAACATCTCCATCATCCAATGAATTTTTTGCGATTTCATATCTTAATAATGCCACTGATATTGCCTCACTTTGCTTTGGTTTCCATCCAGTGACGGATCCAGAAATATTTTCCTATGGGTTCACTTTTTTTTGTTGGTCAAACTTTCACAACCATATGTTAAGGTTTTCAGGCTGGGTCGGGTCGGGTCACTTTTTTTGGCGGCCAACCTTTTCGGTTCGGTTCTTCAATCTCTTTAAATTCATAAATCATATAATTGAAAATGAAACTTCAATGCAGTGAAATTATTTTAAACTTTGATTTTTTTTTTTTGCAAGTAAACAAACTGCACCGCTACCCCTTTCTGAATAGCAAACCCTAGCCTATTAAAGACAAACCCTTGCCCCCTGTTGATGAGCAACTGCTGTGGACAACCTTTTGGACCCTAGTCAACAAACGGATAGCTTCTGGAGCTAGGGAGCCAAAGGTGTCGAAGGCGAAGGGGACAAAACAAGTATAAAGTTTGGGTTTATTCAAGATCCAACTTAAAAATTGAACCTGTTCAGAACTATCTACAGGATTTGGTTAGTGATCAACATCTTTGTATATTTAGACTCCATAATTATATAGCAAGTTATCATCTAAAGAAACACTATTTTAATTCGATCATCTTTTTACCATATTTAAAAAAGTTTATATCTAATGGTTTCACCACCTACTGCCCCGCTCACCTATTCTTAATTTGCGATTAGGTTGCTCTTTTTACTCTGAAACTAATTGAGAATAAACTAATAGCAAATTAAGAATTTGAAGCTAATAAACAATTTCAAAGTTATGTTGAAACAATTATCTCTTTGGTGAAATCTGAATCTGGCTCAAAGCTAAAAAATCCAACTATTTGGAATGGGGGCGTTGATGGCAAATGGAAACCCTATTTTGAAAATGTATGGGGAATGTCAGCAAAAAACCGTTGAAGAAATGTGGATCGGGAATCGAACTCGGAAACTCTTGCTTAGAAAGGAGGCGCAACACCACTGAAACATCTGATACATTTTGTTATGGGTTCACTTCTAATCAATTTATGGGTTCCTTTTGTGATTTCTTTTTACATTTTCACTAAAATTTTCAAACCGAATGGGTTCCTGGGAACCCGATCTTTGATGGTAGATCCGCACCTGTTTCCATCTCCATGTATCTTCTTTAGCTTCTGTCTTGTGGCCCATCAAATTTTTTTTCAATTCCTCATGTTGTTGCTGCTCCTGTTCGCTCCTTACCCCTTGGCTCCATTCCCAGGCCCAACTATATATATTCCCTTCCAATCTTACACATTGACTAAGATCAGGCTTATCTAATACTCATAGTAAATGATTACTCGGCTCAGTGGGAGAATGTAAGATTAAATATATTATGATGTTATATTTGATCTAGTAGCCATTATAATCATTTATATTATATAGATCAAAATATATAACCACCTATTATTTAATTAGTTGGCAATTGTTGATGGGTCATATTACCCTTATTAACTAATTAGTGTTTCCTTTTGGGTGCATATATAAGGAGACTAATGTAGAGGTTAAATGGTTAGACTTCAAGAAAAACCTAATTACTCAATAACATCAAATCACCTCCTCTCCATAACCGATTACCCTTTATCGGTTCTCTTATCACCATCATTAGATTGCACCCTAAGGAGGAACCAGATCAAGCTGACAATCATGTCAAACCTTATTGCTGCGTCTCCATCTGGATTTTCTGTTGGCCTATATTGCTGCAATCAGGTGTGTTATTCATGTTTTCCATTATGCCTGAAACAGAATCATCATAAAGACAATGGCTTCAAGGGGTTAAGGCAATTGCGACCTCTCCTAAGGCTATAGGGTATGGGGGTCATTATTGGGACATGATTTGCCACTTAGGAACATGAATGGAAGTCTACACCACCCCCTTGATTGATCCACCATGGTTTGCATGGATTAAACCATGGCAACCATGGTCCTTCTTTCCATTTTTCAACAAATCATTTCCTTTTTTCTTTAGTCAAAGATAAAGTAAAATAAATAAGGGGCTAGTGGTTTAGGTCATGACCACACCCTTAGGGTAGTGGTTTTGGATGGTGGATTAGAGATGGGTTAGATGCCACTAACATGAAGGGTCATGGTGGTCATGAGGGTCATGACCACACCCTATAGCCTAATAACGATTAAGTGCTTACAACTGTGTCACATGATTGCTCTTTCATTTTCATACTCTCCCCAAAGAAAAAGAATCCTAGAAATAAATGAAGCAACAAAGTAACAGAAGCATTAATTTTAAAACCAAATATCATCATAAGATAAGCCAACTTCAAGAAAAGAAGCCCATTATGGCTTCTGTTTTGTTCTTCAAGATTAAGATACGAGGAAGATGAAGAAAATGAGACATGATGTAAACTAAATTTGGTAATAAACCTCAAAATTTCATAATAAATGGCAACAAAAGGACCCATTCAACAACCTTAAAAACCATAAATGAACAAGCCTGACGGTTCTTCTTTAGGTAATTTCCTTCCATTTCTTGTAAAATCACTTTTGCCTTTTCTATTAGACCTGCATTTATAACAGTCTGTTGCAAAACATATTAGGCCCCCCCTAGTGGGGGTTTTTGAGTGTTTTTTCCTCCAAAAAAAAAAAAACGCCCCTCCACACCTTGGAACCGCCCCTGGGTGTTTTTTTTTTCAAAAAAATTGGTTTGTCATTCTTTTTTCCATGCCGTGTTCAAAAGTTTTGGCCAATGACAGGTTGGATGGTTTTTGTTTGCCCAATAACATTTTTGGATGATTTTGTTTTATTTAATTGTTTAACACCCCTTTTAACATAATGCCCACAATGCCCACATCTTCACTACATCCATTTTAGAAAAAAAACGCCCCATAATACCCTATTGCTGACTGGACTACCACATGATGCAAAACGCCCAAGAGTGGGAGCATTATTTGTGTATTTCCCTACACATATTCTAAGTTGATCAGATTTTATGCACAAAATGAAGATGAGTAACCAATTAACATTGTTTTTGTTGTTGTCACTATGCACAAAATGAAGATCAGTAACCCATTAACATTGTTGTAAAAAAAAGAGACAAAATCTTGAAACAATAAGAAAGTTTCAATATTGTTCCAATCATGCAAACTTTTCTCTAACTATAAAAACGACTCCCGTTTTTGAACTTTTTTTTATAGTTGTTTAAATTAAACGACCTTGAAGGGGTATGGTCCCAAATATCGCGTCAGCACGACCGCGAATGACCATTACCCTCGTTAAAAACCCCCAACAGCAATTAACTATCCAGTGTCCGCGTAAGATACACGCGAACACTGCGGTCCAATCTGTCCATTGATGAGAAGGCTTACCTTAAAGACGGAAACTAATGTTACGCATAGCGATGCGACACCCCACCGCATCCTATGAACATTTTCGTCACGACAAGGGATCTGGACAAACAGTAAGTCACTCAACAGGCGATGCGGCACAACACCGCATCCCTCACAAATCATGGATGGAACAACCAATGCGGGAACAACATCAATGACCGCAGGCAGCGATGCGGCCTGGCACCGCATCTTGCCTACAAAGCAAGTGGGTCTGACAACACAGTGCAAGTGGCACTGGGAACAGTCACCTACTAGCCCACGTATGAACAAAAGTCTGACACCACAGCCGGACGTGGCATCACCGCAGCATCCGACAGGTCTGACACACCTGCAAATAGCTGTGCGATGTCAGACTAGCTACTCAACTACCCTCCTTCACTCATCGGCTATAAATACTCACCCCAAACCAGGTTTGAGGTATCACTTCCGAACTCTCTCAATACTACTACTATCATACTTTGCTTCCCAAGCAACTTACTGATTCTCACGCCGGAGAGTGGTAACAAGGAGCACCCCCCACCCCATCCTCCTTGTTACGAGTCACGGTTTGTTTCCTTGTGCAGGAAACCCACCACCAGACGATCCAGCCAACGATCCTCGGAAAGAAGGGATTAACCCTCTTGACGAGACCAGTGAGTTAACCCTACCCGGTTAACCATTGTTTCATCATTGGCGCCCACCGCTACTCTTAGCACTTTTTTCCAATCATCCTTTTCTTTCCAAAGATGTCTGATCGTCAAAACAATACTACCGGGGATAACCTAAACCCCACACATCAAGGGCCTGCGAGAACCAATCCCCTAGGCCCAAATGCCGAACACATTGGCACATCAGCGCAAGGGGGCGTATCCCTTACGTTTGGACATGATCTGTCACAATACGCTGCTGTCATACCTCCAGGCATGAACCCTCACACCTGGTATGACCAACAAGCGGCCCTTCTGGCCGCAACGTATAACAGAGCTTGTGCAGACGAGCAAGGAGGTATCGGACCTACCCCGATACCGCGTACACCTGCCGGTCGTGTTTTACGATACGACGACAGGACCCCCACACATCCAGCCTCCAGAAGCAGGCAGGAAGACCGCGGCTCCTCATATTGTGATGTCCGCACAATCAATGAGGACGATTCCTCATACGGGTCCCGCCGCAGGGACTCCGTACATAGCCGCTTAGGCTCTCAAGATGAAAGAAGGCGGCAGTCTACAATGCGCCGCAATACAAACATTCATAGCCGTTTGGGACCACAGTCCCACCATGAAGGGTATGGCCATACTGATCCTGATGACAGTACATACCGCGGGGAGTCCCATGCCACTAACAGCAGACCGGGAGGACGCGATTATGTTCCTCCCACTCAACCCCGCACTACATACCTCCGCGCTGCAAAGCGCAACCAGGGCAAACCTTACAGGCCGAAATCTGCGGCCGAAAACTCTAAATTTGTCCCAGAGATCGCCAACGCCGATGTCACGACCACAAAATTCCCATTAAACATCGGGAAATACAACGGCTCGACCGACCCAGATGATCACAATAACATCTTCGTCGGTGCTGGGTGTAACGGTCGGTGGGACGAACCTACCTGGTGCCATTTTTTCCCACAGACCCTAACAGGTCTGGCCAGGGCATGGTTCGATTCTCTCCCACCAGCATCACTGACCTCATTCGAGGACTTGCAACAAAAGTTCCTCGCACACTTCAGCCAACAACGACGCCATGAACGTGATTCAATGGACGTCATGAACATCTGGCGCAGGGACAACGAATCGCTCGACGCATTCGTTGTCCGTTACAATAAAGAAATCCTAGAGATAGGCGACGTTGACAACCAGATGGCACGTAACCATTTCATTGTTGCAGTCAAAGACGAACAAATGGTTATGAACATTTCAGGCGGCAACGGCTTGCCTAAGAGGTGGGAAGATGTCATGGCTAAGGTTAAAACCTATGCCCAAACGCAGCGGTCTCTAAGACCGCACATGTCAAAGGCACAACCCCTGGCGGAAGGCCAGTCTTCCCGACAAGAATCCAAGCGCAACAATAAGCGCAACAGGGACACATGGAATCGCGGCAGCGATCCCAAGGCATATGTCCCCCGGAACAACCAGCCCGACGCAAGGGCTACAATCAACGCCCAACGGGAAAACCGGGCGTCCAAGAAAGAGTCTCGGGACCGTAACTGGACCGAGATCAACCAGTCGCCAAGCGACGTTCTCCTCACGGATGCACAGTTCCTGAGACCGGCCCAACCAATGAAGTCCAAAAAGAATCAGGATCCCGCACTCTGGTGCGAGTATCACAAGGATTCGGGCCACACCACAAACAACTGCATCAGTCTCCGACTGGAGATTGAGCGAGCCCTAAAGGAGGGGAAATTGCAACACCTTTTGACAGGCGCACAAAAAGCCACAAAGCGCATCACTCCCCACAACGAGGGCACCTCCTCGGGTAAAAGGGCCATGTACGTGGCCTCTACCCACATGATCAATGGAGGGAAAGGAAGACCGCGTAAGGCGGCGAGAAGACCGGACAATGACTGGAAGGACGAGCAAGTCGTCTTTCCAAAAGTCCGAGGCGGACCGCGCGATAGGCGCGCCGTGGTTATCACTGGGCACCTGGCTCACTACTGCACCGAACGATTGTTCATCGATCCGGGCAGTACGTCCGATATTATATACGAGCAGTGCTTCAACCAGTTCGATCAAGAAGACAAAGATCGACTGCAGCCAGCAGACTACCCGCTGGCTGGATTTTCAGGAGAAACCGTGTTCCCCCTGGGACAAATTACGTTCCCTGTGTGCCTCACCAACGGAAGGCACACAAGGACGGAGGAGGTAAACTTCATGGTTTTACCTCACACCTCAAAGTATGACGTGATTCTCGGGAGGGAGTCCCAAGGCGACTTCAACATGATAACATCCGTCCCCCACTCTGCCATCGGTTTTCCAACCGAAACGGGGATCGCGATAATATACGCCCAAAGAGAAGTCATGTCTACGGACGAACTGCGTCCGACAAAGGTAGCAAGGCCTACCCCCAACACCCAACCAGAAAAATGGGTTCTTAATGCAAGACACCCAGAACAAACAGTCACGTTGGGCCATGCCTTAACACCTACCATCAGAGCGCGCCTGAAGCAACTTCTCTTCAGAAACCAAGATATTTTCGCATGGAAACCCGCAGATATGACAGGGGTACCACGTGAAATTGCGCAACACTTCTTGAATACCATGCCAGGTATCAAGCCCGTGATCCAAGGCCAACGCCACCTTGGATCAGCAAAAAACGCGGCGATGGAAGAGCAGGTACAGGAACTGCTCTCCGCAGGCATCCTGCGGGAAGTGAAGTACCAGACTTGGCTGTCCAACCCAGTCATGGTAGAAAAACCAAGCGGGGGCTGGCGCATGTGTGTCGATTACAAAGACCTCAATAAGGCCTGCCCCAAGGATTGTTACGCGCTTCCAGAGATCGACGAAAAGGTCGATAACCTCGCACCATTTCGATGGAAGTGCTTCCTCGATTGTTATAAAGGCTATCACCAAGTACAAATGGCAATCGACGATGAAGATAAAACGGCATTCCGCACTCCTATCGGGAATTACTGCTACACCAAAATGCCGTTCGGGCTGCGCAACGCGGGCGCAACCTATCAAAAATTGATGAACGACACCTTTCGCGGTCAAATCAGCAAAAGTGTCGAAATCTATATGGACGACCTGGTCGTCATGAGCATGGAGGAAAACACCATGCTCGACGACATCGACAGAACATTCCAAACTCTGCGAAGCGTTAACATGAAGCTCAACCCAGGGAAATGCTCGTTTGGAATGGAAGAAGGTAAATTCCTTGGATTCATCGTAACCAAAGATGGATTCAAGGTGAACCCGGAAAAAGTTCAGGCGATCGAGCGCATGCCATCGCCTTCTACGATGAAGGAAATGCAACGACTAGCCGGTAGGCTAGCCGCGCTCAATAGATTCTTAGCCAACCATGCAGCTAAGTCCTACCCTTTCATCAAGACCCTGCGGAGCTGTCTAAAAAAGGAACAATTCCAATGGACTGCAGAGGCCGAAAAAGCTTTCCGGGAAATGAAAGAGTGTTTGATCCAACTCCCAACTTTAACCGCACCACGAAAAGATGAGCCACTTATCTTATACCTGTCTGCCACGGACAACGCGGTAGGCGCGGTACTTATAGTGGAGCGGGAAGGAGTCCAAACACCCATCTACTACATCAGCAAAATGCTCAACGACCCAGAGACAAGGTACTCCATCATGGAAAAATTGGTACTGGCACTAGTGCACGCATCAAGACGTTTACGACGTTACTTTGCAAACCACGTCATCACAGTGTTAACCAATTATAGGATCGGCCCGATCCTATCCAAACCCGACATCTCTGGGAGGTTAGCAAAATGGGCAATCGAGCTGGGCGCGCTTTCACTAAACTATAAGCCGCGCCCCGCAATTAAAGGCCAGGTCTTGGCTGACTTCGTCGCTGAAATACCAGCGAACCGCATCCAAGAATGCGAAGAAGAACAAAACCCTGCGTCACAACCATCATCCACAGAAACCTGGGCACTGTTTACAGATGGTGCATCCAACGAAGATGGTTCTGGCGCAGGTTTACGACTTGTCAGTCCCGATGGCCAAGAGCTAACCTACGCAATACGCCTCGATTTCGAAAGTACAAATAACGAAGCAGAGTATGAGGCTCTACTGGCAGGGTTGCGTTTAGCAATTAAACTCGACGTCAAACATTTGGAAGCACACGTCGATTCACTACTAGTTGCAGGGCAGATACGTGGTGACTATACCGCAAAAGGGGATACCATGATCCTCTATCTCGAACAAGCACTGCAACTGAAGTCAAAGTTTACCTCCTTCAATATTCGCCACATCAACAGGAGTGAAAATAAACCAGCGGACGCACTATCAAAACTTGCGTCCACCAGCTTCCAACACCTGGCAAAAGAGGTACGCATCGAAATACTGCAAAATCCTTCAGTACCCCTGCGCCAAGTCAATGTCATCCAATACGGTACAACATCCTGGATGACACCGCTCATCGCATACTTACAATCAGGAGTTACCCCCGAAAGCAAGGCAGAGGCACGCAAATTGCAACACAAAGCGTGTCATTACCAAATGGTAGACGGTATCTTATACCGTAAATCATACCTGGGGCCACTCCTACGATGCGTCAACCCCCAAGATGCCACATACCTTATCAAAGAAATTCACGAGGGCATATGCGGCATTCACGCAGGACCACGCATGGTGGTAGCCAAAATCATGAACGCCGGCTACTATTGGCCGGGCATGCACCTGGATGCAGTCACAGTCCTACGCAAGTGTTTCAATTGTCAGCGACATGCTCCCAAGACCTTGCGTCCCAAGAACAACTTGATCCCCGTCACCACCGCATGGCCATTCCAAAAATGGGCAATCGATGTGGTGGGACCATTTCCAGACGCACCAGGAGCAGTGAAATTTATCATAGTCGCTGTTGATTACTTTACAAAATGGGTAGAAGCAAAGCCACTTGCATCAACCACCGCTATGATAACAAGGAAGTTCGTTTGGGAACATATCATCTGCCGTTTCGGTCTACCAATGTGTATCGTCACCGACAACGGTACCAACTTCGCTGCCGACGACTTTCAAAAATGGCTAAAAGAGCTCAACATTGAACACATATTCTCGTCAGTGGCACATCCGCAAGGGAACGGCCAAGTCGAGAGTATCAATAAAAGCTTAGTCGAAGGCATCAAAGCACGATTGGGAACAGCCAGACGCGGCTGGGTTGATGAACTCCCAAGTATTTTATGGGCTCACAGGACAAGCCCAAAAACAAGCAACGGCGAGACCCCCTTCAGCTTAGTCTACGGTACTGAAGCGGTGATTCCCGCGGAAGTAGGCCTCCCCTCACCTAGAATGTTGGCCATCAACAAGATGGACAACAATGAGGAACGCGGGGTTGACTTAGACCTCTTGGAAGAAAGGCGCGAAAACGCTGCCATCAACGAAGCCAAGTACAAAACTAAGTTGGAAAAGTACTACAATACACGCGTTCGTATTTGTACTTTCAACCCTGGAGACTACGTCCTTCGTGACAACGAAGCATCCAACGCAGAACGCCCAGGGAAACTTGCCCCCAAGTGGGAAGGACCATACCTCATTCAAGAGGTCCTGGGAAAAGGCGCGTATAAACTACAAACATTAGAAGGTGAAACTATCGCACGCACATGGAACGCACAGCAACTTCGACGCTGTTATATGTAAGCCATGTTTACTGCATGTAATCTATTGGGCCGCAGGCCATTTGCAAATAAATAAATAGACGATTCAATGCAATATTGTTTATTTATTTCTATTACAAATGCGTGTTACACCCTGAGGTATACACAAAAACAGATTAGCAAAATCTTCATTCGTGATACCCACACAGAATGGTACCCACACGCAACTATTGTAATAGGCCAGCAATGGCAATACTATTTAGCCAGAAACAAATCTTTATACTTGCATATCACCTAGATATGCAAAAGGCAATTACAGATTGTGTTACTCACAGTAATACTAAACGCATACAAATTCAAACATGCAAGTACTAAAAACACTTGTAAAAATTGAAACAACAATTCTTTATATTCAAAAGTTCCTACACCTGCGCGGAACACAAGGACTTTACATAAGTTTTGTAACGGTTACATAAGGGACCAAAAGAGGCACGCAGGCCAAATCTAATTTTCCTTTGTGCCACTGGGGCCCGCACCATCCGTGCCCTCCGTGCCCTCAACATATGGTTTTTCCTCATCGTCATCTTCATCAGCGTATAAGACGCGCAAGCGGTCCACATAATCCTCCGCCTCCAGACATTTTTCAAGTTCTTCAAGGTCTGTGAGGGTTGTATCATTAAACTCCTGAACCGCAGCAGCAAGAAGCGCTTCAGTATCCACGCCATGAAACCCGGACCGCTCATCAACAAGCTCGCCACTCACTGCAAGGTTCAAATGACTAATACAACGGTTGTAGCCAGCCTTGAAACCAGCATCCCGGGCACGATCCCTGATCTCGTTAATACCTGCTACGGTCTCGGGTGCGTCAAGAATGGCAGTAACAATCTGGGAAACAGGAATACAATGGTTAGCAAAGGCAAACCTACAGCAAAAATAACAAGGCAACGGATACTTACATGCCCGATCCCGTGAATACGCATCCATTCATGATCAGCCTTGAGCAACGCAAGTGAAGAAGCGTGGCTATCTCTAGCCTCTTCAGCCTCTCTTGCCCGCACTTCAGCTTCAGCAGCACGGGCATAGACTTCTTCAATAGCGGCCCCCCGGGTCCGCACTTCAGCCTTTTAAAACAAGGAATCAGAAGTATGCAAAAAGATTCAACAAACTTATGTAACACATTTTTCAAAGTTAGGGAAAACTTACCTGAAGGTCCAAGATAGTTTTGCTTAACCTGCTGCGGTCAACATTTGCCCCTTCAAGAGCTTTTGCAGCACGAGCTTCCGCCTCCTTGGCCTCTTCCAGAGCCTTGGTAAGACGAACCTCTGCTTCCTTGGCCCCTTGGGCAGCCGCAACAGCCTCAGCTTTCTCTTTAGCCAACGCAGAAACTGCTGCCTTGGCATTAATAAGCTCCTGACGAACATGAAAGAGAGTTTCATTCTGTTTACCCCAAGATTCTTTCCAAGTCTTGCGTTCATCAGATAGCGTCTTGCGCTCATTAGAAAGAGTTTCTTTCCAACGATTACGCTCATCAGACAGCAGTTTTGCAAGAGTACGAACCTGTTTAAGCTCAGCAGTTGCAGCCCATTCTTCAGTCTGCATATGCTTCTCAAACGCAGCTCTGTCCCTCTCAAGCTGCTCTCTATCCCTCTCAAGCTGCTTTGCACCCTCACGTGCAGCCTTCACCAACTCCTCGGCCTCGGCCCGTAAACGCGCATTCTCCTCCCCCTCGCGCCCCAGCACCTTGCACTTCTCCATAAGGGCATTCGCCATTATGGAGCCCCCCACAAGCATGGAGGAGAGTTGGTTCATCTGGACCTCAGTCGGTAAAGAACGGGCCCGGTTTACCTCAAAAGGGGTACCCAAACCATTCAAAACCTCCCTACAAGCGGAGGGGTCAACGGTAATGTCATCCCCTTGCAATACAGTCCACGGGGGGCGGTGATAGGACGTAGCCCGGCCTTCTGTGTAGGAGCGATAATAATACTCCAATTCAGTCTCGTCGGGCTGAATAGGAGTCTCTACAAAACCCGCACCACCAGCAGAACCGGAAGCCTTCTCGGCAACAGGAGACTTTGGCTTTCCGGTGTAACCAAACTTCAAATCCATATCAACAGTATCCTCTGGGGTGATAACATTATCACTCGAATCAACCGTGTCATGGATTTGAGCCGCGGGACCCTTCCCAGTGTCCACCCCCCGCACAGAGGCTTCAGGAGTAACAACCTTATGAACCCCCGCACCCGTAGCAGTGTTGTGCGGGGGAGGGGGAGGAGGAGCATCAAAATCAAAGAACCCTTCATCTTGCGGTTCTGAAATCAACACAGATACTTTAAAGTAACAAGTTTAAACACATAATACTTGTTAAAGTCACGCATCACATACCAGATACAACCGCAGGCTTCCTTGGTCCAACAAAGGCCTTGCGCCTGGTCTGAATTTTCGGCTTTTTTCTCCCTCCAGCATCACCAGCTTCCTCCGTTTTCCTCTTCCTCTCATCACCTTGTTTGGAACCCGCGGTAGTTCCACCTGTGGCAGCCCCAGCACCTGGAACACCCAAGCCCTCAAGGGTGTCAGATACTACCACGTAATCGGTATATCTGCGGAAATGAGAACGAGAGATACCTGCGGCATGCGAAACCAAAGGCGGAACAACATGCGCCTCAGGGTTTTTCTTTCCGCGACCCCGCACGGTTTTATCCACATGCTTTTTCTCCGCATGTTTTTTGGGGGCACCCTTTGACTCAAATTTACCAAGGTTCCCAAGTGTACCTGCGTATAGAATATCAGCAACAAACCTTGAAAAGCAATAAAGGTTATGAGTAATACCTTTGCCCTGCGGCAGGGGTGCAGTCAGCGCCTCGCGTGAAGCAACGCGGAAGAGAGAGACAATCGTCAAGTTAAAACCTTTACCATCCGCAGTCGGAATAAGATCAACTTTGCCAGTGAAAGTTGGATCAAATATCTTCCACACTTCCACAATTTCTGATAATACATATCCAAATTAATAACAAACACGTGAATAAAGCAACCGCAAAAGAGTGGTAACACTTACCACCAGTTTTCTCCCGCACCACAGACGTGAAATTTCTCTTAGGCCGGGTCAACATCATCCGCAGCACCCACAACTCTTTGTTGGTAAGCTGCCTATGCTCAATAGGTTTCAGCTTTGAGAACCACGCCGCAGTCTCTGCGGCAGGCATAGCAATATCCTCCGCAGGGATAGGCTCATTGACGTTCCGCATATTCATGTCCGCAACAACTGCGGAAGCTTTAACGTAGAAGAACTTACACTTCCACTTCGTAATACCCTTCGGAGGGGTCATCAACTTGATGCTTCCATACCGTTCTCTAAAGGAAAAGAAACCGGTGTTCACCGTCAACTGGTAAAACCCCCGGAAGTTTTCAACGGTAACCGGCAGACCAAGAGCTCGAAAAGTTGATTCAAAATGTCTAATACGGATCATCCCAAAAGGACTCATCTGGGAGATATGGATCTTGTAATGTTCCAAGACCTGGGCAACAAAAACTGTTAATGGTAAACGAAGGTTACCATCAGTAAAACACTCGGCCCACATGGTGATGTAACCGGCCGGAGCACTGGCACCAGTATCACCTGTTTGGGGATATTCAGCCCCATACTCATGAGGCATCTCAATCTTGGTCATCAGTTGGTCGAATGAAGCTTTCGACCACTTCAATGGTGGTAGACCACCACCGGGAACACTGCCACCATCGTCTTCTTCTTCTCCGGCCACCGGAGAGGATGCTTCAGGGTTTTCACCCTCCACATTATGTGGGTTAGATGGATCAGCCATCAGAAAATATGTAGAACAGAAGTTTCGAGTGGAAGAGAGAACTCAGAAAACTCAAAAGATTGCCGGAATAAAAGACAGATTGATCGGAGAAGACGAAGAGAATGCTCTCTCTATCAAACGGAGATTTTTCGAAAATTTTGAACAGTAAGGAGAACCCAAACGGTTCCCCCTTTATATACTCATCGCAATAAATGCGATACAGTAACCGCCTCAACACGTTCAAAATAGGCGAGTTACAAGGCGACACGTGGTCAGCGACCTTTCCGCTGACGGTTATCACGCGCGCGTGGCCGTCCACGCGCCTGACAACGAAGACTTTTTCACTTCCTGCTACAGTGCAGTTATGACCTCGGTCAGTGTAAACGTCTTTTCAAATCAGCACATGTCAGAATCCTACCAACTTCAACAACCCACACGTGCAAGTGTGACGTAAGCAACAGAAAGCGACAACCTTATCCAAACACAAGCGGCATGCGGTTCCTCTGGTTTACCGCACCATAACCCATACCGCATGTCGTTTTTTACATACCCCTCAAAAAAGGCAAAAATATATATCTTTAAATTATATAAAGGGGTATAAGTCATAAACCGCACATATCCACAAGCACACGCGGAATATGCGGAGATGACGCACACCAACCCGCACAGGTGTGTCAGATACTCAGAACCAGCACGGTTCTTTGGACTGCGGAAACCGTTTCTCAGGATGCGGTAAACCGCACCCCATGAAAGCTTCTTCAAGCTTCCAAACCCTCGTTTCCGGTTCACAACCACAAAGGGAACGTAAACAGCTTCTCCTTAAGGAACAGGACAAGAATGCTGAGCAACCGCACATCAGCAACCCTGTCCCCTGAACCTTCAAGAGCCACATCCAGGCTACAAGACTTCTAGAAGCGAGTTCTTTGCTACAAACCGCAACTATTCTTAGGTAGGTACTGCAAACCGCAACTATGCGAACGGTAGCTACGGAAGAGCCACAACTAAGCCACCACGCGGAAGAGCAAAACTATTTCAAGAAAAACTGCTTTCCAACTAAACGTGAAGGAAAGTGGCTACAAAACGAATGCGGAAGAGTTTCAACCAACTTCCCAAGTATCTAAAACGATCTCTTCCGGCAACGCTACTTACAGGGTACTACTTTCCACCAAAGCGTGAAGGAAAGTGACTCCAGAACAGCGGTAACAAGTCTGCCTATGACTAGTTACCCACCTATGGATCGCATAGAATAAACAATGGTGGGCACAACCCTGCCTATGATCATGTTTATTTGCCCATAGTCCAGATTCACATTGTTCGACCAAACACGGCCAACAATGACGCAACTACCCCACGATCCTCAACGAAACATGGCAAACGAAGTTCGGCAACGAGGTAACCGCAAAGAACAAACGGTTACCAGAGAGCTTCACCTCTGAGGATGTGCGGTTACTTGAGAGATAAACCGCAGAAGACGTGCGGTTACTAGAAAGCTTAACTGGAGAACACGAACACCCCACAAAACAGGGATCATCGTTACATGTCCAGTTGCTGAACATAGAGCTTGAGCAAAGTAATTACAACTTTGCACCAACTGATGCAGAGATTCCAACTACACTGAAGAAAACATCTTCAGTCACGATCTCAAAGGTTGGTTCGAATTCTGCTAATACCTTCAGTCACCATCTCAAAGGTTGGTCCGAAACACCAACAGGTGGCTGATGACATCAGAAAAAGGCAGAAACAGTTTCGTCTTTGGCTGAGAATTCCGCATCAGACGGAACTTGCTCACCATACACCCTTCTCAAAGGAAGAAACAATCCACTAGAAAGGGCCTACTACTTAAAGAAGATGCCATCTGCATGGCATAACCTTAACCTTCTAGACAACATAGTCCAGTATTCCTCCCACACGCGACTCGCATACGGAAGGAACACTAGACTGGGGGGACTTGCAGGGGTATGGTCCCAAATATCGCGTCAGCACGACCGCGAATGACCATTACCCTCGTTAAAAACCCCCAACAGCAATTAACTATCCAGTGTCCGCGTAAGATACACGCGAACACTGCGGTCCAATCTGTCCATTGATGAGAAGGCTTACCTTAAAGACGGAAACTAATGTTACGCATAGCGATGCGACACCCCACCGCATCCTATGAACATTTTCGTCACGACAAGGGATCTGGACAAACAGTAAGTCACTCAACAGGCGATGCGGCACAACACCGCATCCCTCACAAATCATGGATGGAACAACCAATGCGGGAACAACATCAATGACCGCAGGCAGCGATGCGGCCTGGCACCGCATCTTGCCTACAAAGCAAGTGGGTCTGACAACACAGTGCAAGTGGCACTGGGAACAGTCACCTACTAGCCCACGTATGAACAAAAGTCTGACACCACAGCCGGACGTGGCATCACCGCAGCATCCGACAGGTCTGACACACCTGCAAATAGCTGTGCGATGTCAGACTAGCTACTCAACTACCCTCCTTCACTCATCGGCTATAAATACTCACCCCAAACCAGGTTTGAGGTATCACTTCCGAACTCTCTCAATACTACTACTATCATACTTTGCTTCCCAAGCAACTTACTGATTCTCACGCCGGAGAGTGGTAACAAGGAGCACCCCCCACCCCATCCTCCTTGTTACGAGTCACGGTTTGTTTCCTTGTGCAGGAAACCCACCACCAGACGATCCAGCCAACGATCCTCGGAAAGAAGGGATTAACCCTCTTGACGAGACCAGTGAGTTAACCCTACCCGGTTAACCATTGTTTCATCAGACCTATATCGAACAATGTTTTCTAATAACGTTTGTTGAAATTAACTTTTTTTTAATATAAATTTTATTCGAAAACAAGTCGGGTCAAATATGATATATTTTACTTTTTTTTCTTTAACTATGCTTTCGTGTTTCCTAACGTTCATTTTTACAACAGCGTGACAACATTCTGGATTTTTAAATATACCACAGCGACATGCTTTTTGTATCTACGGTTTGATCGCTTTCATTATTACATAACCATCTAAAATAGGATTGTCGGACAACTTTACCCGTTTACCTGCCGCTTTATTGTAACCGTGCTTTTAAAGGTAAATTAATTAATGGCCAGTTAGTAATTATAATGTTTATTGACCTATATATTAAAAAGAAAACGAATTGAACAGTAATAATAAATTTAAATATTCAAAAGAGTGTTCAATGAAAACTAATAGAAAAATAAATGAATGAATAGTATCGGGTACCGGTACCGGTATCAAATTTACCAAACTGAGTGTATTTTCGGTATCCGTTCGGCACCGGTATTCATCGGGTTTTACCCTCAAATACCGGTGTCGTACCAGTACCGTCCGTATCAAGCCGTACTGTACCAGGTATATTCGGTACCGGTACCCATTTTTGGGGATTTCGGTAACGGTATTTTCGGTACCGGTTGGTACCGAGCTCATCAAATCCTGTAGCAACGTACCAATGCAAGTAATTGCACATTTTAGATTACTTTTCATACACAGAGTAAGTAAACTGTATTTCGTTTGAATGAGGTTTTATATACACAACAACTTATTTTGCTTTATTTTTTGTCTTTTTACGTAATGAATGAATTGTAGCATGTAAAATTAACTTGGATATTTAGATTATTGATGAGCAAATCGTATCAAATCCTGTAATCAAACCGGTATCGTATCGGTGCCAAATTTACTATACCAAATCATTTTCGGTACCAATTTGATACCCACCTTTTGGCGTTTTCAGAATCATTACTTTCGGTTCGACACCGGTCTAGCACCATACCTATATTTATTGATTTTTACCTTCAAATACCATACCGTATTGTACCGAACATTTTCGGTGCTGGTACCTAATTTCGATGATTTTCCGGATCGGCACTTTCGGTCCCGTTACAGGTACCGAGCTCATCCATATTTTAACGTGTTAGCACCGTAATATCTGAACTGAAAACAACCGAATTTCCAACGTGTAGGACATGTGGGTCCTATTATTATATATTAGGTTATTTAAAATCGTTTTTTTAGGACGGATTGACTATCTTTTTCACAACATTTTTATTTATGTTTTGATATTCGGTATCTGCTTGCCGTTACCGACACGCGTTTTGCAGTCATTGGGTCCCCGCCGCAACGCGCGGGCGAAAATTTAACTAGTTATATTAATAATAAAATAATAATTAAAAGTGTTTGAATATTTGTTTTGTAGCAACCTAGAAAACAAAGATATGGTTGAGAGTGTAGTTCATGGATATAACCGAAAGAAGAAAGGTGGGGTCATTTGTTATCCTGAATTGAGACTCACAAACAACAACACAAGATATGATCTTCACACCATCATTAAACATAACCATCTTCATCTTCAACTTCATCTTGATCTTCTTCAGGAGCAGTGACAATGGCAGCCAGTGTTGCAACACTGCAGCAAAACTTCAAGTTACCCTCTTCAGTCTCACTCATTTCATCCTCTCAATCCACCTTTTGTGGGACCAAATTCACCACCTCTGTTCAGGTACTTTTCACCCCTTTTAATCTTCTAAATTACCCTTGATGAATTATGTGTTCAATTGTGAGTCTTGATATTGTTATGATCATGCTTTTGATAATCTTGAAAAATATACAAACATTGGACTAATTAACCCCCAAATCATTTAACAAATCTTGAAATTGTTATGATCATCCATTTGATAATCTTGAAAAGTTATCAACTTTGGAATAGTTGTGATGATTAAATATGAAAGAATGTTGGTGTCAGATTTTTTGAATAATCAAGATCAATCTTCAACTGTAAAAATTGTTACTTTGAACTCAAACAGAAGGGAAACAGAATCTCTTTATCAATGAATTTTTTGTTTAGTTTTGTATTTCGAAAAGCTTATTGTGTTCTTGGCATGGTTGTAAAAATCCCAACTAGTCTCCGATTAGTCACCGGAGGTTCACCGATTAATCGCTAGACGGGCCTATTCTGGCCAAATTTTGGCCAGATTCCGGTCAAATTCTACCAAACCTTATAAATTCCCGTCATTTACTTTAAAAATGGGTCAATGAGGGGTTAAAATATGTCTGCTTTAAAACCTACATATAAAAATGTGTGTGTATATATATAACAAAAAAATACATATAATAATCCGATTAATCCCTATTAATAACGATTAATTGCTAGTCGGTACCTCACTGACCGACTAGTGCCTAGCGATTCTTACAACACTGGTTCTTGGACTTGGTTCTGTAGTTGGAAAATGATGTTTGTTTAACATGCTATGCAGTGGCGGATCCAGGAATTCTTTTCCAGTGGGTTCCTTTTGGTAGATTGTCACAACATTTTTCCAATTATACAAGATTTCCACTAATTTTTTCCATTTTTTTCCAAATCGAGGGCCAGGAACCCCCCGGATCCGCCCCTGATGCTATGGTGAATTGTGAAACTATGCCATAGGAACTCATGATCTTCATGTATATTGGTTTGCTTTTTTACGGTTCCTTATACATGTATAAGTGTAACCGAACCACACAAATCGGTTATGAAGAAACATCACTGAACAACATGTTTATCAACTGGTTCAGTTTTTCTGATCATTCCAAAATTTCCTAACTGAATAACACATATACTCCCTTTGTCTACGCTGAGTCGTTGACCTTTATCCATTATATACATTGAGTCGGTGTACAAACTTCAATTTCACAACTTATGTCCGTTTTAAGTTGGGTCATTTCTTGTCCATATAAGAGTCAATGAGCTTCGTATCAATAATGCCATTTGAGTTATAATTTCAGTATAAGAGGAAAGTATGTCTACCGAAAGGAGCATTGAATGTGATGGCATCAAGCTCCAAGAAAATTCTTGTAATGGGAGGCACTCGCTTCATCGGAATCTTTCTTTCAAGACTACTTGTTGAAGAAGGCCATCAGGTTAACTTTTACATTTTACATGATCAATATTGCAACTTCACACATTATAATGTCATGAAATCCATTGATAAACTTTGGACTGTTGTTTTATTGTATGCAGGTAACTCTGTTTACTAGAGGAAAAGCGCCTGTCACACAACCCTTGCCTGGTGAAGCAGAAGACGCTTACAATGCTTTTAAATCCAAGGTTTGTTAAGCGTTACATAATATAAGAAAAACAAATTATAATTCCATATGTAAAAACAAGTTATTATATTTTCCATTTTATAAAACTAGTTTTTTTGTAAGTAACTAGTCAACTTCCCGTACCTTTGTGTGTGTTGGGGGGGGGGGGGGGGGGGGTCAATGGTATCATTTCGGTTCATTATGGTATTGGTACAACACTGACATTCACTATAGGTTACGATACCAAAAGAACACTCTATTTCGAATACAAGATATGAACGAAATTTATACCATAAACCATAAAAACGATAGTGGCATCACTACCATAGTTGTTCGGGCGGTATCAGTTTGCTTCATCACGGTAAAGAAACAAAATCAATTATACTTGACCTGTTCGATTTTGAACTAAACTTTTATTCAAAGTTAGACAAAAATAAGCACGTTGCAACAATATATTTAGAGTTCTATAAGCATTACATTTTATTATTAGAATAATGAAAAGGGAAAACATCGTAACATTATATTATTAGAATAACGAAAAGTCAAAAAGGGTAAATATCGTCACACTACATTATTAGAATAACGAAAAGGGTAGCTATCGTATTTTATAAGTTATAAGAATAAAACTAAATATGTTCAAACAAATTGTAATAAAAAAATAGTAAAAAAAAGTTAAAAAAACTGATAATAAAAAATTGTTATACCACTGTTCATGTGGGTTGATAATTGTATTATAGTTATAGTTATAGTATAATATAATATAATTATGAGGTGTTTCATGTTGTAGATATTGCACTTGAAAGGAGATAGGAAGGATTATGATTTTGTGAGGACCAGCCTTGCTGCTGAAGGTTTTGATGTTGTCTATGATATAAATGGTGTGTAAAATCCTAGAGTTTTTATCTTTACATTATTATGGTCATTGTTTAAGTTTTCACAAGTTATAATAGTCAAATTTTCATAATCCATGCTCCACACCATTTTTATTAGTTTTGACTTTTTAATATTTATTTCCAAGGGCGTGAGGCGGAAGAGGTCGAGCCCATATTAGATGCGCTGCCGAATCTAGAACAGTAAGTTATCAACATAAGAATTAACTGACGATGATAAGTTATATTTGTTTCCTATTTTATTTATATTCTTTTTTGAATATTTTACTAAATTACAGGTACATATACTGCTCTTCAGCCGGTGTTTACCTTAAATCCGATCTTTTACCACATCGTGAGGTCCGTTTTTCAACATTCTTTAAACAACCTTTTGCTCTTCTTATTCCATATAACCAAGTTGATGTAATTGAATATGCTACAGATTGATGCGGTTGACCCTAAAAGCCGACACAAGGGGAAGCTCGAGACCGAGGCCTTACTAGAGTCAAAGGGTGTCAACTACACTTCTATAAGACCCGTTTATATCTACGGCCCGTTGAACTACAACCCTGTCGAAGAGTGGTTTTTCCATAGGTTGAAAGCGGGCCGACCCATCCCCATTCCCAACTCAGGTTTGCAAGTAACCCAACTCGGTCACGTAAAGGTTAGTAAAAGTGTAAAACTAATAATTATTTTGTTTGACTTCAAAAGTCAAACGGTCTTGATGAGTCAATGTTGACCAAATGCAGGATTTGGCTACAGCTTTTATAAAAGTTTTGGGGAATGAAAAAGCAAGCAAACAAGTGTACAACATTTCGGGCGATAGATATGTTACTTTCGACGGATTAGCAAGAGCTTGCGCTAAGGTAAATTTTGTTTTAATTTTTATAGTTTTAACCGAAAAATTTATAACATGATATTACGATTTAATCTTGCAGGCTGGTGGATTCCCTGAGCCCGAGATCATTCACTATAATCCTAAGGAGTTCGATTTCGGTAAAAAGAAAGCATTTCCATTCCGGGACCAGGTAAACACCAACTTATATATACGTGCTGAAAGTCAACCTTGTGTTTGACTTTTGTTATCGATATTAACATTGTTCGAACCCAATCGTTCATTGGCAAGTTCTAAAATTTGAAAACACAATTATCAATTTGCAAACACGATCGTAGACACGGGACACCCCTATACAATATCGCAACATCATAATCCAGGGCTTATAGACGGGTCAATTCAAGTTTGACCAACCTTTGGTGGCAGTTTCGACCCATTTACTTTTCTATGAGTCACTTTGGTTCATTTTAATCTCAAACTAATCAAGCACGACAAATAAAAAAAATTAGATAAAAAGAGTCGAGCGAGTCAAAAGTAACCCAAAGTGTATATTAATAATATAACCGTGTTTGACCAACCTTTGGTGGCAGTTTCGACCCATTTACTTTTCTATGAGTCACTTTGGTTCATTTTAATCTCAAACTAATCAAGCACGACAAATAAAAAAAATTAGATAAAAAGAGTCGAGCGAGTCAAAAGTAACCCAAAGTGTATATTAATAATATAACCGTATTTGACATATTAATATTAATAATTATTATTAATAAAAAGTGTTTTGGATCAACTCATCATGACCCGTCCGGTTTTGACCCCTACCAAATAAAGTAAACTACCCGTTTGACCTGTTACCCGACCCGTTTTGGGAACCTATTTGTTGCAGCATTTCTTTGCATCTGTGGAGAAAGCAAAGGAGGAGCTGGGGATCATACCTGAATATAGTTTGGTTGAAGGTTTGACTGATTCATATAATCTGGATTTTGGCCGAGGAACGTTTAGAAAAGCAGCCGATTTCACCACCGACGATATGATTCTTGAAAAGAGTCTTGTTTTAAGCTGATTTTACGGTTTTGCCTCATCGATCGAAAGCTTATGAAGCAATTGTAATTGTATAACAAAGTTGGGTTTGTTAATTCATTTGACAAATTGCTATGAAAATGTTGTTCTTTGCAATAAACTTTTTTTTTTTTTGTAATTTTATGTTAATCTTTACACATGTGTCATTTTGACAAATTTAAGTAAAAAATGGTGGATCTGAAATGTATTTGATCTTCAACTGGGTCAAATAAGCAAAGTTTCTATAGTAAAGGTGTAATATAATAATAAAAAGGTACAAATTGATGATGACTGGGATAGAGGTGTTCAGAAATCGTTTAAATTGGTTGAAGTAACCAAACCGAAGCATGTCTACCAGTTCGAATTCGAATGATTTGGTTCACCGTTCGATTATGACGTTCTAACTGTTTAGTTCTATTCGTTTTGAAACTTGGAACATGTCGTAAACCAAACCTGCAGTTTAAGTTTTATTATTTATATTATATTTTTGTAATTTTGAGAATATGTAATAATGTATGTGTTTATAATTGTGAACCATCTTTATCATTTGTAATTTCTTTAACTAACTAATGATTTTAGAAAGGAAAAAAACAAAAAAAAAATCGGTTCAAACAGGTCAAACTGGTCAAGACTGTTTGACAATTATCAATACTGGTTGACAATCATCATCAGCATCAGTAGTAAATCTCACCAATAGCAAAGCTAAGATATGGTCTGAGGAGGGTAAGATGTAGGCAGCCTTACCTCTACCCCGTATGAATAGAGAGATTGCTTCCAGTGAGACCCCTGACTCGATTGTAGTTTTACATCAAACCTTAGATATAAGACACATAACACTCGGCAATTAAGACAAAGGCCAATTAGTGCATTTACTCTCTTTCGGCTGTCAACGTCACCTCATGATGAATGATTAACCACCCCCTCTTTTAATTATTTTCACGAAATTAGTAAAATAACGTTAAAATTAGTGCACTTTCTATTTTCATGAAATTAGTAAGTGGTTTGATCAGAGCTCCTAAATTCTCAAAGACGACCCCAAATGATCTTCACCACACCCGTTTTAGTAAGTGGTTTGCACAGAGCTCCTAAATTCTCAAAGACGACCCCAAATGATCTTCACCACACTCGTTTTCAAGCTTGTATAGTTTAAGCCGGAAACAATTATATAGATAACCATTTTCCAACTTTTCTTCTTCTTTTTTTTATATTCATATACTTGAAAAATGAAAATTCTCTAGTTAAAAAATATCTCAACGAGTTGGTTGATATTGGCAACAACTAACATGAACACCACATGATACGTTTTAAACAACTAAATATATGTTTAGCTCATGTAACACCAAATAATGAAATCGAGAACAAATCAAAATTTGTTATCTATATAGCATCGCATTAGTTTCGATTTAAAATACATTCATTTTGACAAAAAAACCTAAACAATGGTTGCTTAAGTTAAAATAAAAAACCGAAAAGTTTACACTGTTGGTCCTTGTGGTTTCTGCTAAATTTCAATGTCGGGTGCTAATAGTTTTTTGTTGCAAAATGAGGTATTAACGTTCTAATTTGTCACAATGTTGAGTACTAAGGCCAAACCTTGTTAACTTTTTTGTTAAGTCTTACTAAAATGCCCTTTAATAACTAGAGAGTCAATTTTTTAATTAATTATATTTGACTAAAATAATTTAAAGTAATGTTTCTGTTTTATTTATATTTTTTATAAAATTATATGGATTTGAAGTTTATTATTTATAAACTTTTTAACTTAATATATGAATATAACAGTTTTGTAAGTTGAAATAAATATGGGGCTTTTGTTTTGTATGATAAAACAAATAAATAGCATGTAATATCCGTAACAGTGTGCGATGTTATGTACAAGAATTGCATCATCAGAGTTTGGTATGCCGATGCGGCTCCAATCAGTTGTAGAGACGAAATTGATTATGAAATTGTGTGGGAATGAGGTCGCATTGGGTCAAGAGGCGTATATTTATACTCGAATTGAAGATATAATGATCAAGAGGATGATGAGAATTTCGGAGTTAAATGAGTTAGCGGATAAGCATTATTTGCAGTTTATACGTGACAAACGAGTTGTTAGTTTTGATTATGATGGAGATAAACATTAACGAAAAAAAACAAGTTAAACGGACAATTTTTACGGATCCGATATGGCCGGAATCTGGCAACTTTACTGGAGAAGATCCCCTGAAAGGCGGGCTTTCTGTTTGGTTGATTTAAAAAGTTTGGTTATTTAACACATATAATCCCTGCGGTTTCTAAGTTTTACAAAATGACTAAAACTTTAATTATTTAAGGGCATTTTAGCCATTTTAATAAGACTTAATAAAAAAAGTTAACAAGGTTTGACCTTATTATTCAATATTGTGACAAATTAGAACGTTAATACCTGATATTGCAACAAAAAACTATTAGTACCCGACATTGAAATTTGACAGAAAACACAAGAACCAACGGTGTAAAAAATTGTTTAGTATAAAATTTTATAACTAGCTATAAAATAAATTAAATTAACTTTCAAAAAGTAAATAAGAAATCTTAGGCGGTTGGGTATGGGCACCGTCAAAGGGCCCGTCCCCTCTTTTGGGCTCGTCCAACACCGCCCCCAAGGGGCCCGGCTCGGCAAATGCGTCGGATTTCCGACGGTGAAGACGGGACAAGTGGTGGGCCACCTTCATTGTTCCCTCTCTCTCTCTCTCCTGAATATATATTGTTTTTTATTGAAGTGGGGTAGTCCCCACACCCTTGGGTAGTCACCAAAGAGACTATCCTCCTCCCGTGATTACGTGGCGCCTATGTGACGGGTAGTCCTTTGGAGACTATCCTCCCCCATACCCAATAGTCTTAGTACTTCTATAAGATATTTTTGCACATGTCATATCGGTTACCTAACCTATTCGGTCACCTGTTTATTGTAGGTGATCAATAAATTTTTATAGTGGACAAACAAAAACATATCTCTTTCCACATAAAAGTTGTTAGACTAAAGGGTATCATGAGCCTTCACGTAGGCACCACATAGGCGGCTCGTGAGGGATGTGCCTCCTTCACATTTGAGGAGGATAGAGGATGGGGCTACTCCACTTCATTATTTTATAATGTTATAAGTGTTTTTTTATTAACTTAATATAAAAGTTAAAAAATACAACATAAAACAACATAAACAAAGTCATTTCATAACATAAAAAAATTACATTTCCTAAAAATAAAAAAATAAAAAAACATTTCCGAAAAATAAAAAAAAATTACATTTCCTAAAAACATAAAAAACAAAAAAAAAATTGGGATACGATTAAAAAACTAAACAACCTACGACGTCCATTTTTTCTTCACCTCTTCTTTCATCCTCCGATAAACCTCGCGTTCATCCTCCGGAACCGAGTCGAGATCCAACCTCATAATCCTAAAATCCTCCGCTCGAGCATAGTCGGCCGACACGGTTTTCTTGTGAGTGTATTTTTCGGTCGCGAACTCTTTGAACGAACGGAATTCGTTTATCAAGTCGTCCATTTTCGCCGATGCCTTCGAGCCGTCCCCTCCACCCGAGCCGCCCCCTCCACTCGAGCCGGCCCCTTTGCGCTTTCCGGCCGCCTCTTTTTTTGCTTTGTCCCTCCCGGTGGGACGTTCCGACTCGTGAATGGGCAACACATCCTCGTCATCTTCCGGGTCGTCGTTTATGTCGATTTGACAACGACCGGTGGAGCCTCCCGCACTATAACTTCCGGACTCGGAAGTTTTAGTCCGTTTGGCAGTTGCGACCTCATTTGGAATCGGCATCCACTTTTGTTCTTTCCTTACAACGTTCCATGCTCGGAAGTGCGGAAAAGGCTTTGAATTTTGAGAGTCCCACTTAGCGATAGCAAGGTTAAGAATGTCCGCCTCGTTACTCCCGCTAGGAGGACAAGTGTAAATTTGGTTATAAATTGCGTTAAAGTTATTGATGATCTTGCTCATTTTACGCCACTTGCCCGAGACGGCTTCTATATCACGATCCGAGCCATGCTCCATAATATCGTGAAATTTAGCCGTTGTCTTCTTCCAAAAACTAGTACCCGTTTGATTGTTTCCTAAATTTTAAAAAATAATGCATTAGTAAAAATAAAAAATAAAAACTTTTAAAATTTAAATTAAAAATATAAACTTTGGTTCATACCGACTATCGGGCAAGTAGAGGACTTAGCAAACGCCATTGCTAGCGCCTCCTCCTCTACTTTCGTCCAAGGTCTCCCCTTTGCTCTCGAACCGCTTTTTGACGCGGTTTCGGGTACGTTTTCAACCTTCTTCCCCTTCCCCTTGTTTTTTTTTCGGTTGAGCTCTTGCAGTGGCGATTCGGGGACGACTTCTTCATCATCATCATTGTCAAGTTGAACCGGTTGGGAAGTTGGCGGTTGCGATTGAAGTTGTTCAAATGAGTTGCGTTGCATGATTTGTTGTAGTGCTTGGTATTGTTGGAGTTGTTGAACTTGAGACATTTGTGAGAATGCGTTGGGTGTTTGTTGGAAACCCGAAAAAGGAATTGCGGAGCCCCCCACGAATGATCCATATTCGGAGTGTAAGCGGGAGTCGAAAAAAAGTTAGGTTGGTTCGGGTTGTGATTATTCGGGTTGGGGTTGTTTGGGTTGAAAGGATTCATGATTAGAGAAAATGGTATAAAAAATATGGAGTGTTTTTTATAAAAAAGGAAGAGAATTGAAGAAGAATGGGAGTAGAATGGGATAGAATTGTATAAAAATGGATGAGATATAGGGTATTTAAATTGAAAAAGGAAAAAAAAAATTTAATATAAAAGAGCCGTTCATCAACGGCTATATCTTCAAACATGGGCCGTCTCACCCAGCTGTGGGGAGCCGGTTGTGCCGAGCCGAACCGGAGGGGGTGGTGTGGGGGACAGGCGCCGGTCCTAGCCGGGGCTAGCCGGCCCCATACCCTTTAGTCTTATAAAAATGATACATCTACACGTGTTGATGTCTTCCAACAAAACAAATATTCTTTTTATAGAACCGGCAAACACGTGTATATATCTTTTTTATAAACCCAAAACATCAAACAAGCACATAATTTTTCTCTTATTTTTTCGTTGAAAACCAAATACTACCTTAATAATGTAGCCTAAGAATTTGGATGAGCATTAGTTATGGGAATAATGATATGTGTTTTATCGGTTTGGTTTGGTTTGAAATTGTGAAATTATTTAAACTGGTAATTGATTTGGTTTTATGGTCAGATTTTGGGTTGTGTAACTTTTATATATTTTACTTGGGTATTAATTTATACTATTATTTAGGACCCGTAAGTTGCGGCGGGACTCTTAAACCGAAAAAAATAAATGTAAAAACGTTGAACCACGCAGGCGCGGTGCAACGTATTAACTCGTAAAATTTAGACCAGAACATAGAATATTATCATATAAAAGAATAACTAAGTTGAAACAGTAAAAAACATTATTGAGCATGTTTGAATTAATAATAATAATAATATAAATATAAATATAAATATAAATATAGAGTAATAAAATCAAAAGTAAGCAATAAGGATCATTTTGTACTTTTACTAGTACGGGTTCTTCCTGGTTGGGTTCTATTTCTATGGGTTGAGTGGGAAACAGTGGTAATGGCTGTGGTGCAATGATTTGTTCTAGGTTTGGGTCTGCGGTAGTGGTAGCTAATATGTGAAAGTTGGCCAATCGCCTATTGATTATGTCTTGGGTCTGGGCGTTCATCTCCCTATTTGTTGCTGCTAAAGCCCTTTGTTGCTTCAATTTCCTCATTCTTTTTCTACGTTCGTGGGTTCCCTGACTGAACCATCCTCTCTTTTTTGTAGGGAATGGTGGTCTGCGGATTGTGCTTTAAAGATGAATATCCTCTCTTCTGTGTCAGATGGGTACCCCGAAGGAGTAGGCTGGGAGGATGTTCCTTCATCTCTAGGATAACTAGACAATTGATGATAAGCGTCCGATGGTCCTTGATCACTCATACTGTAAACTAACAGATTTTCAAATAACACAAAATAATAATATACATGTATGCACATAGTCACATAGATTGTTTCCTATCAGGATTGACAATTTCATTGTCAGCAGAACACTTCTGTGGCTGAATCAATGGTTGTAGCTCTGATACCACCTCCTGTCGCAACCCCCGACCCCTTGCCCCGAGAGGCGAGCGGCCGCGAGCTCGCACATTCGGTGGTATCGGTGTTTATTTAATTTAGCAGCGGAATTTACATCAGTACTGTAGTTAGGAAATATTTTATTAGAGTAAAACAGCTCATTTTATAAATAAGAAATTGAATAGTGAGGGAAATATTTTGGTTAAATAATGCTTGGTTAATTAGATTATACACATGAACTTTGCTTAGGTATACAACACACGAAGCCTCTTTTCTTAGTTACAATTACTTCTTTGCTTTGATCGTATTACGTTTGTTTTTTAAAGAAACTAGTTAAATTTTCAACCGCGCGTTGCGGCGGGGACCCAATGACTGCAAAACGTGTGTCAGTAACGGCAAACAGATACCGAATATCAAAACATAAATAAAAATGTCGTGAAAAGGATAGTCAATCCGTAAAAAAACGATTTTAAATAACCTAATATATAATAATAATAGGACCCACACGTCCTACACGTTGGAAATTCGGTTGTTTTCAGTTCAGTTATTACGGTGCAAACACGTTAAAATATGGATGAGCTCGGTATCGGTAACGGCACTGAAAGTACTGATCCGGAAAATCATCGAAATTAGGTACCGGCACCGAAAATGCTCGGTACAATACGGTATGGTATTTGAAGGTAAAAATCAATAAATATAGGTATGGTGCTAGACCGGTGTCGAACCGAAAGTAAGGATTCTGAAAACGGAAAAAGGTGGGTACCAAATAGGTACCGAAAATGATTTGGTATAGTAAATTTGGTACCGATACGATACCGGTTTGATTACAGGATCTGATACGATTTGCTCATCAATAATCTAAATATCCAAGTTTATTTTACATGCTACAATTCATTCATTACGTAAAAAGACAAAAAATAAAGCAAAATAAGTTGTTGTGTATATAAAACCTCATTCAAACGAAACACAGTTTACTTACTGTGTGTATGAAAAGTAATCTAAACTGTGCAATTACTTGCATTGCTACGTTGCTACAGGATTTGATGAGCTCGGTACCAACCAGTACCGAAAATACCGTTACCGAAATCCCCAAAAGTGGGTACCGGTACCAAATATACCTGGTATAGTACGGCTTGATACGTTCGGTACTGATACGACACCGGTATTTGAGGGTAAAACCCGATGAATACCGGTGCCGAACGGATACCGAAAATACACACAGTTTGATAAATTTGATACCGGTACCGATACCCGATACTATTAATTCATTTCTATTTTTATTACTGTTAATTCATTCTCTTTTTAATATTTATTATTTATTACTGTTCATTTCGTTGGTTTTTTAATATAAGGATATATTTATTATTTATTACTGTTCATTTAATTGGTTTTTTAATATAAGGATATTTCGTTGGTTTTTTAATACAAGGATATATTTATTATTTATTACTGTTTATTTAGTTGGTTTTTTTAATTTAATAATAATAATAAAATAATAATAATTAATAAATAAGAAATAATAATAAATAATAATAATATAAGGATAATGCCCAATAAGCCAAATCGTGAAAAACAATTTGATTTGTGTTTACTTGACTCATCATTTGACTTAAAATCATAAAGACCAAACATGAGACTGTCTCAAACATTGAAATATAAAAATTACACAATAAAATTAAAATTATAACACAAAATACCAACTTATGCAAAAATGTCACATTGAAATATAAAAATCAAAAATCGGTTATTGGTTTTTTTGTACGCTCATTTAACCAAAATTAATCAAATCAAACCAAACCGAACTATTCATATTTTCATATATTTTTAGCTTTTATAACTTCAGTTCATGTTTTTCATGTTAATCAAACTGAACCGAACATTTCTAAGCAAAAGACCGATGACTTCGGTTTTGCCTTCAATGGAGGAAAATAACCAAATAGACCGAACCATGCACATCCTATATATTACTACAAAGACTTGATACTTGTATTTGAGGTTAAATCCTATTATTTTCATTAAATGAGTATATTATTTATCCATATATATATGTTACTACAAAGACTTGATACTCTTATTTAAGGTTAAATCATATTATTTTCATTGAATGGGTATGAGTATAATATTTATATATGTTACTACAAAGACTTAATACTCTTATTTGAGGTTAAATCGTATTATTTTCATTGAACATGTATAATATTTAGCCCATTTAGTTGTAAGATATTTATCTAGGTTTGATTTCAATTTTTAAATAAAAAGTTAAAAAAAATTTAGCCCATACCAAAGGTTTTGTTTTGACGGATAACTGAAAAACCTAACCAAATCGCCACCAATAAGAAAGTTTGGATTTAAAATCCCCTTGACTATAATATCAATTTCGGTGGCGGTGAAGACTCAGAACCCAACAAACCATAAACTTTGTGTTTCCAACCGCATTGCACGAACACCCACTAGTAATATTAATAGTTGAGTATATTTTTAGAGACGACCGCCAAGCGTCTCATAAACAACTACTTAGTCATTACTTCAACGATAATCATACCTTCACCCACGAGATGTTTCGAAAGCGGTTTCGAATGGATAAATAATAGTGTTTTGCAAATTGTCGGTGATTTAGAGAGAAAAAGTATGAGTACTTTCAGACAAACTTTGATGCATGGGTTCTTCAGAGTTTTACCACGTTACAAAGTGCACATCAGCGAATGTTCCTGACGCACTTGATGATTATTTGCATATGTCCGAGTGAACATCACGTGAAAGCTTGCATGCATCCCACCCACCCCAAACCTTGCCAATATCTTTACTATTTGTGGGATTTATTGAGCACGATTGTTGTTGTTATTCCTTATGAGGCAAGAATATCTCATGTCTACGACTGATGTGTGATTTACATAGAGTTTTACAATCATCCCCCTTATAGACTCGTCGTCCTCCTCGATGAGGCTTTCCCCACCATCTCAAACGTTTATATGGGATCTGCCTAAGGTTTCCTCCTAAACACACCCAGGAACTCACCATCCTCAATGAGGTTTGCACCATCACCTAAACGACACAAGTTTGGATTTGATACTTTTGCAACATCTGGGTCCCGTATCACTAATATTGTCCACTTTGTCCCTGATGAGTTGCCCATCCGGAAATTCACAGATTTGTTTTTGGTTACCATGGTGGATACTTCCTAGGAGAGTATTAGGTCACTCATTCTGGTACTACTCTTATTTGAGCATGCTTAACGATGGAGTTTTCATGTACTCCACAGTCAATGCATCCAAAGCACGTTGATAATATTTGAGACAGGACATTCTTTATAAACCAATAATCTCTAATGTCTATAACAAATATAAGTTTTGCGTAAGGTGTTAGAATAATTATAACGGTAACGATAATATTAGCTTGACGACATTGTATGATTTTGAAAATAACAACTCGCTCAATATGTAGATAACTATTTTTAGTTTTTCTTAATTAAGTTTTTAAATTTTAAGGCTCAATCAACATTTCATTAATGAAAGTTAATATATAAATATTAAGAAAATATCAAATAAAAAGTTAATTTTTTTAAGTAGGCTTATTAGACTTTTAGGACATTCATTTTTCAAATAAACAATTAAGATGAAACTGTATGAAAAAAGAGGGGTGTAAGTGTATTTTTTTTAAAAATAGCCATTTATCTTGACTTTGTTTTTCGAATTCCTCCTATTTTTTTAAGCATTTATAACTTTTTATACGATATTATTTAAAAAAAATTACACCAGAAAATCAAGCATCTTTTTATCTTTAATTTGAGTAATAATTGGTATACAAAAAATGACAACTAAAAAAACCAAAAAATTGTGTTGCATTTCTAACGTTACGGCCCATAAATATTCAGATACCCTAGATGATAAACATTCTGCACCAGTATCATGACTACCCCACTAATTTTCACAATCTGTGATTGCATCATCAAATATGTTGGCTAAAGTTTCGGACGTAATAACAATTAAGTACCAAGTGCCACTTCGTACGAACCTAGAAGGCTTCGTTGGAACCTGGAAATGTCCCTTCGTACGAACCCCGGATTAGCAATTAACATCGGTTCGTACGAACCCAGTATGTGGCTTCATACGAAGCTGTGCATTCGTACCAAAGGCTGATTTCCCAAGAACACTTTCAAACACATTTTTTGATCCAGAATCTTTATTTCTTTGAATTTCATGATGAAACTTCACAGGATTGTGCGAAAATCAATCACGAACATAATGATGTCTTCAATTTTGAATGCCATCAGTGAATTGACCTTCAATTTGATGTTTTTTCGATATTTTACGTCAAAACTCCCTACACATCTAAAATTTATGAGCGTAGGTGATTCAATAAACTGTTAGATCGATTGAATCGGTACCGTAGCTCTGATACCAATTGAGATTCCAGGATCCGGCGAGTTTGACGGAGCTTTGGTCCCGAAATAACCGATTTAGTGATAAGAAATGAGTAGAAGTAGAAATCGACATCGAACAAGTCAATTTAATCTGGTTTATATTAATAATACAAAGTTACATACCCGTGAAACCAGTTGGACAACATCTCCCCTTAGGGAACCAAAAGCTTGTCCAATACAAGACCCTAGCACCTATATATATAGGACTAGCCTCTTCGTACGAAGCTACATACCCCTTTCGTACGAAGCTGGTGAGTGGTCTTGTGGATCCATACGAACTGATCAAGGTGTCCGTTCGTACGAAGGGACCCCCTTCGTACAAAGGTAATATTACATCACAATACCTTTCGGTTTGTACTGGATTTCACACTATCTATACAATATTTAACACACGCTCTATCTAACCTATTCGCACAGTGGCAGACATACAAAATATGCACCAACACTTTGTTTCTAGACCAATTTGTGCCATTAAAAACTTTCTCATTTCTAGCTTTCCGTATGTGCCATATGGCCGTTATGAATATCATACTCACTACTTTCTTCTAGTCGTTTGAACTTGTCATTGCCTTGACCGTTTGCAGGGCTTCTTCACTTGAATTAAATGTTGTTGCAGTTGCTATCTTCAACCATGATCTGACATTTCTCCAAATCTCGTTAGCCATCTCGCATTCCGGTAGACAATGGTTAACTGTTTCATGACATCTCAGACATATCAGATTAGGCATATTCATGCCACTTTTCCTTAGCTCAATGTTAATCGCGATCCTCCCTAAGCGTGCTTTCCAAAAAAAAGTAATCTTACTTTTGGCGGAGCCCAGTTGTTGTTTTGTGTTGCATTTGTCGATTCCAGAATCTGTTTTCTTACTAACCTGGCCGAAAATTCCTCCAGGTCTGATGTTATCCACTTCCAAATATCCCTACCTTCTTTGAATTTCACTTTATTCAGTTCGCTCCATAGCTTGGTCCACTAGGCCCATTCCACTTCACTATTAGGTGGTCTGACCCTATCCATGTTCCATTGGTTTTCATTATTCAACTTTGTAACACTGCTTCCAACTGATGCATGTCACACCCTGACCCGCAGCGGAATGGTACGGAGAATGATGATTGCCCAAAGCTTATATCACTATTAAAGTTTCATAAATACACATGTCATAATTAAAATGTCACACGTTTCATATAAGTTCAAATATCCAAATAAAGACATAAGATTTGGCATTTTAATTACTAAGGCAAAGCTCCTACGTGATCCTGATCCAGTCTAGTCTTCAATTCTCTATACCTGTATCATGTGTAAAATAATATTTTTGGGTTAGATACAATGAGCTGGTGAGTAAACCTTGGTTAAGTAAAAATAGGTTTACCATTTTAAATTTAGAAGTAAAAGTAATATGTTTTACCTTTTAAATTTCAAATATTAATTCAAATATAAAACATGCAATTATTCATGTGGAAGTAAGTGCACCAAATAATATGAGCATAGAACGATGACTGAATAATGACTAAGACCGAGACCGAGACCAACACCAAAACCAAAACCAAATGCTTTCGTCCCACATCTAAAAATGGTGTAACTGTGGCGATACCAACATCCCATGGTTAGGAGGAAATGTCAGCCCAAGACTAATGGGGCACTGATGAATGACTGATTGACTGACTATATTGACAAACACAACAACAACAACAACAACAATAACTTTAACAAACAATAACTAATAATGCATATACGACACACCAAATATTGCATGCTTGATATCAGATGAAATAATTGATCGGGGCACATTGATACACCCTAAAAATGTTAATTATAAGAAGGGGAGAGTTTACTTATTGTTTGCGAAGCTTCGATTCCTTTAGAATAATGTTAACGCACGATTAAGAGTAATATCACAAGTCACCCTAATATATATACTAACAAAATACTAAATATACAATTATAAGAAAATAAATATACACCAATATTTCTAAGGAATTGGGTTCTTCAAATTTGGGGACTTAACTATACCAAAATAACTATTTAATATAATTACTGATATGGTATTTAAGTTTCTATAATAATTATATAAATTATATTTATATAAATTTCTCAAGAAATACATAAAACATGGAATAAATATTAAAATTTATATAATCACTTATTTCCATCTAAAAATTATAAATTTTCAGATTAAATAGTTATCACAAAATTTTATTTAAAATCATTAATTTCATGTAAAAATATAATTACTTAAACTAGTTATTTAATTATTTGAAAATAAGATATTATCAAAAATTCCATAAAAAATCAATACCTTTTTCTTTGAAAATAAGATATTATCAAAAATTCCATAAAAAATCAATACCTTTTTAATATCAGTAATAATTTATAAAAATATTTTTTAGATATTTATTTGTGTCAATAACTATTATTAATTGATTTTCTATGGTAATATATAGAGATAAATTCATACAAAATCCCAACAACTATTAAAAATTCCCAAAATTTTCATGGGACATTCTAATATGATGTAAGACAATAACACAAGATCAGTTTCATCAAAACATAACCTAAGATCAAAAGCCCCAAATTTGTATAACAACGAACCCTAAAATCATATAGAATCAAATTCGAATTGCACATGCCCTCTATCACAGAAATGGATAGAGGGGTTTTGCAGAGCACAAAGAATTAAAAAGTTTGAGATTTGGAATCACCTATTTTCATTAAAGAACGAAGGAGAAATCAAGGCTTGAAGTTACAAGCCCTAGAATCTTCACGGATCTAATTCGTGATGCTCGGTTGATGAAATGATGTAATTCCAGTGGGATTTGTTAGATTTGATCAGAAGGTTTCAATGGTACAAGGATGGTGAACTTATTTTACAAAATAAGGAAAACCCCCTTTGAGGTTCATAGGACTTTAATGGTGGTAATGTTTGGATTATAATCCATGAGTTATACATGATTATAGGTCGTTTAAGGGTCACAAAACATTAAGTCTCGAGGTTAATGCTGATTATAAAAATTATGGAGCTTAATTATCACATTAAAATGACGTCTGAATTGGATTAGAATGAGTTAAACTGATAAATTCGCGTTTAGTGAAGGGGAAAGGGTAGCAGGTGGGTTCTGGGTTGCATTTATAATTCAACACGTTGGGTTCTATTAACACCCGTTGGCCTTCGTCCAATAGTGCGCGCTCTGTTTGTTGTATGGAAGTTCGAGTCCCTCCTCCACCTGCTACCCCCTTTTTTCTTCCTTTTCAAGTTCTAAATATCGCACTAAGACCCCTGCACCTTGTTAACTAGGCTAACCTTAGTTATATTAGGTTATAATATAGTTTCTAAAAAGTGCACAACTAACTCCTTAATTTTTTTGACATGTTAACTTGATTTATATAAACTAACTTAGTTAGTTGACTTAAATTGTAATAATAGTTTCCGAAAATTACCTAATTACCCCCTTAACTTATAACTGCCACAAATAACAAGTGATTTCCCTTTTATAAACTCAAACGAAAATTCTTTATAGATTTAGCGTTTTTAGCTTGGTGTGCACCCAACGTGATACGTAACAAATTTTAATTAAATAAAATAATAAAATTAGTCAAAATTTCCATTTTTAATTATTTTTCGAAGGATCCGTGTTTTGCAAATTCGGGTTGGGTTTCAGAGATCTGTTTTTTTTTACGGATGTTACAAGGCATTTTTGTTTTTTTTTATAATTTGAACAAATCATGGAACCTCACATTTAGTGTAGAGTTCCCTAACCAACTGTGAATCCATAGCTTAACCATTGTTCCATCTCCCACTTCGGCCACCATACTATTCTTTATTGATAGGTTTATCGCTACAAACTCCTTTTCTACCCCCACTATATCTTTCCATACTCCACTTATCTTATTTTTTTAGGGGAATGTAATGTGTTACCCAGTTGCTGTTGTGTATTGCCTTTACTACCTCAGCCCATAATGAGTTGTTTTCTTTGAATTTAAACCACCATTTCGCTAAAAAGGCCAAGTTAGCACTTCTAATATCTCCTACTTTGATGCCCTAGTGTTTTTTTGGTACTACTTATTTTTTCCATGAAATCCATCTTAGCTTGTTTTTCGCATCCTTTCTTCCCAAAGCGAATCTATTCTTATCGATTCTAGCATATCAATAACCTTTTTAGGAGCCTGGAACACAGAGAGGTAATAATTTGGAAGGGTTCCCATCACTGCCTTCGCTAGTACCACTTGGCCGACGAATGACAAGCATTTTGCCTTCCATGGCGACAATTTCATGAATTTATTGACTATTGGTTTCTAATGCTTTATACGTTTCATGTTTGTTTCTATTGGTAATCCAAGGAATGTAAACGACTTCTCCCCAACTCTACATTTCAGCATACGTGCCATGTTTTCAACTTCACTACTTTCCACTCCAAACCCGTAAAGACAAGACTTATTCAGGTTCATTTTTAACCCCGAGTATGCATAGAAACAACTCAATAAGCGGTTCAGATTTTTAATGGTATTTTCCTCCTATTCCCCCATGAAAACTACGTCATCCGCGTAACATAGGTGTGATATGCATGGCCCGTCTTTCAATACTCTTATAAGTTTAAAAATCCCCTATCCCCCGCTCGTTTCATGACAATATCTAATGCATCCATTGCTAATATAAAAAGAAAAGGTGAGAGGGGGTCACCTTATCGAAGTCCTCTTTGCATTTGGAATTCCATTGTAGAGGATCCATTTACAGGTACCAACGCCCAACTTGATTTTAGACATGGTCCGATCCATTTCCTCCAACATAGTGGAAATTCCATTGCCTTTAAGTTTGACAGCAAAAATTCCAGTTTATGGAATCATATGCCTTTTCAAAATTGACTTTGAACATGAATATCTTCTTTTTATTACATTTCTCCCAAAACATTATTTTTGTTGTTATTAGCGGTCCATCTAGTATTGATCTACCCTCCACGAAAGCAGTTTGGACGGGTGCCACAAGGCTTGGGATTACCGTTTTTAACCTTGTGGCCCAAATCTTTGCAACGACTTTATATAGTACAGCAATGAGGGAAATTGGTCGGAATTCATTTACCGTTTTGGGATCCAGGATTTTTGGTATCAATGCAATAAATGAAGCGTTACAACCCCTATCGGTGAGGTCTCTCATGACACTCATGCAACATATTTTCGAAAACGGTTCAAAGTGGCACCAAAACTTTTTTATGAATTTAAACGCGAACCATCTGTACTAGGTGCACCCTCGCTTCCGCACACCTAGACTGCATTTTTAATTTCCTGTTGTATGAAACGGGTTACTAGTAATTTTGCTTGTGCTGCTGATAAAGTTCTAAAACCTCTACCATCTATGACGGGCGCTAATGCATAGGTTCAGTAAAGCGTTGTTGGAATATTTTCTTTAACTCCTCTTTAATCTTCTTCGGTTCACCCATCTTCCCCGTCTAACTTTAGCGAATTTATCCTATTCCTCATTTCCGCAGTTTATTACTCTGTGAAAAAAACTTGAGTTTTCATCTCCGAGTCTCACCCACCTTAATTTCGCTTTTTGCTTGAGATCCATTAACCATTTTTTCTCATGATTCCTGATTCTCCATCTTCCTCGAACCCTTTTCTCCCTTTCTTCAGTTGTCAATCTTCTAACTGCAGCCATTTTTTTAATCACTCTCCCTATTTAACGGCTTCCAGCAGGTCTTTCTTTTCACTTTCTTTCGCCTCTTTTCTCCATTCTTTTAACTTCATCTTCAATGACTTCAAAAATTCCACCACTTTTTATATTGTTGGTACTAATTGACTGATCCTTTACGACATTGTTTACTACTTCACCTATACCCTCCGATTCTAGGCAGCTATTATAGAATTGAGAGGGGATGAGACCAAAATCTACCTTTGAACAAGATAGTAATATGGACTACGGTTCGAGAGATGTCTCGTTAGAGCTTCAAATATGGCAAACAGCCATTTATTCATAAACGAATCACATACCGAAATACGATCAATCATGTGAATAATATTTTTATAATGTGAATAATATTTTCATCATGTGAAAAATCATTATAATAATAAATGATTCCAAATAATGTCACGTGTCATTACCACACTCACTCTCCCTCATTTATCTTTTACACTAATTTTAATTTAAATATTAATTTTAAAGACCTACAATAAAAGAATATACATGTTAAATCTTTATATAATCTCTATGTCCTTTATCTATCTCTATCTTTGTTTTATTTATTTATTTATTATACCATACCTTATAGCTATAAATCTAATAAACAAAAATCTTCAGGGACACATGAAAAAGTTCTAGGCAACCTTAAGTTTTGTTTTATTTTTTTTTTGTCTAAATCGTACACCCATTTAACCTTACGCATGGATCCTTACATTTAATACATTTCTTATTTCATTTTCATCAACCTCACATGTTTTTTATTATTTAACTTTATCATTTTAATAATAAAATTTCAATTCACCGCTATTTTGTTTCTAGTTTTCAAAATTTAAGGGTTATGATTTTCATTTTCCTCTTTTGCCTTTTAAAATCCTACATATTTAAAATTATAAAAATAAAATCAAATTTTACCCTTATATCTATCTATTATACTAAAGCAAAATAATGTTGACCTTAGATGATGGTGGCATAGCTACTAATACAGAGAATTGTGAAACAGGCGGCAAATCCTTTTTCTCATTTCTCCTCCATTTTGTTAAACCGCCTTATTATGTTCTTCATTCCTTTCTCTCTCTCCAATCAGTTCGACATTTCCAAAATTTTGCAACCGTTTCCTTTTTGAAATTTATTTCTAATAGAAAACCCTAAATGTTTTGCATCATCTACTCATTGGATTTCTCTCTGCCAGTTCGTTATTTCAAATTCTTCTTCAATCGGTAATGTTTTAGAAGAATCCATCATATATTCTAGATAATCTTCTCTGTCTCCGATTGTTTGGTGTGGATTTCTCCCAATTAGAGGTATGACTCCATCTTATCAATGCTGATTTTGGGTTTTTTGTTATCTCGATGAATGTTCGTATAAGCTATCTAATAATACACAGAGCTTTAACATCTAGGGTTCAAGATATTCTTATTAAAAGCTTTTCTCGATTCCATGATGATTCATTGTTCGCAATTTTTGTTACTTCTCATTCTTGGTTTGTTCTTAGGGTTCAGTTGATTAATTGTTTCGTATTACTATTCATGTTGTTTTGATTATAATAGCCCAATTGGAGAAACCTTACCATGTGAATCGAGTGTTATTTGAAGTCCTTTGCATGGTTAACAAGTTGAAGAAATTATTGAATCTTGCTGATGTCGGTTTTCCATCGTTTTCTCTTAAACTAATTAGTATATATTTTGTAATGCTCTATGAAGTTTGCATTTCTTTATGTTTAGATCATAAATCTACAAGAGATAAAGATATCGAGGCAAAACAAGTTATATACGCACCGACAACAATTTTCCCTTTGAATTTTGTTATTTTATCTCTGGTTTGAATATCATGATAGTTATTATTGTTATGCTTTTCTTTGTAATGCAGCTACCATTGGATTAAAAGAAAAGGTAAACCGGCTCCAAGAGAAATTGCTCCTATGCTTGTATCTAATCATGTATCATATATTGATCCGATATTCTTTTTCTACGAAGCATGTCCAACAATTGTTACATCCGAGTCTCATGATTCCATGCCGTTTGTTGGAGTCATAATCAGAGCTATGCAGGTGAATTATAATATCACGACTTTGTTCCATTAGATTTGATTTTCTATCTAATGTTCTTTTTTCAGGTGATATATGTGAATCAGTTCTCATATCAATCACGCAAGCAGGCTGTACATGAAATAAAGGTAACAAACCATTGCTCCCGTCCCTTTTATCGGTCAATGACTTTCGCTGGCCAAAATATTTTCAAAATGAAAACACTTGCATTTAATCAACACATAGGGAATTTGATACAAATGTATTATTCAAAGGATTTAAATAGAGAGAAAGGCCTCAACCAATACATATCCTCGAGTACCTTTGTTTCCTGAGGGAACCACAACGAATGGAAGACAGCTTATTTCGTTCCAACTCGGTGCATTTATTCCCGGTTTGCCCATACAACCGGTGGTCATTCGCTCTCCTCATGTACATTTTGATCAATCATGGTAAAACCACCGCTCATTTAAAATTTACTTTGGATTGATAATTGTTAATATGATCTTTAATTGGTAGATCACATTTGTATAGGGGACATATCTCTTTGCCGGCCCTCAAGTTTAGAATGTTCATGCAATTCCACAATTTCATGGATGTATGCTTAAGTTGAATATATTTTAGTTTGTAAACATCAGTTATTTACCTATGTTATTTTTTTTCCAAATAAAACAGGTTGAATATCTTCCTGTTATTTCACCGTCACAAAATCACAAGGAAAGTCCTGCTCGGTTTGCTGAGAGGGTTAGTTTATAATCAATCGTTTTTTAGCTTGTCTTATGAAATCCTTTTTAAATTTGAGGCTATATTACTCATCTTTGTGCACTTAATGTTTCCCTATTAACTAATATAATGTGTTGGTGCAGACTGGGAGAGCCATGGCTTTAGCTCTAAATGTTGCACAAACATACCATTCTTTTGCCGATTATGCACTTCTTTCAAAGGCAGTTGAAGCTAGACAGCTATACTTTTTTTTATTTTAACACGGGTGCACAAATGCTTTAATAAAACAAATGTTAAAACTATCCTGGATCCACCACTGAAATTTAAACCATATCTTAAAACGTATGCGGAAAGCTACATTGTTTTTGGTCTAGAAAAGTGTTTACTATAAAATGCTAATCATACTTATTTTTGCAGGAGAGGTTTTCGCCCTTTATGGTTGAAATGGCGCAAGTTCAAAAAGTGAGTTTTTTTAGTATAGTTTTTCTCTAATAAAAATGAATCAAAACTTGTTAGACATGGTTAAATAGAGATGTTTGACTATCAATCAATTGTTTGAAATACCCTTTAATCCTCACTTAACATCCTGAGGATAAAAACTGATTTAATATGTAAATTGCAACGATGAAGTAAATAGGTTGTTTCAGCCTTGAATGTGAGCCTTTTATATGAAGTAAATAGTTACATTTTTCATTTGAAAGTATTTTGAGTTAAGTACACAGTGGTTAACTAAAAATTTGGGATTAGTCCCTAGCTTTCCAAAAGTACACGGATGGTCCCTATGGTTTGCACTTTATTACGCATTTCGTCCTCAACTTTTCCCAAAAGTACATGGACGGTCCTTATGGTTTGCACTTTGTAACGCATTTAGTCCTCAACCTTTAGTGACTAAACGCATTACAAAGTGTAAACCACAGGGACCATCCATGTACTTATGGCAAAAGTTGGGGACTAAATGCGTTACAAAGTTCAAACCACAGGGATCATCCATGTACTTTTCGAAAGCTAGGGACTAAATCCAAAATCTTGGTTAACCACAGGATCATCCGTGTACTTTACTCAATAATTTTTTTTTTTTTTTTTTTTTTTTGTGTGTCACAAGTTACTTCATTGAGAAGAATTTTGTTTTCTTTGTGTTCCAGTTATATCAGTTGAGCTCTTCAGAAGCAGTAGGGTTCTTGGGAAGGTTTCTTGCAATGAATCCAGACAGCAGGTGCATTGACATAAAATCATTGTTATTAATTTTTAAGCAGAAAATTTGCCGCAGATGCGTTAAAACTTAACTACTTGCATTTTGTTATGAAACACAAACATACTCGAGTTTTTTAATCATTTTTTTATTTTCATTTTGCAGTGGATTTGTTCAACATCAAGATTTCATAAGGGTTTTAAGATTGAAGCATTCTCGCCTTTCTGAACATGTTAGTAAGCAAAATTACAAATTTGTAATAATTCTTTCGGTAGTTATAATATTATTGTACCATTCGACGCATTTATATCCGTTTTTGGCCAATATATTGCTTTATAAAATAAACCTGAAAGTAATTTTTTTAGCATTTGAAGTCAAATCAGGATAAATAACAGAAAACAATTGGAATTCTATTTATTAAGTTAACCGGTTCTTTCCCGCCATAGATAACTTCAAGTTTTCTTCTGTGACAGATTTTCGGATTTATTGACGCTGACAAGGATGGAAGTATAACTTTCAAAGAGGTAACAATGGGTGCATAGATTCCATTTAATATGTGGGTCTCATTTATGTTGATAATTTAACCAAAAAAACAGGATCCAGTAAATGAAATGATTCTCATAGGTCCTTTACGGGGTTCTGTTTCATTGTGCAGCTCTATATCGACACGACTTAAACAGGCCCTACAAAATGAACAGAACTTGCAGGACAATATTTATGTGTCCTGCGTTTTCATCAGCGGTGTATGCAACAAAACATTAAATTTGGTGTTATGCTGAAAACAACATTCTCCAACCAAGACCCTAAATTCAGTGTAAAGTTTGGTGCAATGCTATTCACTTAACCATTTTACACTAAAATCTATGAGTTTCATTTTTGGTTAAGTTATATAATTGTTGAATGTTTACCTAAACAATAAAAGTTTACAAACTATATTTTGAAAATAATCTTATTGAGATCTTTATGTGACTTCAGTATTGAATATAAAATAACATGTTGTGTTATTTTTTAGATATTTATTTAATCTTGTGTATATGTAGTTTAATTTAATTTTACATGTTAAAAAAAATAAAAAAAATTAGCAGTATGTGAATGGACCAGTGGATGTCCCAAATTCTGACAAGTTTCTATTCAGATTTTATGTGGTTTTTACTTCTTAGTAGGATTATTATGTGGGTTCCATATATGCTGTGGGCACATTTCATTGTGGGTCACGTTGTATTTACCGAGTGGCTTACATAGTCGTGTCGTTTTGATTATGCAGTTCTTGGTCGGATCTATTCACGTTCTGAAGCTGCCATTATTCCCACGAGCATGTGAAGCAGCATTTAATGAAAGCGATGAAGACAAAGATCATTACATTACATTACATTTCATTGTTGGAGGTAATATTTATAAACGTTTCTGATTTTTTTGGTTAGTTTGTTTAAGTCTGTAACTTAATTTTCTTATGTACAATTAACAGTTCGGAGGTTCCACCAGCGCAGTTATCCCGGACTTGACCACTAGCGAGGTTTGTAATCCGTTTTCATCAATTCAAAATCGTAAAATATGATTCTTTATCGGTTCCTTGTGTTATTTTTTTTGGATTTGTATATAGATACAAGCGCTCTTCGAATTGTTTGACGTTGATGGTGATGGTAGGATAAGCAAGGATGATTTTAGTACTTGCTTAAGAAGAAATCCTTTGCTCATCAACGTTTCAATCACCTTTTCATGCATAAAGATTTGGATGCAGAAAGAGGTTTAGATGAAATGGTTTGATGGTAAAACTTTATTTTATATATTTCATTATGTTGGTTGTTTTATATAGAAAAAAAGTGTCCCTCCATTGAATTTGTTGTATCTACATGTAAGCAGAGTCACTGTTTGATGCTTTCGCTCCTGCTTCCTTTTTTAAGTTTGTGGTATTCTCAATCTTTGAGATGAGATATCTTCTTACTATATGGAAGGCAAGTCGGTTTGTAAATAATGTAGAGGGTTAAGAAACAATGAGACGTGAACTTTCACTTCCTTGGATCATGGAATAAGACTACAGGAGATAGCAAGCATACGGGGTGGTATTTTCTTCTATTTTATTTTTAGCATTTTTTTTGTAGGAATATTAATACGTCAACTAATTTTTAAATAAAAAAGAAGTCTTAGACCAGTGTTGAAAGTGCCCTTTTGTTCTTAACATGTCTGCCCACACCATATTGCCACGCATAATTAAATAAGGTTATTACAATTTACCGAAGTACATAATGTTGGTTACAAGTCTATTAAAGCAAAATAATGGAAAACGATTGTGTTTGCACGAATAAAAGAATGGTTGAGCATTGTATGTTTGGAATTAGAATAGCTAAACTTTGGTTCAAAGTGTTATGATCTGAATACTATATCCGCTCCAATGTTAAAGCCAACTTCTTTTGTCATTCGATTACTCTCATTTAGAAACTGAGTAGCAAGATAAGGATGTTTACTTTCTAATATGGATCTAAAGTTAAAAAAATGTTATGAGTTTTATTATGGTTGTGTTTATTTTGGGTGTGCAGTATTAGTTATACCAAGACCAATATGGTGATTGGAATCGAATTGATTTGCTGCATAAGGAACATGACTGTAGCACCATGAATGTTGAAGAACATAAAACTGAGGGTGTGAAGGAGCCAATGGCACACTTGAAAGAGGTAGCATATGACAGATGAAAAAAAAATTCATCCATATGTTAGTGCAAGAGATAGAGGAAGATAATATAATTTAGACAAAGATGACAGCCTACAAATAAAGCAATAAATGTTGGTATATAAAGTGGAGTGAATATGTCACCCGGGTATTCGACTTCATTAGACCACAAACTGTAGCTTTTAAAACTAACGTGTATAAAATCATAATATTTATATCAATAGTGATAATGAAGATATATTCTTTTACCAACCCGCGAAGTTCGTGGGGTTCTTAAACTATGTTGTATATAAGAGATCTTCAATGACTTGTGAAATTTTTATGGTTATCATGTATTTTCGTTATTTCACGTACTTTCTATGATTTATGTTAATATTTGAATGTACCTGTAATAAATTATTTACATATTAAAGTATAATTTTTTTGTTATTTAGCCACCCGTGTATTACACGGGTACTTAGACTAGTAATAATATGTATAAAGTATGTTTTAAGCCATTTTGAAAATATGAATTTGAAGCTGGCTGCCTCATTAATTAATTTTTCCTTGTGTGGTATTAATATGCACATGCCTTATCGTGCTTACCTACCAATTCGGTCACCTGTTTTTTAGGTGTATCAATAAATTTGCTTTATACTAAAAATGATTAGTTTAGTAAAGTTATGTCTATATATTCTCCTTACGATACGCAACTAAATAACTAATTGAAAATCCAACAAACTCAACAACCAATATTTCATGTTGATCAAACAATAAACTAACAACAACAACCATACATAGTAAATCCCACAAATAGCAGAGCTACTTATAGGGTCTGGGGAGGGTGAGATGTAGACAGACCTTGCCTCTATCCATAGGGATAGAGAGGCTGCTTCCAGAGAGACCCTCGACTCGAAAACGAATAGCAAACCAACACACCAAGTCAAAGAATATGGCAATAAAGAAATAAGAAGTCGCCCATACTAAGAAAGTGAACAGAGTGGCACAATATATTGTAAATCATGAAAAAGCATACAACATCATTTGTGCATAAACATAAGAAGGCAATCACCGGAAAAGTCACTTAAAGAATAAGAAAAACCTACGACCCTGAAATACACCTAAGGGCTTACTGCCATATCCTCTAGAGGTCCTTAACCCTAATCCTACGCCTCCACGAAGTCCTATCTTGGACCATGTCCTCAGAAAGATGCAACTCTAGTAAATCGTGCCTGATCTGCTCATCCCATGTCAGTTTGGGTCTGCCTCTTCCTCTCCTCCCCTCCACAGTAAGAGTTTCCACTACTCTAACTGGTGCCGTCGTTTCCCTCCGCTTCACATGCCCAAACCATCTCAATCTCCCCTCCTTAATCTTCTCCGATATACTAGCTACTCCTAATCTTACCCTAAAAACCACATTTCTTATCCGATCTAACCTCGTGTGTCCACACATCCACCTCAGCATCCTCATCTCTGCTACCTCCATCTTGCGCGCTTGTGTCTTCTTGATAGCCCAACAGTCTGTACCATAAAGCATCGCTGGCCTAACTGCTACCCTGTAAAATTTCCCTTTTAGTTTAGCGGATCTAAAAGTGAGACTATAGCAAATCACTACGGTTATATACAAATAATGGCATCGCTTTTGGTAAACTAAATATTAGCGTGTACTAGAGGTAATCTTCTGTAAATATGGGTTAGAATATTACATGCCTCCTTCCTTGTAAACCCTAATCATCAATCTATACAATTAAATCATAATTACACACACATAACGGCGTTTTAGCTGTGACAATGTTGAGTATGCTTCTTCCTGAAGATCTTCTCCTCGGAGGTGTCAATAGAAAACGCGGTTAAGCTATGTAGATTGAATCTCTGATTGAAGTAAAGGTATTGAAAGAGGGAGAGATGCATGGGTGATTTTCTAAAGGATGAATATATATGTATTGAAAGGGCTATAGGGAAAATGAATAGTTGGGTAAAGAAATCTCAAGTATGTTTTTACTCTACATGAGACGAGTATTTGTTATGGGTTTTCTGTTATACTCTTTTGAATAAAATAGTTAATTAATTTGAGCAATAAGATGAAATAATGTAGAGTTAACAGCCATTTTCGTTCCTGTGATTTGTTGGAAAATGCCACTTCAGTAAAAAAAAGTTTGCACCAGTTCCGTCCTCAACATTTTTGAAACGTGCCACTCCAGTCCAAAAAGATAACGCGCCGTTAAAACGTTGAGAACGGAACTGGCGCAAGGCGTTATCTTTTTGAACTGAAGTGGCACGTGTCAAAAATGTTAAGGACGAAACTGACACAAATTTGTTTTTTAGACCGAAGTACCATTTTCCACCCAACCACATGGACGAAAATTTAACTCTAATGTTTATAACCAAGATATGTTCTATTTTCTCTAATTATTTGCTACTCTTTCATAAACACTCATACAAGCACATGCTATACATACATGCTGATAACTACGATACCGGTTTAACACATATGCTATATATTATATTACTAGCTTAAGAACCCGTGTATTACACGGGTTGATTAAAGATAATATCTCATCATCATCGCCGTTTACATAAAATATTATGAATAAATACACGTGTTGAAACGGATCAGGTAACAACCTTTTATTAACCATCAATATGCAGAAATCACAATTCGTTGAAAATCTCTTTATACACCTTTACATAAAATGTTATGCATAAATACACGGGCTGTATAAAGGAAATACTTCTTATAAATTTATTGGTTTAATAAATTATACATAGATGTAGATGCTACTATACTCACAATTGGTTCCCGTGTTACGATTATTAACATATTTTAACACCCCCAACTTATATTAAAAAACAAATATTGTTAAAAAACAGTTGTCAATAGACCTATTTGCACACAAGCCGACAGCTCTTGGTAGCATAACGCCCTTCCTTAAAAGCTTGCAATGCATCCGGCCTAAACCTGCATATTTAAGTGCAATTAGAATATGTGGTTGGTGAAATGTATACCATAAATTAGGAGTGGAACTCTTGACGCGACCCGAACCTGACACGAAGAAACACTTCATTTAGGTCGACACGAGATGACACGTATAAAAAACGGGTCCGGTTCGGGTTGACCCGTATTAAAAACAGGTTGGGTTCGGGTTGAACCATATAAAAAACGGATTAACCGATAACCCGTTTAAGTATTTAGAAAAAAAACTTTTAGATTTTTTTATGTTTTTCATTTTACATGGTTAGTAATAATGTTAGTTTTGTCCCACTATACTATATACCTATCCCACTTATACTCACCATTAAACATGTTACAAATAACTCGCTTAGAATTTGACACCATGTATTGAGACAACAGTTTATGCAGACACAACACAAGCAACCTTATAAATGAAGTGTTTCAAGTGAAAAAAATAGTCAAGGTAAATAATATATTAATCAAGTCTCAACTATCAATGTAAACTAAAATCAACTAACGTAGGTAGAGGAAACATCTATCTACCTGTTAAAAGCACGTCACTTTTGCAAATAGTCGTTATTTATTATTTGAAAAAAAAGCTATTTGCCCCCTATCATAATGAAAAATATTACCCCCAAGGGAAGGAAGCAATTGGATTTGCTAATAATTGTACAACCAACATAGATACCCGAACCTTAGAACTAACTGGCTTAGCAAATAACGTAACACAAAATGGGTCGACCCAGTTATCTTAAATTACTAATTGGTGAGAAGGGTAAAAAAATAAATAAATAAGAAATGAGTCAAACGAACGGAAAGCCTCCAAAAGTGATAATCATATTTGGCTTGGTAGTTATATACAATAAAATCTCATATTTTAGTCACATTTGACTTAGTGGCTATTGTTGTGAGAAGCATCTATAAATGTAACTTAGTCTATGGAATTGTAACACAATTTGGTGTACCTCTGTTTTAGTCATTCCTCCCATTGCCAGATGATAGAAGTGAATTGAATTCCTTTAATTCTCGAAGCTGATTCAGAGGTTGCTGAAAAGTGTCCTAAACTTATGATCAGGTAATAAACTATTAAAATAAAGAACATCAATTAGTAGAGGTTTAGAACAGAGATAATGAGGTTATAATATGACATTATTTCACAAATAATACAATGCCAACTTCTAAAAAGAATATCTTAGAATTGCATATGTTAGAGATATAATTTAAAAACACCCTACACAAAGGTGAAGCCAAAAGCAATTGTTGATCATTGAATCCACCCATGTTCAAAGCCGACAGTTAACCGATCATAAGTAAGGTAACCGAGCCTCTTGTAAAAAAGTAAAGTAACCCAGCCATTAATACCAAAACCTATTGATATGAAAACTACAAACACTCATGCTCATCCCTAATAGACAAACAAAACGCCACCTGATAAAATATTTCATGTTTTATATCACCCTTCTCATTACACCATGTTTGGTTTAAAAACGGCATTACTTGAAATGATGGATTTAAAAAGCAAATATTCATTGTAATTGATACTATTTTATTTTCATGGTTCTCATCGTTCAAGTGGTACTATCAAAAGATATCGAAAACTCTATATCAAAATAAAACTTCATTAGCATAAAAATACTAAAAAATTACCTATTATTTACCTCCACCAATTCATTCAAGTGGTACTATCAAAAGATATCGAAAATTCCATGTCTCCTAACTTGAGCTCTAAATAATTTTATAATGATATTTATATCAAAGCTTCACAAATAAAGTATGAACTGTGTTATAAATACTTTTCAGATGCAATTGAGAAGAACCTCAAGTTTAAGGCTAACTGTCATATAAACTCCATCAGCTTTAGGCACATGATCAAACATACTGCCTCCAACATGTTCAACACCAGTAGACTCCGGAGCCGAGTGCGCTTCAAGCCGCTTTTTTGAGCGCCAGCCTCTCCTTTAGTGTGCCTTGTGTACACATTAGACCTTTTCAATTCAGAAGTGACCAGCCTTGTGCATGAGGCGCATGCCAGCAGCGCCTTTTAAAAGCTAGCTTTATAGATCATCATAAATGCTTTGACTTGATGTGCTGAGTTTGATATAACATATAACACAAGTCAATGATATTGTGGCAATTAGAATAAAGATTAAAAAGCTTCGAAATCATGATGGTATTGGTTTATATTACAAAAGAATAGCTGAAAGGGTACATGTTCTTGCAATTCCATGAGCTGCCTCTCCTCTTCTTGAACATGTTCTTGTAATTCATGGATTTTTTTAATAAGCTGAGCCCTTTCAGCTTCAGAATTATCACGTTCTCTCCTGCAAATGCATATATGACGACTTATATTACAATCATCAAATTTTAGATACATCCCCGCAATGTGACTAATACATGCAAGTCTATATACAACCACATAGTAAACATGTTTAAGAATTATCAGAATTCAAAAAAACATGGAAGGTTTAAACTTTGAACTAAAAAGATATACCGAAAAGTTGCCAGTTCCTTTTTTTTTGTTGCTCACATATGAGGTCCTCTTTAGCCCATGCCTATAACAATGAAGAACAAAAAAATATATAAAAAAATAACAGATAAATAAAAGCATTAAATAAATCATGAATATTTAGGTGAATACCGCTTCATGGTCCAATCTAATTGCATGAAGCTCTTTATCCTTATCATCCAAAGTTCTTTGCAAGTCCATTGTAGTCTTTTCCCTTTCATGCAGTTGTTCCTTTACACACAAACACTCTAGTAAGCGACAAATTTCTATAACTACAAACATAAATCCTTAAACCAAGACACTCCCACACACCTGAAGTTTAACATTTGAAGTAATATGCTCTTCAATCTGCGAATCAAACCGTTCATGAATCCCAGTCATTCTGATCTAGCAATCAATCTAGCCTTCAAATTAACCTCCAAATGCTGAAGCTCCTCCCTTTGTTTCACAACCTCATCAAGATGCAATTCATGATCCGAAACCCCATCAACCGAAAAGTAGTCCACATTCACAGTCTCTCCAACCTGATGCACCTTAACAATCAACAAAAATCACTCATCATCTAACACTCTCTCAAAAATCAATCCAAAAACAGTTCATAAACACATTAAAAAAGTTCAAACAACATAACATTTCACCTCATATATCAATCTCTCATCTCCCTAACCTAACTTTGACCGGTCTAAATCCTAATCATTCAACCAGAAATTAAACCCTAGATTTAATAATATTAAAACTTAACCCTAGCAAACAAAGCATGTTCACCAAATTTAACTCACTTGCTTTACAACGAAGCAAACAAAATGTGGCCTAAGGTGTCATGGTGTGAGCAGATAACTACCATATTGCTCTAAAGTAATTATGTTGATAATAAAAAAAAGCTAACAAATTAGTATTTTTCAGGTACACACTATACTTGGTAAAAATAAAAGATTAAAAATACTCCTATTCAACAGCAACGTGATGCATTTTTGCACAAAAATGATTACTTTAATGCTAATTAGCCGCAAAAGCAATGCATACAAACGTGAACTACACAACGATAATAGACTCATACAACCTATTCTTTAACCCTTAACCTTATGCATTAGATTATATGGAAAAAACTACATTGAATGGTATTTTTAAAAAATGTCAATTCCAAGAAATTACCTTAGTGAAATGTTCCTGCTCCAAAAGGCTTGAGATTGAATATCTACATAGAAAAATAAACACAAACGTATTTTTAATTAGATAGAATCGGGTTCTTTGAGAGAAGCAAGGCAAGACAAATATAGCCAATTGAAGCTACTTCGGTGCTTTAAGTAGTCACGTTTGGACTTGACAGCTCTGAATGACGTCCTACCCAGCTTATGTAATTTCATAGCCATTTTTGTACCATCTTCATTTGCAACCTAAAAAGTTTCTTCAAAACACAGGCCAGGTTAGAATGTTCGATAAGGAAAAGAAGTATCTAATCAAATAACGTATTACCATATTCTTTTCCCACATATGGAAATACACCTCGATTAACCATAGTCTTTATGGCAAGAAAATCATAACCAAGGTATATAAGTCAAAACCCATCATCTACAAAAAAAAAAAAAAAAACAAAACAAAGCCCCTTAGATAAAATCCCTAACCTTGGTGTTATTATTCACACTTTGAAGAGTCGTCATGCAACAACTTGTGCTTCGGAAAATTCTTCATCAACTTTCAAGTCCCCATGCCTATATACAACCACAAATGTAATTTAACAAAAGCTATATATAACTGCTTAAGAAACTCATACTATAGTAAAAACATAAAAGTGTGCATATGTTTCCAAATGCTAGAAAGCACAATAGTAAAAACACAATAGTTTGAACCGGAAGATTAAATGATACGGAACATGAGACAAAAAACGATTTTGTGTAGTAAATTAATGGAAAATTGTTGTCCCAAGTGTAACTTTTTATAATTAATGGCAAAAAAAGCCACTAAAAACACAAATTCAGTCATAATTCACGATTTTAGTCATTCAAAACACTCAAAATCAATCATTAAAGAGATGAATGATTTGGAGTTACAAATTAAAAATAGGGAAAAAATGAGAAACATAAACTTACCGAGATTGCAAACTATGTGAGTAGAAGATCGTAAACAATCAATATCACGATATTAAGTGACCAATCACTATTTTTTTCCCACCTTTCATGAAAAACAAAACCCTATTTTGACTCTCTTGCGGTTTGTGAGCTTGACTGCATAGTGCATACATGTGTAAAGTCAAAAGAGTCAAAATAGGGTTTTTTTTTTCATGAAAGGTTACTTTTTGACGAAAGAAAAACATAATCTTTATCATGTAAACAAAGTTTTTTTTGTCATGAAAGCTTATTTTTTGATGAAAGAAAAACATAAGCTGCAGCTGTCAAAAGCTCGTAACAGTAAAAGTTTTGTGCCAAATATACCTTTAGATTTTGATGAACCACCAGAAACCATTTTGCTCCTTTTTGGAATTTGACCATTATCAGATGCATCTGAATCAGAACTTGAAGACTCATTAGACAACGAATCATCATAATTCCATGGCATAGTTTTTTTTTCTCATGATGTATTAGTTCAAGCAGTCCTGTAAAAAACGTATGGTACTGATATGAAGATAAGATTGAAAATCATATAAAAAAAGATAGCATTTTAAGCAAAAACTAAAATCCACATATGAAGGACAAATTATCCGTTCTTGACGAAGCCCGAAAGTATCAAAAAAACTTCCAAAAACATGAAAAGTATACACATTGAATAAAAAACCAACGTTTAATATAAGGTAGCATACAATGTTTCTTTCATCATAGAAATCCACTTTTATCTAAATAGAAATAAGCTTTATGAAATTATCAGATGATTAGTGTTTGAAATTCTAATTGTTGAAAGATTTACATGTGATTAAACCCCTAAATAAAATTCTAATTATTCAAAGATTTACAGTCACTGGATACCTATTATCTAAAACACTGGAAACTTATCATTACACAACACAAAACCAATCGTTAAAGAGATGAATGATTTGGAGTTACAGATTAAAAAATAAGAAACATAAATTTACCGAGATTGCAAATTATGTGAGTAGAAGATTGTAAACAATCAAGATCACGATATCAAGTGACATAATTCCTACATCTCCCAACATAAATATAAACATAAATGTCGATCCATATGTCAATGTTATCCAAGAATGCATATGCCTCGAAATCAACAGAGAACTCATTTTAAAGATCAAATCCAAATCGCTCCCTCTTAGATATTAAAGTTAACGGCCCAGAAAAAAAGGAAAACGATAGAAAACCATACATGTTTCATATTTACAATTGATGCTCTTTCTAAAACATATGGCCTATGATCCATCAAAGTAACCCTTGTATAAATGACACAACGAAAGCGAAAAGAGTAAATCAAACCAAGTTTAAAGATTAAAACCTTAATGTACCTTTGGAGAAATCAAGAACAAATCAAAGGGATGGCTGATGTCTTCTGCTTCACCAGGGATTATACCATGATATTAGCCCAACGATTCATCTTATACCATGAGTACAACCACATCAAATTCGACCTCAAAGAAAGGGTTTTTGAATCATAACAGAAAACCTACAACATGAATCATAATAGAAATATAATAAAAAAATACATCTTAAGATAGAAACTATTAACCATCAGAATCAACCAGGTGAGCGATGATTAGGGTTTTTGAATTGAAGTTCTGCAGTTGAACACGAACATCCCCGTCTTCAATCAACCTTAGATGAAAAACCTAGGATTTGAAAATTTCTGAGATGCTTTGAGAGAACCAGAGAGAAAAAGAGGCATAGATGAAGGAATGGAATTAGGGTTTCATAGTTAAACAGGACTTAGAATGACTTGTAAAGAACGCTTGAGAGGAAAAGGGGCGGTGATTGAAGGAAAAGGAGAATTAGGGTTTTTGATTGAAGAGAAAAAGAGGGAGCGCGTGTAATAGAGGAAAAGAAAATCCCGCTCAAGAGGAATTATCTTGCCAAAGAGAGTGTCCACATCACCCAATTGAGTGCTTAAGAAAAGGACATGTGGCATTAAGTGTATTTTTTTAGTATAATAGGTAGATATTATATTATATTATTATTATTATTATTATTATTATTATTATTATTATTATTATTATTATTATTATTATTATTATTACTACTACTACACATACATTTACTACATGAGGGAATAGTGCCAGGCAGCTTGCCTGACACTTCCCAATTGAACCAACCCATTTTTGATTTAATTTTATTTTTCGTTTAAAATTACAGCTTTAGCCATTATTTAAAATTATGTTTTTGCCCACAGTTTAAAATAAAATTAGATTTTCGCCCCTGGCTCAAAATTACGATTTTGCCCTTAGTTCAAAAACCAATTTTTAATTTTATTCCCAGTTTAAAATTACGGTTTTGCCCTCCGTTTAAAATTACGTTTTTGCCCCAGCTCAACATAAAAATATGTTTTCCCCTAGCTCAAAATTACGATTTTGCCCTCAGCTCAAAATTACGTTTTTGCCGACAGTTCAAAATAAAATTATATTTTCCCCATAGCTTAAAATTATGATTTTGCCCCCAGTTTAAAATTATGATTTCGCACCCAGATCAAAATATAACTACGAGTTTGCCTTCTGTTCAAAATTATGATTTTGTTCCCATTTCAAAAATTACGATTTTGTTCCCACAGCTGCCTGGCACTTCCCCATTGGTCTAGCTAAATTATGATTTTGCCCCGTTTAAATTTACAGCTTTGCCATTGGTTTTTTTTTCTCTCCCATCCTAATTACGATTGTGCCTTCGGTTTCAAATTTACAGGTTTGCCACCATTTTTGTTTTTTTTTTCTGTCAAATTACGATTTTGCCCCTAGTGTAAAATTACATTCATGCTTTCGTTTTAGTTTTTTTTTTTTTGACAAATCTATGGTTGTGTTTTCTTTTAATTATTGACTCGGTGTAATTTTTATTCGTGTCAGGTGGTTGCGTGGCACACGCTCATTTGTCCTGAAAAATTACAATTTTGCCTCAGTTAAAAATTATACTCTTTCCATCATTTTAGTTTTTTTAGCAAAAGTATTGATAGTGTTTTGTTTTAATTGGTTTTCTCGATGTAATGTTTTTTGAGATCGTATTATGAGTAGTGTGTACAAGTAACCGAAACACAGACGTATATGAAAGAGAAATATTTGACTTAGTGTCCCGCAACGCGGGCGGGGCAACACCTAGTTATTTAACGTATACAAACTAAAGGTGCGGGAATACTGGTTTTCAACAATTGGGTGAAATGGGCGGTGGTGGCCATCTATTGGCTCACATGGGCGGCAAAGATAATAGTGTCAGGCAGCTGCCTGGCACTCTCTTATTGGCCCAATAAATTTACAATTTTATCCCGCTTTAAATTTACGCTTTTTCCATGAGTTGAAAATTATGATTTTACCCCCACTTAAAAATAAATTTACGCTTTTGCTCCGAGCTAAAAATATCAATTTTGCCCGCGGTTCAAATTTACCATTTTACCCCATTTAAATTTACAGTTTTGCCATTAGTTTTTCCCCTTAAAATTACGATTTTGCCATCAGTTCAAAATTATGTTTTTACCCCCACATAAAAATAAATTTACGCTTTTACTCCCAGCTAAAAATTTCAAATTTGCCATCGGTTCAAATTTACGATTTTGCCCCGTTTAAATTTACAGTTTTGCCATTAAGTTTTTTTTTCACAGCCAAGTTACGATTTTGCCCTCAACTTAAATTTACATTTTCTCCATCGTTTTTGTTTGTTTTCCTGGTTAAATTACAATTTTGCCCCCAGTGAAAATTACAGTCATGCCGGCAGCTGCCTGCGACTCCCTCATTGGTCCATTTAATTTACGATTTTATCCCTGAATGAAAAACATGATTTCGCCCTCAGTTCAAAATTACGTTTTTCCGATTGTTTTACTTTTTTTTTAACTAAACTATAAAAGTTTTTTTTAATTGGTTGACTCCGTTTAATTTTTTCCGGTATCAAGGAGCTGTCTAACACTCGCTCATTAGTCCTGAAAAATTACAGTTTTGCCCTGAGCAAAAAATTACGGTCTTATCATCGTTTTAGTTTTTTCCTAGCAAAATTATCGTAATGTTTTTTTAATTGATTGAGAATTATTCGGCCATCCCTCGCAACGCGGGCGAGACAACTACTAGTTATATATAGTTTCTTAATACTTTTATTATTTTCTTTACTTTTTAAGTTGGATAAGCTTGTGTCAACCGATACTGGTATCGAAAATACCGATACGATTATCGATACATGAGGTTTCATACGAACAACATCATTACCATACAACTTTTTTGGTTGATTTTCTTTTGGTTATCTTTTAGTGTTTTTTCCTATATTTTTCTTTTAATCTTGTCAGCGGTTCTGTGCGCAATACGTTTGTAATGATTTCTAGGCTTGTAAACGAACCGAACGTTCAGTGAACCGTTCAGGGGGAAATTCGTTTATGTTCGTTTATATAGTAAACGAACGAACATGAACATTTTTTTTCCGTTCATTTAATTAAATGAACGAACATGAACAATGTTTCGTTTGTTCATTTAAGTTCATGAACGGTCGTTTATGTTTGTTCATTTATGTTCATTTGAATTTGATCTTTTATGTTCGTTTATATTCGTTCTTAATTGTAGGAAAATGACGATGTCGTATACATTGAGTTAGAATAAAGTTGGTACATTGTTGATCATGACGTTGGATTGCGGATTTTAAGATGGTGTTTCAGAGTTTCTATTAGACTATAACTTTAACGATTTTATATACATTTGAAGTTCCTTTTTTATGATGGTTATGCTTGGATATTCACGTTTACTTTTGATTGGTGTTTCATCATTGTGTTCCTTAATTTATGTGTAGTTATGTTCGTTTGGATTCGCTTATGTAAGATTACGTTCTTTTATGTTCGTGAACCGTTCGTTTACACTATTAATGAACGAACATAAACGAACATGAACATGCTCATTTTCTAAACGAACGAACACGAACAAGAAAATCTTTCATTTAAATGTCCGTGTCCGATCATTTGTTCGGTAAAACTTTAACGAACGAACACGAACATGCCTTGTTCGTGTTTGTTCGGTTCATTTACAAGCCTAGATTTCGAAACACATGTAAACAGACTAAACAATAAAAGACGTTCGCCGCAACGCGGCGATAGTAAAAAAACTAGTTATTATATAAACTGACTAAAAATTGTAGATTTAAATATGTTTATGATTGATATAAAAAAATATGTTATTAATATTTTTTTTGTCTAAATAAACATGTGCATATATTATACAGTATATGCACATGCTAGAGGAAATAAAATCAAAGAAAAAAATAAACCATAATAATTAGGGTAAGAAAAGATTATGCATTTAATATTTTTGGTTTAGAATTAAGAATTATACCCCAAAAGTATACGTAAGGGTTTTGAGGTTTAAAATTTTGAATTATACCCCAAAAGTATACGTATGGCTTTTGAAAAACCAGAGTTTAATAGGTGGACCTTTCTCACCCTCTTCTTCTGGCTTTCATTCTTAAAATCGTAATAAAATTGATTTTCTTAAACAAACATATATTTTCTCACTTAGTTTTCAATTAGAACCTATACAGTCATACTCAATATTTCAATTACGGTCATACTCAATATTTCAATTAGGCCCTCCAGTATATAAAGCACCGTGCGTGGCTTGCGGTCAGCACTGTCGTGAAACACCATACAACTAAGACTATGCGTAATAAGTATTATAGGGGCTTAATTAATAACGTCCCCTACACCGTCCCCAAGCATTATAGGGGCATTTCTAGTATAACGCCAAATGAGGAGAAAAAAATTAGAAAATTATGATTGATAGAGCATTAAGAGGCGTTAACCATTACACAGTTTTTAAGGGACGTTAATATGTTTATGTGATGGAAAATGCCTTTTGAAGGACATTAACCATTACGGATAGTCTTAACGTGGTGCCACATAATTCGTTCCTGTGGGTGGGGCGGTCGCCAAGAATAGTGGAGGCCTAAATGGTAACCGACAAAACTTTTAATTTAGAGTTAAATGCCATTTTAGTCCCTGTGGTTTGGGTCATTTTGCCAGTTTAGTCCAAAGGTTTCATTTTTAACCTGTGGGTCCAAAAAGGTTTCACAGTTGCCATTTTAGTCCACTTGGTTAACTTCATCCATTTTTTCTGTTAACGAGAAGGCCAATTTGGTCATTTTGTATGTAATTCTGTTAACTAAAAGGGCAATTCAGCCATATAAAATGACCGAATTGGCCTTCTCGTTAACAGAAAAAATGGATGAAGTTAATCCAGTGGACTAAAATGGCAACTGTGAAACCTTTTTGGACCCACAGGTTAAAAATGAAACCTTTGGACTAAACTGGCAAAATGGCCCAAACCATAGGGACTAAAATGACATTTAACTCTTTAATTTATTTCTTAATAAACCACATACCAAAAATATTACTTTAACCCTTTATTTGTAGGGTCGTATTATTAGCATATATTGGGGATTAAATCGAGATCATTAATACGTATCGTATAGGCCTATACGATGCGTATTGTGGTGCGTTCAAAATTTTATGTCAGTCAAAGGCTGACAATGTCCCCTTATTAAAAAGTAATATGCATCGTATAGGCCTATACGATGCGTATTGAAGGTGTCGATTTAATTTTTTAATTTTGCAAGGTAGCTTCCTGTCACGCGGTAGCTTTCCGTCACGCGAACGAAGAAGCAGCACTTTGGACATTTGTTGGTCTTCAAACATCTAGGAAACATTATTTGAGAATACCCCTGAATTTATCGAAGCTGTAGAATGAGATCCTCCACTGTTGGGTTATCATCTTTTAACCCCATTTTCCCTAAATTTATCGATTCTGTTTTTCAACGAGGATGTAATGCAATGATTCCTCTCAATTGAATAGACAGACACTGGCTTCATAGGACTCACTTGAATCGTCTCGGATGTAATAACAGTACGTTTAGCATCCGTGCCTGCTTGAATTGTAGAAAGCAAAGGATAACGAAGATGAACATTGTGTTTCAAATCAAGGGTCCCATCATTACAACCACTTGTTTGAAAATGGCCAGAAGAGTTAAAAAAACTGCAATTGGAATTGATCTTGGAACAACAAACTCTTGTTACCATATGACACATGATAAAAGCGCTTCTATAGACAATCTGGGATTATGTTCCGCAAATTGGGAACCATATATATGCTTCAAGATTTACGTCTGATGTCCAAGTTTGATCACATTTGACTTCATCTGCGGCAGTCCAATGACTTTCTTCCCACATGTCTGCACCGTAATCTTCATATTCTTGGTTCAATACCAACTCATCTTTAGTAGTGTTTCTTTGAGAACCTGATTCCGATACATAAATCTTGAAGGAAATATGTGGTTCCCAATTGGTTACAGAAACCACTAGCAGAAGAGCCCGACACGTCTTCTATCTAGTCTAATACTTGAAAAATCTCACAATAACACATCGACCGACTGCTCGAAATCCCTTTCGTTTCTCATGTTAGGGAGAATGTTCTCGAAATTGAAGGAAAAGGAAAAATGGTTGCTGAAGTTTCGTCTTCTATGATGATTCGAAACATTCCGAATAACTACACAACGTAAACGTGGAATTCGTCATGATGTTTCAGAATTAAACGCATGTACGTGACAAAACAAGGATCGTTCTAATATATTAAAGAGATTAAACAGTCATGTGTCGTATGACCGAATAGACAATCAGATGAAGCAACCAGATGAAGCAATCAAGATTGAATGTGCAAACCGCAACCGTTTTTTACTACTGAAATGGTGGCTATGGGGTTTAAGGTGTTTTGGTAGGTTGAAAGAGGTGAATGATCCTGAAAGTGTACAGGTGGAGATTGCAGATATTTGTTGAAATCGAAGAAAAGAGTAAAAAAGATGAAATGATGTCGCAACCCCCGTCCCCTAATCACCCGGGAACGGGCGGCCGCGAGACCAGATTCAGTAGTATCGGTGTTTATCATTATTTGGCATCGGAATTTACATCAGGACCGTAGTTAGGAAATATTTTATCAGAGTAAAACACCACATTTTGTATTAATAAATATATTTGGGATAAAACCCAAGTTTTCATTACAAACTGATTTATAGGGGTAAACCCTATTTTATTGAAATAAAACATCTTCTTTATTTAGGTAACTTTTATAGCCACTTTTCCAAGCCTTCAGTATTGTCCAGCTGGCTTCTATTTGGCTTTCACATTTTGTTACCTGAAACGCGTTTAAAAACATTTTGTCAGTGGGAAATACTGGTGAGTGAATCCCAGTTTAACCAAAAAGAGTTTTATCAATTAACAGTATTGAGAGCGATTACAATGTTCATATCTACACAATTACTCATTCAGTACTGTCAACCCTGACTGGTGGGTCATATTACACATTGGCTAACTCGTTGTCCAATGGTAACGTGTTCCACATTTTGTATACGAAACCCTAACATACCGGCAGTAATTGAAGAATTACAAAGACTCAATCACTGCTAATCACATTGTAAAATATTTAAGGTTTTATAAAAATAGTTTATAAAAAGGTTTACAAAAAGGAGATTACTCACATTGCAACTTTAGGGTTTTTTTTCCTGTGATTTCCCTTGTTACAACCTATTAATTAAACAATGCACATGCGTTAGTATAATAACCCAATATTTACATTAGTTATACCCTCCCCGAGACAGAACTCCAACGACTACGTCGGGCAGAACCTCGACAGCCGTTACGGAGTACTAGATCAATCGGGCAGCGTATCTAATACGTAACCGGGGGTTATGATACTTACAACGAGGCAGAACTTTGTTAATTAGGGGGGGGGGTATAATGCCCAGTATTATATTTGCTATGGAGAACTTTAGAGAGAGATCGAGAGATTGAACGAATTGCAACTGAAGGTCGATGGCCTCCTTTTATAGTGTCTGATCACGACTTCCTCGCGGCCACGTAAGCCAAAGGTAAGTCCTTCGCGGCCCGTGACGTAGGGTTATAGGGGCTAGGGTTGCTGATTTTCCAGTTGTAGACTCGACACGATGATGACACGTGGCGGCACCGGGTGAGGCTGCATAGTCAAGTTGTCGCGGCCCGCGACGAAGCTGGCTAAGGGCTTCGCGACCCGAGAGCGTTCCTCAAAAATTGTTTTTATTTTATTTTTATTAAATTAAAGGTATTTAGGGTTATTATTTGTATACGGGGTGTATTTTAAGACGTATAGGGACATTCTAAATATATTAGGGGTGTCAGAAATATTTTAGGAGGGTTGTTATATCCTCCCCACCTTGTTTTAGAACTCGTCCTCGAGGTCTACTGAATCAGGTGTGGATATTTCCTTTGCATCTCTGATTTAAGCTCCCATGTGTATTCTGGTCCTCTCTTGGAATCCCATTTCACTTTGACTAGAACCAATCTCTTGTGTTTGAGATTTTTGACTTTTTTGTCTTCAATTTGTAGAGGCTTTTCTACAAACTTAAGTTTTTCATTTACCTCTATGTCCTTAAGAGGCACTACTAGTGATTCATCAGCTAAGCACTTTTTGAGATTACATACATGAAATACATCATGTGTTCCTGCCATTTCCTCTGGCAGTTGTAGCTGATAGGCTACATGTCCTATTCTTCTAATAATCTCAAAAGGTCCGACATACCTGGGGCTTAGTTTTCCCCTTTTGATGAATCTTACCACTCCTTTCCATGGAGAGACTTTTAATAACACCTTGTCTCCTATCTGAAATTCCAATGGCTTTCGCCTGTTATCAACATAGCTCTTTTGTTGATCACGTGCTGCTTTTAATCTTTCCTTGACTTGAACAATCTTGTCTGTTGTTTCTTGTACTATCTCAGGTCAAGATATTTGCTTTTCTCCAATTTCTGCCCAACAGACTGGAGTTCGGCACTTTCGTCCATAAAGTGCTTCGAATGGTGCAACATTGATGCTCGTATGATAGCTGTTATTGTAGGAAAATTCTATTAATGGTAAGTGATCATCCCAAATACCTCCGAAATCCATTACACAAGCTCTAAGCATATCTTCCATTGTCTGAATTGTCCTTTTGCTTTGTCCGTCCGTTTGAGGATGATAAGCTGTGCTTAAATTTAGCTTGGTTCCCATTGCTTTTTGAAAACTTGTCCAAAAATGAGAGGTAAAATGGCTATCTCTATCAGAAACAATTGATAAAGGAATTCCATGTAATGAAACTATTTCATTTACATACAGCTTAGCTAATTGTTCCATACTGAAAGTTTCCTTCATTGGTAGGAAATGAGCTGACTTAATTAGCCTGTCTACAATCACCCAGATTGTATCATTACCTTTTCTTGTCTTGGGTAATTTGGTAACAAAATCCATTGTTATCAATTCCCATTTCCAAACTGGCATTTCTAACTGCTGTAATAAACCTGAGGGTTTCTGATGTTCAGCTTTAACTTGTGAACATGTTAGACACTTGGTAACATAGGCTGCTATATCCTTTTTCATTCCTATCCACCAAAAATTCTTTCTTAAATCTTGATACATCTTATTATTTCCAGGATGCATCGTATACTTAGACTTATGGGCATCTTGTAATATACGGTGGCGTAGGTTTCCTAACTTAGGTATCCACATTCTTTTCTTATGGAATCTCCAAATTCCATCTGTTCCTTGTTCTAATTCCTTTTAATTTCTCAGTATCATCCTCGATTACTTATTCTTGTGGTTTTCTAATCTGTTCATTTAAATCTACTTGCAGATTTAATTTAAGAGAACGTACTCTTTTTGGCTTTTCATGATACTTTCGACTTAAAGCATCAGCTACTACATTTGCTTTTCCGGCATGATACTGGATATTACAATTGTAATCACTAAGTATTTCCATCCAGCGTCTTTGTCTCATATTTAACTCCTTTTGCCCGAAAACATACCTTAAACTCTTATGATCGGTGAAAATGGTAAACTTACTACCATAAAGGTAATGTCTCCAAATTTTCAGGGCAAAAATTATAGCTCCTAATTCTAAATCATGGGTTGAATAGTTCTCTTCATGATTCTTAAGTTGTCTAGATGCGTAGGCTATAACCTCTTGACATTGCATTAACACACATCCATATCCTAACTTAGAAGCGTCACAATAGACTACAAAATCTTCAGTTCCTTCTGGTAACACTAGTATTGTCACACCCTGACTTTTGCGGAAGCGTATGATGTGTGACATGTACAATATCATTGCATTCAATCATAATAAACAACTATATGATCAAAACGATGTCCATCCATTCATTAAGTTTAAAATATTACAAACACTAGTCATTTAAGTTTCAAACAACACAACCTCGACTAGGTTACAAACCAACAAAAGTGGATGACACCTAAACTTGGAATTTACTTCTAGAAACAACACCCGCGCCCAAGATCCAACTTGTTACCTGAAATACATGTAATTTTGAAAAAAAAAGATCAACAAAAGTTGAGCGAGTTCATGCGTTTTGTATAAATACTGAAAGACTTGTAAACATTTGAGAGACTCCTTTGAAAAACAGGTATGAAAAACATCTATAAACAGATCAAATTAATGTTTTGCAAAGACATTAATGTATGTGAAGACAAAGGGAGCACTCAAAATGAGTAGGCTTATACCCTCATCGATTTCCCTCGACTGTGTCGAATTTCCCCTCGACTGTGTCAAATTCACCTTGACTGTGTCAAATTACCCTTGACCGTTGTCGAATTACCTCGACTGGGACACCAAAGCACTCGGGTGGTCACATAAGGACCATGAGTGGGGCTCGGCCGTACCCGTTAGATCTAACCTTCGTCCATATTTATTATGAGAGTTAATGGCATTTCAATTTCAATCTATGCTCACATGATCTATAATTCATTTCATAGCCAAATCATACCATTTAAACATATGCAATATGTATTCCACCCCCGAGAGTTATAAATCCGAAAACAGTTAAGAGAAAAGAGGGACATGAACTCACAGTTTTGTGTTCTTCAATCTGACGTAACTCAAGCTACTACTAGTGTGCACGACTACCTACAACGTACTACGGTCTATTAGACGAGCGGGTCGTGCCTTGACTTAGTATTACTTAGTGTCTTTGAGTTACGTTTCTTTGTGTCCTTAATATTATTCCAAGTTATATAATTAATTGTTAAAATAATAAATATTTTAACTTAAACTATATTTATGAATTTTGGAATATTAGTTAAAATAATACATTTTAACTTGTCAAGTTTATCTATTGTACTTGTATAACTTCCCAAGGATGGGTGTATTTGTATTCGTATTCTTATCCTTCTATATTTTTGCCAAGTATCGATGGCGTATTCCGGTGTGTAATTATACGTATGAGAATACGTATTTTTATTGTGTTTATTAAGTATATCATACTTAATTTTTGTATTAACTTTTCCGGAATAATATTTCTAATAAAAATACATCAATATATTTTCCCAAAATATATATTTTAAGAAATATTACATAGAAAAATTATTTATAATTTTTCCTTGGGCAAAATGTTTATACTATTTAAGTCTCAAAAATAATATATTTTCAAGTCTAACTTAGAATATATATATATATATATATATATATATATAAATCTATTTTTCACCCAAAAATAATATGTCCAAAGTTTATTTAAGAAAAAATATATATCTTCTCCCAAAAATAATATATCTTCTAATAATTCCAAGAAAATATATATTTTTACTGAGTGGGGATCCTACGAAAAGTGTGTTTTTCCTAAAAAGTGTAAAAAGTCATAAAACACAATAATTTCAAGCATAAAACACACCTAAAACTCACAAATAATAGAATGAATATTACTAAAACACCATATTCAAACTCTAATAGTCCATAAAAACTTCAAACACACCATCGTAGAACTATGAATATAAAACACACAATGCTAAACAACATAAAACACAATAATATTTGTCATTCCACAATCAGAGCCTTAACATCTAAAACACAACACAAAACCCACATACATGATGTTTTAGTAATCTTTATCGTATTATTTGTGGGTTTTTGGTGTGTTTTAAGGTTGACATTATGGTGTTTTATGACTTTTTACACTTTTTAGGAAATTTGGACTTTCTGGCCAACTCCTATCCTATTTTTACTTACCCAAAAATAATATATTTTCTCCTTGTCAAAATATGATATATTTTGTAATTATTGTAAGAATCATATTTTTGTTTTCTTGGTGTCCAAAATACTAATTACCAAAATATACTTATGAATTTATTTCCGGAATATTTTTGGTGAGTTATATTCCTTGTTCGATTTCATCAATATTTTGGGTATAAATTATGTATTTATTTCTTGGAATTTTGGTAGTATTTTGGATTGTAATTTCTTGGTATTTTGGTGAGTTATATTATTTCAAGCCCTAAATTAATATAACTAATACACGTAATATACAAATAATCACACACATGGTGACATGTAAATATATATTTCCTAAATACATATTTAGTCACTTTTATTTACGAAAACCAACCTCCAATATTTATAATCTTGTGACAAAATTTATGGCAAACTTTATATAAAATTTCATGGTTTAAAATTTACTTGTAATTATTTGTTTAAAAATAATTTTTCTAAGTGTTATATTTTTAGAAAATTTTTGCCATAGTTTCCCCTTAAAATGGAGGTTTCCATGCTTTCAAAGCATATCATTTTCTTTTATAAATCATCATCAATCATCAACAAATCACTAAAGACTTACCATATGCTTTAAATATGCAATGTACACTTTGACATGAACTTGAAATTTTGTAAAAAGTTGTAGTAACTTAGTATGTTATTTAGTAGGTTAAGTTACCCTCTAAAACATGGTTATTTGTTTAATAATCACATTCTTTCAAAATCTAGTCCTTTACAACTTACAAGATGATTTTTCCAAAAACAATTCTTTTGTATTTCTCTTGTTAATAACATGTTTCTATACTTGATTTATCACTAAAAATATGATTAGTTTCTTTAAGAATCATGATCTTGTAAATCTTGTAAATAACTTTGTTCTCTTGAAAATATTATCTTTGAAATCCTTTATTTTCAGGACTTATAACATGTATCACAAACATCATACACTAAAACAAGTTTATTTTCAAGTTCATGTTTAACATAAAGGATGATCATTATGATTTTCTCAAGAATCATCCTCATACTTGCTAGATCATGTGTTTAGTCACAATCTAGCAAGCTTCTTATGATGATCAACATCATCAACATAAGAAATAAGCAATCAAGTATATTACATACAATTAAACATCTTTGATTTTCATGATTTAGAGCTTTATGTTCATGTTTATGCTTATGTTTCTTCATGATCTTTATGTTTAACAACTTATATCATCTTTTAACCAACATAATATGAAGTAAAATGAGATTAGGATGGTCTTACTACTAGCATAAGGCTAGGGATGATGTTCAAGAAGATGAAGATGACAAATGAGATGGATAAAAGCACTAGAGAGGTCATTGAAGTTCCCACTCTTCAAGGCCCCTTAGATAAGCTCCTTACACCTTTAGGTCACCTTAGAATATGTGTAATGGATTGAAAAATGGAGGTAATGTGGGTGTGGTTTGTGGCCGTGAGCTAGAGGGGAAACAAGAAGAAGTTTTGTGATGTTGAAGTGTCGTGAGAAAGAATGTAGTTTAATGATCTTTTATTCATGTTTCCTTCCAACATTTAAAGTAGCATATGGCATATTGTGCTTAGCATATTCTCAACATAATCACATAAAATAATCAAAGAAAATCATATATGGGACCCATGTCCCCTAACCGGCCATCAAATGGGGGGGGGGGTAAAGTGTAACATTTAATGGTAAGTTAAGTGTTATAGTTAGATTTCAAGTATACTAGTTAGGGTTATATGTGTTATATGTTTATAGGATGTGTTATGATGTTTGGTGACCATAACTAGCTTTGTGACACTAAAATAATGCTTCTTGTAAGAATTTGATGTTTTGGGTAGTGTCCGGTTGTTCGTTTCGTTACTGTTCGTTAAAGTGCTAAATTGCGCAGTTTAGTATGCTTTATGTTGTCTTTCAAGACAGTTTTGATTCCCGACACCTAGGAAGGTATTCAGGACCATTAAATCATAATTCTGCATTATATATAGTTGTTAAAAGCTGAATTTTTGCTGAATTTATTTATTGCTGAATTTTGCAGTTTTAGTGTGTTTTGGCACTTTCCGGTACCTATGTCATCACTAGGAAGGCAGTTTTGAAATCCCTACTTTCCTACACACTATACTAGTGTAAGACTTGGTCATGGGGCTTATTTTATTTCTTAACATCACGTCTGTCTAAGTACTGAACTCCCGTCAGTACTTCTAGTTTGTCTGATAACTATGCTAACTTTGTTCTGTGCATTAATAGAACTATATTGTGTTGCATGTAGTAATGATAAAAGTCTTGCAACATGAAATGCCATTGTATGTATATAACAGTAATCAGAAATTCATTCATCTGGTAAACTAAATCATGCACAGTCATTAAAGCACAGATTACTGTTTAATTATAGTACAGAATGCATGGAAAAGTGCCAGTTGTCACATTCTCCCCCCGTTAAAAGAATTTCGTCCCGAAATTCAAGCGATGCCATCGGTTGCAGGGGAGTTGTGAATCAAATGTGGTCACTTAGGCTTAATTTGGTCTTCATGTTCCCAAGTAAACTCTGGGCCATGATATAAATTCCAACGAACTCTAACAAATCAATTACGACTTCTCCATGTTTTGTGGACTTCTGGTCTGCAACCGTAACAAGTTCTTTAATAAATTGGAGTTTGTCGTTGACGTGAATCCTGTTTGCGGGAATAACGACTGTTTCTTGAGTCAGGCTCTCTTAAAGACTAGACACGTGAAACGTGTTGTGATCACTGGTAAGTTCTTCTGGAAGTTTCAGGTTGAGAGCAATGTTCCCGATCCTTTCCATAATCTCGAAAGGTCTAATATATCGTGGGTCCAACCTCCCACGCTTTCCAAATCATACCACGCCTTCCCAAGGCGAGACTTTGAATAATATCATCTCTCCAAACTCAAATTCCAACGGTTTCCGCCTCTCGTCGGTGTAGATTCTCTATATACCACATGCTTGACTTGATACGATCACGTATCCGATCGATCTTGTCTGTAGTTTCCTGAACCATCTCGGGCCAGTAAATCGTTTATCCCTGGTCTCTGCCTAACACAAAGGGTACCGATACTTACATTCCTATAAAGCTTTGCATGAGACGGCCTAAACGACGGTGTGATAAACATTATTGTAGGAAAACTTCACTAAGGGCAAATGAGTATTCCAACTTCTCATAGATGTTCATCACACAAGCACGTAGCGCATCTACCAAAGTCTGTATCGCTTGTTTTCTCTGGCCGTCTATCTGAGGGTAAAATGCAGTACTAAGGTCCAATCATGACCTAAACGCCTTTTGAAGCGTCTGCCATATCCTTGGCACAAAACGACCATCTCGGTCGGTCAAGATAGAATCAGGCACTCCATGATGTGCCACAACCCTTCTAGGCTAAATCTTTGCTAATTTCCCTTGCGCCGTCTTCCTCATTGTTTGGTAGGAAATGTGCAGTCTTGGTGTGTCGGTCAATAATCACCCAAATCATATTGTGACCTCTTTGGGTTCTTGGTAGCTTGTAATGAAATCCATCAAGGTTTGTTCCCACTTCCACATGGGAATCTCGGGCTGTTGCAGCAGCCCTGATGGTTTCTGGTATTCTGTCTTAACCTCGGCACATGTAAGACAGTTACCCGCATATGTAGCTATATCATCTTCCATCTTGGGCCATCCATACTAATCCTTCAAGTCTTGGTACATCTTGTCGGATCCAGGATGGATCGAGTACCTTGACCTATGAGCCTTTCCCCAAAATAAGCGTTCGTAAATTGTCGCGAAAAGGAACCCAAAGTCGTTCCAGGAAGTATAAGGTTCCGTCTTCCTTAGGCAATACTGCACTTCCATTTCATATAACGCTTCAGCTTGAAGGTTCTCTGGTTTGAGCGCCTCTTGCTCAGCTTCACGAATCCAAGTGACGAGATTTGTCCGTATGCTCATCTCTAGGGCTCGCACCCTTAGAGGCTTTGCGCGTTCCTTGCGGCTCAAGGCGTCTGCTACAACGCTTGCCTTGTTTAGGTGATAATCTCACAGTCATACCCATTTAGTAGCTCAGTCCATCTTCGTTATCTCATATTTAAGTCCTTCTGATCAACGGTGTGCTGCCAACCCTTGTGATCAGTAAAAATCGTGCAGCGTTTGCCTCTACAAGTAATGACATCAAATCTGCAACGCGCAATTACTGCACCTAGTTCAAGGTCTCTTCCCATGATCCGTTAATCAACGTGACGCGTACGCGATGACTTGGTCTCGTTGCATCAACACGCAATCGAGACCTTGTCGAGAAGCGTCACAAAAACCGCTATTCTATTGGTACTGTCAGGTGAAGACAAGATAGGTATCATCTGGGTTAGGGTTGTTAGTGGTTGGACAATCCTTGAAAGGTTTTCTAGGAGTCGTCTGATACAGCCTACAATCCCCATAAATTCTTAGTTGTGTCCTTGGGACTCCTTAGTTCTTGATTGCAGGATCGACATGAATCTCATTCTTATCCACCACGTATCCTAAGAATCTTACCTCGCGGATCCAAAATTTGCACTTCGACATCCTGGCCTTCCTTGGTCTTTGAGCTTATGAGAATGCAGTCAATAAATATAATCACGATCTTATCCTGGTACGGCTTACACACCTGATTCAAGAGGTCCATGAATACTGCCGGTGCATTTGTTCAGCCAAACGACATGACAAGGAACTCGTAATGCTCAAGGCGAGTCCTAAGGGTCGTTTTAGGGATACTTTCTTCTTGTATTCACAGTTGAGGACATCCTGACCTCAAGTCAATCTTCGAGTAGTAACTAGAACCTTGCAATTGGTTGAACAAGTCACCAATCCTTGGCAAAGGATACTGGTCCTTGATATTCAATTCTCTGAAGTTGATGTAAAATGGAAACTGCCAACTTTCTTCTTGTGTCCTTAACTAAGGACATCATGTCCTTAATTCCATCTTGGAATAGTAGCTAGGACCTTGTAGTTGGTCGACAAGTCATCAATTCTCGGTAAGGGGTACCGATTCTTGATGGTTAGTCATCTATCTCCATGTAACCTATGCGTAATACTTTTCCACATTAATTCTTCTGAGTTCCTCTCAGATTAGGCTGTGTACACGTGTAAAAACTGTCGTCCTACTTCCTGATAAATAACACCGGGCTTCCCAGGATGAGAAGCTCGGCCTGGTAGATTTCCTCTGTCTTGCAGCTCTTGCAGTTGCATCGGAGGCTCATGTATCTCGGACGAAGCTAGTCGGTAAGGCATCATCTGTCACTGGTGCCGCTCTTGGCACTAGGTTCATCATAAACTCCTTTTTTCACTGTGGAGGTAACGGAGACAAGTCTTCAGGGAAGGCTTCTGGAAATTCCTCCACCACGGGGATGTCTTCTAGCTTCAGCTCCTTGGTCTCCTTATCAGCCACATGAGTAAGGAAGGCCATGCAGCCCATTCAGAGGCGCTTGTTGGTACATACGTATGTCGACTTCGTCTTGTATCGAGTCGTGTAATATAATAGATGAAACAAGTCACACAGTTCGAGATTAACAGGATACAGAGGTGAACAAGCCAGTTCAAACGAAGTGGCCAGTTTAAACGAACTGGACCAGTTCGTACGAACTGGAGATGCTTGTTCAAACGAACTGGATTTAGTATAAATATGTGACTTGTGATTTTCATTTGTAACTTGGTCATTCCGGTAGCGAAGCTCTGCCGAAGTATCTCCAGGTTTGTAATCGTCATCAAATCAATACAAGAGATAGTTAAAGTGATTCTCGTGTGTTTGTAGCTGAAATAACTCTGATACGTTTGATTCCGCCTTTCGTATTGGACGAGATCTCTTCTGAACGACTCGTTTGGTCGTGCAAACGATCCTACAGCGCTTTATGTGTTTCTATGGCCAATGTGAGGTGTCGCAAATCCAACGCTTTATGGGGCCTAGTGCCTTCGCATCTATTGCAAGAAGGTTGTGTACTATAAGTGTCTCATCATTCGCAAGAGGGATGCGAACGATATTCCTTATGTCGAACAACTTCAGCTCTATCCTTGGATATCCATTCCAAGCTAACTACAATATCGTGACTTCCCAAGTCAACGGTAATAGAAGGTTCCGACCTTCTAAGTTCCCATATTCAATCCTTAATCCTCTCCTTCGCTTAACTAACCTTCCATTCGCCAGTTCTAAAGAATACGAGACGTCTATTCTACTCGAAACTAGGCCAAGCAGTTTCTTAAGTTCTAAGGATACAAAGTTAAAGTCGGTGCCAGTATTAATAAAAATGGATGCATAGAGTTGGTTAATAAGGAACGTACCCGTAACCGCACCTAGATCCTAGCGTGCTTCACGAGCTCCGATCGTGAAGACCCTTCTTCGCTTGGTTCTTCCTGGGGCAATCTTTCCTAAAGTGCCCTACTTCACCACATTTGTAGCAACCTGGAACTCTACCATTATCTCTTCCGTCTTGGTTGCCATCATCATTTCCTCCTTTTTTGGGATACTTCGCCCAACAGGCATCCTTGTCGTGTCCTTCTTTTCCACACCTATCACACCTAGGCCTCAGACATCGACCTTTATGGTGGAAATTGCATTCCTCGCATCTCGGCTTAGTCCCCAAGTAAACCTTACCACCGGCCTTATTGGTGGCTCCATAAGCTTGCATGCCACGAGACGGGTCCACTTCCCTTCTTTTGTTTGCTTTAGAGCATTCATAACTGGCTTGGGTGCCTATCTTTAGGTTCAAAGACTTCCTTTTCTTATTGCCCGAAGACTCCACATGAGTCTCTTTCTTGTTTGCCTCAGATCCCGAAAATTTTCCCATACGCAGAGCTTCTTCAGTAAGTGTGACACTCAAATCGATAGCCTCTGTGATGGTTGGAGGCTTTGAGGCAGTAACCATGCTCAGAATTTGAGGTGTAAGTCCCCAAATGAATCGCTCAATCCTCTTGAACTCTGGCTCGACTAAGTAAGGAACAACCCTAGACAAGTCGTGAAAGCGTTGGACGTACTCAGAAATCTTCGACCCGTCCATTTTCAAATTCCAGAACTCGTCTCAAGCTTCTGGATTTCGGCCCTAGAACAGTACTTCTTCTGCATCAATTCCTTGAGCTCGTCCCAGCTCAGTGCATAAGCAGTAGCTTCACCAAGGGTCTGAACCTGTAGGTTCCACCAGGAGAGTGCGCCATCCAAAAACAACCCTGAGATATAGGTAACTCTGTGCTTGGGCGAACATTTACTCATTTTCAGAACGGAGTCAGTTTTCTTTGCCCAATAAACAAAAGCAACGACACCTCCTGTGCCATCAAAATTCAATGGCTTGCAGTCCAGGAACTGTTTATAGGTGCAACCAGTTGGAGGGTTACTTCCGGAGTGCCACCACTGTGTTCAGAGCGGAGGGCTTCATGCTGCGCTATGGCTTGGGAAATGCGCTCATTGAATTCGGCCTTAGTTAACGTAATGGTGTCCGTATCACGTTTGGGCGGCATTTTCTTCTGTCAAAAGGTATGGGGTAGGTTAGACAACACTCCATAATTGTCTATGAGGTACATATTACCACAAGCAAAGATGTAATCACCCAATATCACATGCATATATAATCAACAATGAATAAGTAAGGAAACACCTACTGAGCTTTCATATAGTGTTGACAACTTGACTTTTTTTTTTGTGACGGGGAAACAAAATGAACTCGAGGTTACTTCACCTCGGTCATACAAGTTTCATAATACGAAAGTAGTAGTTATTTTCCTTCTACATTGGTTTTCTTAGCTCTTTAGCATCACAAAAACGAGTATACTTCCCAAGAGATGGGGGTTGTACGCATAGGGGGGATAGAGAGTGTAACGTCACAGAATCCTTTCTGAGTGTTATCCATCTTCACTTGCTTAGATATCGATTCCCAAACGACTCGTACGGGTAGAAGTGTCAGACACGAAGTAGGTAAAGACAGGTTTCCTACTTTGTAGAGTGCTAAAGCAACTGTCTAGGTATTGTTCCACTAGATGAAGGTGTGAACAGTTAGAGATTATTTTTGGATGGGTGGTGATCATTAGCTTGACCCGCAGAGTCCACCAGGATTTCCATGCACTACAAGTCGTTATTACGTGGGCCCCCGTAATAATAAATTGCCTTGCATGGTCACCCTAATTTTCCCTAGTTCAAAGCAGATGGTCAACCAAAGAGGGGACACTACTGTCCTTACACCTCCGACATAGAAAGGACCATTGCGGTGGTCCACGCGCTAACATCTGTTATCGTTACGTGCGAATAGGCACGATGATTAAACGTAATAGGAATAAGGAGAATTCCTAGTAGTTGGAGGGGAACTTTCAAGATGAGTACTTCATCTTCCTTGTCTGGTCAAGTGTGTCGTCAATCTTGCTTCACAAAAGCCACAGGGACCTCGTCCTGCTAATGAGGGTGTTGTCTAAGGTTGCCTCCTCCGCCTCGCTATCACTGCCGTAGTCAGGCACCTTCGCGTTGGAGAGGGAAGAACAACCATCTTCTACAGAAACAAGCTCAGTATCTCGTTTGGTAATCACTCCAGCCATGAGCTTCATAATAAACGCAAGGTCGACAGTCTCTTCGTGCAAATCAAGAACAATAATGGAGTTTAGAGTCGAAGGTATTTCGTTCACGTCAACAATTATTCCGTACACTTATACGTATATATATTAATGAATAAGTATGTTACTTAGTATAAACAGGCAAATAAATGCATCATGTCAAATATAACTCTCGTTTGTCCTTTCGGGGGGGGGGGGGTCATTTTGTCTTTGGCAAGTCTATCTCACGTAGACTATGCCTTAATTGGCATGTTAATTTGGGGTATTCTCCTCCCTACTAATGTCCTTACCTTGTCTTTTCTTTGAAAATGTTTGACTCATGGATCTTGGCGCTTTCGTGAATGCAATAAAAAAAATTCTTTTTGTAAAAATGTTTTCGTGAGAGAGTTCCTAGTGATTGTAGTCTAGACTCGAGAACGAATCCTAGTTCACTACAACCTGGCTCTGATACCAAACTGTCACACCCTGACTTTTGTGGAATCGTATGATGTGTGACTTGTTCAATATCATTGCATTAAATCATAATAAACAACTATATGATCAAAACGATGTTCATCCATTCATTAAGTTTAAAATATTACAAACACTAGTCATTTAAGTTTCAAACAACACAACCTTGACTAAGTTACAAACCAACAAAAGTGGATGACACCTAAACTTGGAATTTACTTCTAGAAACAACACCGGCGCCCAAGATCCAACTTGTTACCTGAAATATATGTAATTTTGAAAAAAAACATCAACAAAAGTTGAGCGAGTTCATGCGTTTTGTATAAATACTGAAAGACTTGTAAACATTTGAGAGACTCCTTTGAAAAACAGGTATGAAAAGCATCTATGAACAGATCAAATTAATGTTTTGCAGACATTAATGTATGTGAAGACATAGCGAGCACTCACAATGAGTAGGCTTATACCCTCGTCGATTTACCTCGACTGTGTCGAATTTCCCCTCGACTGTGTCAAATTCACCTTGACTGTGTCAAATTACCCTTGACCGTTGTCGAATTACCTCGACTGGGACACCAAAGCACTCAAGTGGTCACATAAGGACCATCGAATTACCTCGACTGGGACACCGAAGCACTCAAGTGGTCACATAAGGACCATGAGTGGGGCTCGGCCGTACCGTTAGATCTAACCTTCGTCCATATTTATTATGAGAGTTATTGGCATTTCAATTCCAATCTATGCTCACATGATCTATAATTCATTTCATAGCCAAATCATACCATTTAAACATATGCAACATGTATTCCACTCCCGAGAGTTATAAATCCGAAAACAGTTAAGAGAAAAGCGGGACATGAACTCACAGTTTTGCGTTCTTCAATCCGACGTAACTCAAGCTGCTACTAGTGTGCACGACTACCTACAACGTACTATGGTCTATTAGACGAGCGGGTCGTGCCTTGACTTAGTATGACTTAGTGTCTTTGAGTTACGTTTCTTTGTGTCCTTAATATTATTCCAAGTTATATAATTAATTGTTAAAATAATAAATATTTTAACTTAAACTATATTTATGAATTTTGGAATATTAGTTAAAATAATACATTTTAACTTGTCAAGTTTATGTATTGTACTTGTATAACTTTCCAAGGACGAGTGTATTTGTATTCGTATTCGTATTCTTATCCTGCTATATTTTTGCCAAATATCTATAGCGTATTCCGGTGTGTAATTATACGTACGAGAATACGTATTTTTATTGTGTTTATTAAGTATCTCATACTTAATTTTTGTATTAACTTTTCCGGAATAATATTTCTAATAAAAATACATCAATATATTTTCCCAAAATATATATTTTAAGAAATATTACATAGAAAAATTATTTATAATTTTTCCTTGGCAAAAATGTTTATACTATTTAAGTCTCAAAAATGATATATTTTTAAGTCTAACTTAGAATATATATATATATATATATATATATATATATATATATATATATATATATATCTATTTTTCACCCAAAAATTATATGTCCAAAGTTTATTTAAGAAAAAATATATATCTTCTCCCAAAAATAATATATCTTCTAATAATTCCAAGAAAATATATATTTTTACTTACCCAAAATTAATATATTTTCTCCTTGTCAAAATATGATATATTTTGTAATTATTGTAAGAATCATATTTTTGTTTTCTTGGCGTACAAAATACTAATTACCAAAATATTGTAACGCCCCAAAAACCAAATGTTATATATTCGAAATATGTCCTTATGCGTTATATTATGAAATAAATAACTAGGCTATTTAACCTAGTTAAGTGCATGGTAAAAACTATTAAAAGAGAAAAGTAGTGCCAAATATGTGAGAAGTAAACTCGAGGGGTTAAACTGGATAAGATGAAACTTGGTTACTAATTAAAAGAAAAACCAACACACAAATAAACACACACATCGTGTGTGTTCGAGAAGGAGCCAGGAGCTCCATAAGGGCTCCTCAAACCCTAATCAAGAAGATCATCAAATCGAAAGGCAAGATGAAGCTTAAATCCATAACCGAGCATGAATTAGTGATCACCTTCACGAGGGGATCATAAGGTATGTCTTAAATCTAGGATTCGTGATCATGTGAAAAGTGGGTTATGTTCTAATCCATGAGTTTAAGTAGAATTGAGCATGAGTATGTGTTATAATCATCATATAGAACATGGATTATGAATGGTTTGTGCTAATTTGATGTTTAGATGTGAAACCCATTAGTTATGGTGATGAAGATGACTTGACTCATCACCTATGTCCAATTCTTGTTGAAAGATTGATGTATTTTGTGAGTATGATGAGTTGTTGTTAGATGAATTGAATGAAATGTGGTGTTGATATGTTTGATGCTTATGTGTGAGTGATAGGTGTTGATTAGGAGAAGGATTTGATGAGTTATGTATGAGTTTAGAAGATTTATGCATGAATTAGTTGTACGTTATGCTTAAAAGGTGGTACGCACACCAAGCGTATGATAAGATGTATATAGTGTCGTCCGTATAGTCGATTATGATGTTACGGGTATATGATGATAAGACGATAGTTAAATATAGTTAATAGTTGACTTTCAAAAGTCAACTAAGCATAAGAAACATGAATTGACACGTTGTCGTAAATGCATGATTATAGGAAGTCGTATGGTACATGTTTTGTTAATATGCGTTATTTGTGATTATATGATGAATTACATGAGTTTAAACGGATATGAATATAATTATATGAGTTATGTATGTTAGAAATGACTAATGAAAGTTAAGGGGGAAATATGCGATTGATATGATTGTTAATGTGTACAAATGAGTATGCTAATAAGAGCATGATTTCGATGAAATGAAAGTATAGGAATCACGTCGAGACGGGCTCAAGCATGAGGTGTTAACGGGTCAAGAAGAGGCAAGGACCGGATACGAGCACGGACGCATAAGGTAAGTGATTTCTGTAATCACTTCTTAGTTCGATTAAGTAATATGGTGTTTTAATTAACTAAACATGATGGTTGAGGTCGAATATGTGTCGTAGTCTTTCGTCGTAAAGGATGAGATTAAAGTTGACCAAAATGCCCTTGATGGGTATTTTGGGCAAACGATCTTAAAAGTAGTTTAGAAACAAGTTATTCGATTAGTGTAATGTTTTGGACAAGTATGGAAGTGGGGAGTATGGTTTTGTTAGTCATAGACCAATTAATGCGCGAATACCCTTAACGGGTCAAAATAAGCATATGAACGATAATGTGTTAAGAGGATGCAAGGCATCCAAGATGTTAGTAATTATGATAGACGTCACTGATATTATTAGGTTTATAAGAGGTTATGGTAAAGCAAACAAGTTATGTTGATGAATGCATGAACGGGTCGAAATTTGGTAAGAGGGTAATAATCCGAAGAGTTAAAAGTCTGAAATTTTATTATGTCGGATGTTGGATTTTAACTCCATTAGATGAAGAATGAAATTACGGACGCGTAGGAAAAAGAATCGGGTAAAACGGATCAAAAACGAGGAAGTTATGCTCGTTTCCGTAAAACCGGATCGTGCTGGGAATATACAGCATTTAGCTGCAACTTTTCTGTGAAAACAGGGGCTTGGCGTGATGCCAAGGCCCTTGGCGTCACGCGAGGCCCCCCTTGGTTGGAGAAAATTGTTCGTTTGCTCCGTTTTGTCTGGGAACTCGTTTAAACACGTTTCAAGTTACGTTTGACTAATTTAACTTACGTTTTTATGAGCTTAAGTGTATGCACTTATGTAGATAGGTATGTATGTATGTTTATAAGTATGCGAGCAAGTACGTGGAGATATGATGGTATGTATGAGAGTAGGTATGTATGAGTTTGGTATGATGCAAGTAGGGATGTATGTATGTATACGTGTATAATGTCATGAGTGTACGTAATGATGTAGGTATGGGTACTTGTAGATACGTATATAATGATGTAGATGTGTTTATATGTAAGTATGCATGTAGGATGGCATGTATGTGTGTGAGTATGTATGCAAGTAGGTATGTATGCATGTGTGTACGTATGTATATAAGGAGATAATATGTATGAAGTTAGGTATGTATGTAAGTTATTCAGTATGATTAAGTTTTTACGATGTTATGCGTGTACATGGAGATTCAGGTGTAATGCAGGTACGGTAACGAAGACTCACCAGAGGTGAGGTACCCTGAGGGAACGATTAATGTAAAGGAATAATGGAACGGAAATAGTCCAAAGATAAGTATCGTTTATACTGATAACATACTAATGACTTGTATGTGTTGGTAAGTGCAGGTTGTTCGAGCCAGATTACCATATGAAAAAGGAGCGATCAAAGATTGAGTCACAAGATAGATTGTACGGGAGTGTTGAGTACGTAACTGAGTGAAGCTAGGTTATGTTTTCTTATTGTAAATGAGTATTATAAATGTATATATTGAAAAAGAATTAACCTTAACAATTAATTTAAGTGAGTCAAGGTGTTTGTAACGAAAGAAATTTTTATGGTACGAATTTCCGCTGCGACTATAGTCAATTTCGAATTAGGGTGTAACAAGTTGGTATCAGAGCCCTGGTTTGAGGGAATCAAGTACGAGAAGGTAAGTACTTGAACTCAAACTTGTGTGCTCTTGAGATAAGAAATCCGTACAATCTAAGACTCGATCAAGATCCAAAGGTAAAGGCTAATGTAAGTATGTACTTATGTATACGTATAAAGAAACTGAGGGTTTTGTATGTGCAAGGTAAGCATAAGTGTTTCAAGAGGATGATCCGTGAATGCAGTTTAGGATGAATAACTAGAACCGTCAAGAGGTAATAAGACAAATAGGCAAATGAGCCCAGGTACGTAAATTTAATATGTGGGTGTAAGTAATGGTAAAACTCATTAGGGGAAGGCAAAATTTTAAATGAAAGACAATGATCGTATATTAATGATGTACTGAAAGTGATATACGCGCCGAAACCTAAGTCTACGAACATAAGGTGACAATTACATGAAGGCACAGAACTACTATGTGGATTGTGTACCTGGCCAGTACACGAGAAACGTTTGACGTTCGTGAGATCATGATAATTGTTACAGGTATGTCCGGTAGAGTTGGGTAGTAGGCGGGCGTGTGGGTGAAATGGGAAGTAAGACTCTCGGGAAATTGAGAGTACTATGTAAGAATGAAAAACATGCCTGAGAAGAATGAAGAATGTTGAATCCGTAATTAAGTACGGATCAACAAGATATGAATAATATGTTTGAATCCGTGAGACGGATTCAAGGATGAAAGGCATGGATGATATGTTTGAATCCGTGAGACGGATTCAAGGATGAAAGGCATGGATATATGTATGAATCCGTAAGACGGATTCAAGGATGAGAGGCATGGATAATATGTTCGAATCCGCGAGAAGGATTCAAAACACAGAAGTAATGGAAGGCACGAATGTAATGTTTGAATCCGTAAGGCGGATTCAATGAATGAAAAAGCATGAATGATGTGTCTGAATCCGTGAGACGGATTTAAAAATATAAAAAGATGAAATTAATCCGCATAAGAAGGTGTCGACAGTTTGACCATGATTGAGTCGAACGGGTCATAGAAGTAAGTATAAAGTAAAAGGTGATAGTATAATAGACGAAGTTTTGTATAAGTTACGTGTTAGATGTGTTAGTAATTGACTCTTAGAAGTCAGAATGATGACGGGCTGTGACCCGAACAATAACTTAAGTAGGGGCGGGAATGGTAAGTTTGGTAAGAAATATTGAAACGATGTAATAAGATCTTTGCAAGTAAGCATGAATAGAAGGAAGTACAAGCGTGTACTTCAGTTGGCGAAATGATTAATAGAATGAAAGGATTGCATGTAAGAAATAGAATGTGTGGTACGTTATAGTAGGTACGTAGGAAATTGTAGAAGAGTATAGGTGGGTAATCACCTAGTGTAATGAATGTTTGAATGACATATGCTAACCGCCGATGTTGTTGATGATAATGTTAGAACTATTGATGTGATGAAACCAATAGTATTGGTGAAAGGATGTGCACGAGCGGAAACTCATTACACGGATGAATGAAACCTGGCCTATTATGGCTAGTACTCGAGGAGAAGATGATCGATCTGGGTTACGGATCGTTGGTTTGCGAAATGAAAAAGAGGTTAGTAAAATGTTTAACTCATGATTGGATGGATCTGAACTAGTATGACACATGTATATGAGTAAATTAAGTAATGCATGAAGTGAAAGTAATAGTAATATGAAATGAACGAAATGATTTAAAGGTAACGTAAAGGTATGCAAGGTACAAGTAACTGTAGAAAACGTAGAGTAAGGTTAACGTTAGAGTTAAGCACGTAGGTGTGATTATGTAATAGTAGTTTTGTGGTGGTAACAAAACAAAAGTTAAATGTTATACAGTACATGTAGAGAATGTAATTTAAGTAGATGAGATGAAGATATTAGATTCGTTAAGAACGGATCATACGAATGTATGTAAGATAAGGAAAGTACGGATTTGTTAGGAAGAAGTCAGGTATTTGAGTAGTTTATGAATCAAGAATGAAGAGTTACCCATTTTTATGATGTACCAGTTAGAATTAAGCATATATGAGTATATATAAATTGCAAAGTAAGATCATATAGTCGACGAAAACGATATGAATATTGCAATAAACATAAAAGAATGTTAGTAATGGGAAGTTGAAATTGTTTTAAGCAAACAAAATGATGAATGAATCGCTAGCTATGAACAGCAAGCACTATTTAGTGAAAGTGGCATTAATAATGACTCTGGGATGAGTTCTTGAAAAAAATGACAGATAGTCATGGTGAAGGGCTAGCGGTCTAGTCGAGGGGACGTAGAGAAGAGATAACTAGTGTTAAACAAAGGTAAGAAAGGTTTCGGGGACGAAACCTCATTTAAGGTGGGTAGACTTGTAACACCCCAAAAACCAAATGTTATATATTCGAAATATGTCCTTATGCGTTATATTATGAAATAAATAACTAGGCTATTAAACCTAGTTAAGTGCATGGTAAAAACTATTAAAAGAGAAAAGTAGTGCCAAATATGTGTTAGAAGTAAACTCGAGGGGTTAAAGTGGATAAGATGAAACTTGGTTACTAATTAAAAGAAAAACCAACACACAAATAAACACACACATCGTGTGTGTTCGAGAAGGAGCCAGGAGCTCCATGAGGGCTCCTCAAACCCTAATCAAGAAGATCATCAAATCGAAAGGCAAGATGAAGCTTAAATCCATAACCGAGCATGGATTAGTGATCACCTTCATGAGGGGATCATAAGGTATGTCTTAAATCTAGGATTCGTGATCATGTGAAAAGTGGGTTATGTTCTAATCCATGAGTTTAAGTAGAATTGAGCATGAGTATGTGTTATAATCATCATATAGAACATGGATTATGAATGGTTTGTGCTAATTTGATGTTTAGATGTGAAACCCATTAGTTATGGTGATGAAGATGACTTGACTCATCACCTATGTCCAATTCTTGTTGAAAGATTGATGTATTTTGTGAGTATGATGAGTTGTTGTTAGATGAATTGAATGAAATGTGGTGTTGATATGTTTGATGCTTATGTGTGAGTGATAGGTGTTGATTAGGAGAAGGATTTGATGAGTTATGTATGAGTTTAGAAGATTTATGCATGAATTAGTTGTACGTTATGCTTAAAAGGTGGTACGCACACCAAGCGTATGATAAGATGTATATAGTGTCGTCCGTATAGTCGATTATGATGTTACGGGTATATGATGATAAGACGATAGTTAAATATAGTTAATAGTTGACTTTCAAAAGTCAACTAAGCATAAGAAACATGAATTGACACGTTGTCGTAAAGGCATGATTATAGGAAGTCGTATGGTACATGTTATGTTAATATGCGTTATTTGTGATTATATGATGAATTACATGAGTTTAAACGGATATGAATATAATTATATGAGTTATGTATGTTAGAAATGACTAATGAAAGTTAAGGGGGAAATATGCGATTGATATGATTGTTAATGTGTACAAATGAGTATGCTAATAAGAGCATGATTTCGATGAAATGAAAGTATAGGAATCACGTCGAGAGGGGCTCAAGAATGAGGTGTTAACGGGTCAAGAAGAGGCAAGGACCGGATACGAGCACGGACGCATAAGGTAAGTGATTTCTGTAATCACTTCTTAGTTCGATTAAGTAATATGGTGTTTTAATTAACTAAACATGATGGTTGAGGTCGAATATGTGTCGTAGTCTTTCGTCGTAAAGTATGGGATTAAAGTTGACCAAAATGCCCTTGATGGGTATTTTGGGCAAACGATCTTAAAAGTAGTTTAGAAACAAGTTATTCGATTAGTGTAATGTTTTGGACAAGTATGGAAGTGGGGAGTATGGTTTTGTTAGTCATACACCAATTAATGCGCGAATACCCTTAACGGGTCAAAATAAGCATATGAACGATAATGTGTTAAGAGGAAGCAAGGCATCCAAGATGTTAGTAATTATGATAGACGTCACTGATATTATTAGGTTTATAAGAGGTTATGGTAAAGCAAACAAGTTATGTTGATGAATGCATGAACGGGTCGAAATTTGGTAAGAGGGTAATAAGCCGAAGAGTTAAAAGTCTGAAATTTTATTATGTCGGATGTTGGATTTTAACTCCATTAGATGAAGAATGAAATTACGGACGCGTAGGAAAAAGAATCGGGTAAAACGGATAAAAAACGAGGAAGTTATGCTCGTTTTCGTAAAACCGGATCGTGCTGGGAATATGCAGCATTTAGCTGCAACTTTTCTATGAAAACAGGGGCTTGGCGTGACGCCAAGGCCCTTGGCGTCACGCGAGGCCCCCCTTGGTTGGCGAAAATTGTTCGTTTGCTCCGTTTTTTCTCGGGAACTCGTTTAAACGCGTTTCAAGTTACGTTTGACTAATTTAACTTACGTTTTTATGAGCTTAAGTGTATGCACTTATGTAGATAGGTATGTATGTATGTTTATAAGTATGCGAGCAAGTACGTGGAGATATGATGGTATGTATGAGAGTAGGTATGTATGAGTTTGGTATGATGAAAGTAGGGATGTATGTATGTATACGTGTATAATGTCATGAGTGTACGTAATGATGTAGGTATGTGTACTTGTAGATACGTATATAATGATGTAGATGTGTTTATATGTAAGTATGCATGTAGGATGGCATGTATGTGTGTGAGTATGTATGCAAGTAGGTATGTATGCATGTGTGTACGTATGTATATATGGAGATAATATGTATGAAGTTCGGTATGCATGTAAGTTATTCAGTATGATTAAGTTTTTATGATGTTATGCGTGTACATAGAGATTCAGGTGTAATGCAGGTACGGTAACGAAGACTCACCAGAGGTGAGGTACCCTGAGGGAACGATTAATGTAAAGGAATAATGGAACGGAAATAGTCCAAAGATAAGTATCGTTTATACTGATAACATACTAATGACTTGTATGTGTTGGTGAGTGCAGGTTGTTCGAGCCAGGTTACCATATGAAAAAGGTGCGATCAAAGATCGAGTCACAAGATAGATTGTACGGGAGTGTTGAGTACGTAACTGAGTGAAGCTAGGTTATGTTTTCTTATTGTAAATGAGTATTATAAATGTATATATTGAAAAAGAATTAACCTTAACAATGAATTTAAGTGCGTCAAGGTGTTTGTAACGAAAGAAATTTTTATGGTACGAATTTCCGCTGCGACTATAGTCAATTTCGAATTAGGGTGTAACAAATATACTTATGAATTTATTTCCGGAATATTTTTGGTGAGTTATATTCCTTGTTCGATTTCATTAATATTTTGGGTATAAATTATGTATTTATTTCTTGGAATTTTGGTAGTATTTTGGATTGTAATTTCTTGGTATTTTGATGAGTTATATTATTTCAAGCCCTAAATTAATATAACTAATACACATAATATACAAATAATCACACACATGGTGACATCTAAATACACATAATATACAACCTCCAATATTTATAATCTTGTGACAAAAATTATGGCAAACTTTATATAAAATTTCATGGTTTAAAATATACTTGTAGTTATTTGTTTAAAAATAATTTTTCTAAGTGTTATATTTTTAGAAATTTTTTGCCATAGTTTCCCCTTAAAATGGAGGTTTGCATGCTTTCAAAGCATATCATTTTCTTTTATAAATCATCATCAATCATCAACAAATCACTAAAGACTTACCATATGCTTTAAATATGCAATTTACACTTTGACATGAACTTGAAATTTTGTAAAAAGTTGTAGTAACTTAGTATGTTATTTAGTAGGTTAAGTTACCCTCTAAAACATAGTTATTTGTTTAATAATCACATTCTTGCAAAATCTAGTCCTTTACAACTTACAAGATGATTTTTCCAAAAACAATTCTTTTGTATTTCTCTTGTTAATAACATGTTTCTATACTTGATTTATCACTAAAATATGATTAGTTTCTTTAAGAATCATGATCTTGTAAATCTTGTAAATAACTTTGTTCTCTTGAAAATATTATCTTTGAAATCCTTTATTTTCAGGACTTATAACATGTATCACAATCATCATACACTAAAACAAGTTTATTTTCAAGTTCATGTTTAACATAAAGGATGATCATTATGATTTTCTCAAGAATCATCCTCATACTTGCTAGATCATGTGTTTAATCACAATCTAGCAAGCTTCTTATGCTGATCAACATCATAAACACAAGAAATCAGCTATCAAGTATATTACGTACACTTAAATATCTTTGATTTTCATGATTTAGAGCTTTATGTTCATGTTTATGCTTATGTTTCTTCATGATCTTTATGTTTAACAACTTATATCATCTTTTAACCAACATAATATGAAGTAAAATGAGATTAGAAAGGTCTTACTACTAGCACAAGGCTAGGGATTATGTTCAAGAAGATGACGATGACAAATGAGGTGGATAAAAGCACTAGAGAGAGGTCCTTGAAGTTCCCACGCTTCAAGCCCCCTTAGATAAGCTCCTTACACCTTTAGGTCACCTTAGAATATGCTTAATGGATTAAAAAAAAGAGGTAATGTGGGTGTGGTTTGTGGCTGTGAGTTAGAGGGGAAAGAAGAAGAAGTTTTGTGATGTTGAAGTGTTGTGAGAAAGAATGTAGTTTAATGATCTTTTATTCATGTTTCCTTGCAACATTTAAAGTAGCATATGGCATATTGTGCTTAGCATATTCTCAACATAATCACATAAAATAATCAAAGAAAATCATATGTGGGACCCATGTCCCCTAACCGGCCATCAAATTGGGGGGGGGGGGGGGGGGTAAAGTGTAACATTTAATGGTAAGTTAAGTGTTATAGTTAGATTTCAAGTATACTAGTTAGGCTTATATGTGTTATATGTTTATAGGATGTGTTATGATGTTTGGTGACCATAACTAGCTTTGTTACACTAAAACAATGCTTCTAGTAAGAATTTGATGTTTTGGGTAGTGTCCGGTTGTTCGTTTCGTTACTGTTCGTTAAAGTGCTAAATTGCGTAGTTTAGTGTGCTTTATGTTGTCTTTCAAGACAGTTTTGATTCCCGACACCTAGGAAGGCATTCAGGACCATTAAATCATAATTCTGCATTATATTTAGTTGTTAAAAGCTGAATTTTTGCTGAATTTATTTATTTTCTGCAGAATTTTGCAGTTTTAGTGTGTTTCTGGCACTTTCCGGTACCTATGTCATCACTAGGAAGGCAGTTTTGCAATCCCTACTTTCCTACACACTATACTAGTGTAACACTTGGTCCTGGGGCTTATTTTATGTCTTAACATCATGTCTGTCTAAGTACTGAACTCCCGTCAGTACTTCTAGTTTGTCTGATAACTATGCTAACTTTGTTCTGTGCATTAATAGAACTATATTGTGTTGCATGTAGTAATGATAAAAGTTTTGCAACATGAAATGCCATTGTATGTATATAACAGTAATAAGAAATTCATTCATCTGGTAAACTAAATCATGCACAGTCATTAAAGAACATATTACTGTTTAATTATTGTACGGAATGCATGGAAAAGTGCCAGTTGTCACAAGTATGGGTGCGTTGGTTAATCTTTGCTTAAGAATTCTAAAGGCTTCTTCTTGTTTTGGTCCTCATTCAAACTTAACAGATTTACAGGTTAGCTTAGTTAAGGGAATGGCTATTCCAGAAAAATCTCGAATACATCTTCTATAATAACCGGCCAATCCTAGGAAACTTCTAACCTCGGTTGGTGACTCAGGGGTTTTCCATTTAGTAATTGCCTCAATCTTTGTAGGATTCACATGAATTCCTTCATGATTGACTAAATGTCCAAGAAACTGCACTTCTTCTCACCAAAATTCACACTTCGAAAACTTGGCATAAAGCTTTTATTTTCTCAGCAAATTTAGAAGTGCATGCAGATGCGCTGCATGTTCCTCTGTACTCTTATAGTAAATGAGAATATCATCTATAAAGACAATTATGAATTTATCCAAATATGGCTTACATATTCGGTTCATCATGTCCATAAATGCGGTTGGGGCATTGGTTTGACCAAATGGCATGACAGTAAATTAATAATGGTTTTACCTTGTTCTAAAAGCGGTCTTAGGAATGTCCTCTTCCTATACCTTTAATTGATGATATCCTGAGCGTAAGTCAATTTTTGAGAAAAATCGAGCTTCTTGCAGTTGATCGAACAGATCATCAATTCTCGGTAATGGGTACCGATTTTTAATCGTGACCTTGTTCAATTCACGGTAATCAATGCACATACGCATTGATTCGTCTTTCTTTTTGACGAATAAGATCGGCGCTCCCCATGACGATGAACTTGGCTGTATGTATCCTTTCTCCAACAGTTCGTCTAACTGTTTGTTTAACTCTTGCATTTCTGCTGGTGCCAAGCGGTAGGGTGCCTTGGCAATTGGTGCTGTCCCTGGTAGCAGGTGGATTCTGAATTCGACTTCTCTGTCTGGCGGTAATCCTAGTAGATCTTCAGGAAACACATCTGGAAACTGAGATACTACAGGAATATCGTTCAATTCCTTTCCTTTAGTGTTAATGATAATAGAAATCATATACACTAGTGATCCTTTTCTTTCATAACTTGATGTTTTCATCACAGAGATGAATTTTGTGGATCTAGATGGCTTATCTCCTTTAATTGTGATCTTTTCACCCTTCGGTGAATTTACTTGAATTGACTTTTGATCACATAGAATACTGGCTTTATTTGCTACTAACCAATCCATTCCTAACACAATATCAAATCCTGCCTGATTCATTGGATAAAGATTTGCAATAAACTTTTGGTTTAAAAATTATATTCTTGCTCCCTGCAAGATTTCGGTAATCTTAACGGATTCCCCATTCGCTGTCTCTACCAGACATTCTTGTGAGAGTTTAGTTATTGGTTGATTGAAAAGTTTGCAAAATGAAGTATTAATAAAACTTTGGTTCGCACCAGAGTCAAATAATACTTTAGCAAAAACATTATTAACTAAAAACATACTGGCTATCACGTCCGGGATCATCTTTGCTTCTTCTGTAGTCAGAACAAATGCTCTAGCATTTTTAGTAGTATTGTTGTTCATGGCCGGAGCCAGCTTTGGTCAATTCAGCTTGATATGACATTGTTCTCCACAGTTGTAGCATATTCTATTGTTAGGTTTCTTCCTGCAGTCTTCTTCCTTGTGTCCTGATATTTTGCAAAAATTGCAATATATAGAGCATCTTCCAGAATGCTTTCTTTTGCAATATTTGCAGTAAGGAGCAGAAGTAGAACCTACATTTTCCCCACGATTGGAATTCCCGTAGCGAAATTCTTGGGTAAGTTTCTGAGCTAGGTTCCTCCTCTGGTTCTCTTCTTGCGTACGCACTAATTCATCAGTCAAGGTGTTTGCTAGTTCTACTGCTTCTTCTATGGTTTGTGGTCTAGCTGCCTTGACTACATGTCTAATCTCACTGATTAATCCCCATATGTAACGGGAGATTAATACTGGTTCTGGTGATGCAAGGTTGGCACTATCCTAGCATATTCGAATAATAGCGTAGTATAACCTTTACTATACACTCCAGTCATCCTAAGGTTTAAGAATTTATTTGCTATCTGTTCCTTTTCATTAGGAGGGCAGAATTTCCTTTCCACCATATTCTTAAACTCATTCCATTCCATATTATAGACCCTGTCACTTCCCCTAGACTGGAGGATTGTGTTCCACCATTCTAATGCTGAGTTCTTAAACAGATTGGAGGCAAACATTATCTTATCGTCTTCTGCACACTTGCTTATTTTTAAGATTGCCTCAGTCTTTTCTATCCAACGTAAAGCTGCGATGGCTCCTTCATTGCCCGAGAATTTTATTGGTTTACAGGACCAGAATTCTTTGTAAGAATAACCATAAGACATGGTTCTTCTTCTTTTGGGAATGGGTACTTGAAGTATGGTTCCATTGTTTACGCTGTGTTCAGGTTCAGTAGGTGGTCGTTTACTGCCATTATTACTTTTATTATCCGCTTCCTTAACTTTTTTGATAATATATGGCATTGCGTCTATAATCCCTTGTGCCACTATATGTTGGATGGCACTGTTATCCATTTGGTTTCCATTATTATTGTTATTCTGGTTTTCCTGGTTCACTTCGTTCTCCATCTGAATTTTAAACATATACCACATATTAATATTACAAAATAATATTTAATGCAAACAATCACACAACAAGCATATTGATCAAAATCGTCGTCATTGCGACCTTTACTCTATTTTATATATTATGCGTCTAGTACACACTGGAACTGAAATCTAAAATTACAATACTATTATGCATCCGAAGCTATTTATCTATTATATATATACATTTCAAACATACACACATATTATATATATATATATATATATATAATATTACTATTAATGGTACGGGTTCATCCAAAATTCCATGTTACGCTCGTCATATTTCCAGACGAGCCTTTCACCTATTTGTCGCATTCTTTCACTTCCTTCTAAAATCTCCTCACCAAAGGTTCGGAGTTCTTGCACATTCTCAGTGCTCATGGGTGGTGCAGGTGCTGGTATTGGGTCTGGGAACTGGGGCATAAGTTCTTCGTAAGGGTACGGGTTCTCTAGAATATCCCTGATGTATTGGTCATTATCATAATAGGGGTCTAGAGGGTCAAGGTCTGGGTAGGGTCCTACTAAGTTTTGCATGGGTTTGTCTGGTATTGGGTAGCGTTGCTCATAATCCCTATGGTCGTCAAACCATGGGTCATAGTCTGGGGGATGGGGTGCTGGTATTCAATTTCCATAGGTTGTGTGGGAAATAGTGGTAACGACTGGGGTGCTATGAGTTGCTCTAGGTTCGGGTTGGCGGCTGTGGTTGCTAATATGTGGAAGTTTGCCAGTCTCCTATTGATTTCATCCTGAGAGTTCGTTTCTCTATTAGCGGCTGCTAAAGCTCACTGTTGTTGCAACTTTTTCATCCTTTTTCTACGCTTGTGAGCTCCTCTGCTGAACCATCCTCTCTTCTTGGGAGGGAATGGCTCCTCAGACTGGGCCTAAAACACGAAAATCCCATCTTCGGTATCAGCTGAATACCCCGAGGGGGTAGGCTGTGAAGTGGTGCCTTCGTCCCTAGGTGAGCTGGACAACTGACGGTAAGCGTCTGAAGGTCATTGGCCGCTCATACTGTAAACTAACAAATTATCAAATAACACAAAACAATAATATACAGATATACACGTAATTCCATAGATTATTTCCTAACATAAAGAATCAAATTTTGGTGTCAACAGAACACTTCTGTGGCTGAATCAGTGGCTATAGCTCTGATACCACCATCTGTCACAACCCCCGTCCCCTAATAACCCGGAACTGGCGGCCGCGACACCAGATTCAGTGGTATCTGACGGGTGGTCCATATGACAACCCTTAATGGTGTTAAAAGACGAGTTTATCCCTCACTTGATCGCGTAATTATCTTGAATTAGATTACTATAGTTGCTTATGTTTCAGGTACGTTTTGGAGCTTAAAATGGATAAATCGCTGCTTTGGATGGACTGGAGTGGAACGGGTAAAACATGGAAGGAAAGAAGAAACAAAACTGAAGAATCAGGGGTCCACCGTAATTTACGGTAGCCCTAAAAAACCCAAATTGTCAATGTAACACAGTCTATTCTCACCGTATCGATTTGAAGGCTACCGTAACTTACGGTAGTTACCGTAAGTTACAGTAGAGGCGACAAGGAAAAGACGTAACTGCTCATTAAAAACGGTTTTCTTGTATCTTTTCAAGGGATTCATGATTGGGAATGGTACTCTGCACTTTGTGGGCGAATTTTAGCTTTGGATATCATTGGGGAACGATTGCTAACATTCTGTTTTAGTTTTTGATTCGTATGAACTTCAACTTTGATGTTATGATGATCCACCGAACAATGTCCGGCTAAATTTGTGGTGATCATCTTAGGTGAAGGTTTCTCTACAACTCTTGTGTGATTTTTCTTAATTTCTAGAATGATAACTTTGTGTGTTTGCTTTGATTATCATGGTGTATGAATATTTGATTGTAGCTTGTTAATTGGTATTGCAATTCTAGTCTAAATCGTACGTTCTTGGTGTCGTTGACAATCGAGATATCACGGGAAGGGTTAGGGTTGGATATTGATTAATTGATCATCGGGAAACGACCTCGCATTGATATAATCCGAGTACTTTGTTCCCTTTTATCACAACAATTATTTATGCACGAGTTATGTCTATGTAACTCTTTCTAGTTGGAATTTTACACAAATGTTAAAAGAAACTGAAACCTAAGATGGTCATTGTTCTCATTATCTGAATTAAAAATCCAATCTTGATTAGCAATTAGTTGATAACTTAGTTTATAAATCAAACAATCCAAACTCTTGATCTTTAATTTCTGCACATTAGGTTAATTGTAGTTAATTGGCAAGACTATAGGATCAACAAATTTTCCACAAAATCCCTGTGTTCGATACCTATTTACTGCTATCTACTAATTGTAATTTGGATTAAATTTGATTGTGACCACGACATCACGTCAAATTTTGGCGCCGTTGCCGGGGAGTAGTGCGCAACGTGTGTTAGTTTGATAGTTTTGTTTTGTTATTTTCGGGTTTACGCTGGTTGTGTTTAGTGTGCAGTTACTTCAGGTGTATGCATACTAGGGGCTCTCACAAGTCGTCACCACTATCGTTTGATCCGGAAATTGAAAGAACACTAAGGCAAAACCGAGTTTTGTACGAGAAAACAGAATTATTGGTTCATCTACTTCACCCATTATACCAAGAAACATCATGCAAGAAACCCAAGTACCACCCACAACGGGTCAAACGACCTCATCCTTCATTCCTACATCCACACAACCATCACCAAACACCACCATGCCTAATACCACTACCAATCCTACTCCACCTCATGACGTTACACCAACCAACACCACACAACCGATTACTACTCAAGTTGAACCCAATCTTACCTTTAGCCCTTCTACCACAATTCCACCATTGTCACACTTCTTTCCCCCAACTACGGGTCAATCATCTTCTACTTATCCAATACCACCCAATTCAACCATTGTACATGCTACTTCATCATACCGACCATCGAACCAATTGGGCTTCCAATATTCATCCCTTCCATTCGGGCAATCCTCGGGTATTCAAGGGGATGGATATGATGATGGTTATGAAGAGGATTTTAGAGGGTATGAAGAGGAAGGTTTTTATTATGGGGGTGATGGAGGACATTTGGGACCTTAAGGAGGAGCGGGTCAACAAAGTCAACCGATCCAACAATTTCGAGACACGAGTAGATTACCGGTCGGGGTGCAACATATTAGACCACAAGGGTCGAAATTGAAACGCCCTACACCACTACATCAAGTGCGTCCTCAAAATACACAACCACAATTTCAAAGGCCGATTCAACAACAACCACCAATGCATCAATATCAATACCAACCACCATTTGCTCCTCAAGGGCCTATGCAAGGGCAAATGGGTCAACCAAGAGCACCATTGGGTGCCCCTCGAAGACATCACCGGGAAGTAGTCCGGGGAATCGAAGCTCACTTCCGGCCTATTATCACTAACAATCCTTCACTGGTAGTGATTCCTCATCATGCGGACGGAAGAACTTTTGAAGTTTGAACAACCGCCCTCCAAAGTCTACCAAAGTTTAATGGGTTAGCAACGGAAGAACTTTATTTTCATTTGGAGACGTACGACTCTATTTGCAACACCATTGGAGGTCAAGGTTTCTCTTTGGATGACGTCAAGTTGGTTCTCTTCCAATTTTCTTTGGAAGACAAAGCGAAGAGATGGTTTCACACTTTACCTTCCGCATCGATTTTTACATGGGCCGATATGCAACAGATTTTCTTGGATGAGTTTTACACTTCCCAAAAGACTAATGATGCAAGGAGAGGTTTGAGAAGCTTCCAACAACAATCGGGGGAGATGTTTCACGAAGCGTTTGAAAGGTTCAATATGATGCTACGAAATTGCCCTCACCATGGTATCCAACTTTGGGAATTATTGAACGCGTTTCATGAAGGGTTGAGTTTGGAGGATGCTCGTGACTTGATGTCGATTACTAATGGTACGTTCGGTACAAACTTTGAACAAGACAATTGGGCGTTTTTAGAACAAATGGCGGTAACTTCCAAAAGGAAGGCCCAATCCTCAAGACTGGCAAGGCATGTAATACAAAGGCCACAAGTGTATGGAGTTGAGAGTGGCGGTGCTCAAACCATGAATCAAGTGTACAACGTGTGCACTAATTGCAATGAAATAGGCCACACGGCAGAAGTTTGTGTAGTGGGAGTGGTTGATGAGCAAATAGAAGAAGTGAATGCTATTCAAGGGGGTGGTCGAAATTTCAATATGAACTCCAACACATACCACCCCGGGTTACGAAACCATCCTAATTTCCACTACGGGAACGCGGCGAACCAAGCTAACCCAAACTTTCAAGGAGCTCAAGGTAACTTTGCACCTCGCCAACAATTCAATCAAGGCAACTATAGGGGTGGAAACGATTATGGCTACCAAGGGAAATTACAACAAACGGGTCAAAGTGGTTCGGGTCAAAATTCATCAAGCGGGAATGAAGTCATGGATATGCTCCGGGCAATGCAACAAGACATGCAAAAACGAAATCAACTTGATGAAGTTCGGATGCAAAAGGACGAGGTTCGTGACAAAAGCATTCAAACATTAACAACTCAAATGGGTTAATTGGCAACCGACGTGGCGGAGTTGAAAAACAAAGGTCAACTCCCTAGTGACACCAAGGTAAATCCTTCCCATAGTTCATCACGAGGTAATGTTAATGTTCATCATGTTAGTGTGTTAAGAAGTGGCAAAGAATTTAAAGCAAATTTGTCACCGGGTTTGGTTGAAGGGGTAGTTGAGGATGTCACGGGTAATGAAAGTGATGATGAAGTTTCACCGGTAGTATCTAAAGAATCAAATGTTAAAAAAACCGGGGTTGGGTGACAATGAAAAAGATGAAGGTGAACCGAGTCAAGTCCCGTTTCCATCGGCCTTACTTGACCCGGGTAGGAAAAATTTTAATGCATCACGAGGTCCCCAAAAAGAAGAGTTGTGGGACATGTTCAAACAAGTAAAAATCAACCTTCCATTACTTGATGCATTAAAACAAGTACCCGCATATGCTAAATTTTTAAAGGAATTATGTACACAAAAAAGGCAACAAAAGAAGAAAATGCCTAAGCGGGTAGACTTAACCGGGCAAGTGAGCGCGGTGTTGAATGGGGAGCTTCCCCCTAAGCTCCAAGATCCGGGCACGCCATTAATTAATATACAAGATGGTAATTTTCAAATGGCAAAGGCGTTACTAGATCTTGGAGCCGGGGTGAGCATTTTACCAGGGGGCTTATATGACCAATACGACTTTGGTCCGTTAGCAAGGGTAGAGACAACGGTTGTTTTGGCCGACTTGTCTCATAAGCTACCTAGAGGGATGGTTCAAAATGTGATTGTGAAAATTGATGAGTTTTACTACCCGGTTGACTTTTTAGTCTTGGACTACTCATCCGTGGTCCCAAAACAACAACAAAATGTTATTTTGGGTCGGCCATTTTTGAGCACCGCGCATGCTGTGATTGATTGTAGATTTGGTACAGTCTATATGACTTTTGGAAATCGAAAAATGCGCTTGAATGTGTTTACTAACAATTCTAATGTTGTTGGTGTTGATGAGTATTTTATGGCAGACTTAGTCGACGGATGCAACCCGCACGAGTATGAGGAGGATAGTATGGATGTTTGTCTTTGTGATTTTTCTAAACAGGTACATGCTTGTGCGCTAAGGGTTGAAGAGGAGAAACAAGATGCTATGGAATTGAAAGAAGGTCGACCGCCATGGACCCACCAATTTGAAAGCTTGCCGGTGGAAATAAGCTCGGGTACTAAACCATCAATAGAAGAACCAACCAAGTTGGAGCTCAAAGACTTACCAAGCCATTTGAAGTATGCTTTTCTAGGGGATAATGACACTCTACCGGTCATTATTGCCTCTAATTTAGAGATGGCGCAAGAACAAGCTTTATTGGAAGTCTTGAAAGAGAACAAAGGAGCTATCGGATGGACGATTGCCGATCTTAAAGGAATTAGTCCATCAATCTTCATGCACAAGATCATCACCATTGAAGATGCAAAGCCAACAAGAGAAGCTCAACGACGATTGAATCCGAACCTAAGGGAGGTAGTAAAGAAAGAGGTAATTAAATGGTTGGATGCGGGAATTATCTATCCGATTTCGGATAGTGCTTGGGTAAGTCCTACCCAAGTTGTGCCTAAGAAGGCCGGCATTCAAGTAGTCAAGGATGAAAATGGTGAACAAATCGCCACCCGACCGGTTACCGGGTGGCGTGTTTGTATTGACTACCGCAAATTGAATGCCGCCACTTCTAAGGACCATTTCCCGCTACCTTTTATTGACCAAATCATTGAAAAATTGTCGGGTCAAAAATATTACTGCTTTTTGGACGGGTACTCGGGTTACAATCAAATAGCAATACACCCGGATGACCAACACAAGACCACCTTCACTTGTCCATACGGTACCTTTGCCTTTCGGCTAATGCCATTTGGTTTGTGTAATGCACCGACAACTTTCCAACGATGTATGATGAGTATCTTCTCGGACATGGTTGGAGAGTCGCTTGAAGTGTTTATGGATGACTTTTCGATTTTTGGCACTAGTTTTGAATCGTGTCTCAACGAATTACAAAAAGTTTTAAAAAGATGTGTTGAGAAAAATTTAGTGCTTAGTCAGGAGAAAAGTCATTTCATGGTGCAAGAGGGAATTGTGTTAGGCCATATAATATCGGAGAGGGGTGTGGAGGTGGATAAGGCAAAAATACGGGTTATATCATCTTTGCCACCACCGAAAAATGTTAAGGGTGTAAGGTCATTTTTGGGGCACGCGGGATTTTATAGACGTTTCATAAAAGGTTTTAGTGTTATCACCAATCCTTTATGTAACTTGTTGCTAAAGGATGTTCCATTTGATTTTACTAATGAGTGTTTGCAAGCCTTTAATGTTTTGAAGGAACACTTGGTGAAAGCTCCCATTTTGCAACCGCCGGATTGGTCAAAGCCATTTGAAATCATGTGTGACGCAAGCGACACAACAATTGGTGCAGTTTTGGGTCAAAGAATTGACAAGAAGCCGATTGTAATTTATTATGCAAGCAAGACGTTATCCAACGCGCAACTGAATTACACCACAACCGAAAAGGAGTTATTAGCGGTGGTGTATGCGTTGGATAAGTTTCGTTCGTACATTTGGGGGAGCAAAGTGGTTGTCTATTCGGATCATAGTGCGGTCCGGTATTTGATGGAGAAAAAAGAAGCAAAGCCTCGTTTAATCCGGTGGGTGTTGTTACCACAAGAGTTTGATTTAGAGATTCGAGACAAAAAGTGAAGTGAGAATGTAGTGGCGGATCACTTGTCTCGAATTCCGGTGGAAGGGATTGATGATTTGAGCGAAATAAATGAAAGGTTTCCCGATGAGCAACTACTAGCCGTATCCACCTTTGTTGCACCGTGGTATGCCCACTACATAAGTTATTTAGCCACGGGTGCCATCCCAAATCATTGGACCAAGAAGCGAAGACAACAATTTATGGTCCAAGTGAAGCAATATATTTGGAATGAACCGGACCTTTTTAAAATCGGGCCCGATCAAGTCATTCGGAGGTGTGTGCCCGAAACGGAGGTGTTGGAAATCTTGACTCATGCCCACTCATCCGCATGTGGAGGTCACTTTAGCGGGCGTAAAACGGGTTATCGGGTTTTGTCGTGTGGGTTTTATTGGCCCACAATTTTCAAGGATGCGTGTGAATTTGCAAGAAATTGTGTAAATTGTCCAAGGGTGGGAAGCATTTCAAAGAGGGACGAGATGCCATTACAACCAATTTTGGTTGTGGAAATATTTGATGTATGGGGCATTGACTTTATGGGTCCCTTTCCGAATTCCAATGGGTTTTTATACATCTTGGTGGCGGTGGACTACGTCTTTAAGTGGATTGAAGCTATTGCAACAAGAACAAATGACCATTCGGTTGTTTGTAAATTTGTTCAATCCAACATCTTTTCCCTTTTTGGTATTCCACGAGTTATTATTAGTTATGGCGGTTCGCATTTCAAGAACTTTAATTTCGGAAAATTGTTGAAGTGGTATAGCGTGAACCACCGGATTGCCACACCTTACCATACGCAAAGTAGTGGACAAGTTGAAGTGTCCAGCCGTCAAATTAAAGAAATCCTCATGAAGACGGTTAGAACGGATAGGACGGATTGGTCGAGCAAATTAGATGATGCGTTGTGGGCATACCGTACGGCCTACAAGACTCCAATTGGCACAATACCTTACCGGATGGTGTATGGAAAGGGTTGTCACTTGCCAATGGAGTTAGCTCATCGGGCGCATTGGGCAATGAAGACGGTGAATGCGGACTATGATGAAGCGGGGAAGATGAGGAAGTTGCAATTGAGTGAAATAGAAGAAATTAGAGAAGAAGCGTACGAGTGTGCATCTGCTTACAAAGACAAGCTCAAAAAGGTCCATGACGCAAACTTGAGAAAGAAAACTTTTAAAGTGGGTCAAAAGGTATGGTTGTACAACTCAAGGCTTAAGATGTTTGCGGGCAAACTTAAAAGCAAATGGATGGGCCCATATGTTGTTCGGCGAGTCGGGAGATTTGGTGATGTGGATATCTAAGATGAGCAAACCAACAAACAACAAACGGTGAATGGCCATCGGTTAAAGCCATACTTGGAAGGGAACGACATCAACAACTTGGAGCTTGACAAAGCGGGCTACATCCTACGCCCGGTAGATGATGAACAACCATGAGAGGCCCAGGTTTGGTAGTGTACATAGTTAGTATTTTATTTCGTTTGTTTTGTTTAGTTTGTACATTTATCGTATTCGCTTGAAGCTCGTGTTTGAAACAAGTGTGGGAACGTTCGGATTACGAATGGTTCTAGCATCGTGTTGAGGAAAACACGGGACTTTCGAGGGGGTAGGGTAATTTTTCCATGTTTTTGAAAAATTATAAAAACATAAAAAAATTAAAAAAAAAAAACTGAAAAACTAAAAAGAAAGACACTTAAAAATTGAAATTTTGGCGAAGCATGAATGCCCAGAGGCCACCGTAATTTACGGTGTATACCGTAAGTTATGGTAGGCTTAAAAACTTGGGGACTTACGGTAGAAACCTACTGGTTTACGGTGGGTTTTGATTGCCAGGTGCCACCGTAAATTACGGTGGCTACCGTAATTTACGGTATCCCTGGCGAATGAAAGGGTGCAGCATTTCGGCAGTTATAAAAAAATATATATAAAAAATAAAAACTCACGTGAACCTATCCCCAACCACACGATTCTTTTACCTTATCTCTCCCACATATCCTAACCTATCTCTTTCATTAGTCCCACAAGATCTCCTATAAACCCCACAACCTTCTAACCTTAAATTCTTCATATCTCTTTCAATTTTTGGTCAAATCAAGTGAGATTTAGGCCTATCTTGACTGAATTTTCACGTACTTGCTGATTTTGAGAAGAGATTTGCAAGAAGAACTCATTTTCTTATCCGATTTACAAACCCTAGGGCCGAAATTTTTGGGGGTTTTTGAAGTTTTTGTTGTTCTTGTGCTCTAGCATCTTAAAACTAAGGTATATGAAGGTTATTTGTTACTTTTGATGATGCATTATGAAGATAAAGATTATTTTTGCTACTTGTTCATACACACTTGCTTGTTCATAGTTTTTGTCATGAAATATTGTTACTTGATCATTGTTATGGTTGTAGATGTAGGATTGATGTTAAAGTAGTGAACTTTTTGGGAACCTTTACATTGTAGAGGCACCATGCCCAATTTTGGTGAAAATAACTTATAAAATTTTGTGTTCACTAGCATCTAAAACCATAGTAACAAGCAAGTGTGGGGATGTTTTGGAGAAAAAGGGCTGATTTTTGTGTTTGGTTGTGTTGTTTGTTTTTGTGGTGTGTGTAGGAGAATGGTGAGAACTAAGGAAAAAGCCGGACCTAGTTCTTCATCTAAAGGCAAAGGCAAATAGCCAGAACAGCAACCAAAGAAGAGGAGGTATTTGGGTAGGGATGATGAGGAAGAAATGGTAGAGTTGGACCCGGCTGACAAGCCAAGGTGGGAATCGGGTCCTTTAGATGATCAGCCGGATGAGTGGCAGCCGACATTATTTCATGATCAAATGAACCGTTTAAAGAATAAGGCTGATACGTTTATCTGTGAAAGGGAAGTAAGAGAGGTAGAGTTCGGGCCATTCAATGTTTTTGCTTAGTTTCGTGCCTTAGGATAGGAAGCGGCACTCAGTTGTTTTGACAAGGACAACAAGAATCTGTTTATGGATGAGATTCAAGAATGGATGGCTACGTTGACATGCAATAGGTATGACAAGCCGTCGCAGATGAAGTTGACGGGAATGATTAATGGGATAAAAGTGGAAATGTCGTTCGATACATTGCGGAAGTTGGCGAGATATGACAGTTTGCCTGCTCGTGATTACACATTCCCGAGTCTTGATGATTTGTTGATTAAACCAGAGAAAAATCTGAGGTGGAATGACATGTTAGCGGCCTTGTTCTTGTCGGGTACTTATAGTGGCATATTGTACCGAAGAAACTTGAAGATTGAAGCAAAGCTGCTGCTCACTATTTGTATCTTGAATGTGATACCAAGAAGAGGCGATAAACAGGAGGTCAGGTACCCGGAGATACCCGTTCTTTATTTGTTGCTCCATGGGTCTCCCCGCTTTCCGATTCGGTATTTGATCATGAACCATCTTTGGATATGCCGAAACAAAGTGGGGAGGAGCATCATCTCGTATTGCCGGATTATTACATGGTTGTTGAAACAATTCAAGGCGATCACATCGGAGGACAAAGGGGCAGAAAAAAGACACAAGCCTTTTGACATCCAAAGGATGGGTATTGGATGGACCTACGACCAATCGGAAAGATACCACAAGCTTAAGTCGGAAGGTCAAAGATGGAGGGCTTTGAAAGTTGATGTAAGGGCACTTTTACCGGGTGAAGCGGAAGAACCCAAGAGTGAAGATGAACCCCTAAGTGGGGATGAAGATTATGCAGATGAGCCTCACGGTGAGCATATGGATGTGAGCCAAGGGGGCCCGATTTAGGGACCGTGCACATGAAGATTATGCGGATGAGCCTCACGATGATAGGGGCTAGTATGGAGCGAGCCTTAAAGCACAATTTTGACCGAACCGAATCGTGGAACCGTGCACATGCTTATTCCCATGAGTTGGAGATGAATAACCGATACAATGATGATCAAGCCCGAAGGATGCATACGGGTTGGCATACGGGGCGACCCGTGGTTGTGGATCCACCTCCGGTGGATTATGCGTCTCTACCACCTTACGATGGTAGTGTTTCGTATCCGACACCGCCACTCCATCATTCGCAACGGATGGATCCTCGACAAAACCAACAACAACATGGAGCTCCACAACAACGCGGAAGTGGAAGTGGTAGCGGTGCATTCGCCTTCGGAGAGTGGAATGAGATGATGTCTTCCATTTTCGGGCTACCTCAGCCACCGTATTACTAGTCAGGTTGTGTTCCTTCCATTTTTGTATATTTCTGTGAATATTGTTTGTTATGTTTATGGTCGGGTGGATGGGTGGTGTTTAGCTTAGTTTGTGATGTTTTGGGTTGTGAGAGTTGGTGGTGTTATGTTTTTAAAAGAAGAAAAATATAAAAAAATATAAACTGAAAAATACAAAAAAGAAACTTGAGGTTTGAGATTTGAAGCTTTTAGTTGATGTTGAAGGGTTTAGCGATCAAGTCTTCCCAAAACCATACATTGGGGTCAATGTATCCCAAGTGTGGGGATGGGGAGAAATTTTGAGGTTTTTGAAAAATTTTAAATTAAGCAATACATTGTGAGAATTTGAACACCTTGGACTAACCCCAAGTGACACACCGGCAACCCTTAATACCCTTTGTTCTTGGTGAGAGTTGAAGCCACACTTGTATATAAATAATACTTGTCTTTGATGAGAGTGGCAACGAGTGGGGGTGCATTAGAACTTGTGCTTGAATACGGTTCGATGCCTTAGTTGGATATGAATGTAGAAAGGATAAGGGCATTTAGGTAGCCTCGTCATAGTGTGTGCGCGTGTGGGTTTTGGGGGGTTGGACCTCGTTAATTATATATATGAGCATGGTTGCGAGAGGGGCGGGGGTTTGGACATTTAGTTGCCCACTTTTGTGCCTAAAGCCGATTATTTGTTACCCTTAGCTAGCTACCCAAAAATTTACCCGACTTGACCCGGTCTTATAGTGTTAGTACTTATTTTGGTAGTGTGTAGATACGTTTTGATGTTATGTTGAATGTTTGCTTTGGTTTGGTTTGTGTAGCTAAAAAGAGAGAGAGAGAGAGAGAGAGAAAAGAAAAAAAATGGAAAAAGCAATGAAAAAGAAGAAAAAAATGATGTTGAGTTGTTTTGTATATAGAAGTTTAAGTTTAGTAGTTGTTTGTTTGTTTCATTGTGTAATAAAAGACCGGGTTAAGTTCTTCGCTACTTCATATATATTCCATTTCCTACCCGTACACCTAGCCACATTACAACCTTAAAGCCCCTTTGATTTGCATTCATGTTTGGCACTTGTTAGGAGAAGGACCGGTTTAGGTACAAGCTTATAGTTATGCAATCACCCGTTTGCCTTTTGTGTGTCTAGCTTACAAATGCTAGTGCTTACTTGTTGCCGAGAGGAGAGATATAGCGAGGGGTGTGTTATTATGGGTGTTAAGAAAGGGTTAGTAAAAGGAAAACATGTTTATGCTTGGTTTATGTTGATCGCTTGTTTTGAAAATGGTTTTGATGAGTTGCTTGGGACAAGCAACGGTTAAGTGTGGGGATGTGACGGGTGGTCCATAGGACAACCCTTAATGGTGTTAAAAGACGAGTTTATCCCTCACTTGATCGAGTAATTATCTTGAATTAGATGACTACAGTTGCTTATGTTTCAGGTACGTTTTGGAGCTTAAAATGGATAAATCGCTGCTTTGGATGGACTGGAGTCGAACGGGTCAAGCATGGAAGGAAAGAAGAAACAAAACTGAAGAATCAGGGGTCCACCGTAATTTACGGTGGATACCGTAAATTACGGTAGCCCTGAAAAATCCAAATTGTCACCGAAACACAGTCTATTCTCACCGTATCGATTTGAAGGCTACCGTAACTTACGGTAGCTACCGTAAGTTACTGTAGAGGCGACGAGGAAAAGACGTAACTGCTCATTAAAAACGGTTTTTTTGTGTCTTTTCATGGGATTCATGATTGGGAACGTTACTCTGCACTTTGTGGGCGAATTTTAGCTTTGGATATCATTGGGGAACAATTGCTAACATTCCGTTTTAGTTTTTGATTCTTATGAACTTCAACTTTGATGTTATGATGATCCACCGAACAATGTCCGGCTAAATTTGTGGTGATCATCTTAGGTGAAGGTTTCTCTACAACTCTTGTGTGATTTTCCTTAATTTCTAGAATGATAACTTTGTGTGTTTGCTTTGATTATCATGGTGTATGAATATTTGATTGCTTGTTAATTGGTATTGCAATTCTAGTCTAAATCGTACGTTCTTGGTGTCGTTGACAATCGAGATATCACGGGAAGGGTTAGGGTTGGATATTGATTGATTGATCATCGGGAAAGGACCTCGCATTGATATAATCCGAGTACTTTGTTCCCTTTTATCACAACAATTATTTATACACGAGTTTCGTCTATGTAACTCTTTCTAGTTCGAATTTTACACAAGTGTTAAAAGAAACTGAAACCTAAGATGGTCATTGTTCTCATTATCTGAATTAAAAATCCAATCTTGATTAGCAATTAGTTGATAACTTAGTTTATAAATCAAACAATCCAAACTCTTGATCTTTAATTTCTGCACATTAGGTTAATTGTAGTTAATTGGCAAGACTATATGATCAACACATTTTCCACAAAATCCCTGTGTTCGATACCCATTTACTGCTATCTACTAGTTGTAATTTGGATTAAATTTAATTGTGACCACGACATCACGTCAGTATCTGTGTTTATCATTATTTGGCAGCGGAATTTACATCAGGACCGTAGTTAGGAAATATTTTATCAGTGTAAAACACCACATTTTGTATTAATAAATATATTTGGGATAAAACCCAAGTTTTCATTACAAACTGATTTATAGGGATGAACCCTATTTTATTGAAATAAAACATCTTCTTTATTTAGGTAACTTTTATAGCCACTTTTCCAAGCCTTCAGTGCTGTCCAGCTGGCTTCTATTTGGCTTTCACATTTTGTTACCTGAAACGCGTTTAAAAACATTTTGTCAGTGGGAAATACTGGTGAGTGAATCCCTGTTTAACCAAGAAGAGTTTTATCAATTTACAGTATTGATATCGATTACAATGTTTATATCTACACAGTTACTCATTCAGTACTGTCAATCCTGACTGGTGGGTCATATTACACATTGGCTAACTCGTTGTCCAATGGTAACGTGTTCCACATTTTGTATACAAAACCCCAACATACCGGCAGTAATTGAAGAATTACAAAGACTCAATCACTGCTAATCACATTGTAAAATATTTAAGGTTTTGTAAAAATAGTTTATAAAAAGGTTTACAAAAAGGAGATTACTCACATTGCAACTTTAGGGTTTTTTTCCTGTGACTTCCCTGGTTAAAATCTATTAATTAAACAATGCACACGCTTTAGTATAATAACCCAATATTTACATTAGTTATACCCTCCTCGAGACAGAACTCCAACGACTACGTCGGGCAGAACCTCGACAGCCGTTACGGAGCACTAGATCAATCGGGCAGCGTATCTAATACGTAACCGGGGGTTATGATACTTACTACGAGGCAGAACTTCGTTAATTGGGGGGGGGGGGTATAATGCCCAGTATTATATTTGCTATGCAGAATTTTAGAGAGAGATCGAAAGATTGAACAAATTGCAACTGAAGGCCGATGGCCTCCTTTTATAGTGTCTGATCACGACTTCCTCGCGGCCCGCGTAAGCCAAAGGTAAGTCCTTCACGGCCCGCGACGTAGGGTTATAGGGGCTAGGGTTGCTGATTCGCCAGTTGTAGACTCGACACGATGATGACACGTGGCGGCACCGGGTGAGGCTGCGTTGTCAAGTTGTCGCGGCCCGCGACGAAGTTGGCTATGGACTTCGCGGCCCGCGAGCGATCCTCAAAAATTGTTTTTATTTTTATTAAATTAAAGGTATTTAGGGTTATTATTTGTATACGGGGTGTATTTTAAGACGTATAGGGACATTCTAAATATATTAGGGGTGTCGGGAATATTTTAGGAGGGTTGTTATAAATGAGGCGTGTTAATGCAAAAGCAATACTTACAATTAACGAACATACATTGATTGTGGATTTAACTTGAAACCGGTTTTACCTCATGAAAAGGAAAGAAACAAAGATTTGTTGCGTACTGACTATTGAAAAGATTTGTTGAAATCGAAGAAAAGAGTAAAAAAGATTAATTGAGGCGTGCATTGTTTAAATCTGAATCAGTTGGTATGTGTTCATATGAGCATTTGGAACAAGAAGTCCAACAATCCATTCATTATCTGTTGTTGTCTAAACAATATGAATGTGCACGCAACGAATTTGACAACTGTGACAGCTTATTAAAAGTAGAAATCACCTCCAATCATTTCCTTGTCAAATCACACACTATAAAGTTTAAACTTATCGTGTGTTGTAGTTTGGAAAGATGACCGAATAGAGATCTGAATAACAAACTGCGGAGAACTTGTTTGCGTTATCCTTCAACAAACACTAAAATACTCTAAAATATGAAAACAAACTCTAAAATACGCTAAAATACATGAAAATATGCTAAAATACGTTACAATATGTTAATATACGTCATATTATGATAAAATACGCTAAAATACGTTAACATACGTCGAAATACGTAAAAATACCAAAAAAATAGGTTAAAATAAGCTAAAATACATTAGAATACGCCCAAATACGTCAAAAATACTATAAAATACGCAACAATATGTTAGAATACGTCAAAATAGGCAAAAATACGTCAAAATACGCGACTAATGATATTTCCACACGCGTATACATATAACACGACACTATGCAGTACAAGTGGATTAGAAACAAAACTGTACGTAATCATAGAATACAATATTCGCACGCAACCGAACGTCACCGAAACGACGTATGTTGAAGGTATACGTCATAAAACGACAAAATATGTGAAAGTTCGTCAAAAAACGACACGTATACGCGTCGAACCGAGGGAAATACGATAAAACTAAATTTCAAATTATGCCATATACGATCGTATAGGCCTATGTTGTATCGTATATCGCCTTAATACGCATCGTATAGTCCTATACGATGCGTCTTAAACTTTGAATTTTCTCAAAAATACCCCTGAATTTATCAGAAAAACAGGGGTATTTCACTAATTTCCTCGATCAATACACAGCGTATAGGCCTATATGATGCATATTAAGCTATGAATTTCTCAAAAATGCGTTTCAAATCAAGGGTCCCATCATTACAACCACTTGTTTTCAACGGGGATGTAATGCAATGATTCCTCTCAATTGAATAGATAGACACTTGCTTCATAATAATAAAATTAAAAAAAAATTGAACGGCAAATTTGGATCATTGACGGATCACCGGAGTATCATTGTGCCATCAGGGAACCACCCGATCATATCTATCTCCACTAGGCATAATGCCTATACACCAATTCAGGAGGAAACCCAATAAATATGGGAAAACCACTCTTGTGAAAATCGAACCCATGACTTATTGGTCCCAAAGTCTTAGGGTCACCGGGGTGCATGCGGTAAGCTTGATCGGCATGGTGTTTGCCGATAGGCAACACCGCTGCCACATAATTGCCTAGCCGAACACAACCTCAAATCGGCAAAGACTTGCCGCATTGAGGAAACGAATTTCAAGGTTGGAAGGCACAATTTTTTGGAAGGTATTTATGTCTTGAACGGTAATATTACCGTTGAGTTAAAAAACATAAACACCCTACAAATATAAATCCATTCAATAAAAAATTCACCAATTTAAAAAGTTCTCAAGCACACCATGGATAGACAAAACAAGAGCGATGGCAAGAAAAAAAAGTATCGGGTTCGGGTTCTGGTTTGAGAGGGCGTGACTCGCAAAGTAGACGAGGCGGATCAAGTGTGTACCAACCTAACTTCCCACCGCAATTTTTTTTGCAAACGGATTTTTATAACCCCCAACCCAACTATCCACCACAATTTTATTCATTACCGCATGGTCCCACAATGGTTGCGCCGGGTGTATACGAGTATCCTATGGAAGCCCAAAACGCTTTTGACCCGTTTGCTTATCGGAGTCCACCGTCTCAATCTCCAAGAGATAATGATGAACACGTGCTCCCCATATACGATGACGACGAAGATGAAGATTTTGTACCCGAAACTCCGGTGCCATTGGTGGGTGAGGATAGTGGTGGTTGGGGCAAAAAAGAAAGTCTTCCGATTCGGGTAACTATCAAGAGGGTATTGATCTTCCCGACATAAACGTAGACCCCTCACTAACAAGGAAAAAAAGAAAGATAAAGGGTGATGCGGGAATATCAAGTGTCGACTCAATTATGTAACGAAATAAATCCACATTTAGTGTTCATTAAGTTTTGTTTTAATTTATGTCCATTGAGTTGATCATAAAAACTCTATATAAGTTCTCATGTAATTTGTATTGGGGGAGTTTTTGGAGTTTTATAAAATAATTGTTTGACTTTTTTTTTAAATTTCGTGCCTTTTGGGAGGAATCTTGGGGGTTTGGGAAGAACTACACGGGTATTCTTAGAATCAACGCGTTAGATTTCCAATTTCATCATCACGCTACATCAGTTGGTATCAGAGCTAAAATCCTGGCTCAAAATGGCTTGTGAGAGGGATTATCGCTTGTACCACACTCTACCATGTTTTGATGAATACGAGGATGAGCAATGGTATTCTTGGGCATGCGACGATGATTCGGGTGGTACCGGTAGTGTGTTCACCATTAGACATGACCACAAAAAAGAGTCGACGATCATGGGAGCCGGTGATGACGAATCAAGTTTCAAAAGTCATTGCGTTAAGGGTGATGGTCCTACTATGGTAACGGGTGGTCCAGCGGCTACATTTGGAACTCAACCTGTTAGCATGGGGGGCTTGCAAAGAAATTTCATGAGCAAAGCAATGAAGTCGAAGGCATTAAGAAACACAATAGATTTTGGTGCTTCTCAAATTTACTTTTGTACAATTTTAAAAGGTAATTTTCCAACAAATAGTTTTGAGGAAATTATTTTGGATGATGAAAACCATGGTATACAAAATTCTCATGCTGTAAAAATCTGGTACGAGGTTCTATTTGAAATTTTGGTTGATGGGCAGATTGTGGAGGTTGGAGAAGCTATGTCGCCAAAAGATGCCCCTCATATTGATCAAAACGAAGAAAAAGTTGTTAAACTTGATGGGTATTTTGTAAAAAAATTCAATGAGGTCCATGGTTTACGACTATATGGTTATTTAGTTGGAACTATATTAATTGAGAGGCTCAAGACAATAGTGAACAAGAAATGGTCCTATGCTCCGTTCGACCCAGGTGGTACAGGTTCAGAGTCAAATGAGATGACCGGTGAAGTAGAACTACTTGGGCGGGCCTTGATAATAATCGAAAAGAATCGGATTGATGTTCCTTTCGATCCAGGTGGCTTTAGCCTGAGACAAAACTCGTGGACGAGTTTTTCCAAAGGTGGGGAGAATGATGCGGGAATATCAAGTGTCGACTCAATTATGTAACGAAATAAATCCACAATTAGTGTTCATTAAGTTTTGTTTTAATTTATGTCCATTGAGTTGATCATAAAAACTCTATATAAGTTCTCATGTAATTTGTATTGGGGGAGTTTTTGGAGTTTTATAAAATAATTGTTTGACCTTTTTTAAATTCTTGTCTTTTGGGGACGAATTTGGGGGTTTGGGAAAAGATCTTCGCGGGTATTCTTAGAATCAACGCGTTAGATTTCCAATTTCATCATCACGCTACATCAAAGGGCCTCTAACATCGAGCGAAAAGTCAATTGGTATGTTCGATAAGCTTCAAGAATACAAAAATATGAAACAAGAGTTGGTGGTAATTAAAAAGAAATGAGAGGAAAAATATATCGAGTTAGCCGATGAACAACGAGAGGATTTGTGTAACAACCCTCGGTAAAACCGACACCCTTATAATATCTCTAACACTCTAATATATATATTTAAGAATGTATCAATATGTCTTATGTTACACCCCGTATGTGAAAACCGAGCCCGAAATATGTTATAACATATAATATCAAATAAAAACAAGAAATATTGAGTTGAGGCGGGCCGCGTAGACCCACCCCAACAGTTCACGCGGGCGGTATCAGGGTCTAAACCTGATATCATTGAATCCTTTAGTTCAGGCGGGCCGCGTAAGAGTCTTTGTTAGTTAACGCGGGCCGCGAGAGATCATGAAACGCGGATACATCCTAGGCCGACACGTGTCGACATCGTGTCGACATCCTAGGCCGACACGTGTCGACGTGCAAACCGAAGGTATGGAGGGTTAGATCTCTATTCTAGCTGTAACGGCGACGTCATGTCTAGACAGTCGTATAGATAAATAGAACACATAAAACAGTTGTCGTAGTGGGGTGAGGAAAAAGCAGGAAAAGAATTTGATCACTATTTGTCAAGTGTAAAGTAGACAGTTGAGTGTCAAAGCGAGCACACTAGGGCTAATAAGGGCAACATGCTACTATGTTAACTAAACAACGCACCATGCAAATGTAACTAACAAGTAGGTAACATAATCATAGACCATACCATCTAAAGTGTTGAGCCTTGCACGTGGAGCGAAGTGTCGTTGTGGATCGTTGAGCACTGAAGCACCGCTTGATACACTCGTCGTGTCACAACCACCGTTCCGAACTCCCCAGGTGGCAACCACTATCTTCCTGCCGTCTCTCTCTATTGTTCTTGTTCTATTCGCCGGCTGTCGGAGTTGCGCTGCCGCCGCTGTTTGACGTCACCCACCGGCCACCATCACCCTCTCAACCGTATAGCACCTCAGTCCCTCGCATTCTCTTTCTGCTACTCTCTCTCAACTGGAATCATTGATGTGTACTCGCCGGATAAAGGAAAGGGGCGCCAGAATTCGATCTCCGGTCGTCAGAACCTCTGATGAGAGAAAGGAAGGGGGAGGAGAGTGTTTTCGGTTGTAGTATGTGCATGTTTAGGGTTTTCATTAATAGGATGAGATGGGAATTTAGAATGAATATATAGTGTAGGTTTTAGGTTTAGGTAATTGGGTTGGGCTTGGCCTAAATGCGTGAACTCGTTAAATATATTTGTGTTTCGCTCAAACGGACTGGCCCGATTATATTAGTACTAAAATATAACGGTAAATAAATACGTATGTATATGTATGTGTTACGTTATTTTATATTTTGGTTTGGGTTATCGGTCAAACGATACGGTTTCTCTTGACGCAGGATATTTATTTACTAAATGATAATAATAACAATAATAATAAAAACGAATATTACTAAAATACCTTTTTCTCGACGGTGAGACTGCGGGTTGTCACAAAAGTAAAATAACTTTAACTAAATTAAAAAAAATGACATTACATAAATTTAAAAACTACATGGCCATCCATATTTTTTGGCAATCTTGCGTCTCGAGCTAGTGTGATTTCCAACATCTCCAGTGGAAGATTGTCGTGTGGCCTGTTAAACGTCTCGAGATCTTTATCAAACCGAATCGATTTCAAATTGTCGCAACCCCCGATCCCTGATTCCCGGGAATGGGCGGACGCGATCTCAGAGTTTTGGTGGTATCAGGTTATTTAGTCTTGCAGCGGAATTTACATCAAGACCGTAGTTAGGAAATGTTTATCAGAGTAAAACCACCATATTTGATTTTAGTAATCACATGGGCAAACCCCAAGTTTCTTATTACAATACATTTATAGGGACAAACCCCATTTTATTGAATTTAAAACATCGTTTATTAGGTAACTTTTATAGCCACATTTTTCCCAAGCATTCAGTGCTCTCCAGCTGGCTTTCATTAATTGGCTGTTCACATTGTGTTACCTGTAACGCGTTTTAAAAAAAATTTTCAGTCGGAAATACTGGTGAGGACCTACACAATGACTCAGCCAAGCTATTCTGTTGACCAGGGTTGACGCGGGCCGCGTTGTGACAACCCTAAAAAAAATTACATGTAATCCGTACAATTTATTAAATGATAATTAAAGTGTTTGATGACTGTGCTGAATCATTTAACTACTCTCTGATTTCTGTGTTATACTTACATGTGCGTGTTAGCATACTAATAGTATACAGAAAAGTTACTAAAAAGTTCGGTATGTTTTCCTATGTGTTAGGAATAAATTGCGTTACAAAAATATATAAATAAGACGCCTTACGGAACAATTAAACAATTTAACGGAACAGTGTCCGACCGAACAACCGGACATTACCCGGGACACCAAATATTTGCCAAATACATTGTGTTATTATTTTTTGGCTAGTCATGATCCCCGTCTATCATAACACCCGTTATAAATCAAATAACCAACACATATTATTAAGTTACTTACATTATAACTTACAATTCCATTTAGTTGAAGATTTTTGCAACAAGGCCCCCCCCCCCCCCCCAATGATTTTAGTCCCCAAGGGACCCCACATATCATCCATCCATACTCCATATATTTGTATAGATTTTAATCAATTATTTTATTTGATTTTGCTTGCATATATGGACATAATATTGTGAATGATCTATAAGAATTATGGCACTTGGATTACAAATCATTTCCTCAAGATACACACTCCACCTTACTTCATCTCTCTCTCTCTCATTCGGTTCCTCCATAACCGAAATCCATCACCACCACTTCCAATCATCTATCTCTTCCATTAACAAGTCCATTCAAAGCTTAGTGTTCATCCATGGAAGGTGCAACTTGAAGGGGTTTCAAAGGAGCCTTGTTCTTGCTTAGTTGTTCACCTTTTCTCATCACATTTCTTCACTAGAGTTCATCCCTAGCTAGAGGCTAGTAGTAAGTCTCATTTTGCCTTGGTTCATCTTGTTCAAATTTATGATTTGTAGTATGATGTGTTGTTGTTTAAATCACTAAATTACAAGAATACTAGAAAATGTGAAACATGAGTTATGAACATAAAAGCTACATAAAAGTTTACTTATGTCTGAATCATGAAGCGGAATCTTGTTGGTTTGAGGGTTGGTTAAATCATACTTGATGTTTAAAAGTTGTTTTCTTGTTAAACCCGTTAATCGGACACTTGTAACACGATTAATAACATTTAAACTTTAAAATAACATGCTGGTGTACTTTTTCAGCCGCCTTCAACAGGCTGTAAACGGACTTTAACAAATCGAAAAACGGAATTTCTGAAGCGTAAATCGGGTCTTTTCGAAAAACGAAGAAAATGGCGCTGGAATCGTATTTTTTTGAGGTAGTTTACTATTTTAAAAGTCTGTTTTCGTGACAGCAGCTAAGGCTGATTTTTACTGCAGTAAAATGGGCTGTACGTTTTCGGTCGTAATTTGAAACCTGAATTGAACCAGCCCCTAAAATTCATACCATAGATAGTCACTGATGTATTTGTGACCCTCGAACTGGAATTTTGTCAAACGGACTTCCGAGGAATTTTAGACGAATTATTCCGTGAACTGCAATCAGAATGTAGTAAATCTGATTGCAGTCCGGTAAACGAATTTCTATAAATTACTGATAATGAACTGGACCCCGATATTTTTACACAATAAAATATGGAACGTTTAAGACATCCTGTAAAAATTTGGGAATTTTTGGAATAATTTAACTATTTTATTTAAATGTCCAAAAACAGCCGGTTTTGAATATTAATGCTGAATTGACATAAGTTGTGACTTGCGTGTCTAAATGTCGAGTATGCTATCGGTGAATGATCTAACATGTTATATGTGTTACATGCAATATCGTATGTTTGTTTATGAGTGGGGAATGGATGGGAGGTTTATATGGGCATAAATCGTTAAAGTGTGTACCTGTTATGTGGACGAAGTAATGTACAAATAAACCATACGTAGGATACGTGTTATGCATGAGAAACTGATTGTTATCCGTACCTTATTAGGACGTGATTGACCGACCTTGACTGTTAACTATATTTGAGAACCTAACTGAGCAAACCGAGGTGAGTTCACACTCTTTCTAAGGCATGGGATTCCTAGGGGTTGGGAATGGGATTGAATAACTAGTTGTACTATCATTACTATTAAACTACTTTTTACTGTCCTTGGATTGAAGGGCACGTACGTAAAACCTACGTACACTCATACTTACTACTGTCTTCGGATTGAAGGGCACGTACGTAAAACCTACGTACACGATCATAAGACCATCAACTCTATCACTTTAAGTCCCTCATTTATCGACTTAATCGCCGAGGCCTATGGCGAGCGGGTCATTAGTTAACAGCGCTATTAGATTTAACAAACCTCACACCGTGCCAGTCGGACGGGCGTGTACTAATGGACTATGGGCAAAGGGTCAATGCTGATAGACATTGACTTAGGGCACCTCTTACATTTTCGTAGCAGTCGATACGCGTGGTCTAGTAACACATGGGAAACCCCACTAATCTTCGCAAACATGTCAGAAAGACCGCGATACGAATTTATACGATACATGGTTTTCAAAACGAACAGATGATTTACGAAATGAATGCTATAACTAAACAACCAACTGTGAATTCACTCAACTTTGTTGTTGACTAGTTGTTACATGCCTTACAGGTCGCTAAATGCTTGGAGCTTGCACGAGGAAGGAGTCGTTGTGGTGTGCGGACGGTTATGTCCAGTGTTTAATGTTTAAAACATTATGAACTTATTAAACCTATGTGTTGGACTTTAAACTTATGAACTGCGAACTTATGTTTTGAACTTTACGTTTATGTTTCCGCTGTCTAAATTAAAAACTTGGTTAACTAGCTTTTGGTCACCAATCGTATTTTGGTTGTCTTTATTTACTTAAGTATGTTGTTCAGTCTGATTGGTGGCTCGATCCTGGTCATGTCACGCCTCCAAGCGGTGATACCCCGCATGGTGGATTTTGGGGGTGTGACAGATTGGTATCAGAGCCATTGGTTATAGTGAACTTGGTTTTAAAAAGGGAAAAGCTTTTTGATAAAACCAGACTATAACCTGTACAGTGCTCAACGATCCACAACGACGCTTCGCTCCACGTGCAAGACTCGACACCATAAGTGGTATGATTTATGTTATATTGTCGGTTAGATAGTTCTCACTGTGCATTAGATACTCTCTACTATCGTCCTACACTTACGCACTTTCGCGACACTTTTCTCACCTACGTTATTTCATTGTGAAGATCATGGGTGGACGTTTGAACCTAACTCAAGCCCAACTGACGGCTTTGATCAACGAACGAGTTGCTGAGGCACTCGCAGCTGTCCCTGCAGGAGGTCAACATACTCAGCCTCCTGTGTGCACATTCAAGACGTTCATGGACTGCCGACCTACCACTTTCAGTGGCACCGAAGGAGCAGTGGGCCTTCTTCACTGGTTTGAAAAGCTTGAGTCAGTTTTCGAGATGTGCGAATGCCCCGAAGACCGTAGGGTGAAATATGCTACCGGAACACTTGAAGGAGCTGCCTTCACCTGGTGGAAGGCGCAAGTTCAACTACTAGGACTGGCAGTTGCTAATGCCACACCCTGGAATGGTTTCAAAGAGCTGATCAAGGAGGAATACTGTAGTCGGGATGACATCCCCAAGCTAGAGGTGGAATTTTACAACCTGAAGATGACAGGGTCTGAGATTGAGGCGTTTACGAAAAGGTCAAATGAGCTGGCCATCTTGTGCCCTACCATGGTGGACCCTCCCATCAAACGTATTGAGCTGTACCTCAAGGGCCTTGTACCGGAGATTCAAAGTCACGTGACTTCAGCCAATCTGGGTACCATACAGCAAATCATCAAGTTGGCCCATCGACTCACTGACCAGGCGGTGGAGCAAAACAGGCTACCCAAACGTATCAGTGCCACAGCTACTTCTGATGCACCTACCGAAAACAAGCGAAAATGGGATGGAAACTCCAGTAAGGGTTCTGCTTCGGGTCAGTCTCAGCAGCGAAGGACTGATGACTACCGGAGTCCAGGTCAGCAATCCTCCGGTAATCAAGGACAGGGTGGGTATCGAGGAAACCACCCAAAGTGCAACAAATGTAACAGACACCATAGTGGTCAATGCAACAAAGGGCGTTGTCAGAGGTGTCTCAGGATGGGTCACGAAGCCAAGGATTGCAGGAGCTCACGGCCTGCAAATCAGAATCGCCAGCAGCAACTGCAAGCACCGCAGAATCCACAACAGCAACAGGGCAACAGGGGATGCTTTCAGTGTGGCGCTGAAGGCCACTTTAAGAAGAACTGTCCCAAGCTTAACCAGAATTAAAACAACAACAACAACCAGGGAAACGGGAATAACAATGGAGGCAACAACGGGGGTAACAACAATGGTAATGGAGCAAGGGGTCGTGCTTTCGTGATTGGTCAGGGTGATGCAAGGAACGATCCCAACGTTGTGATGGGTAAGTTTCTTCTGGATGACTTCTTTGTTACTGTTTTATTCGATTCGGGTGCCGATACTAGTTATGTGTCCTTAAAAGTTAGCCAAATGCTTAAGCGCACTCCAACACTTTTGAACATCAAACACGCGGTAGAGCTAGCAAATGGTAAAAGTCTTGAAGCCACACATGTAGTTAAAGGTTGTAGCCTCGTCTTAGCTGGTCAGACTTTCCCTATCGATCTTGTTCCTATCACACTTGGTAGTTTCGACGTCGTTGTTGGGATGGATTGGCTATCCCATCATCAAGCGGAGATTGTTTGCAAGGAGAAAACCGTCCGCATTCCTCGTTCTGGTGAAGAACCCCTCATGATTCGTGGCGACAAGAGTGGTGCTGTCGAAGGCATCATCTCTTTCCTTAAGGCCCAGAAGTGTTTGCGAAAGGGCCACACTGCCATTCTAGCACTCGTTACCGACACATCAACGGAAGAGAAGAGAATTGAAGACATACCTGTTGTACGCGATTTTCCTGAGGTATTTCCTGAGGAATTACCTGGTCTTCCGCCTCACCGCCAAGTTGAATTTCAAATCGAGCTAGCTCCTGGAGCAGCGCCCATAGCTCGAGCACCTTATCGTCTAGCTCCATCAGAACTTGAAGAACTGTCCACACAACTACAAGAACTCTTGGAAAAGGGTTTTATACGTCCTAGCTCTTCGCCCTGGGGAGCTCCAGTCTTGTTCGTGAAGAAGAAGGACAGTACTTTCAGGATGTGTATTGACTATCGCGAACTTAACAAGGTGACTGTGAAGAATCGTTATCCTCTTCCACGTATTGACGACTTGTTCGACCAGTTGCAAGGGTCGAGCTATTACTCCAAGATTGACTTGAGACCGGGATACCATCAGCTGAGGGTCCGAGAAGAGGACGTCTCCAAAACAGCATTCAGAACTCGTTACGGCCATTACGAGTTTCTGGTTATGCCATTCGGACTGACGAATGCACCAGCAGTCTTCATGGATCTCATGAACCGAGTGTGCAAGCCTTACCTGGATAAGTTCGTTATTGTGTTCATCGACGATATCCTGATCTATTCTAAGAGTCGGGAGGAACACGAGTAGCATCTGCGACTTATGCTTGAACTTCTTCGAAAGGAGCAGTTGTATGCCAAGTTTTCGAAATGTGACTTCTGGCTTCGCGAAGTCCACTTTCTAGGCCATGTGGTAAACAAGGATGGGATTCATGTTGATCCATCCAAGGTTGACTCAATCAAGAAATGGCCTGCACCCCTCACACCAAAAGAAATCCGGCAATTCTTGGGTTTGGCAGGATATTACAGAAGGTTTATCAAAGATTTCTCCAAGATTGCGCAACCTCTCACTTCACTGACTCAGAAGGGTGTCATCTATCGTTGGGGTGATGCACAGGAGTCCGCATTTCAACACCTAAAGGATAGACTATGTAGCGCGCCTATCCTCTCATTGCCTGAAGGCATAGATGATTTTGTGGTTTACTGCGATGCTTCCATCCAAGGACTTGGTTGCGTGTTGATGCAACGTGACAAGGTCATTGCCTACGCATCACGCCAACTCAAGGTTCACGAAAGAAATTACACTACTCACGATCTGGAGCTGGGAGCAGTTGTATTCGCGCTTAAGATATGGAGACATTACCTGTACGGTACCAAGTTCACCATTTACACCGATCACAGGAGTCTCGAGCATATCTTCAAGCAAAAGGAGTTAAACATGCGTCAACGCCGATGGGTTGAGCTCTTGAACGATTACGAATGTGCGATCAAGTATCATCCGGGCAAAGCCAATGTTGTGGCCGACGCTCTCAGTCGAAAGGATACCATACCTAGGCGTGTACGTGCTCTACAGCTTACCATCCAATCTAACCTTCCCTCTCAGATTCGCGATGCTCAGGTTGAAGCATTGAAAGCAGAGAACATCAGGGCTGAGTCCCTACGAGGATCGAGGCAGCGGCTAGAACAAAAGGAAGACAGCGCCTACTATGTAACAGGGCGTATTTGGGTTCCACTTTATGGCAACTTACGCGAGCTTGTGATGGATGAAGCACACAAGTCTCGTTATTCGGTACATCCTGGTTCGGATAAGATGTACCACGATCTCAGAACTACATATTGGTGGCCTGGCATGAAAGCCCACATAGCAACCTACGTCAGCAAGTGCTTGACTTGTGCGAGAGTCAAGTCTGAATATCAGAAACCAGTAGGCCTACTTCAACAACCGGAGATCCTGAAATGGAAATGGGAGCAAATTTCCATGGATTTCGTTACCGGCCTGCCCAGATCTCAACGCGGAAACGATACCATTTGGGTGATCGTAGATCGACTGACCAAGTCTGCACATTTTTTGGCTATCAAAGAAACGAATAAGTTTTCTACTCTTGCAGAAATTTACCTAAAGGAAATGGTATCAAGGCACGGAGTGCCAACCTCTATTATATCTGATGGTGACGCACGTTTTACTTCTGAACTGTGGCAAGCAATGCACAAGTCCTTTGGCTCACGTTTAGATATGAGCACCGCTTATCACCCGCAGACGGATGGGCAATCTGAACGCACCATCCAAACCCTTGAAGACATGCTTAGGGCATGTGTAATCGATTTTGGTAATGGCTGGGAAAGGCACCTCCTGTTAGTGGAGTTTTCGTACAACAACAGCTACCACACCAGCATCCAAGCCGCTCCGTTTGAGGCATTGTACGGACGCAAATGCCGATCACCTCTCTGTTGGGCAGAAGTTGGTGATAGCCAAATCACTGGCCCAGAACTTGTGGTAGATACCACCGAGAAAATTGCTCAGATACGACAGCGAATGGCGGCAGCTCGTGACCGTCAGAAAAGCTATGCTGATAAGGGAAGAAAACCACTCGAGCTCCAGGTTGGAGATCGAGTGCTACTCAAAGTCTCACCTTGGAAAGGTGTAGTTCGCTTTGGCAAACGAGGCAAACTCAATCCATGTTATGTCGGACCGTTCGAAGTCATTGAGAAAATTGGCAAAGTCGCCTACAGATTGAACCTACCTGAAGAACTCAGCGGAGTTCATAACGTATTCCACGCGTCAAATCTGAAGAAGTGTCTGTCAGATGAGACCCTTATAGTTCCTCTGAAGGAACTCACTATCGACGACCAGCTGCGATTCGTCGAGGAACCTGTAGAGATTACGGATCGAGATGTTAAGATCCTCAAGCATACCAGGATACCTCTGGTTCGAGTTCGTTGGAATGCTCGTCGTGGCCCAGAGTATACCTGGGAACGAGAAGACCAAATGACACTCAAGTATCCCCAACTGTTTAAGAAAAACGCAACCACTACTGAGGCTGAAGCTACTTCAGAATTTCGGGACGAAATTCCAAATCAACGGGGGGATGATGTGACACCCCAGGAAAATCAGGAAAACAACGCAACTTAACTAGCTTCCTCAGTAACCACGCGCTAAATTTCGGGACGAAATTCTCTTAACAGGGGGAGAATGTGACAACCCTCAAAAAAATTACATGTAATCCGTACAATTTATTAAATGATAATTAAAGTGCTTGATGACTGTGCTGAATCATTTAACTGCTCTTTGATTTCTGTGTTATACTTACATGTGCGTGATAGCATACTAATAGTATACAAAAAAGTTACTAAAAAGTCCGGTATGTTTTCCTATGTGTTAGGAATAAATTGCGTTACAAAAATATATAAATAAGACGCCTTACGGAACAATTAAACAATTTAACGGAACAGTGTCTGATCGAACAACCGGACATTACCCGGGACACCAAATATTTGCCAAATACATTGTGTTATTATTTTTTGGCTAGTCATGATCCCCGTCTATCATAACACCCGTTATAAATCAAATAACCAACATATATTATTAAGTTACTTACATTATAACTTACAATTCCATTTAGTTGAAGATTTTTGCAACAAGCCCCCCCCCCCCCCCCCAACGATTTTAGTCCCCAAGGGACCCCACATATCATCCATCCATACTCCATATATTTGTATAGATTTTAATCGATTATTTTATTTGATTTTGCTTGCATGTATGGACATAATATTGTGAATGATCTATAAGAATTATGGCACTTGGATTACAAATCATTTCCTCAAGATACACACTCCACCTTACTTCATCTCTCTCTCTCTCATTCGGTTCCTCCATAACCGAAATCCATCACCACCACTTCCAATCATCTATCTCTTCCATTAACAAGTCCATTCAAAGCTTAGTGTTCATCCATGGAAGGTGCAACTTGAAGGGGTTTCAAAGGAGCATTGTTCTTGCTTAGTTGTTCACCTTTTCTCATCACATTTCTTCACTAGAGTTCATCCCTAGCTAGAGGCTAGTAGTAAGTCTCATTTTGCCTTGGTTCATCTTGTTCAAATTTATGATTTGTAGTATGATGTGTTGTTGTTTAAATCACTAAATTACAAGAATACTAGAAAATGTGAAACATGAGTTATGAACATAAAAGCTACATAAAAGTTTACTTATGTCTGAATCATGAAGCGGAATCTTGTTGGTTTGAGGGTTGGTTAAATCATACTTGATGTTTAAAAGTTGTTTTCTTGTTAAACCCGTTAATCGGACACTTGTAACACGATTAATAACATTTAAACTTTAAAATAACATGCTGATGTACTTTTTCAGCCGCCTTCAACAGGCTGTAAACGGACTTTAACGAATCGAAAAACGGAATTTCTGAAGCCTAAATCAGGTCTTTTCGAAAAACGAAGAAAATGGCGCTGGAATCGTATTTTTTTGAGGTAGTTTACTATTTTAAAAGTCTGTTTTCGTGACAGCAGCTAAGGCTGATTTTTACTGCAGTAAAATGGGCTGTACGTTTTCGGTCGTAATTTGAAACCTGAATTGAACCAGCCCCTAAAATTCATACCATAGATATTCACTGATGTATTTGTGACCCTCGAACTGGAATTTTGTCAAACGGACTTCCGAGGAATTTTAGACGAATTATTCCGTGTACTGCGATCAGAATGTAGTAAATCTGATTGCAGTCCGGTAAACGAATTTCTATAAATTACTGATAATGAACTGAACTCCTGTTGGTGCACTTGTGTCTGTACTTTGTCTGTATTTCGTCATGATACAAAACGATGTCTTATGTTAGTCTGGGCCACGTCTTAGTTTGTTACAATGTGCGTTCGATGTAAGTTTGACCAAGTCAACCATCCTCCTGGTTTGACTTGGCCAAACAGTTAGCACATTGGTTGAAAGATGGCTGTGTCGAAGGATGGTCATCGAAGGATTACTTATATCCTTCGATGATGATGAGCTCGAAAGATAACCACGAAGGATAGACCACGAAGGATATCATCCTTCGTGGTCGACAGATGATCTTTCGATGGCATTCTGATCGACAGATGATCTTTCGATCAATCTGTCTGATCCTTCGACCAGACCTGCTGTGTCGGGTATATATACCCATGTGTTGTGTTCAGTTCGACAGTTCAGGCAAGAGAAACAGAGAGAGCATTCTGTTGAGAGCACACACACACTTTGAGAGTTTATAGAACATATCTGTAAACATTGAGCTTGTAACCGGACCCTTCATTCGTATTAATACATGTGGTGTTAATCGGTGAATCTTGTGTGTTGTGTTTGTGCTTGTTCTCGTATAAATTCTCGGTTGCATGCTAGCTTGGATTCCGCACTCGCTAGTGTGTTTGATATAACAAGGAAAAGGTTTTTATCTCATCCTCGAGAGGGACCTACAAGTGGTATAAGAGCTTTGGCTCTTCTCCTTGTTAAAACCGAGTGTTTTCGGGTGTTTTTCGGGTTTTTAAAGCTTATATTTTTCTGAAAAACTTGTTAAAATCGGGTTTCGGATTGTTGTCGGTTTGCAGAAATATTCATATTTCTGGGTTTGTTCTTCTTATCTTCAACCGATATTCATAGTGTTCTTGGTATTTTACACTTTTGATCTTAAAAAGTTTAAATTTCAAAGTGTTTGTGTGTTGGGAAGAGTATTTTGATTAAAATATTGGACCTTACCTAGTTGGTGAAAAACCTGCATGTTCAGACCTGAAAGATATGGTCTGAACATACTTTCTGCCGAAAGTTCTCACCAACCCGTCAACTTTTTCACCAACTTGTCACCGATTGTCAACTGTGTCAGAGCTGTTCGAAAGATATCCTTCGAAGTCGAAAGATCATCTTTCGACCAAAGGAGGTTCGACAGATAGTCATCCTTCGAGCATCCTTCGAAGTGTGAGACTTATCTTTCGGTCCAAGGAATATTTCGAAACATATATCTTTCGGTTTGCTGCTCTTTCTCGAAAGACAAGGATCCTTCGACTGGGGAGTCTTTCGAAGTCTTTCGAAGTCATTGTTCGACATTCTTCAGTGTTCATCTTTCGGTCTACAGTACATTTTCGAAGGATAAGGATCCTTCGTTGGAGAATCTTTCGAAAACATTGCTCGAAACTCAACAGTGATCTTTCGAACCCTGTTGATCTTTCGAACAGGTGTTGATCTTTCGATCCTTGTTTGTTTAAGTTTAACAGTTTGTGTTTTTCAGGTCTTTCGATCAAGGATCTTTCGGCTAGTTCTCATCATTTGAAATTAACATAGTTTGTGAAAATTAAATTTTTAAATCGAAAACTTATTTTCATTTTTAAATCAATTTTCACTTAATATATTATTTTTCATAAAATGGGAACAAACAGTCAGTGGGATCCAAGCGCGTGGACTCTAACTCCACAATCAGCAGCTTCGCAATCATCAGCTACGCAATCTGCGTCAGATTTCAACAAAGCATGGATGCAGGCTATTGTGCCACCTCAAGCAGCAATGATAACTGCAAATCAATGGGCATTGGTCACAAATCAAAGCAACAGCATTCAATCTATGATGCAGAACGACAGTGAGACTGGTACAAGCACGAAACCGCCAAAGCTAAATCATATCAATGATTGGGGATGGTGGAAAGAAAGGCTGAGAACTTACGTTCAGGGGCAAGGTCAAGATCTATGGATGTGCTTCTTCACCGCATTTGATAGTGATTTGGAAGTTGCAGGATCTAATCCAGAAACTTACAGCACTATGTCTGATGATGATAAGAAGAAATTTGAGTTAGAAAAAAAGGCATTCATGATTCTCACACAAGCTCTTCACAAAGACATTTACCACCAGTTTGTTTACTGCACGACTACTAAAAGCTTGTGGGATATGCTTACGTTACGATGTGAAGGAAATGCTCAATCTAGAAAGATCAAGCAAGAATTACTGAAGAAAGAATTTGAAGGTTTCACGTGTATGGAGAATGAGACTTTGGCAGAGTTATCTACAAGATTCCATCACTTGTTGAGCGAGATGTTTGGTTTTAGAGTCACTGCCACTCCACAAGAAATGGTGAAGAGATTCGCTGATAGCTTACCAGCAAAGTGGAGCAGCTATCTTGAAATTCTCAAAGAAAATGGTGTTCTAGACACAATCAACGTTTATGAGTTGATTCAAAAACTGGAGAACAAGGATGTTGAAGAAAAGCTTAAGGCAAAAAGAACACAAACTCCTCAAAATCCAGAAATGTACTTTGGGATTGCAGGAGGTATCAGTGGAGAAAGACCAGCTTCTCAACACGCGAAGCTTCAAACAGCTTTCGTCTCTAACACCGGACCTTCAACAACAGATCAGTTTGATCCTTCAGCTTACACGATGTTTTCTAGACCGAATGTGCAACCGAAACCTCAGCAGCAACAACCGCAACAGCAAGGGTTTTATGGAAGCTCCTCAAACTTTCAAGCCACTTCCAATCCTAACACAGTCAGACTAGACACTTCCAACTTTTCCAAAGTCAGTGTCGAAGTAGCCAAGGAGCATATGGAGATGTTGAACACCTTGGTTAGTGCTTATAGTGGATTGATCGCAGGTCAGATTGGGAATGTCAATCTCACCAATGAAGATTATCAGCAAGTGGATAAAGAAGAGTTTGAAATGATGGATATCAAATGGGCTCTTGCTAGTGCAATTCGAAGGGCAAAGGAGTTTATGGAAAGGACGGGGAGAACCAACTTGGATAGCAAGAAAGACACCAAGTATGGGTTCGACAAGCAAGCTGTAACGTGCTTTAACTGTGGTGAACGTGGTCATTTCAAACGGGAATGCACAAGACCAGCTCAGCATGGAAACCAGAATCCCTTCAGAAACCAAGGCAACCAGCAGAACCAGAACAGGAACAATGAGCGTATGTTGATACCTGTCAACAACCGAACTCAAGCAGGACCATCAAATGCAAACCGGGGGCTGGTGGTTCAAATAGATGAGGGTTGTGATTGGTCGCTTCAGCTTGGAGAAGGAGGAAATGGTGGAACAGCATGTTTTGCTGAAGTAGTAAAGGATTTAAAGCACGCCAGTGGTGGAGAATCTTCCACCAATGGTGTTGCATCTTCTGGAGATGAAGACAGTTCTGGTTATAGTGGAAGCTCAGATGAAGAATCCTCCACTTCAGGAAGTGATCATGTGGGTGAGACAGCAGGAGTGTCAGTCGATGCAGATATTGATGAGCTTTTGGAAGAAGCTACAGCAGGAACTGAAAGAAGATCTAATTTGATGGATCAAGCTGCTTACTCTTCGTCTTCTCTCCATTCAGCCTTTATGGCTAATGTCGACAGTTCATCAGGTCAGGTATGTGTCGATGAACCCACTGTAGTTAGCTGTGAAAATTGTGATAGTTTAAATGTTAAATATGCTGAACAGGAAAGTCAGATTGAAATCCTATCCAAACACAATCAAGAATTGATTGTAAACCTTTCTAAAGCAGCTGAAGCTAACGTGTTTTTAACCAGAAATGAAAAGGAATTTAAAACAACAATTGCGTCATTAAGACATGATGTTTCAGAATTACAAAAAGCTGTTTTGCGAAAACAACATGCTAACAATGATCTTATAGACACAATTGAAAAGCAGATGGTAGAATTGGCTACCGCTCGATGTGAATGTGAAACAATCAAGCACAAATTGGAAAGTTATTCCAATTCCCGCTATGTATTGGATCACATTATTGATGTTCAAAAGAAAAAGGGGGATAAGAAGGGTAATGGATTCAAATCATGTCCTCCCCCAATGAATCACAATTACTCCAAATTGCCTGATGACGAGGATATGCCCCGTTTTGAACCTACTGTGCCACTCGGTCTAGATGACTTTGCAGCAGGCCTCGGGTTCACAACTGGTACATCATCCTCAGGTCAATCTGAATCTGAATCTGAGAATGTGACAGATTCATCATGTGTTAAGGAACAGAGTCCTCCCACTGTTGAGGATGCTGATTCTTCGGATGATGAATCTGAAGTAATTGTGGAACAACAGTCTAACTCGGTTACAACAGATATTCCAATCGAGAATCACATCCTGTGTGATCCACCAGTGAAACCGAGTGAGACTGAAATGTCAAAAGAAATGGAGTCGAGTGTATCAAGTTTTGAAGGGAGTAACTTGTTGTACACGCTAAAAGGAGATGACAAAATTTACTCTAACAAAGATTTTCCAATTAAAAATGTAAATCAAGATTTAATTGAGCAAATTTTTGAAGGATGCACTGATAAGTTTTTGGGGAACAAAAGTGGCAAAGTTACTGTCACTCAATGTGATCCAATTCCGTGTGAACAAATTAGAAAACAGTACGGAAACCAAAAACTACAAGCTGAGCGAAAACAACAAGTCAACTCCGGAAAGGGTAAGGGACAGGGAAAGAAGGCTCAGAACAAGAATGTTCAAGCACCTAAGGTTCAACAACAATGGGTGCAAAACAAAAGAGCTCCTGTTAAGAAAAGAGAACCGAAAGTGAACTTTGTTGGATCCACGGGTTCAGACAAACTTGAAACATTTCAGGATAAATCTAACCTTGATTTTATAAAACAAGTTAGAATTTTGAAACGAAATGAACAGAATAATTACACCCAACACACCAACGGATGTGATTTAGGTCCAAGCACGTCTAGATCACAAAGTTCATGGTCTGGTTCTTCGTCTGGTCATCAACATGTTTCTCCGAGGTTTGTAGAGCGGAGAATGTGTTTTGAGTGTGGCACCATTGGGCATATTGTAAGATACTGCCCATACCTGCAAAAGTTAAAGCCAAAAATGAGTGCTCCCCAAGAAACCAATTACCAAAAACGTTCATTTTCCCCGAAACAAGACCCACGTGTCTTGAAAGAAAGGGAAAAGAAGTTAAAACAAAAGAATCAAAAGGTAATTGAGAAGGCCTTAAAATCAGAGGTCAAAGAAGAAAAACCTGTTCAAGCAAAACCTAAAACTGTAAAACCAGTAAATGCTAAAACAATTAATGCAAATACTGGTAAAGAACAAACAGCTTGGAAACAAAAACAGGTAATTCAGTCAGGGGGAGCACCGCAGGTTCTATTTCCTAATCATCAAGTGATTGAAATCACTTTTCTTGATGATCAAGGACGACCCAAGTCCACGAAGGCTTGGGTCCCTCTCTCCAACTAATTTTTGAGTGAGTGTGTAGGATATTCCAGGAGGAACTTTCGATAGTCGTAAGATTGTTGATAGTGGAGCATCCTTGCACAAGATAGGCGACAGAAGAAATTGTTGCTTTTGATGGAGAGGAAGAGAAAAAGGAAAAAGAAATGGCTGATGAAAGAAATTGAAAAGCTTCGACAAAATGAAAATCATTTCAAAATGTGAATGTTCAAGGCTTTGATCGGGTCCCCGGGATAGATTCAAATCAAAATGTACGCACCTGCAGCACGTTTGAAGTTCAACAATCAACAAGATGAACGTGCAGTGTACATTTCTTGGAGGTGTGATTGAAGAAAATGTGTTTGTTGAACAAACCAACCAGGTGTGCGGACGCCTTGGCATGGGTTGAACAACCGCACACTACTTCTGAAAGAGAAAGACAAAGACCTTCGCTGGCGCAATGTGGACGACCAGCCGGACCCAAAGGTTTCTGATCTTGTTGCTGTCAAGAGATTTCTAAGTAGCTGCAAAGAATCGACTTTGAAATCCACACCGGGTGGATATCCAGTTTGGGAGAGCACTCAAATTCCTGGCAATGCACGATGCAGTTGCAGGATACGGTTTTAAATTTCTAATCTCTCCTATACTTGTCGATATTTAGGCTGCTTTGTGAATTACTATCTCGCACAGCACTCTTTGGCTAGACAATGTTGTCATGGTCCGCACCGCTTACCGACATGCCAACTGATTTTTCCAAAATTCGCTAAATCATTTCTGATTAAAACTTAATTTTGGTAAACGGCATTGAGGTAAAACATGAGTTAACCAACATCGGAAAATCATTTTTGTAAATACCTTTGTGTTTTAAATTTATTTTAGTTTATTGATTTTAGGGGGAGTAATCCAAAATCTGAAAATCCAAAAACATTGAAAAATTTCAAAAACACAAAAACAATAGAAAAACAAAAATGAGTTTCCTGGCGAGCAAAAGAGAAAATGATAGTACATCAGTGGTCTGTCTAAACCTCTTTAAACCTAAAATGAAAAACGATAAGCAGCTCTATATAAGATGTATCGGTAGGCTCACAATCATTTTAAAGTGTGCAGGGTGATATAAACTTAAATCGACTGAAGACTGGGTGGGAACCATTCATTGGCATATGGTCTTAGTACCGAAATTTCGTTTGAGAGATTGCCGAGGTTCTGAGATATTCGGTCTTTATGCTGCTTATCATCTGGGTATCATGGTTGTATCTTTTACCGAAAAATAACGGGGACGCAAGTCTAGATCTTCCATGATACTATACATACGTGTACATATTGCATACGACCTCAATAAGTGATCAACAATCACATGTCCAAACAAAATAAGTGATAAAATATCACATTTATCCGGGAGTCAAGTTCGTCTCTCTGCTGTACGAAAGTACTGACCTGTTCACGGACTTGCTCCTGTGCCCTCATGCATCGAAAATCAAGTTCCTCATCAATAAGTGATTATATCACAAAGGGCTTGTTTTCAAATCAAAATAAGTGAGAATCTCACATCATATACGGTCAAACAGATGATAATCGGTATACTCACCGGTAAGATGAATCCTCGTGCATACCTTGATACGGGAATGTGTCGTGATGTGGATGAACACCGGTCGATAAGTATAAATTATACCTTAACGTATCCCCTCGCCATGATTACAAATGATAAGTTGAGCTTATGTGGACAACAATACCGATAATTGTTATAGGATGCTTATCTTAATGTTATCTAATTGAACAACAAGAGCGTTTTGGCATGACCGTACACTGATATGATTCTCTTACCCTCGAAACTCGCAAAAAGAATGTCTGTAAATAGTTATTTAGTGTTTCCTGTTTATGTATCTTTGTACATATTTATTTATTGTTTTCCGTCTTTACATTAAAAAAAAAAAATGAAAATTTCAAAAAGATTTTAGGTGTGTTTTAATTTAAACTTTATAAAATCCAAAAAGATTTTGCTTCTAGTTTATTTTTGATTGACCGATGTTGGAACTCGAGTCTATCCTACCCAAAATCCTGATCGTAAGCTGGAAAACAATTGCATCTTCATAAACAGTCGAAGTTAACGAATTTTGAAAGTTAAAGGATTAAAATGAATATTTTTCTAAACTTTCAAACTGCTGTCGGTTGGTGGTTGATTGAGATTTGATCTCATACGTGTCGTTAGTTTAAATGTTAACTATATTCCAAGCGGTTGTTCTCATTATGCGTTTAGCTTTCTTGCATGTGCAGATGCTAAAGGCGAGGAGAACATGTTCGATGAAAAGCTTTGGAATGAAGACACGAAGTGGAGGCACTCAAAGGATAAAATGATCGAGTTGCCGCTGTCCCTTCATCAACACCACAAGGATCTGAAGAATTGACAAGTTAAAAGATTCACGAGCATGACTCAATGGAGAGTTCAATCTAAGGGGGAGTTTGTCAACACACTTTCTACATGAAACGGGGAGTTTGTTGATACACTTTCTGCTTTCAAGACGTGAAGACTTTGAAGATCCTCCGACATGAATGTGACAGAAGACGAACCATCGCGAGTAGCGTCCAAGGGGGAGTTTGTTGATGCACTTTGTGTGGACGCGACTCGGCTCGGTTCGACTCGGCCTTGAAGACTTGAAGACACGAAGATCGAGACAAAGCTACAGCCAAGGGGGAGTTTGTTGGTGCACTTGTGTCTGTACTTTGTCTGTATTTCGTCATGATACAAAACGATGTCTTATGTTAGTCTGGGCCACGTCTTAGTTTGTTACAATGTGCGTTCGATGTAAGTTTGACCAAGTCAACCATCCTCCTGGTTTGACTTGGCCAAACAGTTAGCACATTGGTTGAAAGATGGCTGTGTCGAAGGATGGTCATCGAAGGATTACTTATATCCTTCGATGATGATGAGCTCGAAAGATAACCACGAAGGATAGACCACGAAGGATATCATCCTTCGTGGTCGACAGATGATCTTTTGATGGCATTCTGATCGACAGATGATCTTTCGATCAATCTGTCTGATCCTTCGACCAGACCTGCTGTGTCGGGTATATATACCCATGTGTTGTGTTCAGTTCGACAGTTCAGGCAAGAGAAACAGAGAGAGCATTCTGTTGAGAGCACACACACACTTTGAGAGTTTATAGAACATATCTGTAAACATTGAGCTTGTAACCGGACCCTTCATTCGTATTAATACATGTGGTGTTAATCGGTGAATCTTGTGTGTTGTGTTTGTGCTTGTTCTCGTATAAATTCTCGGTTGCATGCTAGCTTGGATTCCGCACTCGCTAGTGTGTTTGATATAACAAGGAAAAGGTTTTTATCTCATTTTTATACAATAAAATATGGAACGATTAAGACATCCTGTAAAAATTTGGGAATTTTTGGAATAATTTAACTATTTTATTTAAACGTCCGAAAACAGCCGGTTTTGAATATTAATGCTGAATTGACATAAGTTGTGACTTGTGTGTCTAAATGTCGAGTATGCTATCGGTGAATGATCTAACATGTTATATGTGTTACGTGCAATATCGTATGTTTGTTTATGAGTGGGGAATGGATGGGAGGTTTATATGGGCATAAATCGTTAAAGTGTGTACCTGTTATGTGGACGAAGTAATGTACAAATAAACTATACGTAGGATACGTGTTATGCATGAGAAACTGATTGTTATCCGTACCTTATTAGGACGTGATTGACCGACCTTGACTGTTAACTATATTTGAGAACCTAACCGAGCAAACTGAGGTGAGTTCACACTCTTTCTAAGGCATGGGATTCCCAGGGGTTGGGAATGGGATTGAATAACTACTTGTACTATCATTACTATTAAACTACTTTTTACTGTCCTCGGATTGAAGGGCACGTACGTAAAACCTACGTACACTCATACTTACTACTGTCCTCGGATTGAAGGGCACGTACGTAAAACCTACGTACACGATCATAAGGCCATCAACTCTATCACTTTAAGTCCCTCATTTATCGACTTAATCGCCGAGGCCTATGGCGAGCGGGTCATTAGTTAATAGCGCTATTAGGTTTAACAAACCTCACACCGTGCCAGTCGGACGGGCGTGTACTAATGGACTATGGGCAAAGGGTCAATGCTGATAGACATTGACTTAGGGCACCTCTTACATTTTCGTAGCAGTCGATACGCGTGGTCTAGTAACACATGGGAAACCCCCACTAATCTTCGCAAACATGCCAGAAAGACCGCGATACGAATTTATACGATACATGGTTTTCAAAACGAACAGATGATTTACGAAATGAATGCTATAACTAAACAACCAACAGTGAATTCACTCAACTTTGTTGTTGACTAGTTGTTACATGCCTTACAGGTCGCTAAATGCTTGGAGCTTGCACGAGGAAGGAGTCGTTGTGGTGTACAGACGGTTATGTCCAGTGTTTAATGTTTAAAACATTATGAACTTATTAAACCTATGTGTTGGACTTTAAACTTATGAACTGCGAACTTATATTTTGAACTTTACGTTTATGCTTCCGCTGTCTAAATTAAAAACTTGGTTAACTCGCTTTTGGTCACCAATCGTATTTTGGTTGTCTTTATTTACTTAAGTACGTTGTTCAGTATGATTGGTGGCTCGATCCTGGTCATGTCACGCCTCCAAGCGGTGATACCCCGCATGGTGGATTTTGGGGGTGTGACACGCGTAACCCTGGCCTGTGTTTTACGCGGGCCGCGTGAGAGTCGAATATCAGCACTATATATAGAACTCATTAGTTTTCGTTTTCCGTCGCTCACAATCCCAATTCTAAATCACAATTTCTGTAGTAGGCTTATAATATTTGGGTATTATACCCCTAATTAGCGAGGTTTTGCTCCGTTGTAAGTATTATAACCCTAGTTTCGTAATAGTTACGCTGCCCGATTGATTTAGCGTTCCGTAACAACTGTCGTGGTTATGCCTGACGTAGTTGTTGAAATACCGTCTCGGGGAGGGTATCATTAATAATTTTAAAGGGTTATGGTACTAACCAATGTACATTTGTATAAATTATAGATTATATCCAGGAAACCCTTACGCGAAGTCTAAGATAGCAATGTGAGTTTATCCTCTTTTTGTTAACCTTTTTGGAATAATTTACAAAACCTTAATTATTTTACAATGTGATTAAGCGGTGATTGAGTCTTTGTAGTTCTTCAATTACTGCCAGTATTATGGGGTTTTGTATACAAAATTTATTACTACGAGTATTAGTAAGTCGGAATGACAGTGCATTACCATTGGACGACGAGTTAGCCAATGGGTAATTTGACCATAGCCATAGATCCGGTCGAGTGGCAAATACTGAATGAGTAATTGTGTAGAAATAAACAATATGATCGCTCTCAATACTGTTTTAATTGATAAAATATTTCTTGATTAAACTGGTATTCACTCACCAGTATTTCCGACTGACAAATGTTTTTAAAACGCGTTACAGGTAACACAATGTGAACAGCCAATTAATGAAAGCCAGCTGGAGAGCACTGAAGGCTTGGAAAAAATGTGGCTATAAAAGTTACCTAATAAACGATGTTTTAAATTCAATAAAATGGCTATAAATGTATCGTAATAAGAAACTTGGGTTTTGCCCATGTGATTACTAAAATCAAATATGGTGGTTTTACTCTGATAAACATTTCCTAACTATGGTCCTGATGTAAATTCTGCTGCAAGATTAAATAACCTGATACCACCAAAACTCTGAGATCGCGTCCGCCCGTTCCCGGGAATCAGGGATCGGGGGTTGCGACAATTTGAAATCGATTCGGTTTGATAAAGATCTCGAGACGTTTAACAGGCCACACGACAATCTTCCACTGGAGATGTTGGAAATCACACTAGCTCGAGACGCAAGATCGCCAAAAAATATGGATGGCCATGTAGTTTTTAAATTTGTGTAATGTCATTTTTTTTTAATTTAGTTAATGTTATTTTACTTTTGTGACAACCCGCACTCTCACCGTCGAGAAAAAGGTATTTTAGTAATATCCGTTTTTATTATTATTGTTATTATTATCATTTAGTAAATAAATACCCTGCGTCAAGAGAAACCGTATCGTTTGACCGATAACCCAAACCAAAATATAAAATAACGTAACACATACCAATACATACGTATTTATTTACCGTTATATTTTAGTACTAATATAATCGGGCCAGTCCGTTTGAGCAAAACACAAATATATTTAACGAGTTCACGCATTTAGGCCAAGCCCAACCCAATTACCTAAACCTAAAACCTACACTATATATTCATTCTAAAATCCCATCTCATCCTATTAATGAAAACCCTAAACATGCACATACTACAACCGACAACACTCTCCTCCCCCTTCCTTTCTCTCATCAGAGGTTCTGACGACCGGAGATCGAATTCTGGCGCCCCTTTCCTTTATCAGGCGAGTACACATCAATGATTCCAGTTGAGAGAGAGTAGCAGAAAGAGAATGCGAGGGACTGAGGTGCTATACGGTTGAGAGGGTTATGGTGGCCGGTGGGTGACGTCAAACATCGGCGGCAGCGCAGCTCCGACAGCCAGCGAATCGAACAAGAACAATAGAGAGAGACGGCAAGAAGATAGTGGTTGCCACCTGGGGAGTTCGGAACGGTGGTTGTGACACGACGAGTGTATCAAGCGGTGCTTCAGTGCTCAACGATCCACAACGACACTTCGCTCCACATGCAAGGCTCAACACTTTAGATGGTATGGTCTATGATTATGTTACCTACTTGTTAGTTACATTTGCATGGTGTGTTGTTTAGTTAACATAGTAGCATGTTGCCCTTATTAACCCTAGTGTGCTCGCTTTGACACTCAAGTGTCTACTTTAAACTTGACAAGTAGTGATCAAATTCTTTTCCTGTTTTCTCCTCACTCCACTACGACAACTGTTTTATGTGTTCTATTTATCTATACGACTGTCTCGACATGACGTCGTCGTTACAGCTAGAATTCAGATCTAACCCTCCATACCTTCGGTTTGCACGTCGACATTCACGTAGACCAGAACCGGCCCAAAAGAACTCGGATTTAGGAGAACAATATAGCCACGCGTCCATGTTGACAAACCCTATCATCTCCACTAGTCGTCATCACCAGAAACGAAGCAGTCACAGTTACACACGTTTGTTGTTGTACCACTTGAAACCCTATCATCGAAACTCTGTTTGAGACCAATTATATACTCATGTGACCATGATGCAACGGACTTTTCTTTCGTGTCGTTGCCGCCATCTACCATTAATGGAACTGTCTTTAGAGAACGGAATAGTCGGTGAAATTCTTCGGTTATTTGTTGGATTTTTGTTTTCGCTCAATTCTTCGTATGAATATCACCAACCTCCTGTTTCTTTGACCCGCAACTGATATAACGAAATGCTAACAACCATACCATGATTTCCACCGACCACAAGATTACCCCATTACCCTGTTGGGTGGTTAATTTTATTCTACTTTGAGTTACACCTTCGTATACCCAACTTAGCAAGTGGATGCCACCTAATGATGGGATAGTCTTCAGGACATGAGGGGACGAAGACACGAACCGGTTAACCCACCTACGAGCACGATAATCTAGATGTATACCTTATCCTTTGTTTGCAAGAAACATTATCCTACGATAACTTTCTAGTTATGTGAATCTTTTTGCTAGTCTTCTTACGAACCGACGTTTTATTGTTTAAAGGCTATCATTCCTTTACCTCGATACCACGATATCCTCGCTTCTTTGCATGAAAACTCTAAGCAAGATCTCCGTCTAGCCTAGGAAGTTCAACAGGCTCGACTCCCGATCGATAAACTTTGAACCCTGAAATTTGTGACGTATTGATTCAATTGTACCCTTCAAACATGTTTTCTCATCCTCTCAACAACGTAAGCGCAACTTCAGACTCATCCACACGACCTCAACCATCCATTCGAATTTGATTACTTATCGAATTGAGAAATAGTAAGCTCACTTAGGAAGTATGGATCATGGTGAATTACTACCCTTTTCACCCAACCCAACTCAAACATCCTGTCTGATGCCTTAAGAAAACCTTAACCCTATAGACCCGACGACAACCATCCTTCTTTGACTAGTTCTTTGCGCCAACCCTATCGACGTAACCCTTTTTATCGGCAAACGACGTCCTTTACTTTTAACATCATACAACTTGCATACGGCCAGCTGTATCTTTGACATCAGATGAACCCTTACTGCCAACCCTGAAACCTTTATGTTTTGCCTCGAGTTGAACACATCGATTGCAATTACTCTTCTTGCATGTTTTCACTATTCGTGTTATGCTTTACGAATTCCCTAGTTTATATCTCACCCTACTCCACACAAACCCCTCTCGAACGAATTACTCTTTACGAATGTGGCTCGAGGACCATTGAGCCAAGGATACCTCAGAGGTAGAGATATCACAAGCTTTGTGTTTCGAACTCGATGAGACTAATACGACTTCCTAGTCATGACATTCGAATTTACCCTACCTTGACAGATTTGCCACTTGTTTTCTTCGACGACATCTGAACCTGCATCGAGAACAAGTAGGAATCCGAGCGACCCTTACGCCTTGCCCTAAAACTTCTATGACACAAACCGCATTACGCTAAGTTTCCAACGCGCGACTTTTGACGTCACAAAACCCGCTTTTCCTTGAAGTAGTATCACCTAGCACTAGAAAAATGCTCAGGAATGCGCAATTCCAGCAATTGAAAGGTAAGCTATGAGGTGCTCCTATCCTATTCCATCCGAGGCAATGATGAAATATTTGCTTGCAACGGTGCACCCATTCAAGTACTCCAATCGCAAACAGAAATAATGCAAGGGTAATCATGGCCTACGTAACTCGATAACTCAAGGTTTGCAAGGAAACTACACTACTCACGATTTAGAATTGGGAAACTGTAGCTTCAATACTCGAGAAATAGGAAAACCTGTTAGCCAAGTTCATGCGGGGCATGGGTAAGTAACTCAAACTCAAAGATGCACCAGTTAGGTTATGATGGATCACCTGACTGAATCTGAACATTTTCTCGCGATCAAGGAAACCAACAAGTTTTCAAATCCTGTAAACATCTACTTAAAGTAAGTAGTTGCCAGGCGCAGGGCGCTGACTCCCATTCTCTCTAATTATGATTTACGTTTCACGTCCGATTTGTGGCAAGCCACGCACAAATCCTTCAACTCACGATCATGCATGAGCACTACTTAGTACCCACGAACGAATGGTTGAATGAAACATACCGTCCAAACTCTTGAAGACATAATGCAACATGTGTCACCGATTGTGACAACAGCTGGGAACAACACTTACCTTGTTTAGAGTAATGATAGAACTCAATCTTATGAGAAACAACCGTACCCTAGTACTGGTTACTCAGGACGTGCAAACATTATTAAGAATGCTTTGGTGATTGTTTGCGTACTATGCCAGTTCGCGTCGTCGACGCACCCTCAAATGAGATAACAACATTTTACCATAAGCATGTGTCTCTGGTTTGAGACAACACACTATTTTCCCAGTTTGGGAATTACATACGTTACCTCTAGCTTGGGACTACACGCGTGTTCTTAGAATAGTGCACATTCCTGGCTATTGGGAACCACTACTATCCCTGGATTGGGACTGCTTCATATTCCTGAATTGGAATACTACTATCCCTGGATTGGGATTGGTTCATATTCCTGGATTGAAATACTACTATCCCTGGATTGGGGAGGAATACTTTTCAAACTAATAAGTCCTGGAGGAATATATTTAAATGTATTGGTGCGATTTCGATGATTAGTTAAGGAACTCAACTTTACCACTTCGTTGAGGGACCGGTACCCTCAAGCGTTGTAAGTTACCTGTAGATCGAGTTCGTTGGAACTCACGTCGTGGCCCGAGGATTTACTCGGGGACGGGAAGACCAGATGATGTTTACGTATCCCCAGTCATTTAAGAACAAACTTTCAGCCATCATCTTAGAATATTGTAACTTAATTTTTCAGGACGAAAATTCTTTCAACTAGGGGATGATGCGACACCCGGCCTCCATAGGGTGGACACAAACCCCGTCATCTTAGACATTCTCTTGGGGATTTCGCTTAGGTTCAGGTAAACCAAGTGTCTTAAAAGTTTCACAAACACTCACGGAATCATATTACACATGAATAATTAATTACGTGAAATTATATGCTATGTGAAGTGGGTGTAGACTTCGTAAATCTTTATGTTGTGTGAATTACTTGAAATTACGTGCTACATAACTTTATGTGTTACGTGGCTTACATATTCATTTTGTGAGCTTTCATGGAAATGCGTGTAATTACATATGATAATAGGTTATTAAAGAATCTATGAATATAGCGTATCGTATGACTTAGCTTAAATTTCGAGGACGAAATTCCTGTAACATGGGAAGAATGTGACAACCCGCACTCTCACCGTCGAGAAAAAGGTATTTTAGTAATATCCGTTTTTATTATTATTATTATTATTATTATTATTTTTATTATTATTATTATTATCATTTAGTAAATAAATACCATGCATCAAGAGAAACTGTATCGTTTGACCGATAACCCAAACCAAAATATAAAATAATGTAACTCATACATATACATACGTATTTATTTACCGTTATATTTTAGTACTAATATAATCGGGCCAGTTCGTTTGAGCGAAACACAAATATATTTAACGAGTTCACGCATTTAGGCCAAGCCCAACCCAATTACCTAAACCTAAAACCTACACTATATATTCATTCTAAAATCCCATCTCATCCTATTAATGAAAACCCTAAACATGCACATACTACAACCGACAACACTCTCCTCCCCCTTCCTTTCTCTCACCAGAGGCTCTGACGACCGGAGATCGAATTCTGGCGCCCCTTTCCTTTATCCGGCGAGCACACATCAATGATTCCAGTTGAGAGAGAGTAGCAGAAAGAGAATGTGAGGGACTGAGGTGCTATACGGTTGAGAGGGTGATGGTGGCCGGTGGGTGACGTTAAACAGCGGCGGCAGCGCAGCTCCGACAGCCGACGAATTGAACAAGAACAATAGAGAGAGACGGCAGGAAGATGGTGGTTGCCACCTGGGGTGTTCGGAACGGTGGCAGCGGAGAACACGCCGGCGACGGCGGACCGCCGGAGCTCCAAAACAGACGGCAACAGAGGCAGCGAGCAGCTCCTTCTGTCTCGCAACTCTCGGTCAGTTAATCCGAAGATTTTTGTTTAGCTTCATGCTTTTGTGTTTATAATTATTAGAAACCGTTTTGCTGAAATATGGATTCCGCAAAACTAACTGATGTAGAAGTGAATGGATTGTGAGAAATGAGTTATGTTAACTGATGTTTGCGAATAAGGATAAGATAAACTGTTTATGATGGCCGTTGGGGCAACATATGTTGTCTCGAATTCTTTGTGAATCATGAACTGTGAAACAAAAGTGTATTTGTTTATGCGTTTAATAATATATTTGTGACAAATTGTATGTTAGGTCAGAGCACATGTCTGTTGACTAATTAGAATTGAGTGATAAATTTTGGGAATTTAAATTGAGCAGTGATAAATTTGTTATATATCAGTGTTTGAATAGTGTCGGCAAATGATGTGTGTTTGATGTGGAGAATGATAATAATAATAGGGTGATCGACACTAGTTAATCTTATGAGTTTAGTTTAAATCGGATTTACAAGGATTAGTTTATGTGGAATCTCGGTGTTTAAGATATGTTACCCTGATTGATTCGTCTTGCTTAACATAGGGATTTCGAATATTTCTAAAATAAAGCTTCGAATGATAATATCGGTGTTCTTGATGATGATACGGAATGCATAAATTGAATTTATTAAATGATGTAGAACGTAGAACATGTGAGACGATCTTGGTGTGATGAGAAAGAACAACCAACAAGGATGTTAAAATGTAGATTTTGGTGAGATGATTTGTGTGTTTCTGATATGCATGGATTTGGTTATGTAATATGTGATCCTTATGTGCTACGTGTTAAATACTTGTATACGTGATGTTTCTTGAATACAAACCTGATTAGACTTGGTAACCATGATAGGGTGTGGTTGACCAAACTTTAAAACAAGTAAATTATCTGCCGAGCAAAACAAAGGTGAGTTCACACTTTCTACAAGGCATGAGATTCCCGGTGGTTTGGAAATGGGTTAATGATAAAATAAAAAAAAAAGAAATCTGCGTATTCTCTTTGGATAGAATACGTACTCCACCCTCTTAACTGAAGGGTGACAACATTGACACTAGACAAAAACTCTATCATTAACTCCCTCATTTTATATCGATTTAATCGCCGGGCCAATGGCGAACGGGTCATTAGTTAAATAGCGCTATTAGGTTTGACAAGCCTCACACCGTGCCGCAGAGGATGGGCGTTGACTAATGGATCTGGGCACGTCAATGATGATAGACATTGACTTAGGGCACCCAACTACTTCAGTCAGTAGTTGATATGGTAACGGGTCTAGTGGGATATTCATGGGGTAGCCCCCACGGCTGGGAGCCAGGGTAAAAAGGAAAGGAATGACTATGTTTTAAACTATAGGGTAACCCCCACGACAAGTAAGCCAGCTTAAAGAAACCTATGTTTTGAACAACTTAAAACGAACACCCAACTGTGAACTCGCTCAACTTTGTTGTTGATTCGTTATTATATGCCTTGCAGGTCGTTAGGTGCTTAGATGGAGCTTGCATTGGAGCAGGAGTCGTTGTGGGACATGAACCGTTGCATGTTCTTGAAAAACTTTATTAAATTTAAAACTTATATTTTGGTTTTTGAACTTAGATGCTTCCGCTGACTGTTAAACTTGGTTTTGGACTTTGGTTTGGAAAACTTTAGGCATTTGGTTTTACTTTACTTTACTTTACTTAATGTTTATTATAATTGGTGGTATGCTCCTGGTCAGTCACACGCCTCGCGGTAATACTCCGCTTGTGGATATTGAAGGTGTGACAACTTTATTTTAATATAATGTATTTATTAATATAATATTTTTCATTGAGTAAATTACAAAAATCGTCCTTTATGTATGTCACTTATTGAAAACTGTGTCATTTATCTTCAATAATTACAGAAAACGTACTCGATGTTTGCAAATCCATGCATGTTATGTCCCTTAGCCCTAACTCAGTTATTTTTTTGTGATTAAATCTGACCAAATGGACCCCACATGAGGGTTTTTGGTCATTTTACTCTCATGTGGGGTCCATTTGGTTAGATTTAACCACAAAAATACTCTCATGTGGGGTCCATTTAGTCAGATTTAACCACAAAAAATTAACTGAGTTAGGGCTAAAGGACATAACTTGCAAGGGTTTGCAAACATTGAGTACGTTTTCTGTAATTATTGAAGACAAAGGACACAGTTTGCAATAAGTGATATATATAAAGGACGATTTTTGTAATTTACTCTTTTTCATTTAAAAAGGAAAATTTGGTTTGCGTAAACTCAATTAGACATGCATCCCTTGTGATTTTTGGGTAATAGGCACAAACTTTATGCAAATTACATGGCATAAGTCAATTGGGTGGAGAAAAACTTTGTCTAAAAGGGTTAGGCATGCACCTGGTCACCCTTATCCCACCTCCAAAATGCCATTAGGCTATAAAGTCATGGGCATAATAATCTATTATATATAATAAATGAAAGTGATTTGGGCCACGTGTCACTTGATTAGGGCATCCTCAGTTCCATTTTCCCGCCCAACAGTACCAAGCTTCCATCCCTTTTATACTCCCTCCGTCCCTTTTTTTCCTTTTCAAAACCCTAGATCTTAATCTTCTTCTCCTTCTCCTGCTTGTGATTTTTGGGTAATAGGCAAAAACTTTATGCAAATTACATGGCATAAGTCAATTGGGTGGAGAAAAACTTTGTCTAAAAGGGTTAGGCATGCACCCGGTCACCCTTATCCCGCCTCCAAAATGCCATTAGGCTATAAAGTCATGGCCATAATAATCTATTATATATAATAAATGAAAGTGATTTGGGCCACGTGTCACTTGATTAGGGCATCCTCAGTTCCATTTTCCCGCCCAACAGTACCAAGCTTCCATCCCTTTTATACTCCCTCCGTCCCTTTTTTTCCTTTTCAAAACCCTAGATCTTAATCTTCTTCTCCTTCTCCCTTCTGAATCAAAGATCAAACCAAATCATCTCATCATGAATCATTCGAAGCGTCACCAGGTAAGCCCTATATCTTCATTTATTTCAGTATTGTAGCCCTATTTTTGGTTGCAATCCTAACCCGGTTTTCTTGATTTTGTAGCCCTAATTCAACATTGAACCTGAAATTGAAGAACACATAACTCGAAATCAGCCTTTGTAATTTTCATATCTGATTATACCATGAAGAAGTAATATCTGGCTTTTGTAATTTTTATCCCGAGCTATAGTTGGTATTTCTTGTTGGATATAAAGTTTAACCATGGTTGATGTTGGTTTTTCCATCTCAGGTTTGATTTGTAATTTTCATCTTCTTCATCGGCAAGGTTCTTCCATTTGATGTTTGATTTGTATGTTTATAGATCTGTGTTGATTTATTCTTATTTTCATACAAAGTTTCTAATTAAACCCTAATTTCTACTCCTAAACTCATCATATGGTTCCAAGGTTGTTGTCATCGATGGTCATCAAAGTTCAGATCCGCTTACCTGCTGCTAGATTTCCGCCATGAACTGGTATGTTTGAATATGTTCAGAAACTAAGGGTTTTTTTCTTAACGGTGATGATATGAGTACAACATCTGTTGATTATTGATCTGTGAATATGTTCACCGATTATTCTTTTTGAAATTAGGGTTTCATTTGCTTGAGATTTGAATCTTCCGATTGTTGAAGCCTTTGAAGCCGATCCTTTTAAATTTCCAGTTCCCGAGGTATGATCTGTTTGTAACAGCAGTGGTTCAGCATCTACAGTGGATTCAACATCTACAGTGGATTCAACATCAGGTGTTTGGTTAATTTTTGGTCAGGTTTCCTGTTCAGTTTAGATGTTTACTTATCTAATTTTCATTTTATTTTTAGGCTTCTATAAGATTATGAGGTTGATTGATTGGTTACTTGCTATTGTTGTTTGATGTTGTTTGCTATTGTTGTCAAGTAAGGTAAAAATGGCCATTCTAATTACACATTCTACGGAATGTAGTTAAGAGCCGCACATAAATCAGATAATTGTTATTCTTTTGCTAATTGTTAATACACTTTGTAGTTAGTTCTTCTTCTTCTTCGTTATTTCATATAATATAATGATTTGTTATACAACTACCTGATTTCATATTTCATTATGATTTGTATGCTTTTAGGGTTTGATTTGATATTGGTCATCACATTAATGGTGAGTACTCAAGAATATTGGATGGTTTAATTAGTTTTATTTTGGGTATTTTTGTATGATTTCATCCATTTCTTTAGATAGTTCATGATTGAAGATGCAGTTGAAGCTATCATTTGAGTGAAATGATTGTTGATTTATCAGAAGATGCAGTTGAAGGTATCTTAAATAAGGTAATAATTGCATTACATCCCTGTTGAAAAATAGAATTGATAAATTTAGGGAAAATGAAGTTGAAAGTTGATAACCCAACAGTGGAGATCTCATTCTACAGCTTCGATAAATTGAGCGGTATTCTCATGTAATTCTTCCTAGATGCTTCCAATGAAGCATCACTTTGGACACATGTTGTCTTGAAACATCTATTATCTATTATATATAATAGATAGAATAGATAATAGATAATAGATGTTTGAAGAACAACAGATGTCCAAAGTGCTGCTTCTTTGGAAGCATCCAGGAACTATTATTTGAGAATACCCTTGAATTTATTGAAGCTGTAGAATGAGATCCTCCACTGTTAGGTTATCATCTTTCAACCTCACTTTCCCTAAATTTATCAATTCTATTTTTCAACAGGGATGTAATGCAATTATTCCTCTCAATTAAATAGACCGACCCTTGCTTCCTCTCAAAGTGTTATGGAATGGTTATAACAGCTGATCATGCTAAGGACTGTTATAACTAACCACTGCTCCTTATAAAGACTGATGGACTTAAAGACTTATGAGGCCTATCCACTGTTGAAGACAAATCCCTGTTAAAGTTGCATGTGCTAAGGATTGTTATAACTAACCACTGCTCCTTATATAATCATCGTTCCAGTATCATTGTTCCAACATCGTCGCTTCAATGAAGCTTTCCATCACACATCAACCTTTCAATATCGATGTTGCAGCATAATTGTTGCAACATCGTGAAAAGTTGCATGTATTACCTTCTTTGATGGGAGAGTTGCAACTTGAACGGACGATATGTATGTATCCCTCAAATCTCTTCTTCTCAATACTCGGCATTTGTTCATAAAGGATAAGAGAAAACTGAAGCTCTCTCTGACCCACTTTCAGAAAAATTTTTGGTGATATGTAGTTTGCCTTGATCATGGTATGTGTTTTTGTTTTTTATTTTTACTAAAGTTTTGTTATCTGAGTTGGACGAAATGATGATTGTGAATGATCTGCTGCAGATGATGACGATGATTGTTCTACGGTTGTTTCCAGTATCATTGTTCCAACATCGTTTAAAGTATGTGTTTTTTGCTACTCTAATTTTGAAATTTTGAGTTTTTAATTTTGAAGTGATATACTCTAATTCTCGCTTTATATTTCAGTCTAATCAGTGTTGTTTGAAATTGATACAATCTGTTGCGGGTTATTATAGGTTTGTATTAAAAGAAGCATAAAGTTAAATTAAACACAAAGAAATATTTTTAAATGTACATTTAAAATAATTTTTGCTTATGACTAAATGATGATTATATATGACTCTGGGCAGATGATGATGATGATGTAGAAGCCGTAGTAGTTGCTACTAAATGCAAGAAAGGATCTGCTACTGCTGTAAGATAAGATTTTATCTTACTAGAGTAATGGTCTTTCCTGCCTTTTTTGTATTAAAAGAAGCATAAAGTTTGGTTTAAAGCAGCTCTTTATGAACAAAGGGTTATTTAGTGGTTATAACAGCTGTTCATGCTAAGGACTGTTATAATTAAACACTGCTCCTTATAAAGACTGATGGACTTAAAGACTAATGAGGCATATCCACTGTTGAAGACAAAGCCCTGTTAAAGACAAGCACTTATGTACCTAAAGCCTGATCAACGAAAGGAAAACCACTGCTCAGTAGCAGCAGTGGTTCAACATCTACAGCGGATTTAACTTTAGTATTTATGTATCAGTGTTTCTTATGTAACAGTGTTTAGTGTAGCAGTGGTTCGCTATAGTTTATCTCTCGAGTCAAACCCTATACAAACTGAAAGACGAACCACTGCCCAACAACAATAGTGGTTCAGCATCAACAGCATATATTCTACCTTTGTTTATGTTAACAATGTTATATGTAACAGTATTTATCACATCAGTATTTTATACTCTGTTAGATTGTTAGATGTCATATCACTGAGATGTTTATATGTAACAGTATTTATCACATCACCCCAGTATGCAAACTGATATGTACTATAAATTGAACAGTGGTTTGATCTTTATACTAATAAATAAAAATGAAGTACACTTGGATGATTATTAAGTTCCTCATTTTGATTGTTTGGGTATAGTATTCTTGAAATTGGTCTTTTTTGCAAACAGTTGTTTATGGGCCAACTTCTTTTTTAAGGTCAAACATTTGTTTAAGCGCAAACATCTGTTTATGTCCAAACATATGTTTAAGGTCAAATATCTGTTTAAGGTCAATCATCCTCAAAATAGTTAAAAATGACAGTTTTAATTAATCCTTAAAAGTCTGTTACAACCACTGTTTTGGTTCAAACATCTGATTGTTAAATGTTATCCACTGCTGAAAGCCAACCTCTGTTTCTTCATTCTTCATGTTGACCACTAACTGACCAAACATCTGTGTTTCAATCACTGTTGGCTATCCACTAATAGTTAAAAAATAGTCACTGCTCACATTTTTATTGTTGACATCCACTGATATTGACAATCATTGGTTTTCCTAAAAAACATCCACTGCTCACATTTTTATTGTTGATGTGGTTAATTAATTATAGAATGAAATTATTAAATGAAAACTAGAATTACAATGAAATTACAATTTTACCTAATCATTACATTCCAATGAGATAAGAGTTCCTCGAATATTGTTTTGGTGATAAAAATTAAAGTTAAAATAAAAAATAAAAAAAAACTGTTGTTCAAAATCAGTGTTTTAATCCACTGATGGCTATCCACTGCTAGCTTAAAGTCAGTCAATGTTCTCATTTGTAACCGTTGCAAACCACTGATATTGTTCCATCAGTGGTTTCCTACCAACTGTCCTCCATTATCATCAGAGGTTGGCACGTGGACAGTAATTAGCGGTCAGATCTTTTAGTAACCGCTGCCACGTCAGCATTCACTTTTCCCCCCTATAAAACCCTGATCAAAACCCCCAAACAGGGTTTTTACTGTCGAATCGAATTCAAAATTCCTTTCTCAAAGCAGTTATCATCCATTTCTCTCAAAATCACTCATCCTCTTCATCGTCTTCTTCCTCTCGCAATCATACTCAAATCACCATGTCTCTCCCACTCAAATCCACACATAACTACTTGGGTCTACTTGAAAAAACCAGTCACACCGAAACCTTCAATTCCATCATTGATGCTTTGTCATCTTCAAAGTACAAAACTTTGTTGACTTGTGATGCTCCGATCTACATGGATACCCAGCAAGAATTCTGGAAAAATGCTAAGTTGGAAACTAAGGATAAAAAGCCCTTAGCCATCAATTCTTCTATAAAGAGTGTTCCAGTCACAATAACACCTCAAACCATTTTGGAGGTTTTTGAACTCGATGATCTTGAAGGTAAAACATCTTTTCCTAAAACAGAGTATCAAACGGATTTCATTGAAAGGGATTATGAAGTGGAAATGAAAAAATACACTTTAAAAAAAGGCAGTTTTCCTCCTGCCACAACGTTTTTGTTTCATACCCTATTGATGCGTGTCTCAAACAAGACCATTGCTTTCAATGAAATCCCATTGAAGATTCAATATCTGGGTTATGCTATCTTACATGGTGAAAATTATAACTATTCCCAGGAAATCTTCAATTATCTTGTTACAAATGTTAATACAAAGGCATTTTTGCTCTTTCCAAGGTTTTTAAGTTACTATTTTAAAAAGAAATTTTCGGAAGATAATGCCCATGTGCTTATCTAGGGCAATCCTTTTTCAATAAAGAGCCTCACTTCTGAAACCTTTACAAGGATTTCAAAACTTTCCAAAACACAAGCAGAGGTTCCTGAGCAGACTTCAGCAGCTACCACTGCTCCTCAGGCACCTGCTGTTGAGCCCACTGCTCAAGGTGATCACAGCAGCAAAACAACTACTGTGAAACCCCCACCTAAAACCACCAAAAGGCCAAAACAGAAAAAATCACAAAAGCCCCCCAAACCAAAAACAAAGGTAACTCTGGAAGATGAGATCCCAGAACAAGTACCAGCGACAACACAAAAGTCACCAATAACCACTGCTGCTACTTCCTCAAAGCAGTTGGAAGAAAGATCTCAACCTGAGCCTCAAACTCCTCCTGCTTCTTCTAAAAAAGAACAGGTTGTAAGAACAGGGACACCAAATTATGATGCTCTGGAATCACTTGATTCCATCATTCACAGCCCACTGCCCGGGGCAAATTCGCTTTCTACACCTATCCTCACTTCTCAAATTCCTCCACAAACAAATTTCGATAGATTTAAATGGGTTCCTATTAAATGCAACATTATGGCTTGGAGAGGCAATTTGGATAGACTTGCTACGAGAGTGAACTTAAGAAGAAGGAATGTGGACATTACATATATTATGTCACACCCTGACTTTTGCGGAACCGTATGTGTGTGACTCGATCGGTTCTCATTGCATTCGATTATAATAAACAACTATATGATCAAAATGATGTTCATCCATTCATAAAGTTTAAAATATTACAAACACCAGTCATTTAAGTTTCAAACAACACAACCTCCGATTAAATTACAAACCAACAAAAGTGGATGACATCTAAACTTGAAATTTACTTCCCGAAACAACACCAGCGCCCAAGGTCCAACTTTTTTCCTGAAATACATGTAATTTTGAAAACATCAACAAAAGTTGAGTGAGTTCATGCGTTTTGTATGAGTACTGATAAACTTGTAAACATTTGAGAGACTCTTTTGAAAACAGGTATAACAAGCGTCTATGAACAGATCAATTAATGTTTTGCAAGGACATTAATGTATGTGAAGACATAGGGAGTACTCAACCCGAGTAGACAATTATCGGTGTCGAATCCCCTCGACTATGTTAAATCCCCTTGACTGTATCAAATCACCTTGACTGTGTCAAATCCCCTTGACCATTGTCGAATCACCTCGATTGGGACACTAAATCACTCTAAGTGGTCACATAAGGACCATGAGCGGGGCTCGGCCGTACCCGTTAGATCTAACCTTTGTCCATAATTCTTATGAGAGTTAATGGCATTTCAGTTTCAGCCTATGCTCACATGTTCTAATAGTTCATTTCATAGCCAAATCATACCACTGAAACATATGTAACGTGTATTTCACCCCCGAGAGTTATAAATCCGAAAACAGTTAAGAGAAAAGGGGGACATGAACTCACAAGTTTGCGTCCTGCTATCTCGTATGTTCAAAGGTCCTTCTATGAGTCGTACAACTACCTACACACGTGCCATGTTTTATGAGACGTTTAGGTCGTGTAACGACTCTTTTGTCTTAGTTGTTCATTAAGACTTGTTTTGGAAATCTTGGTGTACTTTGAGTTACATCTTTGATGTACATTATATAATTTCAAAGTATGTAATTGTTAGTTAAAATAATAATATTTAACTTAAATTATATTCATCCATTAATTTGGGATATTGACAAGATGATATCTTTTTGGCTTGTCTCCTTTGTAATTCCCCCATGAATATATCCCCAAGGATGGGTATAATTATAATTGTGTATTTTTAGTCTTGTGTATTTTGCCAAGTATTGGTGGTGTATTCCGGTGTGTATTTGTACGTACGAGAATACGTATTTTCTTATATTTATTAAGTATTCTTATACTTGATTTTTATTAAATTTTCCAGAATATTATCTTTAACCAGTAAAAATCACCAATTTATATTCTTAAAATATGTGTATTTTAAGAAAACTTTTATAGAAAATTATCTATAATTCTTCCTTGGCAAAAATAATTATATTTTCATATAAATCTCAAAAATAATATATTTTCAAGATTAACTTAGAAAATATTTATAAATCCATTTTTCTCCCAAAATAATATATATTCTTAGTTTGTTTAAGAAAATATTTATTTCCTTCAAAAATAATATATCTTCTAATTGTTCAAGAAAATATATATATATATTTCTCCACTCAAAATAATATATTTTCTAATTGACAAAAATATGATATATTTTTGTAATACTTGTGATAATCATACTTTTCATTCCTTCGGTTTCAAAAATGCCGTTTAACTCGTTTGTAGAAACATATATATATGTATATATATATATATATATGAATTTAATTTCAGAATATATATAAGTGTAGTCCATACATCCGCGTTCGGTTTGTCCAACATTCGGGTATAAATTATATATTTGTTTTTCTTGGAATTTCGTAATATTTTATATTACAACTTTGGGTATTTTGGTAAGTTATATTATTTTCAAGTCCTAAAATAATATAACTAACACACATAATATACAAGTAGCACACAAGTGTGTCATCTAAATATATATTTTCCTAAATATATACTTAGTCACTTTTATTTATCAAAAATCAACCTCCAACATTTGTAATTTTTGTAACAAAAATTATGGCAAGTTTTTATTTGAAAAAAAAAACCATGATTAAAATTTACTTATAAACTGTTGGGATTGAACCCTATCAGAGGAACAGATAATTAAAGCCAAAACTGGATCAGAGCAGTGGATCCAGAATAAGCAGACGACTACAATTGGTTCATGCAAATCTCTCCCCTTGAAAGTGGTTTTTGTATCTACTGACCTCCTATCTGCTGATCTTACTAAGTGCTGACCTACAACTGCTGCTTTGCATCTACTGACCAATGTCAAAGACTGATGGAAGACCAAAGCTCTGCTGACTCAATCTACTGCCTTGAGTCAAGTACTGCTGATCCGGACAAGCACTGCTGGGTTCACAACAGTGGAAGGATGCAACAACTGTTTAAGTGTCTTTTATGTAATGAATTGTAATAGCAGTAGTTAGTACATCAGTGTTTGTATAGATCAGAGGTTAGAGTTTGTTAGGAGGTTAGATGTCACTTTCATGGTGACGTCAGCTAAAGATGCTCAGTGGTTTGCAAGTGCCTATAAATAGTTTAGTACTTTGTACTGTTCTATTAGCTCTTTCACCACATCGTCTTCTTTGCACGAACAAACTACTAAGCTCTGGCTGAGGGGGAGTTTGCATTCATTCATCAATCATTGTAATCGGTGTTGAAACAAATTCAATCTTTCGATTCATTGTGTAAAGATGTTTGATAAAAGTATTACTCTCGTTTGATTGTATGCAAAGTTTGTTTTCATCTTAATTCCACTGCACAACTCTTTCATTTCCATCTTAATTTCAAACGAAAATACAATCAAAAAGAAACTCAGATCCAACAATTGGTATCAGAGCTTGGACAGTCAAATTTGATTTAACAATCATTTTGACGTAAATAGTTCAGCTCATAACAGTTGATACTGATCGTTTGTTCGTCCGTTGAAAAACAGAGCAAGGATTAATCACCATTAAAGTTGATTTCTCAGTGTCTGTAAAACAACAAGAATGACGTCACAATCTCAGGATGATAAAAACAACATCGGCTCACTTTTTAAACCACCTATGCTAAAAAGAAATGAGTACAACATCTGGCAGAGGAGGATGGGTCACATCCTCGCTCAACAAAGCACAGGTTGTTGGAGGTCTGTCATTTATGGTCCCCATGTTCCTTCAGTGCCAAGCGCTGAAGATGCTAAAAAGTTCGTTCCAAAACCAGTTGAAAATTATACCGAAACCGACTTTCAAAAGATCGAACTAGATGCTAAGGCTTTTAGCAACATAGCATCAGCGCTGCCCAATGAGATATATGCTGGACTGTTACACTGTAACAGTGCCAAAGAGTTATGGGACGCACTTAAGGAACAGTTTGGTGGAACTGAAGAAGTCATAGAAAACAATAGGGAAATCCTGAACCAACAGTATGAAACATTTTGCTACGTTAAAGGTGAATCACTAACGCAACAATTTGAGCGTTTTAGTTGTCTCATCAGTGAACTGAGGCTTGTTAACACCACTTTTACAAACTCAACACAAAATAGCAGGTTCCTCAGGTCACTGCCAGAAAAATGGGACACTATAGCTTTTGTCACCCGAAATTCATCTGAATTCAAGGATCTGACCTTGACCCAACTCCATGGTCGACTCCTGACCTACGAAAGGGAGTTGAACCAGAAAAGGAGGTTACAAGAGTCAGGAAAAGCTACCGATGATTACACTTTCGGTAATACTGCTCTTTTGGGTCAAGAAGAATCTGGGAGCAGTGGTAAGGATCAGGGTTATGATCACTTCATTGACATAACTGCTGGTGCAAATTTTAACAACCCTGATCCTCACTCTGCTAGTTATGCATTCACTGCAAATGAAAACCAGATGTCAGATAATCTAAGCTTTGAACTCAATGATTTACAACATTTTGATCCCACTGATTTAGAGGAAATGGACATCCTGCATCAACTGGCCTTGCTAAGTGTTAGAACTAGCAAGTTCTACAAAAGAACAGGGAGAAAATTCCCAGGTTTGCATGGGAATCTAAGGGTTGGGTTGGATAAATCGAAAATCAAGTGCTACAAGTGTAATAGGTTGGGACATTTCGCTAGGGAATGTAGGAGTCAAACCGCTGGTCCCATAATTACTCATCCTAGCTCAAATCCTAGACCTCAAAACCAAAACACAGTGCACTATGCCCAATATATGCCCCAGCAGCTCAAGTGAACACTGCTCACTATGCTGCTGCCCCTGTGCCAGTACATTATGTCCAAACTACTGTTCCACAAATCCAATATGTTCAAACCCCTGTTCCACAGGTACAAGTGCAACCTGTTGCACCTCAAACCACTGCTCCAGCAGCAACACAACCAGATCAACAAAGTTTTTTCACTCAAGGGTTTGTTGACTGGAGCAGTATGCCTGATGATCTTAGTGATGAAAATTTTGCACTCTATGCTTCTAATGATTCTTCACATGATGAGTTTTGTTTGATGGCACTAGAGTCAATACAGGAGGGGGTTGAAGCTGAGGAGGAACAGCAGTGCTTTGAAACAGGGGAAGAGGTGATTGAAGCAGTGGTTACTGCAGTGGCTGATGAAATACTGTTGGGAGAAAGTTCAGGTACCCTGATTGAACCAATGACAGATCCATGGTCCATAGAGGACAAAGAAGAAGAGAAAGAAGAAAAGGCTGGTGAAAAGAAGGTAAAAGCTGATGATGATGAAGATCATCAATGTGATTGTGCAATGATGGCAGCTGCCAAGGTATCTCCTCAAGTTCTTGAAAAACTGTGTTCTGACAATTGCATAATTACTTTTGCTAACATCAAAGAGGTGAATGAAAACCTTCGGGATAAAATCTTGTCTGATGAGGTCAAATTTGAAAGGTCTTTAAAAGAACTTAAAAACAAATTGACTGAAAAGGAAAAAGAAATCAGCTGTCTAAAAGAAGAGCAAAGCATCACCAAAACCCAACTTCAAACTATGGTAGAAAAATACCAAAGTTGCAAAAAGGAGTTGGAATCCACCCAGATTACTTGTGAAAGATGGGTGGAATCCTGCAGAGGATATGAGGTGATGCTTGCTAAACAGATTGAAAGTAATGTGAAGTTTGGGGTTGGGTATAGAAAATATGATGATGAACACATTGCTTGTGAAAAATCTGTTCAAAACACTGATGTAACCACTGAGTTCATCCCCACAAACAAGAATGGCCAAGAAGTGAAAATCACTGACAAACTTGGTAACAAAATCACACTTGGCAGAACAAGGAGTTCCTCAACTTTTGAAGAACTTGAAAAATATCAGTTTAAACCTACCTGGTCTGACGAGTGTGATATTCTTGAAAATTTCAAGCCAATGGACTTTACATCAACTGATGGTGTTAAAGCTCCAAAAGCTAAAGTCATACCTCTCAAGGACATCCCAGCAGTGGTTAAAACCTCTGCTGCAAAGGAGTCTGAAAAGAGAAAGAAGAAAGAAAAAATTGACAACTTGTTTTGTGAATTCTGTGAAAAAAGGAATCATCTAACAAAAGACTGTTTCCACTTGAAAGCTTATGATTTAAACAAGACAAGTGTCATTGTTTCAGCAGAAAGCTGCATTGTTTGTGGTAAAACAAACCACAAAACTCAAGCATGTGTGTACCTCAAAAACTTTGATGTGAAAAAGAATGAGTACATGGCTAAAACATCCTTGAGTCCATCATCATCATCCTCATCATCTGTCAAGTTCACCAAGAAACAACCACTGTTTGTGCCAGTTCAAACAGCTGAACCAAACATCTGTCAAAAGAGATGTTCAGGTTACTGATGCACCCCCTGCCAATCAGTTCAGAAAAGGCAGAGAAAAACAGTCTTACCAAAGGATTCCACACGTTTATGAGGCCTACAAAAGGCCCTCTAAACCCAAAGTGAACAAGCATCCTTTTGGTTATCAGCAGATGATTGGTCAGGACCCACAACAGTGGTTAGAGAAGAACTGTCCTAAAATAGTTCAAACCCCTGACCTAACCACTGTCCATCATTCTGCATCCATCCCAGACACTGTTGAGACCCCATCCAAAGCCTTGTTGGCTTTGGAGACCTTAATGAACTAATCTTTTTACTTCATGTGCAGGGAGCTTCTGCATGCTTTGATAGTCTTTGGTATGTAGATAGTGGAGGCTCCAGGCACATGACAGGATGTAAAGCCCTCCTCAAAGACTTTAAAATCCATGGAGGGGGTGATATATCCTTTGGGAATAATAGTAAAGGAAAAGTTCTGGGGTCGGGTACAGTGGAGTCTGGAAAAGTAAAATTTGAAAATGTCAATCTAATAGACAATCTAAAATTCAACCTTCTGAGTGTGTCCCAAATGAGTGACAAGGGTTTTGGGTCATTCTTCACAAAAGATTGTTGTAGGATTGTTGGACCAGAAATGGTCAAAAAGATTGAAGCAATAATCAAAACTGGTCAAACTAAACTTGTTGCTCAAAGAAGTGGCAATGTTTATGTTGTTGACATGTCAAAAGAGTGTCCCAGGGATGATGCCTGTCTGTTCTCAGCTGCCTCTAACAAAGAGACAGAACTTTGGCATAGAAGGTTAGGACACACAAATCTTAAGACAATCACAGAAATTTCAAAAAATGGTTTGGTGAGAGGCCTACCACAAAAATTGTTTTCATGTCCTGAACATTGCATTTCCTGTTTAAAAGGAAAACAGCATAAAAGTTCTTACAAGTCCATTGAAGAGTCCAAAACAACCCAGTGTTTGCAAATGCTACACATGGATTTGTTTGGCCCAGTTCAAGTCATGAGCCTCAAAAAGAAAAGATATTGTTTGGTTATTGTTGATGACTTTTCTAGGTTCACATGGACTTTCTTTTTGCACTCAAAAGATGAAACTGCAGGCATTTTGCAAGACTTTGTAATACAGGTTGAAAAGCAATTTGACCTTCCAGTGAAAAGCTTCAGGAGTGACAATGGCACAGAATTCAAAAATAGGGAGTTGGATGCCTTCTGTGTGAAGAAAGGGATTGTAAGGCAGTACAGCATCCCAAGAACACCAGAGCAGAATGGGGTAGTGGAAAGGAAGAATAGAACTCTGATTGAGGCTGCCAGAACCATGCTTGCAGATTCAGGTTTGCCATTAACTTTCTGGGCAGAGGCAGTAAACACTGCTTGCTATGTTCAGAACAGAGTCTTAATAAACCCCAGGCACAAAAAGACTGCCTATGAAATTCTGTATAAAATTAAACCACTGATCTCATATTTCAAAGTGTTTGGCTGCCCATGCTTTATTTTGAACTTAAAAGATTCCATTTCAAAATTTGCAGCCAAAATTGATTGTGGTTATCATCTAGGATACTTAACCACTGCCAAGGCCTACAAAGTGTTCAATACACGGACCAAGGCAGTGGAGGAGACTTTGAATGTTAAGTTCAATGAACTCTCATCAATGAAAATCCCAGCAAATCCTGCAGATCTGTTTGATCTTGAAAAATTCACTTTTGAAAATACTGCTGTCAAGACTAACAGTGCAGGTCCATCAGAGGATACAACACCAGACTATGGGTATGAAATCATCATCCCTCAAAGGTCTGCCACAAAGGGAAAAGCACCAGCTGTTCAAAACAGTTGTCAAAGCTCAACCACTGCTACCTCAACAGTTGTTGACCAAAGTAGCCCATCAACCACTGCTTCCACATCCTCAAACACTGCTGACAAAAATCCTCAAACAGTGGATAAAAGTTAGCAGTTGTCCACTTCATTACCTCCTATACCACCACCTTTTGAAGCCACTGCTGGATCATCAAAGTCCCCAGCAGTGGTTAGCTCAGATGATACACATTTGCAGCCTTCACCAACCAATGCCATCATACCATACCAAGGAGATTTAATCTTCTTGAGATCTCATCCACCTGATCAAATCATTGGCAACATAAATGAAGGGGTGCTCACAAGAAGCCAAACCCAAAACATTTGTCTTTTTGCTGGTTTTCTATCACTCCATCAGCCAGTCAAGTACCAAGAGGCACTGAAAGACAACAGCTGGGTAGAAACCATGCAAGAGGAGCTCCAACAGTTTAAAAGACAACAAGTATGGGAGCTTGTACCACTGCCAGAAGAGGTTAGTCCCATTGGCACAAAGTGGGTCTTCAAGAACAAAACTGATGAAAGGGGTATTGTTGTCAAGAATAAAGCCAGGCTTGTGGTTCAAGGTTACAGACAGGAAGAGGGGATTGATTATGATGAAACATTTTCCCCTGTTGCAAGATTGGAAGCCATTAGACTGTTCCAGGCCTTTGCTGTCAACCACAATATGAAGGTGTTTCAAATGGATATCAAAAGTGCTTTCCTCTATGGTACAATTCAAGAAGAGGTGTATGTTTGTCAACCTCCAGGTTTTGAGGATCCATTTTATCCAGATCATGTCTACAGGCTAAACAAAGCCTTGTATGGCTTGAAACAAGCACCAAGGGCCTGGTATGAAACTCTTTCCAACTTTCTACTCTCAAATGGTTTCAAAAGAGGTACCATTGATAAAACACTGTTTTTAAAATGGAGAGGGAAGGATTTAATGATTGTCCAGATTTATGTGGATGACATTATTTTTGGAAGCACATGTAATTCAATGTGTGAAGAGTTTAGAGAACTCATGACAGCTGAGTTTGAAATGAGTGCTATGGGTGAGCTGCAATGCTTTCTTGGTCTCCAAGTACAGCAATTGCAAAATGGAACTTTCATTCATCAAAGCAAATATGCTAAAGAACTTTTAACCAAATTTGATATGAATGATTGTAAACCATGCAGCACACCCATGGCAACAAATAAGCTAGTCATGTCTGATGAAAAGGATGAGCTGATTGACCAAACACTTTATAGAAGCATGATTGGGTCTTTATTGTACCTAACTGCTTCTAGACCAGACATCATGTTTGCAACATGTGTCTGTGCAAGAAGTCAATCATCTCCCAGAAAATCAAATCTCATTGCTGTAAAAAGGATCTTCAGATACATAAAAGGTGCTCCCACACTTGGTATCTGGTATCCAGCTAATGGGAACATCAAGCTTTCAGGTTTCTCAGACAGTGACTTTGCTGGATGTCACACAACAAGGAAGTCCACATCAGGAGGGTGCCAGTTTCTAGGTGATTGCGTAGTTTCATGGCAAAGCAAAAAGCAAGCAGCTGTTTCAACATCCACTGCTGAAGCTGAATACATTGCTGCTGCAAGCTGTACAGCCCAACTCTTGTGGCTTCAAAATCAGTTACTGGATTTTGGTATCACTGCCTTAAAGACACCACTCATGTTGGACAGTCAGGCAGCAGGAAATATCATCAAAAATCCAGTTTCCCACTCAACCACCAAACACATCGACATCAGACATCACTTTGTGAGGGATTGCTATGAAAAAGGTTTGATTTCTCTGCATCATGTTCCAACTAAAGACCAGCTGGCTGATGTGCTCACAAAAGCACTTGATACAGCCACTTTTGAAAGTTTGGTCTCTAGGATTGGGATGCTGAACATGGAATAACAAGCAACATCTTGTTTTTCTATGAATAAAAGCAACAAAATGTTTTCAGAAAATCAAAATTCCATCCTTAAAAATAGCTAAAAATGAAAATTTTCATTAAAATCCTTAAAAGTCTGCCATTAACCACTGATTGTTCAAAAGTCTGCTTTTTCAAAAATCTGTCCACTGCTGAAAGTCAACCCCTGCTCTCTCATTCCTTTGATAAACTCTGTTGTTCAAAAGCAGTGTCTTATCCACTGATATGCTATCCACTGATAGTGAAAATCATCCACTGCTTTCATACCACTGCCTTCATCAGTCACTTTCACAAAAGTACTGTCCTTCACTTTCAACAGGGGTTGTCACGGGGGCAGTACATATTGGTCAGACTTTTTGTAACGGCTGCCACCTCAGCATTCACTTTCTTCCCTATAAAATCCCCCACTCACCACCAAAATAGGGTTTTACTGTCGAATTGAATTCTTAAAAATTCTCTTCTCAAAGCAGTTTTTCATCTCATTTCTTCCCAAATTTCTTCGATCAATCATCTTCAAAATGACAAAATCAAAGAAATCTGCAAAACCCTCATCCAAATCATCATCGAAAACAGCCTCTCAAAAGGCAATCTCCACTGAAATTCCACATAAACCATCTCACAATCTCCTGGGTCTTCTCACAAAACCAGGAACCACCAAAGTTTTCGATTCCATCATTGATCTCATGGCAAAATCAAAGTACAAAACTTTGTTCATTGCTGATGCACCAATCTATTTGGCAACCCAAAGGGAGTTCTGGAAAAATGCAACCCTTGAAAAACAAGGAGACACTGCAACCACCATAAACTCTTCGATAAAGGGTAAAGTTGTCCAAATCACGCCACAATCCATTTCAGAGGTCTTTCAACTCGGTGATCAGGAAGGTAAAATTTCTTTCACTAAAAACGAGTTACAAACTGACTTCATTGATGAAGAAACACTAACTAAATGGTCGGAACCGAGATAGCTAGGGGGTTTGGATCCGCATAAAAGGTTAGCTCTCTCTCGGTTGATTCAGTTGCAATGGAATTCCTTCTCCGGTGATTCTGCAAAAAAGAACACCGTTAGCCTCGTCAAGGGGAGAAGAGGGTTCTCTCCTTGACCCGACTCCGGCGTGAGAATAAGTATTGGTATCGGAGAAGATAAGTATTTGAGGAGTGAGAGTAATCTGAGTTTATACCTGAACAGTTCTCTTATTTATAACCGGGAGTTTTGGGAGGGAAAACCTGTTATTGAAAAGATGACGGAAGATGCTAACGCCGTAGCGGTTATCTTTTTTTCCGTTAAGTTCTTTGATCCTTTGTTAAGTTGTCTCGATCCGATGTGAGTGCACACGGATCGTGGTTTGATCTATGGCTGGGGAGTTGCCACGTGGAAAGTGATTAAGTGGAGATTACTCTCCAATTGCATGCCTTTGTTGTGATTTCAGAGTTGCTTATGGTGACGACACGTGTCCAGATGGTTATAACCGTCTGGGTGGTGCATGATTGTATTTCCTTCTAGATTATTGTTGTAATCTGGTGTGACACCTTACCGTGTGGACGCAGATGAATAACTTCCAGGTCTGGGCAAAATAATATCCAAGTCTGGATACTTAGGCGGAGGTATCTGAACAAAAGGTTTTGATCCTTTATTAATTTGGGGAAGGATCAAGGATTCATGTTATCCTTTGGGCGCGCGATTATAAGTTACTGATTGTTTTCTTCCTTTAATAAGACCCATGCGCGGCCGCGCAAGGTTAAAAAGGTTGAAAAAACCAGTTTGTGGTATGGTCTCAAATCCTTTTTATGAGGTTTTTGGGACCTTACCCCTTCAAGTCCCCCCAGTCTAGTGTTGTACTTATGCAAGTAAGTGGAGCACTGGACTTATGAGAGGAAAAAGTTTTTGGGCGCGAAAAGGTAAGAAAGCTTCTCTTGGAAGTTTTAACTTGTTGGAAAAAGGAAAAAAACTTATCTTTGTAATCATGCTCTGACATGCAATGACGTCAACTGGCAGTAAGAATGGGTATTTTCTCTTTGTTTTGAAATTCGTAGTGGCGCTTGTCAGACTTCATTAATGAGGATATGACCCTGATTCCTGTAGCGCCGTTTGGATGTGATGTAATTCTGACAGTTAATGATGGGTAGGTTTCTCCTTTCCCGAGGTCGAGTTCTCTTTATATACATGCCTTTTCGAGATACCTTATCTCCTGGTTGATCTTTATCAAAGGAAAAAATGAAACGTTGTTGGTGCACTTATGTCTGCACTTTGTCTGTATTCGGTCACAATGTAAAACGATGTCTTGTTAGTCTTGTAAGTTTGACCAAGTCAACCATCCTCCTGGTTTGACTTGGCCAAACAGTCAACATTATGTTTGTAATTTGTTTGGTTCGAAGGATGTGTCATCGAAGGATCACTTATATCCTTCGATGATATACTCGAAAGATGACCTTCGATAGATGGACCACGAAAGATCCCATCTTTCGTGATTCATGTTGATCATTCGAGCTGTTTGTGGTCGAAAGATGATCTTTCGACCAGTCTGCATGATCCTTCGACCAGACCTGCAGTGTTCGGGTATAAATACCCGTGTGTTGTGTTCATTTCGGCAGATGACAGTTAGCAGAGAACACACACACACTTAGAGAGTTTACAGGACTGATTTGTAAACATTGAGCTGTAACTGGACCTTTCATACGTTTAATACAAGTGGTGTTAATCGTTGAACTTTGCGTGTCGTATTATTGTGTGTTCTATCTCGGTTTGCTATTTCGGTTGGATTCCGCACAACCGGAGTGGTTCGTATACAAGGATTAGGCGACTAGATCCTCCCCTAGCCGGACCTACAAGTGGTATCAGAGCCTTGGCTCTTATCCTTGTTAAAACCGAGGTGTTCTTGGTGTTTTTCGGGATTTTCTAGTTCATATTTTCTGGAAATATTGCTGTTTTTGCTGTTTATTCTTATAAAAACCTTGTCACTTTTCATTGTCACATGTTAAAAATGGGTTTTTAGTGAAGTTGCTAGCAAAAACGGGTTTTGGATAGTTGTCGGTTTGCAGAAATATTCATATTTCTGGGTTTGTTCTTCATTGTGTTCTTGATAGTTCACACTTTTGATCTTAAAAATTTTGAACTTCAAGGTGTTTGTGCATTGAAAAGAGTGTTTTGATTAAAATATTGGGATCATTACCCGGTTGGTGAAAAACCTGCATGTTTCAGACCTGAAAGATATGGTCTAAACATACTTTCTCACCAACCCATCAACTTTTCACCAAACTGTCCGATTTGTCAACTGTGTCAGAGCTAGTTCGAAAGATATCCTTCGAAGTCGAAAGATCATCTTTCGACCAAAGGAGGTTCGACAGATAGTTATCCTTCGAGCATCCTTCAAAGTGTGAGACTTATCTTTCGTTCCAAGGAATACTTTCGAAACATATATCTTTCGGTCCACTGCTCATTTTCGAAAGACTAGGATCCTTCGATTGGGGAGTCTTTCGAAGTCATCTTTCGATTTCATCTTTCGGTCTACAGTACTTTTTCGAAGGATAAGGATCCTTCGGTTGAAGAATCTTTCGAAAAACATTGTTCGAAATTCAACAGAGATCTTTCGAACCCTGTTGATCCTTCGAACAGGTGTGGATCTTTCGATCATCAGTTTGTTTGTGATTAACAGTTTGTGTTTTTCAAGTGTCTTTCGAACAGGTATCCTTCGGCTGATCAAATATGAATCCAAGGTGGAATACTTTGGTAAATACAGATATGTATTTTGGTACTCCGTCATCTTCCGCACCGGTATCTTCACAGGCTAATGCAATTTCTACCGGTCAATGGGCATTTGTATCCAATCAAATTCCAAGTGTTCAAAGCATTCTCTTAAGCGAGAGTGAAACGGGAAGTTTGAATCGGCCTCCCAAGTTGATGCACTTATATGAATATCCAGGATGGATTGATAGATTTCATACATACGTTAAAGGTCAAAATACAGAATTGTGGTTGCGGTTCATTACAGATTTTGATCAAACAATTGAAGTTGCAGCATCATCTGCTGCCACGTTTGCAGATCTTACAGAAGATCAGAAGAAGGTGTATGATTTGGAAAAGAAGGCATATGCCATTCTCACTCAGGCTTTAAGTAAAGACATTTATCATCAATTCGTTAGTTACAAGACAACGAAGAGATTGTGGGACGCGTTAAAGACAAGGGGCGTAGGAAATGAAGCGACACGCCAATTGAGAAAAGAATTGCTAAAGAAAGAGTTTGATGGCTTCACTTGTATGGAGAATGAGTCGTTACATGATTTGACAAGTCGATTTAATCATTTGTTGACTGAATTGGCAAATTTTGAGGTTGTTACAACTGCAGCAGAGATTGTGAAAAAGTTTGCAGATGCGTTGCCACCCCAATGGAATACCTTCTTGGAAATCATGAAGTACAATGGTACTTTAGCTACAACAAGCTTCAACGACTTTGTACAAATTCTAGAAAACAAGAATCAGGAAGAAATTCTCAAGGCAAAAAGAGTTGCAGTGCCACAAAATCCTGATATGTATTATGGAACCTCTAGCACTTCTACAAAACCTTCTTCGCATGCTCCAATTCAAACAGCATTTGTGACTAGCACTGATATGTATGGCAATACTATCCAAGTGCCGGTTCCTCCAAAGACAGACATGTATGGAAATCTGCTAGAACCAGTTCCTCAACAGCAACAGCAAAGCCAACGACCGCTCAGACCAACTGATATGTTCGGGAATCCATTACCAGTTCGATCTCCCGGAACAACAGATATGTATGGGAATCCACTTCCTCCTCAATCTACAGTTCCAACAGACATGTATGGGAACCCACTTCCTCCACAACAGCAAGCCTGTTATGGAAGCACATCATCTGCTGGTCAACAATCAAAGCCAAATACAGTACGGCTCGACACCTCAAGCTTTTCTAAAGTCAATGTGGAAGTAGCAAAGGAACATATGGAGCTGCTAAACACTGTGGTGAGCGCATACTGTGGATTAGTGGAAGGTCAGATTGGTAATATTAATCTGACACAAGAAGACTATCAGCAGATCGACAAAGAGGAAATGGAAATGATGGATATCAAGTGGGCCTTTGCAAGTGCTGTTAGGCGAGCAAAGGATTTCATGGAAAGAACGGGCCGAACCAGCTTGGAAAGCAAGAAAGACACCAAGTATGGGTTTGATAAGCAAGCTGTTAAATGCTTCAACTGTGGGGAACGTGGTCATTTCAAGCGTGAATGTACAAGACCATCTCAGCATGGAAACCAGAATCCCTTCAGAGGTCAAGGCAACCAGCAGAACCAGAATAGGAACAATGTTCGTACGCCGGTACCTGTCAACAACCAAAGCCAAGCAGGACCATCAAATGCCAACCAGGCACTTGTGGTTCAAGTAGATGAAGGTTGTGACTGGTCACTACAGTTGGGAAATGATGCTCCGGATGGAACGGCGTGTTTTGCTGAGATTGTCAAGGATCTTAATCACACCAGTGGTGGAGAATCTTCCGCCAATGGTGGTGACTCCTCTGAGGATGAAGACTCTTCTGGTTACAGCAGAAGTTCGGATGAAGAATCCTCGAGCTCAGGTGATGATCATGTGGATGAGACATCAAATGCGTCAATCGATGCAAATATTGATGAGCTGTTGGAAGAAACTGCAGCAGGAATTCAAAGAAGATCTATCTTGGTGGATCAAGCTGCTTATTCTTCGTCTTCTCTCCATTCAGCCTTTATGGCGAATGTCGACAGTTCATCAAGTCAGGTATGTGTCGACGAACCCACTTCTGTTAGCTGTAAAAACTGTGATAGTTTGCATGATAGATGTGCTGTGTTGGAAGCAAACATGTATGAGTTGCAAGGCAAACACGATGCTTTACAAGCTAGTTTGTTTGAATTGCAAGACAAACATGTTTCTGTGAATGATAGGTGGTGTGAATTGCAAAGCAAACACAAGGCTTTGCAAGAGAAATATGATGTGACATTTATTCATAATCAGAAATTGACAGTTGATATTTCAAAGTGCACTGAAGCCAATATGTTTTATGAAAACCATGAAAAGGATTATAAATCAATGATTGAAACATTGAAGAAAGATAAAACAAAGTTAACTAAAATGGTTTCCAGAAAACAAACGGACATTAATTTGTATATCACTCGTCTTGAGGTAATGCAAAAAGAAATGGCTTGTGTTAAAACAGAAAGTGAGGCGATCCGACTCAAGTTAGACAGTTATTTGAGTTCTAGCTATGTGTTGGATCACATCATTGATGTTCAAAAAGAGAAAAAGGATGTCACATGCATAGGTTACAAGAAATGTCCACCACCCGTGAGAAACAATTTTGATGCTTTGCCTGATGAGGAGTATAGGACTCACTTTGAGCCATCTGTTCCTTTGGACATTGAGGAATTTGCAGCAGGGCTCGGATACAAGAAAGAAGTATCGTCAGATTCAGATGTGTCAGCAGATACATTTGTAACTGCTGAACAGAATCAGGATCCTCCAGTGGTGGTTGAGGATGTTGATTCTTCTGATGATGAGTCTGATGATACTGATTCGGAAAAGTCTGATGCAGTAGTCAAAGAAGAGGACATACCTCTTGAGAATCATATCCTATGTGATCCTCCCACAAAACCTGCTAAGACTGTTCCAACCGAGTCCACATCTGCAAAAGAGTCGGAGAGTGTGGATTTACTGTACACTCTTGTTGGTGATGATAAAATCTATTCAGACAAAGATTTTCCTATTAAAAATGTTAATCAATCTTTAATCAGTAAAGTCTTTGAAAATTCTACACGTAAGTTTTTGGGAAAGACAGGACCACATGTTACAGTTACACAGTGTCCTCCTATCCCAAAGGCTGAAGTTAGAAAACAGTTTGGGAACAAGAAATTACCAACAGTGCCAAAACAGCAAAACCATACCAAAACAAATGGTAAGACACCGGCTCAAGATCGAAAGAAGCCGAATCAGAAGAAGAAGAAGAATGTGAACTTTGTGAAATCGAAGGGAACGGACAAAATTGAAAAGTTTGCAAATCAATCTAACCTAGATTTTGTCCAAAAGGCAACAGTGATGAAAAGGAATGAACCAAGTAGTTCAAAACCTAGTACCTCGGGTTCACAAAGTTCATCATCGGCAAGACGGCCACATGATACTTCGGGGTTTGTTGAACGAAGATCATGTTTTGAATGTGGTACAATTGGGCACATTGTCAGAAATTGCCCGTATCTTCATAAGTTAAAAGGAAAAGATGATGATCCCCGTGGCCCAACTGACCGTAGGCGATCTGTTTCTGTAAAACAAGATCCCCGACTCATAAGAGAAAGGGAAAAGAAACAGAAACGCCAACAGGTCAAGAAAATTGAAAAGGCAATTAAAACCGATGTGGTTCACAAACCATCTGTTTCAGTTAAACCAGATAATTCAAAGTTTTCAAAAACTTCAAACAATCAAACCGGTAAAACTCAACAGACCTGGAAACCGAAAACGGTTACTGAATCAGGGGGACCATCAAAATTTCCGAATCATCAAAAGGTGGAAGTTATTGTTGTTGATAAAAATGGAAGACCCAAGACCACAATGGCTTGGGTCCCCATCTCCAACTAATCATTTGAGTTCATGTGCAGGGTGTTCCAGGAGGAACTATCATTAGTCATTGGATTGTTGATAGTGGGGCATCCAGGCACATGACAGGCGACATGAAGCTTCTCTACGACGTCAAATCTATTAGAGGAGGTTATGTTGCTTTTGCTGGAGATAAGGGCGGATACATTACGGGTGAAGGAATGATTTCCAACGGGGTTGTTAGCTTTGACAAGATCAACTTTGTGCAGCAACTTGATCACAATCTTCTTAGTGTTTCTCAAATTTGTGACAAGCAGTTCTCAGTACACTTTGATGCTAATGGATGTTATGTGCTGAAACCCGGCTTCAAAATTCCAAAAGAATGGATTCTCTTGTCGGCTCCAAGGATAAATGATCTGTATGTCCTTGATATGAGCCAAGCTATCACAACGTCTGCACAAGCAACATGTTTCGTTTCTAAAGCCACAGAAAAAGACACAATCTCTTGGCACAGACGAATGGGGCACATTCACTTACGCAAAATGAATCATTTGGTGTCAAATGAATTGGTGAATGGTGTTCCTCTTAAAAATTTCCATCTTCAAGACGTCTGTGTTTCGTGCCAGAAAGGAAAACAAACGAAGAAGCGACACCCCACAAAGAAAGTCAACACGGTGGCTGTTCCTCTTGAACGTTTGCACATGGATTTGTTCGGTCCTGTCAAGCACAAAAGCATTAGGAATGATCAATATTGCCTCGTGATTACTGATGATTATTCAAGATTTTCTTGGGTGGCGTTCATGGCACACAAGAGTGAAACCTTCGGTATTATCAAAAACTTGATCATTCAGATTGAGAATCTTTACAACTTGAAGGTTAGGCGGATACGTAGCGACAATGGTACTGAATTAAAAAATCATGCCATGGCGGAGTTTTGCACTTCAAAAGGTATTCTTCACGAATTTAGTGCAGCTTATACTCCTCAACAAAATGGTGTCGCTGAACGTAAGAACCGCACATTGATCGAGACTGCTAGGACTATGTTGGTAGAGTCGCAGCTACCCATTCCATTCTGGACTGAAGCTGTGTCCTCTGCATGCTATACTTTGAACCGAGTCCTTACAGTCAAAAGGCACAACAAGACCTGCTTTGAGCTTATCAACAAACGGAAACCAGACTTGTCCAATCTTGAACCGTTTGGAGCTCCTTGCACAATTATCGATCCTAATGGAAAGTTTGGGGCAAGAGCAATTGAGGGATACTTTCTTGGGTATTCCACCCCAAACTTAAGAGTCTGGAATCTAGAGACTAAAAGGGTCGAGGAATGGTCTGAAGTCAGAGTACAGAGGCACACTTTACCGGTTAGAAATCCTGGTCAGCCTTGGATGTTTGAGTACGATGACTTTTTCAATTCGATCAATGTTGAAGCCGTTGAAGAAAGTGCTGCGGCAAGGATGTTTTTCGAGAGTGATAATGCAACAGATTCACCGTTGGTTCGTCCCATTATAGTCAATCAAGAACCATCTTCAGTGAACAACAATGCTCTCGACAATGAGGTTTTTCAAGATGCTACCGAATTGAACGAATCTTCAGAGCATGACGAATTTCTAGATGCAGATCAAGAAGCTCCAACAGCAGTTCACGGTATTTCAGAGGGTACTCCTCCAGTGGATGTCCCTAGAACAGCTGAAACTTCTGCATCATCCTCTTCGTCAATTCCGGGACTTGAATTGATTGCTGATCTCAATCTCAACAATCTGGGTACAAATATTCCAGTTCAAGATAATCCAGAAACAAGGATTCACAATACCCATCCTCAACAAAACATCATCGGAAATGTACATAGTGGCGTTCAAACAAGAAACATGTTGCGAAACAACAACAATGCAGGCTTGTATGCAACTATCCGAGAATCTGGTCAACAAAATGATTGGTCTTTCGCGTGTTATGTCTCACAGGAAGAACCAAGAACTTGGAAAGATGCGTTGAAAGATAGCTCATGGGTTGAAGCAATGCAGGAAGAATTGCAACAATTCCAGAAGCTTGGTGTCTGGAAACTCGTAGAGAAACCTGCTGGATACAAGAAGATTGGTACCCGTTGGGTGTTTAAATGCAAAAAGGATGACCGTGGGATCGTTATCCGGAACAAAGCAAGGCTAGTCGTTCAAGGTTTTCGTCAGATTGAAGGAATTGACTACAACGAAGTATATGCACCTGTTGCACGTCTAGAAGCCATTCGGATCTTTCTGGCCTATGCCTCATTCAAAGGTTTCAAGGTATACCAGATGGACGTGAAGAGTGCTTTCTTACATGGTGTGGTGGAAGAAGAGGTGTACGTCGAACAGCCTCCAGGTTTTGAAGATCCTATCCATCCCGATCGGGTTTGGTTGCTCAACAAAGCTCTATATGGTCTACATCAAGCACCACGAGCTTGGTACGCAACCTTATCTAATTATCTGCTGGAGAACGGTTTTCGCAGAGGTCTTATCGACTGCACTCTTTTCATCAAAGAACAAGATGGAGATCTTCTACTGGTACAGGTATACGTTGATGATATTATATTTGGTTCTACTAATGATGTTTTGTGTAGGGATTTCGAGCGTGTAATGCAGGATAAATTCGAGATGAGTGCTATGGGGGAAATGACTTTCTTTTTGGGCCTACAAGTACAACAAACTGAGTCTGGAATATTCATCCATCAGACTAAATATGTTGGTGACATCTTGAGCCGGTTCCAGATGTCTGATGCAACGCCCATCGGTACCCCATTGCCACAAAATCACGGAATTACTCCAGACTTGAAGGGTCAAGATGTTAGCCCCTCAAACTACCGCGCGATGATTGGATCTCTTATGTACCTTACAGCATCAAGACCAGATATAATGTACCCAACGTGCCTGCTTGCCAGATATCAAGTGAACCCGAAGGCCTCACATCTTGCAGCTGTAAAAAGGATTTTTCGTTATTTGAAGGGTTGCCCTGACACCGGTCTGTGGTACCCTAGGGATAATAACTTTGACTTGATCGCTTTCAGTGATTCTGATTTTGGCGGATGCAAAATCGACGGCAAATCCACAACGGCTGGATGTCAGTTTTTGGGAAATCGCCTAGTCACATGGCAGTGCAAGAAGCAGACGTGCGTCGCTACATCAACATGCGAAGCTGAATACATTGCTGCCTCAAGTTGTTGCTCCCAAGTCCTATGGATCCAACAACAAATGCGTGATTACGGTTTTGAATTCCTAACTACTCCTATTTACGTCGATAATTCTGCTGCCTTACAGATCACTAAAAATCCTGTGCAGCATTCAAAGACTAAGCACATCGACATTAAGTATCACTTCATACGTGATTGCTTTGAGAAAAGGCTAATCGATGTTGCTTACGTCCACACCGATGACCAACGTGCCGACCTTTTTACCAAAGCTTTTGACAAATCAAGATTTGACTATTTATTATTGGTAAATGGCATTAAGGTCAAGCAAGAGTAAAACCAACATCGGAAAATCATTTTTGTAAATACCTTTGTGTCTTTTAAATTTATCTTAGTTTGTTGATTTTAGGGGGAGTAAATCCAAAAAAAAAAAAAAAAAAAAAAAAAAAAAAAAAAAAAATTTGAAAATCCAAAAACATTGAAAAATTTCAAAAACACAAAAACAATAGAAAAACAAAAATGAGTTTCCTGGCGAGCAAAAGAGAAAATGATAGTACATCAGTGGTCTGTCTTTACACTCTTTAAAGCTTAAATGAAAAACGATAAGCAGCTCTATATAAGATGTATCGGTAGGCTCACAATCATTTTAAAGTGTGCAGGGTGATATAAACTTAAATCGACTGAAGACTGGGTGGGAACCATTCATTGGCATATGGTCTTAGTACCGAAATTTCGTTTGAGAGATTGCCGAGGTTCTGAGATATTCGGTCTTTATGCTGCTTATCATCTGGGTATCATGGTTGTATCTTTTACCGAAAAATAACGGGGACGCAAGTCTAGATCTTCCATGATACCATACATACGTGTACATATTGCATACGACCTCAATAAGTGATCAACAATCACATGTCCAAACAAATAAGTGATAAAATATCACAAATTCTTTCCGGGAGTCAAGTTCGTCTCTCTGCTGTACGAAAGTACTGACCTGTTCACGGACTTGCTCCTGTGCCCTCATGCATCGAAAACCAAGTTCCTCATCAATAAGTGATTATATCACATAGGGCTTGTTTTCAAATTCAAAATAAGTGAGTATCTCACATCATATACGGTCAAACAGATGATAATCGGTATACTCACCGGTAAGATGAACCCTCGTGCATACCTTGATACGGGAATGTGTCGTGATGTGGATGAACACCGGTCGGTAAGTATAAATCATACCTTAACGTATCCCCTCGTCATGATTACAAATGATAAGTTGAGCTTAAGTGGACAACAATACCGATAATTGTTATAGGATGCTTATCTTAATGTTAACTAATTGAACAAAGAGAGCGTTTTGGCATGACCGTACACTGATATGATTCTCTTACCCTCGAAACTCACAAAAAGAATGTCTGTATATATTTATTTACTGCTTTCAGTCTTTACATTTGAAATATTCAAAAATACCAAAAAAAAGATTTTATGTGTGTTTTAATATAAACTTTATAAAAGCCAAAAAGATTTTATTTCTTTTTTATTTTCGATCGTACGATGTTGGAGCTCGAGTCTTCGTTACCTGAAACCTGAACGAAAACCGAAAACGACTAAATCTTCATAAACGGTCGAAATTTGCAAGCGTTGAAAGTTAAAATTGAAATGGATAAAATTTGTTAAACTTTCAAACTGTCGGACGGTGTTTGTTTTAAAACAATGGTCACATGTGTGTTGTTTGCTTATGATATTCCAAGCGGTTGTTCTCATTACGCGTTTAGATTTCTTGCATGTGCAGATTCTAAAGGCTAGGAGAACATGGTCGATGACAAGCTTCGGAATGAAGACACGACGTGAAGGCACTCAAATGATGAAGATGATCGAGTTGCCGCTGACCATCATCAACACCACAAGGATCTCACTTCATAAAGATAAAGACTTTCACGAGCATAACTCAAGGGGGAGCTTATGTTAAGGGGGAGTTTGTCAACACACTTCCTACCTGAACCAGGGGAGTTTGTTGGTACACTTTCTGCTTTCAAGACGTGAAGACTTTGAAGATCCTCCGACATTGAAGACTTGAATAGAAGTCAAAGACTTGAAGACACGAGAACTTACAAGATCGAAGATCGAGACAAAGCAACAGCTGATTATTGATAAGCCAGACAAAGCTACAGCCAAGGGGGAGTTTGTTGGTGCACTTATGTCTGCACTTTGTCTGTATTCGGTCACAATGTAAAACGATGTCTTGTTAGTCTTGTAAGTTTGACCAAGTCAACCATCCTCCTGGTTTGACTTGGCCAAACAGTCAACATTATGTTTGTAATTTGTTTGGTTCGAAGGATGTGTCATCGAAGGATCACTTATATCCTTCGATGATATACTCGAAAGATGACCTTCGATAGATGGACCACGAAAGATCCCATCTTTCGTGATTCATGTTGATCATTCGAGCTGTTTGTGGTCGAAAGATGATCTTTCGACCAGTCTGCATGATCCTTCGACCAGACCTGCAGTGTTCGGGTATAAATACCCGTGTGTTGTGTTCATTTCGGCAGATGACAGTTAGCAGAGAACACACACACACTTAGAGAGTTTACAGGACTGATTTGTAAACATTGAGCTGTAACTGGACCTTTCATACGTTTAATACAAGTGGTGTTAATCGTTGAACTTTGCGTGTCGTATTATTGTGTGTTCTATCTCGGTTTGCTATTTCGGTTGGATTCCGCACAACCGGAGTGGTTCGTATACAAGGATTAGGCGACTAGATCCTCCCCTAGCCGGACCTACAAACGTTCTTACCATACTCGTCTCTTGCTGGATGTTTTCAGGGTGTATGAAGCTGCTGAAGGTCTCATACTTCTTTCTTGTTCATCGCCACTCGCTACTGTTCCGGGAAAGGACCAGGTCACACCTGTTTCTCCGGCGATTATTGGCTCTGACTGCAAGGTTCTTCAGCATATGGATGTTACTGCTGATGCTAGCGTTGTGTTGGATGTTGATGGGTTGATGGCTCGGTTCCCAATGCTTAAAAGGGAGGATGCCGGTTAGTGTATCAACGCCGGAAAACTCGTCGGAGTGGGCAGGTGTCTGTTGTTGGTGATGATTCCGATGCTGGTTAGATGTTTAACCTTAGGAGCAGTTTTCGTCTTTTGTTCATGCTTTTTGTAAATTTGGTACTGGATAATTTTTTGAAGATCATGGCTATGATCTTTGTTAAGTGTTTGTGTTACACTTTTTTGTATATTGTGATGCACTGTTATGCTTGTGAATTGTTTGTTTGAATTACAATATGTTGCATGTTTTTAATTGCTTTTGGATAGGTACGGCGAATGAGAAATGGTATTGTGCTCATGTGTGAACGTTTGTCTAAAAGGCGTAACAGCTTGCCTTGTTTCTAGACGGTTCATGAGGTATACAATGTTTGACCATATTGTTTTCGCGCGAACCAAAGAAATTACATGCAATTTGTAATAAACAGTGATATAAGTAAAAATGATGTTTGTATTGATAAGAGCGTAAAGCTTGTAATACAAGACATAATAAAGAAATACATTGCCTGTATGTTCTTTCCGCTTTTGAAGACTTAGTTCATATGTAACACCTGCGCAACTGTTGTGCGTTCCAGGTGCGGGGGACTAGGGTCCCATCGATCCTTTTTAGGGTATATGCCCCCTTGCCTAGGACCTCATTAATGACGTATGGTCCTTCCCATCTTGGCGCTAATTTGCCCGGTTTTTCAGCATTTGAAGCCTCATTGTCGCGCAAGACAAAATCACCGGGGACAAATGTGCAAACGCGGACGCGCGCATTGTAATATTTTTCGAGCTTGGATTTGTACCTTGCTTCTGTTACAGCGGCGTTCTCGCGCCTTTCTTCCAGAAGATCCAAATCCATTCTTCGCTCTTGTTCATTGTTCTGTTTTTCCATGGCTATCATGCGCGGTGATGGTAAACCTATCTCGGCTGGAATGACGGCCTCAGATCCATAGACTAAACTGAACGGAGTCTCGCTGGTGCTAGTCTTTGGCATTGTTCGATGCGCCCAGAGGATGCTGGGAAGTTCGTCAACCCACCCTCTGCGCGCTGTCCCGAGTCGCGCTTTTATGCCGTCAACGATCTGTTTGTTTACACTTTCTACCTGTCCATTCGCTTGGGGATGCGCAACGGAGGCGAAGTTATGTTCGATCTTCATTTCTTTAAACCATTTTTGAAGATCCTCTGCGGCGAAGTTTGTACCATTGTCGGAAATAATGCGCAATGGTAATCCGAATCTGCAAATGATATGTTCCCATATAAATTTGCGAATTACCATTGCTGTTGTTGAGGCCAAAGCTTTAGCCTCTACCCATTTTGTGAAGTAATCCACCGCGACGATGATGAACTTTACCGCACCTGGCGCGTCAGGAAATGGACCGACAAGATCGATGCCCCACTGTTGGAATGGCCAGGCGGAAGTAACAGGAATTAGTGGATTTTTAGGTCGGAGCGTCTTTGGTGCGTGACGTTGACATGCCTCGCATCTTCTTAACAGGTCGACTGCGTCCATGTGCATTCCTGGCCAGTAGTATCCAGCGCTCATTATTTTTGCCACGACCATGCGCGGTCCCGCGTGTATCCCGCATAATCCTTCGTGGATTTCTCTGACAAGGTACTGGGCGTCTGTTTTATCGACACAGCGTAGTAATGGGCCCATGAATTATTTCCGGTAGAGGACGCCATCGGCCATTTCGTAATTTACTGCCTTGTGTTGTATTTTCCGAGCTTCTGCCTTTCCTTCTGGTAGCTTTCCGTGTTGAAGGTACAAGATAATCGGAGACATCCAAGATGGATCTCCTATTTCTTTAACGTTTACTTGCTTGAGATGAATGGAAGGGTTGGATAATACCTCTATGCGTACTTCCTTTGCTAAGTGCTGAAAGCTGGTAGCAGCTAACTTGCTTAGCGCGTCAGCATGTTTGTTCTCGCTTCTGTTTATGTGATTAACTTTGAATGTTTGAAATTGGCTGATTAACATCCGCGCTTGTTCAAGGTACAATGCCATGGCCTCTTTTGCATCGTAATTGCCATTAACTTGCTCGGCTACCAATTTTGAATCGACGTTAGCTTCAAGATTTCTTGCCCCCATTTTTAATGCTAAACGAAGACCTGCCAAGAAGGCTTCATACTCGGCTTCATTATTCGTACTTTTGAAATCTAATCGTATAGCATACGTGAGCTCGTGGTTGTCTGGGCTAATTAATCGGAGACCTGCTCCTGCTCCATCGTCATTGGAAGCACCATCTGTGTGTAAGGTCCAGACTCTATCGTCGAAAACAGGTGTTGGGTTCTGGATTGCCTCACATTCTTGTATTTTATCGATAGGAACTTCAGTGGCGAAGTCTGCTAACACTTGCCCTTTGATTGCGGGTCTTGGTCTGTAAAAAATGTTATAACCTCCCAGTTCAATTGCCCATTTGGCCAGTCGTCCCGCTATGTCGGGTTTGGATAAGATCTGGCCTAGGTGGTAATTGGTAAGAACTGTGATGACGTGACCCGAAAAATACCTGCGTAGACGTCGGGATGCATGTACTAGTGCTAGGACTAGCTTTTCTATCATTGAGTACCGAGTTTCTGGGCCGGTAAGCATTTTGCTGATGTAATAGATTGGAGTTTGGATGTTCTCGCGTTCCACCATCAATACAGCACCGACCGCTACTTCCGCGGCAGATAGATACAAAATTAGTGGCTCTTTTTCTTTTGGTGCTGTCAATGTTGGCAGCTGAATTAAACATTCTTTCATTTGTTTGAATGCGGTTTCCGCTTCAGATGTCCACTGAAAGTCAGTTTTCTTTGCGCAGTTTCGTAGCGTACTGATGAATGGATAAGACTTTGCTGCGTGACTAGCCAAAAATCTGTTCAAAGCCGCTAAGCGTCCCGCGAGCCTTTGCATTTCTTTAACTATTGCGGGTGACGGCATTAGCTGAATGGCCTGCACCTTTTCTGGATTTACTTTAAAACCATCTTTTGTGACGATGAATCCCAAAAATTTTCCTTCTTCCATGCCGAAGGAGCATTTAGTTGGGTTGAGTTTTAGGCTCACGCTGCGCAAGGAGTCGAATGTGCGCTGAATATTATCAAGCATTGTGCCTTCCTCATGGCTCATGATGACGAGGTCATCCATGTATACCTCGACAGTCTTGCCTATGTCATCTTTGAAAATTGTGTCCATTAGGCGTTGATAAGTTGCGCCTGCGTTGCGCAGGCCGAACGGCATTTTGGTATAACAGAAAATGCCTTTATCTGTGCGGAACGCCGTTTTGTCTTCGTCTTCTTCTTTCATCTGGACCGGATGATAACCCTTGTAACAGTCAAGAAAACATTTCCATCTGAATGATGCTAGAGAGTCGACTTTCTTGTCTATCTCTGGAAGCGCGTAACAATCTTTTGGGCATGCTTTATTTAGGTCTTTGAAGTCGACGCACATTCTCCATCCGCCGCTATGTTTTTGTACCATCACTGGGTTGGCTACCCATGTATGGTATTTTACTTCGCGCAAGATTCCCGCATTAAGTAACTCTGCTACTTGCTCGTCCATTGCTTTTGCTTTTTCTTCACTGAAACTGCGCCTCCCCTGAGCAATAGGTTCTATTGATGGCTTGATGTTTAGACAATGTTGCGCGATGTCGCGTGGTACTCCAGTCATGTCTGCTGGGCACCAGGCAAATATATCTTTGTTGTTAGACAATAATTCTTTTAGTTGTATGCGTGTTGTTGGTGAAATGGCTGGTCCTAGCAGAATGGTCTGCTCTGGGTACTCGTTGTTTAGAACCCATTTCTCTGGTTCATTTGGTGCCGAAGGTTTGACTACCTTTGCTGGTGGTTCGTCGTCTACGAACATGACTTCTTTGCTTGAATAGAGTATTGCAACTCCAGTTTCTGTCGGAAATCCGCAAGCAGCGTGTGGAATGGAAGTGATCATGCTAAATTCCCTTTGTGACCTTCTCCCGAGCAAGACATCATGACGTGATGTTGCCGGCATGACCATGAAATTGACTGTAACTGTTCGTGAGTGCTCGCCATCGGATAAGGTCACCGGGAAAACAATTTGCCCTAATGGGAATACAGCTTCATTACAGAATCCGGTGAGAGGAAAATCGACCGGCTCTAAACGTGCTTTATCTTCTGGATCGAGTTGTTTAAAGCACTGTTCGTATATGATGTCCATCGAGCTTCCTGGATCTATGAACATATAGTCAGTTCGGTAATGACCAAAAATACCAGTGATAATCACTGGTCGTTCTTCCTGAGGGCCCCCAGGAACAACGGGGAACACCACTTGCTGTTCTCTCCAATGTTGATCATAGTTTCGTTTATTTGGTCATCGTGATGGACCTCCCTGAATCATGTGTATTTGTTTTTGATAACTGCTATATTGGCTGGATTGGATGTCCTCCCTACGTGGTGTTGGTGGATCCAATACTGAGGTACTAATTTCTCTTCCAGATCTGATGTTTGACAAATCAGATCTGGCGATTTGAATAACGATTGTGTTTAAAGCAGCTTGGCATCTGCTAAACCAATGTTCTGGAGATTCTTCTAGCTGTAAATTGTTTCCGACGTTTGGTCGAGGACCAAGTTGTCGGTGAGATGGCTAATTTTCTGCCATAAAAACAGAAAATGGAATGAACTGAATCGAAACGAGATAGAAACTAGAAAAACTGAGAAAACGGTGGGCGCCAATGAAGAAACACTAACTAAATGGTCGGAACCGAGATAGCTAGGGGGTTTGGATCCGCATAAAAGGTTAGCTCTCTCTCGGTTGATTCAGTTGCAATGGAATTCCTTCTCCGATGATTCTGCAAAAAAGAACACCGTTAGCCTCGTCAAGGGGAGAAGAGGGTTCTCTCCTTGACCCGACTCCGGCGTGAGAATAAGTATTGGTATCGGAGAAGATAAGTATTTGAGGAGTGAGAGTAATCTGAGTTTATACCTGAACAGTTCTCTTATTTATAACCGGGAGTTTTGGGAGGGAAAACCTGTTATTGAAAAGATGACGGAAGATGCTAACGCCGTAGCGGTTATCTTTTTTTCCGTTAAGTTCTTTGATCCTTTGTTAAGTTGTCTCGATCCGATGTGAGTGCACACGGATCGTGGTTTGATCTATGGCTGGGGAGTTGCCACGTGGAAAGTGATTAAGTGGAGATTACTCTCCAATTGCATGCCTTTGTTGTGATTTCAGAGTTGCTTATGGTGACGACACGTGTCCAGATGGTTATAACCGTCTGGGTGGTGCATGATTGTATTTCCTTCTAGATTATTGTTGTAATCTGGTGTGACACCTTACCGTGTGGACGCAGATGAATAACTCCCAGGTCTGGGCAAAATAATATCCAAGTCTGGATACTTAGGCGGAGGTATCTGAACAAAAGGTTTTGATCCTTTATTAATTTGGGGAAGGCGCAAGGATTCATGTTATCCTTTGGGCGCGCGATTATAAGTTACTGATTGTTTTCTTCCTTTAATAAGACCCATGCGCGGCCGCGCAAGGTTAAAAAGGTTGAAAAAACCAGTTTGTGGTATGGTCTCAAATCCTTTTTATGAGGTTTTTGGGACCTTACCCCTTCAATTGAGAGAGAGGGTATGAAGCTACAATGATGAAGAAAATTACCTTAGAAAAAGGTTATTTTCCGTCTGCTACCAGATTTTTATTTCATACCCTCCTACTATGTGTTTCAAACAAAACCACTTCTTTCAATGAAATCCCTTTAAAGATTCAAAATCTGGGATATGCACTTCTTCAAGGAGAAAATTTTAACTATTCTCGGGAAATTTTTAAAGATTTGGTAAATAATGTTGAAACAAAATCATTCTTACTGTTTCCAAGGTTTTTAAGTTACTATTTTACAAAGAAATTCAGTAAGGATGATTTAGCTATAATAAACCAAGGTGATTATACTCAAATAAACAGTTTAACAACTGAAACTTTTTCAAGAATGTTAGCACCTTGCAAAACACAAGCAGAGGTGCCTGAGCAGATTTTAGCAGTTACAACTGCTCCTCAGGTATCTGCTGCTGAGCCCACTGCTCAAGGTGATCAAAGCAGCAGCACAACTGCTCTGAAACCCACACCTACTATCTCCAAAAAGCCAAAAAGAAAAACTCAAAAGCCCACAAAACCCATCAAAAAGGCAACTCTGGAGGATGAGATACCAGAGCCCCTGCCTGTGACAACACAAATGTCACAAGAAACCACTGCTGCTACTTCCTCACAGCAGTTGGTACAAATATCTCAACCCATAACCACAACTCCTCCTGCTTCTTCACAAAAAGATCAGGTTGTACAAATAGGGTCTCCACATCATGATGCTCTAGAAACACTCGTTTCTATCATCCACAGTCCAATGCCCGGGACACATCCTTTTTATACACCAATCATCACATCCACAATTCCCTCACCAATAAAACCACTGTTGGATGCAATTGATTTGAACCAGGCATTAACCAGTCCTTCTCAATCACCTACTAATGAGAATATACCTCAACAACTGACTGGGTCTGATGTATCAATCTTTGCTAACCCACCAACACAACCTGAGGAGGTTACACCCCTTGAGTTACAAGTAACTCTTGGTGGTAATCCAAGTGAAGCAGCCACTAGAAGTGTTACACCCACTGGGTTATATTTGGACAGTGGTTACATTAATAAGACTTCCTTGGAGGCAATTCCTTTCATAGCACCTCTGCCAACCACCAGTGGATTTATTTATCCTACTGGCAACATCAAAAGGTTGTCAAGTGTTGAAGGACGAAGACCCCAGTACCAAGAAAAAGGGGCATCAGTGGCTAATGTTTGGAGTATACTCCCTCTATCTACCACTGATAAAACCACTGCTAGTGGGAAATCAGATGATCCCATTAACTTGGGTGATGGTTTAAAGTACCAGAAATTGATGGATCGCATTGAAAAACTTGATAACTCTGTTGCAGAACTCAAAGATATGCTACAACAGGTGTTACAAGTTCAGGAGGTACAATCAACTGCTGTTCCATCTCAAGCACCTACTCCACAAAGGGCATCTGCTCCAAATGAGCTCTGGACGTTATTTCAACCTTTTCTCCATCAACAAGCAAAACTAGCAGATCAGCAACATGAAAAACATGTTCAACAGCTGAGAAATGCAATGGAGTCAAGGTTCAAGAACACTCAGGCTAATTTAAAGGCTCTCAAAACTCAGATCTTGCACACCACTGGAACTGCTCCTCCAAAAGTATGCTATATTTATCAACTCCCAGAAGATAATGCCAAAAAGGGGGAGAAAATTAAGGAGTGGAAAAAGAAGGGTATAGAGGATGGTCTCTATCTTGAACCAGAAAATTCAAACATGACCAAAAAGATCCCTTTGCCAGATGGCAGCAAGAAAATTGATGTGACAACAAATGCACTAGCAGAAGCAGTTGCAAGTGTAAAAAGGGATAGAGAGGCCAAAAGGAAAGCCAGGGTGGAGAGAATGGATCATCCAGATCAGGGTACTTCTGGGTCAAAGGATCATGAAAATCCTGTTGAGGAAAAGAAGAAGCCTACTAGAAAAGCGAGGCAACCCAAATCCATTCCAACCAGACGTTCAAAGTCTGCTCAAAAACCACCATACAAAACAGCTGATGCAACAGGAGTTACAAAAACTACTGTTTGCCAAACAGTTGTTCCATCAACACACACCACTTCAACACACACAACATCCACTGCTTTACCATCATTACCATAAAAAACAACACCTGCTGACATACAGCAGAAGACAGCAGATGTTATAACATCTGTTGTAATGACAACAGTGGTTGAAACACCAGTTGTTTCAACAGCTGTTAGTCAATCACAATCCACTGCCACTACATCTACCACCACTGTTCCATCCAAAACATCATCAGTCCCTCCTACAAAAAGGAGAAGGCTAATTTTAAAAGATGATGACACATCTCCTTCACCAACATCTTCAAAATCCATATCACTTGTCACTATTCCAAAACCCATACCTCTCTCTTCAGCTCAAATTATAAAATCACTACCTCCTGCTGGTGTCTCATTTCCTCTGGAACTCATTGCAGTCAGAGAAGAAATCAAATCTTTTTATTATGAAGATGACCCAGCCAAAAGGAGTTTGCCATCAATTGCAAATTATCCCAGGCCTAACAATATTGAAGAATACTTGAAACTCAAAGCCAAACAAGCAGAGGATATTGCAATCAAAAACAGAAAAGGGAAATCTGATAGAGAATTTCAACAAAACTATCAGTTTTTACTCTCACAGGTCAATGCTATGGAGCGTTTTGCTAAAAATGTATGTCAGGAAATTTCAGAAAGGGGAGATGAGTCCTTAAGAAAAGACTACATTGAAAACATCATGACCTACAAGAAATACAAGGGGGAGAAACACATGTACAAGACCTGGACCATTCCTGAGCTTGAAAAAGAAGCAGCCAGGATTCAAGACATGATCAAAAATAAGGTCAAGCAGACTCCTCCTGAAAAATTCAAACAATTTGAAGCTGAGAAGATGTTAGAGTTGAGGAGAATGAAAGAGGAGCTGATTGCAGCTGATTATGGGTCAAAGAACTCTGTGACAAAGTGGGGAGAAGATAGAGTCAGGGCCACCTACAAAAGGTTGGAGGAACTAAGAAAGAAAGACCCAAATGTTCCACAAAAGCCTGACTACTCCAAAGCAGCGGTTTCAAAAAGACCACCAAAGCTGCAAGTCAAAAGAACCACTGCTCCAGCTGGTGCTGCCATCTACAAAAGAAGGAGCAAAAACCAGTTTAGCATGGAAACAATTCAAGATTTATTAGCTGGAGATGCCATTGTAAAAGCTGGCACGGAAGTAATGATAAAAGAAGATCTTGAATTGGAACAATCTGCATGTGCTGCTCAGCCAGCTATGAACAGGCCAGCCTCACCAAATACTTCTGCAAATAAACATCTCCCAAGAAACCCACCAGGCTCAAAAATACAAAAGTGGGAAACTGACAAACAGACCTGCGTATTGACTTTGCTCGGGCCTGGAGGAGAAGTGGAGAAAATATCAAGGGAACAAGCTCTTGGCCTGAGTCTTGAAGATTTGCAGGATCTCCTTGATCTTCCACTTAGCAGGGATGATGAAGATACAGATGCCCTAGACTTTGAATTACAATTTAAAGGTCAGATAAGGGAGCTGTTGTTGAGGCAATAAAGAATTCCACAAATAATGAAGAGTTTTGGCATTATCTGTTCCAGGGGAGATTGTTGGGATTGAACCCTATCAGAGGAACAGATAATTAAAGCCAAAACTGGATCAGAGCAGTGGATCCAGAATAAGCAGACGACTACAATTGGTTCATGCAAATCTCTCCCCTTGAAAGTGGTTTTTGTATCTACTGACCTCCTATCTGCTGATCTTACTAAGTGCTGACCTACAACTGCTGCTTTGCATCTACTGACCAATGTCAAAGACTGATGGAAGACCAAAGCTCTGCTGACTCAATCTACTGCCTTGAGTCAAGTACTGCTGATCCGGACAAGCACTGCTGGGTTCACAGCAGTGGAAGGATGCAGCAGCTGTTTAAGTGTCTTTTATGTAATGAATTGTAATAGCAGTAGTTAGTACATCATTGTTTGTATAGATCAGAGGTTAGAGTTTTTTAGGAGGTTAGATGTCACTTTCATGGTGACGTCAGCTAAAGATGCTCAGTGGTTTGCAAGTGCCTATAAATAGTTCAGTACTTTGTACTGTTCTATTAGCTCTTTCACCACATCGTCTTCTTTGCACGAACAAACTACTGAGCTCTGGCTGAGGGGGAGTTTGCATTCATTCATCAATCATTGTAATCGGTGTTGAAACAAATTCAATCTTTCGATTCATTGTGTAAAGATGTTTGATAAAAGTATTACTCTCGTTTGATTGTATGCAAAGTTTGTTTTCATCTTAATTCCGCTGCACAACTCTTTCATTTCCATCTTAATTTCAAACGAAAATACAATCAAAAAGAAACTCAGATCCAACATAAACACTTGTTTAAAAATATTTTTCTACGTGTTTAAATTCTACAAAAATTTTGCTATAGTTTCCCCTTAAAAAATGGAGGTTTCTATGCTTTTAAAATCATCATCAATCATCAACAAATCATTCAAGACTTACCATGTGCCACAAATATGAAATTTACACTATGACATGAACTTGAAACTTTGTAAAAATTTGTAGTAACTTAGTATGTTGTTTAGTGGGTTCAGATACCCTTAAAAATGTGGTTATTTGTTTGTAAATCACATTCTTGCAAACTTTGGTCCTTTACAACTTGTAGGATGATTTTTCTAAAAATAATTCTTTTGTATTTTTCTTGTTACAAACATGTTTCTAGCTTTGATTTAACACTAAAAATATGATTAGTTTCTTTAAAAATCATGGTTATGTAAGTCTTGTAATTAATCTTGGTTTCTTGAGAAAATTATTTTTGAAATCATCCATTTATAAGACTTTTAACATGTATCATACTGCATCATTCACAAAAACATCTTTATTTTTCAAGTTCATGTTCACATAAAGGATGACCATTTTGTCTTTCACAAGATTCATCCTCTCACTTGCTAGATCATGTGTTTAATCACAATCTAGCAAGCTTTTTATGATGATCAACATCATAATCACAAGAAATCAATCATCAAGATTCACACATACACTAAAACAACATAGATTCTTATGATTTTTAAGCTTTATGTGAAAAGTTATCTTCTTGTTTCTTCATGATCTTTATGATTAGTTACTTACATAATCTTTTAATTGTATCAAAATAAGAAGTAAAATCAAGTTACAAGAAGCTTACTACTTGCATAAGGCTAGGGAAGAAATCAAAGATGAAGAAAGTGATGAACAAGGTGGATAAAAGCTCTAGGAAGTGGTCCTTCATGTAGGAACCGTTCGCGTAATTAAATAAAAATAAAATAAATTTTTATTATTTTGATTACAATACAGAAATAAGAAAGCTAAATTACTAGTACAATTACAACTGAAATAAACCAAAATACAAGAAAGGAGTAGAAGCAGAGAGGCTGAGTCACGTGTACACACGCTTCCCTTAAAACAAATTCCGAGTCTCCCAGGAGTACTCGTTTTGTTTCCCAAGGTACAACAGCCGGAGCAGTAGTACTGCCGAAGTTGGCCTACAACCCGAAGGCTACCTTGAACTTTGTAGGAAGAAGAAGATGATCAGAAGTGTGAAGAAGACTGTTTGCATAAAGCTGTTGTTACTGGTGTCTTCTGCAGCTGGGTATGGAGGTGTATTTATACAGCTCCTAAGTCAAAACAGTCAAAAGGAATTAAGGAGAGGTTTAAATTGCATTAAACGTCTTCAATGCAATTTAATACGTCATTTAATTCGCTGTTAAAACCGTTTGACTCGTCAGTTTTGAATGCAGAACTGAAACTGCTTCGTCATTAAATGCTGGAAGCTTCTGCTCGTGCGCGCGTGGGAGACACACTGGTGCGCACGCGTAGGTCAGCACGCTCATGCGCGCTGCGTCCGTTTGGCTCACTGCCATACGCGCGTGCGCCACACTTACTCAGATCCATGCGCGCGTGCGCCACGTCACCTGTGAGCCTCTATGAGCGTGCCACACAGTCGTGCCGTAATGGCTCACTCTGGTGTGCCGCGCACGCCACAACAGGACCCATGCACCATGCGCAACAGCGCGCCTTCGTGTACTTGCGCGCGTACAGCCACGCCACACGCCTCAAACCCACACGCCAATACAACCACTTGTGTAACACCCGTTCTTACAAATTAAGGTTTAACGTATCATTTACGAAGAACAATCATGTAGTTAATATTACATATGCTTTGGAATTACGGGTTTATTAAAACCTTTTACAATTTAAAAGTATACAACATATCATGTGTACGTTCGTCGATTATCATAACAACGATACATAGTGCGGAAGCTTATTTCGTTATCGTGTTCGGTTCTTGCTCGTCGCTTGATCTTCATCCGGGCACTCTTGGCAATCACCTATGAGCAAAACCAACTTAAAAGTTAGTTTTGATAGTTAAATAATCAGTATAAACAAGTTACATGGGTCAAACAACAACGAAATATTTTTTTTTCTCCGGAACAGGGGGCTCGCGTGACGCCAAGCCCCTGTTTTCATAGCCTGATGCTTAATCAGTTGCTGTACACACCCAGCACGACCCGATTTCACGGAAACGGCCATAACTTCTTCGTTATTGATCCGTTTTACCCGATTCTTTTTCCTACGCGTCCGTAATTTAATCCTCCATCTTATGGAGTTAAAATCCTACATCCAACATAAAAATTTTGAGACTTCTAAGACTTCGACTTGTTACCTTTTTACCGAATTTTAACCCGTTTATGCATTTTATCAAACAAACATATTTATTTGAATCCTATATCTCATACACTTCTTCAAATTAATGTTACCTACTATATTAGGTTCTAATCATAGGTTTATTACACAATTTAAACCCGTTTTTGCTAGTATGCTTATTTTGACCCGTTAAGGGTATTTAAGCACTTTAAAGCTTGAAATCGCTTTCATTCATTTCTAGCATCTTATTCCTACATCCCTTATCAAGTAATCTTCAACTACAACTCTTTGTGTGTTGGATTTCAATGTGTATATCTATATGTTCCGAGTTTTACCCTTCGGATTGTTATTTTACAGGCAAGACTCAAATAGAGCTATTTGACTAACGTATTACATCTTTCAACTTCTACACTTATTCTAAGTATTTATTTAATCATGAAACTCGTTTCCAAACAACCTTTAAGGGTTGTTTGTTCAATTTAACCTACAAGGGCGTTTTGGTCAATTTTGGTCCTTCTTTTACGACATAGGACTTTCAGATACTTGTTTGACCCAAAAATTCGATCTTTTAACTATAACCTTGTTTAGAAGCCAATATGTTTCTAAAACACTACAATTATAACTTGAATTATTCGGTTTATCTTTAAGATAACCGAATATCCAATTTGACCTTGTTTAACTCTTAGAAAACCTCAAGTTCTACATGATGAGCTGAATCATTATACATACCTGGCTCGGATCAATATATTAACCCGTTTCAATACCTTGACTTAGTAGCCTCTAAGCAATAGCGATGTGCGTATCCATGTGATATTCATTCCTATAAACATGTAACTCGACAAACCATTAGTCGATATTGTCAAAGGGTGATAATTTCACCTTTTGACCCGTTTATTTACCTAGTGATCTTCGTCACTTCAACTAAATGCCAATTTCATGTATTATGCTAATTTAAAGTCTACTAACGAAAATACGAAATCAAGCATAATGTAACGGAACCGTAGTTACGTACCTTTTAAGCACTCTTTTTAAACGCGTATTTCCACCGGCTTGTCCACTTGACGATTCGGATTCCTTGCCTAAAGAGTTCAATTCACAATCCGTTTAGAACCCTTTTTATAAGTCTTTACGCACAATTTCTTAACATATTCAAATCTGCGTTTTACTCAACATTTAACACTTTAACCCTCATTTAGGCGTTTTATCAAACACCTAGCGGGTCAGATTTCTACATGGTCTAAACCAAGTTCATGACTAGAGTTTATCACCATAATTAACTTAAATTAGACTACATGTTCATATTTTTTTTGGGTAAACACATGTTCATATTTTAACATCAACCATTTAGAGATTTCCTCACAATTTCAGTTTACACTAGAACAAGAGTGTTAATCCTAGTGTTTATCGAGTTCCACTAACATATTAGTCACCCACTATGGTGATTTTGATCCTTACAATTAACATGCAAGAATTTATCAAGAAATCATCTAGGGTTTGTCCCTACACCTTATATCACTTCCAATTTCGTGTTTACAACACATAATTAAGCTCTACACTCGATTTCAATCACATGCATGAACTTTGAATCGAATCAAAATGACCTAATTTGACATACCTTATGACCCCTTTGATGAGGTTATCACGATTCTATGTTCAGATTCCGATTTCAACTGGATTTTGGCCTTCAATTTGATAGTTTAGTACATGTTAGGGTTTTGGAAGTGAGGGTGTCGCCCCCTTCCTGTTCTTGATCGACCAGAGCCTCATTTGAGGTGTTTGGTTTTATTTTTTTATTAAAACAAATAATAATTGTTTCAAGTTTAACAACATTGGTCCCTCCCTTTTTGATTAACATTTAATTTTGGTTATTCTAACCTTATTTCAAGTTATTTCTAGACTTGTAGTTAACTAGGTTATAATTTTCCTAGTTACTCATCTTGTTCAAAAACCCGTTTTATTTTAAGTCCCGTTAAATCTCGGGCCTTTTTATATACTTTGCTTTCTCGAAGTATTTCCCATCCTTTTAATAAATATTAGACTTATTTATTTAAATCCTAATATTCACTGGGTTAATTTTACCACTAACGGTATTTTACCCGTTTTTACTATTAACGAGGTTTGATTACCAAACCCGTTTTCGGGGTGTTACAAGTCTACCCCCCTTAAAGAGGTTTCGTCCTCGAAACCTTTTCTTTTATAATTTATCGAGTTTAACTCCATGCATATGCTCTCGATAATCAATTGAGCATTGCTCATATTTAATCGATAGTTAGTATTACCAGAAAAATTATGGTTATACCTTTTTGGTTACGAAACATCTACGTGCCTCATTCGACATAATGCAACTTGAAATAACGTAATTTCGTTATTTCTACTAGTTTAATTAACTTAGCGATATCCATATTATCGAACCCTTTGTGAATCCGTTACCTTGACCCGTTTAAAGGTCTTTAGTGAAATTTTTCACTTTTAACAACAATTTCTTTTGTTTTCAAGTTCATTTATTCGGTTCAGTTATACCGAATCCACCGATTATAAACAACCAAATTTATTTAATTGAACTTAGCCGGTCCCACTAACTAGACTTATTAGTCCAGTTATTCTTTACCGCTCGCTTGGTTATAATGTGATTTCACTTCACATTGTATTTCTTGACCGTGATCGTGTCACGTCATGTTTAATTTATATCAACGTTTCTTTATCATACTTCTTCTTTTCGAATGTATTGTCTCGTACCTATCAATGTTAAGACCCATACTCTTTGATATTAACCATTTCCTAATCTCCCTCGTAATATCCATATTTGTTAAAACATTGTTTCTTACTAAAACTAAATTTTAGTTTAACGTTTCCTTTTTCTCCTTGTCTTACATCTTTTACTCATTTCTAGGACTTTTACGTCTGAAATTTTATTCCTTTCCGTTGCCTTTTCGGTAATATTTTTGTCCTTTTTGTGAATTATCAGGATTTAAATAATTGTGAATCCTTTTTGTTATTTATGCTCGTTTAGATGTTTTAGTGAGATCCCTCACTTTTGTCAACCAGGCCTTTCACGATCTCTTCGCTTTTAACTCACTCAGTTAAGTTGGCGAATCCCCTCGCTTTTATACTACCTTTACCTTCCGTTATTATTTTACGCGGGGAGTTTAACCATTTTCCTCGCTTCACGTTATTGACCCGTAGGTTCTTTCACTTAGCATCGTTGGCTTATTTCTTTAGATTTTTCACCTTTTTAAGGGGAGGCCTTTATGATCCCTTTGCTTCAATTCATGTCCCGTGGGTCATTTTGGCCCCGTAGACCTTTACACTAATTAATATCCCGTAGGTTATGATGATCCCGTAGATCATCTTTTATTCTAGTCTTTATTCAAATGTGTATACGTTTATATACGCATATGGCGTTAAGCCTCCCCTTTTTATGTTTATAATTATTCGCCTTTTTACTTTTTGGATTTCATTTGACCTTGACCGTAGACTAAGGCTACATTGTTTTCTTTCGAATCATCTTTCCGACTTCTCGACTCATAACGTCAATTACACGTCGGTTTACCTTACACTTACCGTTACCCGATTCTTACCTGTACTTCCTTACGTCCCATTACCCGGGTTCTTTTATTTCAATGTTTTTAACGCCTATAACTCCTTTACATAGGTTTATTAATATTTCGCACTTTTATTTATCCGATTCGCACTTACTTAATTTAGCAAGCGTCATCCTTTATTAAATTTGTTTGACTTGTTCGCGTGAACATTCATCGTTTATGAATGCCAAACTTCAGTCTTTGTTTGACCTGTTCAGCTTTGAAATAGCTGAACATAATTTATTCAAAATTTCTATTTACAGTATTTTGTCGTCTTTTAGTTATGACTCAAACCCCGAGTCTTTTAACTTTCCATCCGAGTTCCCGTTTCTCGGTTCACGCATGTATTTAAATCCATACCCACCAACCGGGTGTTTTACCGAAGTCGTTATTATTGCAACCCTTACGGTATGCATTATGACTTCTTTTCGCTTTTATATTCCTACTTTGTTCTCAAATTTGGTGTTTTACTAGATCGGCCCGTTAAGAGTCATATTTTCATTCTCCGGGTTCGTGTGTAAGCACACCCCTCCCAATGGCATACCTTAATCGTTTTACATTAATCTTTGTCCCTTCACTCGGGCTCATCATCCTAATGTAATACGCTTCCGTCACCCAGCTGTGCGTTTACATTATTATCAAATATTTTTGCTAATTTGATTCATTTGGGTACTTTTTAAGCTAGTCCCATTCACCCTACCTTTACTACATCGGACATAAATGTGTCCATCATAAGAAGTTCATGGTACCACGTGTTCACTACTTACTTGGCCAGAGTAAGCGATCAACACCTGGTATACATGACCTTTTTATAATTTTCACATTACACCCCATGTAAGTAATGTCTCTATTTGTTTTTCTTGGAAACAATATCCCGGATAGGTTTTCTATTCAGGTTTTTCCAAGTTTTAAATCTACATATGCAACTTTCAATCTCTACATATTTGTTGCATATTACTTATTTATACGATAATTTAAAACGTGCACCTGAGAATACTTACTCTATCAGGCTCTCCTTTTTCCGTTAACCTTGTTCGCGATCACTACGCGATTTAGATCCTTGATGAGTATGCTTTGCTTGTCATACATCGGACCGTTTCATCTTCATATCCGTAATTTGTTCAACTCACGCTATCCTCATATGCGAGTGTCCTTCAACTAAAACATATACAACAGTTAGTAATTTCAACATTAAAGGATGCCCGTATTATAATACAAGGCTTTTCTACTATACTCATCAACGCGTGTAATTTCGTTGACTATATCTATTCTATATCGTTTTTATTGGTGTAACGTGTATTACACGATAACCATATGTGTTGTTCTCAACACTTTTAATCATACTAAACCTTTGATATACATGTACTTACCGGATTTGCGATCAAGCATCGAACCGAACACCAATCTTTATTAAGAGCATAAGGTTTAAGTCCAAGCATAGTTTTCCCACCATACTTGAATCTCTTAAACCAAGGCTCTGATACCAACTTGTAACACCCGTTCTTACAAATTAAGGTTTAACGTATCACTTACGAAGAACTATCATGTAGTTAATATTACATATGCTTCGGAATTACGGGTTTATTAAAACCTTTTACAATTTAAAAGTATACAACATATCATGTGTACATTCGTCGTTTATCATAACAACGATACATAGTGCGGAAGCTTATTTCGTTATCATGTTCGGTTCTTGCTCGTCGCTTGATCTTCATCCGGGCACTCTTGGCAATCACTTATGAGCAAAACCAAGTTAAAAGTTAGTTTTGATAGTTAAATAATCAGTATAAACAAGTTACATAGGTCAAACAACAACGAAATAATTTTTTATTTCTCCGGAACAGGGGGCTCGCGTGACGCCAAGCCCCTGTTTTCACAGCCTGATGCTTAATCAGTTGCTATACACACCCAGCACGACCCGATTTCACGGAAACGGCCATAACTTCTTCGTTATTGATCTGTTTTACCCGATTCTTTTTCCTACGCGTCCGTAATTTAATCCTCCATCTTATGGAATTAAAATCCTACATCCAACATAAAAATTTTGAGACTTATAAGCCTTCGACTTGTTACCTTTTTACCGAATTTTAACCCGTTTATGCATTTTATCAAACGAACGTATTTATTTGATTCCTATATCTCATACACTTCTTAAAATTAATGTTACCTACTATATTAGGTTCTAATCATAGGTTTATTACACAATTTAAATCCGTTTTCGCTCGTATGTTTATTTTGACCCGTTAAGGGTATTTAAGCACTTTAAAGCTTGAAATCGCTTTCATTCATTTCTAGCATCTTATTCCTACATTCATTATCAAGTAATCTTCAACTACAACTCTTTGTGTGTTGGATTTCAATGTGTATATCTATATGTTCCGAGTTTTACCCTTCGGATTGTTATTTTACGGCAAGACTCAAATAGAGCTATTTGACAAACGTATTACATCTTTCAACTTCTACACTTATTCTAAGTATTTATTTAATCATGAAACTCGTTTCCAAACAACCTTTAAGGGTTGTTTGTTCAATTTAACCTACAAGGGCGTTTTGGTCAATTTTGTTTTGTCCTTCTTTTACGACATAGGACTTTCAGATACTTGTTTGACCCAAAAATTCGATCTTTTAACTATAACCTTGTTTAGAAGCCAATATGTTTCTAAAACAATACAATTATAACTTGAATTATTCGGTTTATCTTTAAGATAACCGAATATCCAATTTGACCTTGTTTAACTCTTAGAAAACCTCAAGTTCTACATGATGAGTTGAATCATTATACATACCTGGCTCGGATCAATATATTGACCCGTTTCAATACCTTGACTTAGTTGCCTCTAAGCAATAGCGATGTGCGTATCCATGTGATATTCATTCCTATAAACATGTTACTCGACAAACCATTAGTCGATATTGTCAAAGGGTGATAATTTCACCTTTTGACCCGTTTATTTACCTAGTGATCTTCGTCACTTCAACTAAATGCCAATTTCATGTATTATGCTAATTTAAAGTCTACTAACGAAAATACGAAATCAAGCATAATGTAACGGAACCGTAGTTACGTACCTTTTAAGCACTCTTTTTAAACGCGTATTTCCACCAGCTTGTCCACTTGACGATTCGGATTCCTTGTCTAAAGAGTTCAATTCACAATCCGTTTAGAACCCTTTTTATAAGTCTTTACGCACAATTTCTTAACATATTCAAATCTGCGTTTTACTCAACCTTTAACACTTTAACCCTCATTTAGGCGTTTTATCAAACACCTAGCGGGTCAGATTTCTACATGGTCTAAACCAAGTTCATGACTAGAGTTTATCACCATAATTAACTTAAATTAGACTACATGTTCATATTTTAACATCAACAATTTAGAAATTTCCTCACAATTTCAGTTTACACTAGAACAGGAGTGTTAATCCTAGTGTTTATCGAGTTCCACTAACATATTAGTCACCCACTATGGTGATTTTGATCCTTACAATTAACATGAAAGAATTTATCAAGAAATCTTCTAGGGTTTGTCCCTACACCTTATATCACTTCCAATTTCGTGTTTACAACACATAATTAAGCTCTACACTCGATTTCAATCACATGCATGAATTTTGAATCGAATCAAAATGACCTAATTTGACATACCTTATGACCCCTTTGACGAGGTGATCACGATTCTATGTTCAGATTCCGATTTCAACTGGATTTTGGCCTTCAATTTGATAGTTTAGTACATGTTAGGGTTTTGGAAGTGAGGGTGTCGCCCCCTTCCTGTTCTTGATTGACCAGAGCCTCATTTGAGGTGTTTGGTTTTATTTTTTTGATTAAAACTAATAATAATAGTTTCAAGTTTAACAACATTGGTCCCTCCCTTTTTGATTAACATTTAATTTTGGTTATTCTAACCTTATTTCAAGTTATTTCTAGACTTGTAGTTAACTAGGTTATAATTTTCCTAATTACTCATCTTGTTCAAAAACCCGTTTTATTTTAAGTCCCGTTAAATCTCGGGCCTTTTTATATACTTTGCTTTCTCGAAGTATTTCCCATCCTTTTAATAAATATTAGACTTATTTATTTAAATCCTAATATTCACCGGGTTAATTTTACCACTAACGGTATTTTACCCGTTTTTACTATTAACGAGGTTTGATTACCAAACCCGTTTTCGGGGTGTTACAACGTGGTCCTTGAAGCCCATGTAATCCACCAAGTGCACGTGGTCAAAAATGCAAAGGCGGCTCTCAAGCGGCTCGCGGCGATGCGAGCGTGCAAAGTGCGCCATCAAAGCGCCACATTGCGCCTCATCGCCCAAGCCACGCGCGCGCGCGCGTGTGCGAGTGCGAGTTAGGGTGCTCTGCACCCTTCGCGAGTACCCTTAGTGTGTGCTTCCATGAAACAATAAGGATGGAGAGTTCCCACTTAAATACCCATTTAAGTTTCATCTCTCCTCCTATGTGGGACAAGGTGCTACTCTCCCTTTTGTTTCAACATTCAATGTTTCAAACACCCAACTTTGAGCATCGATATCTCATTCATCTTATCTCCGTTTTGGACGTGGTTTAGTTCGTTGCGAAGCTCTTCCAACATAGAACACAAACCCACAAATAAATATATAAAACCCGCTCATTTTATTATATTTATTTCTAGTCCAAAATAGGAAAAAATCATTTTCCTATATTTGTGAAAAATGCTATTTTCACCTATTTTTCCAACACTTCAATCTCCAATGCCTCCAAGCTTCTTAACTAAGATCCTTGCACCTCTAGATCACCTTAGAATGCCTGATAGTTGAATGAAAATGGATGTTGATGTGTGGGGGCTTAGGGTCGTGAACAAGAAGAGGGGGAAAGAGATGAAGTGTTGTGAATTGTAGAAAATGGGCTTGTAGTCTTAACCTTGTGATTTTTGAAGAAAAGTTCCCAACATTAGATTAACTCTTGGTTTTTATGTCTCTAAAGGAATAAACATATCAAATAAAATATGTGAAGGAAATCCCAAGTGGGTCCCCCATGTCTAACCGTAAGTGGGGGGGTGTATAGTTGAGTTTCAATTCTTGGTTACTTCTATCTAGTTAGGTTTTAAGTGTTAAATTTAGGGATTTAAGTGTTTAGTGTTTATATGATGTGTTATGATGTTCGGTGACCATAACTAGCTTCAAAACACTAAAACAATGCTTCTAGTGAAGTTTTGGTGTTTCGGGTAGTGTCCGGTTGTTCGGTTGGTTACCGGTTCGTTAAAGTGCTAAATTGCGCAGTTTAGTGTGCTTTATGTTGTCTTTTATGACAGTTTTGATTCCTGGCACTTATGAAGGTATTCTGGACCATTAAATCACATTTCTTCATTATATTTAGTTGTTAAAATGCTGAAAATTGATGAATTTGGTTATTTTCTGCAGAATTCTGTAGTTTTAGTGTGTTTCTGGCACTTTTCGGCACCTAAGTTATCACTAGGAAGGCAGTTTTATGATCCCTACTTTCCTACACACTATTCTAGTGTAACTCTTGGTTTCGGGGCTTATTCTGTATCTTAACATCATGTCTGTCTGAGTACTGAACTCCCGTCAGTACTTATAATTTGTCTGATGGCTGTGCTAACTTTGTTTTGCGCACTAATTGTACCATGCTGTGTTGCATGTAATAATGATAAAAATCTTGCAACATGAAATGTCATTGTATGTATATGACAGTAATTAGAAAATCATTCGTCTTGTTAATTCAATCATGCACAGTCATTAAAGCACAGATTACTGTTCATTATTGTACGGAATACACGAAAAAGTGCCAGTTGTCACATGTTATGTGCCCTTTTTGTAACGAGTTTGAGGAAACGGTGGAGCATCTTTTTTCGGCGTGTTCAGTTGTGACTAGGGTTTGGGCAGAGATAAGTGTTTGGTGCAAAATCCCTCCGATTTATATTTTCGATTTCAAAGACATTCTGGATATACATATTTATTCTCAAGTCGGTAAGAAGGCTAAGAAAACCATCCAAGGGTTGGTGATTATTGCGTGTTGGAGCATTTGGAAAGGAAGGAACGAGTTGGTTTTCAATCAAATCAGGCGTAGTCCGCAGGAGATTGTGAGGGAGATTAAGTCGAGAGGGTATGCTTGGTTTAAAAATAGAATGTCTTGTAATTATATTAGATGGGGTGATTGGTGTAAATACCCTATGTATATGTGTAAGTCCCGTGTAACCGGATCTTTCAATGATATCAAACAACACCAAGTTTGTGCGGAATCCAAACTTGATGTGATTCAAGAATAAACCGAAGAAATATGAAAATACGAATCGAAAACGAAGAACACACCAAATCACTTTCAACACTTGCACACGATTCTATTACTATCAAAGAAAAATCGTCTAGTACAAGTGCTCACAACCAAATCGCCTCCCACTCTCTAGCTCTAGAATTTCTGTAACAATGGAGGTTCTAAGAAGTTCAAACCCTAAAACAAGTTAGAAACTTGTTTATATACTAACTCAAGCCCAATTCCCTACATGGGCTCCCCTTGGGCCTACTTGGCCCACATGGCCTAAAGCTTGGCCCAAGTGACCTATAAAGATCCACAACCTAATATAAACTAACCCGGTAAGGCCCAGCTCGTAACCATAGCTCGTTCTGTTAATTTGATGCGTCAGTCTCACACTTTTGGGCCTAACAATCTCCCCCTAGACTGATGCCATCAAATTGTCTTCATAGCATGAATTCAGCAACGTCTTCAACGAAGTCTATGGTTGTCGCTATGCTGCAGATGTTTGTGGAAGTTCTTGACTTCTGAACTCTCAGCACTGGGTCTCTTTCTTCAGCTCTTGTGGTTAGCTTCATATAAGAATCTTGATCAGCTTTGCTTGAAGTCTTGTCAAAAAGAATGTGAGAGGAGGATTCTCAACAAATCTTTTCTTCTTCAATCTTTGTCTTTCAAGCAGGTTCACGGTACTTCTTCAAATGCACTATCACTGTCAGACGGCAATTCGTATCCGATTCTTCTGACTCAGGTACATCTTGTTGTTGTGCTGCTTCAGGCTTCTTCAGCAACTAACAACATCTCAGTCTTCATCAACCCCTGTTCTTGATTGAAATCAAGTTCTGCTCATTCTCACAAACTCATAAGCAAACATTTCTTATGCAACAGGGAGAATACCGTATGAACACCAGGTACATTCGAGTACTTGCACTCGGATTTCACAATTTAAACTCTTTCAACTTTTATGATCAGTCAAATCTTCAAGAACGGTTATATTTTTTAATTTTAAGAAAAACAAATAAGCACTCTATTTTTGGATTTTTGGTTTTATAGAAAAACAAGACACTATTTTTGAATTTTTTTAATTTTAAGAACTAAAAACAAATAAAAACTCAAAATATAAACAACTACCATAATATACAATTACAATTGCAATGGGATCAAAATTCGTTCTCAGGCAGACTAAGGAACACTTTTCAGTACGAGCCTAATCAAACTGGTCTATGCAATTGCCAATATGTTTGTCCACTCAAACTTTAACGCTCAACTTTCAATTTTTCAACTTCGTGATATGCTTTAGGCAATATTATACTATTATACCCGTGTGTCCCATTCCAAGGCATACCCCCGCGATCAAGGTAAGCACAACGATTCATCGTAGCAGGTGAGTATACTGATGTCATCCTTTAAGATATCCTGACTGTGTCTAGGTCTGCATATAATCTGTTTTATCATGTTTTGATTTCTTAACAATGAACACCCAAATAAATACTAATCAAATCCTGGAAATATAAACATCACACTCTATCATGCAAGTATCTTCCCTACCACATATTTCACAAGTCCAATCCAGATTTCTGAAATCTTAACTGGGAATAGGTTGAGAAGAGAACAGAATAGATCTTTTGCAGAGATGGTATAATATACAGATCAAATGAGTTTTTCTCAGTTTGATATAGGTTTCTTGGGTTTTTTTTTTTTTGGGCACTTGAGGGCCTCTTTCGGGTGTATTAGATCTATAGCGCGACAACGTACAGCTAGGTCAGCATGTATCTGGATGCAGCAGAAGCTGTCGTTGCCTAGCACCTCCAGGTCAGCATGTATCTGGATGCAGCAGAGGAGGTACACGACTTTTTCAGAGAAGATTTCAGAATCAGATCAAAATTGCGTGTATCGGGACAACATACAGACATTCAAATAGAAATGAGCTAATTCCAAGTGACTTTCTTTCCTGGGTTCATGTACAATTTTAGTTCTGAACAAAAGGACAGCCAAGATATCCCCGGATGATTCAACAATGTAAAGACCCGAAACTTCAAACGTTGGCTATCTATCAACACAAGATTTAAGACCATAAAATCATACGCCGTTGGTATGTTACCCACATGGTACATAGTTCATTATGTTTATATCACTTAGTATCTTTTATCATTTTGAGCGTCAAGCCTATCAACATATCGCAGTAGATCCTAGTCTTTTCAGCTATGGCACCTTACATGTGTTAGTCAAACCCTTAAACACAAACATTTGTTTCACTTCCCATATCATGCAATCTTTCTTTTTGGCTTTTTCATTTTTCAAATGTTTTCGTATTTTTCTCCTTTTCTCCCCCTAAAACAATGCATATATACAGCAAACTCTTTTTGTATTTTTCCGAGTTTTCTCCTCCTAAACTCTATATCTATCTATATGTTCCTCTCCCCCCCCCCCCCTAAATTTGTGCATAAATCTTGTATTTTTGCGCAAATTTACCATTTACTAGAGAAAGGACAATTTATATACAAAGTATAAACTAAGAAAAAAGAAAAAAAATATTTTTGCTTAACCGTTCCGTCATTAGATTGAAGACTAATCAAATGCAAATCAAAATACTGAATTTAAACGGTACCTTTTGCTGATCTTATCTTACTTCTCTAATCTCCTCCAAAGGAAACATATCATCTGTAAAAAAAAATTTGAACTTTTTGCAACAGTGAAATGTTACCCGTTTTGATCTCTGGAACAACCGCTATCAACATTCCAGAGATTGTCAACAGCTCCTCCTTGGTTGTTCCTGAAAGGTAAGGAGATTAGTAAGACATGGGTACCCAGGCCATCGTGGTCCTGGGATTTCCTGAAGCATCAAAATAAGACACTTCCTTTAAACACAAGTCCCCTTTAGTTTCAAGGATTGGAGAAATTGCTGCTTTGGATTTGGGTTTCCAAATCTGTTTCGGTTTAACAAACGTGTTCGTTGCCTTTAGTTGAGCAACTTTAGCTGATTCAGTTTTAGAAAGATGTTTTTGTTCTTGAACAGCCTTGCGTTTGTTTTTAGCAGCGTTCCAATCCCCATCAGAAGGTTTAACCTTGGGATTCACATTCTTCATTGCCTTAGGTGAAGATACCTTCATTGGCTTAGAATGGTAGTCATCCCTAGGTGTAACCCTCTGATTTTGCATATAGTAAGGTACATAGGGACGATTTGTGCAGTTTCGAGCTATGTGACCAGCAATGCCGCAATTGAAGCATGTTTGTCTCTTCACGTAGAAGGTATTCTGATCAGCTGGATTTGCTCTTGCAGGCCCTGAAGGACGAACCGGTCCTTTCTGTGCTTGTTTGTGTTGCACATTTCCCGCAGACGAAGATGAATTTGGATGTCTGTACTTGTCGTTTGCAGGGGCCTTCTGTGGTGGAGATTTCCTTTGATTGTCCTTGTTTTCCTTAGACTGCAAGTCTTGTTCAGAAATCTCACCAGTCTTTCTAAAACCTTTGTTAGCACAGTCAAATGCATATTTCTCACATTTGCCATTACAGACTGGCTTAACAAAGAAATTTTTCACATCACGGGCCTTTTGAGGACTATTACTGCCCGTTGAGGACTGTGGAAAGCCTGATCGTCTTTGATGTTTAGGCTTCTTATTTCCGCGTCCTTTACATGCTCGCTTCGGCTCTTGTTGCTTGATCTGAACCTTTTTATCACTAACAGAAGGTTCAGATTGTTTAGCTTGCGCACTTGGAGCCTTGTTCACGTCAATCTTCTCTTCATCCTTCATGTCATCAGCTTTGACAGAATCGAAGAGTTCTGGTTTGTTAGATGAAATACCAGAAACTTTAGCAGGAACTTCAGCTGAACTATTTGACAAATTTTCAGCACAAGACGGTTCTGCACATGACGCCTTTGAGCTGAATCCACTAGAATCAACTGATTCCAATTTCTCAGAATCAGTTGCTTCAGATGATTCACATTTGGAATCAGATGGTTCAACTGGCTCATTCGTTTCATTTGTCGTTTCAGTCTTTGTTTCACAAGCATCAACGTTTTCGCCCAAACCGTCAGGCCTGAAATTAATCACAGAGCGAAAAACCGAGTTAAAAATATCACACGTCGAAATAGAGTCTTGATTAAGTTCATTTATTAAATTTTCATAAGAACCAGACTCTGATGCTTGTTCCTCCCTAACTACATTTTCAACTGTTACTTCATCTGCAAAAGAAGACGAAGCATTAGTATCATTTGCACAATTAGCAAAAAACGTGATCGACTGAGTTGCTCGACTCTCAACATGTTCAGTGTTGATCGATGACTTATCAGTTTTTGGGCCATAAGTCATCTTGTCCTCATTCATCAATTCCTCCTCAGTCATGGGTAAATATGTGTAGTTGTCATTATAAGGAGGAGGAACTTGATTGAATCCCAAACCACGCCCTTTGTTTTCCTTGTACGCGAGCTGTTGATCACACAAGTTTTTGACTAATTTGCTGGAAGAATCAAATTTCTTAATATTAAGCTCATTTATTTGATATCTATCTCTGATATCTTCCAGTTCCTTAGTTACAGTGCAAAGTTTCTCCTGAACATATAAGAGTTGACTTGATTTCACACTTACATCATCCTTGAGTTTGATGATGTCTTTTCGCTGAGCTTCAATCTTTTCTTTATAAAGTTTTTCATTTTTAGCCAAAGTGAAATTTTTCTTTTTAATGTCATTATAATCTTCGATTAGCTCAGCGTTGTGTAATCGATATACCTCATTTCTTTTTCTACACTCAGGAGTGCAAAAAACAGAAAGTATCTCTTCACGTTCTTTAGTAATTTCTCGAGCCAGGGGTTTGTTAAACATAAATGCTGAATTTTGTGATGAGTTAGCATTGTCATATGATTTAATTAGTGAGATCAGCTCATTTGACTTCATTTTGTAACAGTTGGAGTTGGTTGTCAATATTATCTGATTAATATTTCTAAACCAACTACAGTTCACCTGATCTGGAATCCCTTTTATAGCATCCAGAAGCTTTCTGTTGCTCATGCGAGTAGACACCACCATTTCTGCCTTTTCCATTTCAGAGAGCAGTTCAGCAAACCGACCTGTAAGTGCTTCTATAGATTCACCGTATGAGTAACTGAATCCTTCGAATTCCTGCTCCAGAATCTCTCTTTTAGAAGACATTTTAAGATTTGATCCCCCAAAAAAATATGATCTTTTAACTATTTCCTCAACACAAGCCCAAAGCGAGAACCCGTGTACTCGCTAACTCAAACCCTTTGCACGCGAATGATCCCGCTTTCTGAACCGCGCCTCAAAACCTGTCAAACCTTTTTCACAACCAAACAAACCCTTTTTTTTATTATTATTAATTTTTTTATTAAAGATTATGAAATGATGATTCAATGATAAATATTATTATATTATAAACTTAAACCTAAATGTCTAAATGTCACTTTCAGAATTTTAGAAAAATCCTTAACAGTTTTCCCGACATCTGAACTGTCACAAATAATATGCTATATCCTTCTTTTTCGTTCTGAACTGATACACCAACCAAACACGAAGGAGTGCAAACGAGATTTGAATGGTATTGATCGTAACAAGAACTCGAGAATACAACGAAATTCACAAACAGTAATCTCGAACTCGTGAACTGAACAACGGTGTGATGAACGGAGAGTGAGAACTTGACTGGAGATGATGACCGGAAATCGACGATATATGGTGGTCGAAGACGGTGATGAAAGTCAACGATGAAGCGACGACGGAAGTAATGGTGGTAGTGAATATGTAGATGATGATGATGATCGGAGGTTATGAATTATATAAGAGCAACGGTGGTTCGATGTGGTGGTGAACGGGGTTGTGGTGGATGTTTAATGGAGGTCCGACGGTGATGACGATAGCGACTCTAGAGCTAGAAGACGACAACTCGAAATCAGACTAAGGAACGTGGTTGCGAGTCGGACGAGTCGAAACGGTGGTTGCGACTCGTAATCGAGGTTGCGAGTCGAAACCAAACAGGATGAGCCGAAACCGATGATGGTTGCGAGTCGAGACCGTGAAAATTGATGACTCGAGACCTTACTTCTGATTGCGACTGGTGATGTTGTAGAGTCGAAACCGTGAAGATGTTGATTTGTCAAGACTGTTGAAGATGATGTTGCACGGTGGTCGTTCACGGTGATTTGAATGTTGTTGCCGGCAACGACGGTGATATGATACTCGAAACCGTGACTCGAGACCAGTGATGAAGGACTCGAGATCGGTAGAGATGAGACGAGACCTTGAACAGATGATGAAGTTGAGTCGAAACCAGATGTTATCAATGACTCGAGACCTTGAAATCAAATATGAAATCAAGTCGAGACCGTGAAGAGACCTCCTTGACTCGGAACGGTGATGTTAAAATCTGGATAGACTTGAAACAGTGGAACTCGAAAACAACGCATTTAATAAAACCTTTTTGTAATACTGTTTTTGAGATTATTCTCGAAATCTGTGAACCTTGATATTTATGAATATAGCTTGAAAACCACAATCCCGAGATGATAGGAATTTTAAATAAAACAAATCTTTTTAACACTTAAAAGATAAAGTGAATCTTTTTAAAGTTAAAAAAAAATAATTCTTTTAACACCCTTTCAAAGGATTAAATCACCAAAATATATTGATTTTCGTTAGAAACAAGATGAACACGATGAATAACGCGAAGAACACAATGTATGTTCTTGATGATTTTCGATAAAAAAATTCAAAATCTTGAATATTTGATATCAAAACGAGCCTAGAATAGGTTCTAATGGCTCTGATACCACTTGTAAGTCCCGTGTAACCGGATCTTTCAATGATATCAAACAACACCAAGTTTGTGCGGAATCCAAACTTGATGTGATTCAAGAATAAACCGAAGAAATATGAAAATACGAATCGAAAACGAAGAACACACCAAATCACTTTCAACACTTGCACACGATTCTATTACTATCAAAGCAAAATCGTCTAGTACAAGTGCTCACAACCAAATCGCCTCCCACTCTCTAGCTCTAGAATTTCTGTAACAATGGAGGTTCTAAGAAGTTCAAACCCTAAAACAAGTTAGAAACTTGTTTATATACTAACTCAAGCCCAATTCCCTACATGGGCTCCCCTTGGGCCTACTTGGCCCACATGGCCTAAAGCTTGGCCCAAGTGACCTATAAAGATCCACAACCTAATATAAACTAACCCGGTAAGGCCCAGCTCGTAACCATAGCTCGTTCTGTTAATTTGATGCGTCAGTCTCACACTTTTGGGCCTAACAATATGTTGTAATTTTTTGCCCTTTGCCCATTTGGGTTGGGCGTGTGTGTGTTGTTTGGCCTTTTGCCCGTTTAGGTCGAAGGTGTGTTTTTAATGAAGTTCTATTTTCTAAAAAAAATAAGATTCTCTCACTTCAATTAACCTAATTCAACCTAGGTCAACCTAATACGAAGGAACACTAAACTATGGGGTATGGGGCGGGGGTTGGGGCGTGGGTTGGGTACAAACGCCCAAGTCACCACCCCGGGTGGGCTTGGGTTTCGGCATGGCCCCATTGGCGGGGGTTTCAGCCCGGGCATGGGGCGGGTCTACGAGCCTGACATGGCGGGTTCTGATTGGCCAACAAAACTAGCCGTTTGGGCTAGCCGTTGGGCATTAATTTAAAAAAAAAACTTTTTTCCTATATAAATACCTTACCATATTTAACATTTTTCTCACACAATATCAAACACATAAAACACAATCTTGTCATGAGTTCTTCAAGTTCAAGTGAATCGTCATCATCATCTGACGATGATGCGGAAATATTTCTACAAACGATCGCGACGGTGGTGAAAGCTATGGTGGAAGTCGATGAGGAAGAGACTTCGAAACCTAAACAGAGGAGGTACATCGCTCGTGAACGGCACACCGCTAACAATTTGTTGGTAAGCAATTATTTCTCAGCGGAACCTAAGTATGATGAAAAAATGTTTAGGCGTCGTTTTCGTATGAGTAGAAACTTATTTTTAAGGATATCTAGAGATCTTGAGGAGAAGTATGTTTATTTCTAACAAAAACCGGATGTAACCGGGCAATTAGGATTTAGTACGTGGTAAAAGGTTACGGCCGCACCGGATGTAACCGGGCAATTAGGATTTAGTACGTGGCAAAAGGTCACGGCCGCACTTAGACAGTTAGCGTACGGCAATAGTTCGGACATTATGGATGACTATTTAAAAATGTCTGCACGTGTAGCTAGTGAAAGTCTTCACAACTTTTGTTCGTGTATTTTAGAACATTATAAGAAAAGATATTTGAGAAAGCCCTCGTTCAGTGACATGCAACAAATATTGGAACATCACACCGATTATCATGGGCTACCTAGGATGCTAGGTAGTTTAGATTGTATGAAATGGCCTTAGGAACTTTGTCCAACCGCATGGCTAGGCGCTCACACGAGTGGATTTCATGGGATGCCAGCCATCATGCTTGAAACGGTTGTGTCCCAAGATCTTTGGATATGGCATGCGTTCTTTGGTATGCTAGGTTCACATAACGATATTACACCCCGATATTTCCACATATTACCGGTGGGCCCGGTGGGGAGTATCGTGACGTAGTTGATATCATCATAGTCAATATACACAATATAATAGCACAGTGGAAGGCTAGGTAGATAATTACTATTACAAACCATAGTGTCCGAGTGTTCAAATAAAAGAATATACAAACTGATTGTAATAGAGATTCACAGGCGGATCAAAAAACAAAATACAAGAAAACTGAAATAACAGACTTTAGGCATCTAAGGATTTGCAGGATCCTCTTTTTTGACACCAAGTAGCTCCAGCCTAATTTCGAGAGGGACCTGTCACTTAGTCTTTGAAAAATACGTCAGTTTACACTAGTAAATAAAATTAACCGACTCATTTGAAAAGAGTTTATGAAAATTGATTTAGGCGCACAAGGCGCAAAACCATTTATAACTTGGGACAATCTTTAATAAAATCTTGTATACAGTTTTACATGTTTGTCATACAAATGGGGCCGGTTTGGAAGTCGGTCATGATTAACTAACTCACCACTATAAAACCCACAAAGGAGTTATCCCCAACATGTGGGTTATTTAGCATTTGCATCTGTCAGGTGTATACCTACACCCCGTGCATAGGTCGTGGCCATTTTCAAATGAAATGAGCCGAGGATATCCAGGACACGCTTGTATTAACCCCCAATGTTTATGTTATCAAACAAAACAGATTAAAACAGGTTATGCAATTTCTTAATCACAATCTGATTAAATGATTCATACCCGACCAGGCGGTATTGTTATAATACCGTATCCCAAGCCCGTATAACGGAAAATAAGTTAAAAGTATTTACCTGAGCTAGATGTGAAAGGATGTAACTCAGCCGTATGTTTCCTAAAGCCTTATGTAAATACCTTCTACCGAAGCTACTCAATCTGTATGAAAGGTTTATTAACCTTTTAGGATACTAACGGGTCTTTATTTGAGTCAAAGACTTAGACCGGTTAGTTTGAAAGATACTTTACGGTTCGAAACGCTAGATTAAGCGGAGACCGGAATAGAATGTGATTTAGACCCGACAAGTTTGGATACTTTTATAATATGGGTAAACTAAACACATTCTGGATATTGAAGATTTAATGATAAGGTTAAACCCATTTCGGCTAATTTATGTAAACTAGTTACATAAACCGAACCGAACGCATAATTACATAACGGGTAACCAAATGAATTATATACAGGTCTCAATTGTTATTATGCTTAAATATGTTAATACATCAGTAGGATGCTAACATATATGCCCAAAAAGTATATAAAACCAATTTAAGTCCCGTAGGGGCATTTTGGTCATTTTAATATTTAAAAAAAAGTTTTATAGTAAACTGATATTCTGGTCTTAAGTAATCTGTAAAAATATTTATTTTATGTTGTTATAACAGTAAGATATCATACATATGTGTGATTTACCATTTATGGCCAAACTATGCCCCGAAAACGTATTTTGGTCATTTCACATATGATTTTAAGGACATAATTGGTAGTCTGAGTTCATGACTTATACCTACTGTAAAAATATTAAAAATCATTTATAAATTCAGTAGGTAACAAGTCTTGGGTGCTAATTATGGTTTTAAACCATACTATGCACCCAACTAGCGTAAAAGTCGATAATTGACGATAGTTAAGATGTTTATAGAAATCTGAGATTTTGATCAGCCTTTAAGGTTTAAAATATTTTATTTAGTATATAACATCAGTAGGAAAATGTTTGGCATGTTAATCATGTGTAAATCTCATTTTATGAATGAAAAGGGTATTATCGTCATTTATCGAATTATACGAGAACTCAATGATATGGTCAGTTTATAATCTGACCAAAAATTCCAAAAATCTCTAAAAATAATATCAAAACAGTAGGTACTGGGTTTGGTGCCAAAATTTGGGTTTAAACATGATTTATATAATTTAATTAACAAAAAGTTTCGTTTTACGATATCTTGCATAACTTTAATTTGAGACCAGAATCTAATGTCAAATTTATTTGACATACTTATATATCAGTAATAAAGCTTTTTGTCCTCTCACATTTTCAAAAATCTCGTTTTTATACATAAGGGCATAACGGGCATTTATAAGCATAATAACGGAAATTAGCATATAATTCAAGATACTAATGACCAGGTAATATAACCTCAGAGGGTTATACTACAACTTAATATGGTCCTAATGGAAGCTTAAAACATAGAAGAATTAAGCTCAATCGGGTCAGAACTGAAAGTCAAAGCAAAAGTCAAGCTTTGCGACTTTCGGTTGCGAACCGACCCTAAACTCAGAATTGTCGGGTTGAACATGCTTAGACATGTTCTAATAATAATTACCAAGTTATTAGAGTGATAAAATATAATTTATAACCTCTGCATTATTAGTTTTGATTATTATTTACAATTCTAACCAGTTTGACATTTTAATTAAATAGTTTAACCTGACAATTAACTAAGCAAACGAGATAATTAGGATGTGCCCTTTTAAGGGATTAACACCTACCTAATTATGGTCACATAGCCATATTCGCCTTGAACAATGGCTGGACCATTTGAGTTTAAACCGAGAGTCAAAGCTATTTTACGTAACTTTGACTTTTCGGTTTTTAATTAAGAAAACTGAACTAAAGAGGGGGCTAAGACACTTACAACGGGTCCTAGCAATCTTTTCTACTAAATTGAGCTTCCTTATGATCAGGAATCCCAGAGATGAGAGAAGGAGATGATCAAAATGATTTGTGCAAGTGAAATGGTTCAACACAAGGCCTATTTATACTTGAAGGCCATGATCAAGGATCATCACAGGTGTAATGGGGATGTTTAGGAACATCCCAGGTGTCCTAGTGGTATTCTAAAACCAACAACAAGCTCTTGGTATCGATTTGGAGGTGTTTGAGTCGGTTATGAGCAGAAACCTGCAGCTGGCAACATATTTCTGAGCTGGGCACTCTCTCGCGGGCCGCGTAGGACTTAAGGGGAGCCTACGCGCCCCCGACAACCTTGAATTCAGGTTAAAATTGTTTTAAGTTTGGCAGTTTCAGTCCTTGGTCCTTTATAACTTTATTTAACTTCATTTTGGCACTTTTAACCCTTGTAGTTAGTTTGTAGAGGATTATTGGAGTGTAACCAAACTCCGTTATGCCTGGTTTCGTTAAACGATCACCGAAATCACAAGTTTCTGAACATTTTGCATAACGATCTCGAAACCACGTGAAACTGATATCACTTATTCTTGGGATTATATTTGAATATTACGAAGCCCTGGGTTCGTTAAAAGGTCACTCAGAGGTAAGAATTAACATGTTGACACATTTAACCCCTGTATATTATAATCTTTCGATTATTTTCACAAACGGCTTCTTATATCCGAATAATTACTCGTTTAAGAATATATTCTTCGTGTGTGGTCATTCAGAGGCACAAGTTTGGCACGTTGACACTTTTAGTCCCTTTGGATACATATTTTCGTCGTTTGTCAACTTTAGTCCTTCAAACTAAAACTTTTACATATTTAGAGTTTAGGACACGTGTCTTTACATAATTGGACACGTTTTTACGTGGCGTTACAGTATAGGACCCAAAGGAAGTTTCTTTGTAAACGGGGTTGAGTACGTGTATGGGTACTACCTAGTTGATGGGATTTACCCGGAGTGGGGGGTTTTCGTAAAATCGTTCACATGACACAGTACCATAGATCCAAAGAGATTAAAGTTTAACAGGGTCCAAATGGCTGCACGTAAAGACGTCGAGCGAGCGTTCGGTGTTTTGAAGAAAAGGTGGCGAATATTGGCAATGCCTTGTCGACTACGGGACAAGGATCATATTGGAAACGTGATGTACGCATGTATCATTCTTCACAACATGATTTTGGAGGATGAAGGTAGAGCGGTCGTTACCTACTATGATGACGATGACCCCCAACCAGATAACGTAATAGTTATAGACGAAGATAAATCGTCAAATGAATTTTTTATCAAGTCAATGGATATACATCACAACCTTCGATCTGATTTGGTGGATCATGTTTCAACGATTCCTGGGTTCGAAACCGACGAAGACGACGAAGAATGATTGTTTTTATTTTTGACACTATGTTTTTTGTAGTTATTATGTATGTTTATGTTGTTTTTAATGGTTTTCATATATATATATATATATATATATAGGGTAAGGTTCATGCGAGAACCACCCTTATTGCGAGAACCGCGAGAACCAATGTGAACACAAAATAAAATCTAAAAAAAATCAAAAAAACACTCAAAATTTTTTTTTTTTTAATATTTTTTAATAAAAAATCGCTATATTTCGTTACCATAAAAAAAAAAAAAAAACTTTTTTTTTCGAGTAACAGTTATCCATGCACATGTGCATATGTATCATTACTTCAACAAATTCGGTAATACATTATCAGGAATAGACAATTGCACTTTAATTTACAATACCATTAGTAAAACACTACTTTTTACATTACCAATATTCAAAATGCACATGTGCATAATTAGGTATAACCATGATATAACGTATTTTGGTACAAAAAGTTTGTGATTTTGAATGGAGAAGTAGACCCATATACATGTTTTTTGGTTAGTTATATCTAGTGGTTGATGGTTTGGTTATAGTTGTCAATTTTTTATGTAATATGTTGATTGGATGGTATAAATGGTGTTTACATACATGTAATAAAGTGAAAATATTGTTAATGGTATTGTATTATGGATGGTAGGAGGTAATGGTATTGAATTATGGATGGTAGGAGGTAATGGTAGTGTATTATGGATGGTATGATAGATGAAAAAGGAAAGTGTATTCAAAGTGGTGTACCAAAACACCTTATTTAATGTTGATACATATAAATGCACATGTGCATTTCTAATATTGGTAATGTAAAAAGTAGTGTATTACATATGGTAGTGTAAATAAAGTGCAATTGTCTAATATGTGTAATGAATTACGGAATTTGTCAAAGAAATGACAAAAATGCACATGTGCATGCTTGTGTATTATGGATGGAATGATAGATGAAAGAGAGTAGTGTACCAAAACAACTTATTTCCTGTTAATACATATAAATGCACATGTGCATTTCTAACATTGTTAACGTAAAAAGTAGTGTATTACACGTGGTAGTGTAAATGAAAGTGCAATTGACTATTATTTGTAATGAATTACGGAATTTGACAAAGAAACGATACATATGCACATGTGCATGGATAACTGTTACTCGATTTTTTTTTTTTTTTTTTGAAATTTTTTTTTAATTTTTTTTATTAACAAAATATTGCGATTTTTTCAAAAAAAATAGTAAAAAAATAAAAAATAAAATTTTGGGTGTTTTTTAGATTTTTTTAGGAATTACTGTTTGTGTTCACACTGGTTCTCGCGGTTCTCGCAATAAGGGGTGGTTCCTAACGGATCTTTGTCCTATATATATATATATATATATATATATATATATATATATATATATATATATATGTGTGGGGGGGGGGGGGGCTTGGCCACGCCAGCCCAGCCACGCCCACCATACCCCTATGAACTTGGGTTTGTGTATTTAGTGCCCCATAATCCACATGTCAACCCATGCCCCAAACCCTCGCCCCACCATACCCCCGGTCTCAACTAGCTAAACACAATAGCTAAACCTATTTTAAAATATATATATATATATTAGACACTTTCATTAACTAAAAAACAAAATACATACATCAAATTGCAACTAAAGAAACAATTAAATATCAAACTAAATTAATCGTCATCCGAATCCAAGGTGATTCAATTTGGTAGGGTAGCAATGTGTTTCCCAAGATCATATCAAAGTCTAAAGTGCGTATCCTCATCCCGCAACTTTAAAATCACATCATCGTTAACGACTCTATCCTGGTGGGGGGGGGGGGGGGGGGTCCATCGCATAATCAGGTGATATTGCATTTTTTGTCATGCTTTAAAATCATATTGTGCAATATGATACATGCATACATTAAATTCAGTATTCTCTCACGCTTCATTACCTCTTGTGGTTGATTAAGTATACCTCATCTAGATTTTAAACGCCTTCGTTTGACATAGTTTCTTGTCGATTCTTGAACTTTTTTCTATTTCCCTTTAATGGGGAACAAAAAATATTTTACAAAAAAATACCAAAACAGGTAAATTCCATTAGCAATTAGTAGCACGTTTATATTGTCGTCCGTTAACATAGAAATGACACCTAAGGGCAATTCCATGGATTTCATTATTGAACATCATCGTTAACGACTCTATCCTGGTTTGGGGGGGGGGGGGGGGGCATCACGTAATCAGGTGATATTGCATTGTTGTCATGCTTTAAAATCATATTGTGCAATATGATACATGCATACATTAAATTCAGTATTCTCTCGCGCTTCATTACCTGTTGTGGTTGATTAAGTATACCTCATCTAGATTTTAAACGCCTTCGTTTGACATAGTTTCTTGTCGATTCTTGAACTTTTTTCTATTTCGCTTTAATGGGGAACAAAAAATATTTTACAAAAAACATACCAAAACAGGTAAATTCCATTAGCAATTGGTAGCCACGTTTATATTGTCGTCCGTTAACATAGAAATGACACCTAAGGGCGATTCCATGGATTTCATTATTGAACAATGAAGATTGATTGAGAATATTGATGGCGTTATTCAAATCGGCAGCACCGTAGTACGCATGCCAAAACCTTAAGTCTTTGCACCAACGCTTCGAGTATAATCGTTAAGTGTCGCTAAGCACCTATTATTTGTTGGGCTTGTAAACTTGTCGGGCATATCCTCCAAATGATATATGTACAACCAATGCATTTGTTCTTTATATAAAATGAATTAAAACAGATAAATTAGTAGATCTTCTCCGCCCAACTAAAATAAGCCACTAAGCTTTATCATTTAACAACTAAAAAATAACTAAAGTTGATATTTTCGATTCTCCTTCACATAATCACATCAGTGTCAGTGTAGGTCAAAGAACCACATGATGATGCTCGTAGGACGCAACCATTTACACAAATGCAAAAAGAAAAGTATGACAGGATATCTTCTCGAATATCTACGAGCATCTGCATGTGGTCATTTGAACTGCTGTGACACTGATGTGAATAAGAGAGAGGGTCATCACAAACGTGAATGTGAAAGAGACAGGCGTGCATGTCCTTGGCCACAAACGTCTGTGACAGGTTGAAGGGATGGTTTGTGAGGGGATGAAGAGTAAGGAGAAAGGATGGGTTATGAAGGGATGAAAAGAAAGAAAGATATCAGTCTATAAGTCAAATCAACATCAAGCAACATCAAATTAAAGGTCTGCGGATAGCCTTAAGAAAAAAAGGGACGAAGGAATTTGGCAATTAGGGATGCTTTTGGTTCAATCAGAAATTCGTATGAAATCATATATAATACGATACTATATTTTGTAATTTTTCTATTAAATAAAAGAATTATATGCTTATACATAAGATGATAAGAATATTCACAACTACTTTAAAGTAGTTTAACATAAATGTTATCCTCATAAATGCCGTATGTAATTAATTATGTATAGCAACTTACGGCTGTGGCGAGTGCGGCTGTGCCGTCCTACAATAAGAAAATTAAAATTAAAATATAAAGAAAGTTGATTGAATGCATCAAGATTTGTAAACCAGCCGGGCCCGAGCCAAGGTAGGTTCGTTTTGTGGCTCACTCGTTAGGAGGTTCGTTGGCTTACTCGTTGGACTCGTTATAATTAAAAGGGTAATTATATATACATGGGTGTATATAATTTTCAGGTTTATCGTTGTAGTTAAAAACAAACTGATCCCTACACAAATACTTGTATATCTATCTATTATCTATATTAAAACAAAACAATTTTGGCCACTTGGCACAAACTTAAGGCACTAATTGCCACCTGGCATCTTATCATTCACTATTGAAAAAATTTGAGCGGCAATATACATCTTCCTTGCTACGCTCTTTTTGTTTTTGAACCCGTTGAAACCTAATCAATTCTTTCAATCAATTGAAATCCCCCTTTCCATAATGAATTCAATCTATCCTTTGTATATTCGTTTGCAAATCAAAAACCCTAAATACCTGCGGTTCTTCTCCTTTGGCGATTAGTCTTCGAAGCATTCATCCACCGGGTTTTGCCATGAATTTTTCTTCATCGATGGGTATTTTCATCCACTGATTGTATATGTTAATCTTTGTTGTGTATGTTTTACATAGATTCCACATATTTTCATGTTTTATAACGGATTTTCCCTAATTTGGGGATTATTTTTAATAATATGAAACCCTAACCGTAAGATGTTAGTGTGTATTTGTTCAATCGAATGTTAGTAACACTTGACATTTAAATAATAGCTATGAGAAGTTATTCATCTGCAATTAAAGAGGTGATTAGAGTTTTGCTTTTATGTTTTTTTTTTTCAATTTGTATTTGTATTTGCTTTTCGTACTACTTTTGTAGATCAATATACACAAATCCTAAAACAACTCCTCTTCCATCGCATTTGTTTTTTTTTCTTATCTATAGTCTGTATGGTGTGTTTCTGTTTCATGATGATTACTTTTTATTTGGGCACCCTAATGGATGATCTGTTTAATCTAATTTGCAGTTGATTTATAATGAGGCCATTGGTTTTCCAGCTCTTGCTTTACTCATATGCTAAAGAACATGATTTAGAAACTCTCTTCAAATCCGCCATTGGTGAACAGATTGTAGAAGTTGAATTGAGTGTCAGGAAAGCATGAACAAAGGTATGATCTTTCTTGATTTAAAGAATCTTGAAATAGAGTTTCTTGAAAACCCATGAACAAAGGTATGATCTTTCTTGATTCATCATATGTTTTGTCTGAAATTATAAGGTTGGAATCTTGGCAAGTGCTACAAAATGAGACTTCCAAAAGGAGTTCCAACCTCTGACATAAACAAAGTTGTAACCAGAAAAAATACGAACCGAACTATGAATTTGGATTGGTTTGGTTTTCGGTTCCACAAATCTTGCTTATTCAGATAACTGAACCGATTCGGTTATACACAATTGTAATCGGGATCGGTTTGGTTTTAGTTTATGTCAAATAACAAAAGACTATCCTGTTGTGCCACTTTTTAAATTTTTTGATTTTTTTTTTGATTTTTTTTTTTGTTTTAGTCAAGATTGGTTAGGATGGGTTTTAAAATACCCATATAAATTTTAACATGGGTCAGGATGGGTTTAGATGACAAATGTATAATTGTTATAGAGTGTATGATGGGCATCCCACGTATTATGAAGCAGATGACAAATGTATAATTTTTTTTACCTTTTTTGTTTTTATTTTATTTATGGTTTTGGGGTTTTTTTTATCTAACGATCAGAATTCACATTTGCAGCAACGTTTTGGGGATCGATAAAGGAAGATTGTGCAGCAATTAATCCTCCCAGTGGTTGTCAAGGTACATATTCTGGTTAGAGGTGCACAAAACGGGTCCGGGTTTGGTCAACGCGGGTCAAAACCAGTTGTGGTGAACCGGGTTGGGTACGTAAGCAGGTTTTGGAGAGGGACGTGATCGGTTCGGCTCCGGGTTTTTTTAACTGGTTCGGGTTGTAGGTTTGAAAAAAAACCGGAAACCGAACCGTATCTGTAACAGAAAAAATACGAACCGAACTATGAATTTGGATTGGTTTGGTTTTCGGTTCCACAAATCTTGCATATTCAGATAACTGAACCGATTCGGTTAGACACAATTGTAATCGGGATCGGTTTCGTTTCAGTTTATGTCAAATAACGAAAGACTATCCTGTTGTGCCATTTTTTTAATTTTTTGATTTTTAATTTTTTTTATTTAGTCAAGATGGGTTTTAAAATACCCATCTAAATTTTAACATGGTTCAGGATGGGTTTGGATGACAAATGTATAATTTTCTTGGAGTGTATGACGGGCATCACACGTGAATTCGTTGTTTATGGAGTGTATGATGGGCATGTGAACTTTGTGTTTATTCTGAGTGAAGTAGATACAGTTTCAAATCAGCTTTACCATTATGCCTGCGGTTTGTTTCAGACGTTTGGGGTTGGAAGAGTACCTAAATGGTAGTCGTATCGATGATGATGTTTAGTTAGTGAAGTGGTTAGTCAGTGTAAGTATCATTCCACATTCATCATGAAGACCTCCATGCCCTCTTAAACAAAAAAAAACATAGAGTAGCACCACTGTTCGTTCGTCTTTTTCGTTATTATGCTGGTAAGAAGTGGTGGATGTAAAAATATTGGTACCATATAAACTTTTTCTCTTAAAAAGTTAAAAATTTTGGTTCTGTTGTTACTACTTCATAGGCTGGGCTGATAAAATTCACGGGCTCACACTTCAGGCTGATGGGCCTCATCATGTTCAGACCCTGCATGAACCGATCGGTGTTGCGGGCCAAATCATTCCATGGAACTTCCCTCTTCTAATGTATTCTTGGAAGGTTGGGCCTGCTTTAGCATGTGGCAATACGGTGGTACTTAAAACCGCTGAACAGATGCCATTGTCTGCCCTCTATGTGTCAAAGCTTTTCCATGTGGTAATATTCATATAATTTTATTAGTCAACATCAATATTTGGGTCCAGTAAGGCCCATTTAGTAATGTTTATCCTCATCTTGATTAACAGGCAGGACTTCCTCCTGGTGTGTTGAATATTGTGTCGGGTTATGGCCCAAGTGCTGGTGCTGCTCTTGCTAGCCATATGGATGTCGATAAGGTTGGTTCAAGGATTATTGAATCATATTTATGATATACATCAATGTTAAACTTTTTGAATAAACTTTACGTAGCTTGCTTTCACTGGATCCACTAACACGGGTCAAATCGTTCTCAGCCTGGCTGCGAAAAGCAATTTAAAACCAGTGACGTTAGAACTTGGTGGGAAATCACCGTTCATCGTGTGTGAGGATGCCAATGTTGATGAAGCTGTTGATCTGGCACATGATGCTCTGTTCTTCAATCAGGTTTACTTAATGGCGTCTTGAGTTTGTATAGTATCTTAGAGGTAAACCATAAAAATCATGATTTGGTATTATTTGCAGGGTCAATGTTGTTGTGCCGGATCACGTACATTTGTACATGAATGTGTCTACGATGAGTTTGTAGAGAAAGCAAAGGCCCGCGCTTTAAAACGTGTGGTTGGCGATCCCTTTAGAAAGGGTGTTGAACAAGGTCCTCAGGTATTGCATGTTAATAATTAATTAATTACCCAATAACATAAAAAGATATACAAATTTAATATTTTTGTGATTGTTGTTTACACTGCAGGTTGATTCTGAACAATTTGATAAGATCTTGAAGTATATAGATCTGGGGTTGACGGTGGTGCTATTCTAGAAACCGGAGGCCAAAGATTTGGCTCTAATGGATATTATATCCAACCAACTGTTTTCTCAAATGTTCAGGTAACAATTTCAAGTTTCAACCACCACAAGAACAAAAACCGATGTTTTTTATTTCATTTTAATCAAATATAGATAATATGCTTCTCCTTATTCCAAGCAGGATGACATGCTAATAGCAACAGATGAAATCTTTGGACCAGTATAGACAATTCTGAAATTCAAGTAAGCTATACATGAAGCATCCCTGATAATTATCTTTTATTTTCATTGGCATTTATTAATTGGTTTATTGTAAAATAGGGATATCAATGAGGTGATTCGAAGGGCAAATGCAACTCATTTTGAACTAGCTGCTGGTGTTTTTACACAAAATCTTGATACTGCTAATATATTAACCCGAGCATTAAAAGCAGGAACCGTGTGGATCAACTGTTTTGATGTATTTGATGTTGCGATTCCGTTTGGTGGTTACAAGATGAGTGGGCATGGTAGAGAAAAGGGAATTTACAGTCTCAATAACTACCTGCAAGTTAAAGCGGTTGTTACACATCTCAAGAATCCAGCTTGGCTTTAGTTCTCAGTTTCTATCTTCATATCATGTGTTGTCTTATCTTTATAAATATCAAGGAGATTTTAATAATTATGTTATCTTATGTGCCAGACAATGGAATATCAAGGAGATTTTAATAAAAAACATAGGGTGCAATTTCTTAAGATGCTGATTAGTTCATATGTTTCGTTGGATCTTTTCCACTAATTTTCAATCAATTTCGATGTGCCATATGTAAGTTTTCCAAACGTTTATAACCCTTTTATGATTCATTTGTTTTAAAAAAGTTAGTTTTTTTTTAGTACAAAGTAGTTTAGACAAATGAATCATAAGCAATATTTTTTTTATCTTTTTTTAGTAAAGTATGTGTTGACCATGAAAAAAAGGCAATCTAGCAGGTTTGGATACGCAGATCTAAGTTATAGTTCATCGATGAGAGTTTTTCTTTCTTCCATTTAAAATCACTCATAAATGTTACTTTGTTATGTTGAAAAAGATAGGAATGTTAGTTTAAAGTTAAAAAATGGTGTTTGAATGGGTTTGGAATGTGAATGGAGGATTAACAGCCATTTCATGTGTCCATTGCAGTTATGGGATGCTTGATCTTATAGAGGGGTCATTGGTTTGTGGTAAAGTTGCTTGGATGGTATATCTGGTATAAATATCTTATAATTTCATTTCTCTCAAGTTGTCTTATTTAGTTTCTAATGTGGGCAGAGCTTGCAGAGTAAACATGGCTCTAATGCGTCAAGGATGGTCCAGTGGATGAGAAAAATTATGTATCTACGAGAGCCATAGCTACAATACGGCATATAAATTGCGGATTAGGATCAAATACAAAGGATCCCAATTGTAAGAAGTGTAAGAATGATTTATAGAGTGACAAGTGTCCAATAACTTAAAAACGCCAATAACTTAAAAAAGCCCACTACAAAAAAAAAAAAAAAAAAAAAAAACATCCACCACCACCAAAAACCTAACACCCCCCCCCCCCCCCCATCACCCACCCCCCCCAAACAGTATTAAACAAATTTGCATCATCATGTATCACGAGATATTAAATTATTTGTCTCATTGTATTTTATTAATTTATTATTACTTGAACGGTCATTTAATTCAAACGATTAGTTCAATAAATTAAAGTTACTCATTTGTGTTTTAGTCCACCCGCGAACCTCGCGGGTTCTTAAACTAGTAACCTTATAAAATAGAATCAAGTTTGAAAATGAAAGCTATGATATTTTTCCCCATTAGCCTCTAGCTTTGGTTGCCTACGTGATATATTATCGAATAAGTTATGTGAAATCTTTAAAAAAAAAAAAAGAATAAGTTATGTGAAAATTTGGGTACTAGCTAATCACAGCTTGCATACAGCTATAAAAAAAGTGATAATACAAATACCTATTTTATATTCATATTTAATATATTAATTATATAGAAAATAAGAAATATATATTGAAAGTAAGGGTGGCAAAATCGGTGTGTTGGACAGTTTTGGGTAACGGGTTATAATGAGTATGGGTTAGGATGGGTTTTGGTTAGGATAGATTTATTAAGAAATGGGTTAGGATGGGTTTAGATCAATATGGGTTTTTATCAAGATGGATTTGGGCATGATAGGCTAAAAATATAAATAAATAAAAAAATAAAAAAACTTTAAAAATAAAAAAACTTCTAAAAAAGTCTAAAAAAATCTAGAAAATAAAAAAAATCTAACAATTCTAAAAAATAAAATAAAAAATTCTAAAATATCTCAAAAATTCAAAAAAAAATCTAAAAATTCTAAAAAATCCTAAAAAATAAAACAAATCGAAAAAATTGTATCCAATTCAAAAAATTTTAAACAGTCAAAAAAATTCTAAAAAATCAAATAAATTATAAAAAATTCTAAAAATAAAAAAAAATCTTAAAAAATAAAAAAAATCATAAAAATTCTAAAAAATCCAAAAATTTTGAAAAAATAAAAAGAAATAAAAAAATCTAAAAAATTCAAAAAAATCATATAAATTCAAAAAAATAATAAAAATTCTAGAAAATCCAAAAAATTCTAAAATATAAAAAACTCTAAAAAATCCAAAAAAATTTTTTTTAGGGTTTTTTGGATTTTTTTTATTTTTTAGAATTTCTATAATTTTTTCGAACTTTTGACTTTTTTAGAATTTTATTGATTTTTTTGGATTTTTTAGTTTTTTTATTTTTAGAATGTTTTTCATTTTTTAGAAATTTTTATTTTTTTTTATTTTTTTGAATTTATTTTTAAATTTCTTGGATTATTTAGAATTTTTTGGGATTTTTTAGAATTTTTTTATAGTTTTTTTTTATTTTTTAGATTTGTATTGATTTTTTAGAATTTTTATGATTTTTTAAATTTTTTGATTTTTTTTTGATTTTTTAGAATTTCTTGGATTTTTTAGATTTTTATTATTTTTTAGAATATTTTTGATTGTTTAGAATTTTTATTGTTTTTTTTATTTTCTAGATTTTTTTATTTATTAAAAATTCTTGGATTATTTAAAATTTTTAGGATTTTTTAGGATTTTTTTTTATTTTTTTCGAATGTTTTAGGATTTTTAGAATTTTTTAGAGTTTTTTTTTTATTTTTTAGAATTTTTCTGATCTTTTATTTTTTTTTTTATTTTTTTAGAATTTCTTAGAATTTTTTTTGGTTTTTTAGAATTTTTTTACTTTTAATTTTTTTTTATTCCACCGACTCGGAGCAGAAGCGGTAGAATGGAGGTTGTCGGATGGTGGTGATTTGGGTGATTTAGACGTGGGAGATAAGAAAAAGAAGAATGCGCAGTTTTAGACTTTTAGGGTTAGTTTACTCAGAAAACTTATCCTGACCCACATGTTATTTTGTTACTTTTTAAAGTTACCTATCTTGACGCATTTAACAATTCTTATTAACCAAACTTAATCTATCTACTAGATAAATAATACCCATCATAACCCAAAGTTGAATGTATGTATTGATTTTGTCACCCTAATAGAAAGTACATATGTTCTGATCCAACCGATTAATAAGTTTATTAAATACAAAAGCAAACTCATTAACTTCCAGAATTTAGAATACAAGATTTTAAGAAAATGTTGTCACTTTCATTGATATTAATTAATATTATATTTGTAATCCAAGTATCTTAAGCAAGACAAGCAAACATTCACCAAAATTGGTGGGTAAGCCAAAAAAAAAGCCAAATTCCCTTTCTTTGTTTCTTTTAAAACGTTATATTATTATAGACTACTCATATTATATTAACAATGATTCCAACCTCATTGATCATCAAACTCATTTACCTATTCGTTAGTCACACCATAAACAATTTAAATAAGTATACATATGGCTAATTGTAAAATAGGGAGCGTTCAATTGAAAACCACTAATTAGAGTGAAAACTCGAAAACTAACTAAAAAATCTTAAAAAACATACCAATTTTTTTTATTTTCTTATAAATTTGTGCTACTTTTTATATATAAAAAAAACTTTAAAAAAATTGTATTGCACATGTGCAATAATACACATGTGTAGTACTATAATGCATATGTGCAGTACATTTTTTAAGTTTTTTTATATATAAAAAGTAACGAAAATTTATAAAAAAAAATTGACATATTTTTTAGACTTTTTTAGTTAATTTTCGAGTTTTCACTCTAATTAGTGGTTTCAATTGAACCCTCCCCTTATAAAATAAGCTACTAAGCTTATCATGTCATGTTAACAATATAATAAAGATTAACTTTAAAATAAACAAAATATAAAAAATAGAGCAGTAAATGAGAATTTAAAAGAACGAAAGATAAAAAGAATTACCAAATTGGAAAATTCGATCAAACCACCAAGTCAAAATTCCTGGCACCGTTTTTTATTTTATTATTATTTAAACAAAATTTAACTAAATAAAAATTAAATTTTTCTAAAGTTCCTTTTTCTATCTGTTAAATAATCATATAACCAGTGAAATTCCCCGCGCAGCGAGGCGGGGAATTCGAACGTTATCGATTCGTTTTGTTTTGTAACGGGATAAGCACGATACCCGTTTAGTTCGTTACTTACCGGTGTTTTACCCGTAAATACCGGTACCATACCGGTTGGTTATCAAAAATATAAATTTAGAAGCACAGAAAACAACGTAAAAGTGAAAAAAGAAGAAGGAATAAATCACGGAAAAATTATTAAGAATAATAGATACTCAAACTTTTATTTAGCAACAGGTAATAAAAAAATTTCTTTCCCATGAAGGGCATCGAACCCGAGACACTCACTATATTTGAATGTTGATACAACTAACTGAATTGCGAAGTTTTTCTTAATAGTTTCGCGCAATAAAAACTATAATATATATACATAAAGCGGAAAAGGAGAAAAAAAAAGAAACAGCAAAGCAAAGAAAAACGATGGCAAAAATGTAAATTTAAATTGAGGGCAAAATCGTAATTTGGCTGGAAGGAGAAAAATAAAACTAATTACAAAACTGTAAATCTAAATGGGGCAAAATCGTAATTTTAAACCGCGGGCAAAGTTGTAATTTTTAGTTGTGGGTAAAAACATAATTTTATTTTGAACTCGAGGTAAAAACGTAATTTTGAACTGATGGCAAAATCGTAATTTTAAAGCGGGGATAAAATCGTAAATTTGTTGGGCCAATGGGGGAGTTCCAGGCAGTTGCCTCGCACTATGACCCCATCTTGTGTCTGTACTTATACACTGGGGGCAAAATCGTACTTGTGAGGAGGAAAACAAAACTAATGGCAAAAATTTAAATTTAAATGGTGTAAAATCGTAAATTTGAACCCAGTACAAAATTGTAATTTTTCACTGGTAGCAAAAGCATAATTTTATTTTGAACTGGAGGTAAAAACGAAATTTTAAACTGATGGCAAAATCATAATTTTAAAGCGGGGCAAAATCGTAATTTGACTGGGAAAGCAAGCAAAACCGATGACAAAAATGTAAATTTAAATTGAGGACAAAATCGTAACTTACCTGAGAGGAAGAAAACAAAACTAAAGGCGAAACTGTAAATTTAAAGAGGGCAAAATCGTATTTTTGAACCGAGGGCAAAAGTGTAATTTCTTAGAGGGCAAAAGCATAATTTTATTTTAAACCGGAGGTAAAAGCGTAATTTTAAACCGATGGCAAAATCATAAATTTAAAGCGGGACAAAATCGTAAATTAATTTGTACTCAATTTCACACTTAAAGACGTATTTGTAAATTCGATATTTAAAATAATATATATGTACTGTTCATCACACTTCGTAAATGTTATAGAGTAAATATAATTAACTTTTTATTTTATATCTCAACTTTTATTTTCTGTTATTGTTTAACTAACTTTTTAATTATTATAGTTAATTTGGACATGTCACGGGTTTTAAACGATTTCAAATAACGATCTTTTTAGAATACAACTTGCGTCACTCACATATGTTACACTTCTAACAAGTATATGTTTGTTAAATCGAGTTTCAATCTATTTAATGAGACTTAATCTACGGCTTAGAAGAAAAAACAAATTGATAATTTGTTCTATTCACGATAAACGTTGTAATTACCATCCAATGAAGCTTATGAATTGTGGCCTCCGTCCACTCTTATTTTGTCCTTTATAATCTGTACAAGGCAGTCAAGCTCCAAGTAGTCAAATTCTCCAACATTGATATTAACTTAGATATGAGATTTGTTTTAAACATAGTTTCTACTTTATTTAAATATTATTTAAGAGTTGGTTAGACAAAAATGGTAGTTAATTTCAACATTTAGGCATTCTATTAAAAAATATTCCTTACATAACTAGTAAAATTGTGACGTGACATCAGTTTGGTTGAAAAGTGTGCCGCATGCTACAAATAATTTGATCGGTTAAAGCATGTTACTTACAATGGAACGTATATATGGGATCATACACACTTTTTATAAAATAAAGTTTGTTAACATGTATCATTTAACTCTAAAGCATGTTACTTACAATGGAATGTCTTATTCACGCACACATGTATCATTTAACTCTAAAGTTTGTTAACAAGCACAAAAGTCACTTGTATAAACATATAAAACATAGATTAAATTACAAGTTTTGTTCTTTGTGTTTACATCATCTTGCAGACAGTGTCCTTTAGCGCAAAAGTTGACAAGTTCTGTATTTAATGTTCCAAATTCTTGCAAGTTCTATCCTTTAGGCCAAAGCCAATTAGATTTTTTGGTTAAGTCTTATCACCCAAATGCATTTTTGTATTTTTACCCCATTTATTTAATACTATTTAAAAAATAAAACAAAATAATTTGAAATATTATTATTATTATTATTATTATTATTATTATTATTATTATTATTATATAACCTCCATCATAACCACCCTCCACCACCATCACCACCACCCTCCACCACCGTCACCACCACCCTAATAATACATCAACCATACCTTATGATACATTTACTCCAAATCAACACCCCCAAAAATCCCTAAGAACCAAAAATACCCAAAACCCCAAAAATATTCCAGCATCGAGTCTCCGGCGACCACCACTTGATTTTGACGAGTCTCGTTGACCTCTAAGTCAACAGATAACTACAAGGTACAATTGATAAATCAGAATGCTAATTTATATATGTATTAATTTCTATCACAATAAGAAACATAATGTTCTTTGCTTATTGTTTTAGCCACAAAACTTTTCAAACTCTTTTTGTGTTTTTGTTTTGTTTTTAGTTTTGTAACAACACTTTGATTCTATTATATATTTGCCATAAAAGTTAGACGAGTTTAGTCTTTTTTATTAGTTTTTGTTCTATACTTTTTCGTGGATTTGGTCATCGTTTGGTTGCTATTTAGCACGATTTTTAGTGGTCACATTTGGTCCCTCAGGTTTTCTGTTCTTTCGTTCAATTACTATTTAGCACGATGCTTGATAGTCACATTTAGTCCCTCGGTTTTTTTACTCAATCGGCTTTCTAATATGTGTCGGTATAAATTCGTATTCATCTACTTTTTACGTCACATGGTGTTAAAAAACTCATCATCATCATCATCATACTCAGTAAATCTCACCAATAGCAAAGCTAAGGTAGGGTCTAAGGAGGGTAAGATGTAGACAGCCTTACCTCTAACCCGTAGGAATAGAGAGACTGCTTCCAGTGAGACCCCCGGCTCGATAATAGTTTTGCATCAAGCCTTGGACATAAGGCACATAACACTCAGCAATTGAGACAACTGCCGATTAGTGCATGTACCCTCTGTCTTTCGGCTATCAATGTCACCACATGATGCATGATTAACCATCCCCCTCTTTCAACGTTATCTTCACCAAATTAGTAAAATAACGTTAAAATTAGTGCACTTTCACTTTTTCCCCCCGAGCGCCCACACATATATACATTATATGCGCATACCGCAAGCAGAGCGTATGGTTTTTTTTTTTTATGGTAAAAAACTGTGTTTTTATTTTACCTTTTTTCCCGGTTTTGATCATCATTGGGTTGTTACTTAGCACGATTTTACACCCCACAACACTGGGAGTTTTTCAAACTCTTTCTGTTGTTTTGTTTTGTTTTTAGTTTTGTAACAACACTTTTATTCTATTATATATTTTTCATAAAAGTTAGACGAGTTTAGTCTTTTTTATTAGTTTTTGTTCTATATTTTTTCGTGGATTTGATCATCGTTTGGTTGCTATTTAGCACGATTTTTAGTGGTCACATTTGGTCCCTCAGGTTTTTTGTTCTTTCGTTCAATTACTATTTAGCATGATGTTTGATAGTCACATTTAGTCCCTCGGTTTTTTTACTCAATCGGCTTTCTAATATGTGTCGGTATAAATTCAAATTCATCTACTTTTTACGTCACATGGTGTTAAAAAACTGTGTTTTTATTTTACCTTTTTCCCCGGTTTTGATCATCATTCGGTTGTTACTTAGCATGATTTTACACCCCACAACGCTGAGAGCATAAGACTAGTTAATAGTAAACAAACATGCTTTAATAATAAAATAATAATAACTAAGAGCAAAAACCAACCTTGTTAGCAAGCTCCGAGGCTTCCAATGTTTTCGATGGATCGTAAATTATTCAGCAAATCGGCATCTTCTATTGCATAATTAGTAAAGGGAATCCACTTCTTATCATTTAAATTCACTATAAATAAATTTATAAACCCTAGAAGTTAAAAGAAACTAATGAAGCTGTTGAATAAAGATAGAACACTAAGAGACAAGTTAGGAAACAGAGGATATGATTTGCAGCAATCGCCCATAACACTAATTCCACCGCCGCACCTAACCCACCACCACAACCACCCCTTCACCCACCGCTGCACCTAACCCGCCACCATAACTACCCTAACCGACCAACACATGCAATCACACCACAACAGGTACCTCCACCACATTCATCCACCCTGTACCGCCGTAGTTGTCACACACCACCTGCAATCGCCTAGAAAAGCCACCTCCACCTATTGTTAGAGAGAGAGAAGAGATAGAGAGAGGGTTTCAGATTAGATAGAGAGGAGTAGGGCTGTAAACGAACCGAACGAACACGAACGAGGCCTTGTTCGTGTTCGTTCGTTAAGGAAATAAATGTGTTCACGAACGGTTCATGAACACTTACCGAACAAGATTTTATGTTCGTGTTCGTTCATTAAGGAAATGAGCGTGTTCAAGAACGGTTCACGAACACAACCGAACAAAAATAAATTTGGCGAACACTAGAACTTGAATCCCTTATTATGGAACGGAGGTAGATCATATTCGTCGATGTAAATAATGAGAAAAGAAAAGGAAATGGTGCATAAACAAGGTGAAAGAGGGTTTCCTAGTTTAATTGTTAGGGTAATGATAAAAATAAAAGTTTAATAGTATAAAAAGTATAGATAAAATATATAAAAGTATAAAAATCTTTAATTAAAACACGAACATACGAACATAAACGAACGCAAATGAACGAATGTTCACGAACACCTTACCGAACGTTCACGAACACAATTGAACGAATGAGACCTTTGTTCATGTTCGTTCATTTAACTAATCGAACGGAATTTCTTGTTCATGTTCGTTCGTTCGTTCGTTTATTAAACGAACGAACATAAACAAACTTCCCGCCGAATGGTTCACAAACTGTTCGCTGAACGTTCGGTTCGTTTACAGCCCTAGAGAGGAGAGAGTGTGTGTGTTTATATATTGTTTTATTTTTAAATTTTGTACAAAATTGTCCCTTAATAAAAGTTTTTTACAAAATAGCCCCTTGGAAGATGAAATCATAAAAATGCCCTCATGTGAAAGGCACATGACCATAGTTAACCAAAAAATCTAACTGGGTTTGGCCTAAAGGATAGAACATGCAAGATTTTAAAACATTAAGTACAGAACTTGTCAAGTTTTACGCTAAAGGACACCGCCTGCAAAACGATGTAAACATAAAGGACAAAACTTGTAATTTACTCTAAAACAGATTAACAACATGGCCGGCCTATATGGTGAGCCGCATGGGGGACCGAACATGTTTTAAACAAATAATGGCATTCACAATGTCAACTAATCTATCTAATCATCGTATCGTATGCAGAAGATCAATTGACAACTCACAGTATGATTACATTTAATCTAAGTACTTCAACAAAATGCGTGTAATTTGAAAAGCTTACTACTCTACCCGAATTTAGAGAAATGTATTATATACAAGTTACGAAATGACATATAAATCAGCATAAAAATACAATTTTGATACACACACGCGTGTGCTCGTGCGCGCACACATGCAAAAGCACCACATACGTAGCAAAGGCAAAACATATTAATCTTCACTTTTCAAATCATCATATGTGACTTCAAGTTATTCTTCCTCGTCGTTAGCACCTCCCTAGGTTCGTTGACCTCATCGCTAGCATCCTCACCTTTATAGATACTAACTTTGAGCACTTCTCTTGTGAGAGGACAAATGAGTTCGGTATCTATCACACCCCCAAAATACCACATGCGGAAACCACGCTAGGCGTGTGACGTACCAGAATCCAGCCACCAATCATATTGAACTAATAACAAGATATTATATAAAAGTTCCCATATATTACGTGAAAGTATTCTCAAAACATAACTTAAAGTTTAACATGTTCAGAGGAAGCATAAAGTAAATCATTGTTCAAATGTTCAAAAACAAATGTATGAAAACCATTAAGCTTTTCACGTGTTTCCAAGAGGCTTGACCTATGACCACTCCAGCAATCCCAGACAGCAAGTTCCTTAACCAAAGAATCTAACGACCTGCGAGCATGCAACAAGTGTATCAGCACAAAGCTGGCGAGTTCACAGTTTTACAAAACGTTTAGTTACCAAGTGTTTAGTTCAGTTTAACAACAATGTTGATAATAACTCGAGTACCGCAAGAGGCCGTCAGTTTGTTTGCCCGTCCCCAATGCCCCTGTTAAAACATTGGTCGTGATTTAAGGTCATTAGTTCATGCCCGTCCTCTCAGGTAGGGTGTGAGGTTGCCAAGCCTAATAGCCTTATCAACTAATAGCCCGTTCCCTCTCAGGTAACTAATTTGGTATAAGATTGGACTTAAGGTGATAGGTGTGAGTGTATTATCCAACATCCCAGTTTTAACCCAAAAAAGACGTATTCCTCTCAGGAATACCCGTTTGATTGTCCCACCCACCAGGACGCATGCTCTAGAGCAGTGAACTCACCTTAGATTTGCTTGGTAAATTAAGTTATGTGTTCCAAGTTGTCAACCAAGTCCTAATGTGATTACCAAAGTTAATCAGTTTCGTTCTCAGGAAATACACACATTGTTGTCACACATCACGTATAACATACCGCATACAGTTTACTTAAACACATAGCACATCGGTTCACATTGTTCAGCCCAATTGAATAAACACAAGTCCAAATAATGCACGACCTGTTTCAAGTGTGCGGCCCACTGTATTCCCGTGGCCCAATTTGGTTTCAAAAATGACCATCAGGACCATGAGGTCTCGAATCGCAACCTCTAAGGTCTCGAGTCGCAACCGGCGATCTCGAGTGACGAATACAATTATCGAGACCACGAGGTCTCGAGTCAGGTCTCTAGTCAAAACCGGACCCGCAATCAGGTTGGTCTCGAGTTCCGTCGTTTGGTGATGTTTGGTCTCGAGTCGGAACCATGAAGTCTCGACTCGCAACCTCAGTCGAGACCATGAAAATGTAACTGATTACCTTTTTAATTGCCCATTATTCTCGTAACAAAAGTTAGCAATTTTGGCAGGTTTCAATCAGATCAAACCACATAATTTTGCAATTATCACACACGTTCATAACAACCCTAAATGTCGTCGTTCATCTAAACCACAAGGCCACAACAGTTTCATCGATTCCATGTACTTAATCATATCAATTATCAACAAGCATGCATCATCATTCCATCCCAGTTCTCATGCATCGAATACACAACAGTAATCATTGATCATGTACCTAATTATAATTTGTCATGCCATACAACCCTAATAATTATCAACAATCATTATCAGTTTCCAACATCAAGTTGAATCAAACACATCAGGATTTTTCCAAAACAGTTTATCAGTTCATCATAACTAAAACCAATAAACAACCAAATCAACAAGAACACAGCCGCACACGTTTCAAAGAGACTTGCATCGATACATATACACATATCTTAAATCATCAAGAATTGCTAACTAGGAACAAGGGATGTCATACTAACCAGACAATCGAAGCGAGAAGAATAGGGATAGTTAGCACGAGAGGGGAAGAAGGTTGCGACTGAGTTAGGTCTCCTTCCTGTTGTCATCCAAGAGAGTGTAGGGTTTGTTGTGTTTGTGTGTTGCAAACATCATGGGAACCGCACATGTATGTGTGCACCCCATCTAGAAGGAGTTTGGGCTCCGTTTTGGCTCAAAGAAGCTGGGCCGAGAGCCAAGAGAGGTGTGCGGACCCAAGAGTGGTGTACGACCCAAAATCCATAATCACTTATAATAGTTAGAACACTTTAATTAATTCACTAAACGTACACATAAATACAACGGAAATCGGAACGCGAAAGAAAATGATATGCAGGAAAAGACCTTGGAATTTCGGGTAGTCACAATATCCTCATTCATTGTTTTAGATGTTTACTAGCATCCTCACCTTTATCAATACTAACTTTGAGCACTTCTCTTGTGACAGGACAAACGAGTTCAGTATCCTAATTCATTGTTGTAGATGTTTACTGGTTTACCATTTCGTTGATTTGAAAAAGTTGTTCTTCATCTAAATTATCATCATCCGCAACTTCGTTAACACACCGTGTAGTAGCTCATATACCATATTGGTTTCTGTTGATCAATTTTGTTTAAACATAATGGAAAACATAAAGAAATACATGTGATATTAGCCAAGACAGCAGAGAATCCAGTAAGAGATGCAGCCATTGAGTTTAACATACTTGTCAGTATGATCTGGTTCCTCCTTAGGGTGTATGATTATGATGGTGAGACCGAACTCTAGGGAGGAATTCGGATTGATTATGGATAGAGAGGTGGAACGATTTTGATGATGTTATGGTAGTCCAAGTTGTGTAACCTTTAACCTCTCTAATAATCTCCCTATATATACACCCAAGAGGAAACCTAATTAGTAAATTAGGGTAATATGCTCCATCAACAATTACCAACTAATTATTTAATAGGTTTAATATATATTCATCTTATATAATATAAATGATTATAATGGCTACCATATTAAATATCATATTATAATATATTTAATCATTCTCCAACTTAGCCGAGTAGTCATTTATCGTGAGTATTAGATAAGCCTGATCAGGAGTTAACACTCATTTTAGCTTTAAACCAAGAACCGTAGCAGAGAAATACAGCCATTGAATCATCATTCGACTCAGGACCCCCATTAGTCATACTATAGCTGATATTCGTTAAATTATACATATTTAAGTCCCCCATTTTACTTCCTTTTTATGCATTTTTACCAAAACTTCGTTGTTTAGGTACCAAATCAGATGCTTTTCCATTTCCAGGTCTTAAACAGTGTGCCAAAGACAAAGTTGGAGAAAACAGGGTGATTTAAGGACGTTTCTGATGAATTCTGCAGATTCTGATGAACTTCCATATGTTGCACAGCCGTGCACCCCAACTGCACGCCCATGCATGTCCTACGACGCCGGAATCACTGCTAGTGCAGAAGCCAGTGCCACTGATTCCTCGGAACGCACGACTGTGCGCCCCAAGAGCATTCCCGTGCACTACCTGAACCTCAATTTCTGATGAACTTCGAGGCATTGCACTGTCGTGCAACCAAAGTGCACGCCCGTGCACATCTGAGTGTCAGAAGTCAACTTCTCCACTAGTCAACTTGTCTGACCCAACGAAAACTAACGTCACCCAACAATCGTTGATGCACGCCCGTGCACTTTAAAGTGCACGGCCGTGCCAATCTGAAAATTGCCTATGAAACAGAGCATTCGCTACTGATCAAAATGTTGGGTTTTTCTCCAAGTTTATGGGTGATTTCTGAGGTCTGAGACCCTTCTGTTCTGACCGATTTCATGCCTCAAGATTGAATAGAAGCTTAACCAATCCAATCCATCAAATCCTTGCTTGTTTATGGTTTGATTTCTTGTTCTTAACATGTATTTCTGATCATAATCTTGAAGTATTGAACTGATGTTATGTTTATGTATTTGTGTAATATTATTAATGAACTTGTTTCATGAATGATCTTTAGTTTATAATCTCATTTGTATGAATCTTTAGCAACTTTTTCATGCTTGAATCTTCATGATCATATGATGAATGTTTCAATGAAAGGATGGACATATGGATGTGGCTTCACAGAGGGATGGTTAAAACTGGTTGAAGAAGTTCCTTTATAGCTTGGATCTCTCTTGGTTTTTTACCATGACTGGCCCTAAAACATTTGAGCTTTCTGTTTTCCATCCCGAAACCGGCACCGAATTTTTTTTCAACAAGGCTAAGGTGGTTGTTTTGGATGATTCTGTTTATGGGGATGAAGGCTTTGACATATTGATTATGGTATAAAAATTTAATATTAATATACATTTGTTTGATAATATGGCGTTGATAACTTTTTATTATATTATGATAATAACTATTGAATGTTTTCTTGTAGTCTACACACAAAGAAGTTCTGGATTCTGGCAAAGCTGATTTAGACGAAGTTAAGATCGGAGCTATGGTTGGTGATCCTACACAACTTCAGAGTTATGAGGATATTTTTAATGTATATATAGACACATAATATTTACTCATTATTATACTTTAAAATACGATTTCTTATATATGTAGTCTACTGAAGAAACAGTGGTTCGAATGACCGGAATCAATCAGACCAGGGGTTTAGTTCTGCATAAAAGGGTTGGTCCTCTTGTTTGATTCGGGGTTTAACTGAGCTTCTTCTCCGACGATATCTGCAAAACAGACAACCGTTAGACTCGCCATGGGGAGAATGGGGGTTCTCTCCGTGACCACCCTCCGGCGTGAGAATAAGTACAGATCTCAATGAAGAAGAAGAAGAAGAAGAAGTGAGAGTGAAGTGAATGTAACTTGAGAGATTATACCTGACTTGTCTTATGTATAGCTGGATTTGGGCGGGAAAGTTTGTTGATGGAGATAGTGACTGAAAGCATTTTCCGTAAGCGGTTATGCCCTTTTCCGTTGATCACTAACGTCACGTCCATGCACACGGATCGTGAGCGTGATCGACTGCTGGGGAGGTGCCACGTGGAAAGTGGGTTTATGTGGATCCTCCTCCAAGTTAGTTCCATCGTTGTGACTTAGATGAACACTTAGGATCATGCCACGTTACCATTCGGTTGTAACCGAATGGTTGTGCACGATGAGGTCTTCTAGAAGGTTTACAGCTATAACCCTTTATGCCTTTGCCACATGTCAATTCTATTATAGCAGAAAAGTCACTTTTGCTTAAGTCTTGGCTCCAAGCGCGCAGAGATGTTTTAGGATCTTGTTTCAAGTCTAACTGTTCTCTTGCATGAGCCTGCGCAAGGGTGCTAGATTAGTTTACCTTCTCTCCGGCGCGCTGATATCGAAGATTCTTTTCTTCTATGTTTTTGTTTAGAACTGGTGCGCAGCCGCGCAGGGTTCCTTTAAAGATGTTTATTGTGATGAGGTTGTGGTGTGGTCCAATACGCCTGCGCAAGGTTTTTGGGACCATACCCCTTCAAGTCCCCCCAGTCCAGTGTTGCTCTTATGCAAGTAAGTGGAGTACTGGACTATATAAAATTAAGTGTGCGCTTTTTGCTTTGTGAAGTTTTGGCGCGAAATATGGAGAATCTTCTTGTAGAAGATACTTTATCTTTGAGTTGAAATGTTCATTATGCTACAGTGAATGTTTGTCAGCGTGTGTTGATTTGGTCGTCAACGTGACGTGGACCTTGTGTGTCATATGCTGGAAGACGAATAGGTGTTTGACTGATCGCCTTCCTACTCATACTGTAGCTTGTGGGAATGTGTGTAAGCATTTGATGATGTCAGAGATTATTTAATGAAATCCATGATTACTGTAACATCGTCGCTCAGAAGGTGGCGATTTGACGTTAATCATTATGATTTCTTACACCTCGTTTAATTTTGCTTTTGTAAGCTTGTTTAGCCTTTATATATATATCGGTTTCTTTTACCCGCTTTGGTAAGTACAATCATGAGTCGCAAATACCGTTTATAGAAGGTTTCTGAAATCTTGAAGACCCTTGATGCTGCTGATGCCATGGTCCATCTTGGAGATCAAGTGCCGGATAAGGCTACCGGAAGTGGAAGGTTTGTCGATACCGTACCTTATATGAGATCAACAGGTAGCAAAGATGACGTCTTTTCCATTACCGGGGTTGATGGTGTTGCAGGTGCTAAGTTATTGTCAGCAGATGCCTTGATGCGAGTTTTTCCGTCTAACCGGAGGAGTCGATGTAAGATGGTGTACAAACGGCGTCACAGTGATCACCGTTGTGCGAATCCGACCAAAGCCCAGATGATGACGTCTGCTGTGGATGGTAAGGAGAATGATAACGACTGGATCGTTGATCCTCACCCTTTAGAGTGGTATGGTGAAGCGTTGCACACTCCTGCAGAAGTGTTGGCCATGTTCCCCGATGTGTAGTTTATTATAACTTATTAATTGTAAGTTTGGGATGTATGTCCCGTTTTGTAAGTATTGCTGATGCACTGTTGTGCATGTATATTTTGTTAATGTGCTTACTGCACAAGTAACTTATTTGCATATATGATATGTTTGAATTACAATGTCTTGCATGAGTATAATTGCTTTGTTTAGGTAAGGCAAATAAAGATGGTACCAAGCTCATGTGTGAACGTAGGGCTGGACCTTGCGCGGAACTTGTATCCGCGGACCATTCATGAGACTTGTAATATGCTACCATAGTGTTTTTGCGCTTACCAAAAGAAATTACATGCATTTTGTAATAAACACAAGATCATAACAGAAGTAAAACTTTGTATTGATTTGGATAAGGCGCAGGGGCCAGTAGATACAAAGTAAATAAATATGATAATTATGATGCATACGCAAGCGCTGATTGTTGTACTATGTTTAGCGTTCTATGTTGTGCAAGTACGGATGGGTCAGCTACATATAGCATCTGCGCAACTGTTGCGTGTTCCAAGTGCGCGGAACGTCTGTTCCATCAAGCCGTTTTAGGGTATACACGCCTTTTCCTTGGACTTCGTGAATGACGTATGGTCCTTCCCATTTGGGGGCGAATTTCCCTAGCTTCTCAGCGTTGGAGGCCTCATTGTCTCGTAGAACGAAATCTCCTGGTACAAAAGTGCATATGGACATTCGAGCATTATAATATTTCTCTAGCTTTGATTTGTACCTGGCTTCGTTAATGGCTGCGTTTTCGCGCCTCTCTTCAAGGAGATACAGGTCAAGTATGCGCTCAAGCTCGTTGTTTCGCGTTTCCATGGCTAGCATTCATAGTGATGGGAGGCCAATCTCCACTGGAATTAGTGCTTCTGAACCGTAAACGAGGCTGAATGGCGTTTCCCCTGTGCTGGTTTTCGGCATAGTGCGGTGAGCCCATAAAATACTTGGGAGTTCGTCTAGCCACCCCTTCTTGCGGTTCCCAGTTTTGCTTTTATGCCATCCACGATCTGCTTGTTGACACTTTCGACTTGTCCGTTCGCCTGTGGGTGCGCCACGGAGGCGAAACTATGTTCGATGTTCATTTCCTTCAACCATTTTTGCAGATCTTCTGATGCGTATTTGGTACCATTGTCTGTAATGATGTGTAATGGTAATCCGAAACGGCATATGATGTGTTCCCAGATGAATTTTCGGATTACCATTGCGATAGTTGATGCGAGGGGCTTGGCTTCTACCCATTTAGTAAAGTAGTCCACTGCTACCACTATAAATTTTACTGCGCCGGGCGCGTTGGGGAAAGGACCTACTAGGTTGATGCCCCATTGCTGGAAAAGCCATGCTGCAATTACTGGGACCAGAGGGTTCTTTGGGCGGAGTGTCTATGAAGCATGACGTTGACATGACGTGCACTTGCGTAAGAGTTCTACAGCATCTACATGCATGCCTGGCCAGTAATAGCCCGCACTCATGATTTTTTCAACCACTATGCGTGGGCCCGCGTAGATTCCACATAGTCCTTCATGAATTTCTCGGACTAGATACTGCGCGTTGTGCTTGTCTACACATCTTAAGAGAGGGCCCATGTATGATTTGCGATACAAAATACCATCTGCCATCTCGTAATTTAACGCCTTGTGTTGAATTTTTCTAGCATCCGCTTTCCCTTCTGGGAGGGTTCCATGTTGAAAATACATAATGATTGGGGATATCCAAGATGGGTTCCCGACTTCTATTACGTTTACTTGCCTTAGAGGAACGACTGGATTTGAAAGAACCTCGATGCGGACTTCCTTTGCGAGGTGCTTGAAGCTTGTAGCAGCTAACTTGCTTAGCGCATCCGCGTGCTTGTTCTCGCTTCTGTTGATGTGGATTATCATGAAGGTCTGAAACTGGTTGATCAGAATTCTTGCCTGTTCGAGGTATAAGGCCATTGCTTCGCCTTTTGCGTCATAATGACCGTTGACTTGCTCCGCTAATAAGTTGGAATCGAAATGTGCTTCAAGATTTTTTGCTCCCATTTTGAGTGCCAGGCGGAGACCTGCGAGGAACGCTTCGTACTCCGCTTCATTGTTAGTACTCTTGAAATCTAGACGAATGGCGTACGTGAGTTCGTGGTTATCGGGGCTAACCAGGAGAAGACCTGCTCCTGCGCCGTCATCATTTGAAGCACCATCTGTATGTAAGGTCCAAACCCTGTCATCGAAGACTGGGGTTGGATTTTGTATGGCTTCACATTCCTGGATTTTGTCGAAAGGAACTTCGGTAACAAAGTCTACTAGGACTTGTCCCTTGATAGTTGGGCGCGGCTTGTAAAAGATGTTGTATCCACCAAGCTCGATAGCCCATTTGGCTAACCTGCCCGCAACGTCTGGTTTGGACCAGACTTGTCCTAGATGATAGTTGGTAAGGACAGTGATAACGTGGCTAGAAAAATATCATCGCAGCCTGCGTGATGCGTGAACTAGTGCAAGGACAAGTTTCTCCATGATAGAATAGCGTGTTTCTGGACCAGTTAGCATTTTTCTGATGTAGTATATTGGAGTTTGAACTCCGTCCCTTTCGACCATTAGTACTGCGCCGACTGCTACTTCTGTTGCGGAGAGGTAGAGGATTAACGGTTCATCTTTTCGCGGAGCTGTTAAGGTTGGTAGTTGAATCAGACACTCTTTCATTTGTTGGAAAGCTTTTTCCGCTTCTGGGGTCCATTGAAACTGGCTCTTTTTAACGCAGTTGCGTAACGTGCTGATGAATGGATATGATTTTGCAGCATGATTTGCCAGAAACCTGTTGAGTGCTGCTAACCGACCGGCTAGGCGTTGCATCTCTTTGATGGATACTGGTGATGGCATAAGTTGAATGGCTTCAACTTTCTCTGGGTTAACCTTGAAACCATCTTTGGTTACAATAAACCCTAGGAATTTGCCTTCTTCCATTCCGAATGAACATTTTACCGGATTCAGCTTTAGGTTAACCCTGCGCAAGGAGTCGAAAGTGCGCTGAATGTTTACAAGCATAGATTCCTCTTCCCGACTCATGATAACGAGGTCGTCCATGTAAACATCTACTGTTACGCCAATATCGTCTCTGAAGACTCTATCCATCAGACGTTGATAAGTGGCTCCCGCGTTGCAGAAGCCGAAAGGCATTTTTATGTAACAAAATATACCTTTGTCTGTGCGGAAGGCCGTTTTGTCTTCGTCCTCTTCCTTCATTTGTACTTGATGATATCCTTTATAGCAATCTAAGAAACATTTCCAGCGGTAGGATGCTAAGGAATCTACCTTCTTGTCTATCTCTGGAAGGGCGTAACAGTCTTTTGGGCAGGCTTTGTTAAGAACTTGAAATCAACGCACATGCGCCACCCGCCGTTGTGCTTCTGCACCATTACTGGGTTTGGTATTGCACTTCGCACAGAATCCCAGCTTGAAGTAATTCGACTACTTGTTCATTCATTACGCGAGCCTTTTCTGTACTAAGACTGTGCTTCCCTTGAGCGACTGGTTCTGCGGAAGGTCGGATATTTAAGCAGTGCTCTGTTATCTCTCATGGTACTCCGGTCATGTCCGCTGGGGACCATGCGAAGATATCCATATTCTCTGATAAGAGTTCTTTCAATTTTGCGCAGGTTCCTGGTGAGATGGCGTGCCCTAGGAGAATGGTTTGCTCAGGATATTCTTCGTTGAGGACCCACTTCTCTGGTTCATTTGATAGTGATGGCTTCGCAACCTTTACTAGTGGCTCGTCGTCTACATACATCACCTCTTTGCTGGAATATAGAATTGCTACTCCGGTTTCTGTTGCAAAACCACAAACGGCGTGTGGTATGGAAGTAATCATGCTAAACTCCCTCTGTGAGCGTCTTCCCAGTAGTACATCATGGCGTGATGTAGCTGGCATAACCATAAAATTGACTGTGACAGTGCGCGAGTGCTCTCCGTCTGAGAGTGTTACGGGAAAGGCGATTTGACCCAACGGGAAGACGGCTTCATTGCAGAAACCAGTTAGAGGAAAATCGACTAGTTTCAAGTGCGCCTTGTCCTCTGGGTCTAATTGTTTAAAGCATTGCTCGTAAATTATTTCGATGGAACTACCCGGATCAATGAACATGTAATCAGTACGATAATGACCAAAAATACCAGTTATGATTACCAGACGTTCTTTTTGAGGACCTCTTGGGACAACGGGGAAGACTACTTGTTCTCGCTAGTGCTGTCTGTGGTTCCGTTTGTGTGGTTTACGCGAGGGTCCCCCTTGCACCATGTATGTTTGTTCCGTACTGATTTTTTGATGGTTTTTATCTTCCATATTTTGTTTCATATATCTGAATGTTTCCAGATATCCTTTGTTACTGAGTTGGATGTCCTACTGATGTGATGACCGTGGGTCCAACACTGTATTATCAGATTTCTTCTGAAGCGTGTACTCTGCCTGAGACTCCTGATAACCAGATCTGATATGGAGAGATTCAGATCCGATGTTTGTTTGAGGTTATACCTCTGTTACTTTAGTTGGCAGGTTTAAGGAGTCATCGTGAGATCCTCTGGATGTGTTCACCATTTGCATCGGAGTGGCAGATTTTTGTGCAAAAATTTCGTTTATGGTATTTTGGAATTTGGTGAACCAGTAAACTGGAGTTTCTTTCAAAAGTAGATCTGGATTAACCTGAGTTCTAGGTTGCATTTCTGAGACAACAGGGTCGTGTACCTCATGACGACTTTTGCTGTTAATAAATGTTTTTCCCACGATTCCGTCGATCTGAGTAACACGAGTTGAATCACTCATGTTTTCGGATCGAGGACCTGATGGGCATTTTGACGGAGTCTCTGCCATAGAAAACAGAGATTGGGAAGAAATGAATCAAATCGAGAATATGAGAATGAAAAATTGAAGAATCGGTGGGCACCAATGAAGAAACAGTGGTTCGAATGATGGAATCAATCGGACCAGGGGTTTAGTTCTGCATAAAAGGGTTGGGCCTCTCGTTTGATTCGGGGTTTAACTGAGCTTCTTCTCCGACGATATCTGCAAAACAGACAGCCGTTAGACTCGCCATGGGGAGAATGGGGGTTCTCTCCGTGACCACCCTCCGGCGTGAGAATAAGTACAGATCTCAATGAAGAAGAAGAAGAAGTAGTGAGAGTGAAGTGAATGTAACTTGAGAGATTATACCTGACTTGTCTTATTTATAGCTGGATTTGGGCGGGAAAGTTTGTTGATGGAGATAGTGACGGAAAGCATTTTCCATAAGCGGTTATGCCCTTTTCCGTTGATCACTAACGTCACGTCCATGCACACGGATCGTGAGCATGATCGACGGCTGGGGAGGTGCCACGTGGAAAGTGGGTTTATGTGGATCCTCCTCCAAGTTAGTGCCATCGTTGTGACTTAGAAGGACGCTTAGGATCATGCCACGTGACCATTCGGTTGTAACCGAATGGTTGTGCAAGATAAGGTCTTCTAGAAGGTTTACAGCTGTAACCCTTTGTGCCTTTACCACATGTCAATTCTGTTATAAAAGAAAAGTCACTTTTGCTTAAGTCTTGGCTCCAAGCGCACGGAGATGTTTTTGGATCTTGTTTCAAGTCTAACTGTTCTCTTGCATGAGCCCGCGCAAGGGTGCTAGATTAGTTTACCTTCTCTCCGGTGCACGGATATCGAAGATTGTTTTCTTCTATGTTTTTGTTTAGAACTGGTGCGCAACCGCATAGGGTTCCTTTAAAGATGTTTATTTTGATGAGGTTGTGGTATGGTCCAATACGTCTGCGCAAGGTTTTTGGGACCATACCCCTTCATCTACTGATGATGGCCTGTTCGATTCAAAGGTAGTGGCTCTCATTGAAGATTCAGATGTTAAAAGTGATGTAAGTTTAAATCTTTGAATTTTGGTTTCTACTATATGTATACGTATATTGATATATTCATATAGATTAGTGTACACCAACCATAACAAGATTTTTTTGTAGTATGAAGATAATTCTGTAAAAAAAGCTGTTGATGGTAATGATCCACAAGTTGAGTCGAAAGATTTTACTGTTCAGCACACCCCTGCCTCTCCAAGTGTAGTATTTGATGTAAGTGTTTCATTAGTTTTATATTTTCTATTTTGTTATTGTTTTGATTTATCGATGCAAGTCATCTCTTTATTTCAAGTTCAACCTAACGTGAAGAACATAATTGGTGTGACAACTGTCTAAAAATTCAGGTACCCGTACAATCAATTAACCATGATTAGTGCTTAATGACTGTGCTGAATTGCAATTAGCTACTTTCTGATTTCTGCCATATACATACATGTGCATCATACATTGTTTAATGTCATACCAATATTGCATGAAAGCTTTATTGCCTCAAATGATGCATTAAGTACAGTTAGCATAGTTATCTTATAGATCAGGAAAATGCTGACAGAACTCAGCACATAGACAGACAATGCATTTAGACACAGAATGAGCCAGAAATTAAGTATTACACTAGTATAGTGTGTAGGAAAGTAAGGATCACAAAACTGCCTTTCTAGTGATAGTTTAAGTGCCGGAAAGTGCCTAAAACTTACATAAACTGCAGAATTCTGCAGAAAATCAGCAAATTTAGCATCTAAATATAATCACATCATGCAGAAATATGATTAAAAGGTCCTGAATGCTTTCCTAAGTGTCGGGAATCAAAAGTGTCACAAAAAGATACATAAAGCACACTAAACTATAAAGCTTAGCACTTTAACGAACCAGTAACAAAATGAACAACCGGACACTACCTGAAACATCAAATATTTACCAGAAGCGCTGTTTTAGTGTTACAAAGCTAGTTATGATCACCGAACATCATATTACATCTCATAAACACTAAACCCCTAAATACCTAACTTTAATACTTGGAATCAAACTAGATTTAACCAACTAATGTTTGGAATATTACACTTTACCCCCCCCCTATTTGAGGTCGGTTACAACATGGGCCCACTTGGGATTTTTCTTGAATATTTTAATAGATCTTGTCTAGAATATGCCACACATAAGATGCCATATACCATCTAAATGTTGGGTGTAAGATTATAAGAACCATGAGACATTAAGCACTTACCATTTTCACTTCAAACCAAACTTCATCTTCTCCTCCTCTTTCCCCATAGCTATGGCCAACACCCCCTCACACTACACCTCCATTTTCGACCTTCTTCCATACATTCCAAGGTGATCTAGAGGTGTAAAGAAGCTAAGTTAGGAAGCTTGGAGGCCTTGAAGCTTGAAGAACCTCCCCCATTTGCTTTTATCCACTTGTTTTCTACACTTGACTCATCCCTAGCCATGTGCTAGTGGTAAGAGTCTTGATCTTGCTATATTACTTCTATTTTTAGTGGTTAAAGAAGAATCATAATCAAAAACTTGAAGAACACTAAAGATCATAAGAAGTAAACTTGAACATGAGCATGTTTAATGAAGTAATCTTGATGAATATGAGTTGTTATGCTTGTTGATCATTGATTGTTTGTAGAAATGATGTTGATCATCATAAGATCTTGCTAGATCATGATTAAAAACATAATCTAGCAACATGAGAAAGTAAAAATGTTGTAGGATGATAGATCATCCACACATGAAGCATGAACTTGAAATAACCAAGTTGTTTCTTGAAAAATAATGATTAAAGTGAGTAGTAACACTTGTAGATCTAAAGATTTATGAATGGTTTTTCAAAGAAACCAAGTTAAAAATATAAGTTTTATTAAATCTTGGTTCTTACAAAAACAAACTCTATTTTTAGTGGTTAAACAAGTGTAGAAACACTTGTGTAACAAGAAGAATGCATAAAGAAATATTTTTAGAAAACATGATTTGAAGTTGTAAACATCTATATTCTTTAAAAATGAAGTTTTTAAAGAACTAACCACACTTTAAAGGATAACAAGGCTTACTAATGACACTAGTAAGTTCCTACAAATTTTTACAAATATTCAAGTTCATTAAGTGGTTGATTATTACTTATTTTTGGCAAATTAGTAAGTAAGGGTTGTTTATTGTTGTTTGTGGATTGATTGTGATGATTTTTACAAAAGAAAATGATATGCTTAAAAGCATGGAAACCTCCCTTTTTAGGGGAAACTATGGCAAAAATTTCTAAAAATCTAAACACTTAGAAAAATGTTTATTAACCTACACTTACAAGTGTATTTTAAACCATAAGTTGTTACAAAAACTTCGCCATAATTTCTGGTTACAAAAATACAAATATTGGAGGTTGATTTTCATAAATAAAAGTGACTAAATATGTATTTAGGAAATATATATTTATAAAACACCATGTGTGTGATTATTTGTATATTTTGTGTATTAGTTATATTATTTTAGGACATGAAATAATATAACACACCAAAATACCAAGAATCACAATCCAAAATATTACCAAAATTCCCAGAAATGAACATACACATTTACACAAAAATATTGGTGAAACCGAACTATGGAATAAGACTTATGAAATATTCCGGAAAATTTATTCACAAAAGTATATTTTGGTAAATAATATTTTGGACACCAATTAAACAAAAATATGATTTTTACAATTACTACAAGAATATATCATATTTTTTACAAGGAAAAATATATTATTTTGACAAGTATGAAATATATATTTTTTTCTCGAAATTTTTAGAAGATATATTATTTATAAGAAATATATATTTTCTTACAAACACGAAATACAATATTTTGAGGTGAAAAATATAATTCCTCAAATAAATATGAAGAATATCATTTTTTGGAGAAAAATAAGTTTATATATATATATTCTATATTGGACATGAAAATATATTATTTTTTGAAACTTATGGAGGAAATACAAATATTTGCCAACAGAAAAATTATAAATAATTTTTCCAAATAATACTTATTACAATATATATATATATATATATATTGGTGGACTTTTATTAAAGATGATATTCCAGAAAAATTAATACGAAATTAAGTATAATGATACTTAATGAATACAATAAAAATACGTATTGTCATACGTATAAATTCACACCGGAATACGACCCTAATACATGGCAAAATATACAAGTATAAGATACCCCATCCTTGGGAAGGAAATACAAGCATAAATACTTGGGAAGTATTAAGTTAATATATATTGTTTTAACAATTATTTCAAATTTTAATAAATATAATTTAAGTTAAAATATTAATTATTTTAACAAATAATTATATATTTGGAATAATAATGAAGACACTTTGAAACGTAACTCAAAGACACTAATCAAAGACAAGGCACGACCCGCTCGTCTAATAGACCGTAATACGCATGTAGGTAGTCGTGCGTTCTAGAGGAAGCTTTGAGTTACATCGGATACAAGGAACGCAAAATTGTGAGTTCATGTTCCCCATTTTCTTTAACTGTTTTCGGTTTTATAACTTCGGGGGTGAAATACATGTTACAACTGTTTACAAACGTTATTATTTGGTATTGTTAGCTAAGAAAGGGTACTTCTAGATCATGTAAGTGGTGGGTATGACGCTTAAGGCCATCAATCCTCTTGTAGGACCGAGGGGCATGGGTGATAGATCTATTTGGGTGTAGCGAGCCCCGCCCATGTTGGACCAGGGTGGCCCATGGGTTGACTATGTCTTACAGCCGGAGGCCCGGTGTAAAGTCTGCTAGGTTTGAGCTTTCTTGCATCACGTCACAAATATTAATGTATTAGCTACACATTAATTGATCTGTTTCCTTGTTGCTTTCATACCGGGTTTTTCAAATACATACAAACATACTTACAAATGTTTCAAAGGTTTATTCACAAACACACACATGAACTCGCTCAACTTTTGTTGATGTTTTCAAACTACATGTATTTCAGGAAATTAAGTATGGATCTGGCGAGCGTTGGAGTTTACAAGTCAAGTCTCTAATAAAAGGTGTCACCCGAGGTCGAAGGGTTTGGGTTATGTATTTTATCTTGGATAAGATACATGGCTCGAAACCTAGTTTGGTTATGTCTTTTGTGAAGTCCAGTATGGAACTTTAAGCTTTTGTGAACTAACACGGGTCAAATCGTTCTCAGCCTGGCTGCGAAAAGCAATTTAAAACCAGTGACGTTAGAACTTGGTGGGAAATCACCGTTCATCGTGTGTGAGGATGCCAATGTTGATGAAGCTGTTGATCTGGCACATGATGCTCTGTTCTTCAATCAGGTTTACTTAATGGCGTCTTGAGTTTGTATAGTATCTTAGAGGTAAACCATAAAAATCATGATTTGGTATTATTTGCAGGGTCAATGTTGTTGTGCCGGATCACGTACATTTGTACATGAATGTGTCTACGATGAGTTTGTAGAGAAAGCAAAGGCCCGCGCTTTAAAACGTGTGGTTGGCGATCCCTTTAGAAAGGGTGTTGAACAAGGTCCTCAGGTATTGCATGTTAATAATTAATTAATTACCCAATAACATAAAAAGATATACAAATTTAATATTTTTGTGATTGTTGTTTACACTGCAGGTTGATTCTGAACAATTTGATAAGATCTTGAAGTATATAGATCTGGGGTTGACGGTGGTGCTATTCTAGAAACCGGAGGCCAAAGATTTGGCTCTAATGGATATTATATCCAACCAACTGTTTTCTCAAATGTTCAGGTAACAATTTCAAGTTTCAACCACCACAAGAACAAAAACCGATGTTTTTTATTTCATTTTAATCAAATATAGATAATATGCTTCTCCTTATTCCAAGCAGGATGACATGCTAATAGCAACAGATGAAATCTTTGGACCAGTATAGACAATTCTGAAATTCAAGTAAGCTATACATGAAGCATCCCTGATAATTATCTTTTATTTTCATTGGCATTTATTAATTGGTTTATTGTAAAATAGGGATATCAATGAGGTGATTCGAAGGGCAAATGCAACTCATTTTGAACTAGCTGCTGGTGTTTTTACACAAAATCTTGATACTGCTAATATATTAACCCGAGCATTAAAAGCAGGAACCGTGTGGATCAACTGTTTTGATGTATTTGATGTTGCGATTCCGTTTGGTGGTTACAAGATGAGTGGGCATGGTAGAGAAAAGGGAATTTACAGTCTCAATAACTACCTGCAAGTTAAAGCGGTTGTTACACATCTCAAGAATCCAGCTTGGCTTTAGTTCTCAGTTTCTATCTTCATATCATGTGTTGTCTTATCTTTATAAATATCAAGGAGATTTTAATAATTATGTTATCTTATGTGCCAGACAATGGAATATCAAGGAGATTTTAATAAAAAACATAGGGTGCAATTTCTTAAGATGCTGATTAGTTCATATGTTTCGTTGGATCTTTTCCACTAATTTTCAATCAATTTCGATGTGCCATATGTAAGTTTTCCAAACGTTTATAACCCTTTTATGATTCATTTGTTTTAAAAAAGTTAGTTTTTTTTTAGTACAAAGTAGTTTAGACAAATGAATCATAAGCAATATTTTTTTTATCTTTTTTTAGTAAAGTATGTGTTGACCATGAAAAAAAGGCAATCTAGCAGGTTTGGATACGCAGATCTAAGTTATAGTTCATCGATGAGAGTTTTTCTTTCTTCCATTTAAAATCACTCATAAATGTTACTTTGTTATGTTGAAAAAGATAGGAATGTTAGTTTAAAGTTAAAAAATGGTGTTTGAATGGGTTTGGAATGTGAATGGAGGATTAACAGCCATTTCATGTGTCCATTGCAGTTATGGGATGCTTGATCTTATAGAGGGGTCATTGGTTTGTGGTAAAGTTGCTTGGATGGTATATCTGGTATAAATATCTTATAATTTCATTTCTCTCAAGTTGTCTTATTTAGTTTCTAATGTGGGCAGAGCTTGCAGAGTAAACATGGCTCTAATGCGTCAAGGATGGTCCAGTGGATGAGAAAAATTATGTATCTACGAGAGCCATAGCTACAATACGGCATATAAATTGCGGATTAGGATCAAATACAAAGGATCCCAATTGTAAGAAGTGTAAGAATGATTTATAGAGTGACAAGTGTCCAATAACTTAAAAACGCCAATAACTTAAAAAAGCCCACTACAAAAAAAAAAAAAAAAAAAAAAACATCCACCACCACCAAAAACCTAACACCCCCCCCCCCCCCCATCACCCACCCCCCCCAAACAGTATTAAACAAATTTGCATCATCATGTATCACGAGATATTAAATTATTTGTCTCATTGTATTTTATTAATTTATTATTACTTGAACGGTCATTTAATTCAAACGATTAGTTCAATAAATTAAAGTTACTCATTTGTGTTTTAGTCCACCCGCGAACCTCGCGGGTTCTTAAACTAGTAACCTTATAAAATAGAATCAAGTTTGAAAATGAAAGCTATGATATTTTTCCCCATTAGCCTCTAGCTTTGGTTGCCTACGTGATATATTATCGAATAAGTTATGTGAAATCTTTAAAAAAAAAAAAAGAATAAGTTATGTGAAAATTTGGGTACTAGCTAATCACAGCTTGCATACAGCTATAAAAAAAGTGATAATACAAATACCTATTTTATATTCATATTTAATATATTAATTATATAGAAAATAAGAAATATATATTGAAAGTAAGGGTGGCAAAATCGGTGTGTTGGACAGTTTTGGGTAACGGGTTATAATGAGTATGGGTTAGGATGGGTTTTGGTTAGGATAGATTTATTAAGAAATGGGTTAGGATGGGTTTAGATCAATATGGGTTTTTATCAAGATGGATTTGGGCATGATAGGCTAAAAATATAAATAAATAAAAAAATAAAAAAACTTTAAAAATAAAAAAACTTCTAAAAAAGTCTAAAAAAATCTAGAAAATAAAAAAAATCTAACAATTCTAAAAAATAAAATAAAAAATTCTAAAATATCTCAAAAATTCAAAAAAAAATCTAAAAATTCTAAAAAATCCTAAAAAATAAAACAAATCGAAAAAATTGTATCCAATTCAAAAAATTTTAAACAGTCAAAAAAATTCTAAAAAATCAAATAAATTATAAAAAATTCTAAAAATAAAAAAAAATCTTAAAAAATAAAAAAAATCATAAAAATTCTAAAAAATCCAAAAATTTTGAAAAAATAAAAAGAAATAAAAAAATCTAAAAAATTCAAAAAAATCATATAAATTCAAAAAAATAATAAAAATTCTAGAAAATCCAAAAAATTCTAAAATATAAAAAACTCTAAAAAATCCAAAAAAATTTTTTTTAGGGTTTTTTGGATTTTTTTTATTTTTTAGAATTTCTATAATTTTTTCGAACTTTTGACTTTTTTAGAATTTTATTGATTTTTTTGGATTTTTTAGTTTTTTTATTTTTAGAATGTTTTTCATTTTTTAGAAATTTTTATTTTTTTTTATTTTTTTGAATTTATTTTTAAATTTCTTGGATTATTTAGAATTTTTTGGGATTTTTTAGAATTTTTTTATAGTTTTTTTTTATTTTTTAGATTTGTATTGATTTTTTAGAATTTTTATGATTTTTTAAATTTTTTGATTTTTTTTTGATTTTTTAGAATTTCTTGGATTTTTTAGATTTTTATTATTTTTTAGAATATTTTTGATTGTTTAGAATTTTTATTGTTTTTTTTATTTTCTAGATTTTTTTATTTATTAAAAATTCTTGGATTATTTAAAATTTTTAGGATTTTTTAGGATTTTTTTTTATTTTTTTCGAATGTTTTAGGATTTTTAGAATTTTTTAGAGTTTTTTTTTTATTTTTTAGAATTTTTCTGATCTTTTATTTTTTTTTTTATTTTTTTAGAATTTCTTAGAATTTTTTTTGGTTTTTTAGAATTTTTTTACTTTTAATTTTTTTTTATTCCACCGACTCGGAGCAGAAGCGGTAGAATGGAGGTTGTCGGATGGTGGTGATTTGGGTGATTTAGACGTGGGAGATAAGAAAAAGAAGAATGCGCAGTTTTAGACTTTTAGGGTTAGTTTACTCAGAAAACTTATCCTGACCCACATGTTATTTTGTTACTTTTTAAAGTTACCTATCTTGACGCATTTAACAATTCTTATTAACCAAACTTAATATATCTACTAGATAAATAATACCCATCATAACCCAAAGTTGAATGTATGTATTGATTTTGTCACCCTAATAGAAAGTACATATGTTCTGATCCAACCGATTAATAAGTTTATTAAATACAAAAGCAAACTCATTAACTTCCAGAATTTAGAATACAAGATTTTAAGAAAATGTTGTCACTTTCATTGATATTAATTAATATTATATTTGTAATCCAAGTATCTTAAGCAAGACAAGCAAACATTCACCAAAATTGGTGGGTAAGCCAAAAAAAAAGCCAAATTCCCTTTCTTTGTTTCTTTTAAAACGTTATATTATTATAGACTACTCATATTATATTAACAATGATTCCAACCTCATTGATCATCAAACTCATTTACCTATTCGTTAGTCACACCATAAACAATTTAAATAAGTATACATATGGCTAATTGTAAAATAGGGAGCGTTCAATTGAAAACCACTAATTAGAGTGAAAACTCGAAAACTAACTAAAAAATCTTAAAAAACATACCAATTTTTTTTATTTTCTTATAAATTTGTGCTACTTTTTATATATAAAAAAAACTTTAAAAAAATTGTATTGCACATGTGCAATAATACACATGTGTAGTACTATAATGCATATGTGCAGTACATTTTTTAAGTTTTTTTATATATAAAAAGTAACGAAAATTTATAAAAAAAAAATTGACATATTTTTTAGACTTTTTTAGTTAATTTTCGAGTTTTCACTCTAATTAGTGGTTTCAATTGAACCCTCCCCTTATAAAATAAGCTACTAAGCTTATCATGTCATGTTAACAATATAATAAAGATTAACTTTAAAATAAACAAAATATAAAAAATAGAGCAGTAAATGAGAATTTAAAAGAACGAAAGATAAAAAGAATTACCAAATTGGAAAATTCGATCAAACCACCAAGTCAAAATTCCTGGCACCGTTTTTTATTTTATTATTATTTAAACAAAATTTAACTAAATAAAAATTAAATTTTTCTAAAGTTCCTTTTTCTATCTGTTAAATAATCATATAACCAGTGAAATTCCCCGCGCAGCGAGGCGGGGAATTCGAACGTTATCGATTTGTTTTGTTTTGTAACGGGATAAGCACGATACCCGTTTAGTTCGTTACTTACCGGTGTTTTACCCGTAAATACCGGTACCATACCGGTTGGTTATCAAAAATATAAATTTAGAAGCACAGAAAACAACGTAAAAGTGAAAAAAGAAGAAGGAATAAATCACGGAAAAATTATTAAGAATAATAGATACTCAAACTTTTATTTAGCAACAGGTAATAAAAAAATTTCTTTCCCATGAAGGGCATCGAACCCGAGACACTCACTATATTTGAATGTTGATACAACTAACTGAATTGCGAAGTTTTTCTTAATAGTTTCGCGCAATAAAAACTATAATATATATACATAAAGCGGAAAAGGAGAAAAAAAAAAAGAAACAGCAAAGCAAAGAAAAACGATGGCAAAAATGTAAATTTAAATTGAGGGCAAAATCGTAATTTGGCTGGAAGGAGAAAAATAAAACTAATTACAAAACTGTAAATCTAAATGGGGCAAAATCGTAATTTTAAACCGCGGGCAAAGTTGTAATTTTTAGTTGTGGGTAAAAACATAATTTTATTTTGAACTCGAGGTAAAAACGTAATTTTGAACTGATGGCAAAATCGTAATTTTAAAGCGGGGATAAAATCGTAAATTTGTTGGGCCAATGGGGGAGTTCCAGGCAGTTGCCTCGCACTATGACCCCATCTTGTGTCTGTACTTATACACTGGGGGCAAAATCGTACTTGTGAGGAGGAAAACAAAACTAATGGCAAAAATTTAAATTTAAATGGTGTAAAATCGTAAATTTGAACCCAGTACAAAATTGTAATTTTTCACTGGTAGCAAAAGCATAATTTTATTTTGAACTGGAGGTAAAAACGAAATTTTAAACTGATGGCAAAATCATAATTTTAAAGCGGGGCAAAATCGTAATTTGACTGGGAAAGCAAGCAAAACCGATGACAAAAATGTAAATTTAAATTGAGGACAAAATCGTAACTTACCTGAGAGGAAGAAAACAAAACTAAAGGCGAAACTGTAAATTTAAAGAGGGCAAAATCGTATTTTTGAACCGAGGGCAAAAGTGTAATTTCTTAGAGGGCAAAAGCATAATTTTATTTTAAACCGGAGGTAAAAGCGTAATTTTAAACCGATGGCAAAATCATAAATTTAAAGCGGGACAAAATCGTAAATTAATTTGTACTCAATTTCACACTTAAAGACGTATTTGTAAATTCGATATTTAAAATAATATATATGTACTGTTCATCACACTTCGTAAATGTTATAGAGTAAATATAATTAACTTTTTATTTTATATCTCAACTTTTATTTTCTGTTATTGTTTAACTAACTTTTTAATTATTATAGTTAATTTGGACATGTCACGGGTTTTAAACGATTTCAAATAACGATCTTTTTAGAATACAACTTGCGTCACTCACATATGTTACACTTCTAACAAGTATATGTTTGTTAAATCGAGTTTCAATCTATTTAATGAGACTTAATCTACGGCTTAGAAGAAAAAACAAATTGATAATTTGTTCTATTCACGATAAACGTTGTAATTACCATCCAATGAAGCTTATGAATTGTGGCCTCCGTCCACTCTTATTTTGTCCTTTATAATCTGTACAAGGCAGTCAAGCTCCAAGTAGTCAAATTCTCCAACATTGATATTAACTTAGATATGAGATTTGTTTTAAACATAGTTTCTACTTTATTTAAATATTATTTAAGAGTTGGTTAGACAAAAATGGTAGTTAATTTCAACATTTAGGCATTCTATTAAAAAATATTCCTTACATAACTAGTAAAATTGTGACGTGACATCAGTTTGGTTGAAAAGTGTGCCGCATGCTACAAATAATTTGATCGGTTAAAGCATGTTACTTACAATGGAACGTATATATGGGATCATACACACTTTTTATAAAATAAAGTTTGTTAACATGTATCATTTAACTCTAAAGCATGTTACTTACAATGGAATGTCTTATTCACGCACACATGTATCATTTAACTCTAAAGTTTGTTAACAAGCACAAAAGTCACTTGTATAAACATATAAAACATAGATTAAATTACAAGTTTTGTTCTTTGTGTTTACATCATCTTGCAGACAGTGTCCTTTAGCGCAAAAGTTGACAAGTTCTGTATTTAATGTTCCAAATTCTTGCAAGTTCTATCCTTTAGGCCAAAGCCAATTAGATTTTTTGGTTAAGTCTTATCACCCAAATGCATTTTTGTATTTTTACCCCATTTATTTAATACTATTTAAAAAATAAAACAAAATAATTTGAAATATTATTATTATTATTATTATTATTATTATTATTATTATTATTATTATTATTATATAACCTCCATCATAACCACCCTCCACCACCATCACCACCACCCTCCACCACCGTCACCACCACCCTAATAATACATCAACCATACCTTATGATACATTTACTCCAAATCAACACCCCCAAAAATCCCTAAGAACCAAAAATACCCAAAACCCCAAAAATATTCCAGCATCGAGTCTCCGGCGACCACCACTTGATTTTGACGAGTCTCGTTGACCTCTAAGTCAACAGATAACTACAAGGTACAATTGATAAATCAGAATGCTAATTTATATATGTATTAATTTCTATCACAATAAGAAACATAATGTTCTTTGCTTATTGTTTTAGCCACAAAACTTTTCAAACTCTTTTTGTGTTTTTGTTTTGTTTTTAGTTTTGTAACAACACTTTGATTCTATTATATATTTGCCATAAAAGTTAGACGAGTTTAGTCTTTTTTATTAGTTTTTGTTCTATACTTTTTCGTGGATTTGGTCATCGTTTGGTTGCTATTTAGCACGATTTTTAGTGGTCACATTTGGTCCCTCAGGTTTTCTGTTCTTTCGTTCAATTACTATTTAGCACGATGCTTGATAGTCACATTTAGTCCCTCGGTTTTTTTACTCAATCGGCTTTCTAATATGTGTCGGTATAAATTCGTATTCATCTACTTTTTACGTCACATGGTGTTAAAAAACTCATCATCATCATCATCATACTCAGTAAATCTCACCAATAGCAAAGCTAAGGTAGGGTCTAAGGAGGGTAAGATGTAGACAGCCTTACCTCTAACCCGTAGGAATAGAGAGACTGCTTCCAGTGAGACCCCCGGCTCGATAATAGTTTTGCATCAAGCCTTGGACATAAGGCACATAACACTCAGCAATTGAGACAACTGCCGATTAGTGCATGTACCCTCTGTCTTTCGGCTATCAATGTCACCACATGATGCATGATTAACCATCCCCCTCTTTCAACGTTATCTTCACCAAATTAGTAAAATAACGTTAAAATTAGTGCACTTTCACTTTTTCCCCCCGAGCGCCCACACATATATACATTATATGCGCATACCGCAAGCAGAGCGTATGGTTTTTTTTTTTTATGGTAAAAAACTGTGTTTTTATTTTACCTTTTTTCCCGGTTTTGATCATCATTGGGTTGTTACTTAGCACGATTTTACACCCCACAACACTGGGAGTTTTTCAAACTCTTTCTGTTGTTTTGTTTTGTTTTTAGTTTTGTAACAACACTTTTATTCTATTATATATTTTTCATAAAAGTTAGACGAGTTTAGTCTTTTTTATTAGTTTTTGTTCTATATTTTTTCGTGGATTTGATCATCGTTTGGTTGCTATTTAGCACGATTTTTAGTGGTCACATTTGGTCCCTCAGGTTTTTTGTTCTTTCGTTCAATTACTATTTAGCATGATGTTTGATAGTCACATTTAGTCCCTCGGTTTTTTTACTCAATCGGCTTTCTAATATGTGTCGGTATAAATTCAAATTCATCTACTTTTTACGTCACATGGTGTTAAAAAACTGTGTTTTTATTTTACCTTTTTCCCCGGTTTTGATCATCATTCGGTTGTTACTTAGCATGATTTTACACCCCACAACGCTGAGAGCATAAGACTAGTTAATAGTAAACAAACATGCTTTAATAATAAAATAATAATAACTAAGAGCAAAAACCAACCTTGTTAGCAAGCTCCGAGGCTTCCAATGTTTTCGATGGATCGTAAATTATTCAGCAAATCGGCATCTTCTATTGCATAATTAGTAAAGGGAATCCACTTCTTATCATTTAAATTCACTATAAATAAATTTATAAACCCTAGAAGTTAAAAGAAACTAATGAAGCTGTTGAATAAAGATAGAACACTAAGAGACAAGTTAGGAAACAGAGGATATGATTTGCAGCAATCGCCCATAACACTAATTCCACCGCCGCACCTAACCCACCACCACAACCACCCCTTCACCCACCGCTGCACCTAACCCGCCACCATAACTACCCTAACCGACCAACACATGCAATCACACCACAACAGGTACCTCCACCACATTCATCCACCCTGTACCGCCGTAGTTGTCACACACCACCTGCAATCGCCTAGAAAAGCCACCTCCACCTATTGTTAGAGAGAGAGAAGAGATAGAGAGAGGGTTTCAGATTAGATAGAGAGGAGTAGGGCTGTAAACGAACCGAACGAACACGAACGAGGCCTTGTTCGTGTTCGTTCGTTAAGGAAATAAATGTGTTCACGAACGGTTCATGAACACTTACCGAACAAGATTTTATGTTCGTGTTCGTTCATTAAGGAAATGAGCGTGTTCACGAACGGTTCACGAACACAACCGAACAAAAATAAATTTGGCGAACACTAGAACTTGAATCCCTTATTATGGAACGGAGGTAGATCATATTCGTCGATGTAAATAATGAGAAAAGAAAAGGAAATGGTGCATAAACAAGGTGAAAGAGGGTTTCCTAGTTTAATTGTTAGGGTAATGATAAAAATAAAAGTTTAATAGTATAAAAAGTATAGATAAAATATATAAAAGTATAAAAATCTTTAATTAAAACACGAACATACGAACATAAACGAACGCAAATGAACGAATGTTCACGAACACCTTACCGAACGTTCACGAACACAATTGAACGAATGAGACCTTTGTTCATGTTCGTTCATTTAACTAATCGAACGGAATTTCTTGTTCATGTTCGTTCGTTCGTTCGTTTATTAAACGAACGAACATAAACAAACTTCCCGCTGAATGGTTCACAAACTGTTCGCTGAACGTTCGGTTCGTTTACAGCCCTAGAGAGGAGAGAGTGTGTGTGTTTATATATTGTTTTATTTTTAAATTTTGTACAAAATTGTCCCTTAATAAAAGTTTTTTACAAAATAGCCCCTTGGAAGATGAAATCATAAAAATGCCCTCATGTGAAAGGCACATGACCATAGTTAACCAAAAAATCTAACTGGGTTTGGCCTAAAGGATAGAACATGCAAGATTTTAAAACATTAAGTACAGAACTTGTCAAGTTTTACGCTAAAGGACACCGCCTGCAAAACGATGTAAACATAAAGGACAAAACTTGTAATTTACTCTAAAACATATTAACAACATGGCCGGCCTATATGGTGAGCCGCATGGGGGACCGAACATGTTTTAAACAAATAATGGCATTCACAATGTCAACTAATCTATCTAATCATCGTATCGTATGCAGAAGATCAATTGACAACTCACAGTATGATTACATTTAATCTAAGTACTTCAACAAAATGCGTGTAATTTGAAAAGCTTACTACTCTACCCGAATTTAGAGAAATGTATTATATACAAGTTACGAAATGACATATAAATCAGCATAAAAATACAATTTTGATACACACACGCGTGTGCTCGTGCGCGCACACATGCAAAAGCACCACATACGTAGCAAAGGCAAAACATATTAATCTTCATTTTTCAAATCATCATATGTGACTTCAAGTTATTCTTCCTCGTCGTTAGCACCTCCCTAGGTTCGTTGACCTCATCGCTAGCATCCTCACCTTTATAGATACTAACTTTGAGCACTTCTCTTGTGAGAGGACAAATGAGTTCGGTATCTATCACACCCCCAAAATACCACATGCGGAAACCACGCTAGGCGTGTGACGTACCAGAATCCAGCCACCAATCATATTGAACTAATAACAAGATATTATATAAAAGTTCCCATATATTACGTGAAAGTATTCTCAAAACATAACTTAAAGTTTAACATGTTCAGAGGAAGCATAAAGTAAATCATTGTTCAAATGTTCAAAAACAAATGTATGAAAACCATTAAGCTTTTCACGTGTTTCCAAGAGGCTTGACCTATGACCACTCCAGCAATCCCAGACAGCAAGTTCCTTAACCAAAGAATCTAACGACCTGCGAGCATGCAACAAGTGTATCAGCACAAAGCTGGCGAGTTCACAGTTTTACAAAACGTTTAGTTACCAAGTGTTTAGCTCAGTTTAACAACAATGTTGATAATAACTCGAGTACCGCAAGAGGCCGTCAGTTTGTTTGCCCGTCCCCAATGCCCCTGTTAAAACATTGGTCGTGATTTAAGGTCATTAGTTCATGCCCGTCCTCTCAGGTAGGGTGTGAGGTTGCCAAGCCTAATAGCCTTATCAACTAATAGCCCGTTCCCTCTCAGGTAACTAATTTGGTATAAGATTGGACTTAAGGTGATAGGTGTGAGTGTATTATCCAACATCCCAGTTTTAACCCAAAAAAGACGTATTCCTCTCAGGAATACCCGTTTGATTGTCCCACCCACCAGGACGCATGCTCTAGAGCAGTGAACTCACCTTAGATTTGCTTGGTAAATTAAGTTATGTGTTCCAAGTTGTCAACCAAGTCCTAATGTGATTACCAAAGTTAATCAGTTTCGTTCTCAGGAAATACACACATTGTTGTCACACATCACGTATAACATACCGCATACAGTTTACTTAAACACATAGCACATCGGTTCACATTGTTCAGCCCAATTGAATAAACACAAGTCCAAATAATGCACGACCTGTTTCAAGTGTGCGGCCCACTGTATTCCCGTGGCCCAATTTGGTTTCAAAAATGACCATCAGGACCATGAGGTCTCGAATCGCAACCTCTAAGGTCTCGAGTCGCAACCGGCGATCTCGAGTGACGAATACAATTATCGAGACCACGAGGTCTCGAGTCAGGTCTCTAGTCAAAACCGGACCCGCAATCAGGTTGGTCTCGAGTTCCGTCGTTTGGTGATGTTTGGTCTCGAGTCGGAACCATGAAGTCTCGACTCGCAACCTCAGTCGAGACCATGAAAATGTAACTGATTACCTTTTTAATTGCCCATTATTCTCGTAACAAAAGTTAGCAATTTTGGCAGGTTTCAATCAGATCAAACCACATAATTTTGCAATTATCACACACGTTCATAACAACCCTAAATGTCGTCGTTCATCTAAACCACAAGGCCACAACAGTTTCATCGATTCCATGTACTTAATCATATCAATTATCAACAAGCATGCATCATCATTCCATCCCAGTTCTCATGCATCGAATACACAACAGTAATCATTGATCATGTACCTAATTATAATTTGTCATGCCATACAACCCTAATAATTATCAACAATCATTATCAGTTTCCAACATCAAGTTGAATCAAACACATCAGGATTTTTCCAAAACAGTTTATCAGTTCATCATAACTAAAACCAATAAACAACCAAATCAACAAGAACACAGCCGCACACGTTTCAAAGAGACTTGCATCGATACATATACACATATCTTAAATCATCAAGAATTGCTAACTAGGAACAAGGGATGTCATACTAACCAGACAATCGAAGCGAGAAGAATAGGGATAGTTAGCACGAGAGGGGAAGAAGGTTGCGACTGAGTTGGGTCTCCTTCCTGTTGTCATCCAAGAGAGTGTAGGGTTTGTTGTGTTTGTGTGTTGCAAACATCATGGGAACCGCACATGTATGTGTGCACCCCATCTAGAAGGAGTTTGGGCTCCGTTTTGGCTCAAAGAAGCTGGGCCGAGAGCCAAGAGAGGTGTGCGGACCCAAGAGTGGTGTACGACCCAAAATCCATAATCACTTATAATAGTTAGAACACTTTAATTAATTCACTAAACGTACACATAAATACAACAGAAATCGGAACGCGAAAGAAAATGATATGCAGGAAAAGACCTTGGAATTTCGGGTAGTCACAATATCCTCATTCATTGTTTTAGATGTTTACTAGCATCCTCACCTTTATCAATACTAACTTTGAGCACTTCTCTTGTGACAGGACAAACGAGTTCAGTATCCTAATTCATTGTTGTAGATGTTTACTGGTTTACCATTTCGTTGATTTGAAAAAGTTGTTCTTCATCTAAATTATCATCATCCGCAACTTCGTTAACACACCGTGTAGTAGCTCATATACCATATTGGTTTCTGTTGATCAATTTTGTTTAAACATAATGGAAAACATAAAGAAATACATGTGATATTAGCCAAGACAGCAGAGAATCCAGTAAGAGATGCAGCCATTGAGTTTAACATACTTGTCAGTATGATCTGGTTCCTCCTTAGGGTGTATGATTATGATGGTGAGACCGAACTCTAGGGAGGAATTCGGATTGATTATGGATAGAGAGGTGGAACGATTTTGATGATGTTATGGTAGTCCAAGTTGTGTAACCTTTAACCTCTCTAATAATCTCCCTATATATACACCCAAGAGGAAACCTAATTAGTAAATTAGGGTAATATGCTCCATCAACAATTACCAACTAATTATTTAATAGGTTTAATATATATTCATCTTATATAATATAAATGATTATAATGGCTACCATATTAAATATCATATTATAATATATTTAATCATTCTCCAACTTAGCCGAGTAGTCATTTATCGTGAGTATTAGATAAGCCTGATCAGGAGTTAACACTCATTTTAGCTTTAAACCAAGAACCGTAGCAGAGAAATACAGCCATTGAATCATCATTCGACTCAGGACCCCCATTAGTCATACTATAGCTGATATTCGTTAAATTATACATATTTAAGTCCCCCATTTTACTTCCTTTTTATGCATTTTTACCAAAACTTCGTTGTTTAGGTACCAAATCAGATGCTTTTCCATTTCCAGGTCTTAAACAGTGTGCCAAAGACAAAGTTGGAGAAAACAGGGTGATTTAAGGACGTTTCTGATGAATTCTGCAGATTCTGATGAACTTCCATATGTTGCACAGCCGTGCACCCCAACTGCACGCCCATGCATGTCCTACGACGCCGGAATCACTGCTAGTGCAGAAGCCAGTGCCACTGATTCCTCGGAACGCACGACTGTGCGCCCCAAGAGCATTCCCGTGCACTACCTGAACCTCAATTTCTGATGAACTTCGAGGCATTGCACTGTCGTGCAACCAAAGTGCACGCCCGTGCACATCTGAGTGTCAGAAGTCAACTTCTCCACTAGTCAACTTGTCTGACCCAACGAAAACTAACGTCACCCAACAATCGTTGATGCACGCCCGTGCACTTTAAAGTGCACGGCCGTGCCAATCTGAAAATTGCCTATGAAACAGAGCATTCGCTACTGATCAAAATGTTGGGTTTTTCTCCAAGTTTATGGGTGATTTCTGAGGTCTGAGACCCTTCTGTTCTGACCGATTTCATGCCTCAAGATTGAATAGAAGCTTAACCAATCCAATCCATCAAATCCTTGCTTGTTTATGGTTTGATTTCTTGTTCTTAACATGTATTTCTGATCATAATCTTGAAGTATTGAACTGATGTTATGTTTATGTATTTGTGTAATATTATTAATGAACTTGTTTCATGAATGATCTTTAGTTTATAATCTCATTTGTATGAATCTTTAGCAACTTTTTCATGCTTGAATCTTCATGATCATATGATGAATGTTTCAATGAAAGGATGGACAGATGGATGTGGCTTCACAGAGGGATGGTTAAAACTGGTTGAAGAAGTTCCTTTATAGCTTGGATCTCTCTTGGTTTTTTACCATGACTGGCCCTAAAACATTTGAGCTTTCTGTTTTCCATCCCGAAACCGGCACCGAATTTTTTTTCAACAAGGCTAAGGTGGTTGTTTTGGATGATTCTGTTTATGGGGATGAAGGCTTTGACATATTGATTATGGTATAAAAATTTAATATTAATATACATTTGTTTGATAATATGGCGTTGATAACTTTTTATTATATTATGATAATAACTATTGAATGTTTTCTTGTAGTCTACACACAAAGAAGTTCTGGATTCTGGCAAAGCTGATTTAGACGAAGTTAAGATCGGAGCTATGGTTGGTGATCCTACACAACTTCAGAGTTATGAGGATATTTTTAATGTATATATAGACACATAATATTTACTCATTATTATACTTTAAAATACGATTTCTTATATATGTAGTCTACTGAAGAAACAGTGGTTCGAATGACCGGAATCAATCAGACCAGGGGTTTAGTTCTGCATAAAAGGGTTGGTCCTCTTGTTTGATTCGGGGTTTAACTGAGCTTCTTCTCCGACGATATCTGCAAAACAGACAACCGTTAGACTCGCCATGGGGAGAATGGGGGTTCTCTCCGTGACCACCCTCCGGCGTGAGAATAAGTACAGATCTCAATGAAGAAGAAGAAGAAGAAGTGAGAGTGAAGTGAATGTAACTTGAGAGATTATACCTGACTTGTCTTATGTATAGCTGGATTTGGGCGGGAAAGTTTGTTGATGGAGATAGTGACTGAAAGCATTTTCCGTAAGCGGTTATGCCCTTTTCCGTTGATCACTAACGTCACGTCCATGCACACGGATCGTGAGCGTGATCGACTGCTGGGGAGGTGCCACGTGGAAAGTGGGTTTATGTGGATCCTCCTCCAAGTTAGTTCCATCGTTGTGACTTAGATGAACACTTAGGATCATGCCACGTTACCATTCGGTTGTAACCGAATGGTTGTGCACGATGAGGTCTTCTAGAAGGTTTACAGCTGTAACCCTTTATGCCTTTGCCACATGTCAATTCTATTATAGCAGAAAAGTCACTTTTGCTTAAGTCTTGGCTCCAAGCGCGCAGAGATGTTTTAGGATCTTGTTTCAAGTCTAACTGTTCTCTTGCATGAGCCTGCGCAAGGGTGCTAGATTAGTTTACCTTCTCTCCGGCGCGCTGATATCGAAGATTCTTTTCTTCTATGTTTTTGTTTAGAACTGGTGCGCAGCCGCGCAGGGTTCCTTTAAAGATGTTTATTGTGATGAGGTTGTGGTGTGGTCCAATACGCCTGCGCAAGGTTTTTGGGACCATACCCCTTCAAGTCCCCCCAGTCCAGTGTTGCTCTTATGCAAGTAAGTGGAGTACTGGACTATATAAAATTAAGTGTGCGCTTTTTGCTTTGTGAAGTTTTGGCGCGAAATATGGAGAATCTTCTTGTAGAAGATACTTTATCTTTGAGTTGAAATGTTCATTATGCTACAGTGAATGTTTGTCAGCGTGTGTTGATTTGGTCGTCAACGTGACGTGGACCTTGTGTGTCATATGCTGGAAGACGAATAGGTGTTTGACTGATCGCCTTCCTACTCATACTGTAGCTTGTGGGAATGTGTGTAAGCATTTGATGATGTCAGAGATTATTTAATGAAATCCATGATTACTGTAACATCGTCGCTCAGAAGGTGGCGATTTGACGTTAATCATTATGATTTCTTACACCTCGTTTAATTTTGCTTTTGTAAGCTTGTTTAGCCTTTATATATATATCGGTTTCTTTTACCCGCTTTGGTAAGTACAATCATGAGTCGCAAATACCGTTTATAGAAGGTTTCTGAAATCTTGAAGACCCTTGATGCTGCTGATGCCATGGTCCATCTTGGAGATCAAGTGCCGGATAAGGCTACCGGAAGTGGAAGGTTTGTCGATACCGTACCTTATATGAGATCAACAGGTAGCAAAGATGACGTCTTTTCCATTACCGGGGTTGATGGTGTTGCAGGTGCTAAGTTATTGTCAGCAGATGCCTTGATGCGAGTTTTTCCGTCTAACCGGAGGAGTCGATGTAAGATGGTGTACAAACGGCGTCACAGTGATCACCGTTGTGCGAATCCGACCAAAGCCCAGATGATGACGTCTGCTGTGGATGGTAAGGAGAATGATAACGACTGGATCGTTGATCCTCACCCTTTAGAGTGGTATGGTGAAGCGTTGCACACTCCTGCAGAAGTGTTGGCCATGTTCCCCGATGTGTAGTTTATTATAACTTATTAATTGTAAGTTTGGGATGTATGTCCCGTTTTGTAAGTATTGCTGATGCACTGTTGTGCATGTATATTTTGTTAATGTGCTTACTGCACAAGTAACTTATTTGCATATATGATATGTTTGAATTACAATGTCTTGCATGAGTATAATTGCTTTGTTTAGGTAAGGCAAATAAAGATGGTACCAAGCTCATGTGTGAACGTAGGGCTGGACCTTGCGCGGAACTTGTATCCGCGGACCATTCATGAGACTTGTAATATGCTACCATAGTGTTTTTGCGCTTACCAAAAGAAATTACATGCATTTTGTAATAAACACAAGATCATAACAGAAGTAAAACTTTGTATTGATTTGGATAAGGCGCAGGGGCCAGTAGATACAAAGTAAATAAATATGATAATTATGATGCATACGCAAGCGCTGATTGTTGTACTATGTTTAGCGTTCTATGTTGTGCAAGTACGGATGGGTCAGCTACATATAGCATCTGCGCAACTGTTGCGTGTTCCAAGTGCGCGGAACGTCTGTTCCATCAAGCCGTTTTAGGGTATACACGCCTTTTCCTTGGACTTCGTGAATGACGTATGGTCCTTCCCATTTGGGGGCGAATTTCCCTAGCTTCTCAGCGTTGGAGGCCTCATTGTCTCGTAGAACGAAATCTCCTGGTACAAAAGTGCATATGGACATTCGAGCATTATAATATTTCTCTAGCTTTGATTTGTACCTGGCTTCGTTAATGGCTGCGTTTTCGCGCCTCTCTTCAAGGAGATACAGGTCAAGTATGCGCTCAAGCTCGTTGTTTCGCGTTTCCATGGCTAGCATTCATAGTGATGGGAGGCCAATCTCCACTGGAATTAGTGCTTCTGAACCGTAAACGAGGCTGAATGGCGTTTCCCCTGTGCTGGTTTTCGGCATAGTGCGGTGAGCCCATAAAATACTTGGGAGTTCGTCTAGCCACCCCTTCTTGCGGTTCCCAGTTTTGCTTTTATGCCATCCACGATCTGCTTGTTGACACTTTCGACTTGTCCGTTCGCCTGTGGGTGCGCCACGGAGGCGAAACTATGTTCGATGTTCATTTCCTTCAACCATTTTTGCAGATCTTCTGATGCGTATTTGGTACCATTGTCTGTAATGATGTGTAATGGTAATCCGAAACGGCATATGATGTGTTCCCAGATGAATTTTCGGATTACCATTGCGATAGTTGATGCGAGGGGCTTGGCTTCTACCCATTTAGTAAAGTAGTCCACTGCTACCACTATAAATTTTACTGCGCCGGGCGCGTTGGGGAAAGGACCTACTAGGTTGATGCCCCATTGCTGGAAAAGCCATGCTGCAATTACTGGGACCAGAGGGTTCTTTGGGCGGAGTGTCTATGAAGCATGACGTTGACATGACGTGCACTTGCGTAAGAGTTCTACAGCATCTACATGCATGCCTGGCCAGTAATAGCCCGCACTCATGATTTTTTCAACCACTATGCGCGGGCCCGCGTAGATTCCACATAGTCCTTCATGAATTTCTCGGACTAGATACTGCGCGTTGTGCTTGTCTACACATCTTAAGAGAGGGCCCATGTATGATTTGCGATACAAAATACCATCTGCCATCTCGTAATTTAACGCCTTGTGTTGAATTTTTCTAGCATCCGCTTTCCCTTCTGGAAGGGTTCCATGTTGAAAATACATAATGATTGGGGATATCCAAGATGGGTTCCCGACTTCTATTACGTTTACTTGCCTTAGAGGAACGACTGGATTTGAAAGAACCTCGATGCGGACTTCCTTTGCGAGGTGCTTGAAGCTTGTAGCAGCTAACTTGCTTAGCGCATCCGCGTGCTTGTTCTCGCTTCTGTTGATGTGGATTATCATGAAGGTCTGAAACTGGTTGATCAGAATTCTTGCCTGTTCGAGGTATAAGGCCATTGCTTCGCCTTTTGCGTCATAATGACCGTTGACTTGCTCCGCTAATAAGTTGGAATCGAAATGTGCTTCAAGATTTTTTGCTCCCATTTTGAGTGCCAGGCGGAGACCTGCGAGGAACGCTTCGTACTCCGCTTCATTGTTAGTACTCTTGAAATCTAGACGAATGGCGTACGTGAGTTCGTGGTTATCGGGGCTAACCAGGAGAAGACCTGCTCCTGCGCCGTCATCATTTGAAGCACCATCTGTATGTAAGGTCCAAACCCTGTCATCGAAGACTGGGGTAGGATTTTGTATGGCTTCACATTCCTGGATTTTGTCGAAAGGAACTTCGGTAACAAAGACTACTAGGACTTGTCCCTTGATAGTTGGGCGCGGCTTGTAAAAGATGTTGTATCCACCAAGCTCGATAGCCCATTTGGCTAACCTGCCCGCAACGTCTGGTTTGGACCAGACTTGTCCTAGATGATAGTTGGTAAGGACAGTGATAACGTGGCTAGAAAAATATCATCGCAGCCTGCGTGATGCGTGAACTAGTGCAAGGACAAGTTTCTCCATGATAGAATAGCGTGTTTCTGGACCAGTTAGCATTTTTCTGATGTAGTATATTGGAGTTTGAACTCCGTCCCTTTCGACCATTAGTACTGCGCCGACTGCTACTTCTGTTGCGGAGAGGTAGAGGATTAACGGTTCATCTTTTCGCGGAGCTGTTAAGGTTGGTAGTTGAATCAGACACTCTTTCATTTGTTGGAAAGCTTTTTCCGCTTCTGGGGTCCATTGAAACTGGCTCTTTTTAACGCAGTTGCGTAACGTGCTGATGAATGGATATGATTTTGCAGCATGATTTGCCAGAAACCTGTTGAGTGCTGCTAACCGACCGGCTAGGCGTTGCATCTCTTTGATGGATACTGGTGATGGCATAAGTTGAATGGCTTCAACTTTCTCTGGGTTAACCTTGAAACCATCTTTGGTTACAATAAACCCTAGGAATTTGCCTTCTTCCATTCCGAATGAACATTTTACCGGATTCAGCTTTAGGTTAACCCTGCGCAAGGAGTCGAAAGTGCGCTGAATGTTTACAAGCATAGATTCCTCTTCCCGACTCATGATAACGAGGTCGTCCATGTAAACATCTACTGTTACGCCAATATCGTCTCTGAAGACTCTATCCATCAGACGTTGATAAGTGGCTCCCGCGTTGCAGAAGCCGAAAGGCATTTTTATGTAACAAAATATACCTTTGTCTGTGCGGAAGGCCGTTTTGTCTTCGTCCTCTTCCTTCATTTGTACTTGATGATATCCTTTATAGCAATCTAAGAAACATTTCCAGCGGTAGGATGCTAAGGAATCTACCTTCTTGTCTATCTCTGGAAGGGCGTAACAGTCTTTTGGGCAGGCTTTGTTAAGAACTTGAAATCAACGCACATGCGTCACCCGCCGTTGTGCTTCTGCACCATTACTGGGTTTGGTATTGTACTTCGCACAGAATCCCAGCTTGAAGTAATTCGACTACTTGTTCATTCATTACGCGAGCCTTTTCTGTACTAAGACTGTGCTTCCCTTGAGCGACTGGTTCTGCGGAAGGTCGGATATTTAAGCAGTGCTCTGTTATCTCTCATGGTACTCCGGTCATGTCCGCTGGGGACCATGCGAAGATATCCATATTCTCTGATAAGAGTTCTTTCAATTTTGCGCAGGTTCCTGGTGAGATGGCGTGCCCTAGGAGAATGGTTTGCTCAGGATATTCTTCGTTGAGGACCCACTTCTCTGGTTCATTTGATAGTGATGGCTTCGCAACCTTTACTAGTGGCTCGTCGTCTACATACATCACCTCTTTGCTGGAATATAGAATTGCTACTCCGGTTTCTGTTGCAAAACCACAAACGGCGTGTGGTATGGAAGTAATCATGCTAAACTCCCTCTGTGAGCGTCTTCCCAGTAGTACATCATGGCGTGATGTAGCTGGCATAACCATAAAATTGACTGTGACAGTGCGCGAGTGCTCTCCGTCTGAGAGTGTTACGGGAAAGGCGATTTGACCCAACGGGAAGACGGCTTCATTGCAGAAACCAGTTAGAGGAAAATCGACTAGTTTCAAGTGCGCCTTGTCCTCTGGGTCTAATTGTTTAAAGCATTGCTCGTAAATTATTTCGATGGAACTACCCGGATCAATGAACATGTAATCAGTACGATAATGACCAAAAATACCAGTTATGATTACCAGACGTTCTTTTTGAGGACCTCTTGGGACAACGGGGAAGACTACTTGTTCTCGCTAGTGCTGTCTGTGGTTCCGTTTGTGTGGTTTACGCGAGGGTCCCCCTTGCACCATGTATGTTTGTTCCGTACTGATTTTTTGATGGTTTTTATCTTCCATATTTTGTTTCATATATCTGAATGTTTCCAGATATCCTTTGTTACTGAGTTGGATGTCCTACTGATGTGATGACCGTGGGTCCAACACTGTATTATCAGATTTCTTCTGAAGCGTGTACTCTGCCTGAGACTCCTGATAACCAGATCTGATATGGAGAGATTCAGATCCGATGTTTGTTTGAGGTTATACCTCTGTTACTTTAGTTGGCAGGTTTAAGGAGTTATCGTGAGATCCTCTGGATGTGTTCACCATTTGCATCGGAGTGGCAGATTTTTGTGCAAAAATTTCGTTTATGGTATTTTGGAATTTGGTGAACCAGTAAACTGGAGTTTCTTTCAAAAGTAGATCTGGATTAACCTGAGTTCTAGGTTGCATTTCTGAGACAACAGGGTCGTGTACCTCATGACGACTTTTGCTGTTAATAAATGTTTTTCCCACGATTCCGTCGATCTGAGTAACACGAGTTGAATCACTCATGTTTTCGGATCGAGGACCTGATGGGCATTTTGACGGAGTCTCTGCCATAGAAAACAGAGATTGGGAAGAAATGAATCAAATCGAGAATATGAGAATGAAAAATTGAAGAATCGGTGGGCACCAATGAAGAAACAGTGGTTCGAATGATGGAATCAATCGGACCAGGGGTTTAGTTCTGCATAAAAGGGTTGGGCCTCTCGTTTGATTCGGGGTTTAACTGAGCTTCTTCTCCGACGATATCTGCAAAACAGACAGCCGTTAGACTCGCCATGGGGAGAATGGGGGTTCTCTCCGTGACCACCCTCCGGCGTGAGAATAAGTACAGATCTCAATGAAGAAGAAGAAGAAGTAGTGAGAGTGAAGTGAATGTAACTTGAGAGATTATACCTGACTTGTCTTATTTATAGCTGGATTTGGGCGGGAAAGTTTGTTGATGGAGATAGTGACGGAAAGCATTTTCCATAAGCGGTTATGCCCTTTTCCGTTGATCACTAACGTCACGTCCATGCACACGGATCGTGAGCATGATCGACGGCTGGGGAGGTGCCACGTGGAAAGTGGGTTTATGTGGATCCTCCTCCAAGTTAGTGCCATCGTTGTGACTTAGAAGGACGCTTAGGATCATGCCACGTGACCATTCGGTTGTAACCGAATGGTTGTGCAAGATAAGGTCTTCTAGAAGGTTTACAGCTGTAACCCTTTGTGCCTTTGCCACATGTCAATTCTGTTATAAAAGAAAAGTCACTTTTGCTTAAGTCTTGGCTCCAAGCGCACGGAGATGTTTTTGGATCTTGTTTCAAGTCTAACTGTTCTCTTGCATGAGCCCGCGCAAGGGTGCTAGATTAGTTTACCTTCTCTCCGGTGCACGGATATCGAAGATTGTTTTCTTCTATGTTTTTGTTTAGAACTGGTGCGCAACCGCATAGGGTTCCTTTAAAGATGTTTATTTTGATGAGGTTGTGGTATGGTCCAATACGTCTGCGCAAGGTTTTTGGGACCATACCCCTTCATCTACTGATGATGGCCTGTTCGATTCAAAGGTAGTGGCTCTCATTGAAGATTCAGATGTTAAAAGTGATGTAAGTTTAAATCTTTGAATTTTGGTTTCTACTATATGTATACGTATATTGATATATTCATATAGATTAGTGTACACCAACCATAACAAGATTTTTTTGTAGTATGAAGATAATTCTGTAAAAAAAGCTGTTGATGGTAATGATCCACAAGTTGAGTCGAAAGATTTTACTGTTCAGCACACCCCTGCCTCTCCAAGTGTAGTATTTGATGTAAGTGTTTCATTAGTTTTATATTTTCTATTTTGTTATTGTTTTGATTTATCGATGCAAGTCATCTCTTTATTTCAAGTTCAACCTAACGTGAAGAACATAATTGGTGTGACAACTGTCTAAAAATTCAGGTACCCGTACAATCAATTAACCATGATTAGTGCTTAATGACTGTGCTGAATTGCAATTAGCTACTTTCTGATTTCTGCCATATACATACATGTGCATCATACATTGTTTAATGTCATACCAATATTGCATGAAAGCTTTATTGCCTCAAATGATGCATTAAGTACAGTTAGCATAGTTATCTTATAGATCAGGAAAATGCTGACAGAACTCAGCACATAGACAGACAATGCATTTAGACACAGAATGAGCCAGAAATTAAGTATTACACTAGTATAGTGTGTAGGAAAGTAAGGATCACAAAACTGCCTTTCTAGTGATAGTTTAAGTGCCGGAAAGTGCCTAAAACTTACATAAACTGCAGAATTCTGCAGAAAATCAGCAAATTTAGCATCTAAATATAATCACATCATGCAGAAATATGATTAAAAGGTCCTGAATGCTTTCCTAAGTGTCGGGAATCAAAAGTGTCACAAAAAGATACATAAAGCACACTAAACTATAAAGCTTAGCACTTTAACGAACCAGTAACAAAATGAACAACCGGACACTACCTGAAACATCAAATATTTACCAGAAGCGCTGTTTTAGTGTTACAAAGCTAGTTATGATCACCGAACATCATATTACATCTCATAAACACTAAACCCCTAAATACCTAACTTTAATACTTGGAATCAAACTAGATTTAACCAACTAATGTTTGGAATATTACACTTTACCCCCCCCCCCCTATTTGAGGTCGGTTACAACATGGGCCCACTTGGGATTTTTCTTGAATATTTTAATAGATCTTGTCTAGAATATGCCACACATAAGATGCCATATACCATCTAAATGTTGGGTGTAAGATTATAAGAACCATGAGACATTAAGCACTTACCATTTTCACTTCAAACCAAACTTCATCTTCTCCTCCTCTTTCCCCATAGCTATGGCCAACACCCCCTCACACTACACCTCCATTTTCGACCTTCTTCCATACATTCCAAGGTGATCTAGAGGTGTAAAGAAGCTAAGTTAGGAAGCTTGGAGGCCTTGAAGCTTGAAGAACCTCCCCCATTTGCTTTTATCCACTTGTTTTCTACACTTGACTCATCCCTAGCCATGTGCTAGTGGTAAGAGTCTTGATCTTGCTATATTACTTCTATTTTTAGTGGTTAAAGAAGAATCATAATAAAAAACTTGAAGAACACTAAAGATCATAAGAAGTAAACTTGAACATGAGCATGTTTAATGAAGTAATCTTGATGAATATGAGTTGTTATGCTTGTTGATCATTGATTGTTTGTAGAAATGATGTTGATCATCATAAGATCTTGCTAGATCATGATTAAAAACATAATCTAGCAACATGAGAAAGTAAAAATGTTGTAGGATGATAGATCATCCACACATGAAGCATGAACTTGAAATAACCAAGTTGTTTCTTGAAAAATAATGATTAAAGTGAGTAGTAACACTTGTAGATCTAAAGATTTATGAATGGTTTTTCAAAGAAACCAAGTTAAAAATATAAGTTTTATTAAATCTTGGTTCTTACAAAAACAAACTCTATTTTTAGTGGTTAAACAAGTGTAGAAACACTTGTGTAACAAGAAGAATGCATAAAGAAATATTTTTAGAAAACATGATTTGAAGTTGTAAACATCTATATTCTTTAAAAATGAAGTTTTTAAAGAACTAACCACACTTTAAAGGATAACAAGGCTTACTAATGACACTAGTAAGTTCCTACAAATTTTTACAAATATTCAAGTTCATTAAGTGGTTGATTATTACTTATTTTTGGCAAATTAGTAAGTAAGGGTTGTTTATTGTTGTTTGTGGATTGATTGTGATGATTTTTACAAAAGAAAATGATATGCTTAAAAGCATGGAAACCTCCCTTTTTAGGGGAAACTATGGCAAAAATTTCTAAAAATCTAAACACTTAGAAAAATGTTTATTAACCTACACTTACAAGTGTATTTTAAACCATAAGTTGTTACAAAAACTTCGCCATAATTTCTGGTTACAAAAATACAAATATTGGAGGTTGATTTTCATAAATAAAAGTGACTAAATATGTATTTAGGAAATATATATTTATAAAACACCATGTGTGTGATTATTTGTATATTTTGTGTATTAGTTATATTATTTTAGGACATGAAATAATATAACACACCAAAATACCAAGAATCACAATCCAAAATATTACCAAAATTCCCAGAAATGAACATACACATTTACACAAAAATATTGGTGAAACCGAACTATGGAATAAGACTTATGAAATATTCCGGAAAATTTATTCACAAAAGTATATTTTGGTAAATAATATTTTGGACACCAATTAAACAAAAATATGATTTTTACAATTACTACAAGAATATATCATATTTTTTACAAGGAAAAATATATTATTTTGACAAGTATGAAATATATATTTTTTTCTCGAAATTTTTAGAAGATATATTATTTATAAGAAATATATATTTTCTTACAAACACGAAATACAATATTTTGAGGTGAAAAATATAATTCCTCAAATAAATATGAAGAATATCATTTTTTGGAGAAAAATAAGTTTATATATATATATTCTATATTGGACATGAAAATATATTATTTTTTGAAACTTATGGAGGAAATACAAATATTTGCCAACAGAAAAATTATAAATAATTTTTCCAAATAATACTTATTACAATATATATATATATATATATATATTGGTGGACTTTTATTAAAGATGATATTCCAGAAAAATTAATACGAAATTAAGTATAATGATACTTAATGAATACAATAAAAATACGTATTGTCATACGTATAAATTCACACCGGAATACGACCCTAATACATGGCAAAATATACAAGTATAAGATACCCCATCCTTGGGAAGGAAATACAAGCATAAATACTTGGGAAGTATTAAGTTAATATATATTGTTTTAACAATTATTTCAAATTTTAATAAATATAATTTAAGTTAAAATATTAATTATTTTAACAAATAATTATATATTTGGAATAATAATGAAGACACTTTGAAACGTAACTCAAAGACACTAATCAAAGACAAGGCACGACCCGCTCGTCTAATAGACCGTAATACGCATGTAGGTAGTCGTGCGTTCTAGAGGAAGCTTTGAGTTACATCGGATACAAGGAACGCAAAATTGTGAGTTCATGTTCCCCATTTTCTTTAACTGTTTTCGGTTTTATAACTTCGGGGGTGAAATACATGTTACAACTGTTTACAAACGTTATTATTTGGTATTGTTAGCTAAGAAAGGGTACTTCTAGATCATGTAAGTGGTGGGTATGACGCTTAAGGCCATCAATCCTCTTGTAGGACCGAGGGGCATGGGTGATAGATCTATTTGGGTGTAGCGAGCCCCGCCCATGTTGGACCAGGGTGGCCCATGGGTTGACTATGTCTTACAGCCGGAGGCCCGGTGTAAAGTCTGCTAGGTTTGAGCTTTCTTGCATCACGTCACAAATATTAATGTATTAGCTACACATTAATTGATCTGTTTCCTTGTTGCTTTCATACCGGGTTTTTCAAATACATACAAACATACTTACAAATGTTTCAAAGGTTTATTCACAAACACACACATGAACTCGCTCAACTTTTGTTGATGTTTTCAAACTACATGTATTTCAGGAAATTAAGTATGGATCTGGCGAGCGTTGGAGTTTACAAGTCAAGTCTCTAATAAAAGGTGTCACCCGAGGTCGAAGGGTTTGGGTTATGTATTTTATCTTGGATAAGATACATGGCTCGAAACCTAGTTTGGTTATGTCTTTTGTGAAGTCCAGTATGGAACTTTAAGCTTAATCCATTTTCAATTAAACCTTATAAAATGTATAGTCATCCGTTGTTTAATAAAATGTGGTATGTAATTTTTTTTAAAAACTACCCGTGTTTTTACACGGGTTTTACATCTACTATACATTATATGCGCATACCGCAAGCAACACGTTGCATTATTATCATACTCAGTAAATCTCACCAATAGCAAAGTTAAGGTAGGGTATGGAGAAGGTAACATGATGCATTATTAACCATCCCCCTCTTAGACCATGCGTAGTGGTTTGAGCAATAATGCCCCCACCCTTGGGCGTTTTCTGCCACGTGGCAGTCCAATCAGCATGGGGGCATTATTGGGCGTTATTGCAAAAGTGGTGTAGTGGGAATAATGCCCAATAACGCCCCTTCCAATCATTAAATAATTGTTTTATTTTTTTTAATTTAAAACTTAAAATACTTCATTAATTAAAAAAATACACTACTAGAAATAAAAAAATAAAATCCGACTAAACTTAAAAAAAACGAAAATAAAAAAACCGGAAATAAAAAAACAAATAAAAACCACAGGGGCCTAATTTGCCATTTTTAAACTTAAAATAAAACCACAGGGGCCTAGTTTACCACTTTTAAACTTAAAAACCACAGGGGTCCCACTCTTCTTCTGACCTTCTTCTTTGACCTGCAACATCTCTGGCCAATACAAAAAATTCCGGCCAATTCGAAAAATTCCGGCCGCCTCCCACTCTTCTTCTTCGTTCCCATTGGTCCATCATTTGCCCCTTCCAGCGTTATTCAAAAAACGCCAATTCGATTTTTGCCGGAGAAAACGCCCGAACACGCCTAGGGGGGCGGCATCCCGGCGTTTTGGGGCGTGTTTACGCTTTGTTTTTGATGAATCACGCCCGAGCACGGATGGTCTTATAGTAGTATCAAAGTGTTAAATAATGTTGTCTTTTCAAGTAGTAATGAATGAATTCTTGTGATGAAAAAATGTGTAATGTAGAAGTAAAATTATAGAGTGTGTGAGTTGTCGTTTAAAACAAATTAAACATAATAAAAACAAATTAATAGCTATGAAAAATGTCAATGACCTTCAGCTCAAGTGGTATGAGGACTTGAGTTCTTCTGTGAACAATCAAGTTCGATTCCCATTTGGTGCAAAAAAAGGAGTGAGGCACTGGTGAGTAATGATAGGAGACCCAGGGAAACCTGTGTTCGATCCTTGAGCCAAACGAGTTTTACCGGTAATTTCATCGTTGTGTCTACGGGCGGGTGGGTTACCGGTAGAGGTGTACAAAAAAACTGATTACGCAACTGAAACCGAAAAATAAACCGAAACCGGTTGTTGGAAAAACCGGTTTTTTTGTAACCGGTTCGGTTACTAACCGGTTGGACCGGTTATAAAACGGTTATTGGTTGTTAGTTGGATATCGGTTTTAAAACCGATTATATAAAAAACCGGTTTTAAAACTGGTTATATGTAAAAACCGGTTATAAAAACTGGTTAAAACCGGTTAACCGAAAACGGATCAATAAAAACCGGTTAAAACCGGTTTATGTCGCTGATGTGCAGAAAACGGTCATATGACCGTTGGGACTAGAAAGTGGCCGTTTTTTTTGTTTTTTTTTTTGTCAAAAATTCATCTCCAATTACTATAAAAGGGTGTTTTGGTTCAATCACACCATTCTCTAATCTCCTAAATCTCATAAAAACGCTCACTTTTCTTATTCGATAATTGTGAAAAAAAACATGGCAAGCTCTAGTGCTCATGATTCGGTCAATGTTGGCGAGTCTACAACCGACACGGTTGTTCGTGTTCTTCCAACGAAGCGCAACCCCGAAGTTTAGTCGCATTTCGATTTGTGCGAGATGGCGAACGGACCGAAAAAAGCGCGTTGTCATCATTGTAATGGTTTTTACGCCGTTGGGGCAAACACCACCTTGAAACAACACATCGAAAAACCGTTTTGTAGGGCGTTGAAACAACAATCCGCTAGTGGTCAAGCTTCCATGGCAAGCGACGCTACTTTGTTCGCCTACAATTTCGATATGGCAAGGGAGGAAATGGCGAAGTTTGTAATCCAAGAAAGTTTGCCGTTCAATCATTTCGACAACCAACGCTACACCAAAATGATTCAAAGAACTCTCCAACCGCGATACACTCATGTAAGTCGCGCTACTCTTAGGAGGGATTGTTTAAAAATGTGGAAAAAAGCTAAACTTGAATTAATTTGTTATTTTGAAAAATTAGAAACCGGTGTTAACTTGACTAGCGACGTTTGGTCCGCACCGCACGGTTCACCCGACTCGTATATTTGTGTCACCGCCCATTGGATTGAACCGGCGACGTGGCAAATGATGAAACGCACCATTTTGTTTAAACTTTTTGATTACCCTCACACCGGTGACGCTATATATAAAGCTATCGACAAATGTATTAAAACATACAAATTGGAAACAAAGATTTTTTCGATAGCTTTTGATAACGCCTCAAACAACACGCTTTCGGTCACGCATTTAAGGTTAAAGTACACTCCGATTTGTGAGGGTATTTTTTTCCATAGTCGATGTGTGGCACACATCATAAATTTGGCCGTTCAAGACGGTTTAAAGGTTATTGAACGACAAAAAGAATCTTTCAAACAAATGTTACGTCATATATATAGTCATACGTAAAGGCATTCAAAATATATTAAAATGTGTAAGGAAGCGGGTCGAGTATGCTACGGACCCAATTGGGACGTCGCTCATCGATGGAACTCGACTTGCACCATGTTTGAAAAAGCTATTTTGCAAAAAGAAAGTTTAATAGAATTTCATAACCTTTTGTCGAGTCGTGGAAAGGTTTCGTCTTACAACCAATCGAATTGGGGGCTTATTGAAACGGTTACACAAGTGCTTCAAGTTTTCAAAACATCAACAAAGACTTTATCGGGGGTTTACTATCCAACTAGTTCATTGGTACTTCACAATTTGTTTAAAATGTGTAGAAAATTAAACGAGTTGTCGGGGAGAGGTAGACCATATTGTGATATGGTAGATACGATGAAGGAAAAACTAAGAAAATATTTTAAAGAACTACCCGCGGTTTTCACTTGTGCCGCCGCTTTAAACCCTTGCTTTAATATTTTTGGAACCGGTTCTTTGATTGAAAAAATTTCAAACGAGTTGAATTTAAACACCGTAGAAGAACCAAACTTTGGCGAAGCCGCAAAAACACGTTTTAATGAACAACTTTCAAAAATGTTTGATGTTTATGTAACAAAATATGGGCATATCTCGTCACACATTCGCGAGTCAATGAGAAATGCCGCTTTCGGCGAAGGTTCATCAACTATGGAAGATGAAGATTTGTATGTTCACAACTATTTGTATGATGAATCGAGTCAAATGCAACGTGGTAACACTAGTAGTAGCGAACTCGGTCGATATGGTGGGTCGAACTTTCTACGAACAATGACTTCACAAGACTTTAAAAATTTTGATTTGTTGGGTTGGTGGAAAAGTAAGGAAGAACAATTTTCGATCTTAGCCACAATGGCCCGAGATTTACTAACGGTCCAAGCTTCCACGGTAGCTTCGGAAAGTGCTTTTTCTATAAGTGGTAGGGTGATTTCGATACGGAGGACTCGACTAACACCAAAGGCGGTTGAGATGTCGATTTGCTTGAAAGACTACTTGGATGCGGCGGAGAGATGTCAACACATACGCTCACTCGAGGGTGAATTAGATTACGAAGCCGAAGTGTACGAAGACGAGGTTCGAAACGAAATGACAACCCCAATGACCGAAGAAGAAGCCGAACTAGATGAATTACTCCGCAATAGTTCGAGTTCGGATTCGGCCGAAGAAGATTAGACGCGGTTCAAGATATATTACTATTCTCGTCCCACTAAAAAAATATATATACTAGTGTGGACCTTCGTGCGGATTAATATTTGAAGTTTATGTATGAAGTTTATGTATTTTCGTTGTTACGCTTTAGCGTTCGTACCGTTCTTATTTCCTTATGTTATGTTTCCGTTTGTTCGTAGACTTAATGATATTATGTTTTGACTTTTTACAATTTGCATTGTTATGTTTTTATAAAAAAACTGCTGTTTTTTTTTTAAAAAACAGGCTAAAAAACAGCAAAACAGCATCAAAAACAGCATTCTGTGACATTTCCTGCAGACTGGTTTATTTACCGGTTTTTTTACCGGTTTTTTAAACCGGTTATAGTAAACCGGTTATAAAATCAGTTAATATAAATCAGTTCGGAAACCGGTTATTATACAAACCGGTTATAAACCGGTTAGAACCGGTTGTACCAGTTATTATTTTTCAGTTGCTGAAACCGGTTAAAACCGGTTACGGTTAAACAAAAAACCGGTTTTCAATTGATCCAAAAAAAACCGGTTCGGTTAAAAAACCGAAACCGGTTTCTCAAAATAACCGATTTGTACATGTCTAGTTACCGGGTTTTCCCCGGAAGTGGTGGTGGATGACTCGGGTTACTTTCGGAGTACTTCGTTTGTCCAGTGTGTGCCCCAAGAGTACTCGAGATTGATTTATTGGCCGTTAAAAAAATAGCTATGAAAAAGACTAGCACCAATAAACACGTTATACAGTTCATTTTGACTACATATGGAGTGTAGTCACCATACATTCGAGATCTAATAATGACCTCGCATTAAGTGAAAGATGCTGAAGTCACACAAGCCAACTTAATTGCTTTTATGTATGTCGGTTTTGTGACCATTAAAACATCTTATTCAAAGTTTCTATGACAAAATAGTTATAAATTTATTTTTAAAAGAAACAACCATACAACATTACAACATCTATGCTATTGCACAAATATTATTACTTAGGAAACAGTAATAGCTGACTAATATTTTTTATATGTTTATATAAGTCAAACAAGAAAACTCCCAACTACATGTGAAGCAGCAGCAGCGGACTATAGCAAAATAAGGTTTCCATGTTTTCTATAGAAAAAAGTTATTAACACATCGCGTAATAGGTAGAAAAATGTCTTGCTAATAACTTTTTCATAACAAATTAATAGACTAGACCATTTTCATAGAACTAGTGAAAAATCCTCTCGCGATGTAACGGCAAACATATATGTAGTAAAAAAGAGTTTATTTACAATGATACTATAGGTCTCTTTACATAAAAGTTGTCTTCAAAATATACATCAATACGTGTTTTAGATTGACTGAAAACTATAAAAATGAATAATCATACTAGTATTGATGTTGTTCGGTCGGCGTGGTATAGATACTCGTTATAGTTTAGGCTACCAAAAAACACTTTATTTTGAATGGAACTGTGTTTTCAATAATTTTTTTATCGAAATATTGACAAAAAAAACGTAACATAACTGCGTATTTAGAGAGTTTTTTTTTCAAGTTAAGAAACACAAATCATTTAAGAAAAATCAAATCAAATAAAAAATAAAATATTATTAAAAAAAATATAGTTAGGTTTCGGTACAAATGAGTCTTAACATACAAATCGGCTTAATGTGAGAAGTGAATGATGGATTTTTTTTTTAAATATTTTTCCGGTCTTATTAAACACATATTTTGGCCAAGAATCTAAAAAAATCGTGATTTTTTTTACATTTTGCGATTAAACATCTTATTTAAGTAGATGGTAAAATAAAAAGTTTCATTCACTTCTGAAGGGGTATGGACCCAAATCCCGCACCAGGCTTGGGCGCGAGTGACCATCACCCGGCTTATTGTCTGAATCAACAAGGAACTTGCTTTAGTTCGTGCAAGCACGCGCGAGCCCGGTTTGCTTTCCCTCTTGGGGAAAGATGAGAAATCCCACCTTGTGTATGAAAATGCCTGTATTCGTCAACATATATACGGGATGCGATGATTACTACTAAAGATGGTGGTGGTTTCCTACATTCACTTTCTGTCAGACACATTTCCATGCTCAGGTCCTGTGCGGGCGCGCGCAGAGCGGCATACAAATGTGTTGGCTTATATGTGCATAGTTTACCGCACGTAGCGGAGCTGCGCAGGACCGCGTCCTATTGTTATACAAGTGGGACTGACACTTTGACTTCTATGACTAACCAGCAAGTAGGTATGTCTGGGCACTGACAACAGCGGTCAGCAGACCGTCCAATACGCAGCTGCCCAACCCACTTGCATAAAAGCTGATGCACAGACTGACAACTCCAGCAGGCCACGCGGCGGGTATTCCTTCGTGCAAATGGTACAACAGAACACGTGGCAACATCTCCGCGTGCGCCCAACACTCCCGTGACATGCGCTGTGACAACCCGCACTAAACCAGGTATCCGTACAACTTAATTAATGATTAATTACTGCTTAATTACTGTGCTTGTTTGAAACTAGCTGATAAACTGCTACCTGCATACTGATACATGCACTTACTTGCATCATACTTTATATGCTGTCACTACATTATTTACATACGGCACCTTAGTGACAAACATGATGCACAAAAAGCACAGTAGCACTAAACGGATACACGGCGAACATGCTGATATGACCAGCATCAGGCAGACACTGCCTCTAAGGCCTGTTAAGAGCCTCATATATTTTTGCTACACTGGTAGTGAGTGTAGGGATATAAGGGTTGTGGTACCGCGTCTCTAGGGATAAGATACACTGATTCGGATGTGCCTAAAACGTACTTTAAGTACCAAACACAGCACTTTAATAAATAAACCAGCTTCTAGCTGACTAATAAAGTGCCAGAACATGAGAAAATAACACTAGACACTTTCTAGAGTGTCGGGAAAACAAATAGTGTCACTAAAAAATAACAATAACGACACTTTAAAGCTTTTGTAACACTTTAACGGATTACTATCCAACCGGACACCCGGACTTTACCCGGAACATGAAAATATTACTATTTTCACTAATTATATTTTTCTGAGCCAGTTAGGGTCCCTGATTACCCTAACACCCGTCATAACACGCTATATATCACTAACAAGGTTAAACACTAAACTAACCTACTTAACACTACCACCACCCTAACTAATCTTGTTCTAATCGAACCAACCCCCACCCCATGCCCTAACCGGTCCCATACCAAGGGGACACACAAGTACTAGTTAACCATTTTTTTATTAAGCATGTTTAGCATCTTGGTGGCACAATTTCCATTGGACATTTACCCTAAAGTTGGCCTATAAAACAACACTTAGACAAGAGCACTTATCATGATCAAACACTCAACAAAAATCTTTTTCCCTTGCCCACACTAAGCTCGGCCGAACACCACCCTCATCACCATCATACTTTCGGCCCTTGGTCTCATCATTCCATCATCATTCAAGCTTCAAGGTTTGCGTATTAGGAGCTCTTGTGCACTAGGAACGCGAAGGACCTCCACCGTTAGCTTTTATCCACGCGTTTTTCATCACGATTCTTCCCTAGCCCCGAGCTAGAGGTATACCATTTAAAACTTGTTTTTACACTTATCTAAAGTGGTTAAAAGAACTTTCGTCGGTTAAATATCGAAAACATAAGTTTTGATGCATTAAAGTCTAGTAAAATCACAAAACTGGTGGATAATAACATATAACTTGTGTAAAAGTCGTAGGACTTGAAATATGTGATTATTGAGACCCGATCTATGATGTGGTAGCTCGGATCTCCGTTTAACCCGACTTTGTAAGATCATGTATCTTTACATAAGCTCGTTTTTGACTAAATACAAGGGTTAAAGGTGAAACACTACCACACAAGATACATGAACTTGTGTAGAAATATTTTACTTGTGTAAAAGTGATTTAACCGGTAAAATGGTGTTTAAAACTAGCGGATCTACGTATCCGCAAGTGGTATCTTCAAAGAACCACACATTTAAGAAACCATGTATTTTAAAGGAAGGATCTTACACTAATAAATATGGTTTTATAAACCACAAGTGTATAAACACTTGTGAAATGAAAAGATCCGACAAATATCTATTTTTGGGAAAAGTGACTAGAAGTTGTAAAGACGGATTTCTCTAGTCACAAGGTTTTTACAAGATTAAAGCTACTTTATATAAAGATCTACATATATAAAGGTGATTTACATTAAAGATGCGGAAAAACTACAAGTTCATGCGATTATGCACATTTACATACTTGTCGACTAGTTTGTTGTGTTGGAAATTGTTTGATTGAATAAAGAAGTTGTTGAATTGATTTGTTAAAAGAAAATGATACGCTTGAAAGCGTGGCCACCTCCAGTTACAGAGGAAACTCTGGCGAAATTTTCTAAAAACCTAACACTTAGACTTTTTACACAACAAGTGTTAGAACTAGCTTTGGACATATTTTCAAAACATAAATTTCGCCAGCACTATATTTTACTAAATATTCGGAGGAGGGATTTTCACAAAGTTTAACGTGATAAATATACTTGTCACAACACTGTTTATGATTATTTTGTGAAATACATAAATATTATTTTAGAGTGAAAATAATATTTACAAGCGTTAATGATCCCAAAACTTTACGAACGCTTCCACAAATATATAAGTTACACCGGTAATTACATTACCACGAGATTGATAAAACGTAACTTACGCACATGTATTGTATCCCCCATCCTTGGGAAGAAGAATAACTACCAAGTGTATACGGAACATAAACACGAAATAGTTGTCTAACTATTTCCCAAAGACATAAACTGTAAAGCTAAGGCACGGCCGTCCGTCTAATAGAATTAGCACTTGTAGGTCGTTGCACAGCTTACTGTATTGGAGACACTTGGTAGAGACGCGCATTCACTGTGAGTTCATGTCCCCCTTTTCTCTAACTGTTTTCAGTTTACTTAACTGCGGGGGTGAAATACATGTTACTATGATTTACGAGTACTTTACAACGGTATGTTTAACGTAAGGAGGTGTTATACGATCATGTGAGTGGATAGGAACAACATGGGGCCATTAGTCCTCATGGAGGGACCGAGGGACAGGAGCGGTAGATCTATCTGGGTGTAGCGAGCCCAGCCCCCGGCCAAACTAGAAACGGACCGTGGGGTGACTTTGTCCACATACTTTGCCGTGGCGAAATCTGCTAGGTTTGAGTCTCCCTATTTGCACTTCACATATGTCAGTGGCCTTGCAAACCATTGGTGATCACAAGTCCTCTTACACTGCTACATACCACAACTATTTTTATACTCACAAGTGTTTTACATACTCACTTACACATGAACTCGCTCAACATTATTGTTGATTTTTCAACTTACATGTATTTCAGGAAATTAACGAGATCTGGCACGGTATGGCATGATTTCCGCTGCACTAGTTTCCGAGGTCATCCGGGGTTTAGGGGATGTGTCTCTTTCCTGGACAAGACACAGTCCTTAAACCATGTTTACGTTATGTTTCAGTTTGTAATGTTTGTTGAACAAGGTTATGGTTGTCAGAGTACGTTAAAACAATGGTAGTGTGTTTGGTTTTCAAAACTTAATGGATGATCTTGCATGTTTTTAACTCATATAGCTTTGGTATGATTAAGCTATGGTATTAAGAAGTCACACCAACATTAACCACGCTTCCGCAAAGCCAGGGTGTGACAGCTTGGTATCAGAGCTCTGATCATAGCGAACTAGGATTCTGTCTCGAGTCTAGACTATGATCACTAGGGCTCTCACGAAAACATTTTCTGCATACCACTTAAGTCCAGATCCACACTTTTTACAAACAAATGTTGAGCACATTTTATTTATTTATAGACTCAGCTTGGAGGGCTGAGGATCGATCTGGAGGATCGAGATGATTAAGGTAGTCGAGCACGTTGGTTTGTTATAGGATCGATCTGGAGGATCGAGGTGAACAAGGTAGTTGAGCACGTTGGTTTGTTATAGGATCGATCTGGAGGATCGAGGTTTGGTTTAAGTAAAGGATAGAGCAGTCTGGTAGACTGGATGGTATTGGCTAGTAAGACTAGGAGGATTATGTGATGCCTTACTTGATGACTTATGTGATTACCTGATTTATGATTGACTATTTGTGCATGTTTGTGTATATGTTACAGACACATGGATTCTGCAGACACTGGTGGTTCAGGCACCACAGGCCCGAGGCCTATCGTTTCAGACGACATTGAGTCATCGGAGCACGAGGTTTATACGTCAGACTTCACCAGCACGGATGATGATGACTTTCAGCCATTCGCCTTACCCGACGGCGTTGATGAGCTCCCAGTTGATCTTCCAGCCGGGGATCTACCACTCGTTGTGATCCCTGCTTCAGTACCCCTTGCAGCATACCCTGTTTTACCCATCGACGACGAGGAGGACGACGTCGATATGTTTGAGGAGGAGCCTTTGGAGGATGCTCAGGGCGAGGCCCTACCTGCTGTTGCTCCCTTACTGATCGCAGATGCTCCTGCTGCGGAGTCACCTGCTCATTCCCCAGTCGCGGACTCCTTTGAGTCTGTGGCTTCTGTACCCACACATGCTCATAGTGCGCAGCACTTCTCTTATGGGTCCGATTCTGACCAGGCTTTTTCTGTTGCTTCCATACCTAGACTTGTTTTTGACCATGACGACGAGGGGGATTCAGATCCTATGTTTCCACCAGGATTTGATCCTGACCGTGATTTAGAGTTTGTCCCGATGGACGAATTGATGGAGGATCCAGCAGATCCTATTGATCTTTTTGATCCGATTGATCCCGATTTTGATTTTGACATGGCGTTTGATGATCTTGAGCCTGCCATTGCACCTGAGCAGGCAGCTGCCCTTGACCCTTTACCAGAGCATGACCCTGTGCATGCTGATGTACCTTTTGAGCCCATTGCTGATGATCACCACATAGATGTTCCTGTTGATCCCATTGGTCCTTTACCCATTGTTGCTGTACCAGTTGACCCCCCTTTCGAGCACTTGGCACCCGTTCACCCTGTTGTTGCTCCCTTATTTGATCCCGTTCCCCTAGAGCCCGGACATGCACTGTTCGCGGCACATATGGACCCATCGGATGAGTCCGCACAGCACGGGTGGATACCGGCTGATGAGGACGTTCCACCGATACACCCACAGATCCCAGACACTCCACATGTTGACTTTTCGTTTCGGGTTCCTATGTTTATACCTCCAGCAGGGCCTGGAGAGGGTTCTTCAGCACACCCATCAGGGCATGTACCGATGCCCATGCCTTTCATGCCTCAGATTCCTTTTGTTCCACCTACTACAGCTCCTTTTGGTGTGGCACCCTTTGACCCCACACGTGAGCCACTGCTGTGGTCACCGTTTTCCCCCATGCCACCCACTGATCCATACCACAGGTTCCACGTGGGACATACCATTGAGGATGTATTGATGTCGTTTGTATACCAGCATGAGTCGCATGAGCAGCGACTACAGGAGTTGGAGAGAGCCCATCTGCAGCCATGTCAGTGCCATGGCCGGGTACCCTCTCCGTTGCAGCCATCACGACCTTTACCCCCTGACTATGCTGCTCGTCTTATTACTTTGGAGCAGCAGATTGCTTCCATTATTCGCACACAGCAGGCGATGGAGGCGGACTGGTTACAGTTGCGCCGTTTGTTTTATACCCATTTTCCTCCTCCACCACCATCTGCTTAGAGCTCATCGGTGCCACATGGGTAGGCGAAGTGAGAAGGCGGCGATTGCTTTTTGACTGCACAGCATTTTGGGGAGACTACGTTATGACTTGACTTTTGTTATGTACTTGATGTGGTATTGATACTGATGTAGCTTTTGACAGGGGTTATGTAGCCCCTAGTGATTGATGATTGCATGTATACACTTACGATGTGGTCTCATTTATATGGCAATCGCAGTTTTCTCACCATATTCGGATTCGCTTGATTACTTGTTTATGTTTTTGACATGGGATGTGTGTGATCGATATTTGTGTTGTGTGATAACCTGAGATGTTATGTGATTATACTATTACTACCGTTATATACGTACACTATACTACGAACTGATTTACGTATTATAACAACGGAGCCTTACTATGGCCTAACCAACTTAAACCATCTTTTAGAAGATGCCGCCAAGACGCGAACCAAACATGCCAACAAATGAGGCAGAACTACAGCAGATTATCGCTGCTGCCATAGCACAGTACGCAGCATCTCAGCCAGGAGCAAGCGGAAGTGTTAACCAAGGCAATAACAATCCACCACACGGTAATACCACGCCATTCGAACCTACCATGAACTAGTTGGAGATTTTAGCGGTGATGCTAATGCCAAACACATGTTTTAACATACGTGCAGGATGCACCTACAAGCAGTTCTTAGACTGCAAACCAGTTAACTTCGATGGCACAGGAGGTGCAGTTGCCTTTACCCGCTGGGCTGAGAAAACCGATTCTGTCTTACGCATGAGCAAGTGTGCAGAGGATCAGCAAGTCACGTACATTTCAGGGCTGTTTTTAGATGGAGCCCTATCATGGTGGAACCTACAAGTGCAAACACTAGGCGAAGCTGCCGCCTACGCCCTGACTTGGGCCGAATTGAAAGAACTGATGTGCAAAAAGTACTGTTCACGCGCAGAAATTCAAAGGTTGGAGACTGAATTTTGGCACTTAAAGATGGATGGACCAAAAATTGCGGAATACGTCCAGAGGTTTCACGACTTATCTCAAGTGGTTCCTTACATGGTTACGCCAGAGTACAAGCGAATCGAGCGCTTCATTTGGGGTTTGGCTCCCCAAATAATAAGCATGGTAACCTCCTCCAAACCAGCAACTATCACTGAAGCCATCGATTTGAGCGTGGCTCTCACCGAGGAGGCGATCCGTTTAAACAAGTTTGATGAAGTCAAAGCAAAGAAGACAGAGACTCACGTTGAGTCCTCAGGGGATAACAAAAGGAAGTTTTCAAATTTCAAACAAGGCGTCAGTATGGCAGTAAAGAAGGGAAAATCAGCTGGCAGTACCAAGAGAGGAAAAGGGTACCAGGGCACCCAGCCCAGATGCAACAACTGCCAACGCCACCACACTGGCCCTTGTAACATAAGAGTTTGTGAATCTTGTGGAAAACCGGGCCACACAAGGGAATCATGTTGGGCTAGTGCAGGCCGCGGAGGCCAGGGAGGATATGGAAATAGGAATAATAACCGTGGTGGAAATGGAAACCGCCTACCAGGAAATTTTGGAGGAAACAGAAACCGAGGCAACAATGCAAACCAGGCTGGCAATGCCAACCAGAACAACACCCCAGCTGGAAATGGGGATGGAAACGGGCAGAGACTCGGATGCTATAACTGCGGGGAAATTGGACATTTTAAGAAGAATTGCCCAACACTGAATCAAGCCCGTGGTAGAGTGTTCCAGCTAGAAGCTAGGGAAGCACGCCAAGATCCAAATGTTGTTACGGGTACGTTCCCTATCAATCAACGCTATGCATCCGTTTTATTTGATACTGGTGCCGATTATAGCTTCGTATCATTAGAATTTAAGAATATGCTTGGGTTAGCTGCTACTAAGTTAGACATTCCCTACTCGATCGAATTAGCTAATTGGAAGTTAGTTGGAGCCGACGAAGTAATCAGAGGTTGTGTGATAGAATTGGGAGAACGCGAGTTTACTCTGGATCTACTACCAGTCCAATTGGGAAGCTTCGACGTGGTGGTAGGAATGGATTGGTTATCCAGAAACAAGGCTGAGATAGTATGTCACGAGAAAGTTGTTCGTATCCCAACTGATGATGGCGAGACAATTGTGGTTCACGGAGAGAAGCGTGACACGCCGCTAAGATTTATCAGCTGCTTGAAAGCAAGGAAGTGTTTACAGAAAGGATGTGTTGCTTTTCTGGCACACATCATAGACAAAAAGGCTGCTGAGCCAACAATCGAGGACATCCCTGTCGTAAGGGAGTATCCAGAAGTCTTCCCAGAAGACTTACCCGGACTGCCACCTCAGAGGCAAGTGGAGTTTCACATTGACTTAGTTCCAGGCGCCGCGCCTGTGGCTAAGGCACCATACAGACTTGCTCCGTCTGAGATGCAGGAATTGTCAACGCAACTTCAAGAGTTGTTAGACAAGGGTTTTATCCGACCAAGCTTCTCGCCTTGGGGAGCTCCGGTCTTGTTCGTCAAGAAGAAAGACGGAAGTTTCCGCATGTGTATTGACTACAGAGAATTGAACAAGCTGACGATTAAGAACAGGTATCCTCTGCCAAGAATCGACGATCTATTCGATCAACTTCAAGGTTCAAGCTGTTATTCTAAGATCGATCTTCGATCTGGATACCATCAACTAAGGATACAGGAGGAAAGTATCCCGAAAACAGCCTTCCGAACTCGTTATGGACACTACGAGTTCCTCGTGATGCCATTTGGTTTGACAAACGCACCTGCGGTATTCATGGATCTAATGAATAGAGTTTGCAAGCCATACTTAGACAAGTTCGTGATTGTATTCATCGACGACATCCTGATTTACTCAAAGACGAAGGCTGAACACGAACAACACCTTAGAACCATATTGGAGCTGCTAAAGAAGGAACAGCTGTACGCCAAATTCTCCAAGTGCGAGTTTTGGCTACGCGAAGTCCAGTTTCTTGGACATGTGGTTAATGGGGATGGAATTCATGTTGACCCCACAAAGATCGAGGCGATCAAGGATTGGGAAACGCCAAGGACGCCAACCGAGATTCGGCAATTCTTGGGTTTGGCTGGCTACTATCGGAGGTTCATCGAGGATTTTTCAAGGATCGCTCAACCATTGACACTCCTCACGCAGAAGGACAAGACGTTTGATTGGGGAATCAAACAGGATGAAGCGTTTCAGATATTAAAGGGTAAGCTTTGTAACGCGCCAATCTTAGCTCTACCAGAAGGCACTGATGACTTTGTGGTATACTGCGACGCATCGCGTCAAGGATTGGGTTGTGTGTTGATGCAACGCCAAAAGGCCATTGCTTACGCATCACGCCAACTGAAAGTGCACGAAAAGAATTATACCACACACGATTTAGAGCTTGGCGCAGTGGTTTTTGCTTTAAAGATCTGGAGACACTACCTGTATGGTACGAAGTGCACAATCTTCACAGATCACAAAAGCCTACAGCATATATTCAACCAGAAGGAGTTGAATATGAGGCAAAGACGATGGGTTGAATTGTTGAACGATTACGACTGCGAGATAAAGTATCACCCAGGGAAGGCGAATGTAGTTGCCGATGCCCTAAGTCGTAAAGAAAGAATCAAGCCCATAAGGGTTAGAGCTTTGGAAATGATTATACGAACCGACCTTTCCCTGCGCATTCGTGCTGCACAAAAGGAAGCTCTCAAGGAGGGAAACCTTGAGGAAGAATATCTCCGTGGAACGGAGAAGCTTTTGGTACCAAACAAGGAAGGAACGTTATGTTTTGAGAAAAGGATTTGGGTTCCTCTGTTTGGTGGATTAAGGGAAGTTATTTTCGACGAAGCGCACAAGTCACGGTACTCTATCCACCCTGGATCGGATAAGATGTACCAGGATCTCAAGGATTACTATTGGTGGCCTAGGATGAAAGGCGACGTTGCTGTTTATGTGAGCAAATGTTTAACGTGCGCTAAGGTTAAGGCGGAATACCAGAAGCCTTCGGGACTTCTGCAACAACCTGAGATTCCCAAGTGGAAATGGGAACAAATCTCAATGGATTTTGTTACAAAACTGCCACGAACGCCAAAAGGCCATGATATGATTTGGGTGATTGTTGACCGCCTAACAAAGTCCGCACACTTTCTGCCAATCAAGGAGAAAGACAGTACTAGTAAACTTGCGGAAATTTACTTGAGAGAGATCGTAGCACGTCATGGAGTACCCCTCTCGATCATCTCTGATAGAGACGGAAGGTTTGTGTCAAGGATATGGCAATCCTTCCAAGAATCTTTTGGCTCACAATTGAATCTGAGCACTGCGTTCCATCCGCAAACTGACGGCCAGAGCGAGCGAACGATACAAACTTTGGAAGACATGCTGAGGGCATGTGTTATGGATTTAGGCGGTAGCTGGGATAAACACTTACCTTTGGTCAAATTTTCATACAACAACAGCTACCACACCAGTATTGGTGTCGCGCCATTTGAGGCCCTATACGGACGCAAGTGCCGATCACCACTATGTTGGTCTGATGCAGGTGATAGGCAGCTTGCTGGTCCCGAGATCGTCCAAGAGACGACAGACAAGGTCGCACAAATACTTAAACGCATCGAAGCAGCTCGCCACAGACAAAAGGCCTATGCGGATCCAAACCGAAAGCATGTGGATTTTCAAGTTGGAGAAATGGTTTTACTGAAGGTATCACCCTGGAAAGGGGTGGCGCGCTTTGGAAAGCGTGGAAAGTTAAATCCGCGCTACATTGGTCCCTTCAGAATTTTGGAAAGAATTGGGACAGTAGCGTACAAGTTGGACCTACCCGCTGAACTGAATAGTGTTCACGATACATTTCATGTATCCAATCTGAAGAAAAGTCCAACTCAAATTGACGTTGCCATTCCTATCGACGAGATTCATATTGACGACACGCTCCACTTTGTTGAAGAACCTGTTGAGGTCACGGATTGGAAAGTTAACAAGACCCGCCGGAGCAGTGTCAAACTCGTCAAGGTTCGTTGGAATGCCAGACATGGTCCTGAATTCACATGGGAACGTGAGGACCGGATGAAAGAGAAATACCCCCACTTATTTCCTAAGAACTCTGCATCTACAAGCAGAACTTCAATTTCGGGACGAAATTTGTTTAACGGGGGGAGAATGTGACAACCCGCACTAAACCAGGTATCCGTACAACTTAATTAATGATTAATTACTGCTTAATTACTGTGCTTGTTTGAAACTAGCTGATAAACTGCTACCTGCATACTGATACATGCACTTACTTGCATCATACTTTATATGCTGTCACTACATTATTTACATACGGCACCTTAGTGACAAACATGATGCACAAAAAGCACAGTAGCACTAAACGGATACACGGCGAACATGCTGATATGACCAGCATCAGGCAGACACTGCCTCTAAGGCCTGTTAAGAGCCTCATATATTTTTGCTACACTGGTAGTGAGTGTAGGGATATAAGGGTTGTGGTACCGCGTCTCTAGGGATAAGATACACTGATTCGGATGTGCCTAAAACGTACTTTAAGTACCAAACACAGCACTTTAATAAATAAACCAGCTTCTAGCTGACTAATAAAGTGCCAGAACATGAGAAAATAACACTAGACACTTTCTAGAGTGTCGGGAAAACAAATAGTGTCACTAAAAAATAACAATAACGACACTTTAAAGCTTTTGTAACACTTTAACGGATTACTATCCAACCGGACACCCGGACTTTACCCGGAACATGAAAATATTACTATTTTCACTAATTATATTTTTCTGAGCCAGTTAGGGTCCCTGATTACCCTAACACCCGTCATAACACGCTATATATCACTAACAAGGTTAAACACTAAACTAACCTACTTAACACTACCACCACCCTAACTAATCTTGTTCTAATCGAACCAACCCCCACCCCATGCCCTAACCGGTCCCATACCAAGGGGACACACAAGTACTAGTTAACCATTTTTTTATTAAGCATGTTTAGCATCTTGGTGGCACAATTTCCATTGGACATTTACCCTAAAGTTGGCCTATAAAACAACACTTAGACAAGAGCACTTATCATGATCAAACACTCAACAAAAATCTTTTTCCCTTGCCCACACTAAGCTCGGCCGAACACCACCCTCATCACCATCATACTTTCGGCCCTTGGTCTCATCATTCCATCATCATTCAAGCTTCAAGGTTTGCGTATTAGGAGCTCTTGTGCACTAGGAACGCGAAGGACCTCCACCGTTAGCTTTTATCCACGCGTTTTTCATCACGATTCTTCCCTAGCCCCGAGCTAGAGGTATACCATTTAAAACTTGTTTTTACACTTATCTAAAGTGGTTAAAAGAACTTTCGTCGGTTAAATATCGAAAACATAAGTTTTGATGCATTAAAGTCTAGTAAAATCACAAAAATGGTGGATAATAACATATAACTTGTGTAAAAGTCGTAGGACTTGAAATATGTGATTATTGAGACCCGATCTATGATGTGGTAGCTCGGATCTCCGTTTAACCCGACTTTGTAAGATCATGTATCTTTACATAAGCTCGTTTTTGACTAAATACAAGGGTTAAAGGTGAAACACTACCACACAAGATACATGAACTTGTGTAGAAATATTTTACTTGTGTAAAAGTGATTTAACCGGTAAAATGGTGTTTAAAACTAGCGGATCTACGTATCCGCAAGTGGTATCTTCAAAGAACCACACATTTAAGAAACCATGTATTTTAAAGGAAGGATCTTACACTAATAAATATGGTTTTATAAACCACAAGTGTATAAACACTTGTGAAATGAAAAGATCCGACAAATATCTATTTTTGGGAAAAGTGACTAGAAGTTGTAAAGACGGATTTCTCTAGTCACAAGGTTTTTACAAGATTAAAGCTACTTTATATAAAGATCTACATATATAAAGGTGATTTACATTAAAGATGCGGAAAAACTACAAGTTCATGCGATTATGCACATTTACATACTTGTCGACTAGTTTGTTGTGTTGGAAATTGTTTGATTGAATAAAGAAGTTGTTGAATTGATTTGTTAAAAGAAAATGATACGCTTGAAAGCGTGGCCACCTCCAGTTACAGAGGAAACTCTGGCGAAATTTTCTAAAAACCTAACACTTAGACTTTTTACACAACAAGTGTTAGAACTAGCTTTGGACATATTTTCAAAACATAAATTTCGCCAGCACTATATTTTACTAAATATTCGGAGGAGGGATTTTCACAAAGTTTAACGTGATAAATATACTTGTCACAACACTGTTTATGATTATTTTGTGAAATACATAAATATTATTTTAGAGTGAAAATAATATTTACAAGCGTTAATGATCCCAAAACTTTACGAACGCTTCCACAAATATATAAGTTACACCGGTAATTACATTACCACGAGATTGATAAAACGTAACTTACGCACATGTATTGTATCCCCCATCCTTGGGAAGAAGAATAACTACCAAGTGTATACGGAACATAAACACGAAATAGTTGTCTAACTATTTCCCAAAGACATAAACTGTAAAGCTAAGGCACGGCCGTCCGTCTAATAGAATTAGCACTTGTAGGTCGTTGCACAGCTTACTGTATTGGAGACACTTGGTAGAGACGCGCATTCACTGTGAGTTCATGTCCCCCTTTTCTCTAACTGTTTTCAGTTTACTTAACTGCGGGGGTGAAATACATGTTACTATGATTTACGAGTACTTTACAACGGTATGTTTAACGTAAGGAGGTGTTATACGATCATGTGAGTGGATAGGAACAACATGGGGCCATTAGTCCTCATGGAGGGACCGAGGGACAGGAGCGGTAGATCTATCTGGGTGTAGCGAGCCCAGCCCCCGGCCAAACTAGAAACGGACCGTGGGGTGACTTTGTCCACATACTTTGCCGTGGCGAAATCTGCTAGGTTTGAGTCTCCCTATTTGCACTTCACATATGTCAGTGGCCTTGCAAACCATTGGTGATCACAAGTCCTCTTACACTGCTACATACCACAACTATTTTTATACTCACAAGTGTTTTACATACTCACTTACACATGAACTCGCTCAACATTATTGTTGATTTTTCAACTTACATGTATTTCAGGAAATTAACGAGATCTGGCACGGTATGGCATGATTTCCGCTGCACTAGTTTCCGAGGTCATCCGGGGTTTAGGGGATGTGTCTCTTTCCTGGACAAGACACAGTCCTTAAACCATGTTTACGTTATGTTTCAGTTTGTAATGTTTGTTGAACAAGGTTATGGTTGTCAGAGTACGTTAAAACAATGGTAGTGTGTTTGGTTTTCAAAACTTAATGGATGATCTTGCATGTTTTTAACTCATATAGCTTTGGTATGATTAAGCTATGGTATTAAGAAGTCACACCAACATTAACCACGCTTCCGCAAAGCCAGGGTGTGACATGCGCTCCTGTCAAGTCTACGAAAAGCTGCAAGTTGTCAGTCGAGCCCTAGGCCAATCAAGCGGCCCATTGGTCTTTCTCCTTCACTCTTCGGCTATAAATAATTCACTTCGAACCAGGTTTGAGATAATGCTAATCTACTCACTCACAAGTATTACTTAACACTTATATTGCTTCCAAAGCAAATGCTTATTCTCACGCTGGAGGGTGGTAACAAGGAGCAACCCCCACCCCATTCTCCTTGTTACGAGTCACGGTGTGTATCACTGTGTAGGTGACAGATTAGAGGACAACCCAGCTATCGATCGACTAAAGGACGGATTAACCCTACTTGACGAGACTCGACCCGTGGACTAACCTCCTGGTTAACCACTGTTTCATCAACTTCTAATGTTAAGATCATTTTGTATGTTAAAACTCATTTGTATTTGATCCTTACACTAAAGAAAAATAACCTCGTTAGGGTTTATACATGTTGCCTTTCTTAGTGTGTGTTTATAAATAACATGAACAAGTCTATTAATTTTTCAATATAAGGTCAATAAATGTTAACATTAGGGATGTCAACTTTTTACATGACCCGTTAAAAATGATACGAGATGACATTAAACGAGTTTGTATTTGTCATAAACAAGTTTCGTGCCTAAACACGTTGACTTTTATGACACAATTAACTTCTTGTCTAAATATGCTAAATCCCGTCTAACTGTTTATGACCCATTTAAAAATTTTTATACATATATATTTAAAAAGATACATGTCAAAGACTCAAAATCATATCCGCTTCTTTCATCCTCTCAATTTCTCATTCCTGCTTCTCACTTCTCAGTCCCCTCTTCGTTAATCGTCTAAAAGGTTTTTATTGATATCCAAGTTCCATTGTGAGTTGTGACTCTTGTCTCTCTACTCTCAATCTCTCACCAATTGTCTAACAGTTGTTGATTGTCCCAGATTCAAACATCGAGAAGTACAATTGTTCAAAGCATAAGCCTAAAAGTTTAGTATCGCTCGTGTTAACCATGTATGTATCGGGTCGTGTCATGTATTGTTCAAGTATAATTTTCATCATATTTTTTTAAAACAAACCACCAAAAGATCTACTTTAACAATTAAACTATTATTATATTATTATTATTAGATTTTGGTTAAGATTGTAACTGTAATTATTGTTGTTATATTATTATTAGAATTTTTGTTAAGATTATAAGTGTAATTATTGTTCTTCAAGTATAATTTTCACCATATTTTTTATTTGTCAAAATAAACCACCAAAAGATCTACTTTAACTATTATAACTGATTCTACACAACTCTAAATTCATTTAAAATAACTTTCTATATTAGGGTCCGGGTTCAAATAAATAATCTTCTAAAAGTAGGAGGTCATATGAAGGGTAACAAACGAATCCCAATTAAACGCATTATAGTGGTATTGAAACCGTCTAGTCGAACTCTACTATCTTAGATTTTAAATTTTTGCTTTTGGTTATTTAGCTTGTATCTTTTAATTTTTTGTTTCAAATCATTGTGTCTTTTTATTTGGTATTGTGTTTTTTTCGTCATTGTGTCTTTTTTACAATTCATTGGGATTGTGTTATATTGCTAGTCGTTGTGTTATATTTTGTTTGACATCATGTTATTTTACGATCCGTTATATCTTTGTACTCTTCTTAAATTTAACCCTTTAATAGATGGTGTTTGTTTTTCTAAAAACGATTTGTGCAGGCTCTTCTATCTGCGCCGCGCAGACCACGCGCAGACATTGTCATCTGCAAAATGTTTGATTTTCCAAAGACGTTTCATAAAAAAAACGTCTGTGCGAGCTCATCTTGGTGCAGACTTGACCCAACCACTTTTAAGATCATCTAAGGTCTACAGAGGGTTAAACACCACCACCGTCCACCACCCACTACCACCGTCTACCACCACCGTCCATCACCACCGTACACCGTTCACGTCCACCACCCACCGTCCGCGTCCATCACCCACCACCACCCATTACCACCGTCCGTACACCACCATCGGTTTATTTTAGAAGTCTATATACGTTAAAAACAAACAACTTTCTTCTTGCAGACTGCAGAAATTTGGTCCACCTTTTTGTCTACAGATATATGCAGATGTGGTCCGTAGACTGTAGACATTTTACCTCTTAAAAACAAGCATATTGTGTAGTATTATTAAAAACATAGCATCTCTTGGTAAAAATATCAGGTTAGTATCATGGATAACAATACATTATATTTTGTAATTATCTTTTAAGGGGAATGTTCAAATGAAAATCACTAGTTAACTCGAAAACTGACTAAAAAAGCATAAAAACATACACAAATATATATATATATATATATATATATATATATATATTTACCATTTTTTGCTAGTTCTTGTGTATAAAAAAAAATTTTAAAAAAATTGTAGTGCACATGTGTAATAATACACGTGTGTAGTGCATTACAATTTTTTTTTTGAAAGATAGTTTTTTATATATAGAAAATAGCGATTTTTAATAAAAAAATTGGTATGTTTTTTTTTTAATTTTTTAGTTAGTTTTTGAGTTTTCATGATAAAAGGAGTTTTTATTTGAACCTTTATCTATGTAAGACAGTAGTTTATCTTTGTTTTTATCGTCATAAAGGCAAACATGTGTAGCAACTTAATCTTCTGGCTGTAGCGAGTGCGGTCCCTACTATAACAAAATAAATAAAAAACAAAGGAAGTTGATTGAATGAATTATGTTAAATGTTAACATATAGGCATATATACTACCATCTCTTTTTCTAAAAAGTGATTATAATACAACTTTTAAATTAAAATTGATATTATCAATTATTTATAAAATAAAAAATATATTTAGCAAATCTCCTTTTAAAACTTCCAGAATTTAGCAAAAAAGATTTCAAGAAAGAGTAAGGATAAACTAGGAAGTTTATTTGGGTAGAAAGGCTATTAAGACTAGACGATATGGGGAACGTCCTCCACCCGTCCAGGAACGGCGCCGGTCCAAACACCGTGCCCCCCCCCCCCCCGGTCCTCCCCGTCGCATGCAAGCCGTTGGAGACGGAGCACAAAATGACAAATCTTTCACCCTTTCCCACGCTTGTTGACCGTTTGAAAATAAAAAAAAAAATAATTTCCAATTTCAAAAAACAAACAAACGGCTATATCCTCCTTTTTTTTTTTTTACCAAAATCCAACCCAAAATTATATATACTCTCCACTTTTACACCATTTTTCACACTTTTTCATCCATTACAACTCATCTCTCTCTCTCTCTCATTTTTATAACATTCTTCCCTTTTTATAAAATATTACTAGGTGTAGGACCCGTTTTACCACACGGGTAGGTTTAGTAATGATCGAAATCAAATACTAAAAAACAGGTTAGTAAGTAATTATCGGTTCATTTAGATTGTTGGGGATTTGATATATATTGACATTCAAAGTCATTGTCCAATAAACAGAAAAGTTAATAATAAGTCTAATCTTTATACTAATAAATAAAAATGAAGTACACTTGGATGATTATTAATAATACAGCACACAGAAGATGTAATTTGAGAAACTCCTTTAAATTTGCCTAATCTTTGGTCAATGTCTTTGATCTTGCTCTTAAATTCAAGGATATATCCCAATAAACCAAATAAAAAATAAAGAAAATTATGTCTAGAGAATGGCGAAAAGTTGAAAAACGACATAACCGGATAGACCTTTCAATCTTTGTTATAAACTGAAAACACGTACCAGCACATTGCGACAAAGCTTTGGAGAATGACACGGAATTGCATCGGCACATGGCGGTGGTTTATCCACCCGATTACCGGCCAGAACTGAACATTGGTTGATAAATATTATTATTCAGTTGTAAATAAAAACGGAAATAGAGAACTACCGTCCACCCTACATACTGTACTGTCTGGTATTCCTTCTTGATTTTGGATTTCACATGGATCCACGGTCTTCCTGTGTATATTGTGACATAACCATAAGCATAACTCCATAAGCTATTCTTCAAGCCACGATAATCACTTTCAAAACACATATCCAAGTACCCACTTAACATTTTAAGTTAAAGTGATTCATTTATTATTAAAATCATTTATTCAATAAAATAGATTTCATTCAACGTGTTATATGTAATATACCGAGTAGTAAATCCGATGACGCGATATAACTTGTAAGATTCTTTTTCCTATCGGCTCATCGTATTTTGCTATATTTAGAGTTTCTGTTTGCACCTATGACCAAAAGTTCAAATCTTTTTATCATCATCATATTTACTTAACATATTAATCAATATAACAACTTAGATAAACCATGAAATCAAAGTCTATTGACTCTACAAATGACCCTTAGCCAATGTGTATCAATAAGCATGTGGTGCACAGAACTATGAAGCATAAACGGAACATTTAACAATAATTTGCCATAATTAACTTGATATAATAGGCTTAATTATGTCATCAGTTGCCTTTCTGATAGTAACAATTCTACCTAAATGGGATCTTCATAGCAAAACAAATGAAAAACTCAACATCCGAAATGTATTTAAAGATTTACTTCACCTGAGACAAACTCAACAGTGGTTTAACCCAACAGTGGTTTCAAACCACAGTTTTAACCCAACAGTGATTTGAAACCACTGTTTTAACCCAACAGTGGCTTCAAACAACAGTTTTACCCAACAGTGGTTTCAACCACTATTTTCTCCACAAAAACTGTTTTAACCCAACAGTGGTTTCAACAAACATGAACTAATAAGATCAACTAATGATGCATATAAACACCTGCATGATCCGGGCCCTAGCTTCCTCAGTAGGTTGAGGAAACTCAATCTTACGATCCAACCGTACAGAACGCATGAGGGCAGGGTCTAAAATATCAGCATGATTTGTTACTGTTTTCACCTGCATTATCAATAATCTCACTTTGAGTAACAGTTACTTTTTTAGATTCCTATCATCTATCAGTTGTTTTTCATTCTATTGTACCTTAATTCTCTCATCACTGCTGAAACCATCCAACTGATTAAGTAGTTCTAACATAGTTCTCTGGACCTCCCTATCCCCGCTTACTTCACTGTTCAAACACAAGAACTTGTATCAGAAATCATGTGACGAATACAATAGCTATATGAGAGTATTTTCTGCTCGTTGTAAATGAAAAGATGAACGCTTTATTAATAGCACACTCCATTCTTTGTATTGTTTTCTTATGGTTTCCAAGAGATTTGCACTATAACAAAAAGACTTAAAAGAGATATACCAGCTCACTCCACTGTTTGTATTGTTTTCCTATGGTTTCCAACAGATTCGCACGGTGCAAAAGTCCAGCATCTATTGTTGTTTTCAGCTCAGATAGCTTCCCGGATACCTTAAGTATAATCTGGGCTTGCTTGCCCAAATCTTCAGCAAAAGGATAGCGATTTGCCTCAAACGCTTCACATATCTTGAGAATTTTGCTCTTCGCTCTTTCTCCAAAAAGGAAAACCACAAAACGTTTTTCTTAAACTTTTCTCCTGAATTAGGATCAATAACAGCTTCATCCACAAAAGATTGCTTCAGAAACACATTTCCTCTTGTAGCACGGAATAAGATTCTTTCAAAAGCCAAAGATCTTCCTTTACACACAAGGCCAGTGAGGAACCCTAATTTCACTTGTTTCCCTTGATCGGCTGTTAAATCCTACACATAAACATCAAACAAAATCATTAGCTTCTAGAACCTACACTAAACTATTATGAGAATAAAGGATTTACGTCACTGCAATGTACCTACCTGATCCTTCAATAGAGGAGTTTCCAAAGATTCTTCAGCTGCCTGTTGTGATGAAGCTTCTGTTGATTGAACTTCAGACCTGCTTTGCACAGAACATATAAAATTATATGTCTAATAAACTAAACTAAAAAACAATAAGCTTTCTTAAGCTCGCGATCCTGCGTGAGCTCAATAAGTGAAGCTCACGATCATTTATTAAATATATATAAACTTGATGAGAAAGCTAAGTCAATGAGTCGAGCATAAAGTGGATTTAAGACTACATCTGATACATATGTCCATCAATGAACTTCTCTTAATGAATTATACCTTGTAAACAGAACCAAACCTACCCTCTCCAAGCTTGCTTTTAACTGAAAATGAACCTGTTGCAGCCAATACACTCTTTAAGCTAAATGATAGAAGCTCTGCATTGTTATGTGCATCCCGGGAGACGGTGCTCATAGAATCAAATCCAAGCAATTAATTCTTTATTCTTTCTGCACAAATCATAATTTATTAATTCTAAATGCCGAAAAAAATTTAAGTTTTTAAAAAATTGAAATTTATGTAAATGTTAACCTTTTTAACCAGCTGTTGAATCCTAAACATAAACATCAAACAGAATCATTAACTTCTAGAACCTACGCTAAAATATTACGAGAATAAAGGATTTATGTCTTAGCAATGTACCTGATCCTTCAATAGAGGAGTTTCCAAAGATTCTTCAGCTGCCTGTTGTGATGAAGCTTCTTTTGATTGAACTTCAGACCTGCTTTGCACAGAACATGTAAAATTATATGTCTAATAAACTAAACTAAAAAACAATAAGCTTTCTTAAATTGGATAAGTCCCTTCTTTAATCAAGAATGGAGAGCTTTGCCCAGCTAGAAGCTTTGTGTGGACGACTCTACAACTCTCAGGACTCCGTTGAACGGGCTCACGCTGAAAACACTTTAAAATGTTTTTCTGCAAGTACCGATTACATTTTACAGTGTCAATACATATTGGACAATGCTTCAACTCCTTATGCATTGATGCTCGCTAGGCATTTTGTCGAACACCTGATGCTCGACTCCATAACTCACAAAAAAAAATCAAACAAAAAACTAACAAAAACATAAGATTACATAAAACCATACCATTTCCTTAAGATCTTCACCAGGTAAATCTTGAAGAATATCTAGAAACTTATCCAATAGCAACACATCATACTCAATTAGCTTATGCCTAATCATCCAAATCGCACATATGCTTCGAGAATCTCTATGAAGATCAATGAATCGTCTGAAGACTAGTCATCTCAAACATTAATCCAAGATACGCAAACCCGAAAAGCTGCATACCTTCCCATGTTAATCATTCATCCATAAATGGCCACAACGATAAGACCAAAAAAGCTCACTCTAAAGACTAATCATCTCAAACATTAATCCAAGATTACTCTTAAATAATAAAGTCAACTGATTAACTTCAAAAAGTCAACAAAACCCAGATCAAACTGAATCCATAATCCACCAGAGATTCAATGATAATCACTCTAATCGTATATCAAAGATTAATCCAAGATTTTTTTTTATAAATAATTAAGTCAATGGATTGAGTTAAAAGGTCAACAAAACCTAGATCAAATATCATTAACTAAACCACCAAAGATTCATATAAACCCTAAGATGAAAGATAATCAAATCATACCACTTTGAGAAGAAGACGACAGATTTGCAGTTTCTGGATGCCGGAGAGCTTCTAAGAAACTATATCACTGAGCTTCGCTAATACTCCAGTCATTATAGCCTACAGTTTTAACCAAATTCAATCAAGAATCACAAAATCAATAAGAAAAACAGTTCAAGATCATCAAATAAAACACAACCGGTTTCTAATTCATTAAATTATACAAAACCGAATTCATGATAGATCAAAAATCACAAATAACAATTCATGATTATGTTAAAAGCACAAAATCAATAGGAAAAATAGTTAAAGATCATCAAATAAAGCATACACAGATTCTAATTCATCAAAATAAGCATGAAGATGAGAGAAGGGGATTTAACATCAAAATAAGCATTGAACAGATGGTAATTCAATGGTGAAAGTAATCGATTATGATTACTATTAGGAATAACCTAACCAACCAACTGACGACTATCTTCATCACCGAACTCGTATGCATCTGGTCTCCTTTTTCCATCTTCATCTTCATAGTTGCCTTTACCTATAGCACAATAAAAAGTAGATCTGAAATCAAAATTGGACCTCTAATCAATGTGTACTGACCCCGGAGGTTGTTGCAGTCAGTTCTCCAAGACAATATATAGATTGTATCTTCAGATGGAACATCGGTCCAGTCAACAAATATTACATTTAGACTGCACAAGCAAAGAAAAATATTCATGTTGGTCCTATCACCTACATATACCGACATAATAATTACCATCTTATAGAAAATAAGTAAAAAGTAAGCCTTTTATCTCGTATCATTAGAAGAATGTAGTTGTGAATGGAGAGAATATAATATAATCTTTTTCATGTATGCAAAAAACGTGTTTGAAGGTTACAGTTTTGCGAGAACAGCCAAATTCGGTAATTAAGTACCTCTTATTTTGCAATGTTGTAGAACATGGATCTGAATTTATTGTAATTTTACACCATCCGAGCTTTTTCGAATGAAGGGACTTTGACCTATGAGTGTATCTCCACATCATCAGACCGCAATTCAACATCTGAATATTTGTAATTTGACGGCACTGGAACATGACAATAACGCTTTATACTCTTATTAATGATAAATAAATAATAATTATGTTTAGGCTTCTCTTCATCAGCAATGAGTCAACTCATCTTCAGGAGACTCCATATCAGAACCTTTACCACTCAAAGTCACACATTGTTTATCTGTCGTTATATATCCCATTACACAATTTTGGCATTTAACTACTTACATTACAAAGTGGGTATGCAAAATAATAAGGGGGTAATTGGATGTGCACCAAAAATTAAGGTTCATAAATATGATTCTCATTTTGATTCTTTAAGGTCAATATTGGACCAGAAAGCAGATTTTGGAAAACTACAGTTGCATCTCTATCTTTTACTTTAAATGTTAATATGACAAATTGATTCTTATAGTTGTAATAATTACTTTAAGAACTCCCATTCAAACATCTCTATATCAATCAATGGTAAAAAACGCATTGGTGATAACTTCAATCATGAGGATTACTTTGTTAACACAACAAAGCTATACATTTACAATAAAATGGATGCCAAATTGGCAATGGAATAAAAACAGACCAGTTAACAAAGTAATCATGAGATTTCAATTGGATGTAAGAATTTTTAGGGTTTTAGGTCGATCAATTGTGTCATTTGAGGTGGAAGATGACGGAGCTGCTGTTTTTGCCATTTTCCTAAAAACCAACAATTAAGTTCAGCATACAAAGGTCACAATCACATCCTACATCTATATGTGTTTTATCATATATGATGCAATAATTTTACAAATACACCCTAATTAGGTCACTATCAGAGGCTACGAACGAAAAAAACGGATCAAGACCTGATATTCATGAATATTAAGACGACGGGGCTGCTGTTGTTGCCATTTTCCGGCGACTTTGAGCGATTTCGAAGCGAGCTTGTTCAACAATCCTCCAACCATTATTGTGATTGATGTATTGATTGAGATCTGCTACAGAAAAAGATCAAGAGTTAGAAATAGATCGATTGATGTATTGATGAATCTTCTGAACAAAACCCTAGCTTCCAACTGTTCTTGATTGATTCGAAGAGATGATTGTATTCTTACCGGAGAGAATCGGCGATGGAGGAGGTTCTAGGGTTTGCGATTGGATGTGGAGCTGCTCTGGATTTGAGAGAGGGATTGAGTTTTGAAAGTGGAGCCAGAATAATGTAGGTTATATATGTATATGGTTTGAATTTTGAATTTTGAATCTGGAGCCATGATTTTGAATATGGGCAGTGGTTTAGATGAATATCAGTGGTTTGCTCTTTTGTATATATGTGGGCAGACCTTTGAAAAAGTGAATGTGGGCCACCTTTTTTATGAAATCAGTGGTTTGAAATTATGATTTGAGAGAGAGGAGGAATAAAAAACTTGAATTTTGAAATTGATTTATGACATCAGCATTTACATGTGGCATAGGTTAGGAATTGACACATAGGCATATTTACATCAGCCAATCTTCTCTTATTATAGATAGTATAGATTCTACCATAGATCCCTTCAACTCGAACAACCCGAACGTCCCTAACAACCCGAACAACGCCAAAAACCCGAACCCACCGAACAACCCGAATGTATTTTCGGTGCCGGGATACTATCCCACGATGGAACTGAACCAATTCGGTCAATTTTCATCAAACGCTTTTGCCGCTTTCCAAAACTCACCGAATGTTTTTGCGCACAAGCAACAAAGTCAAGCCATACAACAATTGATGATGAATCCTTTTAATATCCAACCCGTTCAACCCGAACCGAACCCGACGCAACCCATTCGAACCGAACCCGGCGAGTATGTTGTTGAAGTTGTTCCCGAGACCCAACCGCAAAAAAACAAACGAAGAAAAGGCAAGCAAGTTGCGGGTGAGCAAAGCCAACCATCCAAACCGAAGCCGAAACCATGGACGCAACTCGAGCAAGAAGCCTTAGCGAAGGCTTATATAGGCACGTCCACACACCCCATTAAAGGTACGTAAAAATAACTTTTATTTTTTATTTTTTAAGTATATACTTTGTAGTATTAATTTTTAAATTTTGTTTAACATATATTTTTGTCCAATATAGGTAACAATCAAACGGGTGAGTGGTTTTGGAAATCGGTTTTGGCGAAGTTTCTTGAGCTAATGGAACAAGGGCCGTATCGAGATGTCGACTCGGTGTCTTCTAAGTGGCGAAAAATGAGCGGGTTCGTCAACAAGTTTTCGGAAGAATATAATAAAATATATTCAAGTGGACGTCGTAGTGGGATAAGCGCCGAGGATGCGTTCAAAAAGACGTTGGATGTTTACAAGACGAACCATCACACCACGTTCACACACGTTCGGGCGTGGGAAGTTATCCGAACGGCCCAAAAATGGGCGCCGGTTCCGAACGAGGTGGAGATGGCAAAGCGGCAAAGCGGCAAAGGACATCGGAGTCCGGTAGTTATAGCGCCGACGGATCGGACGCGAGATGTCACATAAATTTAAACGACGACGCCGAGTTCGATGAAGAAGAGTACACCTTAAAGGAAGCGGAACGTCCCCGGACCGGGACAAATCAAAGAAGGAGGCGGCGTCAAATAAAGAAAACCAAAAGGTCGATCCAAAGATAGATGAGTTTATGACGCAATTTAAAACATACACCGAGGTCACGACCCAAAAGGCGAGGGCGAAGGAGCGGGCGATCGAAGAAAAGTCACGCATGGCGGGAGAAAAGTTACGATTGTCAGATGATAAGATTCGGCTTAAGGACTGGGAAATATTAACGATGGATGTTGATAGTTATCCCGAACCGAAACGCTCGACTTTGATAAAATTGCAAAATGATATCATGAAGAATCATCAAAGTGGATGATTTTTATAAGTTTATGTTTTTTTAAGTTATGAGGATTTTTTGTAAGTTTTTTTTTTTTGAGTTTATGTATTGTTTTTTTAATATTAATGAAAGTATTTTTCTATTTTATTTGTTAAATGTTAAAAAAAGTAAAAGATTTTAAAAAATAATAATAATAAACTAGTGGGGTAGGATCATCCTCCCATTTTCATTGTTTTTGTGGGATGGACCATTCTCATAAGGACTATGATGTAGCACCTAGCTGGCGGATCATCCTCAAAGGGAGGATGGTCACCATACCATGTAGTCTAAGTAATCTTGATCATCTATTTATTAATCAAGGGCTAAGATATCAAGGGCTAAGATTAAATGATTGTAATTGAAGAAAAAAAAGGAGTCGTGTGGGTTTGTCTAGCGGCATTCTACTCAATCCAAAACAATATTTTCTCCTTCCTCCAATCCCCCCCCCCCCCAATTTTTTAAACGTTAATAACTCTTTCATACGACATTATTTTTTTTATAAAAATTGCACGAAAAAACGAGCTTTTTTTATCTTTAAAACGAGTATACTATTGTTATATACTACATTTTCGATTTTTTTTTTCGAAAACCTAGTTGCGTAAAACGCAATGGACAAAAAGCGTAAAAATGACTTTTTTTTTCCTAAAATGCAATGGCCTAAAAACACAAAAAAATGTCTTATGTCTAAAACACAATGGCCAAAAAACACAAAGAAATGTCTTATTTCTAAAACGCAATGGTCAGAAAACACAGGGAAATGTCTTTTTTCTAAAACGCAATGGCCTAAAAACACAAAATAAAGTGTTCTTTCTAAAACACAATGGGCTAAAAACACATAAAAATGTGTTTTGCCTAAAACGCAATGAACTAAAAACACTTCAAAATGTGTTTTTTTTAAACGCAATTGATCAAAAAACAAATAAAAATGTGTTTTTCCTAAAACGAAATAGACAAAAAACATGAAAAAATGTTTTTTTTTTCTAAAACGCAATTAACTAAAAACATATAAAACTGTGTTTTTACCTAAAACGCAATTGACTAAAAACACTTCAAAATGTGTTTTTCTAACAAAAAACACATAAAAATGTGTTTTCCTAACACGCAATAGATAAAAACACAAAAGAAAGTGTTTTTTTTTTTTTTTCTAAAACGCAATAGATTAAAAAACATAAAATGTGCCTTACCTAAAACGCAATGGACTAAAAACATAGTAAAAGGTGTTATTTCTAAAACGCAATGGGCTGAAAAAAAAAAAAAAACTATTTTTCATTACTTTGTAAAATGCAATGACTCAATTCCAAAACCAATATCGTAAAAATGCAATTCAAAATTTTCTTACATAGATGGAAGCCGATTTCTTCAGATTCTTTAACGATTAACGAAATTTGAATGCTAGAAACACTTATCAGCGATCGAATGGAACGAATCAAGTGATTCGCTTCAAAATCACGGGAAAAAATGAGATATTGTATGAAATTAAACTGGGTTTCTTCAAAAAAGTTGAAGAACACGTTGATTGGGTGTTTGAATCATTGATTGGTGACGAAAATCGCACTATAATGTAGTAATTATTGAGATGGAAAATGAAGAAAATGTTGAAGATGATGGATTTTGAAAATGTTGTGTTTTGAAGTTACAAAAAGTAGAAGAGTGAAGATTGGATAAAACTGACTAAAATACTATTTCCTTTTATTTTTAAATTTTGACACATTTCATAATCTTATTGTTTCTATCATTCTTAGCGAAAGATCCTCTCCCTTCAAGAAAATGGTCACTTTCGTTGATATTAATTAATCTTATATTTGTAATCCAAGTATCTTAAGCAAGATAAGCAAACATTCACCAAAATTGGTAGGTAAGACAAAAGAACCAAATTCTTTTTCTTTGTTTTATTTAAAAACGTAATTTAATACTAGTTGCTTTACGGGTTTGCTGGTCAAAGTCATACATAAAACTATTCGAAATATATATAAAAACTAAGTGAATATACATTTACATTTACAATACTAACAAAATATTAAGCACAAAATTAATTCATTTATGAAGCCAATTTTGTAGATTGCTTTAGTTCGATTGACTAGCACGATCATTTTTTTGAAAAGAATGAACGTAAGATCTCTAGCATATATAAGACTAAGTGTAGTGGTTGTGGATCACTACACTATCCTTTATTTGGAAGCTTTTCATCGGCTAAAAATAAAAATCATAGACATATCTAAGTTGCAACCTTTACACCCGTTACCACTCTCACACCCAAAACATTGTCGTCATTCAGCGATACGTGTGGCGCACTATGTGGTGAGGTGCTATTGGTGTAACAGTGTAACACTCGTTACACATATACTAAATGGCCCGAAAATAGAATGTGTTAATATAAAATTTGTTCAAACAAGTCGAAATAACTAAATCTAGTTTATATGTTTATGACATCCTTATTCAATTGTTTTAAAAATGTACTAAAAGTTAAATATGTGTAAATTTGAAAGATATGGAAAAGAAAATGTGTTAAGTTAAGTTAATATCTACTCGATATTACTCGTCCTTAAAAGTTACCCTTTTTGTATTTATTGGATTGTTTTTGTATAAACTCATCTTATTCACACCGCCTAATTATATTTATACACTTTTTTTCACCCAATATTAACACCCGAATAGAGAGAGATAGAGTAGAAGGGTGTACCAATATTAACACAAGTATGTAATATAAATCCAGTGTTGTAAAATCTGGTTTTATATCGTATTGGGTTGGGCTTAGAAATGATTCAATCGGTTGTATCGAATGGTTCAATCCGGTGACTAATCAATCCTATAATTCCATAAAAATACAACTCCAACTCAAAAAATAATTCAAAGCTACATAATTCCATGATCAAAAATCAAATTTTCCAACAATTTTTTTTTAAATATCAGTATAACAGGCCTATGACATTGAAGTTTTGTACGCATCAAGTTCGCAATCGCTTAAAAGACGAAGTTTACTATTATCAGCATCCTCATCAACAAGAACATAACTATTTTCGTTTCCTATGATAGAAAATAAGAAGCTTCAATTACCAATAATCATAATATACTAAAATTCAATAAGATAAATAACATATATAACAAGTAAAATTGTGTTTGAGAAGTTGGTTGGTCCTTGTTAAAACTCAACACTGAACATGGGTATAATCAATTCATTAGTATGCACCGGTGATACCGAAAATATATGGTGGTTCGAAAAGTAATTGGGTATGCTAATTAGACCGAGCTCTATCGTACCGGTACGTCTCTGGTAGCCGGTTCAACCGGTAATGCTGGCCAGTTTGAACCAGTTTTTCTGAAACACTGTATAAATTATTGTGTTGCCAAAAAATACACTTCTAAGATATTAAAAAGGTATTAAATTGACGTCAGTTTAGACCTAATTAAGACAACATAGTATGGCCATAGTAGGGTTAGGGCCCTCTGTTTAGGAGGATGTAAGATCTCTCTCTCAACAAGTTAAAGATTCTCACCGTTCAAAAAAATCTTTATTTACAAGACTTAGGCTACAATTAAGACGAAAAAACAAATTAATAATTTGTTCTAATCACAATTATCGTTGTAACTATCAACCAATAAAGCTTGTGAATTTTGGAAAAGTTCATCCGTTGGTCCGTCCTCTCTCTTATTTTGTCTTTATAATTTGTATAAGATAAGAAGTAGTCAAATTCTCACATTGATATTAGCTTAGATATGAGATTTGTTTTTAACATAGTTTCTTCTTTATTTAAATATTATTTAAGAGTCAATTAGACAAAAATGGTAGCTAATTTAAACGTTTTGGCATTCCCCACAAGAAACACATTTTTTTTTATCTAATATGCTAGTAAGAAATACATAATCTTGTATAACTAGTCAAAGTCAGGCGTGAAATCAATTTGATGGTAAAGTACGCGGTGTACTACAAGTAACTCGCTCATTGGTTGATATATTAGGACTTTTCTAATGGCACACTTCCTGTCTATCTACACACCTTTTCAATTCAATACGCATCGTATAGGCCTATACGATGCGTATTGAATTAAAGTAAAAAACATGGCAGACTGACAGGTGCAGGTTATGTTTGGCGGCGGACCTGATACGCAACGTATAGGCCTATACGATGCGTATCAGGCCGCTGTATTTTTTTTAAATTTATTTTTTGTTGTGTTGTGTCGAATGCAAACCCGAGAAACGAAAGGGATTTCGAGCAGTTGGTCGATGATATGATTGATAAAAGAAGCGCTTTTATCATGTGTCATATTAGATGTGTTATGGTGAGATTTTTTAAGTTTGCACAGTGGGAGAAAAGACCAGCACCTCTGTCAGTATTGTCCTTTAAATTCGCATAAACATATATTCGTTTCATAACCTCCTCCTATAAATCAACCACAACTCACCCGATACGTCTTCTCTGGATCACATATGATAAAAGCGCTTCTTTAGACAATCTGGGATTATGTTCTGTTTCTTCAAGATTTACGTTTGATGTCCAAGTTTGATCACATTTGACTTCATCGGCGGCAGTCCAATGACTTTCTTGAGTCACAAATCCGACAATAGGGCCCACGGATCTTATGCCCTCTGAATCATCATAGAAGACGTGTCGGGTTCTTCTGCTAGTGGTCGGGCTTCCAATGCTCACACAGGGTGATAAACACGCTGATATCATCATATAAGCGTTGGGATTCAAGGGTTTATGAGTCAAAGTTAACACAGGGTGATAAACCGTTTTTTACTACGGAAATGGTGGCTATGGGAAATACAAACCTGACACGAACCACAATGGACTCAGACTCATACTACCCTTGTCGTTCCGTATTTTCTCCTTTTCTAATTCTCGAAGAATCTCGTAACGTATGACACATGATAAAAGGGGATGTCTAATGGAACACCTGATTGAGAGAAACTTCTTCGAGCTAACCGCAGATATCTCATCCTTCTGTTGTTCAGTACTTCCGAGATGATTCAAGTTATTTCAGTTATTTCTGTTGATTCAGTACTTCAACGTCTTTAGTTGGTTTCGAATATACCCAAAGAGATCTGAACCAACCGAAATCCACTGAAATAGTTCTCTTTAATCTATTAGTAAATGAAACCGGAGTTGTTATCTTGGTTGTTCAGTACTTTCGTGTGCTAAATACAAAGCCGATTTCAACTTCCATTGATCAAATAATAAAAACCCTAAGAATGCATACACAAATAGTTCTAGTGGACGAAGCAAAGAGACCGTTGTTAACAAAAGTATGTTGTTCCAAGATCAATTCCAAAGATTATTGATGGTAACAAGAGTATTGAGGTGGGTTCAAACTTCCAAGATCAAATTCCAAGATATCAGCGTTGTTAACCAGATACTGTTATTACATCTGAGACGATTCAAGTGAGTCCTATGAAACAAGTGTCGGTCTATTCAATTGAGAGGAACATTGCATTACATCTCCGTTGAAAACAAGTGGTTGTAATAATGGAAGCCTTGATTTGAAAAAACATTTTTGAGAAATTTATATTTCAAAACGCATCGTATAGGCCTATACGATGCGTATTAATCGATGATTTTACTGAAATACCCCTGGTTTTCTGATAAATTTAGGGGTATTTTTGAGAAAATTCAAAGTTTAATACGAATCGTATAGGCCTATACAATTCGTATTAAGCTGATATACGATACAACATAGGCCTATACGATCGTATATGGCATTATTTCAAATTTAGTGTTATCGTGTTTCCCTCGGTTCGACGCGTATACGTCTCGTTTTTTGCCGAACTTTCGCATATTTTGTCGTTTTATTACGTATACCTTCAACATAAGTCGTTTCGGTGCCGTTCAGTTGCGTGCGAATATCTTATTCTATGATTACGTACAATTTTGTTTGAAATCCACTTGAACTCCATAGTGCCATATTATATGTATACGTGTGTGGAAATATCGTTAGTCGCGTACTTTGACGTATTTTTGCGTATTTTTACGTATTCTAACATATTGTTGCGTATTTAATAGTATTTTTGACGTATTTTAGCGTATTTTAGCTTATTTTAACGTATTTTAGGGTATTTTTACGTATTTTAGCGTATTTTAGAGTATTTTAACGTATTCTAACGTATTTTAGCGTATTTTAACGTATTCCTGGTCAAATCACACACTATAAAGTTTAAACTTATCGTGTGTTGCAGTTTGGAAAGATGACCGAATAGAGATCTGAATAACAAACTGTGGAGAACTTATTTGCGTTATCCATCAACATAAGATAAAAATACTCTAAAATTAACAAGGTGGTCTCTTTGTTGCGTACTGATTACTGAAAAGATTTGTTGAGATCGAAGAAAAGAGTAAAAAAGATGAATTGAGGCGTACACAAGGAGAATGTTCTCGAAATTGAAGGAAAAGGAAAAATGGTTGCTGATGTTTTTCACTATCAAGATTTTGTTGGTTTGTTTGAGAACCTGATTCCAATGTCCTACTACTACAATCCTTCCTACATTATTGAAAATTACTATGTCACCCCCACCAGATACATCAATTTGTCACTTTCAAAATTCAAATCAAACGTTCATGTATCACAAGGAATGACCGATCTAAGGCAGAGAACCTGATTCAGATACACAAATACGATTTCAACAAATCTTTCAAGGTCTTAAGTGATGGACAATTGGTTAAAAGATGTAGAAGAGTTTGTGTAGAGATCTTTACAGTATGGTTTCTTGACAAATGAAGTATTAAAAGATGTTAGTTTCTTGATAGTATGGTTTCTCGACAAATGAAGCATTATCTGACAAAACTCAAAACAATTGTAATCTTCCCAGTAATCATCTATAACAAGGGTGAGCTCATGTATTGGACCCTGGCGCAGCAACAAAACTTGGTGTAAATCATTCATGTCCATGTTTTTCTTTGTACTTGCTACGTCAGATGTTAGCTCGGAAGTTCTATTACACAAAATAAACCGAAGGCTTGTCCTTAAGTCACATATTCGACAATAGAAGCGTTGGGATTCAAGGGTTTATGAGTCAAAGTTAACATTCAGATTCAGATTCAGAAAGAAGATGATTTTGTACTTGGTTTATTCTCTTTAATCTATTAGAACGATCCTTGTTTTGTCACGTACATGCGTTTAATTTCCAACATCTTTGTAGTGTTTAGAATGTTTGAAGGAAATGTTGGTTCAATACCACCGGTTTCTAACTTTATGCTTGCATCCACCACAGTGAATATTAACTTTGCTGGAATCTACGATGAAACTGTTCGATTTCACGGTGAGTGGAGAAATTAGCGACGGAGAAACTTTTTGTATTTGTGGATTTCGATTGGTTCAGAAACTTAACAAGAGAAGCAACTAAAAAAGCGGTGAACGATATTGACGAAAAGTGCTCACTTCATTCCGATTCGAGAGACTTATACATCCGAGAAGATGTCGGAGGTGTACACCAATGAAATCATAGCACGTCATGGGGTACCGATATCCATTGTGTCAGACAGAGATACTCGGTTTACTTCGAAATTTTGGCGTGAATTTCAAGAACAAATGGGAACTAAACTGTTCATTAGCACTGCTTACCATCCACAAATGGATGGGCAGAGTGAAAGAACAATACAAACGTTGGGAGATATGCTGCGGGCTTGCATTATTGACTTCGGAGGTAGTTGGGATGTCTATCTACCCTTGGTCGAATTTTCATATAACAATAGCTATCACGCGAGCATTAAAATGGCACCGTATGAAATGTTATATGGAAGAAAATGTCTATCTAGGGGTATTCTCAAATAATTTTTTCTAGATGTTTGAAGACCAACAAATGTCCAAAGTGCCGCTTCTTCGTTCGCGTGACGGAAAGCTACCGCGTGACAGGAAGCTACCTTGCAAAAATTAAAAAATTAAATCGACACCCTCAATACGCATCGTATAGGCCTATACGATGCGTTTTACTTTTTGGTGGGAGGACAATGGCAGCCTTTGGCAGGCATAGAAGTTTAAACCCACCTCAATACGCATCGTATAGGCCTATACAATGCGTATTGAGGGTGCCGATTTAACCCCAAAGGTGTGCCAATAATACGACCCTTGACATATTACACTTAATATCATCTCGTTGGTTAAAGTAGTTAATGTCAACTTTTTGGTAGATAACACATTATTTTCTTGTCGTATGAGAGACGCAATCTTAGATAACTAGTTAAAGTCTGACGTGACATCAGTTTGGTTGTAAAGTACGTGGCATACAACATGTAACTTGCTTAGTGGTTGATAGATCACACTTGATATCACCTGATCGGTTAAAGTAGTTAATTTCAACCTTTTGGTATATGGCACGTTATTTCTCTGTTGTGTGAGATACGTAATCTTGTATAACTAGTAAATAATGTGACGTGATATGACATCAACTTGGTTGAAAAATACGCTACGTACCATAACTAACTCACTCATTGTTTGATCACGCATTTGCTATCATTTGCTTGGTTAAAGTGTATTACTTAGAATGGAAAATATGTTTTCATACATGAATAAAAAGAAAAGGTTAAGTGGTTTAAAAAAACCTAATTAGTTTTCCAATAATGTCTGAATTCTTGAAGTTAACAATTATGTAAAGGGTTATTGGATTTTATCACCCTCAACTATCGGCCTTTGGCCGTTGCCACCCCCAACTAACACTTTGACACCCGGAACCCCCAACTTGACTTTTAGTTTGCGCTGGCACCACCCAGTTAAATCTTCACTAACTGGGTTTGTTTTTTATCCGACGTGGCACATAGCTGATGAGTTGGACAGGACGACGTGGCGAATTTGTGGCACAAGTAGGCATCATCATCACCAAATCACCTTCAAATATCTATAATTGCTGGTTTTGTTCTATTTATAAAATATCATCATCATCATCATCATTCTCCTACGAACACCCAGTACTCGCCCCTACTTTGTTCTCCAACGATCCACTGAAGCATACCGACCCACACGTTCACCAAATCACCCTTCCTAATCGGCATGAACTGATCCGAACGAGAATCAAGCAGATCCAAATCGACCATATGCGAATCAACCAAATCCGAATGAATAGGGTTTCATTGAAGCCATTGAGAAACCAGATCTGGTTGAGAATCAACGTTCCATTCTAATAGTACAAATAGATCTGTCGCCTTCCTGAACTCAAATATAACAAGCTTTGTCGTCTTCTTGAACTCGAATCGTCTTCCTGAACTCGAATCCTGAACTGCCCTCTGCCAACCACCAAAGGCCATCCACGAGATCCTCCGCTGCTGTCCTCCGCCCACCATCGCCGCCGTCTCTAGCGGCACCCATAACACACATTGACGAAACTCCGGTCAACCATGACGGATTTCAGGTCTTTGCCTCCAAACAGTGGCATTTGGTGATGGTTTAGTGTCGATTGGAAGGTTTAATTTGCAGTTGATGCTGAGGTAGATTCAGGAGTTCAGATGATGTTGTTGTAATTTAGGGTTTGTTAGTTATTATATGACTGGGATGTGTGTTTGTGAACTGGGATGCTTTGTTTAATGGGGTGCAGAGCAAACAGAGAGAGATGTGCCATGTAATCACCATGTCATCTGTCCACGTAAGCTAAGTTGTGCCACATAGGATCAGAAACAAACTCAGTTAGTAAAGATTTAACTGAGTGGTGCCAGCACAAACCAAAAGTCAAGTTGGGGGTGCCGGATGTCAAAGTGTTAGTTGGGGGTGGCAACGGCCAAAGGCCGATAGTTGGGGGTGATAAAATCCAATAACCCTTATGTAAAATGGTTGATTGATGTGAAATTAGGGCTAAGTGATAAGCTAGAGACTTGATATTTAATCATGTAAAAATCTGCCCTTAAAGTGTTTGTGAAAATGCCTCAAAGAAGGCTTAAAACTGAAATTTCAAAGTTTAAACGCATAATTATGATGTTTCGGTGCATTATGCGATATATGGTTTAAAACGAGTTCTAAACATGTAATAAATGAACTCTATAGGAAAGGACACAGGAGCGCCAAACGGACAAGCGGGTGGCGAACCACGTTTGAAAGGCCTACTTTGAAGGTATGTAACTTAACCCGTTACATTCAATGAATTGTTGTTAAATTTTTGCGAAGTCTTATTTTAGGATAAATATGGTGTCGATTGTAGCGACCATGATCGTAACTTGAATTAATAGTCTAAGAGTGACACAGGATCGTTTGGTAGTCATCATATTGGGGAATTCCATAATATGAGCCAAACGGGTCGATTAATTGTGTAAGTTGTTGTCTTAGTGTTTTAGAGAGTCAAAATGGAGATGGCAATCACAAGAGCATTAAGCCATGAGATTGGTAAAGACATGCGAGTGATGATAAGCCCGGGATGTTGGGTATAAAGTATCATAAGTTTACTAGTTAAATGGTAGTAAATTGTGTCAAGTAGAAATGAGTCGAATAAATGCATAACGACATATGGTCTTTCTGTCCGTAAGCTAAAATTTTGGCATGATTATCGTAATAGGCACGTTGGTAATGAAATTACAGACGCATAGGAAAAAGAATCACTAAAAACGGACTTACGAATCATAAGTTGTGGCCATTTTAAGTTGGAACTTGAATAAACCTTGAGCTGGGAATGTACAGCAACAGCCAAAGCAACAGTCTGTGAAAAACAGGGCCTGGCGTGACGCGAGGCACCTTGGCGTCACGCGGCGTCCCCTTTTCGGAAAATTTTATTTTTTTCTTGTTTGTTGACCCATGGAACTTGTTTAAAAGCTTGTTAGTATGATCAAAACTAACAATGATGTGCTTTTGATCTTAGGTAACTATGGTGGACTTACGGATGGCGATCAAGCAATTGTCGAAGAACCGAACACGACTTTTGAAGCTTCCGCTATATGTTGACGTTTAATAGACTATGTTATTGTGATGTAAACAAATTGTTGAACAACTTTTGAATGTTATAACTTAGTCATTAGTTGACTAAGGTTTTGCTACTTATGAACTTGACTTATGAAATCGATGTTAATTAGTCATCTTTTGTATAAAAAGGTATGATTTATTATTAATTTCAAGTATAATTAGACGGGTGTTACACGAAGCAAAGAGACCGCCTTGTTAATTGAAGGGGTATTCTCAAATAATTTTTTCTAGATGTTTGAAGACCAACAAATGTCCAAAGTGCTGCTTCTTCGTTTGCGTGACGGAAAGCTACCGCGTGACAGGAAGCTACCTTGCAAAAATTAAAAAATTAAATCGACACCCTCAATACGCATCGTATAGGCCTATACGATGCGTATTACTTTTTGGTGGGAGGACAATGGCAGCCTTTGGCAGGCATAGAAGTTTAAACCCACCTCAATATACGATGCGTATTGAGGGTGCCGATTTAACCCCAAAGGTGTGCCAATAATACGACCCTTGACATATTACACTTAATATCATCTCGTCGGTTAAAGTAGTTAATGTTAACTTTTTGGTAGATAACACATTATTTTCTTGTCGTATGAGATACACAATCTTAGATAACTAGTTAAAGTCTGATGTGACATCAGTTTGGTTGTAAAGTACGTGGCATACAACATGTAACTTGCTTAGTGGTTGATAGATCACACTTGATATCACCTGATCGGTTAAAGTAGTTAATTTCAACCTTTTGGTATATGGCACGTTATTTCTCTGTTGTGTGAGATACATAATCTTGTATAACTAGTAAATAATGTGACGTGATATGACATCAACTTGGTTGAAAAATACGCTACGTACCATAACTAACTCACTCATTGTTTGATCACGCACTTGCTATCATTTGCTTGGTTAAAGTGTATTACTTAGAATGGAAAATATGTTTTCATACATGCATAAAAAGAAAAGGTTAAGTGGTTTAAAAAAACCTAATTAGTTTTCCAATAATGTCTGATTCACGAACACATGTATCACTGAACTCGTAAAATTTTAAAACGAATAAAAGTCACCTGTATAAACATATAAAACACCCTTTGATCACTGTCGTTATCACTTGCTCCATCATCTCTCAACTTGCTATTATTTCTAACTCTTAGCGTCACTACCAACATCTTCACTTTTCACTTCTCACTTGTCTTTTCAATGTATTCTAGACACAAGATAAAACTATACATATGTTTCCTTATGATAAAATATAGTAGCACCTTTCGAACTTTCATTCAACGGACAAGTTGTATTTAGTAATTATGACATGTCATACTAAAGAGAAATGCATTGTTTTAGAAATGAAAGTACAACATAATGCAAATAACATAACGAAATGAATCAAGACATAAATTAAGTTTAGGTGTGTTTCTAGTCTACCCTAAATACCGTTCTTCAATCGTCTTCAACTAGTTTTCTACAACATGTATTAAAATAAAATCAAAAAACGTTGGCGAGTATACAAGTTTGGATACATAGCATAATCGTGTCTTAAAGTTGTCTCATATCCAATATGGTAATTTGCATACATTGTCCATTAGTATACTAGCATGTGTTAACTATAAGTCAAATCAAAATATACCGCAATTGTGCATATCCTTGTCGCCGAAACGACAAGGCCGTAAAATAAATTACTTAACAATACCACAAGAATATAGGCAGTGCGTTAATCCTATAGCACTATAATTGTTAAGGTAGGCTTGTAAAGTTAATGAGCATATAGAACACAAGTATAAATATAGCATGTAACAACAAGAATATAACAAGTATCATGTTTTAACGGATAGAGTGTGTATATAAACAAGTTTGATCGTGAATATGTGAATTGTAGTATAGTGTACATGTTGCACCTAAAGTGTGTAAAAAGGGAAAATGGGATCGAATATACTCACGGTTTGCGTAGAGAGTCCATGAACGTGAGTTTGACAAGTCTTGAGTTTGGAACACCGAAGTTACCTTAAGATGGGAAACGAAGGTATGTGAGTTGTGGATTCGGTTGTTGGATTGGATTTAGTTTTTCGGGAACAATTTATAAGTTATAGTAACATGTAAAGAAAAAGGTACCATGAGAATGGTCATGCAAGGAGGTAGGATGATTAGCATACATTAAATCTCATTATATGATTCACCAAATCACAAAATCATCAACTTTGTTAATGATTTCGATTGGTCATGAATGTGGAGATAAGAACATAAAACTACTAGATCTAAAAACAACCAAGTGAGCTAGCTAGATGCGTGCATCCCAAACAAGGAGAGTGTTTGGGGACGTGCTGTAGCCTTGTCCCTTTCTTTGGAAATTGTTTCGAGATTTAGTGGTATGAAGATAAGTTAACAAATCAAGCAAGTGAGGCAGTGGAACATAATTGGAAAGCCAAGGCTTCTTTGGTTCACATTTTTACCAAAACACAAGTCCACCATATTGAAGATGATGAACTTAGATGGTCTCAACACTTGTAGGTTGCTTGGAACCTTATTAAATCAAAAAGTTTGGGAGGTTCTTTGACCTCTAAACTTGTGGGAACCAACCCTATTCAAGCCCCATAACCCTAGATTTGGTTAGAAGCAAGGTAGGTGTAGGATTCTTACAAGAACAAGATGAACATGAACATGTAAGAAAAGTTTGATCAAAACAGAAAGTTTTAACCACTTTGGACACCATTCTTGGAGTTGTACCACCTTTTTACACCATAGTGAACAACGGGTAACAATCTTAGAGGTTATCTAAGTGGTTTAATACAAGAAAACAAGAAGAAAAATTAGAAGAAGTGAGTTAGAACTCACTTTGAACACTAGAGAGTAACCTGTCCACAACAGGAATTTATGGATAGATTTTGAGTGTTTAGAGAGTGGATTAAAGGTCGAAAAGTGTTAGAGAGGTGGGGATGAGAGGTATATATAACGGGGTAATTAGGGTTTGGGTTAAAACCAGCTTGAAAGGTGACTGGGGTGAAAAAAGTGACAAAAACGGACCAACCAGCGAGCTGGGAACAACCAGTTGTGGATCGTGCATGGTTGCGCCACGCGACAATGCAAACATTCCCCGTCGCTTGGCGCGACGGGTCATGTTTTCTCAAGTTTTGCATTTTGTTCACTTTCAACCTCTACACTTGGTTTTTAGGTTATTTTATGTCGTTTTCTTATATTTTAACTTGTTTTCAAGTATAGAACGTGTTTGCAAACATGCGACGAGTATCGTGTATGTATAAATGATAATTCAAGCGTATAATAAGTCTTGGTTTGCATGTAAATGTCCCTTCGATAATTGTTTGCGTATAACACAAGTATAATGCGTATAAGTATAAAAGTGAATTTCCATTATGATCGAAGTCTCGGATTACAAAACTGGAAACGAAATACGAACATATTACGAATACAAGTTTCTAAAAATAGAATTGCGAATACAATTTTCTAAATAAGAAAAGTACGCCCCAAAATAGCCTCATCACACAATAGATCCCCAATTTAAACCCCTTAATGAGAAACCCTATCATACAGACTCGAACTCGAAACCTAAAGGAGAAAATTCACCAAGGCCCACCATAGATGGAACTTAAATACCCATGGTCATTACTACTAGAGCACGAGTAATGGTTTATTTTGTTTATCCCTTGTAACTTTTATAATCTTTTGATTTACATTATTAAAATATTTTGTTGTATTTTATAACAAATAAACAAAATAACGTGTCACTCCCTTCTATGTTTTACGCAAACTGATGATCTGTCTTCTGCTATGAAGGGAGTCGTGTGACACTCAAGAGTATGTATATAAATGTCTTCAACAACAATCACACATAAACTCATTTACTCTCTCTCTCTCTCTCTCTTCCTCTCTCTCTAACTAAAAATGCTTTTCTTTCTTCTTTCTTGTATCTCTTTCATAATTCTCTCCAAGTTTTCTCTTTCCAAAACACTCCAAAATTGGAACAATCTCAAAATGGGTATCTTCTCATTTCAATCTTTCTACAAACACATGTTGAAAACAAACATGATCAAACAAGAAAATGGTAACTTTAGTTCAAAGACAGAAGAAGCTTTATTGGAAAAAGATAATCTTTCTTTACTGGATTTGCCAGATTTGCCCTTGGAGTGCATTCTTGAGAAGCTTTCTCCATCTGGGTTAGCTAGTATGTCAGGGGTATGTAGGTCTTTTAGGGTCATGTGCACACAAGATCATTTGTGGGTAAAACATTTGAACCAGAAATGGGGTAAGTTCTTGATGGGTGGGTCTATGTTTGAAGAATGGAACAAGTACATTGATGTTAAAAAGAAGCAAAGCTTGAAGGATTATTGTAATGGAAAAGGGTATTTTGGTCTTTTCACTTGGTGGAAGAAAAATGGGAAGTTGAATGAAAGTAGTGTTTTTTTGCCTGTTGATTCTATCATGTCTTGGTATCTTTCTCTTGAAAGTGGAAAGTTTTCTTTTCCTGCTCAAGTTTACAATAGAGAGGTAATTTTTTGAACAAATTTATGCAATTTTGACTTTTAAAATGAAAAATTAACCTGAGTTTTGTAGCAATTTTTGTGAATTTTTTTTTTCTAAATTAATTTTACTTGTTGTAACATTCATCCCAGTTCACATTTTTTTTAAGTTATTAAAACTGTATAAATTTGGGATTTTGAATTTAAATTGTTGATCATATAAAGTCAAGATGTTCTATGATCTTTGCTCATTTATCATTTATGTTTCAAATGCAGAATGGAAATGTTGGGTTTTTATTGTCTTGTTATGATGCAAAAGTTAGCTATGATTCTCACACAGACAGTTTCAAGGCCAGGTAAAAAGAAAATTCTTAATTTTCTACATTTTCCAGTAAATTACCTTATAAAAAAAATCAAACGTTTTTTCCATTCCAATTTCCAAGTTATATTTGAAAAAAAAAACAAGTTTTTCTTCATTCACATTTATATTTTGCAAAATTATATATAATTCTCTTCATTTCCAGTTATATTTTGCAGAAAGATTTAAATTTTCTTCATTCCCAGTTATATTTTGCAAAAATATTTATACTTCTCTTCATTTCCAGTTATATCTTGCAAAAAGATTTGAAATTTTATGCCATTCCCAGTTATATCTTCTAGAAAGATTTAAAATTTTTTTCAATTCCATTTTTATTTTGCAAAAAAGTCTATAAATTTCTTCATTCTGAATTATATTTTTGCAAAAAAAAAAAAGCAAAATTTTCTTATTTATTCATTAGTCTTTAAATATTATTTAATATAAGAAAATTACATATTATTATTTATTCATTAGTCTTTAAATATAATTATTACATAAGAATGACTGGCATATTTTGAAATATTCAACTCCAATTTATGCAAAAAAAAAAATGATTTTTGATGAAATTTAATGATTTTGGTGAATTATGTAGGTATGCATCACAGGGTAGGCCAACAATTGAAGAAAATATAAAATGGGACAGGCTAAGATCACCAGCAGTTGATACATCACCATATGATCTTCATGTTTCTGACTGTTTGACTGATTTACAACCAGGAGACTACTTTGAGGTTCAGTGGAGGAAATCTAAAGAGTTTCCCTATGGTAGGTGGTGTTCATTAATTGTTGAATGTGTTTGAAAATTGTGCATTAGATGCTTGTACATTGGGCTTAATGGGTTGTAACTTCTTGATGTATCTCAGGTTGGTGGTTTGGTGTTATTGGCCACTTGGAATCATGTGATGGTAACAAGCTTTATTGCCATTGTCATCATAGTGGTGAGTAGTAGTTTCACAACTTTTGTTTTGAATTTTTTTTTTTTTTTTTTTTTTGTGATTTTTGGATAATCATGATTTGTTAAGGAGTTAATAATTTATTTGTTTTTATCCCAAATAAATTTGTTTAAGTCTTGGTTTCTTGTTGGCCTGAATCTTGAATAAAACAAGAAAGGCTGAACAAGTGTCTTTGTGAAGTTGACCAATTTTATTTTACTTTTATTAGACTTATCTACAAGTTAGATCTTCTGGTATGTTCTAGGTCACCTAAACACACAAGACTTCACCATCCAAATACTAGTTTCTCAAGATGTTAAACGGGTCCTGTCTCTGGGTTGGACCCTACACAAACCCAAATTATGTCAGACACATGAACCCAAACACGAAACGAATATTCGTGGGTTGTTACAAACACAACCCGTTTAACCTATTTTTTTATTTTTTACTTTTTGCATAATAATACTCTAGAATACAAATTTTACAAGAAAAAAAATACTATATGAAACAACTAAGGTTAAAGTATAACCAATGATGTCATTTTCACTTTTAGATCTTAAAGTTTGGCATAATATATCCAACCATAATAAGTTGTGACATAAGAACACATTTAAAAAAAATCAACATGTCAACCCGAACCCAACCCGTTTAGCTAAACGTGTTCACAGTTTCAACCTGAGGCTGACCCAAACCCTGCATTTCGTGTTAGGATTGTGTCGTGTCATAAGCTCACACCCCTAATTTCCGTATCTATATATCTTTTTATCATATTACTTGACACATTTTCTTGGAAACAGACTCGGTGATATTGGAGTTCAGGCAGTACAATTTGGGGTCAAGATGGAGGGAAGTGGCGATTGACAGAAGAGACCATAGAGAAACAGGCAATGAAGCAAATGGGTTTTATGCAGGGATCCGGAAACTTTACGACGACCAAGAGATAGCGACGTGGAAGAGCCTTTGACCGGCTCAGCCGATGTTCGATTAGTATGAACTTTGGCGTAAATAGAAGGTTTACATAGAGAATTTAGAGGTTAATAGAGATGATTTGGTATTGGTTTTTGTTGGTTGATGCATAGAGGTTTAAGACGAAATGTAACTTGTAAAAAGTTGGTGCCAAAGAAAGGGCTATGGTTAAGGTTAGGTTATGTATGTGTCGGTTAATATAATGTTTATCATGATTATTGACACACATAGTTAACAAGGATAATGAAAAATAAGACATGACAAACACAATAAAATAAAAGGATATATAATGAATAATAAGATAAAATAGAAGTTATTAAAAGTTACGGTAATGATAATTTACAGACTGTTCGTCTAGCAAAAAAAAAAAAAAAAAAAAAAAAAAAAAATCTTTAAGTGACTACTTTAGCTATAAAGAGGTGAGACTTTAATTAAGGTAAATTTAAAACGATAAAATTATAAATCTCCATCAAATTAATAATGTGTCTTTAATCTGTAGTGTCAACCTATTAACCCATTTAATACAATAAGTTAAACGTATTATTTGTGTCATAAATGGGTTAGGCGGGCTTAACCAAATTAGACACGTTCTATTGGTGTCCTTAACGTCTCGACTCGTTTATAACCTGAATCAGTGGCGGAGGTACAATATAATGAGGGGTATCACGGGCTACGTCTCAACCCCGTTTTCATAGTGTATTTTTTTCTTCGGATTTATATAAGATATACCTTTGAACAAATACGGGGTACCCCTAAAAAATAGGATACTTTAATTTATTAAAATTCCAAATTTTTATAAGCTCAAACCTCTTACAACACCAAACTTGTATAAATTATTAAGCCTAAATTAAGTATAATATAATTGAAAGACGTCCGATTGATAAACATAACCCAAACCACAAAACAATTTTTTTTTTATTATTGACGGTAAAAAAATTCTTTTTGGGGTACCCCTAAATTAATGGGCTAGCTCCGCCATTAACCTGAATCCTAGTTCAATAACACACGTTTTATTGGTGTCATTAATGTCTCGACTCGTTTATAACCTGAACCCTAGTTCAATAACTATGTGTTGAGTCATGTCGTGTTAATAAGACGTGTCATAAAACATTAGCTATACTAGGAGTGACTTGACTTGGGTGTCACATCTTATGAACACAAATAAGCCATCTCAGCCTTTCATCCTAATCAAAGCAATAGTATGCACCGTCACGCTACCACAACATATATTTTCTTCAAACACTTCTATATAACTAACTACATCTTAAATCTCAAATAGACAACCACAACTCACAACTAACAATGATCACATTACAAGCTACATTTACAATTAAGGTTGCCAAATGAACCTTATATATATGTACATAATACTAGCAAAGCCGTCTCCGATAAACCTCGAAATCCGAAGGCCCAAGGCGAGTAGGAAAAATGGTTCTCTAAAATATAATTAGAAAAATAGCTTGAAATATATAAAAATTTAAAATCTATAACTCATTTAAAAAAAAATAGAACCCCGTGAAAAGCGGGCCCTGATAGTCTCCACCCCGCCCTTGTATACTAGTAAGAATCAAGAGTAATTACATGAATGCAAGGCGGTCTTCAGACCGTGAGGTTGTACAACCATGTGAGCCTCAGTGGTCATATCTAGACATATATCACTTGTCAAGGAGACAAGGTCACAAAGAATAATTTTGATATCTTGTTTGTTGCAACTTTAGTGGCAACTTCGGTTTTCATGATGATATCACGGTAATAATCCATTAAACTTGATTCGTCACGATTAAAGTATTCCCTTTCCAAATGGGGGGTGGGTGGGGGGGGGGGGGTTGACTTATCATATTTTTAAGAGGTAATTTTTTTTGGGTAACATTGTAGAATAATAACCAAGTTTCAAAAGTGTTCCAATTAGGTCACTCAAGTTTCAAAAGTGTTCCAATGAGGTCACTCAACATTCATTCTTCATTAAAATTAAGGGTTTTTTTATCTATTTCATAGGTAACCGTGGTGATGTGGATTTTTGTTTCTTTTTTCTCTTTTATTTGATGCTAACGTCGAGTAATGGCGTGGATTGTAACTTGTTTTTTTTTATTTTTAATGTAATTAAATGGTTTTTATTTTTAACTAGGAATAACACCCGCGCGCGATGCGGCGCGGGTACATTATAAATATCGAATCAATTAGTCCAAACGTTATGCGATACGTTAACCATATGAAAATACGCGTTCCAACGTATCCAAGTGAACTCTATGTAACTTATATAAGCATTGCGATTGGATCAAAACATAAAGTAAATCGAGTTTATAATGTACAATCATAACGTATTATATGTGACCCGACTCGTACATAGAAAACTTAACGGATATAAAAGAAAAAAACTAACACGTGTATGTGACCCAAATCGTACATTGGAAACATAACAGGTATAAAAGAAAAAATTGACACGTAAAATTAAAAGGGTTTAATTAGAACTTTTGAAAAAAGAAAAAGATGACCACAATTTGACTCCACCCGGTTCGAAACAAAATTCCGAAACATCCATAATATAAGCCCGAAAACATATTATATTTGACCTGACTCGTTTCACAAAAAAAACTTACGTTGAATCGTAGACTAACTCTAATTTATACCAAAACGTACATTAAAATATGCACGTAAAATTATTTTTTTAAAGAAAATGTATTATATTTGAGCTAACTCATTTTCGAAAAAAGTTTACGTCAAAACGTAGAGCAATTCAAATTTATACCGACACGTACATAAAAATATGCACGTAAATAATTTGTTTTTTTTAAGTAAAGAAAGTATAGGGTAAACTTGAAACAAATTATCAGTAAAAAAAACTTAATATATTAAAGACCTTCGTAAAACCGTTCCAAATAGCACCAATACCACACCACTGCCAACGACCACCAACATCAGAAAAGGTCGTAAAAACGTTGAACCACACACGTTCGTTGTGGCGTGTTAATGCGAAGAAATTAGACCGAAACGTAGAAACGTAGGAAAAAATAACTAAATCGATTTACGACCCGCATGTTGCTACGAATCTATCAAACATGAAAAATTGACGCGTTGCGACGGGCCTGTCAAACGGGAAAGCACAGACGAAAAAAACGTTGAACCCCACATGCACGTTGCGGCGTGTTAACTCACAAAATTTTAAAACGAAACGTAAAACGAAAAACTTGCGAAAGATGAAAATTATGGGGTTAGGAAGTTGAAAAAAAATGTTGGGGTTAAATTGTAAAAGATGAAAAGTTTTGGGTTAAAGGTAAAAAAGTCAAAGGGGTTAAAATGTAAAACATAAAACCTTCAAGCTAAAAATGGAAAATGCCAAAAGTTTTTTGGAAAACTCACTATGCATAATTTACAACAAGAGTAAGCAACAATTGGTTGCTTATTTATAGGATGGAAATAAATATAATTTCATATATTAAAATAATTCGACCCCAGCATCTTATGCTTCATTTTTTTCTTGACACGTGGAAAAAAAGACATGGCTAAATTTGAATGTTAAGTTATTTAATTGTGACAAAAAAGACATCAGTGACCTAATTAGAATACTTTTAAACTTGGTTACTATTCTGTGAAATTTTTCTTTTTTTTGAAAATGTTCTTTTTTACGTTAACAATTTATATAATATGCTCTAGAATAATTTTGATATTTTGTTTCTTGTAAGTCTAGTGGCAACTTCGGTTTTCATGATAATATCATAGTAACAATCCATTAAACTTGATTCGTCACGATTAAAGTATTCCTTTTCCAAATTGAGAGGGGGGGGGGGGGGGGGGGGTTGACTTATCATACTTTAAGAGGTTAATTTTTGAAGATGGACTTATCATACTTTTAAGAGGTTAATTTTTTAAGATGTTCCATTTTAGATTAGCAATTTATATAATATGCTGTAGAATAATTTTGATATCTTGTTTGTTATAAGTTTGTAGTGGCAACTACGGTTTTTATGATGATATTACGGTAACATTAAACTTGATTCGTCACGATTACAGTATTCCTTTTCCAAATTGAGAGGGGGGGGGGGGGGGGTTGACTTATCATACTTATAAGATGTTAATTTTTGAAAAAGTTTCATTTTAGATTAACAATTTATATAATATGCTCTAGAATAATTTTGATATCTTGTTTGTTCTAAGTTTGTAGTGGCAACTTTGGTTTTCATGATGATATTACGGTAACAATCCATTAAACTTGATTCGTAACGATTAAACTATTTCTTTTTCCAACATTCGAGCATGGAGAGGCTTAAAGATTGTAATCTTCTTCAAGATATTGTTGTATACTCATCATGACCGCAAATATAGACCAACCCATTAATGTTATCCTGATACTTGACACATCACCTAGCACTTTGTGACCAAAAATGATGTATGTTCACACTTTGACACAACCAATTAAAGGACATGTATCATGTATGTGATTTCAGTGCTCACTTTATCCTGTTTCTTTTGTGGGAAGCATATTTATAATCTTTATGACCATCCTATAAAAACTGGCCAAGCCCTTAAAATTTTGACACATAAAAAGTTCAAAGTTAATATCTTTTGGTTTGTGCTCATTTTAAGTGTCTTTTAACATCCACACATGAATTTGTCTCCCCCTTTTCAACTTTTCAACAGGATACAGATACATCACACTAAAAAAACTAGTTGCCAATTGTCAAAATTAAAAGGGTAGCTGACACGTGTTTTAAAATCGACAGGTATCATGACTCAGGGGCGGACCTATAGGTAGTTAAGGGGTGGCGTCCGCTACCCCTTGACGTTTTTTCGATTTCGTTACCGCTTATTTATAAAACGTTACCGCTTGGTTGGAATCCTAGATCCGCCACTGTCATGACTAGGATGGTAGTGAGTTGGGTACGTAATGAGTTGAGGTAATCTTAGTTTCGTACCCGATTATAAAACCAAATCTCATACCGGTTTAAAATCTAATGAGGTAATAATCAAGATTCAACTAGTTATGTATTGAAAATCGTGCCAATCGCCTGACTTATCTACTGGTAAGCCTAGTTTTTAGAAAAGGTGAACGGGGCACTCTCGGTGACCCCATGCGATGACCCAACTCCCCGCTCGGGAACACCGGCGCCATCACCGCGGGGACCGAAATCGGTGACCAAGATCGGTGTGTCTTCACCGATGAGAGGAACGAGTTTAAAAGGTTGGGGAGTGGTACCTTGGGCTTACATACTTGTACACACCTAAGAGAGGAGTGCCGCCATCAAATTGAGGGTGTGAGGGGAGTTAAGAGGGGAGTTGACGTGGCACGTGCTGATTTGGCCGTACGTAAGAGAGGGGACTCCCCTAAGAGGGGAGTGCCCCGTTCACCCTAACAACATAATTAATGTAAAGTTATATAGAAGACATACAAAATTTAACAAAAAAAATCAAACTTGATGGATAAGCTAGTGTGTCCTTGAATTATATATGTTTGTTTAATATAATTTCTTGTATACATACCCTCTCTTTTAAGTTACTTCAGATTGAGATTAAAAAAATGTAGTTGAGTTATAAATCAAGTAGATATGTAGCACATGACATTTGTAGATTCCTTCCATTTTGCACTATGTTTAAGTATTGGCTGGGGCGGACCCTCATAGAGTGGGTCGGGTCCCTGAATTCCATTTTTTTTTTAAATTCACAATGTTTTTTTTTTTTTTCCGAATAACATCGTATGTTATTGTGTGTTTTCTAATTAGTAACAATTATATAGTTTTTGTTATATGGTCCTCGCTCAACCCGCCCCGAATGACGATCAACCCGAAAATTTTAACGTTTGGTTGTAAAAATTTTGAACACCAACAAAATTAGACCCCATTGTGAAAAACTCTTAGATCTGCCACTCTTAATAAGTGGCTTGTTTTTAATTCCAATTCTCCTATATATTAATTCGTCAATGTTTTGAAGAGTAACCAAAAAAAAAAAAAAAGCATTATCCTAATAAAAACAGTAAAACAAAAATAGCATTATCCTATTCTCCTAATAATTGAAGGAAAAAAACAGTAGAAGCGTCTAAACAGTAGAAGCAATAAAACCACATGGCAAGGAATAGTATCACCCTGCCATTGGTTCAAATGGGCGGCCGCCCCTCCCCATTAGATCAATCAGTTTATTATTTTATACACACTATAAAATTACGTTTTCGTCCTGGAATAGTGTTTCTCCGCCATGGTTCAAATAGTATCTTCTATATATTAATTCTTCAATGTTTTCAACAGTAACAAAAAAAAAAAAAACATTATCCTAATAAAAACATTAAAACAAAAATATCATTATCCTGTATCCTAATAATTGAAGGGAAAAAAAGTAGAAGTGCCTAACAGTAGAAGCAATGAAACCACATGGTAAGGAATAGTATCACCCTGCCATTGGTTCAAATGGGCGGCCGCCCCTCTCCCATTGGAACAACCAGTTTATTATTTTATACACATTTTAAAATTACGTTTTCGCCCTGAATAGTGTTTTCTGCCATTGGTTCAAATGGGCGGCGAGCAATACCCATTGGTCCAATCAGTTTATTATTTTATATCCACTTTAAAATTACATTTTTGCCCCCGGTTAAAAAATACGGTTTTGCCTCAACTTCAAAATACGTTTACCCTTTTGCCCCAAGCTAAAAAATATGATTTCGCTTTCGGCAAAAAAATTACGCTTTTACCCTCAGCCAAAATTACATTTTCGCCCAAGTTCAAAATAAAATTTTGTTTTTTTCCTCCGGCTCAAAATTACGATTTTACACTGGTTTATTATTTTTTACCTACTTTAAAATTACGGTTTTACCCACAGTTTAAAATTACGTATTTGCCCACAGTTCAAAATAAATTTATGCTTTTGCCCCCCAGCTAAAATTTACGAATTTCCCCTCGGTTCAAAATTAAGATATCACCCTCAATTCAAAATTACGTTTTTACCCTCAGTGCAAAATAAAAATATGGTTTTACCCTACCTAAAAGTTAGGTTTTTACTCTCGGGAAAAAAAATTTGATTTTTCACCCAAGTAAAAATAAAAACACGACTTTGCCCTCAACTAAAAATCGTGTCAAAGAGTTGTCTAACACTCTTTTTACTTTTTATTTCTTGCAAAACTATAGTACTGCTTTTTTAATTGGTTGAGAATTATTCGACCATCGCCCCGCAACGCGGGCGGTGCATCACCTAGTTAAATGAATTCACAAGTCCCACCCTCTCTTTAAAGCAAAGATGGGGTGTCTTAATTCTCAAACCGACCCAAATCTTGCAAAACGTTCGGCTTGGTTTCCAGTTGAACCTGATTTCGAGCAAAACTGGTCGGTTGCAAAACGGTTTACCCGGACAAAGAAAACTAGCATTTGAAGAATTATATAACGTTAATAGTAAAAGGTGTGGACCGTTTTGAGGGTAATGAACGGTAGCATTAAGGCTGGAGGGTGTGGGATGGAGCCTCTAGGGGCTTTATCAAGACACGTAGGCACCATGTAGGATCCGCGTCGGCCATAACGCCCCCTTTAATTTGCACGGTGTGGGATGGAGCCCTCTATTAATCAAAATAAAAAAATAATAATTTTTGATTGGTGAAAAAAGAGGGCCCCACCTGATAAAGCCCCTTCTCTCTCGTTACCACCATGGAGCCCCCTCTATAGCGCCCCTTCTTAATTCGGGCGGTGTGGGTGTATAGCGCCCGGGGCGCTATAGGCGGTGACGTGACGGGTATGGCGCCCCCCACACCCTCTGGCCTAAGGTATAAGTACTTTAAGCACTATTTGTACAAACTCCGTGGATTTTGAAACTTAAAATTTGGCCATCTCAAAGTCACCCTTTACACCCTAAACATTTGTCTTTGTTTTCTTTTTCTCTTTTTAACCAACCATATTAGGGCTGTTTAAATTGCTCGGCGCTCGACGCTCGTTCGATGCTCGCTCGAAGGATGCTCGGAATTTGCTCGTTCGATTTAGCTCGATTGAAAAAATGCTCGGTTCGAATCGGTTCGGTTTGTAAATGAACCGAGCACGAGCAAAGGTCCACTCAGTTTGGTTCGGCTCGTTTGGCTCGATTTATTTTTTAATACATATTTGTGTGTGTATCATTTTTAATGAAATGACTAAAGACCAACATCAACAATGTTTGGTCCAAGATCCAAATAGAGCCCATTTAAGTAATTAGAATTGAAATCCAATACCAATAGTCCATTGTACAATACTTAAATGTCCATTTGAGTAATTGAGTCAAAATTTCAAATACTCAAGTCTCAACCCGTCATTCGATTCAGAAGTACAAAACCCTAATCAAAACCCCCCATTGGCCATCGTTATTCGATTTCCTCCATCGCCACTCGCCAAGACGCCAGCTCGCCAGGGTTTTGCTTCAATTGGTTCATTAAATTTCAAACTTCCAATAGAACAAGGGTATGTTTCAATCGGTCGATGATTTATCTTCCCGCTTAGTTAATCTCAATAGAACTTGTTGAGTGTTTTTGTATTCCTTGTTATTTGTTAAATTTTTACTTGTGTTCTATTGGACGAAACATAAGGGACGAAACCTGCACTTTATTCTAATAACGAGCACTCTCATCGTACCTTTCCTTGTTTGTTCTGCGACGCTCGATACCCGCTCGACGCTCGTTCGAAAAATGCTCGGATCGATATACGCTCGCTCGAGTTTGGCTCGGTTGAAAAAAAACGTTTGGTTTGGTTCTGATCGGTTTGTAAACGAACCGAGCACGAGCAAAGGTCTGATCGGTTCGATTCGACTCGTGAACAACCCTAAACCATATTGTGCCGCGTGGCCCACTCATATTTATTTTGTAGGATCGTGTGATGACCCGAATGAGTCGTTCAGAGAAGTTCTAATCTGTTTCAGATGCGGAAGCTAAGAAACAGATTTTGACACAGCTTGCAAATCACTTTAAACACCTTGTAAATTGATATAACACTGAATACAATCAGAATTCAAACCGGAAGCACTTCGGTATGAATTTCAGGAACTCTTCAAAACCTATAAATGAGATCACTTGAATGGCTATTTATAGTAGATGGTGTTTCGCTTGAAAGTGACCGGATCTAGTTCAAGCGAAATCACTACATGTGATTTCGCTTGAAACTACACAACTCTCTTTCAAGCGAACTTGCTTCCTTCAAGTGAAATCCCTATAAACACATATTAACCTCTCATATTTTCTCGTACAACGTGCCCTGATCTAACATATCTAGTACAAGACTCGATACAAGACGAAGTCGACAGATGTATGCACTAACAGACTCCCCCTCAGATGTTGACGAGTCTTAAAGTGTCGAGTCTTCGCATCTTCAGTCTTTATCAGTCTTTGGGCTTCCTTCCATGAATTTCCATCTTGCTCTTGATCTTTCTAAAACTCTTGATCAAATATTTTGATTCCTTAAGTTCATCAGCATCAGTAATTTCAAGATCATGATCTGGCTCACACTTTCCACAGGTTCAGAATCGATACCTGGCTCTCTTAATACTCAGAGTCCTTAAGTATCGAAACCTGACTAAACCTGCACATTCTCTACCCAAAAGTAAACTTTCTGATGTCCACTTGTAGAGCAAATATTAGAATGATTTAACATTTAGATCCTGATGAACCACTTGCAGGAATGTTTTCATAAAAAATTTTCTCATTCAAACATTGACTCCCCCTCTCAAAATGATTAACCTTTTCAAACACTCTTTCCCAAACCTGTTCGTCATGTATAGCACTTAGAATTTTGAAAATCAGCTTTCCAACACCAGTTGTCTAAAATCTTTTTGAATTTTCCAAAATTTATGCTAAAACACACCGAAAATCTTTTTGGATTTTTGAATGAAAAGAAACACAGTAAAGAAATATTTACAAACAATATTTTTTGAGAGTTTGTGCAAGAGGATCATATCAGTTTATGACAAGTCACGAGTACCATTGAGCTTAGTTACACATTAAGAATTAAACAATTCACTTAGATTGCCAATATACTGATCCACTTTAAATTTTCACACAAATTTCAACTAATTCAGGATATGTGTTAGGTGTATTAAAAACTTAAACTCATTCATGTGTCCCACCTCTTGAATATACTCCCGTATCCAGATCCCAATATTCAGTCTTACAGGTGAGTATACCACAAATGATATCTGTAAGGGGTTATAAATTATGAAGAATCATGAGAGCTCAGGTCAGAACTACCGTTCAGCAGAGAGATCATGACTCAACTTTTAGTGTGTCCCCTTTAGAGGATCTTTTTTACAACAGCATTGATTAGCAATTTTATTGTCTTATCATTTATGCTGAGGGTGGCGCTATTTTTCAAGCATGCAGAAAGTATTATTCGAGGACTAGGGCTGAACTTCCATTCAGCAGAAGTCCCGGAATAATACACCAGATATCACTAAGTATAAAGACCAAGTATATCAGAAAGAAGAACCTTTCAAACGAGATTTCAGGGGTTACCTATATATCCAAGTAGTGTTCCCCACGAAATAAGCAAGTTTGAATTTAGGTTTATATCCCGAAAAAGCTTACTAAATGTGTAAAAACCTATCGGCATATCATCAGTGAGTCTGTTTAACGCTATTTAAACATTACATTTCTTTAGCATACTCTAACTATCTACTGATGTACTATCATTTCCTCTTCTTTGACACCAAAACTCAATTTTTGAATTTTATCATGTTTTTGTCTTTTTCAAATTTTCTAATGTTTTTTGATTTTCTGAAAATTTCTACTCCCCCTAAAATGCAAACACATTAACAGAAATTTGAAAATCAACTGTACAAAACTTTGACAACCGATATCAAATCGCATCAATTCGCCATCCACTAGGCATAAACAATCAGAACTCCCCCTTTCACAAAACTATTTTCTCATTATGATTTCAAAACACTTAAGTTTTTTTTAACCAAAATGATTTGTCCGGAAAATAAGTTTTGTTAATTTTACCACTTGTAGGTTAGGGTTTTGGTTCATCACACTGTTTTCAACCACTTGTATAAGAATTACATCAAGTTCAAATTAATGACCTTGAGTAATTACTTTGTCAAAACAAACCTCTGTACCAGTTGTAGGAATTAAACGTCTAATACCAAGAAACAATTGTAGGAATATCACATCTACACAAAATCATTTTACCGATAAAGATGCCGATTCCTGCTTCACACTTACCAACCTGGAAGCTCCGGCAATTCACAATTAACCTGTAAAAAATTAACTATTATAAGATTCATTCACAAACTCAAATATCAAGAAAAATGCTGATTCCTGATCCACGATTACAAACTTGGGATCTCCGGCAAGTCCATATTTTTCAAGGGAAAAGAATTTCCACCCAAGTCTTACCAACCTTGGATGTTTTTAACTCTTGTTCAGTAGGGTTATATGTTGCTTTCTTTGTTGCATAGAAATCTTTAACCCCTTTGGCCTTTCCCTCGACCATTTTCCCAAAAGTTTTCTTAACATTTCCATTGAAAACTTTTTCAACATCAAATTCCTTCTTATCAGAAAAGAATTGATTTGAAATCTCAACTTTACCAACCTTTTGCTTAATTTTTTCAAATGTCAAAGATGGAATTTTAACATCATCTTCAACTTATGGCTCCACTGATTTTGTGGAATCAGGTTCATCGCCGACTTTTACATCACCCTTCTTGACAACCCACATTTGGTTATCTTTTGCTTTCTTTTTGTAAAAAATTTTCTTTGAACTCTCACCAACTTCATAAATTGAATTTTCAAAAATTTTGAATCTTTCAGTTGGTGGTTCAACATCAACAACTTTTTCTTTCAGTTTTTCAAATACTCCCTGTTTTGGTTTTGCCGTTTGAGAACAAAACGATGCAATATGACCAGCTTCATTGCATTTGAAACAGGTTCGAGTATCCTTCCTGTGAAAAACTCCAGTTCCTTTTCTCTTTTGTTCAGCAAGAAACTCCTGGTTTGATTGTTTCCAGAACGGTTTCTTCTGTTTTTCTTCTGCATTTCCACCTGAAACAAATTTTGTACTTGTTTTAGAAATTTTATCATTTTTATAATTTTTAGGTGGAATAAAACCTAAACCTTTCTTTTTGTAACTACCATTATGGTTTGGTTTCTTTTGAAAACCAGAACCAGAATTGTAACCCTTTTTCTTGTTTAAACGTTGTTGAACCCTTGAAGTGTATTTTTTAGGTTTTTCGGTAAGATTTAAATCTTTTATTTCAGAAATGTTAATTTCTGTCATTTTGAAAACCTTGTTAATCATTTCAGATTTAACACTTCTTATTGGAAACTCTTTGTCAGAATATATTTTGTCAGAATCATTCAAAGTATATGCTACTTCGAATGTTTCATCATTCAAATTTAATTTTGATAACAAAAACTCTTTACTGTAAGCCCTTTTAACCGACAATTTTGAACTGTTGACTGACAAACTTGAACCTCCAGACTCAGACTTTGACTCAGATTCCTCATCAGTATCCAACACCTGATCGACCACCTTTTTGATTAACTCAGACTCATGATCAGTGTCAGACGAGGTGAACGTGACGTCAATGTTTTCTGGTAATTCATCAGTTGATTCGATTTTTAACTTTATATTGACTGCTTTTTCGACTTGCTCCTCATTTGGTTTTCTGGGAGAATAACCTTCCCAGATCGGAGGCGGACACTTGTTATAGCTAACACTCGGTTTCTTACCAGTATCCTTCTTCTTTGGCTTTTCATCATCTTTAAAGGCTTCAAAACCTGCAACAGTTGGATAAATTCGATCAATAAGATAATTAGAACTAGAATAACTCTGTAATAATCGTTTGATCCTCTCATTTTCAATTTTTTCGGTCTCCAACTCTTGCTTCCACTTTGCACTTTCTTCGATGTAGAAGTTAATAGCTTTCTGTTTTGTCATCATTACAGAATTCATCATGGTCAGCGCATCTTCTCTTTCAGAATTTGTCTTTTGAAGACCAGTGACGGTTCTGTTTAGCACATCATAGGACTCCTTCACGTAGTTGAGATTGAACAGTAATTGTTCTTTCATCTTCTCAAACTCAGCTAGCTCTTCTTCTTTTGCTGCACATTCCTTGCATGGTTCCAAACACTTTGAGCAAGGCTTGATAATTTCCACAATCTTTTCTACTTCAATTGTTTTCAACACCTCAACCACTTTTTCTGCTTCAGTTACCTTTTCTGTTTCAACAACCTCCTCGGTAACATTTTCAGTCTTCATTTGATTTTGTTCTTTTGCTACACGTCTCTCCTTCAACTTCTTCAAGCGATCTGCAAAATAAAAATGAAAACTTTCAGGAGAGAGATGAGATTTTGCAATATTAATATGTTTTTCTTCTTCATCATCACTACTATCATCAGTTTGTGATTGATCAAACTCTACTGATTTGTCAGAACTATCATCCGAAGAACCAGAATCAGATGGTGTTTGATCAAAAACAATTTCTTTTTCTGAACTATCATCTGAACTTTGTGAACTTTCATCTGATGAAACAGATTTTTCATCTTCATTCTTTACACTAACACCAATGGATTTCATCCACTCGGTGAACATGTCTGGTTCTTTCACAATTTTAGCAATGAAAGCTTTAAAATTCCCATTCGCATCCGCAAACATATCCCAGCTGAAACCTTCAGGTAACTTTTCATCTTCTTGATTTATTAGGCATGCTTTTTTGTCGGATGAAATGTAATTTTCCCAGTTGAAATTTCCTTGATTTCCCAAGCATGCTCTCTTTGAATCCTCAATCACTTTTCTACCATGAGCCACCTGCGGTTCTAGTTGTTGACCAACTTGTTGATATATAGCTTTCCGGTAGTAGTCATCTTTTCCGAATGGATTCTTTGGATCATTTGCCTCTCTATTCTTGTATTCCCTCTTGAAATGACCTTTCTCCCTGCACCGAAAACAAGTAACTTTAGATTTATCAAAACCTAAAGTAGACACATGGGCATCAAGAAAGTCATTTCTTCCAGTAATCAGTTTGAACTTTTCGGCTCTTCTAAGGACACTAGCTAGACACCACTTGATGTCCATTAGTTCCATTTCTTCAGCATCTATCTGATCGTAATCCTCCTTTGTTAGCATAGGATTTCCAATCCTCCCTGCAACCAAGCCTTCATAGGATAGTAGCACAGAACCAAGTAATGCCATGTGATCTTTCGCAACTTCTTCAGAGAAACTTTGACCACAGGAAGATTCAAAGCAATATTGCATTGAATCACACAACCATTTCTAGTTTTTGAACTTTGATGCTGAAAACTTGATGTTGTTTCTTTTGGATTAATACTTGGATATGAAGAGAATCCACTACTTTTGTTTGAACTTTGATCAGCTTTTTCAGATGAGTCTCCAGCACTAAAAGCAGTTTGAATCTTCGGGCTTCTTTCAATTTCTGGAATACTTCCTTTGTAGTACATTTTCACGTCTTGTTGACTACTTGGATTGTTCATCCTAGCAATTTTCTGTTGTTCCAGATCTTGACCTTCAATTTTCTCAATGAACTGAGAAATTGTTAATCCATCATATACCCCGGTATTCTTCAGAATCATCAAGTAAGTTCCCCACTCCTTTTGCGGTAAAGCATCAGCTAACTTGTCTATCCATTCTTCACGATCTTTGGTTATGCTTAGCATTGACATAGATCGCACTAAGTGGCATTATCGTTCAATTAGCTTCTTTGTATCTTCCCCTGGCAAACTAGTGAATAGATCAAATTCTTTCTTAAGCAGTGCCTTTTTACTCTTAATCATATTTTCACTACCCTCAAATTTAACTTTAAGTGCATCCCAGATTGATTTAGAAGTTTTATCATGTTGAAGCAAAATAAAGATGTCTTCTTTAATAGCTTGCTGTAATAGACTAATCATCATCTTTTCAGCCCGATACATGTCGCGTTCTTTGTCATTGAATTCAGAGATTTCTTTTTCAACTTGCAGATCAGTACGTGGTAACATATATTTCTTCAAAATACATTCCCAAGATCTCAAATGATTAGCTTGAACCCAGTTTTCGAATCTATCTTTCCATCCGTAATACTCCTCAATGCTCATTAGCTTCGGGGGTTTTTGTGTAGTTCCAGTTTCATTTTCCAAGTTCATGTTTTGAGCAATTGAAGCTGGAGTAGTCGGGGATGTTGCAAACGCGTTGTAAAATTCTTCACTCATGATTCGGAAACTTTTTCACAAAACAATACTTTCAAGCGAGATACCACTTTCAAGCAAAATGTAACATGTTCAATCGAAAACAACCTGCAAACAACTTCAAGCGAGATAAGTCTTTCAAGCGAAATGATAATTTGAAGCGAAATGACCTATTTCGCTTGAGATGATTCAAGCGGAGTACGATTTTCAAGCGAAACCCTCTATTTCAAGCGAAATGATTTAGTTCGCTTGAAATGAACACAATTTTTCAAGCGAAATCTGATGGTATGTTCAAGCGAAACCACTTCGAAGGTCAATTTTACCCATTTTTAGTCCGAATTTTAATGTGAAACTCTCAAGGGTTTGTTAAAATGCACTTTTACACATTCTGAGAAAAATCTGTCTGACTTTAACCGTGAAATCTTAAAATTTCGAAAGAAAGTGTAGAAAAACAGAAATTTTCAAGCTGAATCGTATAGAACTCCTCCTCCTGAGCTCTGATACCAATTGTAGGATCGTGTGATGACCCGAATGAGTCGTTCAGAGAAGTTCTAATCTGTTTCAGATGCGGAAACTAAGAAACAGACTTTGACACAGCTTGCAAATCACTTTAAACACCTTGTAAATTGATATAACACTGAATACAATCAGAATTCAAACCGGCAGCACTTCGGTATGAATTTCAGGAACTCTTCAAAACCTATAAATGAGATCGCTTGAATGGCTATTTATAGTAGATGGTGTTTCGCTTGAAAGTGACCGGATCTAGTTCAAGCAAAATCACTACATGTGATTTCGCTTGAAACTACACAACTCTCTTTCAAGCGAACTTGCCTCCTTCAAGCGAAATCCCTGTAAACACATATTAACCTCTCATATTTTCTCGTACAATGTGCCCTGATCTAACATATCTAGTACAAGACTCGATACAAGATGAAGTCGACAGATGTATGCACTAACATATTTTCTTTTTATTCTTCTCTTATAGGGTATTAAAATTTGATATGCAAAAATTCTAAATGTACTTGTGCGACATGTTTATTTTTATCTACGATTTTGTGTAGTTTTTCCAAAACCGAGTTGTGCGTGATACTGTACAAGTCATCAAAGCACGGTCGTACAAGTCCTCAAAGCTGCTCCAACATTTTTTTTACCTTTTTTCCTCTTATGACCTTTAAAGTATGACGTTTTATAATATTTTGGCTATTCACGTTGCGATGTTATTGTTTTTATCACGTAACGACTTAAGTTTTTCTGTGGTCGCGTAGTGTTTTTTTATCTATGTTTCGAAAATCTTTATAGGGGCAATGTTTCAAAGAAACGGGATAATGAAATCGAAAAAACGTCAATTTTTTCCAAAATTCACACTACCGTCGGAACGTCAAGTCATAACATGGGTTACCCCTTGGTAAGAGGTAGATCCGCCCATCGGTTTAGTGGACGTGTGAATTAGCGGTTTAAAAGAACACGAACACATGTACGACGTACCAATGCACCACAACTATAAGTGGTGGCCGAAGGATTTGTAATCAGCCCAAAAATTGTAGGCCTGGCATGTAAAGAATATCTTTTTGTGATTGGCAGCCCACCATATCCATTTGTTGGGCCAAAAACCGGTTCACTAAATTGGCCCGACAGTGTACGATGGCTTCATAGATTAAGGGTAACAAACCCGGTGCTGGATTAGAGTAAAATAATAGCAAAATCATTATTTTATAATTTATAACAAAATAACCGTTAATATAATATAGCTCACTTGGTAGAGGCACATCCCTCTTAAAGGGAGGTCTCATGTTTGGTTTACATGGCCAATTTCAATTCAAAAACCATAGCCTGAATGGGTTTTTTTTTTCGAAACCCAATTTTCATTAAAATACCAAAACAGGAAATTGCAAATTACAGTGTTCCTTTAATGTTTAAGCCTAGCCAAACCAAATAATTTGACTTGGTTTGTACGTTTGACTGATATCAGCTGTTTTTTTCCTAATCGCACACCATGAGTTACTTAACCCATATTTAAATTACAATCTACTTGCATAATTGATAATTCATGTGTTTAAATGCTAGTAGTATAATTCATGTGTTTAAATGCTAGTAGTCGATCAATCAATCAAGTAATTAATTATAGAATATGTTGGTTGATTAAGAAACTATAGCTTATGAAATATTTTACTTGACTAAACTTATAAATTCTTTTTTCCATGGTACCACTTTTATCATTTTATGCAATTATGAAAATTCTATTGATAAGATTAACTCTCGTAAACATATAAGGGTGGATTATTGAAATTAATGAAGTAGGATTTTTATCATGAAAAAGAATTGTTGATTGGTAAGTAATTAAATATCATGTAGATTGGTCTATACAAGGAAAGTTTATATTTTTTTTGAAAGGTAAACTTTATTAAACACCAAAAAGAACGGACATCTCCAAGAAAGAGATGACCCGTCTAAAAATCTGTTACATCAAGGAAATAGAAAAGTTACACCAATTTCTCCATTCTACCGTACCCTCTTTGTGTCTACAAGGAAAGTTTATATACCTGGAATGCTTTGATGACTGATTTAGTTTTAAAAGCAATTAAACTGATATTAAAGGCGTTTTAATATAAGATTTCTAGTTTTTATGACTTATGTTTTGCTCAGTTGCAGGCAACCTAGAGGATCTTGTGTCCTCATACTAAAGTTGTGGCGTGTTAATGTGAAGAAGTTAGACTGAACCTAAAAAAAGCCAAAATGGATTAAAAAAAATAAAAAAAAATAACTAAGTTGATCTAGGACTCACAGGTTTTCTCGAACCTGTCAAACATGAAAAAAATAGACGGTGTAAAAACATTGAACCACACACGCACGTTGCGCCGTGTTAACTCACAAAATTTACAACAAAGCGTAACACAAAAAAATTGCGAAAAATGAAAAGTATAGAGGACCAAAGTTGAGAGTAAAGACGTTATGAGGTTAAATTACAAAAGATAAAAAGTTGTGGATTAAAAGTAAAAGAAAACTAATAGTTTTGGGTTAAAAGTAAAAAAAAAAAATTCTCAAAAAACTCCCTAAACATTAGGTAGTAGGTACAATATATGATTAAATAAGTTGTTAATTTATATTAAACTAGAACTGAGACCCGCCGCAATGTGGCGGGGATTCTTTAGTTATAACTAAGTCGATTTAAGACTCGCACGTTATGTTAAACCTGTTAAACAGGAAAAAAATAGACGATGTAAAAACGTTCACCCAAACACACACGTTGCGTCGTGTTAACTCGCAAAATTTAGAACGAAACGTAAAAACGTTAAACCAAAGACGCACGTTGAGATGTGTAAAGTCATAAAATTTAGAACCAAGCATAAAACGAAAAATTTGCGGGAAATGAAAACTATAAAGGACCAAAGTTGAAAGTAAAAAATGTTGCCAGGATAGATTGCAAAAGATAAAAAGTTTTGGGTTAAAAGTAATTTATGAAATATTTTTTGGTGAAAAGTAAAAAAAAAAACAATTTTTTTTTTTGGAAAACCTGTAACAACCCTCGGTAAAACCGTCACTCTCATAAATATTTCCGACACTCTAGTATATTTTAAAATAACCTTATATGTCTTTAAATACACCCCGTATGTGAAAACCGAGCCCAAATTACGTTATAGCATTAAAAATAAAATATAAAATATGATGTTTAAGTTGAGGTGGGACGCGTAGGACCTCACCTCAAGCTCATGCGGGCGGTATCAAGGCTGAACCTTGACTCCGGTGAAATTATAAGTTAATGTGGGCCGCGTAAGCTCACCTTAACTCTTACGCGGGCCGTGTGAGATCATCAAACGCGGAGACACCAGAGGACGACACGTGTCGACATCGTGGCGGACCTACAAGCTGACCCAGCTAAGCTATATGTTGACCGGGTGTTGACGCGGGCCGCGTAAGGCTTCGCCTTACCTTACGCGGGCCGCCTGAAAGTCGAATTCAGCACCTATAAATAGATGGCATCGGATCTCAGTCGAACTCGCTCACAATTTCATTCTCAATCTCAAATTCTGTAGTAGTGTTATTATACGCGGGTATTATATCCCCCTAATTAGCGAGGTTCTGCTCCGTTGTAAGTATTATAACCCCAGTTTCATAAAAGATACGCTGCCCGATTGATTTAGGGTTCCGTAACAACTGTCGTGGTTCTGCCCGACGTAGTTGTTGGAATGCCGTCTCGGGGAGGATATCATTAATATTTTCAAAGGGTTATGATACTAACCAATGTACAATTGTATAAATTATAGATTATATCCAGGAAACCCTTACGCAAAGTCTAAGATAGCAATGTGAGTAATCATTCTTTTTGTGTAAACCTTTTTGTGAGTTTATCCTCTTTTTGTTAACCTTTTTGGAATGTTTTACAAAACCTTAATTGTTTTACAATGTGATTAAGCGGTGATTGAGTCTTTGTAGTTCTTCAATTACTACCGGTATGTTGGGGTTTTGTATACAAAATTTACTACACTGTGAGTAGTAAGTCGGGATGACAATACGTTACCATTGGACAATGAGTTAGCCAATGGGTAATATGACCCACAAGTTAGGGTTGACAGTACTAAAAGGAGTAATTGTGTAGAAATAAACAATGTGATCGCTCTCAATACTGTCTTAATTGATAAATTGTTTCTTGATTAAACTGGGATTCACTCACCAGTATTTCCCACTGACAAATGTTTTTAAAACGCGTTTCAGGTAACCCAATGTGACAGCCAATTAGTAAAAAGCCAGTTGGAGAGCACTGAAGGCTTGGGGAAAATGTGGCTATAAAAGTTACCTAATAAACGATGTTTTAAATTCAATAAAATAGGGTTTATCCCTATAAATTGTGTTGTAATAAGAAATTTGGGTTTTACCCATGTGATTATTAATATTAAATAAGGTGGTTTTACTTTGATAAACATTTCCTAACTACGGTCCTGATGTAAATTCTGCTGCAAGATTAAATAGCTGATACCACCACTACTGAGTTCGCGTCCGCCTGTTCCCGGGACAGATAAGGGATCGGGGGTTGCGACAGAAGGTGGTATCAGAGCCTAGCCACTGGTCTGAGCCAAAGAAGTGTTCTGCTGACACTTAAAATTCTAAATTTTGTGTTAGGAAATAAATTATGGAAATAAGTGCATAACTGTATTTATTTGTTATGTGTTATTTGACTATTTGTTAGTTTACAGTATGAGTGATCAAGAACCCTCAGACATAAATCGTCAGTTGTCTAAATCACCTAGGAGTGAAGGTACCTTTTCACAGCCTGCCCTCTCTGGGTATACTGCTGATCAGGAAGAAGGAATGTTTGCTTTTAAAGCACAGTCAGAAGAGCCATTCTTTCATAAGAAACGAGGATGGTTCAGTAAGGAAGCCTTTGCACGTAGGAAAAGAATGCGAAAGTTGCAACAACAAAGAGTTTTAGCAGCTGCTAAGCGAAAGACTGATGCCCATACACAGGATATGCTTAATAGAAGCCTAGCCAATTTCCATATCCTAGCTACAACTGCTGCTGACTCGAGTCTGGAACAACTAGTAGCCCCACAACCACAAAACCCAGACCAACCCATGGAGATAGAAAATCCTGACAACCAAGTGGAGATGCATGACTTTAACCCAGAAGAAATCCCTAGGATACCTACACCAAACCCCCTAGACCCAAATTACGACCCATGGTGGGACGACAATAGGGACTTTGTGCAACGTTACCCGATACATGAAGACACCCCCATACAGAACATAGGAACCTACCCAGGTATGGACCCTTTAGATCCCTATTACCATGATAACTATATTAGGGAAATCTTAGAAGATCCTTACCGATTTCAGGCACTTTCACCCCCATATCAGGAACCCGCACCCCAGATTCCAAACCCAGCCCTAGAACCTGCACCCCCAATGAGTGCAGAAAACGTGCAAGAACTTAGAACTTTCGGGGAGGAAATTTTAGAAAGCAGTGAGAGAATGCGTCAGGTGGGAGAGCGTCTCGTATGGAAATACGATGAGCGCAATATGGATTTTTGGATGAATCCATACCCGTGAATGTGATGGTAGAAACGGTAATAGTAATAATAATAATAAAATAAAATAAAAATAAAATAAAATATGTGTGTACGGATGCATAGTACTATTAGTGTAATTTTCTTTCTGTTAGTATTGTAATCTTTATTTCAGTACTAGTGTGTAATAGACGCATAGTACATGAAAATAGAGTACCAGTTGCAATGATCGACGTTTTTGGCTAGATTGCGTGTCATGTGAATTACAATATTACCTATTATCTTGTGATATTAATATGGGGAAAATGTTTAAAATTCAGATGGCCGATGAAGGAAATCAAGGAAATCTGAATAATGATAACCAAAGTAACATTAACGTGGTTAATGAGAATCCGAGCATCAATAACAATGGAAACCAGATGGATAATAGTGCCGTTCAACACATAGTGGCACAAGGAATCATAGATGCCATGCCATTTATTATTCAAACTATTCAAGAAGCGAATAATAAAAGTAAACATAGCAGTAAGTGACCAATCGAACCAGAAAACAGCGTGAACAATGGACCTGTACTTCAAGTGCCCATTCCAAAAAGAAGAAGAACCATGCCTTATGGTTGTTCTTATAAGGAATTCTGGTCTTGTAAACCAATGGAATTCTCGGGCAACGAAGGGGCCATTGCAGCTCTACGCTGGATAGAGAAGACTGAGACAGTCTTAAGAATAAGCAAGTGTGCTGAAGAAGATAAAATATTGTTTGCTTCTAATCTGTTTAAGAATTCAGCGCTAGAATGGCGGAACACTATCCTCCAATCAAAAGGAAGTGATAGAACTTACAATATGGAATTGGAAGAATTTAAGAACAAGGTAGAAAGGAAATTCAGAAAGGAAATTCTGCCCACCCAATGAAAAAGAACAGATAGCAAACAAATTCCTACACCTTAGAATGACTGGTGTGGATAGTAAGGGATACACTAAAATATTCTTTGAATATGCTAGAATAGTGCCAACTTTTGCTTCACCAGAACCAGTGTTAATCTCCCGTTATATTTGGGGATTAATTGGGGAGATAATACATGTAGTCAAGGCAGCTAGACCTCAAACCATAGAAGAGACTGTAGAACTAGCCAATACCTTGACAGATGAACTAGTTCGTACTAGAGAAGAAGACCAGAGGAAAAACCTAACCCAAAGGCTTACCCAAGAATTCCGTTCTGGGAATTACAACCGTAGGAATATGGGTTCTACCTCTGCACCTTTCTGCAAAATTTGCAAGAAAAAGCATTCGGGAAAATGCTCCACTCTTTGCAATTATTGCAAGATGCCAGGGCACAAGGAAGAAAATTGCAGTAAGAAATCCAGTAATGGGTTATGCTACAACTGCGGGGAAAAATGTCATATCAGGCCAAACTGTCCAAAACTAACCCCAGCAGCAAACAACAAGAATACTAAAAATGCTAGAGCATTTGTTCTGACTGTAGATGAAGCCAAGATGATTCCAGATGTCATAGCTGGTACGTTTTTAGTTAATGATATTTTTGATAAAGTATTATTTGACTCTGGTGCAAACCAAAGTTTTATTAATACATCATTTTGCAAATTTCTAAATCAGTCATTAACTAAACTACCACAAGAATGTCTAGTAGAGACCGCTAATGGAGAAACTGTTAGGATTTCTGAAATCTTGCAGGGAGTAAGAATAGAAATTTTAAATCAAAAATTTGTGGCAAACCTGTATCCCATGAATCTGACAGGATTTGATGTTGTTTTAGGAATGGATTGGTTAATAGCCAATAAAGCCAGTATATTATGTGATCAAAAGTCAATTCAAGTAAATTCACCAAAAGGTAAAACGATCACAATTAAAGGAGATAAACCATCTAGATCCACAAAATTTATCTCTGTGATGAAAACTGGAAGTTATATAAGAAAATGATCATTAGTGTATTTGATTTCTATAATCACTAACACTAAAGGAAAGGATTTAAAAGATATTCTAGTAGTATTTCAGTTTTCAAATGTCTTTCCAGAAGAATTACCAGGACTACCTCCAGACAGAAAAGTTGAATTCAGAATTCACCTGCTACCAGGAACAACACCAATTGCCAAAGCACCTTATCGTTTGGCACCTGCAGAAATGCAAGAATTGAAGAAACAATTAGACGAATTGTTAGAGAAGGGATTTATACAACCAAGTTCGTTGCCATGGGGAACGCCGATACTGTTTGTTAAAAAGAAGGACAGATCAATGCGTATGTGTATTGATTACCGTGAATTAAACAAAGTCACGATTAAGAATAGGTACCTATTACCGAGAATCGATGATCTGTTTGATCAACTGCAAGGAGCTCAATTTTTCTCTAAAATCGATTTAAGGTCAGGATATAATCAGTTAAAGGTACAGGAAGAGGACATTCCTAAAACCGCTTTCAGAACAAGGTATGGCAATTATGAATTTATTGTCATGCCATTTCGTTTAACCAATGCCCCAGCTGCATTTATGGACACGATGAACCGAATATGTAAGCCATATTTGGATAAATTCATAATTGTTTTCATAGATGATATTCTCATTTACTCTAAGAGTAAAGAAGATCATGCAAAGCATTTGCACGCACTTTTGAGTCTATTAAGAAAAGAAAAACTTTATGCTAAGTTTTCAAAGTGCGAGTTTTGGTTAGAACATGTACAATTTCTTGGACACCTAGTAAACCATGAAGGAATTCATGTAGATCCAACAAAGATCGAGGCAATTACTAAATGGAAAACCCCTGAGTCACCAACCGAGGTTAGAAGTTTCTTAGGATTAGCCGGTTATTATAGAAGATTTATTCAAGATTTTTCTAGAATAGCCATTCCCTTAACTAAGCTAACCTACAAATCTATTAAGTTTGAATGGGGATTAAAACAAGAAGAAGCCTTTAGAATCCTTAAGCAAAGATTAACCCATACACCCATACTAGCGTTACCAGAAGGAGCTGAAGACTTTGTTGTTTATTGTGACGCTTCCAAATTAGGTTATGGATGTGTATTGATGCAACGACAAAAGGTTATAGCTTACGCATCTAGACAACTTAAGAGTCATGAAGAGAATTATTCCACCCATGATTTAGAGTTAGGAGCTATAATTTTTGCTCTTAAAATTTGGAGACATTACCTTTATGGTAGTAAGTTTACCATATTCACTGATCATAAGAGTTTAAGGTATATTTTCAAGCAAAAAGAGTTAAATATGAGACAAAGACGCTGGATGGAAATGCTTAGTGATTATGATTGTGATATCTAGTATCATGAAGGAAAGCAAATGTAGTGGCGGATGCTTTAAGCCGAAAGTATCATGAAAAACCAAAAATGGTACGTTCTCTTAAATTAAATCTACAAGTAGATTTAAATGATCAAATAAGAGAAGCACAAGAATCAGTAATCAAGGATGATTCTGAAAAATTAAAAGGTATGCTGAAGGAATTAAAACAAGGAACAGATGGAATTTGGAAATTCCATGAAAAGGGAAAGTGGATACCTAAATTAGGAAACTTACGTCACCGTATACTAGAAGAGGCCCATAAGTCTAAATATACGATGCATCCAGGAAGTGATAAAATGTACCAGGATTTAAGGAAAAATTTCTGGTGGATAGGACTGAAGAAAGACATAACAGCCTATATTTCTAAATGTTTAACCTGTTCACAAGTTAAGGCTGAACACCAGAAGCCCTCAGGTTTATTGCAACAATTAGAAATGCCAGTGTGGAAATGAGAATTGATAACAATGGATTTTGTTACTAAATTACCCAAAACAAATAAAAGAAATGATACAATCTGGGTGATTGTAGATAGGCTAACCAAGTCAGCTCATTTCCTACCCATGAAAGAAACTTTCAGTATGGAACAATTAGCTAAATTATATGTAAATGAAATTGTTTCTTTACATGGCATTCCTTTATCAATTGTTTCTGATAGGGATAGTCGATTTACCTCTCATTTTTGGTCAAGTTTCCAAAAGGCAATGGGAACCAAGTTAAAATTGAGCATATCTTATCATCCTCAAACGGACGGACAAAGCGAAAGAACAATTCAGACAATGGAAGATATGCTTAGAGCTTGTGTAATTGATTTTGGAGGTAATTGGGACGATCACTTACCTTTAATAGAATTTTCTTATAATAATAGTTATCACACAAGTATCAATGCTGCACCATTCGAAGCACTTTATGGACGAAAGTGTCGAACCCCAGTCTGTTGGGCATAAATTGGGGAAAAGCAACTATCTGGACCTGAGATAGTGCAAGAAACAACTTACAAGATTATTCAAGTCAAGGAACGACTGAAAGCAGCACGTGATCGACAAAAGAGTTATGTCGATAACCGACGCAAGCCATTGCAGTTTCAAGTAGGAGATAAAGTATTATTGAACGTCTCTCCTTGGAAAGGAGTGGTAAGATTCATCAAAAAAGGAAAGCTAAGTCCCAGGTATATTGGACCTTTTAAGATTATTAGAAGAATAGGACCTGTAGCCTATCAGCTACAACTGCCAGAGGAAATGGCAGGTATACATGACGTATTTCATGTATCTAATCTCAAAAAGTGTTTAGCTGATGAATCCCTAATAATACCTCTTAAGGATATAGAGGTAAATGAACAACTCAAGTTTGTAGAAAGACCTCTACAAATTGAAGACAGGAAAGTTAAGAATCTCAAGCATAAGAGACTAGTTCTAGTCAAAGTGAAGTGGGACTCCAAAAGAGGACCTGAGTATACATGGGAGCTTGAATCTGAAATGCAAAGGAAATATCCGCATTTGTTCCAATAGATCTCGAGGACGAGCTCTAAAACAAGGTGGGGAGAATGTAACAACCCTCGGTAAAACCGACACTCTCATAAATATTTCCGACACTCTAGTATATTTTAAAATAACCTTATATGTCTTTAAATACACCCCGTATGTGAAAACCGAGCCCAAATTACGTTATAGAATTAAAAATAAAATATAAAATCTGATGTTTAAGTTGAGGCGGGCCGCGTAGGACCTCACCTCAATCTCACATGGGCGGTATCAAGGCTGAACCTTGACTCCGGTGAAATTATAAGTTAAGGCGGGCCGTGTAAGCTCACCTTAACTCTTACGCGGGCCGTGTGAGATCATCAAACGCGGAGACACCAGAGGACGACACGTGTCAACATCGTGGCGGACCTACAAGCTGACCCAGCTAAGCTATATGTTGACCGGGTGTTGACGCGGGCCACGTAAGGCTTCGCCTTACCTTACGCAGGCCTCCTGAAAGTCGAAGTCAGCACCTGTAAATAGATGGCATCGGATCTCAGTCGAACTCGCTCACAATTTCATTCTCAATCTCAAATTCTGTAGTAGTGTTATTATTCGCGGGTATTATATCCCCCTAATTAGCGAGGTTCTGCTCCGTTGTAAGTATTATAACTCCAGTTTCATAATAGATACGCTGCCCGATTGATTTAGGGTTCCGTAACAACTGTCGTGGTTCTGCCCGACGTAGTTGTTGGAATGCCGTCTCGGGGAGGATATCATTAATATTTTCAAAGGGTTATGATACTAACAAATGTACATTTGTATAAATTATAGATTATATCCAGGAAACCCTTACGCAAAGTCTAAGAAAGCAATGTGAGTAATCCTTCTTTTTGTGTAAACCTTTTTGTGAGTTTATCCTCTTTTTGTTAACCTTTTTGGAATGTTTTACAAAACCTTAATTGTTTTACAATGTGATTAAGCGGTGATTGAGTCTTTGTAGTTCTTCAATTACTACCGGTATGTTGGGGTTTTGTATACAAAATTTACTACACTGTGAGTAGTAAGTCGGGATGACAATACGTTACCATTGGACAATGAGTTAGCCAATGGGTAATATGACCCACAAGTTAGGGTTGACAGTACTAAAAGGAGTAATTGTGTAGAAATAAACAATGTGATCGCTCTCAATACTATCTTAATTGATAAATTGTTTCTTGATTAAACTGGGATTCACTCACCAGTATTTACCACTGACAAATGTTTTTAAAACGTGTTTCAGGTAACCCAATGTGACAGCCAATTAGTAAAAAGCCAACTGGAGAGCACTGAAGGCTTGGGGAAAATGTGGCTATAAAAGTTACCTAATAAACGATGTTTTAAATTCAATAAAATAGGGTTTATCCCTATAAATTGTGTTGTAATAAGAAACTTGGGTTTTACCCATGTGATTATTAATATTAAATAAGGTGGTTTTACTCTGATAAACATTTCTTAACTACGGTCCTGATGTAAATTCCGCTACAAGATTAAATAGCTGATACCACCACTACTGAGTTCGAGTCCGCCTGTTCCCGGGACAGATAAGGGATCGGGTGTTGCGACAAAACCCCCAAAGCCAAGATCACGACAACCATATGCACAACCATTTTTTCTTTAGAAAACCCCCAAAGCACACCCCGCGTTGCGTCGGGGGGCGGGGGCGTAAAACGGTATCAAATAGTACTAATGTCACACAACCGTCATCGACCACCAACACTGACTTGACCTAGGATCTGCATGTTGCGATGAACCTGTCAAACATGAAAAAATATAGGTAAAAACGTTGAACCACACATGCACGTTGCGCCGTCTTAACTTGCAAAATTTAAACAAAACACAAAAAAGTTGAACCACACTCGTATGTTGCGTTGTATTAAGTCGAAAAAATTAGAACTACATGTAAAACGAAAATTTACCAAAGATGAAAAGTATAAGTGACAAAAGTTGTGAAGTTAAATTGCAAATAACGAAAAGTTTTGGGTCAAAGTTAAAAAAACAAATTATGTAGGGTTAAAATTGCAAAAGCTAAAAACCTTTGGGTTAAAAGTAAAAAAATCAGAACACTAACCTTACAAGGTCTTGTCAGTCTGGTCCGACACGCTGAGTTTCTTATCTCGAGTCCAAAAGTAGCTTGTTAGGTGAGTCGTAAGTCGGAAGGGTCCACGGTAATTTCCTCAAAGTACGAGCTTGAGGGCAAATATAAGAATTGTTAGAAGTCTAAACCCAGATATGAATCCAGATCAGGGTCTTTCCCGTTCAAATTCCAGTTTCCGTCGGTCTTCTGCGTCAAAGATTGATCAGTTATATGAGATCTCTTATATTTCTGATGAGTCTAAAATCCCTATTACTAGTATACCTTTAGTTAATCCTTATAATGTCTTCAGAAAACCCCAAAATTCCCTCTCCAAAAAAGTAAAACAACTAGTCAGTTCTGCGTCAAACCCAGTTGTTAAAGAGTTTGTGCAAACCTGCAAGTTTGATTCACACCAACTCCCAGCAACAACCTCTGAACACCTCGTCCCTCTCACTCTTCCCTCAGATCTTCCAAGGATCTGTCTATCCCAAGGATATACCCATATCCACTTCGGTGCCATAAGACTAACCCTAACCTTCCACGGAAGAAAAGGACTACCTGCGTTTTCTCGTATCGCCCTAGTCGATACTAGATTCGTGGAGTACCAACACGCCTGTATTGGTACCATCCAAACCACGTTAAATGCCGGAACCGTCTTCGTCACCTTCTATCCCAACTTCAATATGCCTCTCAATGATCCTTCATTGCTAACAGCTTTGAAAGCCCAGATCCAGATCGGTGGTACGCCACAGGTCAACACCTTTCAAGCCACTTTTCACTATCAGATGGCATATCGTGTCCAAAATCACTCTTTGGACATCATGGTTCCCGGATCGCATGATAACTCTGGCGATGCTCTAGTCATAGACATCGACTCCAACGCTACATGTAACACCTCGAAAATTCGTGTGCAATGAAAGAACGACACGTGTCATGAAAGACAAAACGCGTTGTAAACTCGGATTTATTAAAAATGTCTGACAGGATTTAAAAGTGTCGTCATGTTAACTTTTGCACCTCTGAACGACCTCGTTATAAATCCCAAGACTCAAAACATATCAAAAACATCTAGTATAGGTTCAAGTTCAGTGAATTATAGCAATGAATGCTCCATAATTTAATTGGTGGACTCCTACGAAGAAATTCCTACGGTAACCCTTAGTTTTCGGTACCTTCTTTTGGATTCAAAGCAAACAATTCAAAATGGTAGGGTATGTATCTGTTCATGGCACTTTTTAGAGGCCCCTTATTGATAAAACATGGCCAAAAATTGATTGCACATCAGTTGCCCTTTCGAATGCATGAAAGAACAACATTTTGGTCCCTGATGAATTGTTGCGCACCGCAACAAATAATTGTTACGGTGCGCAAGCAATGCCCAGCAACCAGAAAACCTGCTGCAGCCTGTTATGCGTGATTGTGACCGATCTAACTGGTATTTCTCACTATTGGGCGACCCCTAAAATGTTCCTAGACCCCAGGGACACTTGTGGGACAATTGTGGTCACTTGTAGCCTTAGTTGTCAACACCTTATGGTGATTACAACTAGTATATAAGGCCTTCAAGTTTACAAACATTCCTCACAACTTCTCCTGCATTCTTGGATCATTTCTGGAGCTATCAAGCAGCCTCAAGTGATCAAAATTCGTGCATAGGACTCTTGTAAGTCTGCTAATCCTTCTTTAAGTGAGTTTAGCTTAGTTATTTAGCTATAAGTCAAACCGTCGTAATTACGGTTTGACTTCGAGATTAGTCAACAATGGCTCAGTCATATCTCGAATTAAAAGTAGGTATAAGTTGGTATTTATGTGGGTAATAAACCCTCAAAAGGGTTCCCCCTGATCACCACTCTAACCAGGTCAAAAGTCGGGTCAAACTTATATTTAAAAAGTCAACAGGAAGCTTAAAATGCCATTTATGCATAATTAGCAATGTAGATCATATACAACCTGTTGGATCATTGTTATAACTTAGTAATAAGTGTAAGAACATGTCTAAACATGTTCAACCCGACAAATTCCTGTAAATACCCGGTTCGAAACCGAAAGTCACATAGTTTGACTTTCACTTTGACTTTCAGTTCTGACCCGTTTAGGCATGTTTTAGAGATGCCTCAGAGCTTTAATTGGACTAGGTTACATGTTAGAATAACCCTCTGTGATTATACACCTTGGTTCATTAGTTATCCAATTAATATGCGTGTTTCCGTTAATTGCTCATATGTTGACCATTATGCCCTTATTACTTTAAAACGTGATTTATGAAAATGTAAAAGTGTAGAAACCTTAAATACTGATATATAAACTTGTATGCAAAGTTTGACATCAGTTTGACTTGTAGATTAAGAGTTATGCTCATTATCGCAAAATTTATACTTTATGTTAATAAAACGGCGTAATTAGCATATAGCCTAGTTAAGCCTACTTTTTGGTATCAAACTTAATACCCACTGATGTAATATATTATTTCGGGATTTTTAAAGATTTTTAATTAATTTTAGGCTGAGCATAACTAGTAGTCGTAGGCTTAATCCGGTAATTGTCGGTTTTGCCCTTACGGGCCATAAAATGAGTTTTACCTATCTAAACGACTCCAAACCTTTTGGTACTGATCACATATGTTAAATAAATTATTTTAAGCCTTCTGGAAATATAAAAATATCAGATTTAAGTATCGAACCCGGAAATGGCCTTTAATCGCCGTATTTAGCGTTTTTAACGCATAGTATGTTTTAAAATCATATTGAACATACCCGGGTTGATACCTACTGATATTTTAGGCAAATTAGAATATTTTAACAGTAAGCAAAGGTTGATTAACTCAGACTCCGGTTTTGAGCTTTTCGGCTTATGTGAAATTACCAAAATGCCCCTACGGTGCATAGTTGGCTATAAATGATAAATTCCACATACATGCTTTAACCTACTGATATAACTTAGCAAATTATGTATTTTTGCTGATTACATCAGACCTGTAACTCAGATTGTTACTTAAACTCTTTTATAAACTTTTAAATGACCAAACTACCCCTACGGGGCCTAGTTTGTGTTTAAACACGTTTCGGGCATAATGAAAGACATCTTACTGATGTCACAACATATTTGAGACATAATTAACTTAGGAAACCTGTATATAGCTCTCATAAATACCCGTCACGCTTATTACGCGTACGGTTCGGTTTATGTAACAAGTTTACATAAATTAGCCGAAACGGGTCAAACCTTAACGGTTTTATCTTAAAATCCAGAATGTGAATAATAAACCCATATTAAACAAGTCTTCAAACTTGTCGGGTCTAAATCACATTCTATCCGGTCTTCGCTTGATCGTGCGTACGAACCGTATCTTTGAAACTAACCGGTCTAAGCTTAAGCTTAATTAAAGACCCGTTAGAATTCTAATAGGTTATATTAAACCTTCGTTCCAGATTAGGAGAACCAGTAAAAGCTACGTGCATTTTGCTTATTGTGATTAATACTTGCTCAGGTAAATACTTTTAACTTATTTTCCCTATACGGGCTTGGGTTACGGTATATAAAATACCGCTTGGTCGGGCATCAAATCTTCCATCGCTTAGGTGGTTAATTGAATAATTTGATCGGCTCGTTTAAACAGTCTTGTTTACTTTATAGCCTTTGGGGGGTTAATGACCATGTCCCGGATATCCATGGCATCATTCGAAGTAATGGCCACGACTTAAGCGCAGGGTGTAGGCGTACACCTGTCAGCGCACAAAAGAATAAATGTGGTGTGTCTATTGATCTTTAACCCGGACAAGATCCGGGCTACTGAACGCATAGGTAACATGTAATTCGTTCGCAAGATTATATAGCTAAATAATTGCCCAAGTTATACAAGATTAATTTTGCCTCTGTGCATTTTAATCAAATTATAAAATGTTTATGCCACGTGCATCCAAACCAATTTTCAATCATTTTTAAAATGAGTCAGTTGAATGTATTTACCAGTGTAAACTGACGTATTTTCCCAAAAAGATTAAATGCAGGTACTAAGCGAAATTGGCTGGGATTTCTCCTTAGCATCATTAGAAGTCTCGCAAGCTTAAGATGCCTGAAGTCTGTTGAACCATAAACATTATTATTATTTCGATCCTTCTGTGGATAAACTTCCGGATATTGTGACTTTGATATTACAATAATAAATTCGGTTGTATGGTATTTTTTTTGAATTTGCTTCCGCTGTGCATATTGACATTGTGTTGTTTGACTATTACGTTACCAACCATGACGTCACGATACTCCCCCACCGGGCCCACCGGTGACACGTGGAAATAGGGGTGTGACAGGTTGGTATCAGAGCCAACTCTGAGGGAATTAAACACTAGCCTTTTGTGTTTAATCTCAGTTACACAATTGCACATATCTAAACCTTCGAGTCTAGATATATAACATAGGATAAATTCCACTTTGTTTGGTTTTTGGTGTTGTCCTTTATTTTATTTATTTCTTGTCGTTATCTTATATTGTATTGACATGACAAAATGCCTCCAAGATTCTTCCGTATGAGAGGACGAGGCAAGGGGCCGATTACCGCCCCCAATGACAACGAGGCAGGACCCTCGAATGCACGAGCTCCTTCGACAACAGAGAGTGATAATCCACGACAAAACCGAAGGAACCTATTTGAGCCGGCCAGACGATCAGTATCTTACAGCTCTACCCCTCCGGTCCAAAACCCGTATGGGCCACAACCGGACTACGAGCCGAACAACCCTCAGCCTTCATTCATACCATTACAACGATCCCTGTCTCATCATTCTTTCGGGGACCCCACCCCTGTTTTTCGGGGCCGATTTAATCCGGTAGGCTTCATACAAGAACCCGTGGGTTTTAACCCACTGGGGCCAGACGATCACTTCTCTGGCGATCACGCGGATGGCATGGACGAGGATACTGATCCCGTCGAACCTGCAAGTGGCACTCCGAATCATCCGATCGAGATCTCCGACGGATCGTCTTTCCACGGATCGCCCTACGGTGGTCCAGATAGCTTCCAAGCCATGTTCACTCGGCACGAGTGGTATTATACCCCTCCTCACCACTCGTTGCCTCATGAGCAGCAGCATCAGCATCATCAAGATTCCTCTGGGGATTCCCGATTTGTGGCAGTTACGCCACCACCTCCACCGCCACCAGTTCAGCCGGCACCTCCTCAACCGCCACGGCGTAGGAGAACCGGTGCCCGCATGTCGGCACGAGCAGGGGACTTCCATTTCAGTTCCCCACGTCAATCAAGTGGCAGTCACTACCCGCCACATCAGGAGGACCCACAAATGGGTGGACCTTCACAACCAGCGATGCCGCAGCCACCGCCAATGGGTTTTGACAACCCAATCCCAGCGTATACGGGTTCCATGGCATACAACCCGTTTGAGCCGTCGGTCCACAACAACTATGGGTACACAGAGGCCGACCCTTACTTGGTGGCAGCCAAATACAATGCCCTGCACCCGGAAGGACCATACGGAGCTCCATGGGGAGTTGGGTACCCAACACATGGGTACCAGATACCACCTAGGCCTATCATACGGGCTCAATCGCAGCCGCCTAGGTTCTCCCCACCTGAGCGTGAAGAACTCCTTCAGAGGATGGATCAGGTTGAACGGGAAGTGCACAGGGACCGTAGGGAGAGACAGACTTTCTTCCAAGGATTAGCAAGTTTGATCAAAGGGAAGAACAAGAAGGATCACTAAATCCTTCCAATTGTTGTTGAGCCCCTGCGTGGGCCTGTATTTCCTGTATTTGTTTAAGCCCCTGTGCGGGTAGGTATGTGTGTTTGTTTTGACCCCTGCGTGGGTCTATTTTCCGTTAACCCCTGCGAGGGTATGATGTTTGCTTAAAGTCCCTACGCGGGCTAGTTTGTTTGTTTAAGGTCCCTGCGTGGACTATTATGTTTGTTTTAAAGTCCCTGCGTGGACAAGTATGTTGATTAACCCCTGCATGGGTAATTGTTTGTTGAAAAGACCCGTTTAGGGCAGTATGTAATATTTTGAATAAATTAAATGGAATGTTTGTTTAATAAGTTTCATGTTTGCCATTTTGTGCATAAATAAATTATAAATGAAATAAATAAATATCATTCCTTTTGAATTAATCTGCCTATGTAATTATTAATTAAGAATCTTAAAGTGTGAAACCTAGCCTCGGGTAAATAATAAGACCAGGCCAAGATGGTAAGACCTGTTCAAAAGATTCAAATCTAAGTTAACATCTGAAAACATGTTAACACTCCTGGCAGAAGTGATTCGTTAAAAATCACATGTCATTATATATGTAAAAGGATTCTTTAGAAGATTCCTAACCCAATTTAATGATCTCTGAATCATGGGTTAAATCATCAATTAAGATGATCATATTTTTACCATACGTGGTAATATAGTGCCTACGGGCCCTGCTCATTTCCATATGAGCCAAAAGACAGTGGTAGCTATGACTCCCTGTCAAATAAAGGTAATGAACTAGGTTCAAACCTCAAATGCTTTGATTCTCTGCAATCCTAGCATATAATTTATAATTGTCCTTGTAACTAGGCCTATTGTGCCAGTATACCTTAATGTTTTGATTCTCTGAAATCATAGATTAAATTAAAAGTGTCCACGTGACTAGGCCTTTTGTGCCATAAATAAAACTGTTATTGTTTTATACTTAGGATAAATTATAATAGAAATCCTAAATAATTATGATTATAAATTAACCAAATATGGTCTCTGTACCATGGTTAATGAATTGCCATAAAAGACAATTCCATAAACTCCCAAATAAACTATTGTCCTTGTTTTCTGCAACAGTTCAATTTTAAATGGCTAACTCAGACGAGGTTAATAGCCATCCAGTGGAGGTTAATAATGACGCCCGAGTAAATCTAACGGGTGCGGAATTGAAGGCGATCATAGACGGTGCTGTTACACAGGCTTTGGAAAGCCAGTATGAAGAGTACAGTGGGACCCGTAGTAGGACCCTATCCACACAGCCTTCAAAGCCACCGTCCAAGAAGGACGACCCGAAGAAGAATGATGATCGACACTCCTCAAACCATAGTGTCCCATCTCAACGGATCATACTGAATAAAGGACCCCTTGCTAAGGGTTGCTCCTATAAATATTTTGTCTCATGTAAACCCCGGGATTTCACTGGGGAGAAAGGAGCTGTGGATTGTATGACGTGGTTGGACGAGATGGATACAGTTGTGGACATCAGCGGATGCGCTGAAAAGGATGTGGTTAAGTTCGTGTCGCAATCTTTCAAAGGAGAGGCTCTAGCCTGGTGGAGATCACTGATCCAAGCCACTGGAAAAATTCCCTTGTATAGCATGACGTGGGATCAATTTGTCGCCCTAATCAAGGAAAATTACTACCCTCAGCATGAGGTGGAGAAAATAGAGTCTGATTTTATATCATTGGTGATGACAAACCTCGACTGTCAAGCTTACCTCACCAGCTTTAACACGCTGTCCCGGTTGGTTCCATATCTGGTAAGCCCGGAGCCCAAACAAATCGCTCGATTTATCGGTGGTCTAGCCCCGGAAATAAAGGCAAGCGTAAAGGCATCTCGATCGACTACCTTTAGATCGGTAACTGACATATCTCTGTCCCTCACTTTGGATGCGGTCAGGCAACGGTCGCTGAGGAACAAAGATGCCGAAAAGAGGAAGCGCGAAGACGATAACTCAAAGAGGTCGAGCAAGAAGCACCGTGGGAACGGTGATAGCAAGAAGGGGTCTGAGTCGAGAAGAGATGGGCACCGGTCTGGCGAGAAGCCCAAGTGCAATATTTGCAAGAAACAGCACTTTGGAAAGTGCCGACTCGGATCGAACTCAAATAATGAGTCAAGGTCTTTTGCTTGTGGTTTGTGCAAGTCCAAGGAACACAAAACCTTGGATTGCAAGAAGATAAAAGACGCAACGTGCTACCGTTGCAATGAAAAGGGGCACATTAAGACCAACTGCCCGAAATACAACAAGAAGCCTGAAGAGGCCAAGAAGACTATTGCTAGAGTCTTCAAAATGGACGCAAAGGAAGCGGTTCTAGACGACAACGTTATTACAGGTACTTTCCTTGTAAATGACGTATATGCTAGAGTACTTTTTGATTCTGGCGCTGATAAGTCGTTTGTAGACAATAAATTTTGCGAACTATTGAAATTACCTGTCAAAACCTTAAAAGTGAACTATGAGGTGGAGTTAGCAGATGGCTCTCTAGAAACCGTCTCCACTGTGTTAGATGGATGTGTTATATCCATTAAGAACCATTCTTTTCCTCTGTCTTTACTTCCCTTTAAGTTGGCCGGTTTTGACATAGTTCTGGGTATGGACTGGTTATCTCATAACCAGGCCCAAATTGTCTGTAACAAGAAACAAGTGGTAATAAAGACTCCGTCCGGTGAATCACTTACCATTCTGGGAGATACCCAGTATGGGCTACCTGAGCAGGTGACTATGCTCAAGGCTTCCAAGTGTATGAAGAAGGGGTGTGTCATCTACATGGCGCAAATGATTATTGATGAGCCTAAACCAAAGATAGAAGACATCCCTGTCATTTCTGAATACCCAGATGTGTTTCCTGAAGATCTACCTGGTTTACCACCAGATAGACAAGTGGAATTCAGAATCGATATCATCCCCGGAGCAGCACCAGTTGCTAGGGCACCATACATGTCACACCCCCAAAATCCACCTGCGGAGTACTACCGCTTGGAGGCGTGACTGACCAGGATCCAGCCACCAATCATGTTGAACATGTAAGTTAAAAGATATAAAAAGTTTAACCAATACAATTGGTGTCCAAACAAAACATAGTTAAGTTGCAAGCGGAAGCATAAGTCTTAAATCAAAACATAGTTTAATTGTTTCAAAGTTTAACATGGCACACAGCCGTCCATGTCCCACAACGACTCTCTTCCATGCAAGCTCCAGTTAAGTACCTATTGACCTGCAAAGCATGTAGTAACGAGTCAACAACAAGTTGAGTGAGTTCACGGTTGGGTGTTCGTTTTATGTTGTTTCGAAAACAGTTTCCTTTATCTGGCATCCTGCCGTGGGGGTTACCCCATAGTTAAAAGCGTGACTTGTTCATTCCCGGTTACTCTGGCAATCCAGCCGTGGGGGCTACCCCGTGTTAGTTATCTGGCATTTCGGCCGTGGGGGCTACCCCATGTATACACTAGACTCGTTACCATATCGACTGCTGACTGTAGTCATGTTTATGTGCCCTGAAACTGTCAATGTCTATCATCATTGACGTGCCCCAGATCCATTAGTTCACGCCCGTCCTCTGCGGCACGGTGTGAGGTTTGTCAGACCTAAATAGCGCTATCTAACTAATGACCCGCTCGCCATTGGCCCGGCGATTAAGTCGATATAAAAAGGAGGGACTTCGTGATAGAGTTTTGGTCTAGTACGAGTTATCTGTCCGTGAGGACGAGGAATTACATTCCTGAACTATTGCTGTCCTACCCAAGGAGGACGAGGAACCCATGTTCCTTAACCCCAATTCCCGACCCCTGGGAATCCCATGCTTTGTAGAGGGTGTGAACTCACCTTGGTTTGCTCGGCAGATACACAGAAAGGTCAATCAAGCAATATTGTGGTCACTCACGTCCTATCATAGTTGTATCATACAGATCAGGTTCGTATTCAAGCAGTACACGTATGTTTTTAGCACTTTGCGTTCAAGTATCATTCACATTCAACAGCACGTATAAGGTCCATGTATTAGGCCCAAAGGTCCGGCCCAATTACTTAAGTCCGAAATGAGGTGCAAGTCCAACAGTGTGCACATGCACATGGTCTCGAGTCGAGACTGATGAAGTCTCGGGTTATGCATATGTTGGTCTCGAGTCGCGACTCGAGAAATAGGAATTGAGAGGTTGATGGGAGTCGAGAAATAGGAATTGAGAGGTTGATGGGAGTCGAGACCGTGAACTTGTTGCGACTCGGAACCGTTGTAGCTATTATGCAGGACTCGAAACCAGAGAAGATAAAACCCACTTGAATTTTAAATCTTGAGATATTTTGGCAAGTGTGGCTGTGACACAAAACAGAGAACAAAATCTCGAAAATAATGGAAACGATTGTTTCGAAAATAATGAACTTTTTAAATTTCAAATCTTTTTTTTTTAAAAATAAAACAGTGATCCCCAACACTTCCAACAACTTTCAAAACAATCAAAATACCAAAATATAATGATTTTTTATAAAATTCCGATGAACACTACGAAGAACGCGAAGAACACCGAACCAAAAATAACGAAAATCTTGAATCTTTTATATCACACCGAGCCTAGAAACAGGTTCTTTGGCTCTGATACCACTTGTAAGTCCCGTGAAACGGATCTTTCAATGATATCAAACAACACCAAGTTTGTGCGGAATCCAAACTTGATGTGATTCAAGCATAAACACGAAAAATATGAAATACGAAGAACACAACGAATCACCTTTAAACACTTGCACACGATTCTATTACTATCAACTAGCAAAACCGTCTAGTACAAGTGCTCACACCTTCAATCGCCTCTCTCTCTAGATCTATATGAAATTCTGTAACAATGAGGTTCAAACCTAAAAACAAGTTAAAAACTTGTTTATATACTAACTCAAGCCCAATTCCCTACATGGGCTTCCCTTGGGCCTGCTTGGCCCACATGGCCTAAAGCTTGGCCCAAGTGACCTATAAAGGTCCACAACCTAATATAAACTAACCCGGTAAGGCCCAGCTCGTAACCATAGCTCGTTGTATTAATTTGATGCGTCAGTCTCACACTTTAGGGCCTAACAGACTCGTAAACAGGGCCTCGGGTCATGATGTTTTTGTGTTGATCAAGTAGGGTCTCGAGTCGCAACTGGACTCGCAACCTCAGTCTCGAGTTATCATGCCCCCGGTCTCGAGTCGGGACTATAAGTTTTCGACTCGCAACCTGTGTCGTAACCGGAGATCTCGACTTGTCATGCGGTGGTCTCGAGTCGAGACTGAAGGTCTCGGTTGGGGACAATCGCTGAATTCAACATTGTACTTGGCCAATGAGATTTCATGGTCATGATATTATGTACTAGCCAATAACAATGCACTAACATGTTCCCTTGTCTAGTTAATTTCTAAAATGGATCAAACATGGCAATTTTCAAATATCATAACACATTCATATCACATTCATCATGTTCTTCAAATGTTCAAGTAGTTCATCATATCATCATTCATATAAACCCTAATCAAACAAAAATCATGAACAACTCTTATCAACACTTAGACATATAACCAGATTTTTGTTCTTGATTACTAACATGCACCTTATGATATCAACCCAATGAATTATCCTAACCGTGAACCTACCACAACCGATTACAAGCATTCGGTTTCCATTCATCAATCATCTCAACTTGTATCAATATCCAAACCATATGGAGCCGATAACACTCATACATAGTCAAGCATACATTATTCATCCTAATGAAATCAACACATTAACATATGATCATCATCAACCGAATGTAAACACATAACACAAAACATTAATCTATAATATCACACATCAACACCTTTAATCATGAAAATACATGTGTTTGCAAAGGAATCACTAACCGGTTCAAGTATGGGTTCAAAGGTGTGAGTGAAGCCTCTAAGTGGGTGTGTACGAGTTGATCCGAGAGCTCCTTAGTGGTCACCGGTTTGATCCGAGAGTGAGGGAGGAGGGTGTTGTGGCTTAGGGTTTTCGTGAGAGAGAGAGGGAGAGTGTGTGTGGTTTGTCCAAAGAATGGCAAGGTTAGCATCACTAAGGGTTATATACTTGTCCACATGGTGCACCATAATGGGTTTCGGTTGGGTTAAATGGGGTGCGTGGCCCATCCGGCCCAAGTGTTACTGTTTACTCGAGACCACATGGTCTCGAGTCGGGTTCTTGGTTCTCGGCTCACATAAACCTATACTCATACTATACATACAAGCATATACACATAACACATAATCGCATAGAATGTTCGCTTATCTCATTAAACCAACATAGTTAACTAGTCACACGATTAAGCATGTCACATCGAGATACAAATAAAAGGTTCTAAATTTCGAGTTGTCACATCATCCCCAAGTTGAAAGAAATTTCGTCCCGAAATTTGGTAAGCACTCACTGAGGAAGCTAGTTAAGTTGTATGGTTTTCCCGGTTTTCCTGGGGTGTCCAATCCACCCCCCGTTGATCTGGAATTTCGTCCCGAAATTCCGTAGCTTCGGCCTCAGTAGTGGGTGTACTGTTTGCGAACAGTTGGGGATACTTTTGTTTCATCTGATCTTCGCGCTCCCAGGTGAACTCTGGGCCGCGACGTGAGTTCCAACGAACTCGAACGAGAGGTATTCTAGTGCTCTTGAGGACCTTAACATCCCGGTCCGTGATTTCGACTGGTTCCTCGACGAATCGCAATTGTTCGTCGATAGTGAGTTCCTTCAGAGGAACTACGTGGGTCTCATCTGACAGACACTTCTTCAGATTTGACACGTGGAAAACGTTGTGAACTGCACCGAGTTCTGCTGGTAAGTTCAGTCTGTAGGCCACCCTGCCTATTTTCTCAATGATTTCGAAAGGTCCAACGTATCGTGGGTTAAGTTTGCCGCGTTTACCAAAACGAACCACACCCTTCCAGGGTGAAACTTTGAGTAGTGCCCGCTCCCCTACCTGGAGCTCAAGTGGTTTCCTGCCCTTATCGGCGTAGACTTTCTGACGGTCACGAGCTGCCGCCATGCGTTTTCGTATTTGAGCAATTTGTTCGGTTGTGTCTACCACATGTTCTGGGCCAGTGATCTGACTATCTCCCACCTCTGCCCAACAAAGAGGTGACCGGCATTTACGTCCGTACAATGCCTCAAACGGAGCAGCTTTAATGCTGGTGTGGTAGCTGTTATTGTACGAGAATTCCACCAGTGGCAGATGCTTCTCCCAGCGGTTGCCAAAATCGATTACACATGCACGAAGCATGTCTTCTAAGGTTTGAATAGTGCGCTCGGACTGCCCGTCCGTCTGAGGGTGATACGCTGTGCTCATGTCTAATCGTGAGCCGAAGGATTTGTGCATTGCTTGCCACAGTTCTGACGTGAAACGTGCATCTCGATCCGAGATAATGGAGGTGGGCACCCCGTGTCTTGAAACAACTTCCTTGAGGTATATTTCTGCAAGAGTGGAGAATTTATCCGTCTCCTTGATAGCCAAGAAGTGTACAGACTTGGTAAGTCGGTCCACGATCACCCAAATAGTATCGTTTCCGCGCTGGGATCTAGGTAGGCCAGTGACAAAATCCATGGAAATTTGCTCCCATTTCCATTGTGGTATCTCTGGTTGTTGGAGCAGGCCTGAGGGTTTCTGGTATTCAGACTTGACTCTCGCACAAGTCAAACACTTGCTGACGTAAGTCGCTATGTGGGCCTTCATGCTAGGCCACCAATACGTGGTTTTGATATCGTGGTACATTTTATCCGAACCAGGGTGTACCGAGTAGCGAGACTTGTGTGCTTAGTCCATCACAAGCTCTCGTAAGTTGCCATAGAGTGGGACCCAAACGCGTCCCGTTACGTAGTAAGCACCGTCTTCCTTCCGTTCTAAGCGTTGCCTTGATCCGCGTAGGGCTTCAGCCCTGACGTTTTCTAGTTTCAGTGCTTCTATCTGGGCAGCTCGTATTTGGGAAGGGAGACTAGAATGGATCGTGAGTTGCAATGCTCGTACGCGCTTAGGTGCAGTGTCCTTTCGACTGAGGGCGTCAGCCACAACGTTGGCCTTGCCCGGGTGATACCTGATTGAGCACTCGTAGTCGTTCAGTAGTTCGACCCATCGTCGTTGTCGCATGTTCAGTTCCTTCTGCTTGAAGATATGTTCGAGGCTCCTGTGGTCGGTGTAGATGGCGCACTTGGTACCGTACAGGTAATGTCGCCATAATTTAAGCGCGAAAACAACAGCTCCCAGCTCCAAATCGTGTGTAGTGTAGTTCTTCTCGTGAACTTTGAGTTGGCGTGAGGCGTATGCTATAACTTTATCTCGTTGCATCAATACACAACCAAGACCTTGAATTGATGCGTCGCAGTAAACCACAAAGTCGTCAGTGCCCTCAGGCAGTGAAAGGATAGGCGCGCTGCAAAGTCTGTCCTTTAGGTGTTGAAATGCTAATTCCTGTGCGTTTCCCCAGCGATAAACAACGCCTTTCTGCGTTAGCGAGGTGAGGGGCTGTGCAATCTTAGAAAAATCCTTAATAAACCTCCTGTAGTAACCTGCCAATCCCAAGAATTGGCGAATTTCCTTTGGTGTACGAGGTGCAGGCCAGTTCTTAATCGAGTCTACCTTGGATGGATCAACGTGAATCCCATCCTTGTTTACCACGTGACCTAGGAAATGGACTTCTCGAAGCCAGAAGTCGCATTTCGAGAACTTTGCGTAAAGCTGTTCTGTTCGGAGGAGTTCCAGGATAAGCCGTAGATGTTGCTCGTGTTCCTCCTGACTCTTAGAATAGATCAGGATGTCGTCGATGAAGACTATAACGAACTTTTCCAGGTACGGCTTGCACACTCGATTCATCAGTCCATGAAAACCGCAGGTGCGTTTGTCAGCCCAAAAGGCATGACCAAAAACTCATAGTGCCCATCTCGAGTTCTGAAAGCCGTTTTGGAGACGTCCTCTTCTCGGACTCTCAGCTGGTGATAACCCGATCTCAAATCGATCTTCGAATAGAATCTCGAACCTTGCAGCTGGTCGAACAAGTCGTCAATACGCGGTAGAGGGTAGCGGTTCTTCACTGTCACCTTGTTGAGTTCCCTGTAGTCGATGCACATTCTGAAGGTACCGTCCTTCTTTTTCACAAATAGTACTGGAGCTCCCCAGGGCGATGAGCTAGGACGAATAAAACCCTTATCCAAGAGTTCTTGTAGTTGCGTAGAGAGTTCTCCCAACTCTGATGGAGCTAAACGATAAGGTGCACGAGCTATAGGCGCAGCTCCAGGAGCTAATTCGATCTGAAACTCGACTTGGCGATGAGGCGGAAGACCAGGTAATTCCTCAGGAAATACCTCTGGATAGTCGCGTACAACTGGAAAATCTCCTATCTTCTTCTCTTTTTCTGAGGTGTCAGTAACGAGAGCCAAAATGGCAGTGTGGCCCTTTCGCAAGCACTTTTGGGCCTTAAGGAGAGAAATGACGTTCTCAACAGCACTCCTCTTGTCGCCACGAATCATGAGAGGTTCACCGCCGGAACCTGGAATACGGACAACCTTCTCGTTGCAAAGAATCTCTGCTCGATGTTGGGATAACCAATCCATCCCAATGACAACGTCGAAACTACCCAAAACGATAGGAATGAGGTCGATAGAGAAGGTCTGGTCAGCGAGAATAAGTTTACAACCCTTGACTACGTGTGTGGCTTCTAAACTCTTACCATTTGCTAGCTCTACAGTGTGCTTGTTGTTCAAAGGTGTTGGAATACGCTTAAGCATTCGACTAACTTCTAGTGACATGTAGCTAGTATCGGCACCCTAATCAAATAATACTGAAACATAAAAGTCGTCGAGAAGGAACTTACCCGCCACAACATTGGGGTCATTCCTTGCTTCACCTTGGCCGATCACGAACGCCCGCCCCCTGGCGCCATTGTTGTTGTTGTTCCCATTGTTACCATTCCCCTGGTTGTTGTTATTGTTGTTGTTGTTGTTCTGGTTCCTGTTCAGTTGGGGACAATCTCTCTTGAAGTGGCCCTCAGCTCCACACTGGAAGCACCCTTTGTTATCACCTTGCTGCTGCTGCTGTCGTTGGTTCTGTTGAGCTGGCTGACGATTCTGATTGGCGGGGTATAGGCTCCTGCAATCCTTTGCAGCGTGACCAGGCTTGTTGCACCGATGACAGTTGCCCCTGGTGCATGGCCCACTGTGGTGCAGGCTGCAGCGATTGCATTTGGGGTGATTCCCTTTGTACCCACCATGGCTTTGACCACCAGACGATTGCTGACCGGGGCTCTTGTAGTCATCAGTCTTTCTCTGCTGAGACTGGGACTGAACAGAAGTCGAACCCTTACTTGAAGTTCCATCCCATTTCCGTTTGTTGTCACTAGAGGTACCAGAAGTAGTTGCAGCACCTATGCGCTTTGGTAACTTGTTCTGCTCCACCGCCTGATCAGTAAGACGGTGAGCCAGCTGAACAACCTGCTGAATAGTAGGGAGGTTTGCTGAAGTCACATGGCTTTGGATCTCTGGCACCAAGCCCTTGAGAAAGAGTTCAATACGCTTAAATGGAGGGTCCACCATAGTAGGACACAGTAAGGCAAGCTCATTCGATCTCTTAGTGTACGCCTCAATTTCTGACCCCGTCATCTTGAGGTTGAAGAACTCGACTTCCAGCTTATGAATGTCATCACGACTGCAGTATTCTTCCTTGATCATCTCCTTAAAAGTTTCCCATGGGGTGGCGTTGGCAGCAACCAACCCCAGCATCTGAACCTGAGCGTTCCACCATGTGAGGGCTAAACCCTCGAGAGTACCGGTAGCATACTTCACCCTGCGCGCCTCCGGGCATTCACACATTTCGAAGACAGATTCCAGTTTCTCAAACCAGTGTAGGAGACCTACTGCTCCTTCAGTGCCGCTAAAAGTAGTTGGTCGGCAGTCCATGAAAGTCTTAAAAGTGCACACGGGTGGCTGAGCATGTTGACCTATGGTGGGTGAAAGAAAAGACAGAGTTTAACACGAAAGTTGGTTCACGAGAGTAGGATCTACAGATCTTAGAATAAGTTAGAACTGCAGGATATACCTCCTGCGTGTGCAGCTGCAAGTGCTGCGGCAACTCGCTCGTTAATCAGAGCCGTCAACTGGGCTTGTGTCAGGTTAACGCGTCCAGACATGATCTTCATATCAAGAAGAACGTGAGTGAGACGGGTTCGCGAAAATGCGATGACAGAAGTGAGTAAGTACACACGTGTTCAAGCAACAGTAGTTATTCTAACCAAGCATACCATGAGCAATGTACTATGTATCTAACAAGTAGGCAATATATACACAGATCATATCACCTAGAATGTCGAGCCTTGCATGTGGAGTGAAGTGTCGTTGTGGACCGTTGAGCACTGTACAGGTTATAGTCTGGTTTTAACAAAAACGTTTCTCCTTTATTAAAACCAAGTTCTCTATAACCAATGGCTCTGATACCAATCTGTCACACCCCCAAAATCCACCTGCGGAGTACTACCGCTTGGAGGCGTGACTGACCAGGATCCAGCCACCAATCATGTTGAACATGTAAGTTAAAAGATATAAAAAGTTTAACCAATACAATTGGTGTCCAAACAAAACATAGTTAAGTTGCAAGCGGAAGCATAAGTCTTAAATCAAAACATAGTTTAATTGTTTCAAAGTTTAACATGGCACACAGCCGTCCATGTCCCACAACGACTCTCTTCCATGCAAGCTCCAGTTAAGTACCTATTGACCTGCAAAGCATGTAGTAACGAGTCAACAACAAGTTGAGTGAGTTCACGGTTGGGTGTTCGTTTTATGTTGTTTCGAAAACAGTTTCCTTTATCTGGCATCCTGCCGTGGGGGTTACCCCATAGTTAAAAGCGTGACTTGTTCATTCCCGGTTACTCTGGCAATCCAGCCATGGGGGCTACCCCGTGTTAGTTATCTGGCATTTCGGCCGTGGGGGCTACCCCATGTATACACTAGACTCGTTACCATATCGACTGCTGACTGTAGTCATGTTTATGTGCCCTGAAACTGTCAATGTCTATCATCATTGACGTGCCCCAGATCCATTAGTTCACGCCCGTCCTCTGCGGCACGGTGTGAGGTTTGTCAGACCTAAATAGCGCTATCTAACTAATGACCCGCTCGCCATTGGCCCGGCGATTAAGTCGATATAAAAAGGAGGGACTTCGTGATAGAGTTTTGGTCTAGTACGAGTTATCTGTCCGTGAGGACGAGGAATTACATTCCTGAACTATTGCTGTCCTACCCAAGGAGGACGAGGAACCCATGTTCCTTAACCCCAATTCCCGACCCCTGGGAATCCCATGCTTTGTAGAGGGTGTGAACTCACCTTGGTTTGCTCGGCAGATACACAGAAAGGTCAATCAAGCAATATTGTGGTCACTCACGTCCTATCATAGTTGTATCATACAGATCAGGTTCGTATTCAAGCAGTACACGTATGTTTTTAGCACTTTGCGTTCAAGTATCATTCACATTCAACAGCACGTATAAGGTCCATGTATTAGGCCCAAAGGTCCGGCCCAATTACTTAAGTCCGAAATGAGGTGCAAGTCCAACAGTGTGCACATGCACATGGTCTCGAGTCGAGACTGATGAAGTCTCGGGTTATGCATATGTTGGTCTCGAGTCGCGACTCGAGAAATAGGAATTGAGAGGTTGATGGGAGTCGAGAAATAGGAATTGAGAGGTTGATGGGAGTCGAGACCGTGAACTTGTTGCGACTCGGAACCGTTGTAGCTATTATGCAGGACTCGAAACCAGAGAAGATAAAACCCACTTGAATTTTAAATCTTGAGATATTTTGGCAAGTGTGGCTGTGACACAAAACAGAGAACAAAATCTCGAAAATAATGGAAACGATTGTTTCGAAAATAATGAACTTTTTAAATTTCAAATCTTTTTTTTTTTAAAATAAAACAGTGATCCCCAACACTTCCAACAACTTTCAAAACAATCAAAATACCAAAATATAATGATTTTTTATAAAATTCCGATGAACACTACGAAGAACGCGAAGAACACCGAACCAAAAATAACGAAAATCTTGAATCTTTTATATCACACCGAGCCTAGAAACAGGTTCTTTGGCTCTGATACCACTTGTAAGTCCCGTGAAACGGATCTTTCAATGATATCAAACAACACCAAGTTTGTGCGGAATCCAAACTTGATGTGATTCAAGCATAAACACGAAAAATATGAAATACGAAGAACACAACGAATCACCTTTAAACACTTGCACACGATTCTATTACTATCAACTAGCAAAACCGTCTAGTACAAGTGCTCACACCTTCAATCGCCTCTCTCTCTAGATCTATATGAAATTCTGTAACAATGAGGTTCAAACCTAAAAACAAGTTAAAAACTTGTTTATATACTAACTCAAGCCCAATTCCCTACATGGGCTTCCCTTGGGCCTGCTTGGCCCACATGGCCTAAAGCTTGGCCCAAGTGACCTATAAAGGTCCACAACCTAATATAAACTAACCCGGTAAGGCCCAGCTCGTAACCATAGCTCGTTGTATTAATTTGATGCGTCAGTCTCACACTTTAGGGCCTAACAGACTCGTAAACAGGGCCTCGGGTCATGATGTTTTTGTGTTGATCAAGTAGGGTCTCGAGTCGCAACTGGACTCGCAACCTCAGTCTCGAGTTATCATGCCCCCGGTCTCGAGTCGGGACTATAAGTTTTCGACTCGCAACCTATGTCGTAACCGGAGATCTCGACTTGTCATGCGGTGGTCTCGAGTCGAGACTGAAGGTCTCGGTTGGGGACAATCGCTGAATTCAACATTGTACTTGGCCAATGAGATTTCATGGTCATGATATTATGTACTAGCCAATAACAATGCACTAACATGTTCCCTTGTCTAGTTAATTTCTAAAATGGATCAAACATGGCAATTTTCAAATATCATAACACATTCATATCACATTCATCATGTTCTTCAAATGTTCAAGTAGTTCATCATATCATCATTCATATAAACCCTAATCAAACAAAAATCATGAACAACTCTTATCAACACTTAGACATATAACCGGATTTTTGTTCTTGATTACTAACATGCACCTTATGATATCAACCCAATGAATTATCCTAACCGTGAACCTACCACAACCGATTACAAGCATTCGGTTTCCATTCATCAATCATCTCAACTTGTATCGATATCCAAACCATATAGAGCCGATAACACTCATACATAGTCAAGCATACATTATTCATCCTAATGAAATCAACACATTAACATATGATCATCATCAACCGAATCTAAACACATAACATAAAACATTAATCCATAATATCACACATCAACACCTTTAATCATGAAAATACATGTGTTTGCAAAGGAATCACTAACCGGTTCAAGTATGGGTTCAAAGGTGTGAGTGAAGCCTCTAAGTGGGTGTGTACGAGTTGATCCGAAAGCTCCTTAGTGGTCACCGGTTTGATCCGAGAGTGAGGGAGGAGGGTGTTGTGGCTTAGGGTTTTCGTGAGAGAGAGAGGGAGAGTGTGTGTGGTTTGTCCAAAGAATGGCAAGGTTAGCATCACTAAGGGTTATATACTTGTCCACATGGTGCACCCTAATGGGTTTCGGTTGGGTTAAATGGGGTGCGTGGCCCATCCGGCCCAAGTGTTACTGTTTACTCGAGACCACATGGTCTCGAGTCGGGTTCTTGGTTCTCGGCTCACATAAACCTATACTCATACTATACATACAAGCATATACACATAACACATAATCGCATAGAATGTTCGCTTATCTCATTAAACAACATAGTTAACTAGTCACACGATTAAGCATGTCACATCGAGATACAAATAAAAGGTTCTAAATTTCGAGTTGTCACATCATCCCCAAGTTGAAAGAAATTTCGTCCCGAAATTTGGTAAGCACTCACTGAGGAAGCTAGTTAAGTTGTATGGTTTTCCCGGTTTTCCTGGGGTGTCACATCCACCCCCTGTTGATCTGGAATTTCGTCCCGAAATTCCGTAGCTTCGGCCTCAGTAGTGGGTGTACTGTTTGCGAACAGTTGGGGATACTTTTGTTTCATCTGATCTTCGCGCTCCCAGGTGAACTCTGGGCCGCGACGTGAGTTCCAACGAACTCGAACGAGAGGTATTCTAGTGCTCTTGAGGACCTTAACATCCCGGTCCGTGATTTCGACTGGTTCCTCGACGAATCGCAATTGTTCGTCGATAGTGAGTTCCTTCAGAGGAACTACGTGGGTCTCATCTGACAGACACTTCTTCAGATTTGACACGTGGAAAACGTTGTGAACTGCACCGAGTTCTGCTGGTAAGTTCAGTCTGTAGGCCACCCTGCCTATTTTCTCAATGATTTCGAAAGGTCCAACGTATCGTGGGTTAAGTTTGCCGCGTTTACCAAAACGAACCACACCCTTCCAGGGTGAAACTTTGAGTAGTGCCCGCTCCCCTACCTGGAGCTCAAGTGGTTTCCTGCCCTTATCGGCGTAGACTTTCTGACGGTCACGAGCTGCCGCCATGCGTTTTCGTATTTGAGCAATTTGTTCGGTTGTGTCTACCACATGTTCTGGGCCAGTGATCTGACTATCTCCCACCTCTGCCCAACAAAGAGGTGACCGGCATTTACGTCCGTACAATGCCTCAAACGGAGCAGCTTTAATGCTGGTGTGGTAGCTGTTATTGTACGAGAATTCCACCAGTGGCAGATGCTTCTCCCAGCGGTTGCCAAAATCGATTACACATGCACGAAGCATGTCTTCTAAGGTTTGAATAGTGCGCTCGGACTGCCCGTCCGTCTGAGGGTGATACGCTGTGCTCATGTCTAATCGTGAGCCGAAGGATTTGTGCATTGCTTGCCACAGTTCTGACGTGAAACGTGCATCTCGATCCGAGATAATGGAGGTGGGCACCCCGTGTCTCGAAACAACTTCCTTGAGGTATATTTCTGCAAGAGTGGAGAATTTATCCGTCTCCTTGATAGCCAGGAAGTGTGCAGACTTGGTAAGTCGGTCCACGATCACCCAAATAGTATCGTTTCCGCGCTGGGATCTAGGTAGGCCAGTGACAAAATCCATGGAAATTTGCTCCCATTTCCATTGTGGTATCTCTGGTTGTTGGAGCAGGCCTGAGGGTTTCTGGGATTCAGACTTGACTCTCACACAAGTCAAACACTTGCTGACGTAAGTCGCTATGTGGGCCTTCATGCTAGGCCACCAATACGTGGTTTTGATATCGTGGTACATTTTATCCGAACTAGGGTGTACCGAGTAGCGAGACTTGTGTGCTTCGTCCATCACAAGCTCTCGTAAGTTGCCATAGAGTGGGACCCAAACGCGTCCCGTTACGTAGTAAGCACTGTCTTCCTTCCGTTCTAAGCGTTGCCTTGATCCGCGTAGGGCTTCAGCCCTGACGTTTTCTGGTTTCAGTGCTTCTATCTGGGCAGCTCGTATTTGGGAAGGGAGACTAGAATGGATCGTGAGTTGCAATGCTCGTACGCGCTTAGGTGCAGTGTCCTTTCGACTGAGGGCGTCAGCCACAACGTTGGCCTTGCCCGGGTGATACCTGATTGAGCACTCGTAGTCGTTCAGTAGTTCGACCCATCGTCGTTGTCGCATGTTCAGTTCCTTCTGCTTGAAGATATGTTCGAGGCTCCTGTGGTCGGTGTAGATGGCGCACTTGGTACCGTACAGGTAATGTCGCCATAATTTAAGCGCGAAAACAACAGCTCCCAGCTCCAAATCGTGTGTAGTGTAGTTCTTCTCGTGAACTTTGAGTTGGCGTGAGGCGTATGCTATAACTTTATCTCGTTGCATCAATACACAACCAAGACCTTGAATTGATGCGTCGCAGTAAACCACAAAGTCGTCAGTGCCCTCAGGCAGTGAAAGGATAGGCGCGCTGCAAAGTCTGTCCTTTAGGTGTTGAAATGCTAATTCCTGTGCGTTTCCCCAGCGATAAACAACGCCTTTCTGCGTTAGCGAGGTGAGGGGCTGTGCAATCTTAGAAAAATCCTTAATAAACCTCCTGTAGTAACCTGCCAATCCCAAGAATTGGCGAATTTCCTTTGGTGTACGAGGTGCAGGCCAGTTCTTAATCGAGTCTACCTTGGATGGATCAACGTGAATCCCATCCTTGTTTACCACGTGGCCTAGGAAATGGACTTCTCAAAGCCAGAAGTCGCATTTCGAGAACTTTGCGTAAAGCTGTTCTGTTCGGAGGAGTTCCAGGATAAGCCGTAGATGTTGCTCGTGTTCCTCATGACTCTTAGAATAGATCAGGATGTCGTCGATGAAGACTATAACGAACTTTTCCAGGTACGGCTTGCACACTCGATTCATCAAGTCCATGAAAACCGCAGGTGCGTTTGTCAGCCCAAAAGGCATGACCAAAAACTCATAGTGCCCATATCGAGTTCTGAAAGCCGTTCATCTCCTTGGGGAGCGCCAATCTTGTTTGTCAAAAAGAAGGATGGGTCGATGCGCCTGTGCATCGACTATCGCGAGCTTAATAAAGTCACGATCAAGAATAGGTATCCTCTGCCTAGGATCGACGATTTGTTCGATCAGCTTCAAGGGGCAAGTTTCTTCTCGAAGATTGATTTGAGGTCAGGCTACCATCAGTTGAAGGTTAAAGATGAAGACGTTCACAAGACTGCATTTAGGACTCGTTACGGTCACTACGAGTTCCTAGTGATGCCTTTTGGGCTCACTAATGCATCGGCCGCGTTCATGGATCTCATGAATCGCGTCTGCAAGCCTTACTTGGATAAATTCGTCATCGTCTTCATCGACGACATTCTCATTTATTCTAAGAATCAAGCTGACCATGAGAAACACCTTCGTTGTATTCTCAAACTTCTACATCAGGAGAAACTCTATGCCAAATTCTCTAAGTGTGAATTTTGGCTACGAGAAGTCCAATTCCTTGGACACGTGGTCAGTGAGCGTGGTATCCAGGTGGATCCCGCTAAGGTTGAAGCCGTAATGAACTGGCAAGAGCCGAAGACGCCTACAGAGGTTCGTAGCTTCCTGGGATTGGCAGGATATTACAGGCGTTTCATTGAAAAATTTTCTAGGATTGCTGCACCCCTAACCTCCTTAACTAAGAAGAAGGTTAAGTTTGTTTGGGGCCTTAAGCAGCAAGAATCCTTCGATATCTTGAAGCAAAAGTTGAGCAACGCCCCAGTACTGACATTGCCAGATGGAATAGAAGAATTTGTGGTTTATTGTGATGCTTCGCACACTGGCATGGGGTGTGTGCTTATGCAGAAAGGCAAAGTTATTGCCTACGCTTCAAGACAGTTAAAGGTGCATGAAAAGAATTACACCACCCACGACTTGGAGTCGGGTGCCGTTGTGTTCGCACTAAAGCTTTGGAGGCACTATCTATATGGTGTCAAGTGTGTAATCTATTCTGATCACAAGAGCCTCCAACATCTGTTTAATCAGAAGGAACTAAACATGAGGCAACGCCGTTGGATGGAAACTTTGAATGATTATGATTGTGAAATCAAGTACCATCCTGGTAAGGCGAATGTAGTTGCCGACGCCTTGAGCAGAAAGGAAAGGGTTAAACCCATTCGAATCAATGCCAAGCGCATGGAGATAAAGAATAATTTGATGGAAAGGTTGTTAGATGCACAAAAGGAAGCTGTATTGGAAGCTAACTATCCTAATGAAAAGTTAGGAGTAACTGAGGAGCAGTTAACTCTTAGCAAGGACGGAATCTTACGATTAAATGGACGAATATGGGTTCCCATTTATGGAGGTCTACGAGATGTCATCCTCCAGGAAGCCCATAGTTCCAAATACTCCGTTCATCCTGGAGCTGATAAGATGTACCAGGATCTAAAGGCAAATTATTGGTGGATAGGCTTGAAAAAGTCTGTAGCCACCCATGTAGCTAAATGCTTGACATGTGCGCAAGTCAAAGCCGAGCATCAAAAGCCGTCAGGCTTGCTACAACAGCCTGAACTTCCTACGTGGAAGTGGGAAATGGTAACTATGGATTTTATTACCAAGTTACCCAATACAAGGAAAGGAAATGATACAATATGGGTTATAGTTGACAGACTAACTAAGTCAGCTCATTTCTTACCCATCAAGGAGACTTATAGCTCCGATATGTTAGCCCAGTTGTACGTTGATAAGATTGTAGCTTTACATGGCACACCTGTGGCTATTATCTCTGATAGAGATACTAGGTACACGTCGCATTTTTGGAAGAGTTTCCAACAATCTTTGGGCACACGTTTGAATTTTAGTACGGCTTACCATCCTCAGACAGACGGTCAGAGTGAGCGTACTATTCAAACGTTGGAAGACATGCTACGTGCATGTGCGATCGATTTGGGTGGTAGTTGGGATAAGAACCTACCCTTAATCGAATTCTCCTACAACAATAGCTACCATACCAGCATTAAGGCTGCGCCTTTCGAGGCATTATACGGTAGAAAGTGTAGATCGCCTATTTGTTGGGCGGAAGTTGGAGATGTCCAGTTATCAGGACCAGAGATAGTGTTCGAAACAACAGACAAGATTGTCCAGATTCGTGACCGTCTCAAAGCTGCCCGAGATAGGCAGAAGAGTTACGCTGATCCTAAGCGTAAGGATTTTCACTTCGAAGTAGCTGACAAAGTCCTAATTAAAGTGTCACCCTGGAAAGGAATGATGCGGTTTGGTAAGAAAGGCAAGCTAAGCCCGAGATACATAGGACCTTTCGAGGTTATCGAACGTGTCGGGTCAGTTGCCTATAAATTAAACTTACCGGAAGAGCTCAGCGGAATTCACAATGTGTTCCACATCTGCAATCTGAAAAAGTGTTTCGCTGATGAATCACTGGTTATACCTCATACAGATGTGCATATAGATGAGAGCTTAAAGTTTGTGGAAAAACCTTTTTCGAATGAAGATTGACAGGTAAAGAAGCTTCGAAGGAAGCATGTACCTATTGTGAAGGTCAAATGGGATGCCCGTAGAGGTCCCGAATATACGTGGGAAGTTGAATCCACCATGAAAGAAAAGTACCCTTATTTATTTCAGTAAATCTCGGGTCGAGATTTATTTTAATGGGGTGAGGATGTAACACCTCGAAAATTCGTGTGCAATGAAAGAACGACACGTGTCATGAAAGACAAAACGCGTTGTAAACTCGGATTTATTAAAAATGTCTGACAAGATTTAAAAGTGTCGTCATGTTAACTTTTGCACCTCTGAATGACCTCGTTATAAATCCCAAGACTCAAAACATATCAAAAACATCTAGTATAGGTTCAAGTTCAGTGAATTATAGCAATGAATGCTCCATAATTTAATTGGTGGACTCCTACGAAGAAATTCCTACGGTAACCCTTAGTTTTCGGTACCTTCTTTTGGATTCAAAGCAAACAATTCAAAATGGTAGGGTATGTATCTGTTCATGGCACTTTTTAGAGGCCCCTTATTGATAAAACATGGCCAAAAATTGATTGCACATCAGTTGCCCTTTCGAATGCATGAAAGAACAACATTTTGGTCCCTGATGAATTGTTGTGCACCGCAACAAATATTTGTTACGGTGCGCAAGCAATGCCCAGCAACCAGAAAACCTGCAGCAGCCAGTTATGCGCGATTGTGACCGATCTAACTGGTATTTCTCACTATTGGGCGACCCCTAAAATGTTCCTAGACCCCAGGGACACTTGTGGGACAATTGTGGTCACTTGTAGCCTTAGTTGTCAACACCTTATGGTGATTACAACTAGTATATAAGGCCTTCAAGTTTACAAACATTCCTCACAACTTCTCCAGCATTCTTCGATCATTTCTGAAGCTATCAAGCAGCCTCAAGTGATCAAAATTCGTGCATAGGACTCTTGTAAGTCTGCTAATCCTTCTTTAAGTGAGTTTAGCTTAGTTATTTAGCTATAAGTCAAACCGTCGTAATTACGGTTTGACTTCGAGATTAGTCAACAATGGCTCAGTCATATCTCGAATTAAAAGTAGGTATAAGTTGGTATTTATGTGGGTAATAAACCCTCAAAAGGGTTCCCCCTGATCACCACTCTAACCAGGTCAAAAGTAGGGTCAAACTTATATTTAAAAAGTCAACAGGAAGCTTAAAATGCCATTTATGCATAATTAGCAATGTAGATCATATACAACCTGTTGGATCATTGTTATAACTTAGTAATAAGTGTAAGAACATGTCTAAACATGTTCAACCCGACAAATTCCTGTAAATACCCGGTTCGGAACCGAAAGTCACATAGTTTGACTTTCACTTTGACTTTCAGTTCTGACCCGTTTAGGCATGTTTTAGAAATGCCTCAGAGCTTTAATTGGACTAGGTTACATGTTAGAATAACCCTCTGTGATTATACACCTTGGTTCATTAGTTATCCAATTAATATGCGTGTTTCCGTTAATCGCTCATATGTTGACCATTATGCCCTTATTACTTTAAAACGTGATTTATGAAAATGTAAAAGTGTAGAAACCTTAAATACTGATATATAAACTTGTATGCAAAGTTTGACATCAGTTTGACTTGTAGATTAAGAGTTATGCTCATTACCGCAAAATTTATACTTTATGTTACTAAAACGGCGTAATTAGCATATAGCCTAGTTAAGCCTACTTTTTGGTATCAAAATTAATACCCACTGATGTAATATATTATTTCGGGATTTTTAAATATTTTTAATTAATTTTAGGCTGAGCATAACTAGTAGTCGTAGGCTTAATCTGGTAATTGTCGGTTTTGCCCTTACGGGCCATAAAATGAGTTTTACCTATCTAAACGACTCCAAACCTTTTGGTACTGATCACATATGTTAAATAAATTATTTTAAGCCTTCTGGAAATATAAAAATATCAGATTTAAGTATCGAACCCGGAAATGGCCTTTAATCGCCGTATTTAGCGTTTTTAACGCATAGTATGTTTTAAAATCATATTGAACATACCCGGGTTGATACCTACTGATATTTTAGGCAAATCAGAATATTTTAATAGTAAGCAAAGGTTGATTAACTCAGACTCCGGTTTTGAGCTTTTCGGCTTATGTGAAATTACCAAAATGCCCCTACGGTGCATAGTTGGCTATAAATGATAAATTCCACATACATGCTTTAACCTACTGATATAACTTAGCAAATTATGTATTTTTGCTGATTACATCAGACCTGTAACTCAGATTGTTACTTAAACTCTTTTATAAACTTTTAAATGACCAAACTACCCCTACGGGGCCTAGTTTGTGTTTAAACACGTTTCGGGCATAATGAAAGACATCTTACTGATGTCACAACATATTTGAGACATAATTAACTTAGGAAACCTGTATATAGCTCTCATAAATACCCGTCACGCTTATTACGCGTACGGTTCTGTTTATGTAACAAGTCTACATAAATTAGCCGAAACGGGTCAAACCTTAACGGTTTTATCTTAAAATCCAGAATGTGAATAATAAACCCATATTAAACAAGTCTTCAAACTTGTCGGGTCTAAATCACATTCTATCCGGTCTTCGCTTGATCGTGCGTACGAACCGTATCTTTGAAACTAACCGGTCTAAGCTTAAGCTTAATTAAAGACCCGTTAGGATTCTAATAGGTTATATTAAACCTTCGTTCCAGATTAGGAGAACCAGTAAAAGCTACGTGCATTTGCTTATTGTGATTAATACTTGCTCAGGTAAATACTTTTAACTTATTTTCCCTATACGGGCTTGGGTTACGATATATAAAATACCGCTTGGTCGGGCATCAAATCTTCCATCGCTTAGGTGGTTAATTGAATAATTTGATCGGCTCGTTTAAACAGTCTTGTTTACTTTACAGCCTTTGGGGGGTTAATGACCATGTCCCGGATATCCATGGCATCATTCGAAGTAATGGCCACGACTTAAGCGCGGGGTGTAGGCGTACACCTGTCAGCGCACAAAAGAATAAATGTGGTGTGTCTATTGATCTTTAACCCGGACAAGATCCGGGCTACTGAACGCATAAGTAACATGTAATTCGTTCGCAAGATTATATAGCTAAATAATTGCCCAAGTTATACAAGATTAATTTTGCCTCTGTGCATTTTGATCAAATTATAAAATGTTTATGCCACGTGCATCCAAACCAATTTTGAATCATTTTTAAAATGAGTCAGTTGAATGTATTTACCTGTGTAAACTGACGTATTTTCCCAAAAAGATTAAATGCAGGTACTAAGCGAAATTGGCTGGGATTTCTCCTTAGCATCATTAGAAGTCTCGCAAGCTTAAGATGCCTGAAGTCTGTTGAACCATAAACATTATTTTTATTTCGATCCTTCTGTGGATAAACTTCCGGATATTGTGACTTTGATATTACAATAATAAATTCGGTTGTATGGTATTTTTTTTAAATTTGCTTCCGCTATGCATATTGATATTGTGTTGTTTGACTATTACGTTACCAACCATGACGTCACGATACTCCCCCACCAGGCCCACCGGTGACACGTGGAAATAGGGGTGTGACACTACACCAACCTGCACATATGTTCCCAAATAGTTATCCAGAGAAGAACTCACAAAACTTCTACCTGAAAAATGGATAACCAACTATGAACAGATCCACCAAGCACCGGTTCAGACAACCACAACCCCAGACTTTCTCCGCCATCAGGATGCACAAGTTGAGGTACGGTTTGCAAAACAAGATCGAAGAGAGATTTTCTCTATGATAAGCATGATGCAACCGGCAGAAGAACTACACTTCCTGTTCGATGTATGCGATTGCCAGGAATGCCTGGATGACTCATATGAACTTGAGTACAAGGAGGAAACCAAAAGGAAAAAAGGATCCCAAAATGCCCTAAAGAAAAGATACGAAGCCGGAGATCCAAATGTTGGTCTGCTTGGAGAACCATCAGGAAAGTTTGACTACTATGTCCTGTATGGTGATTCAAAACAAAAACCCAAACAGACACAACCATCCAAGCCGAGACGTCCATCAACCTAGTTTGATGAATGCTTTATGCTCGGAACAACACCTCCAGCCTCTCCCTCCCCAGAATACCAAGTTGAATTCCCACCATTAACCTCTTTCAAACATACCTAACAAAAAACCAAGCATAGCTGGAAAATCAAGAACCCAACAACTGTTGGTGCAACCGGTGTTCCTGAATCAATAACAGCTGCTGAAGCCACCCTGAATTGGCAAAGTGAAAATGCTGTTGCTCAAAACAAGGCTCTCAACACCATCCTAGCTCAACAAACTAACATTACAAAGGGTCATAAAGATCTAACAAGCAGAGTCCAAGAACTAGAAAGTATCATCTATGAAATCAAAGCCAAAATCCTTGAGCTACATCATGAACTCCTCCAGCTAGTACACAACTCCCCAGGGCCACAAAGTCCACAAGGTCTTCAGCAAAAAGAAGCTGAAATGAAATTCCTCAAGGCACAGCTTGCAGATCTTGAAAGACAGCACAAACAGCAGAGAGTCTCCACCTATGCTGATGATCCATGGAGACTACCAACAACACCATTTGTACGAACATCCTTTGATCCTCAACCGCTACCAGCATCACTATTTCTACACAACTCCCCATCCTTAAACCTCTGGTCAAAGGTACAAGCAAAGATCAAAGCCAGAAAAGCTTTGCCAACAAGGAGCACATCCTCTGAAAGTATCAACAAAGCGACATCTTCAAGCGGGGGAAAAGGGCCATCAGGGAGAAAACATAACATGAGTGAAATGTCATGATGATGACCTCTAGGAACGCTCCAAAAGAAAATGACATCTCTTCGTTCTTGCAAGCTTTAACAAAAGCAAGCAAAAAAGAAAGCATGCAAACGATAACTCCGGTGATAGCTCCTCTAACACACGATGACACATCATCAGAGAAAAGCTCTGCCTCCCAATCCTTTAAAGAAGTGCCCCCAACAGATGAATTTGAGCATCTGTTTATGAACGAAGATACCACTGAAAAGCCCTATGTTTCTGACATTGACGATGAAGCATCCCAAACGTCGCCTCAAATAAACGAAAGGGCTCCTCCAAACACAGATTCAAAGCAACAATTCACCTTTGAAGATATTCCCCGAGCAAAATGGCGCGACCGAAGCATTGAAATGTTGACCTGGTGCACAACCGAGCTCCAATACTATAGCATTGACATGGTCATCAAACGCTTCTTTGCAAGATGCCAAGGACGACTCCAGGATTGGTACATAAGTCTTGGTGAATACAGACAGACAAACATTCTAAAAAGCAACACCCCAGAAGAATTCATAAACGCGATCTATTATGAATTCATTGGAAATCCCCTAGATCATACAATCCGAGCCCGGGAAGAGTTCTTAAAAATGAAATGTTGCTCTTTTCGTCCAAAAGACCTCGAAAAACAATACAACAGAATGTATGAGAGATTTTACTGTCTCCAAGGCATTGATGATGTAAACCTCAAGCAAGTGTTCCTGAACTCCTTCCCAGAGTCTCTCTCAAATGAGGCTTACAGAGCCTTAGAAGCCAAAAATATGACGGTTGCTCAAGCTTCCCTTGGTGGTCTTTACCAACTCATCATGAATGCTTTGATAAAGCTATGCAACCAAAAACAATTTTTGGTTGAGTTTGAAAAAACCGGAAGACGACTCGGGTCTGCCTGCAATGACAAACACTTGAAGATAAAGTGCAAAGACGATTCATCATGCAATTGTTCGAAGTCTCACAGGAAATCCAGAGTAGTCCAGTTCAAAAGATCTGGTGATTACTATTCAAAGACGGGCAAACATAGCTCTTAAAGAAAGTGGAAGTTCTTGAACAAAAAATCAAAGAGAGGTCGAAACACTAATCGGTGCTATATATGTAATAAAGAAGGCCACTTTGCAAAAGACTGTAAAGATAAAAGAAAGACCCAAGCTCTTCTTGAAGCCATCAACAAGGTCGAACCAGCAGATGTTTCTGATATCGAATCTCTATACTCCCTAGACGATGAACCAGGGAAAAGAATGATATGCACAATATCCTATAGCGCCAGTGAAGAATCAGAAACAAGTGAGATATCAGAATCTGAAGATGAGCCACTACAGATTTACATGATGGAAGAAGACCCTCAAGAAACTCACGGCGACCAGTCATTAACGCCAGCCATCAACGACCAGTCATTAACATCGGCCATGTTCTAGAAAATCCAAAAAACACAAAAATACAAACAGTATCCTAGCCTGAAGGATCACGTGGAAGATTCCCTGTCAAAACAATTCAAAGAAAAGTGTACCCTATCACCCAAAAAGAATCTTCCAGCTCAACCCAAAAAAGCAAAGGAGGTCGCAAAGCAAAAGCAAAAGCAGATTCCTGCCATAATGGACAAAGGAGTCAATCAGACAAGCAAAGAGTCAGGCCCACATGAGGAAATAACGAGTGGTCACAAAAGAAGCTTACTAAGGAAGAAAGGCAAAAAGACAAAAGAAGTCATATGGGTCAAAAAGGAAACAGGAAAACCCTCAGGGCGTGAAACCAATCACACGAAGCCAGCAACAAGGATCAAACAGAAGAAGCTGCCCAGAAACCCATCATTACAGGAGATAGCCAATCTTCAAGAATCCTACACAACAGGTCAAGAAAATAAAGAACGGATCCTTAAAGATTCCCTGTCAGATAACTTTGCCTATTTAAAAGCAAGCAAGAATAAGAACTCCCACAACCCAAATACCTCCATTCCAAAAGAAGCAGTCATGAATCCCTCAAAGACCCCAAATACTACCACTCTCATCTAAAAGCTTCAAAAGAAAGATGTCCCTGAAGAGATCATCAAAGTGGTCACCAAACACGCCATCACAGATGAATCCCTCCTGAACTACAAAAACCTCCTCACTCTCACCTTTAAGACACAAGGCCCATTAATGGATGGAGATAATTTTTCCCAGATTACCCCTTCCTTAATGTTTTCAGACTCAAAAACCTACGCATGTTATCAAATGAAGGCTTGGCCTTCCTGTGGTACCTGACTGAGTCTTTCGTCATAGCCATGGCCTTTAACTCCAACAAACTGTTAGCCTATCTTTTAGACTACCAGTTAGGCTGCTTATCAGGAGAGAAGGAAAACTTTGCCAAGTTCCTTGAATGGTTCCTCCCAATCCATGTCTGGGACCATCTCATGTGGGACTCCCCTAGAAAACACTGCATGGTTCTGTTCCACAAGCCGAGCCATTTCAAGAAGGAGGGTTATGATCTAAACCCTACAGGACCACCAAATTTCATACACTCTTGGTATGATACGAGTCCTGCAGGATACTACTACAAGATCAACTACCGGGACGCTTGGATGGAAACCCGTATCAATCTCGCAAAGGCAAACCAGGTAAAAGTCGAAGATCTGCCACCAAAGATACTGAATGGTGAACACCCATGGAAGGAGGAGGATCCTCAAACGATCGAATGGGAAAAAACGGTCATAGATTATTTCAATAGCATTCGTGCATTTACACACCCTCCCATGATCGTTCAGCCAATTGAGCCCAGGAAAAATTTGACGTTTGATCCTGCCCAAGAAAACGAACCTACTCTCCCGTCTACTATCGAGATTCGCGACTCTGCAAAACCAAGCTAAAACGGGCTATGGATGCTTTTAAGTGTGCTAATGGTGTGCTTAGGACTAAATAAAGCTTTAATCACTCTTAAAGTGATGTAAGTGCTCGTATGGTGTGCTTAGGACTAAATAAATCATTAATCACTCTTAAAGTGATGTAAGCGCTTATGTCATGTTTTTTTGTCATTTTCCTATATATTTTCTATGTATTATTAGGTGTGACGTCATGGATGATGTAATCAAGCCTCTCATTGGTCTATAAAAGGAAGGCTCCCCCTCACTTGTAAATCATCATCCTTGGAAAGAAATAAAATCTTCTTCTGTATTTCTCTCTATCATCTCTCTTCTTTCTCACTCTAAAATAAAGAGTCTTGTTCAGAGTCTTGAGTCCTTCTTAGTCCTTCTGAGTCCAAACCTTGAGTCTTTTATGTTTATCACCCTAGTCCTCCCGCAAACTTTTAATGGTTTTATATAAATCAGACCCCAACTCCCCCCACTTCTACCCCAACTCCCCCCCACTTCTCGTATGTTTAGTTTTGGGTTAAAGTAAAAAAAAAACAAATTATGTAGGGTTAAAATTACAAAAGCTAAAAACCTTTGGGTTAAAAGTAAAAAAATCAAGTTTTCTTTGAAAAACTCCCAAAACACAAGGTACAAGTGGTTATGCACAAAAAACGTTGCTAATTTATATATGGAATAATATCATTGGATTATGAGCTTGATATGTCTCATGCTACGAGTGTAAATGAGCAAAGTCCGTTCATAAATTACTTGAGATCAGTTTGTTAAAAGATTGAATTGAGTCGAGTTTAAACTGGCTTAAGCCTAAAAAACCTTGTATAATAGATGAGACCAAGTCCAAGCTTCGCTTATTTAGCTTGAGTTGGCTCGTAAGACTACACAAACCTATTATTTATATAATATTATATGGTACTTATTTTTTAATGAATCGAGCTCGAGCCTAAACAAACTCAAGCTCGGATCAGCTCATTTACGCCTCAAGACTTCCTACCCATCGAAATCAAATTATTTCCACCAATTGTGCTCCTCCTTGCATGCAGTTAAGCATTTTCAACACATACAAATTCAATGGATGGTAATAGTTGTTTTACCCCATTGGCTTAAATGGGCGGCACTGGCCATCAATTGGTTCACATGGGCGGCAAAGGCAATAGTGCCAGACAGCTGTCTGGCACTCCCTTATTGTCCCAACAAAAATACGATTTATCCCGCTTTAAATTTACGATTTTGCCATCAGTTCAAAATTATGTTTTTACCCCCCACTTAAAAATAAATTTACGCTTTTGCTCCCAGCTAAAAATTTCAATTTTGCACCGTTTAAATTTATAGTTTTGCCATTAGTTTTTTCCCATTAAAATTACGATTTTGCCATCAGCTCAAAATTATGTTTTTACCCCCACTTAAAAATAAATTTACGTTTTTACTCCCAGGTAAGAATTCCAATTTTGCCATCGGTTCAAATTTACGATTTTGCCCCGTTTAAATTTACAGTTTTGCCATTAGGTTTTTTTCCTCGTAGCCAAATTACGATTTTGCCCTCAACTTAAATTTACATTTTCTCCATCGTTTTCTTTGTTTTCCTGGTTAAATTACAATTTTGCCCCCAGTAAAAATTACAGTCATGCCGGCAGCTGCCTGGCACTCCCCCATTGGTCCATTTAATTTACGATTTTATCCCTGAATGAAAAATATGATTTCGCTATCAGTTCAAAATTATGTTTTTCCCATCGTTTTATTTTTTTTAGCCAAACTATAAAAGTTTTTTGTTTTAATTGTTTGACTCCATTTTTTTTCGGTGTCATGGAGCTGCCTAACACTCGCTCATTAGTTCTGAAAAATTACAGTTTTCCCCTGAGCCGAAAATTACGGTCTTATCATCGTTTTAGTTTTTTTCCTAGCAAAATTATCGTAGTGTTTTTTTAATTAATTGAGACTTATTCGGCCATCGCCCGCAACGCAGGCGGGGCAACAACTAGTTCTTATCTATATTATTAAAATTATTATTGTTAAAAAAAAATGTACTTTGTACATAGAAGCGATAAGCGGATACCTTATCATAAATTAAAGAGTTAAATGTCATTTTAGTCTATGTGGTTTAAGCCATTTTGACAGTTTAGTCCAAATGTTTTATTTTTAGCATGTGGGTTCAAAAAGGTTTCACCGTTGTCATTTTAGTCCACTGGGTTTACTTCATCCATTTTTTTGTTAACGAGAAGGGCTCATTTTATATGACCGAGTTGCCATTTTAGTTAACAGAATTACATATAATCCGAAAAGATTTATTCTAAGACAAAATTTGAGAACAAATCCCATCTTCAATTCACAAAAAAGACAATCTATCAATCAGAAATCTTTTGAGATAATTAACTTGTTTTAATCTTTATTATCAAACATTATTCTTATACCATCTTATCAGGTATAAAAGGTGATTAATACATATGTATTTAAACCATCCGCGATGCGGACCTCACATACGCCCACGGACGCCACTTAGGACCATCTACGCCATCCCCACGAACTCCGCAGATTCGACACACTTCATATTTTACGCATTGACAACTGTTTCCACAGCAGACTGCTTGAAGAAAATTTGTTCCAAATGTTCTCTTTCATCCTCCCATAACTCAGGCAATGCTTCTCTAATATTATGGATGCTGCTTAAAGCATGATCTGCTCCGGGTACAAGACTCGACCTTCCCACCTGTATATATGTAGGTTTTTGTTAAAGTCCAGTGGCGAAACCAGAACTTTAATACAAGTTACAACATGGGGTCGAGCTCATCCTTTTTAAAAAAAAAAAAAAAACTCATATTTTATACAAATAAATCCAACAAATTATGGTAACCCAGGTCAAGTGGACCCTCTTGACCCTCCCTTGGTCCCGCCCCTATGTCAAATTTGCTAGCATAACCAATGGGATCAGATTTGTTATCGTAGCCAATGGGATCAGGTAAATCACAACTTGTGATGGGTAGGTGGCCTTCAAGAGTTTATAGTAGGAAACTAGTGGAAGCAAGATTTAAACCTGAGACCCTACTAGAGGGAATCAGATGCTTACCGCTACACCACCCCTTTGATTTCGATGTTTTGAACTTTAGAATTTATATCAATTAGTTTTTCTTTTAAATGTAGTAAGAAAAATATTTGAGGACTTACAATGACAGTATGAAATCCGGCTGTCTTTGCAGTCGCGATGTTTCTAACGCTGTCGTCGAAGAAGATCTGAGGGGAAACAAACGGACTAACATCATTCACCTTCTTACGCGATCAAGAAATATACAAATAATACTTTATTTTGATGAAGAAAAAATTTGTTTTTAAGGTTTATTGCTGGTAGAAAATGGATCCGGTTGCAAACCTGTCACAAACAAGGCCAATTGCAAATTCTGTCGCAAAGCTAGAGGTTTTTCTGTCGCTATAACCTGTCACAAAGCCATTTTTGTTGCAAAATCTGACTGCAGGTCGGATTGGCTACAAAAGATTTGCAACTGAATAAACAGTTACAAATCAGGTGAAATGGCCTTAGTGACTAATTTGCGACCTTTTTGACCGTAGCAAAGGAGTTTTGCATTAGTGTTAGAAATGATAGCAACAAACTTTAGGTTATAGTTGCTATGATTGGTTAAAAAAATACTATGTAACAATTTGTGCAATCATCTCTTGTTTTCCTATTTTTCTTTCTTAATATTTTTCATTTTGAAGCCTTAATCTTGAAGATTTGATGGATGATATTACCGTTTTGTTCGGGTCAAGATTAGCGATGACCGTAGCAGCTTGGAACGACTTAAGAGCTGGTTTGCATATGATTCGCGTCGCAGATTCATCGCTAGAATTGTTCATCCCACCATCATTTTGAGTTTCGACTTCTTTTACCGGATGAGTGTTAAGCGTCTCAAAGCATATGACACCTTCAAAACAGTCTTCCAAGCTCAGCCTACTCAAGACCCGAGCTGCGTGAGCTTTATCCGCGTTCGTGAATATCTGAAACCAACATACGTACACATTTAAACGATATAGATAACGTCTTTGTAGCTTATTTCACAGCTCCAGAACCAGAACTTTTTAGTGAGGGGTCTAGTTCATGTTTTTTATAGAAAAAACTTCATTTTTTCATATAAAAATCCAACAAATTTTGATGACGGGAGGTCAGCGGACCATATTGACCCCCCTTTTGTTCTACCTCTGTTATATGACTTACAATTTTTCGTTGTGGCATTGACAACAAAAGGTTTCTTAGCACCAAATCAGGTTTGAGAGCAAGGTAAGGTAAGGTTCCATGAACAAAAGCATGATATGCATCATCATCAAACTTGTAACCAAGAGCCTGTGCCAAACAACCAATGAATTTAAATTAGATAATAGTCATAGATGTACATTTAGTGACTAAAACAATAGCAATATGTCAATTAGTGACCAAAAACCTTTAGACCAGCCATTGTTGTCCCGTGTTCTCGGTACAAGTCCAAGCACATATCCGGGACTTGAGATTCTTCTATGTTCAAGTACGTCGACATAAATTCTGGATCAAAAAACAGTCTATGTTACTTATAAGATAGTTGCAGTTAGATCTAACTCTTTCCGTCGAAAGGTCGACGCTACACATAATCACATACATCAATATTACGCCATCTCTCCCCCCCCCCCCCCTAAACGAAAATTTAGTACATTTTTTAGGTAAAAGTTCCGATCGCTCTCTTTAAAACGTGTTCATGTTCATTCATTAAGGAAATAATGTGTTCACGAAAGGTTCATGAACACTTACCGAACGAGATTTCTTGTTCATGTTCGTTCATCAAGGAAATGACAAATAAAATCGGTGAAGGCGACATGTGTTAGAAATGGATGCCGGCGAGAGCAACGCTGGAACTTGAAGTCCTAATAGTGGAACGATGGTCGACGATCATGAGGAAAAAGGGGATTTTGCAAAAATAAGGTAGGAATAGAGTTTCTTATTTAAATTGTTAAAGTGGTAAACTAAAGAATATAAAATGTTTAGCCATAATAAATTAATGTACAAAAATCTTTCGTGAACAACATAAATAAGTGAACAAATGAAAATGAACAAACGTAAATGAACGAATGCTCATGAACACATTATCGAATATGCACAAACACAATTGAACGAACGAGACATCTGTTCGTGTTAATTCATTTAACTAACTGAACGGAATTTCTTATTCATGTTCTTTATTAAATGAACGAACGTAAACGAACTTTCCTCCGAAGGGTAAACGAACAAAAGTTCACGAACTGTTCGTTGAATGTTCGGCTCGTTTACAACCCTACATGGGTCCGCCACTGCATGTGTTGACGGATCCAATAAAAAACAAAAAAAGTGTACAATATAGTGACCGATGAGAGTGCGACACGAATCCAAATATCAATCCCTAAAATTATCTAAGTGTTTTAAGGAGAGTGAAATAGATTGTGGCCAGTGAACCCAAAATTTAGTAACATTTTTCATTACTACTAAAAAGTATTTGCAAAGAATGAAACCTTAAATTATTAGGAATATCAAAATTCAGATATAGTGACACTTTCTTGTATGTCACTAAATATGGCAAGTCAGTAAATGATAACATTGTTGTATTACTTTACAATCCATCAACCGTTGGTATATTAACGGAATAAAAGTGATCAGTCGAGTACCTTCAATGTTCTTGCGGCAAGCATAATTAAGACCTGCGCTCATGGGGTATAGCGTATCGTCCATATCTAAAAAAAGGAATAAATAACTAATGGTCACGGCAATTTAAGAGGTCAAACTACATAAAAAGAAGCAATTACACTTGATACACTATAAATAAAAAATTTGATCGACGTAAATTGCAGTAAAACAATACAAATAAACATAGAGATCATGGTAAACGTACCAAAAAGCAAGCACTCATACTTGAGTAGTGCTCGGGTTGATCCCACTGTCTCCATTACCGACGACACAAACTTTGATCTTCAAGGAAATCTGTGTCGATTGTATCGTATCGGTTTGAACAATATTATTATATAAGACTCCCAAATAACCACTATTTGGGATGGTTTGTAGCACAAAATAAGCTTATTATTTATAGATCCTCTAAGAAGTTAACGTAAGTGATGTCGCTATATGTTATTGCAAGTTTACGTTTATATTCCACCAATGGTACATTAATAGTTTTTTTTGGGGGTATATACCTACTTTTAACTCTTTATGCCACTTTTCAAATCGACCAAATTGTAACTTAATATTCTATTCTACTTTTTTTATTTTATTTGAACTAACATAAGTTTACATAACCAATGCTTGCTGGATCAAAAACCTCACACTGTTTATTTCTTTAAATTCTATTATATAACAACAATTTAAAATGATCAAACTATAATAAAACACAAATAATGACAGTAAATGCTCAAACCATCCCTCCACCCAACCCCTTGCTACTACTACAAGGGGTGTTCATAAACTGCTCAAACCGAAGAAATTGTTGTAAACAAAGTTTGCTACTAGCTGCTCCGATTGATCTTATTAATTGTTTTTCGAAATAATATATAAAATATGTATTAAACGCTTAAAAATTATATTGTTTTCATAGAAACAAAATTATAGCATATTAATATGAGCATCCCCATCTTGCCATTGCTACATGTAGTGATTTCGCTATAATCTACTAATGTTATCTTGATTACACATAATCATGTATTATATTTTGAATTTAAACTTGTTAATTTACTTTTTATAACTTATAAACGTACACTTATTTATTATAATATGAATTCATTAATTGCTTTATGTAGGGCTGTAAACGAACCGAACGTTCAGCGAACCGTTCGGCGGGAAGTTCGTTTATGTTCGTTCGATTAGCTTAACGAACGAACACTAACAAAAAATTTCGTTCGGTTAGCTTAGCGAACGAACATGAACACAAGTCTCGTTCGTTCGACTGTGTTCGTGAACGTTCGGTAATATGTTCGGTTACGTTCGTTCATGTTCGTTTGATTATATTAAAAAAATAATAAATAATAAACCTTTTATCTAAAAATATTAAAAACTTAAAACCCTATTTTTTTCTAAGTTAGCTAAAATTTGGACATTCTAAGACATTATGTCTAAGTTAGTTAAACTTGATTCATGTTTCGTGGAGTAGTAGACTTCTTGTGTTTTGATTTACCAGCATGGTTGTCTTTAACTACTTATATCCAATGTTTAAGGATAACAATGTTTTTACTTTTTATTTTCAAGTTAAATGTTTGTTTGCGTTCGTTTTTATTTGCTTGTGTTCGTTTGTGTTCGAGACCAGTTTTCACGAACTGTTCGTGAACAACTGAATTTCCTTAACGAACGAACACGAACATAAACTTATGTTCGGTATGCGTTCGTGAACAGTTCACGAACATGTTAATTTTCTTAACAAACAAACACGAACATGGCCTTGTTCGTGTTCGTTCGGTTCGTTTACAGCCCTAGCTTTAGGGATGAGATCGGTACGATACCGGTACCGTACCGGTACCGATACCGTAAATACCGTTACCGAAATTGAGGAAATGTGGATACCGATTACCGTACCATATTTATAGATTCGGTACCGGTACGGTATCGGTATCGGTACCGGTATTTCGGTACTTTACCATATTGGTACCGCTTTGGTGTCATCTATTGTTTTACCTAAAAAAATTTCATGTGCAACCCATCCATCCATTATTAATTGAACTAGAGTAATATATAGAGGAATGTAAACAAAGAGTAAACATATTAAGTAGTAAAAAAAATCAAACAGTAAACATCCATGTGTTCGACTTTTAACATCTAAATCCCAACATGTCTAAAAAATCATCATAATTGATTAAAAATAACCAAATAAAAGAAATTTGATATTGGTTTTTGTAAAACAATGTTCAAGAAAATATAACTTCATAGTGGGATCTAAGATAATAGCAAAATACATAAGTCATTATTAAATTCGGTATTAATACCGGTATTTACCGAAAAATACCGGTACCGGTACCGTTTTTTACCGATACCGAATTTTGAAAAATCTATTACCGCTACCGGTACCGTTTATGATCGGTACGGTACGGCATCGGTACGGTACCGGTATGGTACCGGTACGGTACTGGTATTTCGGTAAAAAATCTCATCCCTACCTAGCTTTATGTAATAATTAGCATACATGGTTGAATATACTTTCTCATGTGCATTTTTGATCTTTCTAACTTATGTTCTAGAAACGAGAAACCAGGGGCGGACCTAGGTGAAGCCCAGGGTGGACGGGCGCACCCCTTGAAAAAAAAATTAGTGTACTTTTTAGGCAAAAATCCCGACCGCACCACATGAAAATATGCTTGAACCACTCATCCGCACCCTCAGCAAATAATTTTTGGGTCCGCCACTGCGAAAAACTCATCAATCATGATATTCTACCTACACATTTATTCGAGATGAGATTTAAATCTTTAATTATTTGATGAAAGAGCACTGTTTTACACCTAGGGCACAATTGAGCGAAACGCCTAATGATTATATTTTAACTTTAAGATATATTAATCATTATTATAATTATATACATAGCAATTTTTGGGGATTTATTTTTCTTTTGATGTAATATGGATTATGGAACACACAAGTGTACCACTAAAAAAGAAACCAAGAAGAATATAACATGCGTACAGGATATGTTTTTCTTAGTATGCTTCGCACCTTGCATTGTTTATTTGGTGGGATTATGTGGATAGGAATAAAAGTATATCTTAACCATATATGGATATCCTAGGAAACAAAATCAATCAATCCCAAAGGGCATCTTGCTATGCAAACTTTCACCAAGTACAAGCTAACCTTTTTCTAGAATTTGCATCACCCATAAGGATTTGTTCTGGTCATTACCGGAGGTGTAAACAAGTTTAACCGCTACTGAGTTACTTAAGATGTATTTGCCGAAAATTCAAGATGTATTTGCTGAAAGCTCAAATCGAATGAAGCTTAAATGAGCTCAAGCTTTTAGTAAAAACTCACTTAATAAACCAGTTTGAGCCGGGTTGTTAGTCTAAGCAAGTTTTTATTTAAACAAATTTTTTAATATGTTATTAAAAATGGTTGTGTTAAAAACATCAAAAGTCAACTTTTAAAGGGGTGGGCGGGAGAGAGAAAAGGTAATAATAATCATTAATTATTTTTTTTTGGAAGGTGACTTTCTATGTACTGGACCAGTGGTCACCGGGTTTATGTCAAAGACATTCCCCCGTCAACCCCGCATCTGCGGACGCGATGTTCGATTGGGCCCCGGCCTGCCGCGTGAGCTGACTTCCGCCCGGAAACCATACTGCCCCCACACGAGAGACTCGCTGGGGTAACAGCTGGGTAAAACCGGGTTGCCCTCAAGACCGTTACCTAACTATTTATTACTCAATCATTAGCATCTGTTATTAATTTTTTTGCTACAACTCTTATAAAAATTGAAAGACAACTTTAAAGACGTATTTCTTTTAAAAAGAATTGATTTGAGTTATATAAAATATAAAACATAAAGTTAAAAAATTATTTTTTTGAATATTAAAATATTTTTTATTAAATCTACTTTGGAAAAAAAAAAGTTAAAAATTATTTTAATAATCAGTCAAATTTATATACGTTAATTTGTGTGTTTGCTTTCATTTACGCTTTTTTTATATAAATAACAAAATAAAGTATAATCTTATAAAACTAATCATATTAGTTATAAGATATCTTCAATACATTGAATGAAACATGTAAAAATATTTGACAGACAAATTATTTTTATCAAAACAAAAATGTACTATTTAATTGGTAAAAATAAATAAATACTTTCCTACTATAAGATTTTCTTTGTTTTTAATAAAAACAAAGTTGTTGATTTAACTATCACGAAAGAGTTCGTGAGTTCCAATTTAATCTTTATCTTAGGGGTTAATAAAATAAATATAATAATTGTTTTGGTCAAAAATCTGATCAAGGATAATGTAACCAAACTTTCAATGTGAGGTAGAGTGCTTGTTGTGTTGATCAAATGTATGAACAAATATCAAACAAAAATGATAATGAACACAAGGATTTATACGAGGAAAAGCCCTTGATCAATGAATAATCTTCGGAATAAGAAACCTCGGCTGATGGAAACTACCAATCACCAAGTATATTGAACAAAGAAGTTTACAACTTTGGATGCTATTGAGTTTGTTACAATGAGATTGCTAGTGTGTTTGAGAGCTGAGTTTGAGAGAGTATGCGAGTGTGTGTAATCCTGATAAATCAAGCTCAATACCCCACTATATTATTCAACTAATCTACTTTAACTAACTATCCGAAATATTAGCCATGCACCCACGTTCACCATCAACGGTCATTGACCCTTGCACGTGCTTGGAATCAGAGCATATTCCTCGTGATTCTCGGTTAGAACATGTCTTCTTCGAAATGCACCTACAAAACAAGGCCAAAGGATATTGGAAACAATTGTTAGATTGTTAGAATAATAGTGAGGATCTGTGATCCTTAGTCTCCCTGCACCATTTCCTGAGGGTCCGTGATCCAAGCTAAACAAAGGATACATGTAGGGGTGTGCATGTGTCAGTTTTGACCAAAAAGCATAACCATAATCGCGATGTCGGTTATTGGATAACTATAACCATAACCGATCGGTTATGGTGGTTATGGTTATTCAGTTTTGATGGTTATAACGGGTCGGTTATGGGTGGTTAACCGTGTATTTAGCTTAGCTAAAAATAGCTTAATTTTTTTTAACATGGAATAAATTGTTATTGCATATTTGTATATATTAGTATATTACCTAGTATTAAAAAATACATATAATCTATAATATTAATACCAATTATTACCGAATATTCAAATAAAGTGATATGATACATTCCATAAATTCAAATAAACATTCAACCAAAACCACAAAATGATATGAAAAACCAATAAGTACTAAAAATCATCAGTCAAAAATATCAAATATTAAAAATATGGTGAAAAGTCCTAAATCCTACAAATATTTATTACATGTCGGTTCGGTTATGGTGGGTATGGAAAAAATGATAACCATAACCGACCCGCTACATCCGGTTTAAAAAAAAAAACCATTAACCAACCCATCGGTTTTTTATTTGGTTCGGTTTTTTCGGTTCGGTTTTGGCGGTTAATTCGGTTATGGTTCGGTTAATTCGGTTTTTTGCACACCCCTAGATACATGATCCACAAGTGATAAAATTATATCCCCAACAATAACATTTTTTTATCAAATACAACTATACTTATTAAAATCACATGTTATGTAACACCCTTATTATTATTTAACGGTTTTCGTATAGTTTATGAAGATAAACGGGTAATTATGATTTCAAATACATTGAAATTATAGGTTAATTAAACCTTTTACAGAATTAAAAGTAAACAACATAACGTGTGTGAGTTCGTCAATTAACATAACAACGATACATAGCGCGAAAGCTTATTTCTTAATCGTGTTCGGTTCTTCATTATGCTTGATCGCCCACCGGTGCTAAAATCATACCTGAAACTCATAAAACATGAGTTGGATTAGTCATATGTAACTTAGAACGTATTTAAACGAGTCTGGGAAGCGAAACTGATTAAAATAAATTTTTTCGCCAAAACGGGGTTCCGTCGCGTGTCGCGGAGGCGTCATGTTGTTCCTTCGCGTGTCGCGGGGGAAACCAGTTTCCAGCAGGTCTGGAGCTGGGTCCTGCATTTTCACCTATGCCTGTTTTTACGGAAACGACCATAACTTCTTCGTTATTGATCCGTTTTACCCGATTCTTTTTCCTACGCGTCCATAATTTAATCCTCCATCTTATGGAGTTAAAATCCTACATCCAACATAAGAAATTTTGAGACTTCTAAGCATTTGACTCGTTACCTTTTTACCGAATTTTAACCCGTTTATGCATTTTATCAAACAAACGTATTTGTTTGATTCCTATATCATTTACACATCTTCAAATTAATGTTACCTACCATATTAGGTTCTAATCATAGGTTTATTACACAATTTAAACCCGTTTTCGCTCGTATGCTTATTTTGACCCGTTAAGGGTATTTAAGCACTTTCGAGCCAAAAATAGCTTTCATTTGTATCTAACTTTATATTTTCACATTTCTTACCAAGTAGTCTTCCACCACAACTATATTTGTGGTGGATTTAATATAGAGATACATATATTCCGAGTTTTATCCCTCGGACTATCATTTTACGGCAAAGACCCATATTGAGTCATTTGACCCAAGATTTACCCTTTTCATTCTTTATACTTATTCAAAGTATTTGCTTGATCATATAACTTGTTTTTAAACGACTCTTAAGGTTCATTTACTCGATTTTGCTTACGAGGGCGTTTTGGTCATCTTAAACCCTTTCTTTACAACAAAAGACTTTTCATGTCGTAATTGACCAAAATTCCACTTTTTAAACTAGGATCTTGTTTAAATAGCCATCATGTTTTTAAAACACAATGACAATAACTTAAATCATTCAGTTTACTTAAAAGATAACCCAATGTCAATTTTAACTTGTTTAGCCCTCATTGAACTTCAAGTTCTAATGATGATTTGACCAATTATACATACCTGGCTCGAATCAATATATTGACCCGTTTTGATACCTTGCCTTAGTAGCCGCTCAGTAATAGCGATGACAACATTCAATCGATATTTATTCCTGTAATCATGCAACTCGACAAAACATTAGCCGATATTGTCAAAGGGTGATATTTTCACCTTTTGACCCGTTTGGTCTATATGACCATTTACTTTTGCGAGATGGATTTATTATCATCTCGTCTACATAACTTGTACCGGTTTACACCATACGGTCAATTTACTTATAAATTTATTTCTTGATTATTTTGACCCCTTTATATCTTACGCCATAAAGTGTCCTTCAAAACTAACGGTTATCATCAACGAGTGACTACATTGCCGTTTTACCCTTATTAATTGTATTGATTTACCTTATAAGGTAAATCACTCAAAACTCGTTATTTATTAGTCATTACATGACTAAATGACCTTATTAGCTCTTTTTAACCATTCAACATGGTTTATCATTATTGTCTTTTGTTTCGAACCTCGCACGTCGGGTCGAAACATCATAAGTCAAAATGTGACTTTTGATTATTCAAAATCTATAAAACCAATAAATATCAAATAAAAGGTGTAAGTTTTAACTTACCTCGCATCCCGAATACGCCTTTCTTCTCACTTGGTTCGTTTGACCCGCTCACTCATCAAGCTTCTACCTAGCTCGTTAAGCGCCAACTATCATTCATTATTCACAAGGTTGTTAGATTAGCCATCCCAAATCATGACTTTCACACCTTATGATTCTTTGACTATTTTTCTCTTTAAACTCAATCATAATTCACGACTTTAATTCTTGTGTCAAGACTCACTTCTAATCAATTGTGAACTCTTAACAAAATCCCTATTTTGTTCAAGTAGTTCATTCATACGAGTTAGTATGGCGTTTATAAAAACCAATGTAACATTAATTTCTTCAAATCAACTAAACCCATTTCATAGCAATTATGATTTATGTACCCAAACACCTAATTTGTTCATGTACCTTGTTTCTACTATCAACTATGATGATTTCTAGCATAAACATATAATCATCTTCACTACAAAATCAAAACCCACTTAGCACATAGTAGGGTAATTATCAAATCCCTAGTTTTGACAACAATTCATCAAGTTTTCTACTAGGGTTTGTTTCTAAACTAAGATATAATCACAATAACACTCATAGATTCAACATTTATTCCAGAATTTCGATTTTTGATTGTTCATCATAATCTCAAAGTATCACCAATTCGTAAAATTCGACATACCTTGTAATCCCCATGACGAGGTGATCATGAATTCGTGTTCATGCATCTGATTTGAGCTAGTTTTGCCCTTCAATTTGGTGAGATTGAGATGAGTTAGGGTTTAAGCCCCTGGCTCTTCTCCTGATCGATTTCACACACACACACACTAGTGTGTGTGTAGTGTTTTAATTAAATAAAATCAAGTTTTAATTCCTCCTCTTTTAGCCCCTCTAGTTTGTAACCTTATAATAAGGGTTATTACCCAAGTTTCCTTCTTTATTTTAAGGCATGTATTTAACTAGGTTATTATTCCTAGTTACTTGGTAGGTCCGGGGAAGTTATGACCCGTTTTATTTTTAAGTCCCGTTAATTCGGACCTTTCGTAACTTTATTTTCTCAAGCATTTATTCCCCCTTTTTTTATTAATATTAGGTTTATTTATTTAAATCCTAATATTTCCCGGGTTAAATTTTACCACTAACGGCATTTTACCCGTCCATCACTATTAACAAGGTTTGATTACTAAACCCGTTTTCGGGGTGTTACAAGTCTACCCCCCTTAAAGAGGTTTCGTCCTCGAAACCTTTTCTTATATAATTCATTGAGTTTAAACTCAATGTATTCGATCCGAGAAATATTTTAAACATTATTATACTTTTTAACCAATCGTTAGTATTACCCGAAAAGTACGGTAACATCTCTTTGGTTACTAATTGTCTACATATCTCATACGACATAGTGTAACTTCGAAATAACGTAATCTCGTTATTTCCACTAGTTTAGTTAACTTAGCGATATCCATTGCTTTTATATACTATCGAATTTCCTTATGAATCCGTTACTTTGACCCGTTTAAAGGTCTTTAGTGAAATCTTTCACTTTTAGCAACAATTTCTTTTGTTTTCAAATTCATTTATTCGGTTCAGTTATACCGAATCCACCGCTTACAAGCAACCAACTTACTTAAATGACCTTAACCGGTCTCACTAACTAGACTTATTAGTCCAGTTGCTTTTTACCGCTCGCTTGGTGATAATGTGATTCCACTTCACATTGCATTTCTTGACCGTGATCGTGTCACGTCATGTTTAATTTATATCAACCTTTCATTTTCGAAAATACCACTTTTTCGAATATATCGTCTTGCACCTATCGATGTTAAGACCCATACTCTTTGATATTTGTTATTTCCAATTTCGTCTTATAGTATTCATATTTGTTAAAACGTTGTTTCTTACTAAAACTGAATTTTAGTTTAACGTTTTTTTTTCCTTTTAACTATGTCAATTACTCATATTAAGGAAATTGACAACCCATAATTTATTCTTTTCCGTTCTCATTTTACTCGGGGAATCATAACTAGTTCCCTTGCTTTACACTATTGACCCGTAGGTTCTTTCACTTAGCCTCATAGGCTATTTCTTTAAATTTTTCACCTTTTTAAGGTGAGACATTAACAACTCGTTTCCTTCTCTTTATGACCCGAGGGTCTTTTTGGTCCCGTAGACCTTAACACTGTGTTTAATCCCGTAGGTTATGATGATCCCGTAGATCATCTTTTATTCTTGTCTATATTCAAATGTATATATACATATATAGCTTCAAGGCATCTCTTATTATGTTTGGAATCGTTTATTTTCGCTCTTGAACTTCAATTGACCTTGACCGTAGTCTAAGGCTTCATTTGTTTACTTCCGGACTAATCCTCCGACTTTATGACTTTTGACGTTATTTACGCGTCAGTTTTTCCTAAACTTACCGTTACCCGGTTCATACTTATACTCCTTTACAACCCATTACCCGGGTCCTTCTATCTTATTGTTTTTAGCTTTCCAGTTTCACCGGTTTGCGTTTTCCTATTTTATCAAGCGTTATTCCTTAATTGACTCGTTTGACTCTTTTTGGGTGAATTTTCACCACTCATGAATGTCAAACTTCATTCTTTACTTGACCCGTCCAACTTTTAAATGGTTGAACGTAATTACCAAAATTTATATTTGCGAAAATTCTTGTCATCTTTTAGTCATGACTCATATTCCGAGTCTTTTGACTTTCTATTTCGCGTTCCTGTTTCTCAGTCTACGCATGCGTTTAAATTCTTACCCACCAACCGGGTGTTTTACCGAAGTCGTTATTATTGCAACCCTTACGGTATGCATTATGACTTCGTTTTACTTTTATATTCCTACTTTGTTCTCAAATTTGGCGTTTTACAAAATCGGCCCGTTAAGAGTCATATTTGCATTCTCCAGGTTCGAGTGTAAGCACACCCCTCCCAATTGCATACCTTAATCCTTTTACATTTATCTTTGTCCCTTCACTCGGGCTCATCATCCTAATGTAATACGCTTCCGTCACCCGGCTGTGCGTTTACATTATTATTAAATATTTTGCTCATTTGATTCATTTGGGTACTTTTAAGTTAGTCCCATTCACCCCGCCCTTACTACATCGGATGTAAACGTGTCCGCCATAAGAAGTTCATGGTATCATATGCCACTACTTACTTGGCCAGAGTAAGCGATTAACACATGACACACATGACCTTTTTATAGTTTTCACATCACGCCTTATGTAAGTAACGCCTCTATTTGTTTCTCTTGGAAACAATATCCCGAATACATTTTCTATTCGGGTTTTTCCAAGTTTTTAATCTACATATGCAACTTTCAATTTCTACTTATTTGTTGCATATTACTATTTGTGCGGTTATTTAAAATGTGCACCTGGTAATGTTTGCCCCGACGGGCGTTCCTTGCCATTAACCTTGTTCTCGGTCGTTACGCGATTTAGTCCTCGGTGAGCATGCTCCTCTTGTCATACTTCGGACCGTTCCATCATCATATCCACAATTCGTTTGACTCTCGTCGTCTTCAAACGCGAGTGTTCTTCAATTAAAACATTCACAAAAGTTAGTAACGTCAACTTCAATAATCGCCCGTATTATAATACAAGGATTTTTCTACTATACGCGTCAACGCGCGTATTTTCGTCAACTATATCAATCATTTTAATTGGGGTAACGTGTATCACATGATAGCCCTATGTGTTGTTTACAACACCTTAGCATGCTAAACTATTAACATACATGTACTTACCGGATTTGCGATCAAGCCTCGAACCGAACACATTTGTCAACAACCTTGAGCTCTGATTACCAACTTGTAACACCCTTATTATTATTTAACGGTTTTCGTATAGTTTATGAAGATAAACGGGTAATTATGATTTCAAATACATTGAAATTACGGGTTAATTAAACCTTTTACATAATTAAAAGTAAACAACATAACGTGTGTGAGTTTGTCATTTAACATAACAACGATACATAGTGCGGAAGCTTATTTCTTAATCGTGTTCGGTTCTTCATTATGCTTGATCGTCCACCGGTGCTAAAATCATACCTGAAACTCATAAAACATGAGTTGGATTAGTCATATGTAACTTAGAACGTATTTAAACGAGTCTGGGAAGCGAAACTGATTAAAATAAAATTTTTTCGCCAAAACGGGGTTCCGTCGCGTGTCGCGGAGGCGTCATGTTGTTCCTTCGCGTGTCGCAGGGGGAAACCAGTTTCCAGCAGGTCTGGAGCTGGGTCCTGCATTTTCAGCTATGCCTGTTTTTACGGAAACGGCCATAACTTCTTCGTTATTGATCCATTTTACCCGATTCTTTTTCCTACGCGTCCGTAATTTAATCCTCCATCTTATGGAGTTAAAATCCTACATCCAACATAAGAAATTTTGAGACTTATAAGCCTTTGACTCGTTACCTTTTTACCGAATTTTAACCCGTTTATGCATTTTATCAAACAAACGTGTTTGTTTGATTCCTATATCACTTACACTTCTTCAAATTAATGTTACCTACCATATTAGGTTCTAATCATAGGTTTATTACACAATTTAAACCCGTTTTCGCTCGTATGCTTATTTTGATCCGTTAAGGGTATTTAAGCACTTTCGAGCCTAAAATCGCTTTCATTTGTATCTAACTTTATATTTTCACATTTCTTACCAAGTAGTCTTCCACCACAACTATATTTGTGGTGGATTTAATATGGAGATACATATATTCCGAGTTTTATCCCTCGGACTATCATTTTACGGCAAAGACCCATATTGAGTCATTTGACCCAAGATTTACCCTTTTCATTCTTTATACTTATTCAAAGTATTTGCTTGATCATATAACTTGTTTTTAAACGACTCTTAAGGTTCATTTACTCGATTTTGCTTACGAGGGCGTTTTGGTCATCTTAAACCCTTTCTTTACAACAAAGGACTTTTCATGTCGTAATTGACCAAAATTCCACTTTTTAAACTAGGATCTTGTTTAAATAGCCATCATGTTTTTAAAACACAATGACAATAACTTAAATCATTCAATTTACTTAAAAGATAACCCAATGTCCATTTTAACTTGTTTAGCCCTCATTGAACTTCAAGTTCTAATGATGATTTGACCAATTATACATACCTGGCTCGAATCAATATATTGACCCGTTTTGATACCTTGCCTTAGTAGCCGCTAAGTAATAGCGATGACAACATTCAATCGATATTTATTCCTGTAATCATGCAACTCGACAAAACATTAGCCGATATTGTCAAAGGGTGATATTTTCACCTTTTGACCCGTTTGGTCTATATGACCATTTACTTTTGCGAGATGGATTTATTATCATCTCGTCTACATAACTTGTACCGGTTTACACCATACGGTCAATTTACTTATAAATTTATTTCTTGATTATTTTGACCCCTTTATATCTTACGCCATAAAGTGTCCTTCAAAACTAACGGTTATCATCAACGAGTGACTACATTGCCGTTTTACCCTTATTAATTGTATTGATTTACCTTATAAGGTAAATCACTCAAAACTCGTTATTTATTAGTCATTACATGACTAAATGACCTTATTAGCTCTTTTTAACAATTCAACATGGTTTATCATTATTGTCTTTTGTTTCGAACCTCACACGTCGGGTCGAAACATCATAAGTCAAAATGTGACTTTTGATTATTCAAAATCTATAAAACCAATAGATATCAAATAAAAGGTGTAAGTTTTAACTTACCTCGCATCCCGAATACGCCTTTCTTCTCACTTGGTTCGTTTGACCCGCTCACTCATCAAGCTTCCACCTAGCTCGTTAAGCGCCAACTATCATTCATTATTCACAAGGTTGTTAGATTAGCCATCCCAAATCATGACTTTCACACCTTATGATTCTTTGACTATTTTTCTCTTTAAACTCAATCATAATTCACGAGTTTAATTCTTGTGTCAAGACTCACTTCTAATCAATTATGAACTCTTAACAAAATCCCTATTTTGTTCAAGTAGTTCATTCATACGAGTTAGTATGGCGTTTATAAACACCAATGTAACATTAATTTCTTCAAATCAACTAAACCCATTTCATAGCAATTATGATTTATGTACCCAAACACCTAATTTGTTCAAGTACCTTGTTTCTACTATCAACTATGATGATTTCTAGCATAAACATATCATCATCTTCACTACAAAATCAAAACCCACTTAGCACATAGTAGGGTAATTATCAAATCCCTAGTTTTGACAACAATTCATCAAGTTTTCTACTAGGGTTTGTTTCTAAACTAAGATATAATCACAATAACACTCATAGATTCAACATTCATTCCAGAATTTTGATTTTTGATTGTTCATCATAATCTCAAAGTATCACCAAATCGTAAAATTCGACATACCTTGTAATCCCCATGACTAAGTGATCATGAATTCGTGTTCATGCATCTGATTTAAGCTAGTTCTGCCCTTCAATTTGGTGAGATTGAGATGAGTTAGGGTTTGAGCCCCTAGCTCTTCTCCTGATCGATTTCACACACACACACACTAGTGTGTGTGTGTGTAGTGTTTTAATTAAATAAAATCAAGTTTTAATTCCTCCTCTTTTAGCCCCTCTAGTTTGTAACCTTATAATAAGGGTTATTACCCAAGTTTCCTTCTTTATTTTAAGGCATGTATTTAACTAGGTTATTATTCCTAGTTACTTGGTAGGTCCGGGGAAGTTATGATTCGTTTTATTTTTAAGTCCCGTTAATTCGGACCTTTCGTAACTTTATTTTCTCAAGCATTTATTCCCCCTTTTTTTATTAATATTAGGTTTATTTATTTAAATCCTAATATTTCCCGGGTTAAATTTTACCACTAACGGCATTTTACCCGTCCATCACTATTAACGAGGTTTGATTACTAAACCCGTTTTCGGGGTGTTACATGTTATTTGAAGATTTTTAGAAGATTTTTGAACGAAGTGCAACGTTTGGTGTTTTAATGTTTGCAAGTTTACTTTTTTATTAGAGACTCTTTATTTATTTATTTATGATGAACTTTTTCACTTTCGTGTTTATAATAAAGTGTCTTGATTATTTATTTATTAATATTGGTATTAATACTAATAATAGTATAACAAAATATAAAAAAGTAACAAGAGTGTTATAAAATAAAATAACATAAAAAACATAATTATTACTTTTGACTTTACAACAAAATAATGTATTAAAGTACTTAATCATTACTAAGTTTGACTAATTTGGTATATTAATCCATATGTTGGGTATATTTATCACACCCCATTAAAAATGTTGAGGGCCTCAGCGGCACCGGCTCTCTGTTTCCTTAGGATAGACATAACTATATACTAGTTATATTCCTACATGTTTTATTAAGAAGAGAAAGGTTATTGTAAAAGAGTAAAGAAGTGTACGGAGTGTAAGAAAGAAGTTTGGCCATTGATTTGCAAGATCAATGGTTGAGATTAAGTGACCCTCAAATATAGAAGTCACATAACTAAAAACAAGGGAACAGTTGCGGAAAAAGGTAGAATAAGAAAATCCAATATTATTGACTCATAAACCCACTTCCCTCTTGATTTTCAAGAGGCTGTAACTTTTTCTTACTTTAATATTTTTTTTATAAAAATTACACCGTGTTAACGAGCATTTCATTCTCTTTATTTCGGGCAGCCCATTACTATATTTTTCTTTAAAAAAATTCAGCATATTGAATACCCATTACGTGATTACGTGATTTTGAATACCCAATAAGTGACTACGTGATTTTGAATACCTATTACGTGATTACTTTATTTCATTATAGTATTTTATGTGAAACCCCACTAAGTGATTACGTAATTGCGTAACAATGGTTAACTTTGTATTATTACATTACTACATGATTTTAAATACCCATTTTGTGATTTCATTAAAGTATTAATGTGAAACCCTACTGAGTGATTATGTAATTACGTATAAACAAAACATGTAATACATAACATTTCATATGGAATACCTAATATTTCAGGTATAATCATGTATTAAGGATACATATACAAAACATTAGCTAAATCAACCTATAATAACAACATAATGTCGTATATTAGAGATTTAAACAAGTAATAAAGTATAAACAATCAAGTTCTTATTATTGTAGGTCCCTATCCCGTGGATCGTTACAAGATTGATAATCAATCAAGGGTGCGGAATCCCCTTGATCAACCGAGTAAAACAGAAACAAGAACAAGTATGAAGAACACGAAACCAATTCACAAACTGATCTTCTATGATTATCAAACCGATTGTTTACAACCACTCAAGATTACAAGAACTCACAGCCTTTCTCTGTGTTTTCTATAAATCTCTCAAACTCTAGCACTTCTGTCAAACTGTCTAACCTGAACCCTAAAGCATGATGTTTTTATATACTCACAGCTATAACATTTCGAATTGGGCTAGGCCCATAAACATTCTAATCAGAATTCGGGCTAGACACACTTGGACTAATACATAACAAACTCGGAATTTATTGGGCTTCAAACAAACTCGAATTCCTTTAAGTCTTCAAGGCCCAATCTTGTTTAATATCCAAAGGCCAAGCCAAAGCTGTTGTCACATAATAAAAGTGTGTGTTTTAAGTGAGAGAGCAAGAGAGCGATCCTTAAACCTGTAGCCGAAGTTCTCTATTTATAGCCGAGGTTAATTGTGAAGGAGATGGGCTGATGGGCCTTGGGCCTGAGGCCGACAACAAGGAATATCCATTTTGTCTCTCCTGTTACGACCGTTAGTGTTTACAGGTGAGGGCATGGTTGGCGCACGTTGAATGGATCCACGTGGCCTGAGGATAGTCCTTATTGTCTGGTCTCGCATCAGCGGTTAAGTGGAGATCATGGAGCAGCGGTCGGCACATGCTGATTGGTTCCACGTACGTATCCTTGTGTACTTCATGTCTCCTGCATGATTGCTCATCGTGCAGCATTACAGAGTAAAGCCTATCGTGCGCTCATTGGTCCATTGCTCTACCAATCGTACCTTCTGTACTGTCCAACACTGTCTTGCCAGCGCAGGTGTCCCTGCACTTATTGGACTTGCACTATTTCGTTTGTAGAAAGAACTAAGTGTTGGATTCGATCTATTCTGGGTATAACCTCGCGCGCGACCTGAGGTTCTCTCGTGTAGTTGGCTCAAGATTATGGACCATACCCCTTCAAGTCCCCCAGTCTAGTGTTGCTTCCTTGAACAAAGCAAGTGGTTGGAGCTATGGACTAGAAATAAAGAAGTATTTGCGCTTTAACTCGGGGGTATAGAAATCATCACGTGTGTTAGAAAGCTGGCGCACGCACATGTTGTCTCCCAGCTATGCATCGCAGCTATCGAGCTTCTCTGGGATGTTGCATTTATGTTATACGCGGCAAAAACTTCGAAATTTGAAAAGAGCATCTTCTGACGGGTTGGTGGTGAAAGCGATGGCTGATGTGATCGCTGACATTGTGACAAGCATGTTGTCACTGTGTCAGGCGCACCGTTTCATCTTGTGTCAAGAGAGTAAAGTCCACGGCGTGTGATAATCGTCACACCGGTTTCCCCGCCTGATGTGTCGACCCCTTAGTGGGCATGCGTTGCAAGTTACAGTCACAGTTACCCATCGCATTAACTACGATACGTATAAATAGGAGACAAATGCAAATGGTTCGGCACGTTTCCTTGAATTCTCTCCCTATTCATCTTCCAAACTTCAAATCTTCAACCGATTCTTGAAGATCTTCCAGTTTTATTCATCCTTTTCCAGATTTTCTATTATCATCAAGTTCTATCCATGGCGGAGCATGAAGAGAACGTCGTTGAAGTAGAAAAAACCGGTGGTGGTATGCCGCCGTTGAAGTGGGAGAAGGGTCTGTTTGAACAGATAGCCCAGGGCCAGCACTTTGCCGGCGAGTGGGACGCCTGTTATCCGACCAAGGGCCAGACTGCTGCCGATGCATCGCTGGGGTATCTCACCCTTTTTGCCTACTTTTTTGGGGATGGTAACTACCGATTACTGGCAACTGGCTTCTTTGGAGCGATCTTATCTCACTACGGCTTCCATGTTTCACAACTTAGCCCGTTGGGCATGGTGAGGATCAGGCATTTTGAATTTGTCAGCCGATCTCAAGGATTAGAGCTGACTGTTTATGTGTTTCAGGTCTTTTATAAGTTACAATGTAACTTAGGGTTATTCTCATTTTCTATAAGCACCGTGGCAAAAGAGGTTGCTCATTAACCCTCCAAAGCGCTACCACGACTGGAAGGGTAAGTTTTTCTACATACGCGAGGACGTGATCCCTATCGCAATGGAGTTTCACACGTCGAGGACTATATCAAAGGAAAACCTTGTTGTACCCAAGGGCATGGCCTGGTATGAGGGGCTGAAGGCGTTGCTTAACCAGGTGTTAGGTGAGCAGGTGTTAGTCGCGGCTGGCATGAGCGATAAGTGGCCACGCAACAGTACGGAGGTCCCTGTTTTGCTCCTAGAAGGCGCTGGTAAGCCTTAACTTATTGCCTTATCTTATTTCTTGAACTTTTGATGGGAAAAGGACTGATGAGTCCCCTTACACTTGTTTGCGGAAATTGATCTGTGTCTCAAGGCTTTTCCTGCCTGTGCTGGAGTAATGGGCACGGGGCCCTTGCACAAGGACGAAGAGTTTTGGCACGAGCAGATTCAAGCCTACTTCATGCATCTAACGACGGACACGTTTGCTGCGCCACCTACTACTACTGAAGGGGCACATATACTGAATCCTAGGCCATGTAGGGCCATAACTCCTGCTGGGGAAGAAGTTATACTGCTTTCCAGCGGGGAGTCTATTGCTTCTTTCGAATATGGGTTAAACATCTCATCTTATGCGTCTGCAGGTAGCTTGCGCGAGCTGTCTGTTGACCCTGATGGCCAAAAACCTAAAAGGCCAAGTAAGAAGAAAGGCGTCTCTATTGCTGAGGGGGCGCGAACAAAGAAAACAAAGGCGAGTGTTGCAGTGTCTGATGTCGCCTCGCGCAAAGGTATTGCTCGCCCTCAACAATGTAGCCTAGATGATTTTGTGATAGTTGTTGACTCCATGGAAGAACTATACTTGATAGGTGGAAAGTTTAAGGTTGGTGGAACGACCAACGCGCAGAGTTCAGGAAGCGTGAGCTCCAAAGATCAATACTACACCGCCACTCCTACATTAGCTCCAGAAGTTGAAGAACTGGAAGCTGATCTTGTGCAGGAACTGAATAGGAAGTCGCTTCAAAGCGCCAACACGAGGAATCAGGTCCGACTCCTGCGCCGACGACCAAGAAGGTGGCTTTTGCAAGCCTTTAATTAGGAAGACGGCCAATCTAGGGTCTCTGATATCACAGATTTCCCTCGTAAGCCCTTAATAATGTCATGTTGTGTACCTTGGCATGTTATCTACTTATGTGTTTCTGACATTAGATTTGTAATGTAGAGCCGAACGCAGCGCAACCTAAATTTAGGATTATACATTCCAAGTCCGGGCCCAAGTCACCTTCACCTCCTCCTCCTGCTGTTGCCACAAAAGGTGGAAGGTGCGCCTGGGGCCGCGGGTAAAAAGGTTGTCGAGCCAGAAGTTGAAATTCCCGCCTCTGCTGCAACTCCATTTACTAAAGGTGCCACTCCTAGTAGTGGACCTGTTAAATCAGCGGAGACTCTGGAGCGGGTGGAGAAAGTAGCTGAGGATGAAAAACCTGTCAAAGAGGCTTAGAAGCCTACTGAAGAGATCAGAGTTAAGGATAACACAGCCGATGAAGGTGATATGCACTAAATGCAACATATAAATTATATCAAATAAGGTATAAAATCAACCTTTTTTAGTACTAATTTTGGAAAAAGTGTGTTTCTTTGTATACTTTTGATTTTCAGGATTAAAAGAGCTTAAATGTACAAAAGGAACAAATTAACGGCAAAAACCAACATGAATACAGAAGTAGGGAAGTTGATACGTCATACCAACCCTCCAAGCTTCACCAACAACGAATCAGAAGACAAGCACCGGGCCGTGCCCCACTCCATATTCAAGACAGAAAAAGACAAACATAAGCAGATAAGAGACACGGGGTCGTGTCCCATGGACGTGGGCCATGGTCAACTTCCAGATTTGCAGAATCTTGGAAAGTACAAGAAGTACAATGGCCACAGGGCCATTCCGTTGACACACAGGGTCGTGTGAGGATATGGACTGACAGAACTCATTGAATGAAGACAGAGACGAATGAGGAACGGGGCCGTGCCCTCTGGGCACAGGGTCGTGTAAACCGTATTTTTCCAACTATAAATATGGGTGATTGGTTGCAATCCATCCCGTGGCAAACCACTTCTTTCACACCTGCCATCACTCCACTACCACATTACCACCATCATCCACCACATTCCTCCATCATCCATTTTTTGAGTGTGTATAGTAGTCACGGGATCCAAGATTGATCGTAAGAGTTTTTGTCAAGCAAAGGCCATGCTTGGCTAATCTCGTACATCACTTGGTGAAGACATGTCTTTTATGTATTACTTTTGATTTCCAAGATTTGGTTAACTTTTTAGTTGGGTTTGTATTAATGACTTTAATATCTAGTTTTTTACATTGAAAGTGAACTTTATTCTATCATCTCTTCATATTTTGTTGATTCACTCATTCGTGTCTTTACGGTCTATATAAAGCGCGTTAACTGCCTGGAAGGGGGTTAGAAGGGTGGTTTGGGTACAGTTCTTGCCTCGTTAAATGTATAGATCCTACGAGGACTTAATTCAAGCTTATTAGGACTTCCTTTGAGGCAGATAGCATCGAATTAGGGGAAGTAAGAATGGCTTGAATCCCTTATAAATAAACTACTATTAAAACTTTAAACCGGCCTTGCGGGAGTGTATCCCTGCTAACTCAGACCAATATGGCTGAGGGTAGCGTTGCCTTCAAAAGAGGGACATGTCACATTTTGTATTAATAACTTACTTAATTATCTTTCAATAATCCGGCATTGCGGGACTGTATCCCTGCTGACTCAGACCAATATGGCCGAGGGTAGCGTTGCCTCCAAAAGAGGGACATGTCACTATAACTAAGATAATCTCTTAAAAAACCCAAAGTGCGGAAATTATCAAAGGATACGTAAATGATATGTCGGAATCAAGTGATTCTGTCTTGTCTATTTATTTCTTTTATTAGTTTAGTTTCTTTCTTTATTTTTATTATAAAAAACTTTTTTTCAAAATTTGGTTAGATTAGAGGTTGACGATATTCCGGTATTAAAAGCTCTTGTGTCCTTGGACGATCTCGGTATCTTACCATCACTATACTACGCCAACGATTGGTTCACTTGCCCCAGCGTGTTGTAGAGAGTGATAGTGTTATATCGTGTTTTTAAATTTAAAGCTTGATAAACGAGAAAAAAAAGCTTAAAAATATACCAAAAATATACACACCCTTGCTCACGTTAGAAGGTAATCGGGCTGATGTGAAGCATGCTGGTGGGCAACCATTACCATCACTCTTATGACGAGAGTCCGGCCTGAATATACCCTGGGCGACCATTACCATCGCTCTTATGACGAGAGTCGCGCTGGGAAAATCCACGCCCCGGTTTGGAAGTTAAAGCAGGGTGACACTTTTAGCACTTTTGCTACATGTCATGAGTGGTTTATGGGGGCTTTCCCACCTGCTAAATTTCTTCATCAAAAGAAGTGTAAGCATGACCAACTGTACCAATCCCATATGCTTGCGCAAGGTAACCAGATATCCACAAGCAATCAAATTACTAGGGAGTGGCGTACGATGTATCGTGAGCGAGCTGCGTGGGAAGAGTTCAGGAGTCGTTTGGCCGCGGATGCCAAAATCTTTGAGAAGGCCAAAGTTGAGCTGGCTGAGAAACAAGCTCAGTTTGAAACGAAAAAGAAGAATGAGGATTGGGGTATCCTGGGCCTCAAGAGGAAGTTGAAGGGAAGTGAAGATACCCTCACTGAAGATCGCTAGAAGTGGCGTGAGGCCTGTAAGAAGGATAATGTCCGGATGCACCGTGCACGTACTAAAATTACAAATTTAATAGCGCAGGAGGAGGTATCTGCAAAGGTTATCGCCAACCTTGGGGACCAAAACGAAGAACTCACCAAGTCCAACGCTGACCTTCAGTCGAAGCTTGAAGAAGCGAAATCACACCGTGAGCACGCCGAACAAAAACAGGTTCGTACCATTGCTACTTGTCTTCAACAAGACATTGAAATTCAGAGACTAACTAATCGCTTGTCTGCGCAGGAGGAGCTAAGACAACAACTCGTCTCTAAGTATAGAGACTTGGCTGGCAAGGACGCTGAAATTGCTGAACTTCAGCGTCACTTACGTGAGTCAGAGCAAAATGTGGGATCACTGGAGGTTGAGGTGGAAACTGAGAAACAAAGGGCTAAGACTACCATCGAGACACGTAATGTTTCTTAATCGGCCTTGAATTTTGCACAAGAGAAGTATGCGAAGGTTCAATCCATAGTTGAACCTCTAATAGATAACTCTTTCTGGTTGCAACAATATGGGATTGTGCATGTAAGTTACCACTTCCTTCTCTAAATTATTATTTGATGTTCTGCCATACATTATTTTAACTTTGTCCTTATGTAACAGGTTGCGAATTCAGTGTTGAACTTTATCGAACTCGATCAGACTGTGGTGACGCTTAGAGTTGTAGCGCGCCACATGGGCCATCGTGAATGATATACTGAATGTGCATTTTATGTCAGGGAAGCTTTGAAGGCGCAGTGGGACATCAACCATTGTTCCACTAGCGTGAAGGCAGGAAAGGTGTATGCTAAAGCACAAGACAAATACAACCACCTTGCCTTGTTGATCATGGATCTGGTTTCAGAATCCTTACAACATGATGATTATGTTGTTCACTTGAAATCCATATTTGAGGTGCATGAGGTCCAGGAGATCGAGGATGACAATGAGGAAGATGAAGATGATGATGGTGGCGCGGTGTGAAAGCAATATAGTTTGTAGTTTGAAAAAAAGGTGTATGTGCCTTGTCTTTTTTGTAGTTAACTTTTATTCGAACAAATTAACATGTAATTCATGCGTGTTGCACTTTTAATGAAAAGTAACTTCTTCTGCCAGTTAATTACTATGTTACAATTATTACATGTGTTAGAAACTTTGTTTAGGTAGCGCGAATAAGTTTAAGTGTGGCTCATGTTTGAACAATGTAATCCGACTCCGTGTTGTGATCGCGGGAGCCTTGGAGATTAGGTAGTTCATGAGCTCGTAATTTAGCTTTATTGTTTATGCGTGAACTCAAAGTTGAGTATTCATTTGTAATCTTGAATTAACACATAGGAAATAACAAGGAAAATAATGTAAACAACACTTGTATTAATAACCTTGTCAGGCACAAGGCCATCATTTACAAAGGATGTGTATTACATGTAACATTTTCTCAGTTGTTGTGCATTCCAGGCGCGTGGAAAAATGTGAACGTCTAAAGTACGTAGTTTATACGCGCCTTTGCCTAGGACCTCGTGAATAATGTAGGGACCCTCCCACTTAGGCGCGAGCTTTCCTGGACGTTCAGCATTAGATTCCTTTTTGTCACCAAAAACATAATCACTTAGATTGAATGTACATATGCGCACCCACGCATTGTAGTACTTTTCCAGTTTAGACTTGTATTTTGCCTCGTGTATGGCCGCGTTTTTGCGCCGTTCTTCAAGTAAGTCTAGATCGAGTTGGCGCTCCGCCTCGTTGTCAATTGTATTGACAGCTGTCATGCGCGGCAAGGAGAGGTCGATCTCTGCCGGGATAACCGCCTCAGAGCCGTAAACTATGCTAAAAGGGGTCTCGTCGTTGCTTCTTTTAGGCATGGTGCGATGAACCCAGAGTATGCTTAGGAGCTAGTCGACCCACCCACGTCGCTTAGTGCCCAATCGTGCTTTAATTCCTTCAACGTTGCCTTTGTTGACTGATATACACAAAATACAACATATAAATCATATCAAATGAAGCATAAAAACAACCCTTTTGAGTACTAATGTTGGAAAAAGTGTGTTTCTTTGTTTACTTTTTGATTTTCTGGATTAAAGGAGCTTAAACGAACAAAAGGAACAAATTAACAATGAAAACCAACATAAATACAAAGAAAAGAAGTTGGCGCATTATACCGACCCTCCAAGCTTCACCCCAAAGTCAAAATAACAAGACTAGAAGCCAAGCACGGGGTCGTGCCAACCGGGCATGGGTCGTGCCAGCCGGGCATGGGTCGTGCCAGCCGGGCATGGGTCGTGCCAGCCGGGCATGGGTCGTGCCCCAATCAAGATGCCTTGGAGAATAAAGACAAACATAGACGACAAGGGACATGGGGCCATGTCTCTTAAGCACGGGCCGTGGTCAACTCTCAGATTCACGAATCTGGGTTCGTACAACAAGTACAGAAGACACAGGGCCGTGCCGTTGACATACGGGGCAGTGTGTGCAGAAGAACTAACACAACATTAAATGAAGACAGAGAAAAGGAAGGGCACGAGGCTGTGCTTGGAGTGCACGGGGCCGTGTGAAGCTACTGTTTTTAGCTATAAAAGGAGGTGTTTGGCTTATTTGCAAACCATCCCTTGGTAAGCCATCTCTTAGCAAACCACTTCTCTCACACTTGCCACCACTCCACCACCACAGCACCACCGTCATCCACCACTTTCATCCATCCTCCATCCTTAGAGTGTGTGTTGTCTCAGGATCCAAGATCGATAGTAAGAGTTTATCAAACAAAGGCCATGATTGGCTAATCTCTTACATCACTTGGTGAAGACAAAATCATTTATGTATTACTTTTGATTTCCTAGCTTTGGTAACTTTTTATTTGGGTTTGTATTAATGACTTTAATAACTAGTTTTTTATATTAAAAGTGAAATTTATTTAATCATTTCTTCAGGTTTCATTGATTCACTCATTCATGTCTTTACGGTCTATATAAAGCGCCTTAACTGCCTGGAAGGGGGTTAGAAGGGTGGTTGGGTAAAGTTCTTGCCTCGTTCAGTGTATAGATCCTGCGTGGACCTGATTCAAGCTTAGTAGGACTTCCCTTGAGGCAGATAACATCAAATCAGGGTAAGTATGAACGGTTTGTAATCCCTTATAGTAAACTACTATTAAAACTTTAAACCGGCCTTGCAGGACTGTATCCCTGTTGACTCAGACCAATACGGCCGATGGTAGCCTTGCCTCCAAAAGAGGGACATGCCACTTTTTGCATTAATAACTTACTTAATTATCTTTCAATAATCCGGCCTTGCGTGACTGTATCCCTGCTGACTTAGACCAATATGGCTGAGGGTAGCGTTGCCTCCAAAAGAGGGACATGCCACAATAACAAAGATGATCTCTTAAAAAAACCCAAAGCGAGGAAATCATCAAAGGATACATAAATGACGATTCGGATCCAAATTATTTTATCTTATCTATATGTTTTATTTATTTTATTTCTTTATTTTTATTCATTTGAAAGCAAAAAAATATTCTCCTTATTTGGTTAGATTAGACATCGACGATATTTAGGTATTAAAAGCTCATGTGTCATTGGATGACTTTGGTTTCTTTCCATCACTATACTACGCCAATGATGGGTGCACTTGCCCTAGCCTGTTGTAGAGAGTGATAGTTTCATATCGTGTTTTATAAATTTAAAGCTTGATTCAAGAGTAAAAAGCTACTAAAAATACATTAAAAATCCGTACAACCTCGACACGTCATTGACATTCTCCACTTGGGCGTTCCCTTGAGGGTGCGCAACAGAAGAAAAGGTATTGATGCGTGTTAGCGTGAATATATATTTTTAGTTATATTTTAAGCCCTTTTTAACACTTTAGTCAAGTTTTAAATTTATAAAACATGCTATTTTACTAACACTAAACACACATATGGGCAAGTGCACCCATCGTGAGCGTAGTATAGCATTGGTAAGATACCGAGGTCGTCCAATGACACAAGAGCTTTTAGTACCGGTTTATCCTCAACGTCTAATCAAATCAAAATTTTGGAAAAGGTTTTAAACATGAAAAATAAAAATAAAAAAACCAAAAATGCTGAAAAATAAAAATAAAAATAAAACAGATAGACAAGATGAATCACTTGGATCCGACTCGCCTTTAGTGTAACCTTTGATGAATTTCACACTTTTGCACTTTTTAAGAGATTATCTTAGTTATAGTAGTAGGCCCCTCTTTTGAAGGTGACGTTACCCTCAACCCAGTAGTTTGAGTCAGCAAGGATACAATCCTAAAGGGTTGGATTATTGGAAGATAATTTATTAAGTTATTAATGCGTAATGTGGTAGGCCCCTCTTTTGAAGGTGACGTTACCCTCGGCTAAGTAGTTTGAGTCAGCAGGGATACAATCCTAAGTAGCCGGGTTAATGTAATAATAGTATTTTACATATGAGGGGATCAAGCTATTCGCACCCCCGCCATCCAATACCAGTGGGTATTGAAGGAGGTCCTAGTAAGCTTGACCCAGGTCCTTGCAGGATCTATACACTGAACAAGGCAAGAACCTTACCAAACCATTCCCTTAGCCCCCGACCAGGTAGCCAACACATCTCTATATAGACCGTAGAGATATGAATGGTGTAAATCTTTTATTTTATATAGACAGTAAAATAACGCCAAGACACCATGGACAAATGATAAGGAAGTTTCACCTTCAACATAAGAAACTAGTTATTAATGTCATTAATACAAAACCAAATAAAAAGTGCGAAATGATTAAAAAATAAAAGTATTACACTAAATGCTTGTCTTCACCAAGTGATGTAAGAGACTTAGGCAAACATGGCCTTTGATTGTCAAGAACTCTTACTATCAATCTTGGATCCCGAGACTACTACACACACTCTATGATGGATGATGGTGGTGGATGTGGGTTGTGATGGTGGTGGAGTGTGGGTGAAGTGTGAGAGAGGTGGTTTGCCAAGGGATGCCTTTGAAGTGAACCAAGCACCTCTATTTATAGCCTGCACAGAAGCCCGGACACGGCCCCGTGCCCACTGGGCACGGCCCCGTGTCCACCCATCTTCTCTTTCTTCATTAAATGCAGTTTGTCTGTATTAGTTGACCACGCCCCCGTGTCCGCTGGGCACGGCCCCGTGTGGAGAAGCGTATCTGTACTATCAAGATTTGCTTGGATTCTGCGAATCTTAGCGTTGACCACGGCCCCTTGTCCGCTGGGCATGCCCCCATGTTGGGAAATAGAATCTTCTACAACTTTGTCTTTTCTGCAGACACTTGGGCACGCCCCCATGTCCGCTGGGCACGGGGCGTGTTCAACCTTCTGATTTTCTGTTTTTGCTTAGAAAGATGTTGTCGAAGGGTTGGGCATGCCACGTTTATTCCTTTTCTTGTATTTGTGTTAGATTTAGCTGCATTTTTGCTTCTTTTATTCATTTGAGCTCATTTAATCCTGAAAATACAAAAGGAAGACAAAAGCAAACTTTTTCCAAGATTAGTACTAAAAAAGGGTTAGTTTTATGCCTCATTTGATGTAATTTATATGTTCCATTTTATACACATCAGTATGTTCAGTGTGCAACTCCTTCATCTAATTCTGAAGCAAAATTCATGTCGTTATCTGTTACAATGTGTAGGGAAAAGCCGAATTGGCAGATGATGTGCTCTCAGATGAACTTTTGCACCATCATTGGTGAGGTTGAAGCAAGAGCCTTTGCCTCTACCCATTTTGTAACATAATCAACGACAATGATGATGAACTTGATTGCTCCCAGGGCATCTGGGAAAGGACCAACCATGTCTATGCCCCATTGCTGGAAAGGCCAAGCTGTGGAAACTGTGATCAAGTCATTCTTGGGTCGCAATGTCTTTGGCGCGTGGCGCTGGCAAGAATCGCACTTGCATAATTCTTTCACGGCATCTAAGTGCATGCCGAGCCAGTAGTACCATGCATTCATTATCTTGGCGACCACCATGCGTGGTCCTGCATGTATCCCACAAATGCCTTCATGTATTTCTCGAATGAGATAGTTGGCCTCTTGTGGGTCTACACAACACAATAATGGTCGTAAATAAGATCGGCGATACAAAATGCCTCCATCCATCTAATAGAACAAAGCTTTAGGTTGTATCTTCCTGGCTTAAGCTTTGTTATCAGGGAGGAGGTCTGCTCGTAAGTATTGAATAATAGGAGTCATCCATGAAGGTGACCCTAATTCAATCACTTTGACTTGGCGCAAGGATACTGGAGGATTTTTAAGTACCTCAATCCGAAAGTCTTTCGCCAAGTGCTGAAAATCTATTGAAGCCAATTTGCTCAGCACATCCGCTGGCATGTTGTAACTTCGGTTGATTTGGACAACCTTAAATGTCACACCCCCAAAATACCACATGCAGAATTACCGCGGGGCGTGTGACGTACCAGGATCCAAGCCACCAATCACATTGAACTTCGCATAATATAATTAAATAAAATTTTCATTTATTGACATTAAGTGTTACAATGTTACACTCAATTCACAGTATACAGAGGAAGCATAATTCATTCGTTAAGTGTTTATAAACCATTAGTCTTGTGTTGCGATTCCATGTATCTCGACCCATGACCACTCAAGCCTCCCATACAGCAAGTTCCAACAATATGCACCTAAAGGCCTGTAGGGCATGTAACAAGGGATCAACAACAAAGTTGAGCGAGTTCACAGTTGGTGTTCATTTTAAAGTTGTTCCAAAACCATGAGTTCATTTGTAATATCAGTTAACCAATTCCTTGTTTTTCCCAAACCATGATCAGTGGGGCCTTCCCCATGTGAACCACTAGACCATTACCATATCGACAACTGACTGAGAAAGTTGTGCCCTACGTCAATGTCTATCATCATTGACTAAGTGCCCAGATCCATTAGTACATGCCCGTCCTCTCGGCACGGTGTGAGGCTTGTCAACCCTAATAGCGCTATTAACTAATGACCCGCTCGCCATTGGCCCGGCGATTAAGTCGATATAAAAATGAGGGACTTCATGATAGAGTTTTGTCTAGTAAGTTATATGTTGTCGTCCTTCCCAACCGAGGTCGGAGGTACGTACTCTACCCAAACGAGAATACGCAGGTTAAATGTAGTCGTCCTTTCCAACCAAGGACGAAGGTACATATTCTGTTTGAGGTGAATATGTAGGTTTCGTTTTAGCTTCTTAACCCATTCCCAAACCACCGGGAATCCCATGCCTTGTTGAAAGTGTGAACTCACCTTGGTTTGCTCGGATTGTTAATCTACTTTACCAATTCCCAGTTGGTCAACCAATCCTATTAGGGTTACCAGTGACAGACAGTTTCATAGTTACACAAGTTACTACCCTTGAGTACCCATTGCACACATATAACAACTAATACAGCATGTACTGCCACACAAGTCGTAGTAAGTATTTAGCCGTAAACATGTTCACATTGCACCACGCATGTTATCACACTTCATACATGTTACATTCATAAAATATTCACATCTTTCATGCAAGTCACAGTAGTTAACCACGTTACACAAGTAGCACTGAATAACAACATACAAGTTATTTGATTATGCACTTAGCATACACCATGATTTCATGTTCCAAGTGTCTTGAATCCCCCATATTGCTTATTCACCGAGTTCTACTTTAAAAACAAATTAACCACACCAAACGTATATCATGTAACCCAAACACCTGTGCTAGGCCAAAGCCCCAACTTTGCCTATTCCTCAGACAGAGCCACCCATACAATAACCGGCCCAATCGTGTGTAAAGCCCAACATCAGTGGGCTTGTTCACCCGTGTTTACGTTGAACGGCCAGGAGTAGGACAAGTAATTCATTTATATGGAATGTGGTTTCAAGAGTTCACTTTTATGATATAATATGTGTAGTGTTTCAAGGGCACTTAACCAAACCCACTGTAGCCGTCCATAATTTACACCATTTATCAATCCCAACCTTGAGGTTCACGAGTCTAATTATCATCCATAAATCATTTTCATCACATACAAACCGATCAACATAATCAGGCAACACAAACACATGAGCCCATATAATAGCATATAATAGTTGTGAAGCCCAATGAATTTATCAATTATTCCAAATAATCGGCCCATTAGCAGTTTACACTTTATTTGCCCCAAATCCATTACTACCAATCCCACATGCATGATAGTTTGCAATATTTAACACATACACAGCCCTTGTTTTTGGTTCAGTTACAATTACCATCAGCATCATTACATATATTATTAGTCCCACATATATTCTCAAACAAATATTATTCAATCGAACCTATTTCCCACAACAGTTCCTTGTTTGTCAACATATAAAACCCTCTAATCATATATGGTTATCATACCCAAAACCCTTTGTTCTAAAAGAGGATTATTATTACTAAACAAGATATGCAATTAATCAACACAAATAATCAGCATACATAATCAACACATATATATATATACACATAAGTAGAACCGAGATATCTTGACTAACCCGTTGATAGATAAGACCACGTACAAGAGAGGAGCTCCAAGGAAAGAAAAGGGATTTCGAGGGGGGGTGGACCTGCTGTCGTGCGTGATCTTGAGAGAGATAGGGTTTTGTTTTGCTAACTATTCAAGTTATACGTAATCTATCTCACTGCTTTATAATTAAACAGGATACATTATGGGCCAGATGTGAACATGTGTGAACATGGGCCGAAGCCAACACAAACCAAGCAAAGGGGGTGTGTGTGCATGTAGGCTAATCCCAAATAATCAGAACATGGTGGGCCGAACCCACTTGAATTTTGTTTTTGCTTTATTCTCAATTGGGCTCCTAAGTTACTGGGCCAGGTACTGACAACTCAAAAGAGTGGGCCGAATTGATTAGAGATTGAAATGCTAATAGAATGAAGTGTGTGTGTGTGTGTGAGCGGCCTAACATAGACTAGATTACACACACAAGCATACATGAGTACGTTTACATAAAAGAAGTTTAACACAGTCATGCATATGAACGAAGAACGGTGAGAATCATAAATACGAGCTCACACGATACTAACCTTGAAAGTTCGGGTTGTCACATCATCCCCAACTTTAAAGAAGTTTCGTCCCGAAATATAACAAGTAAGCACAGAGAAGTGAAGTGATAAATCAAGATTGTTGCAGACTTTCCTCAGGTGCCACATCATCCCCAACTTGAAGAGGAATTTCGTCCCGAAATTCACCAGTTTCACCAGAGTTAGATTGGTTATTAGGAAAAAGTTGAGGATACTTGAGTTTCATCTGATACTCACGCTCCCACGTGAACTCCGGTCCACGTCTTGAGTTCCAACAAACTCTCACGATCGGGATTCGACTATGCTTACGCACCTTGACCTCTCGGTCCATGATCTTGATAGGTTCTTCGACAAACTGTAACTTGTTGTCAATCTTGAGCTCTTGAAACGGCATGAGCAGTGTCTCATCAGACAAACACTTCTTCAATTGCGAAACATGAAAAACATCATGAACATTACCCAACTCAGCAGGTAACTCGAGCTTGTAAGCCACTTTACCGATCCGCTCCAGGATTTTAAATGGCCCAACATAACGTGGATTAAGCTTGCCACGCTTCCCAAGCGTACCACACCCTCTCAGGGAGAGACTTTCAACATGATACGATCGCCTACAGCGAACTCCCAGTGTTTCCTAAGTTTATCAACTTTTCTGACTGCCACGCATTGCCGCCAAACGATTTCTGATCCAAGAAATCTTCCCAAGAGTTTCGAGTACAAGTCCTGGATCTGTGATTAGGTTGTCACCCATCTCTGTCCACAAGGAGGTTGGCATTATCATCCATGCAGTGCCTCAGACAGGGTTGTATGCATACCAAAACGGTAATTGCTGCAGTAGAACTCACCCAAAAATACGTGTCCTTCCCAAATGTTTATTATAGTCAATCACGCACAAGCTCGCAGCACGTCTTCGTGTGTCAGGATGGTTCGTTACTCTGCCCGGTTGTCCTACAGTGATAAGCAATACTCATGTCTAGACGTAGGTTGAGGGTGTTGTGTATTGCCTGTCATAAATCAGGTATAGATCAAGATCAGAGATAACAGGAGTTGGCACCTCATACCTGAAGGCTGCCTCTTTCAGAGGAATATTCACAAGCTGTGACGACTCGTCAGTTTCCTTGATTGCAATAAAGTGTGCTGGTTACACGAGACAATCAACGATCACCCAGGTGATATTGTTTTCATTTCGAGTTGTGAGTTGACTAGCGACAAAATCCATGGCAGTCTGTTCCCATTTCCAAATGGGTGTTTCCGGTTGTTGGCACAGAATAGAAGGTTTCCGATATTCCACCTTGACTCTCGCACAAGTCTAACATCGTTCACATACATTGTTATGTGGGCCTTCTTGCCCGGTCGCCAATGCGAGATTTATAGATCCTAATATCTCTCATCAAACCCAGATGGCTAGAATATCAAGGACGGTGTGCTTGCTCACACAACTTCCCTATAGTTGCCGTATAATGAGATCCATACTTGTTCCCGGAGGTAGCAAATATCATCCGACCTGCTAAAGGTTGCTTCTCCATGCCCCGCATGGGTTCAACTTGAAAATCCTCTTCCTTTAGTTCTCCAGGTTGAACAGAGCGAGTCTGATCAGGTAAGTTAGAGTCGATAGTGAGCTACAAAGCCCGCGCATATTCAAGTTTCACAGTCATAATCATCCAAAAGTTCCATCTGTATCTATAACAGCCCAGCGATGCCATTAACTGATTTAGCTCTTTCGAAACTAGGGTACACGGCCCTTGTGATCGGTCTACGTAACGCGTTCGGTACCGTCCAAGTAATGCCTCCAAGTAAATCCAAAGACCATGGTTTCCTCCGTCGGTTGTGTGTCGTGCAGTTCCTCTTTGTAACTCCATTACGTAAGTCATCACTCTCTCGTGTTGCGTCGACGTGTAACTAGTACTCTGATTCGAACCAAAATGATACACCACTGAATCACCCGTGCCCTCGGGTAAAGACGATGCTCAGTGCATTGCAGAGTTGGGATTCGAAAGCTGAAAAGACGTCCTCCTGTTCTGTCTTTCACGAACGCAACACCCGGCTGTGCTAAAGAGATTTAAGCTGCGTGATCTTCGAAAATCCTGTGATTAATCTGCGATAGTATCAAGCGAGACCAAGAAATTGCTGTATCCTCGAAGGACTCTTTGGTGTCGATCACTTTCCAATCAAAACGGGTCTTAGCGAGATCCACGTGCATTCCCACTTCGTTGATTATATGACCCAAAAAAGTACCTCTCGAATCCAGAAGTTACATTTATCAAGACTTCGCGCGGTGTGGCCCCTCCCTTAGGAGCTCTCAAATAAGATACAAAGCTGTCCATGATGTTCTTTTCTCCTGGAAAGGATTCAGAACGTCACTCAATAGCATGGTCGGTTCACATGATCCATAAAGCTGCTGGTGTGATAATTACCCTAAAGGTCATGGAATACAAAGTCGTATGGCCAAATTGAGTCTGATAAGCCGCTTTAAGAACATTCTCCCCTTGGGCTTCCATCTGATAATAGTTCGCTTGTAAATCAATCCTCGAATGAAAGCTCGTCCCTTGCAACTAGTTGACAGGTTGTCAGTGCATGGTCGAGGCAAACGGTTCTCAACTGTCACCTTGATGAGTTCTCGATAATTAGTACACACACAAAAAGGCTTATCTTCACGGATATAACTGGGGCTTCCCTAAGCGAAAACTAGGTCCGGCAAAACTCATGTCCAACAGTTCTCGTAGTAGCTTATACAGTTCTTGCAACCCTCCTGGTGCAAGACGGTAAGAGTACGAGTATTCGGAGCTGCCTTTGGCGTGAGATCAACTGAGATTCCAACTAACAGTGGTGGTAGTAAACCTGAAAGTTCCTCGAATAGCACACTGAGATGAGTCACAAACAATTGGTGGATCCTCGATCCTATTTTCCTTAGCCTTATCATCAGAAGCAGTTGCTAACATAGCGGGGTCATTCCTCCGTAAACACTTCTGGGCCCTCATAGCTGGAATGACGCTAACCCTTGCACCCCTCTGACGCTTTAGAACAGAAAACGGTCCTCCGCTAGGGAGAAGGATACGCAAAACTACCTTCTTATAGGGTATATCTGCGCGATATCTGAATAACCAATCCACCCTAACTACTGCATCAAAACTGTCGAGGGTAGTAGAAGGAAGGTCGGCGTCGAACACTTATCCCACAAGGTCGAGTTTGCATCCCAAAAATCATATGAGGTTTCAGTTGACTTACCATCAGCCGATTCCACAGCAGGTTCGGTTTCAAGGAGCATCAGGGTTAAGCAAAACAGTGACGAAGCAATTAGTTACTAAGAACATGCGGGTCACCATGTTGTTATAATCCTGGCGTTGCCCACGCCAATCCTAAATGCCCTTTACGAGTACCACATCCAGTGTTGTTGCTACTGCTACTAGAATTCCCAAAACTGTCATTGCTCCCTGGGTTGCTGGCGTCTTGCCTTAACATCGGCCATTCCCTGTTGAAGCCACCATCATTTCCATACCGAAAGTCAGGATTTGCGAGTACCTTGCTGTCATCATGACTGTTGCTTCTAATGTCGTTGCTCGAAATGGAGTCCTGCGATCTTTCACCAACAATATCCATCTTTTCACATTCCGTGCCACGTTCTAAGGTGCTACTCATTGTGCTGGCAGTTACACATTCCACATCATGGTCAATTGTCATCGTTTATGTTCCGATTGATTCGTAAAAGTCGGCTCCCATAAGTCGTTGACTAGGGTTAAGGATTCGTTTGGAGTCAAATCGCTGATGTTCGTTGCCGGTAACTAGGGTCGTTCAAATGCTGAAGTCGGTAAAGTACTACATTTACCCTCTTGTCCATCGTTCTTACAAGTTGACTGAGTTATACACAGTATGTTGCGAGAGTGTTGCAGAAGTGATCGCACTTCGGGATTTAAGACGCCAATACGTTAAGTTCCAGCAAACGAAGAAAGGTGAGAAAGGTATAGACTAATCACTGTCGTTGCAACATCCAACTCAGGGATGTTCGTACAAGCACCTAACGTTCTACACAGTTCGCTAGGAGTTCAGATGGGTGTTTAGATAATACTCGATAGCATCGAGATTCGAAAGGATTCAAAGAGGAGTGAAAATATCACGTTCAAGTAGGAGACAATCACTGCCACGACTCCTATAGACTGTTGTATTTCTCATCGATCAAATAACAGAACGAAGCCCATTTTTCACTTGTTAAGCCTCACTGGGACTCGCATGCACCCCACATTATTATTATGTGTGCACCCACAATAATATTGTGATTTTCATGCTCATCTCAGCTCCTCCTAACTCATGTCAAATGGTTCCTCAAATTCGAGTAACAAACAAAGAGCATCACGTAAGTCATGAATGTTTAGGGAAATACCACCCTATCAGTCATATAGCACATGCAAGTAATACATGAATTCATACTGTTGTGCTAAACGTGCAATTGCATGCAATATCGTATGTAAGTGTTCACTAGTTATGCAGTACAATGAGTATACGAGAGACGAATCTTGCGATCTGGAGCTGAGTGTCATGGTCGTATTCACGTTTTCAGAACTGTTCGGTTATAGTCTGGTTTTTCAAAAAAACGTTTTTTTCCCCTTTTTAAAACCAAGTTTACTATAACCAATGGCTCTGATACCAATCTGTCACACCCCCAAAATACCACATGCGGAATTACCACGGGGCGTGTGACGTACCAGGATCCAAGCCACCAATCACATTGAACTTCGCATAATATAATTAAATAAAACTTTCATTTATTGACATTAAGTGTTACAACGTTACAATCAATTCACAGTATACAGCAGAAGCATAATTCATTCATTAAGTGTTTATAAACCATTAGTCTTGTGTTGCGATTCCATGTATCTCGACCCATGACCACTCCAGCCTCCCAGACAGCAAGTTCCAACAATATGCACCTAAAGGCCTGCATGGCATGTAACAACGGATCAACAACAAAGTTGAGCGAGTTCACAATTGGTGTTCATTTTAAAGTTGTTCCAAAACCATGAGTTCATTTGTAATATGAGTTAACCAATTCCTTGTTTTTCCCAAACCATGATCAGTGGGGGCTTCCCCATGTGAACCACTAGACCGTTACCATATCGACAACTGACTGAGAAAGTTGTGCCCTACGTCAATGTCTATCGTCATTGACTAAGTGCCCAGATCCATTAGTACACGCCCGTCCTCTCGGCACGGTGTGAGGCTTGTCAACCCTAATAGCGCTATTAACTAATGACCCGCTCGCCATTGGCCCGGAGATTAAGTCGATATAAAAATGAGGGACTTCATGATATAGTTTTGTCTAGTAAGTTATATGTTGCCGTCCTTCCCAACCGAGGATGGAGGTACGTACTCTACCCAACCGAGAATACGCAGGTTAAATGTAGTCGTCCTTCCCAACCGAGGACGGAGGTACATATTTTGTTTGAGGTGAATATGTAGGTTTCGTTTTAGCTTCTTAACCCATTCCCAAACCACCAGGAATCCCATGCCTTGTAGAAAGTGTGAACTCACCTTGGTTTGCTCGGATTGTTAATCTACTTTACCAGTGACAGTCAGTTTCATAGTTACACAAGTTACTACCCTTGAGTACACATTGCATAAGTAACAACTAACACAGCATGTACTGCCACACAAGTCGTAGTAAGTATTTAGCCATAAACATATTCACATTGCACCACGCATGTTATCACACTTCATACATGTTACATTCATAAAATATTCACATCTTTCATGTAAGTCACAGTAGTTAACCACGTTACACAAGTAGCACCGAATAACAACATACAAGTTATTTGATTATGCACTTAGCATACACCATGATTTCATGTTCCAAGTGTCTCGAATCCCCCATATTGGTTATTCACCGAGTTCTACTTTAATAACAAATTAACCACACCAAATGTATATCATGTAACCCAAACACTTGTGCTAGGCCAAAGCCCCATCTTTGCCTATTCCTCAGGCCGAGCCACCCATACAATAACCGGCCCAATCATGTGTAAAGCCCAACATCAGTGGGCTTGATCACCCGTGTTTACGTTGCACGACCAGGAGTAGGACATGTAATTCATTTATATGGAATGTGGTTTCAAGAGTTCACTTTTATGATATAATATGTGTAGTGTTTCAAGGGCACTTAACCAAACCCACTGTAGCTGTCCATAATTTACACCATTTATCAATCCCAACCTTGAGGTTCATGAGTCTAATTATCATCCATAAATCACTTTCATCACATACAAACCGATCAACATAATCAGGCAACACAAACACATGAGCCCATATAATAGCATATAATAGTTGTGAAGCCCAATGAATTTATCAATTATTCCAAATAATCGGCCCATTAGCAGTTTACACTTTATTAGCCCCAAATCCATTACTACCAATCCCACATGCATGATAGTTTGCAATATTTAACACATACACAGCCCTTGTTTTTGGTTCGGTTACAATTACCATCAGCATCAATACATATATTATTAGTCCCACATATATTCTCAAACAACTATTATTCAATCGAACCTATTTCCCACAACAGTTCCTTGTTTGTCAAGATATAAAATCCTCTAATCATATATGGTTATCATACCCGAAACCCTTTGTTCTAAAAGAGGATTATTATTACTAAACAAGATATGCAATTAATCAACACAAATAATCAGCATACATAATCAACACATATATGTATACACATAAGTAGAACCGAGATATCTTGACTAACCCGTTGATAGATAAGACCACGTGCAAGAGAGGAGCTCCAAGGAAAGAAAAGGGATTTCGAGGGGGGGTAGACCTGCTGCCGTGCATGATCTTGAGAGAGATAGGGTTTTGTTTTTGTTAACTATTCAAGTTATACGTAATCTATCTCACCACTTTATAATTAAACAGGATGCATTATGGGCCAGATGTGAACATTTGTGAACATGGGCCGAAGCCAACACAAACCGGCAAAGGGGGTGTGTGTGCATGTAGGCTAATCCCAAACAATCAGAACATAGTGGGCCGAACCCACTTGAATTTGGTTTTTTCTTTATTCTCAATTGGGCTCCTAAGTTACTGGGCCAGGTACTGACAACTCAAAAGAGTGGGCTGAATTGATTAGAGATTGAAATGCTAATAGAATGAAGTGTGTGTGTGTGTGTGAGCGGCCCAACATAGACTAGATTACACACACAAGCATACACGAGTACGTTTACATAAAACAAGTTTAACACAGTCATGCATATGAACGAAGAACGGTGAGAATCATAAATACGAGATCACACGATACTAACCTTGAAAGTTCGGGTTGTCACATTAAAAGATTGAAACTTTTGAATCAATTCTTTGGCATGCTCAAGCTACAGTGCCATGATATCGCCTTCGTGTTATACAAGCCATTGATCTGCCCCGCCACCAGTAGGGAGTCAACATGTGCTTGAAGACTTTCCGCCCCCATCTTTGTTGCTTGGCACGAACCAGCTAAGAACGCCTCATATTCAACTTCATTGTTTGTGTTTTGGAAGGCCAGCCGGATCGCATATCTGAACTCATGTTTTTTTAGGCTGACCAATATCAATCTTGCGCCTGCACCATCCTCATTTAATGCTCCATCGTTGTACGATAACCACAATTCATCTGATGCTTTTGACACTGGGTTCTTAACTGCTTCACATTCATGGACCTTGTCCATAGGTGCCTTCGTGACAAAGTCTGCCAAGATTTGACCTTTGATCCCTGATTGCGGTTTATAAACAATGTTGTGGCCTCCTAATTCAATCGCCCATTTCGCAAGTCACCTAGAGATTTCTGGTTTCCTTAGAATGGTGCCAATGTGATAATTGGTCAGAACATTGATTACGTGACCAGTGAAATATCTGCGTAATCTCCTTGAAGCATCGACTAAAGAAAAGACTAGCTTCTCCATGGTGGAGTACCTGTCTCTGGATTGGTAAGCATTCGGTTGACATAATAAATTGGAGTTTGAACCCATTCCCTATCTACCACTAACACTGCACCTACTGCCTTATTGGATGCCGACAATTATAGGACCAATGGCTCTTCTTCACGCGGGGCGGTTAGGGTTGGTAGTTAGATCAGGCACTCCTTCATTTCCTTGAAAGCGTTTTCAGCCTCTGTTGTCCGTCAAAACTCATTTTTAACGTAATTGTGCCGCGTGCTGATGAGGGGGAAAGACTCTGCAGCATGATTTGACAAAAACGGTTCAGCACGGCCAGCCGGCCGGCCAACCGTTGCATTTCTTTGATGCTGCTTAGGGAGGGCATGCGCTCAATGGCTTGGACCTTCTCGGGATTGACCTTTAAACCTCCTTTTATCACGATGAAACCTAAAAACTTCCCCTCTTCCATTCCGAATGAACATTTGCTTGGGTTGAGCTTCATGTTTACGTTGCATAGCGACTTGAAAGTTTTCTCGATGTCCTGCAACATGATGTCCTCCTCTGGGCTCATGATAACCAGATCGTTGATGTAAACCACAACGTGTTTCCCGATGTCATCACCAAAATTTTGATCCATTAGAAGTTGGTATGTTGCACCAGCATTACACAAATAGAACGACATCTTGGTGTAGCAAAAAATACCCGTCTCAGTGCAAAACGTCGTCTTGTCCTCATCCTTCAAGGCCATTGTTCTTATACCTATTCAATAGCTCTGATACTTGCTCATTCATTGCTCTGGTACCTGCTCGTTCATTGCTCTTGTTTTCTCTAACCCTAAGATGCGCTTTCTTTGAACGACTCGCTCTACAGATGGAAAGGTATTCAGACAGTGCTCAGTGATGTCCCGTGGGGCACCAGTCATATTGGCTGGTGACCATGCAAAGATGTCCATGTTTTTGAAAAGCAACTGCTTTAAGAAAGCGCGGATGTTTTCTGAGATGGCGGGACCGAGTGTCAACGTTTGTTCTGGATAATTTCAATTCAGGACCCATTTCTTAGGCTCGGTGCGCGGAGTGCTTTTACCAACCTTTGTTGGGCATACCTCGTCTGCTGCCATCACTTATTTTCTTGAATAGATGATTGCCACTCTGGTTTCTGTTGGAAAACTGATCGTATAGTGCGGAGTAGAAGTCACCATGCTTAGATGGCCTTGTGTTTCTCTGTCAATCAAGCCGTCAAGCCTGGAGTTGGCTGGAATAACCATAAAGTTTACCTCGGTTGTTCTTGAGTGCTTACCATCTGTTAGCATGACTGGGAAAGAAATTTGACCAAGAGGGAAGACCGCTACATTGCAGAATCCTGTTAAATAATAATCGACTGGTTCCAGGAGCGCCTTATCCTCCGGGTCAAATTGGTTGAATCATTGTTAATAGATTATATCGGTTGTGCTTCCTGGGTCTATAAAGATGTAATTTGTTTCATAATGACCCAGGATTCTGGTAATTACGACGAGGCGTGTGGCGCGTGGCCCCCCGTGAACTACTGGAGAAATGACTTGTTGCTTGCGCCATGATTTATCCCTCGGATGTTTTCCTTGGCTCTTTGCGTTTCTTCTTGGTCCGCCTCTGACCATGTGTGTTTCCAGCCTACGAATCTTTTTGTTAGACCCTTCGTCTGTCCTCTGGATTTGCCTGGTTTCTTTGCGTTCGTTTTTCACCAGATGCCCCAGCTTTCCACTCTTTATGGCCTTCTCGATCTCCAAGCGCAAGCTGATACAGTCATCTGTCATATGCCCAGTGTCTTTGTGGAAATCACAATATAAGTTAGGGTCCTGGCCCTTCTTAGTTTTCATAAACTACGGAGCCTTGAATTCATGATTCTCCATGGTAAGAACCTCTAAGGGTGTCTTAGTCAGTGGAGTCTAATGCTTCTCGCGATTCTTATTCTTTATCGCCTTTTTATAACCAATCTTGTCGATTGTTGCGTGAGCATATTCGGTGTAGCGAGGCCATTCATCGTAACTGCTATGCTGGTTTGCCTTCCAGCCAGAGTTTTTGTTTTTCTTGTTGCGTCTGCTGTGTTCTTGCGCGTGGCTATTCGAATGATGCTTGTTGGGATAATGACTTGCTTCCTCTCCTATCAACATCTTCTCCGTCTGCGCGGCAATTTTAGCGGCTGCCATCAACTTGTCCCATTCTTCGGGCATCCCATCTTTTCCTGTGATAATCCGGATCAGACTATCAAAGCATACCGCATGAGTAAAATGAGTTAGAAATTTCTTTTCCAAGTCTGGCCACGACTTTATCTTGCCTGCAGGGAGGTTATCAAACCAGGCGCGAGCTGCCCCTATCAAGGTTTGAACGAAAAGGTGGCACCACATAGACATGGTCCAACCTCCTACTACACCAACACTTGTAAAGACTCTTATATGATCGTCCTGATCAGTCAAACTATTGAACTTACCGATAGTGGGTGGTAACTTCGCCTTCTCCAAAGGTGCCAGAGCAATCTCACGGATAACTTGGATTGCTCTGCTGCTGCAGTTAGCCTATAAACCAAGCTCTAACCGTACTCAGCCGACGGGTAGAGCAACACGCGTCTGTGGCTTATATGCCTGATGATTCTTGGGGAGACGGCTAAACACTGAAGAACTGTCACCTTCTTGGTATGACGGCTCTGACTCACTAGTGTGAGTGTCCCACTCCTCGTTGCGCGGCCCTAGCTGGCTACTTATCAGAGATTTCATGTGAGACTGAGTGTGTTGACCTTCATGATATCTCCCTATGTCCCTGCGCGTGTCGCGCGTGGTATGGACACTTTGTCGCCTTGGTGAAGGCGACCTCTGGTGCTAGTTTCTGTCTGTATGCTCAGAAGGGATATGAGACGGCGCGTGCTCATGATGAGGTGAGTTGTAATCCAGCTGTCTTGGCATCGGTGTTGCTGCTGGAATTTGTTGTGCTTGCACTGGGGGTTGCCCTTGTTGCGCACATATCTACGCGTATATAGCATTTAACGTAGCTTGACTTTTTATAAACCAAGAAGCTGGAGTCTCCCCTTCTGGCAATAATGATGCTAATGTCGCCGATGGCCCCGCGCCATGGCTTGTTGGGGTCATGTTGGGAGTAGGACGAGTCCCACTCGCGTGCATGCCACCAACCTCTGTGTATTCACCTTCGACGTACTCGTCAATAGGGTGGTTTTGGACGTGCGCGTTGTCCTCATATTGGACCCGTCTGAGAGCGTGGACCGAGATGTGAGAACGGAATGCCCTGGTCTGCCATGAGATCAAATAAAGCTCAGAAAGAAGATGAAAAGTGATTGTAAAAATCGATGGCCGCCAATGAAGAAACGGGTAATCGACTAGTTATTGTTATATCACATTACATTCTTTATTACTATTACTTTAAAGTGAAATAGCTTGTATCAATACGCTACCGGCATAAAGGACCTGCGTAGAAAAGAATCAAAGGTATAGAAAAAATTGATTAAAGTGCGAGAGTGTAATTAACTTTATTAAAGTTCAGGAGTCGTAGTATAAATTGGTAAAAAAAAACAAATAGTAATTTTACTAAAGGTAAGGGAGCGTATGATAAATTTATTAAAAGTTACAAAGTGTAAGTAAAAATATCCACTCACGGATAAAAAGTTATTGTAGCTTGGAGTTGTATTTTTGTATATAGAAAGATTATAACTATTCTTTCGTGACATACTTATTTATGATTATTTTAATAATATTCTCTTTACAAATTAAACCCGTCTTACATTGTCAGTGAGTCACTGGCTTCGTTGTGTCATAAACTCGATTGGCCCTCATTTCAACAAGCAAAGCACAATAAATGCAAACACTTCTAGTATACATCTTTAATTACCCGTGGAGACGCTTCGAAAGGATATGCAAGATTGACCAAGAACAACGACGAACCGTCACAATAAGGTTACAATACAAAAATATACACAAGATTTGGAAATTCACTCAACCAAGTTGTTTTGACCATTATTAAGAGGACATAAAATTGTTTCAAGTTACATTACAACAATACATCTCAACACATTGAACTTGACCAGAAGTTAAACATTAAAAAAAAAACTGACACAAAATTCACTCAACCATTATGCAGTTTCTAAACTAGTAAACTAAACACACTGAGACTACTACCTATGTACACAATTCTCTATTTTGACAATGGGGTTGCTGCAAATGGTCTTTTGAGTGAACGGAAGTTGCGAACTTTTCTCGTTTCGTAGATTCTCGCTTCAAATTCTTGAAGACATTTGTATCACCGAACCCATTTCTGATGGCGTAGTTATTTTTTTCGATTTTTTGTTTATATAATTCAAGCCTTCTGGAATGCGCGTGATGAGGCTCCATGCAGAAGCCGAACGAATCCTAAGAAACTGAGCTTACCGTCTGCATGTCTAATCCAGTCTTGAAGAACCACGTGAACTGGTATCGACGGGCTTAGCCCAAGTTCCTACATTTATAGAATAAAACAAAATTAATCTGTTAAAATTTGATATCCGAAAAAAATATATGTGCAAAAACAGTGGTGTTCAGAGTTTATAACAAGGCGTAGTGATTTTTTAATTATTCTTATATTTAGACAAAAAAATAGAACAAAGTGTATCGGACCAACCTATCCCGTTTCAACTAGGGGAATTCAAAAAGCTCGCAGCTCCCTCGAAGCTCGTTCGAAAAAAGCTCAACTCAAAAAAAGCCCGGTAAATCGGGCCGAACTAGAGCTAGTCCTGGCTCGTCTCGTGAGCTCGAAAGCCGGCTCGAATTATTTTAATTTTAGATGTTTAAAAATAAAAAAAATATGTGGGAGGGCATTGAAGTGTTAACATTTAATTTAAATATAAAACTATGAGAAAATAAACAAAAATTATACAGTCTCTAAAATATTAGAAAAATTACAATAATACATATAGGTATGAGTATTTTCTTTATGTTTATCAATATTTGTTAAAAAAGTAGAAAAGTTAACATGTTGGCTCGAACATTTTACGAGCCGAGCTTGAGCTCGACTTTTCAGCTCGATAAAATAAACAAGTCGAGCAGAGCTGGCTCGTTTAAGTTCGAGCTCAAGCTCGAACTCAACCTGGCTCGGCTCGGCTCGATTACAGCCCTAGTTTCAACCCATACCAAGAATTACCCGTTAACCCCTTTTGACTTGTTATCCAAACTATCCGACCCACCCATTTTTCCACCTCGAACACTCATGGGTGGAGGTAGAGAAACATACCGAGGCAAGTTCTTCGATCATGATAGGGCGATTTCCGTCTTTCTCAAAGAGCTCATAAGCACGACGTGCAAGTTGCTCCCAGTTTTCCAATGCTTCTAACTGATGAATGCTAATGGCTGCTGCTCCAAATTCCTCAAAATCCATTTTTTTGTATTGAAGAGAACTCACCTACAAAAAAAATACCAAAATATTCGTACTTCATATTGAGTTTCTTCACAATTTCTTATTTATCTTGACCACTAAAAGGGTATTTTAGGAAATAACCATATGGACAAAATCTAGCACGCGCGAATCCTTTACAGCCTCGGTGCAATTCTTCAATAAAGCCTGAAAATTGTAAAGAATTAAATTACCACTTGTGACACAAACTTAAATAAATAAATAAAGGCGTACCGATTTGAAGTTTTGCATGAATATAAATCCGCTTTTATTCGGCCCTAATGACACAAATTGGTCACGAATATAACCGAGATCTGTAACTGTCAAAGTCTTTGCAACAGCCTGCCAAGTAGGATACAAGTTTAACAATAATTTGACTTGCAATTTAAATTTGAGTTGACCGGAAAGTCAAAGGAGGTTTTATATATTTGGAGGGAAATATGAAAGTCGAAACATATAAAAAATGTATGTACCCCTAAAGCAGCTTTTCGTAGAGGAGATGAACATATATATGATTTTACAGTCTTGTAGATTATCATATCCAACGGTATTCTCACATCATGATAATTGGCCAACCATGGATGACCTAACAAAGAAAACACAAAAAATACATTAATATAATACTATGGAGTAAAGGTGGTCCCTGTCGCTAAACAAAATTTTGGATTTAGTCCCTAGGTTTTCAAAAGTACACAGATGGTCCCTATGGTTTGCACTTTGTTACGTATTTAGTCCCCAACTTTTGCCAAAAGTACACGGATGGTCCCTGTGGTATATTGGTATGCACTTTGTAACGCATTTAGTCACTAACGTTGAGTGACTAAATGCGTTACAAAGTGCATACCATAGGGACAATTCATGTACTTTTGGCAAACGTTGGGGACTAAACACGTTACAAAGTGCAAACCACAGGGACCATCCGTGTACTTTTGAAAAGCTGGGACTAAATCTAAAATTTTGGTTAACGACAGGGACCATTCGTGTACTTTACTCAATACTGTGCATACATGTTACTTTCCATTTTAAGAAAGTTCTTATTTCCCAATTACCACCATTCCGAATGAACTGATCTTTTTTGATTCTACATGTACTAAAGAGTATTATAGTCATTTGACATGTAAATTAGTATGGTTCCTAAGATTCTTTTATTCTATATCAAAGGGTATTTCGGACATTTTGCAAGTAGGTTGATAGCATCATTTGGTTTCACAAGAAACCTTTATTCTATAAAAAAAAAAAAAAACTTGACAAGTAGGTTGATAGCATTTGTTTGTTTCACAACCTTCCCTTATTCAATTTGGTTCTAAAGTGGATTATAGATATATGCATGCATATTTATAGATATTTGAGACGCCGGAATTTACCAGATTTCGTTATCTATAATATTTTACCATTTTATATACGTAACCTTATAACGTAGGTAAAATGATGACGTGTCACTATGTTTGATGTCATGGTGATACATCATGTCATCAGTTTACGTGTTGTAGAAGGTTACTTAGTAAAATCTACAGGATGCTACATACGATAAAAAAATGTTTTTTCTTACATTATATACTATATACAGAAACAAGTTCAAATGAATATTGGGGTGGTTCTAAAGTGAGCCATATCCCTTTGCTAAAATGAGCCAAGTTTCAATTGTTTTTTTACCGCTTAAAAAGTGTTTCGTTTTTTGGGTTTTAAGTTTTCCTTTTCTTTTTCGTTGCATATTTTTATAATGTTTATCTTTGTTTGTTTTAATGGTATTTTAAATGTTTTATTGTTGAGGTTGTATTTACGTTACGACTTTATTTTTTGGGTTTTTTTTTCGTTTGCTGCATCATGTGTCGATACTAGACATGGACAAATCGAGTTTTATTAAAAACTGTTTGTTTTTTATAGGATTAAAAAAATCGGTTTTAAATAAACTGGTTTGAAACCCCTAACATTCGAACTGGTCCGGAGGTTTCAAACCTGGTTTTCCCAAACCAGTTGTAAAAAATGTTTTTTTTTATTAACAAACAAACAATTAACAAAAAAATACTTTATTTAAAGAAACGGTTTTTTTTCATTTTTTAAATCGGTTTGTTTTATGCCGGAAAAAACGGTTTTTTACAAACCGGTTTCAAATCAGTTTTTTTTATAAACCGGTAAATGAAAAAAAAGGACCCGTTTTTTTGGGGGGGAGGTTTTTTCCAAACCAATTTTTTTCCAAAGAGGTGTAATGAACAAAAAGAAACATTTTCCTAAATTGCATGTCAAGTCAAACGTCGCAATTTTAATGGAACAAAACAAGTATATATTTGCTTTTAAACACGTTGAAACTTACTTAGAGCTTGTGAAGCGGTAAGTCTTTTTCGGTAATCTTTGTTTAACAACCTTTTGACAAAGTCGACCGCTTCGGTTGACAAAGAAGGCCACGGGGCTTCATCAAAACTCGGGTCCGCCTTCAAAACGGCCCGGAAGATTCCGGACTCTGTGCGGGCCCAAAAGGGCCTACTTCCACATAAAAGAATATAAGCAATGACACCAATACTCCACATGTCAGCTTCTGTTCCATATGATCTATGTAAAACCTCGGGAGCTACATAGTATGCACTTCCGACAATATCGTTCAACCTCTCATCTGCACATGTTTAACGATCGGTCAAACCTAACTATAGTCGGTCAAATGTAATAAAGGCAAGATCGGTCAAACATGGTCAAACAAACCTGGCTTTACATAGTCGGAGAGTCCAAAGTCAATGGCTTTAAGGAGTGAATGCTCGTCCTTAGATATAAACAAAAAATTCTGAAATGAAACAAAATAAAGAAATTATTAGCAAATATTTTTGAATTTATAAGTCGATATTCCTTGTAATGTAGTAGTTCCGAAATGCACCGTATGTCTAAAATAAGCAATGTTTGACTTTGACCCTTAGTTTCATAAAAGCTTTGACTGATGACTAAAAATAGAGACGATAAATGGGTCAGTTCGGTAACGGGTTTGGGTCAAACTAGTAGTTTTATATTGGTTGAAAGGATAAAAGGTCGGGCAGGGTTGGGTGGACTTGAACACTTTTTTGATCCAAAATTTTCAAACTTTCCATATTTAGGGTGTCATATATGATATTTCAAATTATGTTGTATCAATGATAATCTAATTATTTTAAATAAAATGATTTGGAGTGTTTTATGCATTTCAATATAATACACGTTGTGCAACTTATTACCCATATCACTTTTTTCTTTATTAGTTATAGTTAATATTTTAAATTTATCCGTTTGGCCCATCAGAGATTTTAAAAAAATCCAAGTCTATCCATTCATAAGTAAATGGTTCGAAACTGCCACCGTAATTAAAACCGTAAAAATAACCCATAAATGAATTACGAATAGTTATGGAACACGATAACCTAACGAACATGTTGTAATGATTGCTTATGGTCAAATTAGTAAATTAGGATTAATTTTTTTTTTTCAAAAAAGGAAAACATTATGGCCAATTAAAAAAGGTCAAAAAGGCCTAATTTCACACTCAAAAGTCATATAAAGACTCCTTTTTAACTTTGTTAGGACCTAAAAGTTAAAATAAGGAACTATAAAAGTCAAAAATACAAAAAAAGTGAAATAATCAATCATTTACCTCAGGCTTGAGATCACGGTGAACCACACCTTGTAGATGACAATACGCAGTGACTCTTAATATTTGGACCATAACGGCCTTCGCATCTTCTTCGGAGTATTTACCACCCCTACAAAAACAAGTATTTACACATTGACCGGAAACGTTGACTATCATTGAATGTAAACAAGATTAATATGCATGTACCTTGCAAGTATCCTGTCTAATAGTTCACCACCTTTGCATAACCTACAGAAAGGTAAAACATATCATACAATAGTAAGCACAATGTCTTCAAAACAAAACAAAAAGAGTAAAGTACACGGATGGTCCCTCTGGTTTACAAAAAATTTGGATTTAGTCTTTAGCTTTTCAGAAGTACACAGATGGTCTCTGTGGTTTGCACTTCGTAACACATTTGGTCCCCAATTTTTTTCCAAAAGTACACGGATGGTCCTTGTGGTTTGCATTTTGTAACGCATTTAGTCCCTAACTTGGACATGCTAAAGACTTTAGATTTGTTGGTTGGGGACTAAATGTGTTACAAAGCGCAAACCACAGGTCTGTGTACTTTTGAAAAGATAGGGACCAAATCCATAGTTTTGGTAAAACACATGGACCAATCGTGTACTTTACTCAAACAAAAAATTTGTAATCTAAAAGGTCTAATATATCCTCCAATAGTGATAAATTATGGAGAGTCTATACACTTACTCCATAACAATATAGACATTATCTTCATCCTCATAAGCATCGTAAAACTGAACTAGATTGTCGTGACCCGTTAAAGCCCTTAATATTTTTACTTCTCTCCTAGCATCTTCAATGGCAATTGCCGTTGTCATCTAAACAAAATAAAAAAAATTATTAGAAAAAGGAAAAAGAAAACAAAGATGACTTTAACAAAAGATTAAAACAAAGGGGTTTATTGTTTTAGTGGCTTTTATAAAGTTCAATGTAATACAAGTTTAAGTCTTTATATCAAACTACTAAGTCAACATGTAATCAGTTCGACCACAAAAGTCAACCTAAATAGATACAATCATGGCTGTAAAAATCCCGACTACCATCCGATTAGTTGCTAGTCGGAGGTTCACCGAGTAATTTTCCTCTAATCGGCCAATTAATCGCTAGACGGTCAACAGCGGCCCTAGGCAGTCCTAATCAGCCAAAAAGTGGAGGTTCTGGACAAATTCCGGCCATTTTCCAATCAAACCTTGTAAATTTCGGTAATTAATCTTGTCTACTTAAAAAAATGAGTTGATGAGGGGTTAAACCTTGTCTTGCTAAATAATGCACACAAAAATGTGTGCGTATATATAAATAAAACTGAAGCTTACATATAAAAAAATCCCAATCCGAATAATCCCAATAAATCCCTATGAATCCTGATTAATCGCCTCCCGATTCTTCCAACACTGCTAATAAGTTAACATGTAACCAGTTTGACCAAAAAAGGTCAACATAAATATATCTGATCATAATACCAACTATTATAGATATTAGAAGCTCTAAGGGGGTGTCTGGCATTAGGTTCTGAGAGTTATTATGTGATGTTGAATAACTAGACTCGGATAATCAGCGATTACACGAATAAACAATGGCAAATACAATCTACATAATACTCATAAACAAAAAAAGAAAAAAAAAATCAAACCTTTGATTTGGGGATGACTTTAACAGCAACATCTTGACCCTTCATACTCCCTTTCTTACCCTTTGCAACACAAGTATACCCAAAATGCCCCCGACCCACTTCTTCACCAAGATCATAATAACTCAACAACTGTTTCGAATACCCAAAATTCTTATCTAACCCAACCACAAACTCATTCCCTTCAGGAATCGAAGCCTCATTGGGCTTAACCGACCCGTGTCGTCTAGCAAGCAAAGCCCGTATATGTTTCGCAGGCGATGGCGGTGCGAAAGACCATTTGAATACCCGTAAAGGCGTCGAACTTACGCTAGAGTTTGCAGGTGAGTTCTTGAATGCAGAACTGTTGTGAAATGGGCTTGGGCTATAATATGGGAAATTTGATGTTTTTGATGTTTTGTTAGTGGAATTTAGTGTTGTTGGTTCGATTTCGTTGAGGGAATTCGTGTTTTCGAGTTGATTTTCGAGGGTTTGATTGGGTTTTCCATGACAAAGTCCCATGGATTCACAAATAAGAGATTAAAGTAAGAAACCTTTTTTATAGAGATTCCAGAAAATTAACAAAAAACAGGCTAAATCATTGAAAAAAATGAGAAATTTAACTACTTTTTATCAATTTGAACCATATTAGCCTCTAAATTCTTGAAATTTTATAAAAATAAATTCACAAACAAGGGATCAAAGCAAGAAACTTTTTTTTTTATAAAGATTCAAGAAAATTAAAAACACAGGCTAAATCATTGAACAAAATGACAAAATTTAACTACTTTTTAATCAATTTGAACCACATGAGCCTCTAAATTCTTGAAATTTATAAAACCCCCCCAAAAACAATAAAAAAAAACTTGCAATGATTTTATTAGCACAAACCCACTAAGAACAAGAGCAGAATTCTTGAAAATAATTATGTTTTCCTGCAAAAAGAGGGGAAAAAGATTGATTCTTGAAAAAAGTAAAGAACTTTAAGATCAAAGAAGCAATATAATTAATAATAATGTGTAAGACTTAGAAGAATTGAGAAGTGGGTATACCTGAAGATTGTGAAGAAATGGTTGAGTGAGAATAACAAGAGGTTGAGAAGCACTAGAGGTTTAAGTTTAAGAAGGTAAAGTGTGGGTGTTGAGAGGTGAGAGTGGAAAGAAAGGAACCCATAAAAGTGGAAAGAAGAAAAGATGCTTGGCAGAGAGAAACAAGAAAAAGAAATGGGTAATGAAAACCATCCATTATTCTTTATATGCTTTTTCAAGCTTTTTATTTTTATTTTTTTTTTCTTTTTCTTTAAGTTAAGAAAAAAGAATGCAAGAATTTGAATAAGAATTTGAATTGGGTGGTAAGAAACCGTTGAAATCGACTAAAGTGTTTATCCGAAGCAAATCAGTATGTTTGAGATTTAAACGGTTTAGTTTTGAGAGTTTAACGATCCGTTTAAAACTTGAAATTAGTCGTGTAAAAATAGTTTATCATCTGTTATTTGTTTTATTTTATTTTTTTTAATTGTGAGTTACGTCTACGTATTCTAACGTGTATATGTCAGGGGCGGATGTACTATATATTAAGGGGTGGCGTCCGCTACGGCTTGGCGTTCCGGCGGTAGTGTAAAATTAGTGTAAATTTTAGAAAAATTTGACCGTTTTTCGATTTCGTTACCGCTTATTTATAAAACGTTACCGCTTGGCGCGAATCCTAGATCCGCCACTGGTATATGTAGCCATTTTTTCCTTGTTTTAGAAATTTTAATACGAGCTAATGATTTTGATAAGAAAAACAACTTAAACTGTCAAACCAGTTGATTCACTTTGTCGTTTTCTAAAATCGTAACTAGCTATCTGACGCAAAACTTTTATTAAATTCCACTAAACCGGATTGTAAATGCCTCATATCATATTCAAAAATAAAATTCCAATTTTAAAACTTATCTTAGATAATTAATTGTAAGGGTTTTATATCACCGTCAAACTTCTTTAATCTTGACTATTAGAAATAAAAAGACATTTTTTACGGTAAAACACACCCCCTCTAGAATCTAGGTATATGAAATGGAATATTATGGATAAAAAAATATTTAACTGTTACGCCAATCACTCTTTTATCAATACTCTTAAGTGTACATATTTTTTTATAATAAATGTCATATTTTCTTTGACACGAACACAACTTTCCTTTTTTATCCGCGAACAATTAAATAATTAACATGGCATGACATCCCTCGTTGAAAAACTATGTGTTGTGGGTGCTACAAGGGTTTGAAAGTTTCTAATTAGTTACGACTTAAACGTGTAATTTTTTTGATAATTCACATAATAATCAATTTTATTAAGTCCTAAATTCAACATAACAAGAGAAATGGGTGTACTATAAAAAAATGATTAGCGGACCCTATTATTAATGAGGTGTATTTATTTTGAGTGTAATGGTGGTGAGTGGGGTTGGTTCTTTGGATGCTTCCAGGCTGTCCTTATTTGAGTGAAGGACTAAACATTTGCTATCCAACATTTTTAGACTTTGAGCTTTGACCATTTTCTACTTTTCACAAATTTATATCCACTTTTAACTATTATTTTATAATACATGTGTTGTTTTTTTTTTATTATTTTACTATCTATTTTATGTTCACATATTACTTTATTAAAAATAAAAATAATAATGTTTTAAATTATCCAAACTTGAACCACTTTTTGTTAGTCTTATTTACACAAACTTTGAATATCTTTAAACTATGTATTGTGGGGAAAAAGATTCAAATTAAAAAAATAAACAAAAAATATTGCTATGTAAGCGTCATGTCAGCGCCAATAAAAGCATTCACATTTTCTCATCTTCAAAGCCTATAATGGTTAACAAACACCTTGGTGCCCCCTCTCCCTTGCAGCCATCGCTCAACCACCAATCAGCTTCCCTCTTCCTTGCCCCATCCCTACAAGCCTAACCACGGCCTTGCCCCCACATCCTCGTTCGGGCCAGTGTATGCGGTGTATCCCATAACGGCTAGCCTACGTGGCCACCCTTTAACGCCCATAACACACAACCTTATACAAACATATCCCCACTATTGAGGAGGTTAAGAAAAAACCAGAAAAACGAAAGTAAAAACTGAAGAGTCAACACAAAAAAGACCCAACAGATTTTTGACACCAGGTGTGCAGTGTGCTTCCTCTCACGAGACTTAAAGTATGAGGATTTTGCGGTATGCCCCATTGAGAGCCAAGGCTTATAAATGTTCTCTAATCACATCAGTGATGAAACATCAAATAGAATCACATAAGTTTTTCATCATATGACACTTAACAAGGTGGGTTCCAATGTTTCTAGTGCACTTTCACACAACACGCATGCATCTGAAAGTGAGTCTATCTCATGATTTTATAGTTGATCACTTGACACTTGCACCAATCACTCAAATACCACTCTTTATAAACGTATGTATATATTTGTTGTCATTTATATGTTTGATCTGAAATAAACCTTATCAGCTGGTGTTTTTTTTTTTTTCTAATTAAACCATGTGATTCACAGTTAGCAATATTATACTATTACATTAATAGTTATTAATGAATAAAACATTAGTGATCATAAAACTTACTTAAAAAGGAAATTTCTACAAAATAAAAATCCAAGTATTTTATTGTCGAATTTCAAAAAAAGAGAGTAATGTTTTAGCAAGTTAGGACCATATGAGTCGGTACCTCACCTATTTTTACTGATTATAATCTTATATGCATGTCAAACAGTAATATTTTCTATAAGTACCACCTACATACTATATAAAATATTTTATGTGACAATCCTTTATCCTAATTTTAATCTATTAAAAATTTTAACTACATACTATATAATATTTTATGTGACAATCCTTTATCCTAATTTTAATATATTAAAATTTTTAATTTGTTTAAAACAAAGTTAGTTGTCAAAAACATGACTTGTTACTTATTACACTCATTAAATTTTGTTTTTTTTTTGTTCGCCCCAAGTTCTCAAGAACATGATGTGGATAACTTCTTTCGGTCACATACAAATGAGTACACTTTAGAAAAAAAGAAGAAATTTTTTTTTTTTTTTTTTAGTGTATGCAACCTTATAATCTTTTGTATAGTATTACATATAACGTTCCAAAAAGTTTAGCCAAACAAATTACACCAAGATAGCCGGTAAGCGGGCAACAAGCTGCGCCGCTACCCCCTTTTGAATAGTGAAACCTAACCTAGTAAAAACGAACCCCCGATCTCTAGGAGACGAAATGTTGCTGTGAACAACCCGTTGGACCCGTCCAAGAAATCTGATGGCTTCTGGGGCTAGCGAGCCAAAGGTATCAAAGGCAAAAGGGATTTATATTTAAAGGGCATTAAATTAACGAGTTATTTCTTTAAAAAAATTAACGTAGTTATTGTTTTACGCAACTGATAATTTATGTCAATAGACCTTTTGCTCAGTAGCATTGGTGAATTCCCTAGGTCGGTTAATACAGCTTTTTTTATTATACAGGTCAACCCGAACACGACATATTCAATAAATAGGTTAACTCAAACACAACATGTTTAAAAAGTGGGTTCACGTATCAACTCGTTTAAAGGTTTTTAAAAATGTTTGCATTTAAACTTTAGAGATGAAAAGTGTTATATACAACTTTAAAAAATATTCTTTTTTGAACACATTCATCAATTACTCATCTCCAACATATTTATTTTATAAGGTATACGGATTCTCCAATTGTTCCATTCGCTTCTCCTAATATCAAAGTTTATATAAACTCAAGTTTGAAATTGGGAATGAGAGATAAATAAATAAACAAATAAAAACAATTAATTAAACCACACAATCACAAAGATTTTGTTTTAGTCAAAGTAATTGATTATTGAAACTGTATGTTACAAATTCACTAGTTATCATTCATATTGTCAAACGAACATGAACCGAGCCGACACGAATTTAAATAGATTCGACATGACGTTACATGAATAAATATATGAGTTGTGTTAGGGTTGTAGAATCCAACCCGCTAATCCTAAAACCCGTAAACCTAACAAAATTGACACTCCTAGACCCTAGTTCAAACCCTATTATAGATATTTAAGTGAATTTTAGGTGATGTTCACATCAATAGAAAAATCACTTGCATAATTTGTTAGATATTAATATACATAATTATATTTAAGTGAATTTTAGGTGATGTTCACATCAATAGAAAAATCACTTGCATAATTTGTTAGATATTAATATACATAATTAGGTTACTGGAATTTTTTTTTAGTTTTACAAAATAAAAAACTATCTTCCTGCTATTATCGAAATATAAACAACAATTTATCTAAAGAGTAAATTACTTTTTGAGTCCCTGTATTTTAGTGATTTTAACCACTTAAGTTCAAAATCAAAAAGTTTAATGCTTCGAGTCTCTAACCGCTCATCTTATAATGTATCGAGTCCTTATGTTTTAGTGGTTTTAACCACTTGAGTCTAAAATCAAAGTATAAGGGTTAAAAAATTGGACTCAAAACGTTATAAAATGAGCGGTACTTAGGACGTTAAACTTTTTAGTTTTGCATTCAAGTGGTTAAAACCAGTAAAACACATAGAGTAAATAAAGTTATTTACTCTTATCTAAAATTACGAATTAATATACTTGTACAAGTTTCATCAAACGCCTACTTGCAATAATTGTGACAATTGATGGTGGCATTAAATTTTCTGTTGAGTCAAATTTGGAAGTAACTAATTTCTTAGACTAGCCGTTCAGAGAAAAAAAAAAAAAAAAAAAAAAACCTAATTTCTTAGACTTTCATTTAACAATAAATGAAAGCAGATGTTAATACAATTCAAATAAACATTTCTTCTTTTTTTTTTTGATGAAAGGGGAACTTCTTAATGGTGACCATTGTCACATCCGCAAATCGCGGACCCTCGCCAAGAACGTGGGCCCAGATAGCAAGGCCAGCGCTGGGTTAACCAGTCTTGGGTCGAAGGCTTTCCTCCGGAAACCGTACTGCCTCTACACGAGTTGCCTCGCTAGAGTAACAGCCGGATGAAAACCGGAGTGACGCTCATGATCAAACCCTCATCGGTAGGTTTTTCACCATCATTGCGCATGGGTGTCCTACCCCCTTTCGCCACAAGCGGAAGTCAAACCGGTGACCTCTAGGAGGACAAACTGGCCCCAACCACTAGGCTATGAAGGAAGGACAAATAAACATTTCTTCTACTAAACTAAAACAATAAATTTGATTAATTGCAATTTCAATAAGTATTTTGTTATGATGATGAAACAATTCTACTAGTAATTTGAATAGTTAAAAGCAGACAGCATAAATTCGTTTTAATTATGCTATTTCATTTTTTTCTTATGTTTTTAGAATAATATAAAAACTTTATTTTCAAGGTCATCCTTTTTCTAAGGCTGGAGGGTGTGGGGCGCCACCCTTCCTCGACCACCATAGCGCCCCCCTCCACTTTCACCCACACCGTCGGCGCCATAGCCGGGGCGCCATCAAGCTTCCGCCAACATGATGGCGAGAGATGGCGAGATATCAGCTGGGGCCCACTTGTTTGCACCAATCAAATTTGTTTTTTTTTTCTCTATAGCGCCCCTCACCACACCCTCCATGTTAATCCATGTTAAAGAGGGGCTCCATCGTACACGTGGATCCTATGTGGCACCTATAAAGCCCCATGGGGCTCCATCCACACCCCATAGCCTAACCAAAGTTACTGTTTAGGTTGTCACTACGAGTGATTATATAATTGTTTTATATATAAGATTAGTAGGTGTTTTGATCCTAGTTTTGACCTATCCGTGCATGCATCACATTTAATTAATTTTTAATAACAAATAAATCAAAGATGACGTTATTTGTCTAACTTATATATTGACCAAATTAGTAATAATAGTAATAGTAAGGCTGGAGGGTGTGGGGCGCCACCCTTCCGCCACGTCGACCACCATAGCGCCCCCCTCCAATTTCACCCACACCGCCGGCGCCAAAGCCGGGGCGCCATTGATGCTCCGCCACCGCTATGGCGAGCGGTAACGCACAGGGACCGAGGCACTTTTGATTTTTTGGACCGTTGAACGGTCAGCAATTAAAAAAAATAACTTTTTTATTTTATTTATAAAATCACGCTATAAATCATTCCTTCTACTTTCATTCCTTTCACTCTCTACCTCCATTTTTATACAACTCTCTTCATTTTTTTAAAAACTTCCAACAATGTTTCCTAACAACCTAAACAACCCATGGGATCCGACCAATCCGTATTGGCAAATGTATCGGAGGAGGACCGAGTCATTTTGGAGGCTCGTAAGGCACAAATTCGGGCCAAATATATGTAGTTTTTTTAACTATGTTGCCTTTTTTTTCTAGTATGTTATGTTTTTTTTATGACTTCGTTGTATTTTTTTTCTACTATGTTATGTTTTTTTTTCTAGTATGTAATGTTTTTTTTTTTTTTGACTTTGTAGTTTTTTTAAATGAAATTATGTTTTTATTTTTAATTTTGTAGTTATTAAAATTGCCATTTAATTTAAAAAAAATATTTAAATAAAAAATAATTAGGTAATCATGACACGGGGCTCCATCCACACCCTCCAAATTAAAGGGGGCATGATAAAGCCCCCATGCTGACATGGCGATGACGTGGCTCCTAGTTGGCACCTATAAAGCCCCATGGGGCTCCAACCACACCCCATAGCCTAATAGTAATAATAATAAGAGTAAATTAATCTTTAAGTCCATGTGTTTTAGTGGTTTTAGCCATTTGAGTCTAAACTTTAAAATAAAAAAGTTTAACATTCTGAGTCCCTAACCACTCATTTTATAATGTTCTGAGTCCCTGCGTTTTAGTAATTTAAACTACTTGAGTCCAAAATCAAAATCAAAAGTAAAAGTGTTAAAAATGGACTCAAAACGTTATAAAATAAGTGGTTAGTGACTCAGTGCGTTAAACTTTTTGATTGTGTACTCAAGTGATTAAAAGCAGTAAAATACAAAGACTCAAAAAGTAATTTTCTCTGGTAATAATAATATGTGGTTTAACGACCATAAGATATAATGCATGTATATATTTTCACCCCCTCAATTATTTGTCACAGTACCATTAATGGGTCCTTAATCTAATAATTTTGAACATATGCCTTCTCATGCTATATTTTGTTAGCACTTTGGTCATTGTATTTGTTTTACTTTAATATTTTATGTTGTACTTTTCTTTGAAACTAAGCTTTAAAATGTCTTTTTTTAATTTTTAATAGCTAAACAACAAAGATATATGATAAATTTAGAGGGGGCGTGGATCTGATATAATATTATTCATGTAACAATTTATGGAGTGATCCTGATGATCAGTTTCCTTCTAGTGAACAAGCGTTTGTTGAATGATTGTCTATTATATTTCAGATTTAAAAATAACAAAACTGATTAAATTAATTGATTTTGATAATGGAAATGACATAAAATGAGATATGAACAGCTTACAAGTACCTAAAAGTCATAGCTTAACTATATAGATGTGTAACCCATAATTTTTTTTTTTTTTTAAAATGGTTTAGTAAGGATAATAAAGAGCACATGAATTCCTTTAACTTCAACGGTACCACGTTTGTACACTTGTACTATGTAAATTAAAGCGAAAGTTGTAATTTAAGAAAAAGCGAAGGACTATGTAGGACTTATTCTTTTATTTTAATAGCCATACGTTATAGCCAAGTCATGCATACGAGGGACTTGGGTTCCAAAAGACATTAAATATAGTTGGGTTAATTACACTGTTAGTCCTGTGGTTTATGGAAAATAACAACCTCAAGTACTAATAGTTCAAAGTAATAATCTAAGGTTTTAACTTTTGATTTTGTAACATCCTAGGGCCTTAAGGCTAACAGCCGTTAAAAACTAACTGAAAACTTAGTACCCAACCTTGAACTTTAGAGAAACCACATGGACTAACCACAAAATTAACTCTTGTAATATATAAAACACAATTTTTCTTTTTCTTTTATTATTTAATTAAACTTCTTTAATTATGTAAGTAAACCATTTACTAAATAATTATACGTGATTGGCATCTTTATTTATAGAGAGTTTAGATCATGAATAAACGTTTATTTATTCATGCACTTGCTTTGCACAATGTAGCTTTTTTGCATATTCATTGAATCCGATGATGTCAACTTGCCACTTTCCCAATTGTGTCAGGGCTTATCTTTAAGATAAGTTGGTTCATCAGAAATTCTGATGACCAGCTTACCAGAATTCTGATGAAATTGATCATCAGAAATTCTGATGATCAGAGTTACCAGATTCTGATGATAAATACCAGATTTATCATCAGACTTATCAGAATGATCTTTTCTAGTCGTCTTATTTGTCTTGATCACTTCCTGATATTAGTTGAAGATGTAACTTTCTTTTCTTCTTGTTCTGTTATCTTGTAGGCACCTTTTTATTGATCTTTCTTGACTATATCTTCTGCATATGATTAGGTTGATCATCTTTTTCTTCAATACTTACATAAAAGTTTTCTAACACATGGTTTCGAGAAGTTTTTTTATAACTTATATTGACCATTTTGGATTTTATAAATTAGCGTGCTTTGGTTTGTCCTCATTTTTTTATATTTTTTAGTTAAATAATAAAAAAAACTTAGTTAAAAAAAGAAAAACATAAAATTTGTGTTTTAAATACTATCAGAGTTAGTTGCGGGCATAGTCCCTGTGGTTTCTCCAAAGTAACAAGGTTGGGTACTAAGTTCTTAATTGACAAAAATACCCTAAGTTTTCAGTTAATATTTAATAAACGTTAGCCTTAAGGCCCTAGGATGTTACAAAATCAAAAGTTAAAACCTTAGATTGTTACTTTAAACTATTAGTACCGAAGGTTGTTACTTTTCATAAACCATAGGGACTAACGGTGTAATTAACTCAATATAGTTTATTCACTATTGAATAATAGAGAATAGTTTTATTTTTTACTTCGTGTGTTGCGACGAAACAGAGCAAATGATAATGTAAAACAAACGTGATTTAAAAATAATGCATGTTGTTTAGAAAGGCAAACTATTAGAACGGTTTAGTTTATCATCGTACCTTTTTATCATACCATATAAATACTTTATTTTAAGTACAACTTCGTTTTTAACAAAACTTGTAACGAAATGTCATGAAAAAAATAAAGCACAACTACTTACTTAAATTTTTAGAAAAAAAGTTATAAACGTAAATTATTAAAAAAGTATCAAATTAATCGATAAATTACTATATGTTCTAAAAAAGAAAAAAAGAATTGTTAAAAATGGTAAAGGAGATATATGGTTTTAAAAAAGGAAAAAAATTAAAAATAAGTTATTAAAAGTAAATATAATAATAAACTATTATAATATATTAAATAAAAATAATAAAAATCTATATATTATTATAAAAATAAAGTTGGTATTCATTGTCCTTATTAACAATAAAAAAAATCAAACACAACTACGTACTTAAGTTTTTAGGAAAAAAAGTTAAAAACGTAAATTATTAAAAAAGTATCAAATTAATCGATAAATTAATATATGTTCTAAAAAAGAAAAAAAGAATTATTAAAAAATAGTAACGGAAATATATGGTTTTAAAAAAGGAAAAAATTAAAAATATGTTATTTAAAGTAGATATAATAATAAACTATTATAATATATTACATAAAAATAGTAAAAAGCTATATATTATTATAAAAATAAAGTTAGTATTAATCCTTCTTCTTCATCAACAATATATATATATATATATATATATATATATATATATATATATAATATATAATATAATATAATGGCTATATTGACCTGTTTACTCATAAACGAGTGGGTCTATTGGGGTTATGCTCTATCTTTAATGGGTTAAACAGACATTAAAGCTTTTTAATCATATTTACTAAAATAATCAAACCCGACACGTATAAAGTTCCAACTTTCAACCCACCAAAAAAAATTACCCGTTTTAACATGTTACCCTACCGGTCGATCCACCAATTTCGCCACCTTTATTGAATAATGCTAGAAAGACAAATATATCAACACACTAGAGGGGTGTCTACGTGATGTGACGGGAACACATAAACTGGTAATTACGCAACATGTTAATTTTTTTAAGTTAAAAAAAACTATAACAATACCATAATCTAAATAAAGAGAATGTTTATGGCTTGTTAGCTTATATTTTTGCCATGGTTAGGAATGCTAATACGTGAACATAGGCTAATATACGTTAAATTATACATGTTTTTATCCCACAATTTACTTCCATTTTAAGCGTTTTTTACCGAAGCGGCGACGTTTAGGTAACAAATCCGGCACTTTTATATTTTAGGTCTTAAACGAAGTACAAAAGACAAATCTGATGAAAACGGGGAATTTCTGATGCAAATCTGATAAAAATAGCAAAAATCTTATGACTGCCAGATATCACACGACGGTGCGATCCAACCACACTACCGTGCCAGATCTCCGACCTCGGAAGCACTGCCAGTGCGAGTGGTGGTGCCGCTGTCGACCTCGGAACGCACTACCGTGCGACCATTCGCATGACCATGCACCACCTGGACCATGATTTCTGATCACATTTCTGATGACCTCGCACCACCGTGCGACCAGTCGCATGACCGTGCCAATCTAGTGATCGAGACAACTTGTCCACTAGTCTACTTGTCTGATCCCGAATCGGAAAAATGACGTCACCCGGCAAGTACCAGTGCACGACCGTGCGATCCAACTGCACGGCCGTGCCAAACAGAAAATTGCCTATAAATAGCAGCATTCGCTACTGATCAAAATGTTGGGTTTTTCTCCATGTTTCTAGGCGATTTCTAGGTTCCGAAGCAGTCCTGATCAGACCCATTTGAAGCACCAAGATCGAGTGAAAGCATAACCAATCCAACCCATCAATTCCTTGCTTGTTTATGGTTCTATTCCTTGTTCTTATACATGTATTCTGATCATTATTCAAGTTTTGAGCTGATGTTAGTTTATGCAATAGTAGTAATGAACTTGTTTCTTGAATAATCCTTATGTTGTAATCTTGTTTGTATGAATCCTTAGTACTTTTTCATGTTTGAATCTTCATGATTATATAATGAATGTTTCATTGATCTTGAGTTCTTGATTATGTTTGAATGTCTTAGATAATGAATCTGTGGTTAGTGGGATGGTAACTATTTCTTGATTAATCACTGGTTTGTAAACTTGTTTACACCATGAGACTCGAGAGGGGTATTGGTTTTATCTAAGATATATCGGATTTTGATTGAGAATGATTTCTTGCACGTAAGGGTTCTAACGAATTATATGGTTTTGTTACACGTTCTTGACGCGGTTTATGATCTTTGTTTAGTAGTTTTGGTCTGAAATTGCTAACATGGTAGATTTGTGATCAAGACTTGTAAGATGAAATACTTTGTTATATAATCTACTTAAATGCTTATCCTCGTGGTTGTATTGTGACCATCGGTATTGCTTTCTTTGATAAGTGAGGTTAGAAAACTCCTAGCGGATGACTAATCTATCTTTAAAGGTTCACATGAATACATATCAATAGCTCACTAAAGAATGAGTTTAGGTGGTTAACGTGTGTTCATCGCGTTAACTTTCCGAAGAATCATCATGTTAGAAAACTCCTAGCGGATGACTAACTGTCTCAAAATTGGAAAATTGATTAAGTGCTTTTGTGACATATCTGATGTAGATAACATGCTTAGGTTGTTTGTGAAACAAGATAGTATTTATTTTTCATATTTGGAGTCTAATATGTTTTTTATAGATATAATTTAGATAACTTAGTTAAACAACCATTCACTTATCCTTTTATCTGGTAAATTAATGACAAAGATTTAGTACGTAATAACGCCCGTGTTCCATGGATCGATATCTGGCTCTTACCAATACTTTACTACATATATGACAGGATACACTTGTCCTTTGTTGTGTGTGTTTTAATGTTAAGGTATAAACGATTTTTATAAATATTAAAACCCACGTGAGTGCGAAGTTCACTGTAAATAAATATGTGCACTTCGGAACCCACCAAGTTTTTAGCGCCATTGCCGGGGTCCACGGCGAATTTTCGGAACAATCCGAGTCATTATTTTACCGGTGTACATACGGTGAATACTTGTACGTTCTTGTATTTATTTGTTTTCTTTTATTTACTAACTTGTGAATATTTAACCAGGCAAGCCCAGGGGGACTAACTTTTGACTAACTTTTCTTTTTCTGTTTCACTAACCAACTAACTAACTGACTAACCTTACTAACATACTAACCTTTTATTTTATTGTTCAACTAACATTTTTCATTTATTTATTTAATTCAGTTATGTGTTCGGGATCGAAACATTTTCTTTTATTTATTTATGTCATTTCATTTATTTTAATTCAGTCATTTCATTCCTGTTTATATTTATATTTACACCCGTGTTCGGAATCGAACCGATTATATATATTTATTTCATTTATGCATTTATTTCATTTATATTTGTTGATGTGTTCGGGTTCGAACCGTCTATTTATTTATTTATTCATTGATGTGTTCGGGATCGAACCATTTGTTTATTCATTTATTTACGTGTTCGGAATCGAACCGTTTGTCATTTTTATTTATTTATGCTCATTCATTCATTTATGTCTATTTATTTATTTAGTTAATTGCTTATTCATTCATTTATTTATGCTTATTTATTTATTTACTTACGTGTTCGGAATCGAACCGATTGTTTAATTATTTATTTATTTACTTCACAAAAAAAAAAGTTTTCTGATGAATTTATCAGATTTTCTGGTAAATTCTGATGAATTTATCAGAATTTCTGGTAAAAAAAACACAAAAAAAAAAAACAAAATAATTTTTTCAGATTTTCGATGCGATCATCAGATTTCCATCAAATTTCATCAGATTCCGTCAGATTTTCTGATTAAAAAAATAATCGGACTTAAATAAATAAACAATTAAATAAATAAATAAATAAGTGTTATAGTATATATATATATATATATATATATATTCAGGCTAAATAAGTGTTATAGTATATGTATATATATATATATAATCGGACTTAAATAAATAAACAATTTCAGGCTAAATAAGTGTTAAATAAATAAATAAATAAATAAGTGTTATAGTAAATAAGTGTTAAATAAATAAGTGTTATAGTAAATATATATATTCAGGCTAAATAAGTGTTAAATAAATAAATAAATAAGTGTTATAGTAAATAAATAAGTGTTATAGTATATGTATATACATATAATCGGACTTAAATAAATAAACAATTTCATCAGATTCCATCAGATGTCCTCAACCCCCATACCCGCTATTGCTGAGCCAGCCAACGAACCAGAACCTAACCTAAGAAGAAGTAGCCGGCTTCGCGAAAGATCCCGTGTTATTGCACAAAGAATTGCTGCAGCAATCGACGAACCGGTGATACTTTCTGATAGCGAGAGTTCAGAAGACGATAGAGGAAGCATCATGGCGGAAGACGACCGGCCATTGAATGAGATCGGCCGACCAGGAGGAGAGGGCTTGCTACCGAGCATCGCCCGACCTACAGTAATAACACCTTGTTTTGAAATCAAATCTAGTATTATTAATAGGTTACAAAATTCGATGCAGTTTGATGGGAAGGATCACGAAGATCCGGGTCGACACATCGCTACGTTTATTGAAGAGTGTTCGACTTTCAAAATACGAGACATTTCTGAAGACGCAATTCGTTTGCGGCTCTTTCCATTCTCTTTGCGAGACAAAGCCCGATCTTGGCATTTGTCACTTCCGGCAGGATCCGTCATGACTTGGAACGAGATGGCAGAACTTTTCATGCGAAAATATTTTCCACCAGAAAAGATAGCCAAGTTGAAGAATTGTATTATGACATTCAAGCAGGACGACAGGGAATCTCTACACGCTGCGTGGGAGAGATTCAGAGATCTTTTGATTGATGTCCCACATCAAGGGCTGTCCAAAAGGTAGTTTGTACTTAATTTCTACCAAGGACTCAATTACGACTCACAAGAACGTTTAGATGTATATGCAGGAGGCGATCTTGGAACAAAAACACCCAATGAAGCCTACGCAATTATAGAAAAAGCTACCTTGAAGTCAAGTTCTCGACACAGTGGGGTGCGAACTAAAGCATCATCCATTCCTGGCGTTCATGCCATGGATACGTATAATACTGTTACACCCCAAAAAGGGTGTAGGATGAAATATTGTCATGAATTTGTGATACTTGAAATCTTGAAATCTTGAAATCTTGAACTATGATGTTTTTGTGATACTTGAAATCTTAGACAAGTGTGGTGTAGGATGAAATATTGTCATGAATTTGATTGATTGTTGATGATTTGCTAGAAGAACTAGTTATTATGTCCTAGAATTTTTGTGTTTAGTGTCCTATTAATGCGAAACCCGCCAAGTGTTCTATGAAATGCTTACGAGAATATATATGTGAAATTTGGAAAATTATGATAATGTTGCTTTATGATAAACTATGTAAATAATGAAATGATGTTCGGATGGACTAGATGATAGAACGAATATGTTAATGTAGGCGTGAAGGAAGAAAGTTCAAGTGCTAGGAAAACGAAAAAACGCAAAAGATCGAGGTATGTTGTATTTCAAACATAAATTTATTTGGTTGTTTAATGTTTTTATATAAAAGTTTAGGCTTTACTATGGTAGTGTAAATATGAAGTAAGTAGCCTAACCCGTGCGAACGGGTTATTGGGAATGAATGTTTATTAATGGACAATAGTATAGTCGGCTTGTTTTAAACAAACCTAGGGACTGTATGTTTTTGCTAAAAGGAAAGTAATGAATCAAATCCGTTATAAACGGATTGATATGGATGAATGTAATGGCAATGAAAAGGATGTATTCGATTCGTTATAAACAAACCGAATGGATGTTTATGTATGCTTGCAAATGTCCGTTACAACGGATTAAGGAATGGCATGTTTTATCTCAATTGTGAGATAGTATGTTTTGACCCATTTCATCAGGTAAGAAAGTGTATATATATGAAATGAAAGCATGAAACGGATTAGTTGATTTATTAGTCATGATTTAACATAACTGACGCAATTAATTTATATGTTTGATGTAGGTAAATCCTCAACTTAGATGGCTTGGCGACTTGGAACGAGCACACACATGAATCACGACCATTATGCGCTTCCGCTATTTTTGTAATGAAGTTTATGGGTCGAAAATACCTTGTTGTGAATAACTTTTGGTAGTAGCTAGATTTTTAAAACGAAATGTTACGATCTTTGTTGTGTCTTTTGAACGGGTCGTAGAATTAGTTGTAATGATGATTGTTAAAACAGGGATCCGCTCATTGTACGGACGAGTCATGCCCAAATTTTGTTAAAATTTGTATATTAATGTTATTATTATCATTACTTTCGAATGTAAAAAGTATGGGTGTTTTAAAAGTTCAAATCTTTAATGTCTTAAGATTGTCATTTTGTCCTTATGTAAAAGTGGGCGTCATAACTGCTCTTACAGCGCAGATTGGAGCTTTGGCGTCAAGACTTGATCAATCTCAAAACGTTTCGCAGGTTAAAACATTATGTGAGCAGTGTGGAGTTTCAAACGAGCCAGGTACTTGTGAACATGGTGTTATGTTTACAGGCCACGAGGAGGTGGACTATCTGGGCAATCAAATCAGACCCCAAAATAACCCCTACAACAACACGTACAATCCGGGGTGGAAGAATCATCCAAACTTTGGGTGTAAATCCGGTTCTGGGAACCAAACCCTACTCGGATACGCTCAGCATGCTCCCGTGCCACAACAGCCCCAGGGACAGCCTTACCAATCTTAGGGTCAGTCCTTCCAGCCACATTACCATCATCAAGGCTCTGGGAGTAGTGCCTAGCCTCACGCCTCTTAGAGTAACTCTAAGCTAGAGGAGATAATGGCACAACTGTTAGGAAACTTCAATTGTGCTAATCAAATAGCTGAGAACCGCTACCAACAACACGAGGAACGCTTCATGGCCCAAGAAGGGGAGATGCGGAGTCAGAAAGCTTCTATACAAACCATTGAGAATCAGGTTGGACAGTTGGCTAAAATGTTGTCTGAGAGACCCCCAGGTGGTCTTCTAGGAAACACAGAGCCGAATCCGAAAGGGCGTGTCAATTCCCCACACGTTCAACAAGTGTGGGAAAAATGAGTCTAGCTATCGACTCGCTGACAAATATAGCGAGCGTGTTTTCACACGCTAAGGGTAAATGTGTAAATATTTAATTTACCGCATTTATTTCCTTGTTCGTTAACTTATTCTGTTTTTAGTAGGTTTGAACAAGATTGATTCATGTCTTAGGAAGTTTTGAAGTTAGTTTAAAGTTAAAACATGTAAAACCATGCAAAAATGGTGAAATCTATTGAGAAAAAAGGAGTTGAAGAGCATTCTGTTACTTCTGTCTGCAAAATGTACAGATAACGCACGGCTGCGCACCTAATCTGCACAACCATGCACTTCATAATCACATCTGACCAAGAACAACGTTCATAAGGTGGTCGTCGGACACGCACTACCGTGCGGACCGATTGCACTACCGTACACAGCGGCACCACGTTGCGAACCACAGTGCACAGATTGATGCGCACTACCGTGCACGACATTTTAGCAACAATAATTTTTCAGGGTATAAAAACTAACTTTCAATATATATATATATATATATATATATATATATATATATATATATATATGTAAATATATAAATAAATAAATAAAAACCCTTCAAAATTACTAACCCTGGACGCACACCCATTCTTGGCTCTCCCACTCCTAAAACCAATCAATTTTTGCAAGGATTTAACTCGAATCTTCAATCAAGGTATGATTCCTTACTTGTTTTTAGTGTATGTTTGTTTTTGTTTAATAATGGATTTGGCTTTAGTCATCCAACGGTTTGATTAATAGTCTTGTTTGCTGTTTTGTTTAGTGACGTACTTGGCAGGTATATAGGGACGCACACAGAGTTGAGAAGACTTATATTCAAAGTCTATTCATACAAGCCTACTTCAACTCTAAGGGAGTAGTTCTATCCTTTTTCACACTTTAGTTTAGCTCTTCATAATCGCTTAACTAATAAGTGTTTCACATTGGGGACAATGTGAAGTTCAAGTGTGGGGAGGGGTTTAAGGGTTTAACTTTGTTTGTCCTTGAGTGTCCTCGTTTTTGTATATATTTATTTTGAAAAAAAAACCTTTAAAAATACAAAAACAGTCAGTTGTGTTCTTTAGAAAGCATCAGATTTGATCAAAACCGACAAGCTAAATCGATATTTGAAAAAGATAACTAAAAGCGTGACAAACAAAAAGAAAGACTTGCATATTTATCTTTACATTCATACCCATTCCTTCCGTTTTCGTGAGCTTATTTTTGAGCCTTTATTGCTTTCTTGACATGCTTATTGTTTTTTTAGAATATGAGTGAGCCGGATATTTTATGCAGTTTAGAACTTGTCATTAGTATACTTTTCAAGATCATGAATATGTGAAAATGGCATGAATATGATAGAGGCACTTAGGATACCCTTCTTGTATTATCCTTTTTCTTTGTTTATATCCCGTACCCAACATTATCCATTAGTTCGCCATGTTGAGCCTACTTTCCGTGTTTTTCCAATTTTACCCAACTACTTAGCCTACTTAACCAAATTTAGCCTTTTTATTTTTAAACCTTTGTGTTAAAACTCGGTCAAAGTTATTATCCAACTAGCTTGTTTGTAATTATTGTTGGTGCATATTTCGTACGTCTGCCAATGTACAAATAGTTAGATAAAGCGAGTGTTGAATATTGTATAGAATAGAGAAAAGTTGAACATGTTTTGATATTGTAAAGGTGCATCCGGATCGGATGGCAATCCGATCGGATGACACATGTGTGTGAGATGTCTATAAATAGGGACCTTGGGGTTCCATTTGGACAAGCTTTTGGTTCCCATAGGGGAAATGTTGTCCAACTAGTCTCGCGGTGATGTAAACGTTGAATATTCAATAGAGACCAGATTATAAGTGACTGCTCGGTGTCGTATTCTGTTTCTACTCCTTTCATAGTCGTAATAAACGCACCGAACACCTCATTTCGGGACCGAAGCTCCGTCGAACTCACCGGATCCTGGAATCAACAGTGGTATCAGAGCTACGGTACCGATTTAATCGATCTAACAGTCGGTTAAATCACCCAAAGCTCATCAATTTTGGGTTAAATGGGAGTTTTGACGTTAAACAGAGAAAATCATCAAAATAAAGGTCAATTCATGGATGGATTTTGGAATTGAAGCCATCAATCTGTTCGGAATTGTATCGCGCACAATCCTGTGAAGTTTCATCATGAAATTCACACAAATAAAGATTTTGGATCAAAAAACGTGATTTGGAGTGTTCTTGAGCTGTTAGAAGATTTCCAATCGGATGGCAATCCGATCGGATGACCATCCGCTCCACATCACTATCTTACTTAAGGTTTATTGAAGATGCTTTCAATCGGATGACATCCCGATCGGATGGCAATCCGATCGGATGACCATCCGATCCATGCCACTATGGGGTGTTTGGAAGATCAAGATATTTTCAACGAACGACACTCCGATCGGATGGCAATCTGATCGGATGACCATCCGATCCACGGACACTTGTTGGTTTCTTTTGTAATCCGATCGGATGACCATCCGATCCACGGACACTTGTTGGTTTCTTTTGTAATCCGATCGGATGACCATCCGATCCATGCCACTATGGGGTGTTTGGAAGATCAAGATATTTTCAACGAACGATACTCCGATCGGATGGAAATCTGATCGGATGACCATCTGATCCACGGACACTTGTTGGTTTCTTTTGTAATCCGATCCATCATACCATTTTGATTCATTATGTCCTTCAATCGGATGACAATCCAATCGGATGGCAATCCGATCGGATGAGCATCCGACACTTGACACTCGACCAGATAGCAGAAACATCGGGGTGCGAGCACTAAGCATTCAGATTGCTCATGAGATTCCATAACACTAGAAATTTCATAATAGATTAAATTGATTGAACATTGTTTAAAACGAATAACCATCACATCAGGTATCAAATTACACCAAATATCAATATTGTTCAAAGTTTAATTAACAACGTGGGTTTCTAAGCATCACCCAAGGTTGATTCACTTGTTTCCCCAGCATCCTATCATCCTGCAACATGTATTAAAATAGAGTCAGTACAAAATGTACCGGCGAGTATACAAGTTTGAGTAATAGTATAATAGATTAAAACAACTCATATCCGTATGTAAGTGTAACAAAATAGTTTCAGCCATGCTAGTGTTCGTAGTCCAACAAGTGATAGCCCAAGTATCCCGATGCTTTGTTGTTTTCCCAAGTCTCAAGGAAAACTAGAATCCTCCTAACAATACCCCCGAGAATAATGGGGAGGTGCATCTCCTATAGCGCTACTATTGTTAAGGCAGAACAACACACCCTGGATTAAACGTTCACATAGGACAAATAGAATACAAGAATCACAAGTTTCACAAAGACGTAGGATAGAGTTTAGTTTACAAAAGTCTCAAGTATCGTAGTTTAGTAGAATACATGTTACATCCCAAAGTTTAAAGCAAAAAGGGATCGAGTATACTCACAGTGATTGCTTAACAGATTAACTGTTATTGGATCAAAGGGAGCTCTTTAGGTTTAGCCTGAATAGATTGCCATGAATAAGTGTCGGACAAAACAACGAGATAGCACAAATGTCGGATTAGTCACTGGATCGGATGGCTGTCCGATCGGATGGGTGTCCGATCGGAAGGCTGTCCGATCGGATGGCTGTCCGATCGGAAGGCTATCCGATTAGGTATATAGCATATGCCATAGAATTCACCAAGTATATATGACTACATAGTTCAGGGACTAAATTGACAATTAGGCAAGGTCCAGGGACTAAACTTGCCAATAGTCTAAAGTTTAGGGACGCAGGGCGTTACAGTCTCCCCTCCTTTAGGAGATTTCATCCCCGAAATCTTGGAGGAAGACTGCTCGAAGAGCTGCGGGTACTTGGCCTTCATCTCACTTTTTAATTCCCAAGTGAATTCGGCGCCAGGCTTTCCTTCCCATCGAACCTTGACAATGGGAATTTTGCTGCGCCTCAATCGCTTGAGTCCTTGATCCATGATTTCGACCGGTTTCTCCACAAAGTGTACAGCTTCGTTTATTTGCAAGTCTTCGAGGGGAACCTGCAGTTCCTCATCGGCTAGGCATTTACGTAGATTGGAGACGTGGAACACTGGATGTACGTTGTTTAGCTCTTGTGGCAGGTCGAGTCTGTACGCTACCTTGCCAATCCTTTCGAGTATCTTGAAAGGACCTACATAGCGAGGAGCGAGCTTTCCCTTCTTACCAAAACAAACTACTCCCTTCCAGGGAGATATCTTGAGAAGAACTCGGTCACCAACATCAAATTCCAGAGGCCTGCGCCTATTATCAGCATAACTCTTTTGTCTGCTCCTAGCCTTGATCAAGTTGTCACGGATCTGAAGAATCATATCCGTTGTCTCTGGAATGATTTCAAGGCCAGTAAACTGCTTGTCCCCAATCTCATGCCAGCTGAGAGGAGATCGGCACTTGCGGCCATACAAAGTTTGAAAGGAGCCATCTGAATACTGGAATGATAGCTGTTGTTGTACGAGAACTCAATCAATGGAAAGTGTACATCCCAGTTATCACCAAAGTCGATGACACAAGAACGGAGCATATCCTCTAGGGTCTGAATAGTACGCTCGGTCTGCCCATCCATTTGAGGATGAAAGGCCGTGCTAAGATTCAAATGAGTACCCATAGCGGATTGAAAGGTTTGCCAAAGACGTGAAGTAAAACGACCATCACGGTCGGAGATTATGTCGAGAGGTATGCCATGACGGCATATAACCTCATCTGTATAGATTCGAGAAAGTTTCTCCACTTTGTAATCTTCACGAATAGGAAGAAAGTGGGCGGATTTGGTCAAACGATCAATGATCACCCAGATACTATCGTGACCAGAAGGTGTTCGCGGTAGCTTGGTAATAAAGTCCATAGCGATGCTATCCCATTTCCAAACTGGGATTTCGGGTTGTTCTAAGAGTCCTGAAGGACGTTGATGTTCAATCTTAACTTTCGTACAAGTGAGGCATTTAGAAACATATACACCAATGTCCCTTTTCATGCCAGGCCACCAATAAGTTGTACGCAAATCATGGTACATCTTGTCAGCGCCCGAATGAATGGAGTAATGGGATTTGTGAGCCTCATTCATAATGAGCTCACGAAGGTTATCGCGATCCGGTACCCAGATGCGATTGAGGTAGTATTGAAGTCCATAAGGTTTAGTTTTTAGCTGTTTAATCTTAGCTCCTTGGATTTCCACTTCTAGACTTCCTTCATTTGCTGACGAATACTGGGCATCACAAATACACGCATGGAGATCATTAGAGATACAAATAGACTTCACGTGAGTTTTACGACTAAGAGCATCAGCTACTACATTCGCCTTGCCAGGATGATAGCAAATTTCACAGTCGTAGTCGTTAAGAAATTTCACCCAACGTCTTTGTCGCATGTTCAGCTCCTTTTGGTCAAAGATATGTTGAAGGCTCCTATGGTAAGTGAAAATCACACACTTAGTACCATACAAGTAGTGTCGCCATATCTTTAACGCAAACACAACTGCACCAAGATCCAGATCGTGAGTAGTATAGTTTTTCTCATGTACCTTGAGTTGGCGAGAGGCATAAGCAATAACCTTGTCTCGTTGCATGAGCACACAGCCCAAGCCATGGTTCGAGGCATCGCAATATACCACGAAATCATCATTCCCATCAGGAAGAGTAAGAACAGGGCATTACACAAAAGGGTCTTAAGAGTTTGAAAAGATTCCTTTTGCTCGGGACCCCAAGCAAAAGGTTTCTCTTTCTGAGTTAGCGAAGTAAGGGGAACATCGATCTTAGAGAAGTCTGAGATGAATCGGCGGTAATAACCCGCTAATCCTAGAAAGGAACGAATGTCAGATGCAGATTTAGGCGTACTCCAATTCTTCACAGCTTCGATTTTAGACGGGTCAACATGGATACCTTGCTTACTAACAACGTGACCAAGAAATTGTACTTCATTAATCCAGAACTCACATTTAGAAAATTTAGCATACAAACGTTCACCACGTAAGAGTTCAAGTATCAAGCGTAGATGTCGCGCATGATCAGATTTAGTTTTAGAATAAATGAGAATATCATCAATAAAGACTATCACAAAACGATCCAAATAGGGCTTACACACACGATTCATGAGATCCATGAAAACAGCGGGTGCGTTGGTCAATCCAAAAGGCATGACCACGAACTCGTAGTGTCCATAACGAGTACGAAATGCGGTCTTGGGTACATCATCCTCGAGTACACGAAGCTGATGATAGCCAGAACGAAGATCGATTTTTGAGAAACATGACGCGCCTTGTAGTTGGTCAAATAGATCATCAATACGGGGAAGGGGATAACGATTCTTAATTGTAAGCTTATTAAGTTCACGGTAGTCGATACACATACGAAACAAACCATTTTTCTTCTTGATGAATAGCACGGGAGCACCCCACGGGGAGGTACTTGGACGATAAAATCTCTTGTCGAGTAGTTCTTGGAGCTGACTAGATAGCTCTTGCATCTCGGAAGGTGCAAGACGATACGGGGCCTTGGCGACAGGAGTCGCACCAGGTATGAGATCAATACGAAAATCGACGGATCTAGGAGGTGGAAGACCAGGTAGATCTTCAGGAAAGACATCAGGGAAATCACACACCACTGGAACATCGCTTATGTTATTCCCCTTGCTCTTTTGTTCCACCACGTGGGCCAAGAAAGCAAGGTTCTGTTTACGTAAGCACCTGTTCGCTTGTGTGCATGACATCAGCCTCAGCCCTTTCGAAGGTCGGTCTCCATAGACATGAAAGATATCACCAGATGGTAGAGGTAGACGAACAAACTTTTCGTGACAAGCGATCTCGGCATGGTTTTTACACAACCAATCTGTATCGATAATGACATCAAAACTACCCAATTGCATGGGTATTAGATCAATAGTAAACACGTGGTCGTTAAGAATTAAGGAGCAACCACGGAGAATAGAATCGACTAGAATAGACTTTCCATCCGCAATCTCTACCGAAAACGACTTAGGTAACATAGAGCGTGCACAATTTAGCAAAGATTCAAATTCTACGGACACAAAGCTTCTGTCGGCGCCAGTATCAAATAGTATCGAAGCATAACGGTTATTCACAAGAAACGTACCATTAACGACGTCATTGTCGTTACGAGCCTGGTTAGCATTGAGATTGAACGCTCCCCCACGAGCGGCTGGTTGTTGATCCATGGTTCAGCTAGGGACATTGGTTACGAAGATGAGTAGTATCTCCACACTTCTAGCATGCACGAACAGCGTTGACCGGCTTAGGATTTTGCGGAGGAGCTGGGATAGCCGATAGGGCTGCCTGAGCTGGGGCTTGCTGAGCTTGTTGAGCTGGGTTACCTTCGCGACAGTAAGGAGTCGTGTGACCATAGCGATTGCAGTTGGTGCACAAACGACATGCAGAAGCAACAGGATGATGAAAATTACAAGTGGTACACTTGGGGTAAGACCCAGTGTACTGTTTCTTGACTTCAGGGGCAGTAGTGTTCTGAGCGGTAGCAGCAGGAGCAGGCTTAGCAGCAGGATTCGCAGTAGGAACAATAGCATTGCATCCTGAACCCTGAGACTTTCGCCTCTTGTTCTTGCTGCCACTTGGCTGCTGGGTAACTTGATGTGCAGACTTGGAGGGAGCAGGGTTAGCAAACTGCTTATCACGAACGCGGTTGTTGTTGAGACTCGCAACAAGACGGTAGACTTCCTCAATATTTCCGAGTTGAGCTGCTTCAATAGAATCACGCATAGCAGGAGGTGGACCATTGAGGTATTTGGTTATCATTCTCTTAGGAGTAGAAACCAAGTGAGGAACGATCAAACTGAGCTGCTTGAAACGGGTAGTATAAGCCAGATTATCATCACCAATCTGCTTCAAGTGCCAAAACTCTTCTTCAAGCTTCAATTGTTCATGAGGAGGGCAGAATTCCAGCATCATCAATTCTCTTACCTCAGCCCATGGAAGAGCATAGGCTTCTTCATTCGATCGAATGTTTCTCTCATTTGTCCACCACTCTAACGCTCTGCCTTGAAACATTCCCGTTGCACTCCTAGTCTCTAGATGCTCTGGGCACTCACTGTTAATGAAAGTGACCTCGATGTTGTCAAACCACTCGAGCATAGCATTCACCCCATCACTGCTCGTGAAAGACTTAGGGTTGCAAGAGACAAAGTGTTTATAGCTGAACTTGGTAGACTTTTCTTTCTCCGTCTTAGAGTCTATCGAAGAGGGCGGAGTGTTCGATCCTTGGATCTCAGAGACGATCTTTGGCACGACTCGAGCAATCTGATCGGCCATGAAGGACATCATCTTTTTATGAGACTTTTCCCTGGATCTCTTGAGAGTGTCGGAGTGCCTTCGGGAAGACATCCTAAAGATCCAATAAGAGGATCATGTAAGTCTAGATTAATATAGATTCACACACGACAGACTAAGACTCAAGATCCACATAGATACCGCAACCCATGACCTTCGCATGGCACGTTGTATGAAGTTTGGCGACATGTCAAAAACGCTTATATATAGGAAGTACCAGCAGTGTATCCACCACGCTTCGGGCACAATCGATTTGACCTCGTACTCGGTGTCATGTTACGTGTCACAAAACACACTCATCATCATTATCATAGATTCACATAGATTTCAATAGATTACGATAGGTTTCAAATAGTCTTCAATAGATCCAATAGACTTCAATAGACTTCAATAGACTTCAGTAGACTTTAATAGATTCAATAGACTTCAATAGATTTCATAGTTTTCCATAGATTTCAAGATATTAGTGCCAACAATCCACAAACAACGAATTCCCGCCTGGCACGTGCTACGAAAGTTCAGCAACATGACGGAAGCATTTATATATAGGAATTACCAGCGGCATATCCACCATGCTTCAATCATGCCACGCCCCCTCGTCATCGGTGTCACGCTTTGTTAACCACAACATTAGATTCCACCACTTTTCACAACATAGGTTAACCAAATAGATTCAACATAGACTAACCTAATAGATTTATCATAGATTACCCAAATAGATTCCACAACTTCACCCCGAGCCTACAAAACTACGAACTTCACTTAGCGCGTGGTACGAAGACTCGGTAACATGCCAGAAACACTTATATATAGGAAGTACCAGTGACGTATCCACCATGCTTCGGACATGCCACGTCCTCCTCGAATTCGGCGCTAGGCTACGTTTTGCATTTTGTTTCTCAAAACAACACATACTTAGATTACACATAGATTCCTCATAGATTACTCAAGTAGTTTCCCATGGATTAGATTTCAACCAACTCATCACCGGTCTGCAAAACACTGAGTTTCGCATGGCACTTAGTACGAAAGTTGGTAACATGTCGGAAACACTTATATATAGGAAGTACCAGCGGCGTATCAACCATGCTTCAGACACGTCACTCCTCCTTCGTGTTTCCATGCCATGTTATATTTAGTGTCTCACAACCACAATAATACATAGATTCATCAGATAGTTTCACATAGTGTCATAGTCGATCAAGATTCTCACATAGGCCATCATGATAGAATAAAGCTTCATAAATTTAGTTTGATTATGAGATTAGAATTAAGGTCTTAGATTGCATACATAAGTGCGATTTGTGTAAAAAGTCTCAAAAATAAACGAAGAATCAAGATAGACGAAGAATCAAGTTTAAAACCACATGTAAAAATCAAGATAACATAAAAGATAGGCTCGTTAAACATAGAGTGTTCCGGGTAGAGGAACGGTGACTAACCAAAGTGATCTGAACCCCTTTCGAATTGAGGTAACGCGTCTTGACTTACTTAGACAAATACCTCATCGATGTTAGGCCTATGATATTCGTCCTTTTGGTCAGTTCACATACCCAATTGAATGGAAGTTTCAAGATTTTGGCGAGACATAAAATCATCAAAGAGTGAGACTAGTTATCAAGGTCTGAGTTTCACCTCTATCTTGACAACGTCGAACCCTAATAGTTTTGGTACTTATCCGCAGACAAGACCTACTAGAATAATATGGAGATTTTCCATCAAGGTTCGGATGTCACTCCTGTCTTGAGGGCAAATCTCGTGCAACATACGAACACCGATTAACAGTGTTTTCAAAGTTCCAAGTGTATATTGTGTCAGCCTTAGGAAAGGCCTTGTAAACTTAGCAGGAAAGTGTGCTGCTAGGAAGCAGATACGGTAGAATGCATAAGTCTTAAACAACAGCTAAGAATCAAGATTCCAAGAACTATAGACTAGGGCAAGTATTCCTACTTATCCTAATTCCCTATAGTTATAGCTCTGATACCAATCTGTCACACCCCAACCGATGGCGGAAACATCGGGGTGCGAGCACTAAGCGTTCAGATTGCTCATGAGATTCCATAACACCAGAAATTTCATAATAGATTAAATTGATTTAACATTGTCTAAAACGAATAACCATCATATCAGGTATCAAATTACACCAAATATCAATATTGTTCAAAGTTTAATTAACAACGTGGGTTTCTAAGCATCACCCAAGGTTGATTCACTTGTTTCCCCAGCATCCTATCAGCCTGCAACATGTATTAAAATAGAGTCAGTACAAAATGTACCGGCGAGTATACAAGTTTGAGTAATAGTATAATAGATTAAAACAACTCATATCCGTATGTAAGTGTAACAAAATAGTTTCAGCCATGCTAGTGTTCGTAGTCCAACAAGTGATAGCCCAAGTATCCCGATGCTTTGTTGTTTTCCCAAGTCTCAAGAAAAACTAGAATCCTCCTAACAATACCCCCCGAGAATAATGGGGAGGTGCATCTCCTATAGAGCTACTATTGTTAAGGCGGAACTACACACCCTGGATTAAACGTTCACATAGGACAAATAGAATACAAGAATCACAAGTTTCACAAACACGTAGGATAGAGTTTAGTTTACAAAAGTCTCAAGTATCGTAGTTTAGTAGAATACATGTTACATCCCAAGTTTAAAGCAAAAAGGGATCGAGTATACTCACAGTGATTGCTTAACAGATTAACTGTTATTGGATCAAAGGGAGCTCTTTAGGTTTAGCCTGAATAGATTGCCATGAATAAGTGTCGGACAAAACAACGAGATTGCACAAATGTCGGATTAGTCACTGGATCGGATGGTTGTCCGATCGGATGGCCATCCGATCGGATTGCCATTCGATTGAGATGACACGTGTGTGAAATGGGTCGGATGGCTGCCCGATCGGATGGCTATCCAATCGGGTTGCCACTCGATTCAATTTGGACAAAAGTGAGAAGGGAATGGATGCTTGTCCGCTCGGATGGCTATCCGATCGGGTCACCACTCGATCCCAGTTCAAGATTCAAGGTTGCCTCGATTGGATGGTTGTTCGATCGGGTGGCTGTCCGATCGAGCTGCCACTTGACGACTAGGACTTCAAAGTTTCAAGAGTGTTTAGGGTTAAGGGCAAGTGTCACTTGATCGGATGGTTGTTCGATCGTATGGCTATCCGATCGGGTTGCCACTCGATCGGGTTACCTTGTCCCGTTCTTAATTTTTGTAAAACTCTAAGTTTCTGATTAAGCCATGATGACGTGGTACGCATTAAGACATCGGTAAACCCATCAGTGTCCAGCCTATCCGATCAGGTGGGAATCACCCCAGTCCATTCGGTCTTCAGTTCGTGATGAGATTATGTCAGAACCCGTACTCCGGTCATCTTCTCCGGTAACAATCCCTTTCTAAGCTGACTCTAGACTAATAATCAAGTCCACAGTCCGTTTAGATCCGGATCTCACCGTTTTTTGTAAAAGTTCAAGAAAAGATGAAGGTAAACATAGGTTTTTAGCTTGAAAAGTGTAGATCTTAGTATAGATTTAGTGTAAAACGCATGAAATTCCTTAGATCTAAGCTAGATTCTATCAGGAATGACATCATATAATAATTTGTACAAACCACCATGATGACATTATCCTTAAGAACTCAGATCTTAGAGATTTCACGGTGAAAAGTGAGATTTCAGAGGAGAATCTCGTAGAGAATGATGTGTAGATCAAAGATGTACAAATATCTAGTGTGAAACGTACCGAAATCGCCGAGAAAAATGGGAGAAAAGAGGAGTGCGTGCGTCTGGTAGAGTGAGGCTGTCACATCAGTGAAAATGGTGATGTGACAAGCCTATTTATAGTGTGAGGAGATGTGAAGGCGGTGTGCATGGATCGGATGGTGGTCCGATCGAGTGGCCATCCGATCGGGTGGTCATCCGATCGGATGGCTATCCGATTTGATGGTCATCCGATCGGATTGCCACTCGGTCAATCCCATCTTTCCGTTCCACCGTCTTTGATTCGATTTGCGAGTTAGATTAAGAGTTGCGTAGTATGGGGTAATAGTATAACTAGATTATAGCAATAGCACAAAAATTTTCAAAGTTTCATAGTTTCCGCCAGTGACAAGACTCCAGTCCCTCGTTCAACCAAGTCTCAAGTTTCACGAGCCTCAAGAGTCAAGCACCAAAGTATATAGATTTAGACATTCCAATTATATAGAATTGGGCATTCCAAGTATTTAGATTTAGACATTCCAAGTATCTAGAATAAGGCATTTCAGGTATATAGTATATGCCATAGAATTCACCAAGTACCAAAATATATATGACCACATAGTTCAGGGACTAAATTGACATTTAGGCAAGGTCCAGGGACTAAACTTGCCAATAGTCTAAAGTTTAAGGACGCAGGGCGTTACACCAGATCTTGGGATTCGTGTTTCTGAGAGTATTTTCTTGTATGCAGTTGACTTTTTAGGGGGGTGACGAATGAGCATTTACGGGTCCTAACGAGCTGGACCGCATTGGGTCAAGTGGAACTTGGAAGAAGGAACAATTGGTTAACATTGTGAGCTAAAGTACGACACATGTTAAGAGGGGCGTAGTGGGGTTCAAGATATCGAGAAAATGGATTTTGTCCTTTAAGGGTTGGATAAAGATCCAATATTTTTATCATTATCTTTGATTGTTTTTTATTGATTCATTTCCTATTTTTGATGTGTTATGGTTGAACTATTTAATGGGTTTAAGGGTTTCGTACATTGGTCTCAGGCTTAATTATTTATTTGATTTGAAAAACTATCGATCAAAGCATTCGACTTTGGAGTTTTCGATTGAAATCGTTTGGTTATCGTCATTTCGTTCTTGATTTACCATTTGTCCTTGCTTCGATTTGCATCAATATATGTAGATTTACAAAACTTCTTTATGAAACTATAAATGCAATAATTTCTTCTTATGGTTACATATCTATAATCAATTAGACATGCCCAACCTCTAAAAATTTAAACCGTGTTTTTAAAAACTAGATCAGCCAGCTTAACTGCTTAAACCAGAGCATTGATGTTGTTGGTTAACCATAACACTATATACAACGTACATGTCATTAGCTCCAAAAATTTCCACAAACATCCTCGTTTCTTAGCTCGTTTAAAGTGCTTTAGCTTTATCTTTGCAACAAAAAACATGTAGGACAACCATTCAAGAAACAAAATTAGATTAACGATTTTATTCTGCAATATTCAGATACATAAATAGAAAATGAACCAAACGAAAACAAAACACAATACTAAATCTAGACAAAGACAAAAACTAAGAACATATTACAACAAAATAAAGAAAATACATAAACAAAGGCGACTGCGGCAAGTGAAGAACACGCTTCCCTTAAAATAGATTTCGGGCCACCCAGGTGAACCTGTCTGTTTCCTAGGGTACAACAACCAGAGCGGATTTCACTTGAAAAACTACCTAAAACAAGAGCGCGAAATGAGGCAAATTAGGGAATTCATTAGTGTTTGTTGGTGGTGTTTGGACCATATGTAATCTCTAGTTTTTTCTTTGTGTTTTAACAAGACACAAAGTCTTGTATATAAAACAAGAATGGTTACAGAAAAAATTATATACAGAACTAATTTCATAATTCAATTGCATAATTATTACTAGAAGTTGATCCGACTCAACAAGTAAGAAACTGAAGGGTCTTGAACGCACCAATTAACCAAGCCAAGCCACATGGCCCGAGCCGCACTTAAAAAGAGTAAAGGCGGCTACAAGCGGCTCGCGGTGATACGAGAATGCAAAGTGCGCCATCAAAATGCCACATTACACCCATGCCCTCTTCCCGGTCCCGTACCTGGGCGCGTGCGCGAAGCACCCTCTTGGCCTTGGTGTGACTTGTCACATAGGAATGCATTCTTATAGAGACTTCTAATTATAAATCTAAAAAAGATTTATCTCTCCATCTATGTGGGACAAGCACAATTTCCTATACATTTACGGTTCCAACACATACACTTAATGCTGAAGATCTCTTATTCATCTTGGTTTAATTATTAAACAATGATTATATTAACCCATAATATAATATTATTTATAGAATTTCTAACAATCCCCCACATGAATGGAGATCGTCCCATACACCTAAGTGTCATGATAAGATTTCAAGGATTAAAAAATACAAGATAGGTAGGTTTCCCTTTGAACGCTCCTTTGTGACGTGTACTTAGTCTCCTAGAGGTTAGTAGAAGCGATGACCTTGAACCAACCCCTTTTTATGTAGACGTTATTGCACATCACACATTACTCTTCCTGGTCTGGTTAACCCCTCATAGTTGTGTCTGTATTGGTCATGGAACACTATCCTGGTTCTGTGAGAGCTCTAGGAAGTGTGCCCCCACTTCCTTTCGAATGGACCTCACTTCTCTGTAACATAGGTGATTTACAAATCATTAAAAGCCACATGCTTAACCTCTCTTGATATCACTGAAGTAGGAATGGACCCGAAACTTTGTAACTCCCTTTGTATGTTGAGGTACTCCCCCACAGTGACCTCAGTTCGTATAGTTAGGTGGTCCTATTAAGCCTAGATCATGGGATCTCCAATCTTCTAGGATAGGTTTTCGTTGTACAAACTTACTCCAAGGGCTTTAGTCCCATTCCCATCAATGACTTATGTACTACCTCTTTGCTTAAGCCTTTTATAAGAAAATCCGCAATGTTAGGAGGGAATTTTTTATAATAAATGTTAGTAATAAACTTTTAGTTACTGTTTGTTCACCTTTATCTATTAAAGCTGCACACGTTTCATCATTAAGTTTGGCGTTTTGTATGAATGGCGTTTTAGATAAAGATGGTGTTTCATCTGGAAGGGACGGATGTGTATGGCTTTTAGTTTAAGGCGGGAATTTTAATGGGGTTTTAATCATGAGTTTGGTTTCTTGTATTAGAGCAGTAAAAAAGACGATTTTACCCTTAATGAAGCATGTCTTCGTAATAAAGTTGATGTTATTTACGAAAACGCCACCACGCCAATCTAATGCATAGATTGTTTTGATCCAACGGATGAGAGGCGTTCTCACTGTTTTCACACTTATAGGTGTTTTCCCTAAATCTTGCCCATATATATATATATATATATATATATTGATGTGATTAAAATACAACATATAAATTATATCAAAAGAGCTTAAATGAGCTTAAAAGAGCTTAAATAAAGGGTGTAAAAGCACCCTTTATTTAGTACTAATGTTGGAAAAAGCTTGTGTTTTCGTTCCTTTTTAATTTTCAGGGTTAAAACAGCTTAAATGTGCAAAAGGAGCAAAAAGACAGCAAAAACCAACATAAATGTAAAGAAGGAGGAATCGACGCAATTCGCCATGCCCCGATTCACATCAAAACCACAAAATAGCAAGAACAGAAGACTTGACACGGGGCCATGTCAACCAGACACGGGCCGTGTCCGAAGGTGGATGCTGTGCAGAAGAAAAGACAACTGCAAAAGACAAAACTAACAACCATCACGGGGCCGTGCTAAGCCAACACGGGGCGTGGTCAACTCAAAGATTTTCAGAATCTGCGATAGTACAGCAAGTACTTTGGCCACGGGCCGTGCCGTTGACACACGGGGCCGTTTTAGTACAAGAACTGACAAGCAGTTAATGAGGAAGAGAGAGAGAGAGAAATGACCACGAGGCCGTGCCAGGCGGGCACGGGCCGTGGTGGAGCTTCTGATTTCAACTGTAAATAGAAGTGCTTGGTTCCACTTCAAACCATCCCTTGGCAAACCACTTCTCTCTCCCTTGCCACCACTCCACCACCACTACACCACCATCATCCATTTTCCATCTTTTAGAGTGTGTGTGTAGTCTCGGGATCCAAGATTGATAGTAAGAATCTTTGTCAAACAACGGCCATGCTTGGCTAAATTCTTACATCACTTGGTGAAGACATATCTTTTATGTATTTGTTTTATAATTTCCAATCTTTGGCGACTTTTTAATTGGGTATGTATTAATGATTTTAATAATTAGTTTTTTATATTGAAGGCGAATCTACATAACCATTCTTCATATGTCATGTATTCATATATTCGTGTCTTTACGGTCTATATAAAACACATTAACTACTTGGAAGGGGGTTAGAAGGGTCGTTGGGTAATTATATGTCTCGTTCAGTATATAGATCCTGCCAGAACCTGGTTCAAGTTTAGTTCTACTCCATGGATTGGCCAGGAATGACTCGCCCGACTGAGAGTAAGAAACCGCTTGAACCCCTTATTCATAAACTACTATTATAACTTTAAACCAACCCCGCGAGGACTGTATCCCTGCTAACTCAGACCAACGGGTTGTGTAACAACCCGACTTTTCAGATCATTACTTGTCGCTGTCATTTCTTTCGTAAACGCTTGTACTCTCGAGATTTGATTAACGCTATGGGTTAAACTATCTTTTCAACACATTTTAAACACATATTACAACGCTTATTATAACGCGTACTACTTAAACGCATTTTATCGCAACTGACATCGCTTATTTATAACGCTTGTTACTTAAACGCTATCGCAACACAAACTCAACGCAGACTCGAAACGCGGATTATTTATATTATGTGTGTTAATTGTGTGGTTACTTGTTTTGAATGTTATGTGGTTTCAACGCAACGCTTAACAAACGAACCAAAAGTTGGAAAACTAACAAAAACAACCCGGCCGTCCGAATGGACATCCGCCCGAATGACCATTCTCCTGGATGACCATCCTCCTGGATGACCATCCGTTCGGATGACCATCTGTCCGGACGCTGCCACTCACACAACCGACTTAAACCTCGTCATTCCCCTATAAATACTAGCCGTACACCCTCATTCTCATATTTTGACACCTCCATCCGCTCCCAAGCTCTCAGTCGTGATTCAAGGATATTTTGTAAGCTTTTTCCCTCAAATCTTCTTCAATCTTCATCTCTATTCACTTCTACACCACCTTCTTCATCAAGATCACACACACACTTAAACTTTTTCTCGAAATCATCTGGTTTGGACCTCTTGTGTCACACCCAGCTAGTTGCGGAACCGTGTTGCGTGTGACGTAAGAAAGGTAATCATTGCATCCAATCATGTATCACCAGCTCAAGACTTGTTTCCTGAAATACATGTAGTTTTAAAAAGTCAACAAAAGTTGAGCGAGTTCATGCAGTTATTGTTATCATATGAAATCTTCGAAATCTTCTAATGTAATCATGGTATGTATTAGCATTCATGGAGTTTAAGGATCTATCAGTGGGTAGCGAGCCCCCTGACATTATGTACCATAAGTACGCAACCAAACCAAGACAACTTTGACATTTCTGGGATCACAAAAGCACTCCAGGGTATACCAACCAGGAGTGGAGCATGTCTCAAGCTCAATAGTTCTACACCTTTTGCACCTTGGTCACTAAGTGATTAATGGTTACTATGTCATCATCCTACTTATGTACATTGATCGTCTTATCATCTATACCCAAAGCTAACATACCCATAGTTGTAACATGTATTTCCCCTCGATTGTTTTAAAATCAAAACATTGAAATCATTGAAAGGAGGGACATGAACTCACAAGTTTGCGTTCCTGGTATGTAATACCGTAGCGAGCGTCCGTACGTGCGATTAGCCTACATGTGTACTAACTTTATTAGACACTAGGTCTTATCGGACCTCGTACAAGTTGTTCATCTTGAGTTCTTATTGTGTTTTCACTTGTCATTTTAGAACAACTTTGTATTTTTAGAGCGTTGGTAGTTTACTCGCTCGATTGTTATATATATTGAATTCATAAGTGTATACATGTATTCTATGTGTATTGAATTATGTGTGAACGGGCTTCGCCCTTCACATGTCCTCGTGTCACGCACGCATGTCATTGAGCCTTTGCTCATGTCATTGGGCCGAGCCCATGTCATTGAGCCGAGCCCATGTCATTGGGCCGAGCCCATGTCATCTATGTTATTGGCCTAACCCATGTTTTAATGTTATTGGGTCGAGCCCATGTCTTTTATGTCATTGGGTCGAGCCCATGTTTTCTTGTCATTGGGCCTTGGCCCATGTACTTTAGCAATCTGGGCATAGCCCAAATATTCTAGCATTGGGCCCTAGCCCAAATAATTTATTATTGGGCTCTAGCCCATGTAATTTTAGTAAATTGGGCCTAACCCAAATAATTTATCTTTGGGCTATAGCCCATGTGTCTTCATGAGTCCATTTTTAATAGTCTTGCATTTTTGTATTTTTCAACTTTTCAGATTTTGTTATCGGTAGTATATATATTAATTCGGTGTCTAAAAATATTTATATATATATTTTAGACGTGACGTCGTATTCGTTTAATATATATTTCTTGTGTCAATGAAACGCCCAAGTGTCGTAGTAATCTTCTCGTGATGACGCTATGCCCCTTTGTCATCAGTGACGATATATATTCTTTTATTTACCGAAATAAATTATGTATCGTACTTGTCGGCTTGAATTATACATTATTTCGTAAGAATATATTCTTGTTCACTCGTCCGTTGTCCGATTTGTTCACTCGTCCGTGTATCCGTTCAAGGATATGTTATAGATACGATCTATGTATATCCATTTTTTGTAGCATTTCTTTGGTATCTAGTGGACTTTGGTGTATATGTATACAAGTGTTATTTTCTACTTGTTTTCTTTCAAGTGTCTTCATGATATGTATTTGTGTATTTTCACTTGTATATTGTATTTAGTGTTTTGACATGTATTCCACTAATATCAATACATAGAAATAATATACAAGTATCATACACCAAAGAGTACTTTTAAATATATAATTTTTACCAAAAATTATATTTGCACATGTTTATATTTTTCATCCATTTATACTTGTAAAAATATATATATGAGTTTATAAAATCTCTTGGATGATTAGAGCTTTACCCTTTGTATCAAGACTTCCTTAATGAAGATTAAGACCACTAATCGCCTTTAACATTGTTAATCACCCTTTAATCCCAAATTTAATCGCGATTAGATTTTTAGAAAAATTCGCCATAGTTTCCCCTAAACTACGACGTTTCCCATGTTTTCAAAACGCGTTTAAATCACCAAATCAATTTCCAAATCACCATCAATTCATCAAGCTTTCCAAAAATCAATTTTCAAGCATTAACCATAAAATTTTACCTTCAAATTCTTATGAGCATATTACTTGCACAATTCTACCCAAGACTTTAAAATAACCATTTTTCAAGTTCATCATTATAAAAACTTGATTCTAATTATTTTTCATTCTTAAAAATTTCCATGTTTTTGTAAAACTTCTTAAGACTCTTTTATGCTTCACTTTGTAAATTAAAAATTTCCATAAGCTTGCTTTATGTGAAAGTCAGGTTCATTAAAGTTTTTAAGACTTTGTCACATGGTTATTCTTGGTTTAAAATTTACTTAATCATGTTTACATACACATGCTCATAATATTTGAAGTTGATGATCTTGTGTGATTTAAACATTCGTATGTTTAAATCACCTTTTTAAGTATAATATGGCTAGATTAACACTAATCTAAAATACTACATGAAACTAATCACAAGATCATCATAAATATAAACTTTAAACCACTAATTTTAACAAAATCAACATAATAATCAAGATTACACTAACTAGATACACTAATCAACACAAATAATCACATAATAAGTCATGATTACTAGATTATTAAGTTTGAGATTAGGGTTTTTGATTATGTTTTTCTTGATTTTCAAGATAATCAACTTGTACTTCTTAAATCTACACATAATAAGAAGCTTAAAAATGGAAAAAGATTATCTTACAACTTTGCACAAGCTTAGAAGAAGATTAAGAGATGATTAAGCCTCCAAGAACTCCCCTAAAGCTTCCTCATGCTTAATCCATGTGTAGATGATCTTGTAGTGGCTAGATTAAGTGAAATTGTGGTGTTTAGTGGTGATTTTTGGTGAGTTTTGTGGGGGTTTGTATGGCTGCCAAAAATGGAGGTTTCAAACGGGGTTTTGATGTTGATAAATTTCGCAACCCCCGATCCCACATCCCCGGGAACGGGCGGCCGCGAGCCAGTTTCGGTGGTATCTTGTATTATCTAATTTGGCAGCGAAAATTTTCATCAGGACCGTAGTTAGGAAACATTTATCAGAGTAAAATACCACATTTTCATAATATTAAACAAATGGGTTAAAACCCAAGTTCGTAGTAGACACGTTGTCATAGGAATAAATCATATTTTATTAATAAAAACATCTATTTTATTTTTAGGTAACTTTATTGCCACTTTTCCAAGCCTTCAGTGCTGTCCAGCTGGCTTCTATTTGGCTTTCACATTTTGTTACCTGAAACGCGTTTTAAAAACATTTTTCAGTGGGAAATACTGGTGAGTGAATCCCAGTTTAATCAAGTTTAAATAAAAATCCCATTGTACAGTATTGAGGGCGATCCCGCAATTATATTTGTTTCCAAGATATCACAATTAACATCCATGGTATTGTCGAACCCGACTTGTGGAAATGTTACTCCTTGACCAGGTGGTAACAAATTTTGTATACAAAACCCCAACATACGCATGATAATTGTATTCTTACAAATACTCAGTAACTGTTATTCGCATGGAAAAGTATTTAAGGTTTTGTAAAACAGTTAACAAAAAGGTTTACAAAAAGTGGATCAACTCACATTGCGGTCTTAGATTTTCCGTAAGGGTTTCCTGGTGACAATCTATAATTTACACAAATGCACATGCGTTAGTATAATAACCCATTTTAACATTAGTAATACCCTCCCCGAGACGGCATTCCAATGACTACGTCGGGCAGAACCACGACAGCCGTTACGGAACCCTAGATCAATCGGGCAGCGTATCTAATACGTATCCAGGGGTTATAATACTTACAACGGAGCAGAACTTCGCTATTTAGGGGGGTATTATACCCGTATAATAAGCCTACTATTCAGATTTGAGAGAAAAGAAACTTTCGTGAGCGAGTTCGACTGAAGATCTGATGGCTCCTTTATATAGGGCCTGATTTCAGCTTTTACGCGGCCCGCGTAAGTGACAACAACGGGCTACGCGGCCCGCGTCAAACCCAGTCAACGCGATAGCTTGGCTGGGTCATCGAGTAGGCTTGCCGTGTGTTGGGCCATGTGGCTACACCGGGCTTTGCCACCTTTTGAGCCTCTCGCGGCCCGCGTAAGGGTTATGGGGTACCTTACGCGGCCCGCCTCAACTTAAATTTTTATGTTTTTCATTTATTTTTAATGCTATATTGTATTTCGGGATCGGTTTTCACATACAAGGTGTATTTTAAAGACATATTTGGACATTTTAAAATATATTGAGGTGTTGGAAAAATTATTCGAGGGTGTCGGTTTATTTAGGATTGTTACATCCTCCCCACCTTGTTTTAGAGCTCGTCCTCGAGATCTACTGGAACAAGTGTGGATATTTCCTTTGCATTTCAGATTCAAGCTCCCATGTGTATTCAGGTCCTCTTTTGGAGTCCCACTTCACTTTGACCAGAACTAATCTCTTATGTTTGAGATTCTTGAATTTCATGTCTTCAATTTGTAGAGGCCTTTCTACAAACTTGAGTTGTTCATTTACCTCTATATCTTTAAGAGGTACCATTAGCGATTCATCAGCTAAGCATTTCTTGAGATTAGATACATGAAACACATCATGTATTCCTGCCATTTCCTCTGGCAGTTGTAGCTGATAGGCTACAGGTCCTATTCTTCTAATAACCTTAAAAGGTCCAATATACCTGGGACTTAGCTTTCCTCTTTTGATGAATATTACTACTCCTTTCCAAGGTGAGACTTTCAACAATACTTTATCTCCTACTTGAAATTCCAAGGGTTTGCGTCGGTTATCAGTATAGCTCTTTTGTCGATCACGTGCTGCTTTCAGTCGTTCTTTGACTAGAATAATCTTGTCAGTTGTTTCTTGCACTATCTCAGGTCCAGATAATTGCTTTTCCCCAATTTCTGCCCAACAGACTGGGGTTCGGCACTTTCGTCCATAAAGTGCTTCGAATGGTGCAACATTTATACTTGTGTGATAACTATTATTGTAAGAAGATTCTATTAAAGTTAAGTGATCGTCCCAATTACCTCCGAAATCAATTACACAAGCTCTAAGCATGTCCTCCGTTGTCTGAATTATCCTTTCGCTTTGTCCGTCTGTTTGAAGATGATAAGTTGTGCTCAGATTTAACTTGGTTCCCATTGCCTTTTGGAAACTTGACCAAAAATGAGAGGTAAATCAGCTATCCCTATCAGAAATGACTGATAAAGGAATTCCATGTAATGAAACAATTTCATTTATATACAATTTGGCTAGCTGTTCCATACTGAAAGTTTCTTTCATTGGTAGGAAATGTGCTGACTTAGTTAGCCTATCTACAATCACCCAGATTGTATCATTACCTTTCTTTGTTTTGGGTAATTTAGTAACAAAATCCATTGTTATTAATTCCCATTTCCACACTGGCATTTCTAACTGTTGCAATAGACCTGAGGGTTTCTGGTGTTCAGCTTTAACTTGTGAACAAGTTAAACATTTAGAAACATAGGCTGCTATGTCCTTTTTCATCCATATCCACCAGAAATTTTTCCTTAAATCCTGGTACATTTTATCATTTCCTGGATGCATCGTATATTTAGACTTATGGGCTTCTTCTAATATATGATGACGTAGGTTTCCTAATTTAGGTATCCACATTCTCTTCATATGGAATCTCCAAATTCCATTTGTTCCTTGTTTTAATTCTTTTAGCATATCTTTTAATTTTTCAGTATCATCCTTGATTACTAATTTTTGTGCTTTTCTGATTTGTTCATTTAAATCTACTTGTAGATTTAATTTAAGAGAACGTACCCTTTTTAGCTTTTCATGATACTTTCGGCTTAAAGCATCTGCCACTACATTTGCTTTTCCTTCATGATACTGGATATCACAATCATAATCACTAAGCATTTCCATCCAGCGTCTTTGTCTCATATTCAACTCCTTTTGCCCGAAAACATACCTTAAATTCTTATGATCGGTGAATATGGTAAATTTACTACCATAAAGGTAATGTCTCCAAATCTTAAGGGAAAAAATTATAGCTCCTAATTCCAAGTCATGGGTTCAATAATTTTCTTCATGATTCTTAAGTTGCCTAGATGCATAAGCTATAACCTTTTGGCGTTGCATCAATACACATCCATAACCTAATTTAGAAGCGTCACAATAGACTACAAAGTCTTCAGTTCCTTCTGGTAACGCTAATATGGGTGTATGGGTTAATTTATGCTTAAGAATTCTAAATGCTTCTTCTTGTTTTGGTCCCCATTCAAACTTAATGGATTTACAGGTTAACTTAGTTAAAGGAATGGCTATTCTAGAAAAATCTCGAATAAATCTCCTATAATAACCGGCCAATCCTAAGAAACTTCTAACCTCAGTTGGTGACTCAGGGGTTTTCCATTTGATAATCGCCTCGATCTTTGTTGGATCCACATGAATTCCTTCATGGTTAACTAAGTGTCCAAGAAATTGTACCTGTTCTAACCAAAACTCGCACTTTGAAAATTTAGCATAAAGCTTTTCCTTCCTTAATAGACTTAAAAGTGCGTGCAAATGTTTTCCATGTTCTTCTTTACTCTTAGAGTAAATTAGAATATCATCTATGAAAACAATTATGAATTTATCCAGATATGGCTTACATATTCGGTTCATCATGTCCATAAATGCGGCTGGGGCATTGGTTAAACCAAATAGCATGACAGTAAATTCATAATGGCCATACCTTGTTCTGAATGCGGTCTTAGGAATGTCCTCTTCCTGTACCTTTAATTGATGATATCCTGACCTTAGATCGATTTTAGAGAAAAATCGAGCTCCTTGCAGTTGATCGAACAGATCATCGATTCTCGGTAATGGGTACCGATTCTTAATCGTGACTTTGTTCAATTCACGGTAATCAATGCACATACGCATTGATCCGTCCTTCTTTTTGACGAATAATATTGGCGCTTCCTATGGCGATGAACTTGGTTGTATGAATCCTTTTTCCAACATTTCATCTAATTGTTTCTTCAGTTCCTGCATTTCTGCAGGTGCCAATCGGTAGGGTGCTTTGGCAATTGGTGTTGTTCCTGGTAGCAGATGGATTCTGAATTCAACTTCTTTGTCTGGCGGTAGTCCTGGTAATTCTTCTGGAAATATATCTGAAAACTGAGACACTACTGGAATGTCTTTTAGTTCTTTTCCTTTAGTGTTAGTGATTATAGAAATCAAATACACTATAGATCCTTTTCTTATATAGCTTGCAGTTTTCATCACAGAGATGAATTTTGTGGATCTAGATGGTTTATCTCCTTTAATTGTGATCTTTTCACCTTTTGGTGAATTTACTTGAATTGACTTTTGATCACATAAAATACTGGCTTTATTGGCTATTAACCAATCCATTCCTAAAACAATATCAAATCCTACCAGATTCATTGGGTAAAGGTTTGCCACAAACTCTTGGTTTAAAAACTCTATTCTTACTTCCTACAAGATTTCAGAAATCCTAAATGTTTCTCCATTAGCTGTCTCTACGAGACATTCTTGTGGTAGTTTAGTTAATGACTGATTTAGAAGTTTGCAAAACGAAGTATTAATGAAACTTTGGTTCGCACCAGAGTCAAATAATACTTTAGCAAATACATCATTAACTAAAAACGTACCAGCTATCACGTCTGGAATCATCTTGGCTTCATCTGCAGTCAGAACGAATGCTCTAGCATTTTTAGTGTTCCTGTTGTTCACAGCTGGAGCCAATTTTGGACAATTCAGCTTGATGTGACCTTTTTCTCCACAGTTGTAGCATAGTCCGTTACTGGATTTTCTCCTGCAATCTTCTTCCTTTTGTCATGGCATCTGGTATAAATTGCAAAGAGTGGAGCATTTTCCCGAATGCTTTTTCTTGCAGAATCGTGCAGAGGTAGAACCCATATTCCTAAGGTTGTAAATCCCAGAACGGAATTCTTGAGTAAGCCTTTGGGTTAGGTTTCTCCTCTGGTCTTCTTCCCTAGTATGGATTAACTCATCTGTCAAGGTATTGGCTAGTTCTACAGCTTCTTCTATGGTTTGAGGTCTAGCTGCCTTGACTACATGTCTAATTTCTCCAATTAATCCCCAGATATAACGGGAGATTAATACCGGTTCAGGCGATGCAAGGGTTGGTACTATTCTAGCATATTCAAAGAATGTAGTAGTATAACCCTTACTATCTACTCCGGTCATTCTTAAGTTTAGGAACTTATTAGCTATCTGTTCTTTTTCATTAGGAGGGCAGAATTTCCTTTCTACCGTATTTTTAAATTCTTCTCATTCCATGTTGTATACCCTATCACTTCCTCTTGACTGGAGGATAGTGTTCCACCATTCTAAGGCTGAGTTCTTAAACAAATTAGAAGCAAACATTATTTTGTCTTCTTCAGCACACTTGCTTATTTTTAAAACAGCCTCAGTTTTCTCTATCCAGCGTAGGGCTGCAATGGGTCCTTCATTGCCCGAGAATTCTATTGGTTTACAGGACCAGAATTCTTTGTAAGAACAACCATAAGGCATGGTTCTTCTTCTTTTTGGAATGGGCACTTGAAGTACAGGGCCATTGTTCACGTTGTGTTCTAGTTCAATCGGTCGCTTACTGCTATGCTTACTTTTATTATTCGCTTCTTGAATCGTTTGAATAATAAATGGCATTGCATCTATAATTCCTTGTGCCACTATGTGTTGAATGACACTATTATCCATTTGGTTTCCATTGTTATTGATGCTCGGATTCTCATTAACCACGTTAATGTTACTCTGGTTATCATTATTCAGATTTCCTTGATTTCCTTCATCGGTCATCTGAATTTTTAAAGATTTACCCCATATTAATATCACAAAATAATAGCTAATATAGTCAATCACATTACATGAAACTTAGCCAAAAGCGTCGATCATTGCGACATTACTCTATTCATCTACTATATATCTATTACACACTAGTACTAAAATAAAATTACAATACCAACTGAAATAAATAATAGTAGGCATCCGTACACACATATTTTATTATTATTATTATTACTATTACCAGCTCCATTCTCACATTCACGGATATGGATTCATCCAAAAATCCATATTGCGCTCGTCGTACGTTCAGACGAGTTGCTCTCCCACCTGTCTCATTCTCTCAATGCTTTCTAAAATTTCCTCACCAAATGTCCTAAGTTCTTGTACGTTTTCTGCACTCATTGGGGGTGCAGGTTCTAGGACTGGGTTCGGAATCTGGGGTGCGGGTTCCTGGTATGGGGGTGTAGGTGCCTGAAATAGGTAAGGATCTTCTAAGATCTCCCTAATGTATTCATCGTGGTAATATGGATCTAAAGGGTCCATACCTGGATAGGCTCCTATGTTCTGCATGGGTGTGTCTTCATGTATTGGGTAGCGTTGCACGTAGTCCCTAACTTCATCCCACCAGGGATCATAATTTGGGTCTAGGGGGTTTGGTGCTGGTACCCTAGGGATTTCTTCCGGATTGAAGTCATGCATTTCTACTTAGTTTTCAGGGTTTTCTATTTCCATCGGTTGATTAGGGATTGGTGGTTGTGGTTGGGGTGCTATTATTTGTTCCAGATTAGGGTCAGCTGCAGTGGTTGCTAGGATGTGAATATTGGCTATACCCCTATTTATCATATCCTGGGCATAGACATCTGTCTCTCTCTTGGCTGCTGCTAGTACTCTCTGGTCTTGTAACTTTTTCATACGCTTTCTACGCTCGTGTGCCCCTCGACTGAACCATCCCCTCTTTTTCTGAGGAAATGGCTCTTCTGACTGAGCCTTAAACACAAAGATTCCCTCTTCCGTATCAGCAGAGTAACCTGAGAGGGCAGGCTGAGAAGAGGAGGTGCCTTCGCTTCTAGGCGAACCAGACAATTGACGATACGCGTCAGATGGTCCTTGGTCGCTCATACTGTAAACTAACAAATAGTCAAATAACACATAACAATTAAATACAATTATGCACGTATTTCCATAATTTATTTCCTAACAGATTGAATTTTGATGTCAGCAGAACACTTTTGTGGCTGAATCAGTGGCTTAGCTCTGATACCACCTTCTTTCGCAACCCCCGATCCCACATCCCCGGGAACGGGCGGCCGCGAGCCAGTTTCGGTGGTATCTTGTATTGTCTAATTTGGCAGCGGAAATTTTCATCAGGACCGTAGTTAGGAAACATTTATCAGAGTAAAATACCACATTTTCATAATATTAAACAAATGGGTTAAAACCCAAGTTCGTAGTACACATGCTTTCATAGGAATAAATCATATTTTATTAATAAAAACATCTGTTTTATTTTTAGGTAACTTTATTGCCACTTTTCCAAGCCTTCAGTGCTGTCCAGCTGGCTTCTATTTGGATTTCACATTTTGTTACCTGAAACGCGTTTTAAAAACATTTGTCAGTGAGAAATACTGGTGAGTGAATCCCTGTTTAATCAAGTTTAAATAAAAATCCCATTGTACAGTATTGAGGATGATCCCGCAATTATATTTGTTTCCAAGACATCACAATTAACATCTATGGTACTGTCGAACCCGACTTGTGGAAATGTTACTCCTTGACCCGGTGGTAACAAATTTTGTATACAAAACCCCAACATACTCATGATAATTGTATTCTTACAAATACTCAATAACTGTTATTCGCATGGAAAAGTATTTAAGGTTTTGTAAAACAGTTAACAAAAAGGTTTACAAAAAGTGGATCAACTCACATTGCTGTCTTAGATTTTCCGTAAGGGTTTCCTGGTGACAATCTATAATTTACACAAATGCACACGCGTTAGTATAATAACCCATTTTAACATTAGCAATACCCTCCCCTAGACGGCATTCCAACGACTACATTAGTAAACCCGGTCAACGCGATAGCTTGGCTGGGTCATCGAGTAGGCTTGCCGTGTGTTGGGCCACGTGGCCGCACCGGGCTTTGCCACCTTTTAAGCCTCTCGCGGCCCGCGTAAGGGTTATGGGGTACTTACGCGGCCCGCCTCAACTTAAATTTTTATGTTTTTCATTTATTTTTAATGCTATATTGTATTTCGGGCTCGGTTTTCACATACGAGGTGTATTTTAAAGACATATTGGGACATTTTAAAATATATTGAGGTGTCGGAAAAATTATTCGAGGGTGTCGGTTTATTTAGGATTGTTACAATAAAGTGTGTAAAAAGATGATAAGAATGGAGTCTTGAAACTTGGTTAAAATGATTAGGAATGGAGATGTTATTTGTTATAATTTTCAAGACCATACTTCAGATCTTCTCCATACGTGTAATCTATATTTTTCAACAAAAATCTTGTGGGTGGGACCCACTTTGTTAACCAATTTCATAAAATGGGGGAGGGGAGGTAAAGTGTAACTTTTTATAAAAGTTATTAGAAATCTAGATATTTTGGTAGTTAAGCAAAGTATGGTGATTAGGTGTTTAATTACACCATTAAGAGGTAATTAGAGATTCGGAATGTTAATCGACATTAACTAATTTACTAAACTAGTAAAAATTGTATTTTGATACTTTAGATGCTTTCTGTTTAGTCGTCGGCTAGTTAACGGCACTTTTGCGTCGTACCGACGAAGGTTTGTCGCAAGTTGTTATTCCACCATCAAGCGATGTATGAAGTGGTCCCGAGTCCCAAAATAAGCTTAAGTAGTTCGCTAGCTTCTTCGTTTGGTTGTTTTGGCGTCGAAAATATTGTTTATTAGCTTGTCTGTTCAAAAACGGACAAGTTGTGGGGGTTGCAACGCAGCACCGAAAGCTTATGTTTCGGACACCCCGTTAATATCCTCATGTTGTTTTCATATGGTTGTTATCATTTGCCATAATTCCGGAGTCTCGTAATTCCTAATTTATAGTTTCGGACGAGTTAAAATTGTCATATTTTTAGCGAAACGGACGTTTTAGTGATTAGGGCGTTGTACAGGAAAGTTCTAGATTTTTGAAAGATATGTTTTCTCATTAGTGTTTTCTTATGTAAATGGACTCAGTTATGTTATCCGTGTGTCGTTTTTCATTGTTTCGTTATGTTTTCATGGTTTAGCTGGCATGAATAGTGTAACCGTGAATAGTGCGCGCAGCACTTTCTATCAACACTTTTAGGACATTGTTTGATTGGTTTCGAAATACAACGAAAACCAACATATGTTTTAGCATTGTTTTCTTGTCCTAACACTGTTATCTAATAAATGACACAGTTACATAATTAAATTACCCTAAATGCATTATATTGTGTAAATAAAATAGTGATTAGCACGTACGGAATCACCGGTTATTCGCCATTTGTCACATTCTCCCCATGTTAAAAAGAATTTCGTCCCGAAATTCACGTTGAGTTATCCTTTGCAGGAAACTTCTCAAACAGGTGGGGATACTTTGTCTTGATTTCATCTTCACGTTCCCATGTATACTCAGGTCCGTGATGTAGTTCCAGTGGATCTTTACTAGTTTAATACGACTTCTCCTTGTCGTGTGGACTTTCCAGTCCATAACCTCAACAGGTTCTCTGCTAAACTGGAGTTCATCGTCTACGTGAATTTCATTCACTGGGATGATAACGGTTTCGTTGGTTGGACTTTTTATTGAGGTCTGACACATAAAGTGTGTCGTGTATGGCATTGAGTTCTTCTGGCAAATTTAGTTTTTAAGCAACCGTACCAACCATTGCCAGAATTTGAAAAGGCCCAATGTATTTCGGATTTAGTTTTCCGCGTTTCTGAATCTAGCTACGCCTTTCCAAGGCGAGATTTTCAATAAGACTTTGTCTCCTCCCTCGAAGGATAATAGTTTATGTCTTCTGTCCGCGTAGCTCTTTTGTCTGTCCCGAGCCACTTTGATACGGTCTCTTATCTTTGATATCTTATCAGTAGTCTCTTAGACTAGTTCAGGGCCAATGAGTTGTTTGTCTCCGACTTCCGCCCAAAACAGCGGTGATCGGCACTTTCGTCCGAATAGTGCTTCGAATGGGGGCGGCTTTAATGTTTGTGTGATAACTGGTATTATATGAGAACTCTACCAGAGGTAAATAAGTATCCCAGTTTCCGCCCAAATCCATCACACATGCACAAAGCATGTCCTCCAACGTTTGGATGGTTCGTTCGCTTTGTCCATCGGTTTGCGGATGAAATGTTGTGCTTAGATCCAATAGAGATCTAAACGATGCTTGAATTGATTGTCAAATCCTTGACAACAAGCGACCATCTCGGTCAGATATTATTGAAACATGCACTCCATGACGTGCCACAATCTCTCTAAGGTAGAGTTCAGCTAACTCCTCGGTACTGTCTTTCTCGCGAATCGGTAATAAGTGAGCTGACTTGGTTAATTGACCAACGATAACCCAAATCTTGTCATGACATCGAGAGGTCTGTGGTAGTTCTGTGATGTAAGCCATTGATACCTGTTCCCATTTCTAAATGGGAATCTCGGGTTGATGTAATAAGCCAGACGGCTTTTGATATTTATCCTTGACCTTTGCACAAGTTAGACAATTCCCAACATAGGTCGCAACATCTCTCTTTAGATTAGGCCGCCAGTAATGTTCTTTTAAGTCTAGATACATTTCATCCGGATCCTGGATGTATTGAATATTTTGGCTTGGGTGCTCCACCCAACACTAAGTCTCCTAGACCACCAAGATATGGGATACAGACCCTTCCCATGAAGTATAAAGTGTCATCTTTGTTCTCTTCCATTTGTTTCTCTAATCCCCATAAGGATTCTGCTTGAAAGTTTTTTCGGTTTTTGAGTTTCTTGTTGTGCATCATGCACTCGAGTGGTAAAGCTCATTTGAATTGTCAACTCTAAAGCTCGTACTCGTAATGTTTTAACTCATTCTTTCCTACTCAAGCATCTGCCACAACGTTTGCTTTGCCCGGATGGTACTTGTTTTCATAGTCATAGTCCTTCAACAGTTCCACCCAACGACGTTGGCACATGTTTACTTCCTTTTGATCGAATATTTGTTGAAGACTCTTGTGATCAGTGAATATGGTACACTTAGTACCATAAAGATAATGACACTAAATCTTTAAAGCAAATACCCTTGTGTCTAGTTCTAGGTCATGAGTTGTATAGTTCTTTTCATGAACTTTTAACTGACGTGACATGTACTCGATGACTTTTTCACATCACATTATCCCGCAACTGAAGCCGTGATGCGATGCATCACAAAACACCATAAGGTCATCGGTACCGTTTGGAAGTGGTAAGATTGGCGCTTTGCATGGGTTATCTTTGAGTGTTTGAAATGCCATTTCTTGTTTTTCACCCCAATCGAACTTTTTATCCTTTTGTGTGAGAGAGGTTAGCGGTTGAGAAATTTTAGAAAAAAAATTCTTAATGAATCTTCGATAGTATCCCGCTAAGCCTAGAAATTGTCTTACCTCCATTGGGGTCTTTGGGGCATTCCAGTTCTTTATGGCTTCTATCTTAGCTGGGTCAACATGTATTTCGTTCTCGTTCACCACGTGACCGAGAAATTGTACCTTGCGAATCCAAAATTCGCATTTCGAGAATTTGGGATACGATTGTTCTTTCTTAAGCAGCTCCAGAATAGTTCTCAAATGTTGTTCATGTTCTGCCTCGGTTCGTGAATATATTAATATGTCCTTAATGAATACGATCACGAACTTGTCGAGGTATGGCTTACATACCTGGTTCATTAAATCCATGAACACGGCGGGAGTGTTTGATAAACCGAAAGGCATAACAAGGAACTCGTAATGCCTATAGCGAGTCCTAAACGCTGTCTTCGGTATGCTTTCCTCTTGAATCCTCAGCTGATGATATTCGGATCTTAGATCAATATTGGAATAAAAGCTGGAACCTTGCAACTGATCGAACAAGTAGACGATCCTCAGTAAAGGATACCGATTCTTGATAGTTAGTTTGTTTAATTCTCTATAGTCGATGCACATATTAAAGGTTCCATCCTTTTTTCTTTGCAAATAGCATCGGAGCTTCTCAAGGTGAGAAACTCGGTCTAATGAATCCTTTGTCAAGCAGCTCCTGAAGCTGAGTAGATAATTCCTGCGTCTCTGAGGGCGCCAGTCGATATGGAGCTTTTGTCACTTGTGCCGCTCCTGGCACTAAATCGATATGGAATTCAACTTGTCGTTGTGGAGGCAGTCTCGGCAAGTCCTCTTGAAAGACTTCGGAATATTCCTTCACTACAGGTAGGTACTCCACCTTTCGCTCCTCGGCCTTCTTGTCAACCACATGGGCAAGAAAGGCGATGCATCCTTTTCTTAGACTCCTCCGAGCCTTCATGCAATTAATAATTCGCAGTGGGGTGTCTTGATTCTCCCTGTGCACTAAAAGATGTTCTCTCATCAGACAGGGGGATGTGAATGATCTTCTCGTGACATATGATTTCGGCTCAATTATCGGATAACTAGTCTATGTCAAAAACTACGTCGTAGCAACCTAATTGAATGAGTGAAAGGTCGATATTAAATTTTTGCTCTCGAAGTTCGAGGGTGCATCCGTTAATGTCTTCTCCAGACTCAACTAATCTATCGTCGGCCAATCCTATGGAATGAGGGGACTCTAGTTTACTTGAATCTAGGCCAAGTATATTTCGAATTCTATCGGGATGCAACTAATACTGACACTAGTATTCAACAAAATGAATGTAACGGGTCGATTAATAGGAAATGTATCGGTGACCCTTAATGACTTCACATGACCCGGCTAATTCCCCGTTAGCTAACTTGATAGAGTAAGACATGTCTAACCTACATGACTCTATTTCGTGTATATGCTTAGTAGCTAAAGACACTAAGTTAAGCCGATGTTGGTATCCAAAGAATTGATACACGCTGGTTGCAGAGTAGAACGTACCCATGGCAACATTGGGATTTTGGGGAGTATTCATTGCTCTACCCATATGCACACTTATTCACCTTCTTGATTCGTCCTTAGACGTCCATGCTTGTAGTGGTCTCTTTGCCACAGTTCAAACCTCCTTGTTCTTTCTTGAGTATAACTAACTCATTAGTTTCCGTTTTGTGCCCAGTCTCACCACACTGTTACTCTTAGCACTTTTGCAAGTGCCCTCGTGATGAAAGTTTCACTTATCACTTTCAGGATTTTGGCAAGTTACTAGCATGCCTCTTGATGTCAGATTCGTATCTCATGCTAAACCCAAATGTAGCGCACCGTGCATTTGGATTCGGGTGTTATCTAGTATACAACAATCTTTTAGAGATCGTAGAGGCGTCGGGGGTAACCAACTATGTTCGCTCTAATCATAATCGAGTTCTAGAGTTCGGTTCCCAACCTTGGAATTTACCACTAGCAATCAATACTATTCTCGCGTAAGATCCTTGAGTTCTTCCCACAATAACCTCTTTGTTGTACTACTCCCTATAGTTTGCACTTGGAGATTCCACCAAGTTACCGTCTCCCTCAACAGATGACTATTCGTTTACCAAATTGTTTACTTAGAAGTACATTTACTAGCACGGTTAACTGACTTCCTTGTCTTTACATAGTGGACGGGACTTACCGCACCTAACGTATCAATGAGGTCTCGCGGCCTATAATCCGGAAAAGCCTTAGGATTAAAATCTGGTGTGATTGCATCTCCAAGTGTGGCATTGCCACTTGTCCTCATCCCGCCAGAATTTGAACCACTTGAATTATCGGTACCATCAGTACCATTACTGGTGTCGACTCAACAACCTCATGTTATGCAATTTCCGCAATATCATGTTGTTCCATAAAAATTCTAGTTCGACTTCAATAGTAGGGTGCTGATTTACTGCCCCTTTTGGGCGTAGATTTTCTTTTCGACGCCATGCTATTTTTGATGCATAGTATCAAAGGGTCTAGACTTGTATTTGGACAGATATAGCCTACCATGCGCCTAAGAATTTAGAAGGTAATTGGTCATGGAAACCTCAAGACTGCATTGTTCATGTATGTTCGAATAATGATAACATGAATAACCGCAACCCAAAATGTGTAGTACCTCTTGCGTGTAATGGTCATATGCCTAAGTGGGAAAAGGGATAATTCGTTGAGGAGGAGAAACCAAACGGTCGTCTCCATCCATACAGCATGTATTCTCTACTTCATGGACCTCGATCGTCCCATGTAAATGGCAAAACATTTGGTATTGCAATACTTTAACAGTCACGAGAGCTGTTAGTTGAAAATAAATCTTGAAGCCAAAGAATGGCAAAAATTTAGTATTGCATTACAAAATCTTAATTGTGAAAACTTGTGACAAAATAGGTTTGTATATGGCAATATGATTATTACTAAGTCATTTTATGCCTTATATTGTAATATCGATTAAACCATTGTAAAAAAACTTGTTAATGTGTTATTAGGAATCCAATCAAGGATTAATAATAACTGTTTTGAAATAAATCAAAAACTTCTGAAAGTATTATCTAAGTCAAATCAATGAGACATGATAATACTTCAGATATCTTTCTAAGAATCCAACACATAGAGATATGGATGAATTCTACAAAGATTTGGATGATTGAACATTGAAACAATCACTACAAGAATAATAAGATAAGAACACTTATATATAGGAAGTACCAGTGGCGTATCCACCATGTTCTTATTTTATTATACCTGTTTCGTTATCTAAATCACAACTACCACATAAAACACATAATCGTCAACTTGTGCCACCTCATAACCATGCATTAAAGTACATAATGAATCCAAACAAGGGCTTCAATATTAGTACTCTAAACATCCCATATACGTCTAACTATGAAGATAGATAGATACTACAGGGATCCTGGGTTTTGTCATATTGAATTATTGAATCAAAACAATCCTAAATCCTAATGGTGATTCGGGATAACGCCACGAAAGGTAATACAATAAGCACACTTATATATAGGAAGTACCAACGGCGTATCCACCATGTGCCTATTGTATTATCTAGTTTCGTTATTTAAATCACCAACAAACTACATAAAAGCCAACCATCGAGTTGTAAAGTACTTCTTAAAATCTCACTACGAAGATAGGAAGATCTAAGACTGTACTTCAAATATCCTACATGAATCTAACCATGAAGATAGGTAGATCACTTAAGGATAAAACATTGCATTTGCATAATCGGAATAATACACATAAAAGCACTCAGTGAACACACATATGCCATACATTTTGAAAACAGATCGATTACACATATGAATCACCCCAAAACATTTGAAAACAGTAAAAGAGGGGAACTATGTACTCGCCTTGGATTGCGTATAGTCCCGGCTCAAAGGGTATAACAAAGCTCAAAAGACCAAGAGTTCAAGTGTTGAAGCGGTTCCTAGAGTAATGGATACTATGTTAGTGAATCGACACCTAAATCGGAAGATCGGGTAGAATGAGGTCTCGTAAACCAAATGAGTATTGGAACTCATGTGATATGGTTTAACAAAGCCTACATTCTAAATTGGAACCTATCCTAGGTGCTTACGACCCATTACGACCTGTTAAGGTAGTCTAAGCTACTTTAACGCGCCGTTCGCGCGAAAGCGCGTTCGAGACGCCTAACTAGTCCTATGACAAGTATTATATGCCTTAACATATCTAATTATGTTATATAATCAGTTTAGATGTCAAAACATGTGTTACGTATGCTCAAAATGAAATTATGTGTAAAAAGGGTATTTTGGTCATTTTCCTAAGGCATACAAACTACCTATCATACAACTAACTAAACGAAGTGACCATAAGGTATAACCTCGGAAGGTTATTCCCTATACAACTATGGTCACACTATATGTTTGGTCGGATCCTAATGATCGACCAAACGGGTCGGGTTCGGAAGTCTAAGCGGTTGTTTAGACCGCTTATCTTACGAACCTATATAAGCACTATCCTAAAAGTGAAGAGTTAAACATGTTTAACAAAGTTGGAAAACAAGTTTGATATTAAAACAAACGGTTTTGATACCCAAGAATAGTTTGGTTGCAAAATACACATAGATGCGTATTTTGACCGAAACTATGACTCGTCACTACACCTAATCAACGTGGTAATCAGTAGGTATAGTCACAATGGACTATAACCATCGTGATTACGCTCACGTTGTGAAGTTCAAATGAACTTCGTGTTGACCATTGACTGGTCAAAGCAGAAAGTCAAACACTGTTTGACTTTCGTGCTAAAAATGCAATAAAAGCACGAAAGAAACTTACAACGGGTCCAAGCTAGGAAGATCTAGATTTAAATACTCAGGTATGAAGTATGAAGTATAAAGCTTCAATTTAGAGTATAAAATCAGATCAATATGTGAAATGAAATGAAAACGGGTGGGGTATTTATAGGATTTCCAAGACCGTTAAGATCGTTCCTCGATAAACAAGCTTAAATCTGGACCGTACAAGTGGGCACAAGGTCTTGTGATACTAGGGGCATCCAAAACCAGTCCATAGAATCAAAGAAACTATGTGCAAAACAACGGGAGCAGCTGGGTTTTATAAAATTGAAGTCTGCTGTGCTGGAGAAGGCTTACGGTGTCACACCCCCAAAATCCACCATGCGGAGTATCACCGCGTGGAGGCGTGACATGACCAGGATCGAGCAACCAATCATATTGAAAAACGTATTTAAGTAAATGAAACCAACCACAATACAATTGGTGACCAAAAGTAAGTTAACCAAGTTCAATTTAATCAGCGGAAGCATAAGACATTAAACCAAAACATAAGTTCGTAGTTCATAAGTTTTAAGGACTCAAAACATAAGTTTCATAAGTTCATAAGGTTTATTTATTAAGTACGGAACATAACAGTTCGCATCCCATAACGACCACCTCCATGTGCAAGCCCCATAGCATCTAGCGACCTGCAAAGCATGTAACAACGAGTCAACAACAAAGTTGAGTGAGTTCACGGTTGGTTGCCCATTTTAGAGTTATTTCCAAAAATATAGTTTAATCTCATTCAGCTATCCAGCCGTGGGGGTTACCCCATAGTTCGAAAACGTTTATTAGTTAACTATCCCATGTCCACCTTCCCTGGCTATCCAGCCCGACACTGTGGATGTGGGGGCTATCCCATTATTTAAACTACCAGACTCGTTTATCATATCGACTACTAAGGAAAATTACTTGTGCCCTAGCGTCGGTGTCTATCATCACCGACGTGCCATAGTCCATTAGTACACACCCGTCCAACTGGCACGGTGTGAGGTTTGTTAAACCTAATAGCGTTATTAACTAATGACCCGCTCGCCATAGCCTCGGCGATTAAGTCGATACAAAAAGGGAGGGACTTCGCTAATAGAGTTCTAGTCCAGTAAGTCTAATTCCGTCCCAACAGGATGAGGAATTCTCATTCCTGAACACGTCTCAAGGACGAGGAATCCCTATTCCTGAACCCATTCCCATTCCCACCGGGAATTTCCATGCTTTGTAAAAAAGTGTGAACTCACCTCAGTTTGCTCGGTTAGATTCTCAAATATAGCTAATAGTCAAGGTCGGTCAATCACGTCTTAATATGATTACCAGTTAGTCATTTAGTGGTTTTCAAATAGAGCACAAAGTTCCTACACGTATCTACTACATAACATGCATTCACTTTAATAGTTCACGCTCATATAAACATTCCATCTATAGCTACTCAAGAACAAGCATACGATATTGCACATAACACTTTCATTGACATATAACATGTTAGATCATTTTCAGATAACATACTCGACATTTAGACACGCAAATTACTACTTATGTCATTTCAATTTAAATATTCAAAACTGGGTTGTTTTCGGGCATTTTAATAAAATAGTTAACTTATTCCAAAAATTCCCAAATTTTAACATACGGACCGTAAGCACTACCATACGGTCCGTATGGAGCTTGTGTGCTGGCAGCAACTTTCAGCAATTGGCAGAACAGGCCCCTGTGACTCCGAACTTGATTTTTGATGCGTTTTGGCATGTTTAAGCCCCGTTAACCCCATTTCAAGGATCTAAAATGAAGTTAAAGTATAGGGAACTTAAAATATGCTCAAAAACATCTCGGATGTCGGTTCGTTTGGTCGTACGGTTGCGTTGTTCGGTTAATTACGACGAAACACGAACAGACGCGAAAAACGATCCAAATTACGCGACGAATGGAATTTTATCAAGCCAATCACTAAAATAAAAATAATTTAATGATTACATAAATTTTTGGATGTCCGGATATATTCAGAACGTAAGTTATGCGCGAAAATGCAAACTTATGCACTTTTTGATTCTTTTAGTCCCTATTGATCATATAAGTTTATTTTTGCGCACCAAACACCTCAAAGCCTATTTCTAAGCTATGCTAAGGATATTTAGGGCATGTTTAACTTATGATCAATTTCTGGAATGTTCGATACTATGTGAATCAGCAGACTTTCACAGTTTGACGCAAATAGTCCCTGAGTGTGAATAAACTTGTTTTGACACACCAAAGCTTTTAAAACCTATTTCTAAGTTATATAAAAGTTATTTAAGGTATGTTAAGCCTATGTCACTATTCCGGAGCATTTGTCGCATTAAACTGATTACGTTTACACATCAGTTCGCGTATAACTTTCCAGAAAGCGATTTAAGGCTTGAAAATGTATTAGAATCAAAACGTGAAATTGTAAAACCAAAATAAACAAATTTTTGAGATCAAAACACATTGTTTCTTTGATAAAAGATAGCGTCCTACATCGTGTGTGTGTTTACGGAGCACAAGTGTCACAGTCTCCCCTACTTCAGGAAATTTCGTCCCGAAATTTATTCGAAGGAGACCGTAAAATGAAATTGAAACAACTGATGTACAAGCAGATTGCTGGATCCCAAAGATGCGAAGCATCATTTGGAAATTTTAGGGAATTCAAAATGTGATTTGGGATATTCAAAGTATCTCAAGGTGTTCAACCCTTTTAAACTTGTGATAGTCGACTAGTGTTCAAAAATCATTCAAGTATGACACTATGTTATACTAAGCTCCTAGTGTAATTCCTAGCAAACAAAGGGGTGTACATTCAAGCCCTTCACGTACACGGTTTTTAAGGTCCCACGAGGTACATCCAATGCACCATGAGCATCTCATGCATAGGAGACGGGTCAACATACCTATGGCATCAAGATCATCACCTTTAACAGAATAATATACTCCCGGTCGGCTCGATTTGAGTTAATGAATGTACTTGCTGTAGTCCATCGGAAATAACCACACAATAACACTAAAACACATAATCACATAATGGTCCAAGATAACATAAAATCACCAAATGATCTCAGCAACGTTCTGAAGAATAACACAATAAGAACACTTATATATAGGAAGTACCATCGGCGTATCCACCATGTTCTTATCGCATCATACTCCTCCCGTTACCTTAATAATTCTAGATTTTATGCCACCATACTTAACAAGGCTTACTTGTCATTGGGCCTTGGCCCATGTACTTAAGCAATCTGGGCCTAGCCCAAATATTCTAGCATTGGGCCCTAGCCCAAATAATTTATTATTGGGATCTAGCCCATGTATTTTTAGTAAATTGGGCCTAACCCAAATAATTTATCTTTGGGCCATAGCCCATGTGTCTTCATGAGTCCATTTTTAATAGTTTTGCATTTTTGTATTTTTCAACTTTTCAGATTTTGTTATCGGTAGTATATATATTAATTCGGTGTCTAAAAATATTTATATATATATTTTAGACGTGAAGTCGTATTCGTTTAATATATATTTATTGTGTCAATGAAACGCCCAAGTGTCGTAGTAATCTTCTCGAGATGACGCTATGCCCCTTTGTCATCAGTGACGATATATATTCTTTTATTTACCGAAATAAATTGTGTATCTTACTTGTCGGCTTGAATTATACATTATTTTGTAAGAATATATTCTTGTGGACTCGTCCGTTGTCCGATTTATTCACTCGTCTGTGTATCCGTTCAAGGATATGTTATAGAGTCCGCCACCCCCGCCTCGTCGTCACTAACGAAGCCAGACTTATACCCATCCGAGGGAAAACAAACATCTTCCACGGGATCAATGCTTTAGGGTCTCACTCAGGAACCACATCCGCCATAAGCTTCGTAATAGACGTGGGGTCGTTATTCTCATCGAGTGAGTCAAGTGTAATAAGAGAATTTGTAGTCGAAGGTACTTTTGTCATGGAAAAATATTCCGTACAACACATATAATAATATATTATATATATAATCACTAAATCTCATGCTGTTTTTTTTGTTTCTCATGCTTCACATGTAATCCTTAATGTTTTCAAGTCTATTCCTCATAGACTAACCATGTATTGATCCTTCTTTGTTACTTGTGATTGAGCCCGCGTGATAGATCCTCATGTTATCGTGACACAATGAAAACCTTTTGTCATTTTTTTCATACTTTTGAAATCACTTTCGTAATGTTATCGACTTTGTTTTCATGTGAGAGCCCTTTGGTGATTGTATTATAAAAGTTTTCCTCGGTTCACTACAATCGGAGCTCTGATACCAATCTGTCACACCCTACTAGTTGCGGAAGCTTGTTGCGTGTGACGTAAGAAAGGTAATCATTGCATCCAATCATGTATCACCGGCTCAAGACTTGTTTCCTGAAATACATGTAGTTTTAAAAAGTCAACAAAAGTTGAGCGAGTTCATGCAGTTATTGTTATCATATGAAATCATGGAAATCTTGTAATGTAATCATGGTATGTATTAGCATTCATGGAGTTTAAGGATCTATCAGTGAGTAGCGAGCCCCCTGACATTATGTACCATAAGTACGCAACCAAACCGAGACAACTTGGACATTTCTGGGATCACAAAAGCACCTCAGGGTATACCAACCAGGAGTGGAGCGTGTCTCAAGCTCAATAGATCTACACCTTTTGCACCTTGGTCACTAAGTGATTAATGGTTACTATGTCATCATCCTACTTATGTACATTGATCGTGTTGTCATCTAAACCCATAGCTAACATACCCATAGTTGTAACATGTATTTCCCCCCGATTGTTTTAAAAACAAAACATTGAAATCATTGAAAGGAGGGACATGAACTCACAAGTTTGCGTTCCTGGTATGTAATACTGTAGCGAGCGTCCGTACGTGTGATTAACCTACATGTGTACTAACTTTATTAGACACTAGGTCTTATCGGACCTCGTACAAGTTGTTCATCTTGAGTTCTTATTGTGTTTTCACTTGTTATTTTGGAACAACTTTGTATTTTTAGAGCGTTGGTAGTTTACTCGCTCGATTGTTATATATATTGAATTCATAAGTGTATACATGTATTCTATGTGTATTGAATTATGTGTGAACGGGCTTCGCCCTTCACATGTCCTTGTGTCGCGCACGCATGTCATTGAGCCTTTGCTCATGTCATTGGGCCGAGCCCATGTCATCTATGTTATTTGGCCTAACCCATGTTTTAATGTTATTGGGCCGAGCCCATGTCTTTTATGTCATTGGGCCGAGCCCATGTTTTCTTGTCATTGGGCCTTGGCCCATGTACTTAAGCAATCTGGGCCTAGCCCAAATATTCTAGCATTGGGCCCTAGCCCATATAATTTATTATTGGGCTCTAGCCCATGTATTTTTAGTAAATTGGGCCTAACCCAAATAATTTATCTTTAGGCTATAGCCCATGTGTCTTCATGAGTCCATTTTTAATAATCTTACATTTTTGTATTTTTCAACTTTCCAGATTTTATTATCGGTAGTATATATATTAATTCGGTGTCTAAAAATATTTATATATATATATATATATATATATATATTTTAGACGTGACGTCGTAGTCGTTTAATATATATTTCTTGTGTCTATGAAACACCCAAGTGTCGCAGTAATCTTCTTGTGATGACGCTATGCCCCTTTGTCATTAGTGACGATATATATTCTTTTATTTACCGAAATAAATTATGTATCTTACTTGTCGGCTTAAATTATACATTATTTCGTAAGAATATATTCTTGTGGACTCGTCCGTTGTCCGATTTGTTCACTCACCCGTGTATCCGTTCAAGGATATGTTATAGATACGATCTATGTATATCCATTTTTTGTAGCATTTCTTTGGTATCTAGTGGACTTTGGTGTATATGTATACAAGTGTTATTTTCTACTTGTTTTCTTTCAAGTGTCTTCATGATATGTATTTGTGTATTTTCACTTGTATATTGTATTTAGTGTTTTGACATGTATTACACTAATATCAATACATACAAATAATATACAAGTATCATATACCAAAGAGTACTTTTAAATATATATTTTTTTGCCAAAAATTATATTTGCACATGTTTATATTTTTCATCCATTTATACTTGTAAATATATATATATATATATATGAGTTTATAAAATCTCTTGGATGATTAGAGCTTTACCCTTTGTATCAAGACTACCTTAATGAAGATTAAGACCACTAATCGCGTTTAACATTGTTAATCAACCTTAATCCCAAATTTAATCGCGATTAGATTTTTAGAAAAAAATTGCCATAGTTTCCCCTAAACTATGACATTTCTCATGTTTTCAAAACGTGTTTAAATCACCAAATCAATTTCCAAATCACCATTAATTCATCAAGCTTTCCAAAAATCATGTTTCAAGCATTAACCATAAAATTTTACCTTCAAATTCTTATGAGCATATTACTTGCATAATTCTATCCAAGACTTTAAAATAACCATTTTTCAAGTTCATCATTATATAAACTTGATTCTAATTATTTTTCATTCTTAAAAATTTCCATGTTTTTGTAAAAATTCTTAAGACTCTTATATGCTTCACTTTGTAAATTAAAAATTTCCATAAGCTTGCTTTATGTGAAAGTCAAGTTCATTAGAGTTTTTAAGACTTTGTCACTTGATTATTCTTGGTTTAAAATTTACTTAATCATGTTTACATACACATGCTCATAATATTTGAAGTTGATGATCTTGTGTGATTTAAACATTCATATGTTTAAATCACCTTTTTAAGTATAATATGGCTAGATTAACACTAATCTAAAATACTACATGAAACTAATCACAAGATCATCATAAATATAAACTTTAAACCACTATTCTTAACAAAATCAACATAATAATCAAGATTACACTAACTAGATTATTAAGTTTGAGATTAGGGTTTTTGATTATGTTTTTCTTGATTTTCAAGATAATTAACTTGTACTTCTTAAATCTACACATAATAAGAAGCTTAAAAATGGTAAAAGATTATCTTACAACTTTGCACAAGCTTAGAAGAAGATTAAGAGATGATTAAGCCTCCAAGAACTCCCCTAAAGCTTCCTCAAGCTTAATCCATGTGTAGATGATCTTGTAGCGGCTAGATTAAGTGAAATTGTGGTGTTTAGTGGTGATTTTTGGTGAGTTTTGTGGGGGTTTGTATGGCTTCCGAAAATGGAGGTTTCAAAGGGGTTTTTGATGTTGATAAAGTGTGTAAAAAGATGATAAGAATGGAGTCTTGAAACTTGGTTAAAATGATAAGGAATGGAGATGTTATTTGTTATAATTTTCAAGACCATACTTCACATCTTCTCCATACATGTAATCTATATGTTTCAACAAAAAACATGTGGGTGGGACCCACTTTGTTGACCAATTTCATAAAACGGGGGGGGGGGAGGTAAAGTGTAACTTTCTATAAAAGTTATTAAAAATCTAGATATTTTGGTAGTTAAGCAAAGTATGGTGATTAGGTGTTTAATTACACCATTAAGGGGTAATTCGAGATTCGGAATGTTAATCGACATCAACTAGTTTACTAAACTAGTAAAAATTGTATTTTGATACTTTAGATGCTTTCCGTTTAGTCGTCGGCTAGTTTACGGCACTTTTGCGTCGTACCGACGAAGGTTTGTCGCAAGTTGTTATTCCACCATCAAGCGATGTATGAAGTGGTTTCGAGTCCCAAAATAAGCTTAACTAGTTCGCTAGCTTCTTCGTTTGGTTGTTTTGGCGTCGAAAATATTGTTTATTAGCTTGTCGGTTCAAAAATGGACAAGTTGTGGGGGTTGCAACGCAGCACCGAAAGCTTATGTTTCGGACACCCCGTTAATATCCTCATGTTGTTTTCATATGGTTGTTATCATTTGTCATAATTCCAGAGTCTCGAAAATGCTAAATTATAGTTTCGAACGAGTTAAAATTGTTATATTTTTAGCGAAACGGACGTTTTAGTGATTAGGGCGTTGTACCGGAAAGTTCTAGATTTTTGCAAGATATGTTATCCGTGTGTCGTTTATCATTGTTTCGATCTGTTTTCACGGTTTAGCTGGCATGAATAATGTAACCGTGAATAGTGCGCGCAACACTTTCTACCAACACTTTTAGGACATTGTTTGATTGGTTTCGAAATACGACGAAAACCAACATATGTTTTAGCATTGTTTTCTTGTCCTAACACTATTATCTAATAAATGACACAGTTATGTAATTAAATTACGCTAAATGCATGAGATTGTGTAAATAAAATAGTGATTAGTTTGTATGGAATCGCCAGTTATTTGCCATTTGTCACATCTTGAAGGTGGTTTCCACTCGTTTTGCTTAGGCAAACTGTTGTGGAGCACCATTCAATCGAGATTGGTTCAAGATCTAAAGGATTTCACACCTTTCAACTTAGTTACAAAAGATTTCCGCACTTTTTCAACTTATTTTGAACTTTTCTTTGGTTTTACACAATATTGATGGAATCTGGACTCAATCAGACTCTCGACTCGTTCTTTAGTCGAAAGTCGGCTTGAAAATGGATTTCCACCGGAGAAATGGACCGATTAACGGGTCAAACATGAATCTTCATCAAGAACAGCTCGTTGTCCGAATGGGTGGGACCCATCCGACTGAATGAACTGGACTTGGTACTTTTCCGTTGTTTGACATGTCGTCACACCGTCTCCGTCTCCGTTAACTCAAAACTCTTACTTGGAAAATTTTACAAAGCTTCAACTATAGATCATTCGCCCGAAGGGCCATCCGTCCGGATAACTTGACCTTGACAATTTCCGTTATTTAAACGCTTTTAACTAAACTTCGAATTTTAACGATTCACAAACAAACACAGCCTATTCGAATGGCCATCCCTTTCGGATTTCAACTGTACAACCCTGAGGAAATTGTTAAACACAGACATATACATTTGTTTCCGTGCACAGGCTGATCCAACGAGCTCCCTTCAATCCAATCCAGATTGTGTTTACTTGTTAAACACACACTGTGAGTATACTCGAACCCATTTTCATTTAACGCACTTTTGGGTGTTACATACGTTCTATATCAAAACACAACACACAACACACAACGCAAACACTTTATAAACGCTAACCGCTCCCGCATGCTATACGTGATTTGTTGAATGCTTGTTACTATGCTTACACAGTGTTACACTGGACCACCTCTTGCAACGATAGTACTATAGTTTGGACTCAGCACCTGTGTGACAGGGGTTGCTAGGGATCACATTACTTTACTTCACGTGTTCGCTTTGGTGAACATGTGTCGCGCATACTCTACAACGCAGTCTCGTGGTTAGGTTGTATCATTGTTAATAGTTACATGCTTCGCCCGTTACGTGTTACATGCTGGTTATGGGTAAATGTTTTTCATACTATTATCTACGCAAACTTGTGTACTCACCTTTACTTTATGTATTGACTTTTATTTTAACATATGTGACAGGTTGATTGGATGTTGTGCTACAAAGAAGTTAGGAGTCTAGAAACCACTAAATAAAATCTGAGTTGTCGGAATGGAACTTGTTTTTGAGACTGAATATTTGTAATGACTGTTATGCTTTATATGTTTAATAGTATGGGATATTGAACCTTAAAAATATTGTCATTAATAGTCGTTATGGATTCTCATGAACAATCTGTTTCGTTCAGTGCCACGCCCCGATGATTCTGCCATCGGTTGGGGTGTGACAGATTGGTATCAGAGCCATAACTATAGGGAATTAGGTCGGGTCGTGTAGAATAGTCCTAGTCTATAGTCTAAGTACCAACAGACCAGCTTCGTGTAAACCCAGTAAGGGTTTTGTACGAGCCCACTTTTGATGCTCTCGTTCGAACTCGTGAAAACTACATCTTCGTGCGAACCCGCATACTACAGTTTCGTACGAAGGATCCTTTCCTAAGGCGAAATATTACATGCCTTTCCTAAGGCTAGCATAATACACGTGTTTTTGAAAACGTTCGCATAACGCAACCGAGTGATTGGGTCGAGATTAGGTGTGAAAACCAAGAACTCTCGATAAGATCGCTCACTCTACGCGTATTTTTACTCTCAGCATGAGAACCTCTGTTGAGTTAGGAGTGACATCCATACCTAGACAGAGATCTCCACCTCTATCTCGTGGTTTTGCCTCACTTTTAGGAACGAAGTTGTTAAGTTAGGGGTGAAACCCGCATCTTAATAATGCGTTCCACTCCCTACTTTGATTTTTACAAACTCTCACCAAAGTCTCGACTGTTTCGACGATACGAGTCACGTAGTAACTGGAAGGAAGAGTGTCATTCGCCGTGTTTTGGTGAGAGCACAGTCTAATAGGCCAAAGCGTGTGCTCGAGGTCGTTGTGAATAGTTGAATCACTTTGGGTAGTCGATGTCTAACACCCATGACACTCCCTTATTTCTAGCCTGCAATCGCCGATTTTATGCGTTATCGATTTTATGTGTTTATATGTTTTGATTTTGTAGATTTTACGCTTTCCGCCCCTCGCTTTACAAAACGCGCACAACTCGCACAACTATTGAAATCTAAAATGCTAACTAATCGCGAACAAACTAAGAACTCTTGTACGCTAAACTCGCTACTCGCTATTGTTAACAAATCTCGATCGCACTACGCGCCCTTGAAAGATAGGTGAATACGTTCAAAATATGTAGGTGAATATGTGCAAAATATGTGAATTATGTGCTCATACGTGCTTATGTGCCTATGTGTATACGTGCCTATGTGGTTTATGTGCCTATGTGCTTGACGTGTTACTGAGCTTTACATAATGGTAATAATAATAATAAAATGGTGATTAAAACGCTAAGTTTTTCAAGACAAAACCCGATATAATCAAATCTCTTCTAATCCCTTTGGGATGACATCTGCTGGAGAACTCACACTCGACAATGTCGTCATTTGGTTCCCACACTCACCGCAATGTTCAGAGGAACAAAGCTGACAAGCGTATCGCTTCTCTTGTGGCCAAGGAAATGGCTAAAGTCATACCACAGATTGTCAGTGAAATCAATGAGGTCAGCAGCAAATCTTCTGTTGAATCGAAGAACGAAGCACCTCGAACTCCTTTCAGCTTCAAACAATTCAAGGCCTGAGGTCCTGCAAACTTCACTAGAGAAGATGGACCCAGTGCTATGTTCCAATGGTTTTACTCTATCGTGGTCACCTTCAGGCAAAGCGGATACCCAGAAAATCTCCGCACTGTGAGTGCTACCAGAGTTTTCCAGTCTAGGGCACTGGATTGGTGGACTGCTGAGCGCAACAGGCGCGGTAACGATGCAGCTTATGGCCTCTCATGGGAGGAATTCAGGGAGCTTATGATGAAGGAGTTCTGTCCTCCTCATGATGTACAAAAACTGGAAAATGAATTCTGGTACATCAAGCAGGAAGAAGGTGACAATGCTGGTCTCACCGCTCATTTCAAGCAGCTGAGTATCATCTGTCCTAGTCAGGTAGACACGCCTGATAAGACAATCAAGAAGTATATCTGTGCTCTCCCCGACTGTGTAGCTGACTTTGTTCAGGCAGCTAAACCCGCTACTATTGAGGAAACCTACCAACTCGCCGCTGAGATCAACGACAAGCGAGTCTTGGCTGGTTATTTCAAAACTTCGACTAAGAGTCTCAATCAAGCAACCGCAACTCCCAGCACCTATAATGCCGCATCACAAAGTTCAAAGTCTTCATGTCAGAACCGCAAGCGAAAGAACAACAGCAACAAGAACTATGCTACTACAACTGCAACACCACTCAACGCCGTCCCCGTACAGCCCACAACCAGAACCGTCAAGCTACTGTTACCAACGCACCGCCTGCTAAGCGTGCGTACACTGGTATCCACCCTCTGTGCCCTACTTGCACTTATCATCATCCAACAGGGGTCAACTATCATTTCTGTGCAAATTGCAACATCTATGGGCATTTCACTGCTCACTGTCGCTCATGCCCACGCCAGCAAGCTGCTCAAGCTCCTCCAGCACCACCAGCTCAACCCCCTTGCTATTCTGGGTAACCCAGCAGTTCCAACACCTATAGCTAATGCTCGACCTTGCTACACATGTGGAGACCCTAATCACTTTGCTAACGTCTGCCCACATCGAGTTATGAAACAAGAGCCCCAGCAGCAACAAGCAGCCCGTGGAAGAACCTTCAACATCAACGTCCGCCAGGCTCAGACTGACAACAACGTTGTCAACAGTATGTTCCTTGTTAATGGTATTTACGCTTCTTGCTTATTTGATACTGGAGCCGATAACTGTTTTGTGCCGTTTGAATTTGAAAAGCTCCTAAAACGTAAACGTGCTAACCTCCCAACGACCTTCGACGTGGAAATTTCCACCAGAAGAACCGTCACCGTCAGTTCCAATCTCCGTGACTATACTCTCGAACTCAACAATCACGTTTTCCCAATCGATCTCACCCCAATGCAAGTTGATAGTTTCGATGTCATAGTAGGCATGCACTTTCTTCGTGAAAATCATGCCGAAGTCGTTTGTTTCGAAAAGATGATTCGTTTCTCTCTTTCAAATGGTGACCAACTCTGTGTCTATGGCGAAGTATCCTCGAAAGAAGTGAAACTGATGTCATGTATCCAAGCAAGCAAGTATCTTCGTAAGGAATACTTGGCTTTCTTAGCCCACATTGTAGTAGCGGAATAGGAAAAGAAGCCGATGGAAAAGGTACTTGTGGTTCGTGATTTTCCTAATGTCTTCCTTGACGATTTACCTGGTCTACCCCCTACCCGCGATATCAATTTCCGTATCGACCTTACTCCTGGAGCTAACCCTGTCGCTAAAGCTCCTTATCGCCTCGCACCGTCCGAAATGCGTGAACTTTCTAGCCAACTCCAAGAATTACTTGATAAAGGCTTCATACGCCCTAGCGCATCTCCTTGGGGCGCACCTGTCCTTTTCATGAAAAAGAAGGATGGATCGTTCCGAATGTGCATCGATTATAGGGAACTCAACAAGCTTACTATCAAGAATCGCTACCCTCTACCTCGAATCGATGACTTATTTGATCAACTCCAAGGTGCTACATGTTTCTCTAAGATCGACCTACGTTCTGGTTATCATCAGCTGCAAATACAAGAGCAAGACATCCCGAAAACCGCTTTCCGTACCCGTTATGGCCATTACGAATTCGTGGTCATGCCTTTTAGTCTCACAAACGCACCCGCGATCTTCATGGATTTGATGAACCGTGTGTGTAAACCCTTCCTTGATCGTTTCGTTATCGTGTTTATCGATGATATCCTTATCTATTCGAAGTCCAGAGCCGAACACGGGCAACATCTCCGTTTAGTTCTCGAGCTTCTCCAAGGGAATCGCCTCTACGCCAAATTCTCCAAGTGTGAATTTTATCTCGAGGAGGTTCAATTCCTCGGTCACATCGTTAATAGTCAAGGAGTTCATGTCGATCCCGCGAAGATTGAAGCAGTTAAGAGTTGGATTACACCGAAAACCCCGTCCGAAGTTCGTTTTTTTTCTCGGATTGGTGGGCTATTACCGTTGATTTATCGCTGATTTCTCTAAAATCGCCGTTCCTCTCACCTCCTTAGCACATAAAGAGAAGCCTTTCGTTTGGGGAACCGAACAAGAGGATGCCTTTCAAACCCTCAAGCGTATGCTTTGCAACGCTCCCGTACTCGCTCTACCCGACAGCAATGACGACTTTGTTGTTTATTGCGATGCCTCTAACCTAGGTCTTGGTTGTGTTCTTATGAAACGAGACAAGGTTATCGCGTACGTATCTCGCCAACTCAAGGTCCACGAGAAGAACTACACAACCCACGATCTCAAACTCGGTGCAGTTGTTTTTGCATTAAAGATATGGCGACACTACCTGTACGGTACCAAGTGTACTGTCTTCACCGACCATAAGAGCCTGCAACACATCTTGAACCAGAAAGAACTAAACATACGCCAATGCAGATGGGTTGAACTTCTCAACGACTACGATTGTGAGATACGCTACCACCCAGGCAAAGCAAACGTCGTTGCTGATGCTCTTAGCCGACGAAGCTATTTACCCAGTGTTCGAAATATTCAATCCCAACACAACCTCGAAGCTCTCATTCGCGACGCTCAACACTCTTGTTTTCTCGAGAACACCTTGAAAGAAGAAAGAATCTGTGGAACCGAAAATCGATTAGTGAATAAACCGAACGGTATTTTTCACTATCTCGACCGTATTTGGATCCCTAGTCGCAATAATCTCCGAAAGATTTTGCTGACTGAAGCCCACAAATCCCGATACTCCATTCACCCCGGTGCCGACAAGATGTACCAGGACCTTCGTGCCAGGTATTGGTCGCCGGGAATGAAGAAGGATATCGCTCTCTATGTTTCGAAAAACCTTACTTGTTCGAAAGTTAAGGCTGGACACGAACAACCCTCTGGCTTACTCGAACAACCCGAAATCCCGTTGTGGAAATGGGAGAGTATTGCCATGGACTTCATTATGAAACTCCCTCGCACACCATCAGGTCACGATAGCATTTTGGTTATCGTTGATCGTCTTATGAAATCCGCTCACTTCTTACCGATATGAGAAGACTTCAAGGTAGAACAATTAGCACGAATCTATACCGACGAAGTCATTTGTCGACATGGGACACCTCGTGACATCATCTCTGACAGCGATGGTCGATTTACCTCACGTCTTTGGGAGACTTTTCAATCCGCTCTTGGTACGACTCTTAATCTCAATACCACATTTCATCCCCAGACCGACGGTCAGACTGAGCGCACGATCCGCGCCTTTGAAGACATGCTTCGTTCGTGCGTTATAGATTTTTGGTGGTAATTGGGATTCGCATTTACCTTTGGTAGAATTCTCGTACAATAACAATTATCACGCTAGTATTCAAATGGCCCCTTTGAGGCATTATATGGTAGAAAATGTCGATCGCCTATTGTATGGCACGAGATCGGAGACGCTCAGATCACCAGTCCTGAGCTGTTACAAGAAAGGACGGACAAGATCCACCAACTAAGGGACAATATCTTGAAAGCTCGGAGTCATCAAAAGAGCTACGTCGATAAATGTCGCAAGCCCCTTAAGTTCGAAGTTGGTGATCACGTACTCCTAAAGGTTTTACCTTGGAAGGGGGTGATCCGATTCGGCAAGAAAGGAAAGCTAGCGCCACGATACGTGGGTCCCTTTAAGATTCTGGAAAGAATTGACAAAGTGCCCTACTGACTCGAATTACCGGAGGAACTCAGCAACGTACATCCAACTTTCCACGTCTCAAACCTCAAAAAGTGCTTAGCTAAATAAAATCTTCATGTGCCTCTTGAAGATTTGCAAATAAACGAGACACTACACTTTGTGGAAAAGCCAGTAGAAATCATGGATCGAGATACCAAGAAACTACGATGCTCTCGCATTCCCGTAGTGAAGGTTCGCTGGGAAGGCAAACACGGCGCCGAGTTCACTTGGGAACTCGAAAGTGATATGAAAGCTAAATATATGCAGCTTTTTGTTACGTTTGCTCCTTAATTTCGAGACGAAATTTCCTAAAGTAGGGGAGGCTGTAACAACCCGACTTTTCGGATCGTTACCTGTCGCTGTCATTTCTTTCGTAAACGCTTGTACTCTCGGGATTTGATTAACGCTATGGGTTAAACTATCTTTCAACACATATTACAACGCTTATTATTACGCGTACTACTTAAAGGCATTTTATCGCAACTTACATCGCTTATTTATAACGCTTGTTACTTAAACGCTATCGCAACGCAAACTCAACGCAGACTCGAAACGCGGATTATTTATATTATGTGAGTTAATTGTGTGGTTACTTGTTTTAAATGTTATGTGGTTTCAACGCAAGGCTTAACAAACGAACCAAAAGTTGGAAAACTAACAAACACAACCCGGCCGTCCGAATGGACATCCGTCCAGATGACCATCCGTCTGGACGCTGCCACTCGCGCAACCAACTTAAACCTCACCATTCCCCTATAAATACTAGCCGTACACCCTCATTCTCAGACTTTGACACCTCCATCCGCTCCCAAGCTCTCTGTCGTGATTCAAGGCTATTTTGTAAGCTTTTTCCCTCAAATCTTCTTCAATCTTCATCTCTATTCACTTCTACACCATCTTCTTCATCAAGATCACACACACACTTAAACTTTTTCTCGAAATCATCTGGTTTGGACCTCTTGAAGGTGGTTTCCACTCGTTTTGCTTAGGCAAACTGTTGTGGAGCACCATTCAATCGATATTGGTTCAAGATCTAAAGGATTTCACACTTTTCAACTTAGTTATGAAAGATTTCTGCACTTTTTCAACTTGTTTTGAACTTTTCTTCGGTTTTACACAATATTGATGGAATCTGGACTCAATCAGACTCGTTGTCCGAATGGGCGGGACCCATCCGACCGAATGAACTGGACTTGGTACTTTTCCGTTGTTTGACACGTCGTCACACAATCTCCGTTAACTCAAAACTCTTACTTAGAAAATTTCACAAAGCTTCAACTACAGATCATTCGCCCGAAAGGCCATCCGTCCGGATGACCTAACCTTGACAATTTCCATTGTTTAAACGCTTTTAACTAAACATCAAATTTTAACGATTCACAAACAAACACAACCTATTCGAATGGCCATCCGCCCGGATGGCCATTCGCCCAGATGGGACCCATCCATTCGGATAGACTGTTGAACACTTAACTCACTTTTACCCCACTCGACGCTCTTATTTCAACTGTACAGCCCTAAGAGGGATTATACATATGTTTCCGTGCAAAGGCTGATCCAACGCGCTCCCTTCAATCCAATCCAGATTGTATTTACTTGTTAAACACACACTGTGAGTATACTCGAACCCATTTTCGTTTAACGCACTTTTGGGTGTTACATACGTTCTATATCAAAACACAACACACAACGCAAAAACTTTATAAACGCTAACTGCTCCCGCATGCTATACATGATTTGTTGAATGCTTGTTACTATGCTTACACAGTGTTACACTAGACCGCCTCTAGAAACGATAGTACTATAGTTTGGACTCAGCACCTGTGTGATAGGGGTTGCTAGGGATCACATTACTTTACTTCACGTGTTCGCTTCGGTGAACATGTGTTTCGCATACTCTACAACGCAGTCTCGTGGTTAGGTTATATCATTGTTGATAGTTACAAGCTTCGCCCGTTACGTGTTACATGCTGGTTATGCGTAAATGCTTTTCATACTATTATCTACGCAAACTTGTGTACTCACCTTTACTTTATGTATTGACTTTTATTTTAACGTATGTGACAGGTTGATTGGATGTTGTGCTGCAAACAAGTTAGGAGTCTAGAAACCCACTAAATAAAATCTGAGTTGTCGGAATGCAACTTGTTTTTGAGACTGAATATTTGTAATGACTGTTATGCTTTATTTGTTTAATAGTATGGGACACTGAACCTTAAAAATATTGTCATTAATAATCGTTATGGATTCTCATGAACAATCTGTTACGCTTAGTGCCACGCCCCGATGATTCTGCCATCGGTTGGGGTGTGACAGGTTGAGGGTGACCGCTGCCTGGAAGGGGGTCCACCACATTTTGCATTAATAACTTAATTATCTTTCAATATTCCGACATAGTAGGATTGTATCCTTGCTGACTCAAACCACTAGGTTGAGGGTAACGTCGCCTTCACAATAGGGACCTACTACTATAACTAAGATAATCTCCTAAAATGCCCAAAGTGCGAAAATCATCAAAAGGGTACATGAAAGATAAGTCGGATCCAAGTGATTCTTTCTTCTCTATCTGTTTTTATTTTATTTTAATTTCAGTTTTTATCTTTTTATTAGTTTAAAAATCTTTTCTCAAAGTTTGGATCGATTAGACGTTGACGATAAGCCGGTACTAAAAGCTCTTATGTCCTTGGACGACCTCGGTATCTTGCCATCACTATACTACTTCCGCGATGGGTGCACTTGCCCTAGCGTGTGTGTAGAGTGATAGTGGAATATCGTGTTTTATAAATTCAAAACTTGAAATCGGCGAGTAAAAAGAGCAAAAAAATATACTAAAAAATATATACACCCGCACGCATATCATATAAAAGAAAACAATAATAAAATACAGAAATTTACACGACTATATATTATAGAATCTTCAAAAATATAATGTCGGTGTGATTTTCATATTTACCTTCTAGTTTTGTCATTTTCATTTTTACCTCTTAACTTTTGTCAAATCTTATTTTTACTCATTTTGTTCCCTTAAGTTTAGTAATTGTCATTTTCAAACCTTAATTTTATGAAATTTGTAACATGTCATTTTGAATCCCTTAAAAGTATATATAATCTGATTTTCCTTAAAACATTAGTTCGTCAACTTAAAAAAAATAATTTGTTGCGTGCATATTTTTATGTACGCGTTGGTATAAATTTGAGTTGGTCTACGTTTCGACGAAAATTTTGTTTGTAATGAGTAGGGTCAAATATAATACGTTTTCATGATTACTTTTTATGCACGTTTTGACATTAATTTTGGTTTCATTTGTGATATGTTTTCATGCTTACTTTGTGTGTATGTTTCGACATAAATTTTGTTTAAAAACAAGTCTAGTCAAATATAATATATTTTGATTCATTGATTAAATTCGAGTTGGTCTACGTTTTAACGTAAATGGTTGATAATAATCTTTACATAATAGCGCCACATTTGCATTATAAAATTCAAGTTTGTCTACATTTCGACATAATTTGGTATACTTTTTCGTTTAAATTTGAGTTTGTCGGCGTTTCCACGTAAATTGGGTGTATGCTTTTGTATTTTGTACGTTTCTTGCGTATTAGTCAGGTAGCATATATCACGATTTGACTTGACAGTACAAATTCGAGTTAGTCTACATTTTAACTGGCCACTTGTCACACCCGACCGCATTAAAACAACGAAACCGCGGCGGAAACGTCGGGGAGTGTTGTAACAGAATTATTGTTTCACAACCATAGATACAAAAGTTTCGTTATATTGAATTATTAAGTAATTTACATTGTCTTTAAACCAAACAAACAAGTTACATATCGTCTATCGTTGTTTTTATGTCACTAAGGCCTCGTCTAGATCCTAAGTGAACATGCTTCCTAGCAACCAACATAATACAACACCACCTGAAACATATGTAAAAACAAAATCAGCAAAGAAATGCTGGCGAGCACATAGGTTTTGTGAGAGTGTCGGATTCATGGCTCGTTTACATGTTGCAGTACCTTGTTAGACTACAAGAGTCAAGAGTACAAACCTCATTTTGAAAAGTGTATTGCAACATGATTAACCAACTCAAATCAAGTTGATTATAGTTTATAAAATCTCGTAGCCATGATTCTTAACCCCAAAACATTTGTTTTAGTAAACCATCTCATAAAACATCTCGTAGAACTCGTTAATAAAACTCGTATGGTTTATATCATTTTGAAAACCTCGTTGTGTGACATTGTTTCGAAATCGTTTTCCCAAGTGAACTAAATAATGACACGAAATGTAATATGATAAGAGCACTTATATATAAGATGTACCAGTGGCGTATCTACCATGCTTTTATCATGCTACACCCGTCCCATTATCTAATCACTACCCAAAACCAATCGTTTATCCAATTCGTTTATCTCGTTTAAGTCGTATCAAATCGTTTAACTCGTCCCAAAATCGTTTTCGTTTTAACTGTGTAACTACTTATGGTCGCCTCGCTAATAACGTTCAAACCTTCGTGACTCGACTATCTCGCTTCTCGCATTAACAAACCACCAAAGGGTAAGTTAACAATCATCAAATTCAGTCGTTACCTACATAACCCCCACACATAACCATGGGTGTAGTCTGATAACGGGATTTGTCAGATCCTATGGTACCATAACCTAATACTGGTCGGCTTGGTCAATGCTAATGAATGTCATTCGTTATGTAAATACGTCCAACAAGTTCGTTCACATTATCGAAATCGTTATTAGTTTAATATAAACAATGTTAATCGTTTGTGAAAACATCGTTAAAATATCAGAATCGTTTTAATACATATGAATCACCCCAAAACAATTGAAAACAGTAAAATAGGGGAACTATGTACTCACATCGAAGTGCAAGTATCCTCAATCTAAGGACCTCAACAAGCTCAATCAAACCAAGGAAACTCAAGCAGCACCTAATAATCGAATCACTACTAAATAAATCGACACCTAAATCGAAAGATCGGATAGAATGAGGTCTTGTAAACCAAATGAGTATTGGAACTCATGTGATATGGTTTAACAAAGCCTACATTCTAAATCGGAACCTATCCTAAGTGCTTTCGACCCGTTACGACCCATTAAGGTAGCTTATGCTACTTTAACGCGTCGTTTGCGTAAAACGCGTTCGAGACGTCTAACTAGTCCTATGACAAGTATTATATGCCTCAACATGTTTAATTACGTTGCATAATCAGTTAAGTGACAAATGTTTAGATTACATATGCTTAAAATCCAATTATGCATGAAAAGGGCATTTTGGTCATTTACCTATGGCATATAAACTACCTATCATACAACTACGTAAACTAGGTGACCATAAGGTATAACCTCGGAAGGTTATTCCCTATACAACTATGGTCACTAAACATGCTTGGTCGGATCCTAATGATCGACCAAACAGGTCGAGTTCGAAAGTCTAAGCGGTGGTTTAGACCGCTTGACTTACGACTCTAAACAAGCACTAAACTAAAAGTGACGAGCTAAACATGTTAAAACATGTTTAACTAAGTTAGAAAACAGGTTTTGGTATCAAAACAAAGTGTTTTGATACCCAAGAGTAGTTTGGTTGCAAAATACGCACAAATGCGCATTTTGACCGAAACTACGACTCGTCACTACGCCTAGTCAACATGGTAATCAGTAGGCGGTATAGTCACTAAGGACTATAACCATCGTGATTACGATCACATTGCGAAGTTCAAACGAACTTCGTGTTGACCAACTCGTGGTCAAAGCAGAAAGTCAAACACTGTTTGACTTTCACGCTCGAAAAGCGATAAAAGAACGAAAGAAGCTTACAAAGGGTCCTTGCTAGGGAGAAGTTGATCTTAAAATCTCAGGTATGAAGTATTATAACTTCAACTTAGAGAAATCAGTTCAAGGGTGCAGAAAATGGAGTGAAGGCATGGCTTTATATAGTTTTCGCAAAACCGTTAGGATCGTTTCTTGCTAAGGAGGGAACGATCTAAGCCATACATGTGGGCTAGTGGTTTTAATATACCATGGGACATGAAATACCTGTCCATAGTATGCAAATCAGGGGTTAAAAACCATTGGAACAAGTGGAAAAGACCAGATTCAATGTTTCTACATTTCTGCTGTGCTGGTGGTGGCTTACGGACCGTAAGCACATCCCCATACGGTCCGTAAGGACCTTGCAGACCAGCAACTTTCAAAAATGACTGATTTAGTCCCTAAAGCCCCAAACTTGGTTTTCGATGCATTTTTGACACGTTTAAGCCCCGTTAACCCCATTTCAAAGCTCTAAAATGAAGTTAAAGTATGGGGAACTTAAAATATGCTCAAAAACATCTCGGATGTTGGCTCGTTTGGTCGTACGATTGCGTTGTTCGGTTAATTACGACGGAAGTCGTAACGAAAGCAAAAACGATCCAAATTACGCGACGAATGAAATTTTATCATGCCAATCACTAAAATAAAATATTTTAATGATTACATAAACTTTTAAATGTCCGGATATATTCAGAACGTAAGATATGCGCGAAAATGCAAACTTATGCACTTTTTGACGTTTTTAGTCCCTATTGATCAGTAAAGTTTATTTTAGGATACCGAACCCATCAAAGCCTATTTCTAAGCTATGTAAAGGATATTTAGGGTGTGTTTAACTTATGATCAAGTTCCGGAATGTTCGTTACTATACAAATCGGTATAGTTTCGCAGTTTGACATAAATAGTCCCTGCGATCGAACAAACTTGTTTTCGACAAACCAAACCATCTAAAACTTATTTCTAAGTTATGTGAAGGTTATTTAGGGTATGTTAAGCCTATGTCACTATTCCGGAGTGTTTTTCGCGTTAAACTGACGGCGTTTACGCATCAGTTTGCGTATAACCTTCCAGAAAGCGATTTAAAGCTTGAAATCGGAATCGAATCAAATCGAAAAATCATCAAACACAAATACACACATAATAACACCAAAACACATTGTTTTATTGATAATTGATATTGTTTTACATCGTACATCGATTACTGAGCACAGTTGTCACACCACTAATGCGTTTTTATTCGACAATATTAATTTGAGTTACCATATGCTTTAACGTCGCTAAGTCTTGATTCAAATATAAGGGTTGTGTAGTGGTTAGGTGAAACCAACCAAACAAACCAACCTGGGTTCGAATTTGTTTCTTTTGTACGGTATAAATTCAATTTACTTTACTCTTTGATGCAACCGCAATGCTTATAAAGGTTTCAACGCACGTTTCATATGGTTAACACATCACATAACGTTTGGATTAATCCATTCAATGTTTGCAACGGGCACACAGCGCATTACACGCGCGACTCGTATTACTAGTTACCATATAAATCTTTTATAGTATCAATTTATATAAAGTTTTAATATATTGTAAAAACGAGTTAATTACATAGTTAGTCCCTATGGTTTGCACAAAGTAACATACTTAGGTGCTAATAGTTTAAAATCATATTCTAGGGTATTAACTTTTCATTTTGTAACGTTTGGAGGTATTAGTGTTATTTGTAGGTTTAAAATCACATTCTATTAGTACCTAAATATGTTATTTTGTGCAAACCACATGGACTAACTATGTTAATACCCTAGAAGTTAATACCTCCAAACGTTACAAAATGAAAAGTTAATACACTAGAAGGTGATTTTAAACTATTAGTACCTAAGTATGTTATTTTGTGCAAACCATAGGGACTAACTATGTAATTAACTCTTGTAAAAACTGAAACGATTGTATATAATAAATATATTAATCTGTTAAACTTTCAAATACATCATATTTTCATTACATAATATTTAAAACGTTAAGTTACTATATTTAGTTTTACAATATTAAAAACTAAATAGTTTATTATAAGTTTATAACAAATAATTTAGCTGTGAAAATAAATGCAAAAGGTGACGATGATGTAGAAATTGAATATTGTTTTTAAAGGATGATGCATTGTAGAGAAAATGAGAGCTTTCTAAAAATAAATATTTTATTGATATGGGTGGTGACTGCACACGTTTGTACGAATCGGTATTTCAGATAATCTACTATCCGTACAAACAAATAGATCGATATTAGTTGAATCAAACGGAATCGATTAAAAATAAACAAAGTAAAAACGCTAAACTGCTCCCCATGATTACCTTATTTCCAATGTTTTAAAAACCGATTTTTAAATTGTACCGGGTTAGGCTAATAAATGGTTTAACCGGTTAAACCGGGTTGTATTGGGCGGTTCAACCGGGTTGACTAATAATTAACGCTATAAATCCATAAAACACAATTTTTACTCAAAAAATAATAAAAAACTACATCATTTCATAATAAAAAATATTGCATAAGTTAATACATGATAAAAAAAATAATCAAAAAATTCACTATTGGTACGTTTTTGGGCACTAAGTTTTATTAAGAAAGTAATCGTCACCTTTCTGGGCCCATAACAGATTAAAAATCTAAATTTTAACCTTTGACCCGGTACAGGTATACTGGTTTAAACCGGTATAACCCAATTTACCGGCGGTACAACTTCTTTGTTGTTCCCTCAGTTTACCGGTGTGATTCGTGCCAGTCAAGCTTCCCGCATCCGGTTTAACTGGTTCAATCAGCCGGTATAAACCGATTTTTAAAACATTGCTTATTTCACTGTTTGCCAATTTTTTTTAAAAGGGGGACGACTAGTTCCATAAATGGTTTTTGAGGCATTATGATTTACGACACCGAATAAATTCTCCCAATAAAGGCGTGTAAAAGGCAAATCTTTATATCTCGATATAACATATTCTCTTACAAAGCAAATGATTTCTATGCAAAAGAATAAAACAACTTTTCCCTCAATTGGATTTTGTTACTACCCTTTTGAAGTGGTTGAATTTCTAAACACGATAATTTTGTTTAAAGAAAGTAAAACAAGTATAGTATTTACGATAAATATAACTACAGATAGAATAAAAAAGTTACATAGGTTGCATATATTCGTTCATGAAGTAATATAACTATTGTATATAATAACTTATATATATGATTGAACATGAATTAAATTACAATCATAAGTTAGATAGAATTTAGTAACTATATAAAATTAATTTAAATTCAAAAGTGTATATTTGTTAATTCTTCAACCTTCTATATATATATATATATATAGTCAGCAATAATTTATTATATATATATATATATATTAATAAAATAGTATTAGAATTAGATTAAACTTCTCTATGTTATGTATTAATTAGTTAACTAGAATTATGACCCGCCGCATTGCAGCGGGGATTCTTTAGTTATAACTAAGTCGATTTAGGACGCGCACGTTATGTTGAACCTGTCAAACAGGAAAAAAAATAGACGATGTAAAAACGTTCACCCACACACGCACGTTGCGTCATATTAACTCGCAAAATTTAGAACGAAACGTAAAAACGTTAAACCAAAGACGCATGTTGCGATGTGTTAAGTCACAAAATTTAGAACGAAGCATAAAGCGAAAAATTTGCGGAAAATGAAAACTATAAAGGAACAAAGTTGAAAGTAAAAAAGTTGTGAGGACAGATTAAAATGTTTTGTGTTTAAAGTAAAAAAAACAAATAGTTTTGGGTTAAAAGTAATTTATGAAATACCTTTGGGTGAAAAGTAAAAAATCAACTTTATTTTTTTGAAAAACCTCAAAGCCAAGGTTACAACAACCATATGCATAACCATTTTTTCTTTTAAAAACCCCAAAGCCAAGATTACAACACATAAGTAAAAAAAATCAAATTAGTTAAATCGCAAAAGATGGATACTTTTGAATTAGAAGTGAAAAATCAAAGTAATCAAAGGGGTTAAATTGTATAAGATGGAAAATTTGAATTATAAGTGAAAAATCAAATCAATCAAAGGGGTTAAATTACCAAAGATTAAAACTTTAAACTTAAATTATCAAAGATTAAAACTTTAGTGTTAAAAAGGAAACAAAGATTAAAACTTTAAACTTAAATTGTCAAAGAATAAAACTTTAGGGTTAAAAAAGAAAATTCCATTTTTTTTAAAACACCCTAAGCCAAAGTTACAACTCATATATGCATAAAGATGTTGCTTCTTTATAATGTTTAATAATATTAGAATGATTATATCAATATTTTTATGTAATTATATTAAAAATAATAATTAATAACAAAAACCTAAAGAAGAAAATATCACATGGTATTTAGTGGAATCTTTTATTAGTATAAATATAAAGGTAACATGAAATAATATCTTTCATTCATTAGGCTATGAGGTATGGTGATAGTCCTCACTTTGAGGATGATCCGCAACGTAGGCGTCACGTAGAATGAGTGTGAGGATGAGACAAAGATGATGGAGGTATGGAAATGGGGGATGGACCTAAAATGTATATAGGTGTGTGAGAGAGGGGACTGTTTTTTTTTTTTTTTTTTTTTTTGTCATTTTGTGAATGTCGCCAACGTCCTGGAGATGACGACGAGGACGCCGAACCAGGAGGAAATGGTGTTTCAGCGGCGCCGGACCGGGGACGGAGAGGGAACGACCCCATACCGTGTAGTCTTAGGGGTAGAAGCAACATTAACACCCTTGTAATAAGATAAGGTTAGGAAAACATATATAACGCAATTGATTTCATCTCAGCTTTTGTGACACGTACTATTAGGCAAATATATAAATTTGTGAGAATATTTTTCTATATACTTTTTTTATAATGACTGTAATATACAGAAACCTAGCAAGAAGTTAGACAAAACACAATATCAATTACAGATACTAAAGAGAGTATCCAACTAAGAGATATTATAATATGTGTCTAAAGTGGTATTAAACGATAGGAAAATTAGATAAGAAATATCTCTTTACACCTTATTTAGCATTCAAGAACTAATTATACGAAGCAACTTGTTGCCTGACTACCTGTCATTGCTTTGTAATTGCTCTTTTTCGTGTGGAATGATATTGATTGGGACTCTTTAGTTCTAAAATATATATATATATATATATAGGTAGAGGATCCTGTAAAAAGTGCTCAAAGTGTGAGAAGTGTATTATAACACTATATATAATACTATATAACACCATATAAACACCGTATAACAATATGTAACACCATATAATACCATATAACATTATGTAACACTATATATCATTATATAACAAATATAACACTATAGGTTGTCTGATAGCATGTCTATGATAGATGTATAGTGTTATATTTGTTATATAATGATATATAGTGTTACATAGTGTTATATGGTATTATATGGTGTTACATATTGTTATACGGTGTTTATATGGTGTTATATAGTATTATATATAGTGTTATAATATACTTCTCACACTTCTCACACTTTAGGCCCTTTTTACACTATCCTTACCCTATATATATATATATATATACGAACATATATATTTAATTGGGTCTTCAAAGTAAAGTTATAGTGTCCTGACAAGTTGGTCTAGTTGTTAGTCACTTGGTTTCTCTCATTGAGTTCCCAAGTTCAACTCCCACTAGCATCACTTTGAAGGACATTGGTGGTGGCAATGAAGTTTAGACCTAGACCTCTCTGGAGGTCGCCAGTTCGAAACCGAGACGAACCGGGTTTTACCACAGTGGGCCTTCGGGCTGCGGGTTTTCCCCGGAACTGGTAGCTTGAGGCTCGGGTATGCATCCAACTCTGACCGTTATGGAGGAGGAGATGCATTTGCTCGATTGAGGGCATCCCATGATGCTTATCCGGTGATTTAGTTGGTCGTTTAAAAAAAAAAAAGTAAAGTTGTAGTCTTATCCCCTTAAACCAACAACATCCGTCAACAAGCTTAGCTACTCTTAGCAAATGATATAATACCCGAAGGTAAGTTTCTGTGGCTCCTATAGGAAATACCATCTCCATGCTACATTTTCCCGATGTTATTACATAAAATGCGAGAAACATTGATTTGAATAATTTTTGCGTCTATACTTAGAATATAAGGGAGGTGAATGTACGTATTGCCTTGACTATAACATTATAATTATTCTTTTTGGAAAAAATTACACGTTTTGTCCTTTATCTTGATACCATATTTCAAGCGGTGTCCCTTTTAACGAATTTTGACAGGTTTTACCCTTTTTAGGGAATTTTGTTGCACGTTTTGTCCTTTGACCCTAACCCTATTAGTTATTTTTGTTAAATCTAATCAAACAGGGGCAGTTTAGTCTTTGTACCTATTTATTTATAAATCTTTTAATAAATAAAACAAAAGGAAATTTAAATAAATAATAACATTTTTCTAAATTAAAAATCTCTCCCTCTCAATAAACACACACACACAACTCTTTCTCTCTCTCTCAACCTTCATCTACCACCACCACCATCTCCCACCTCCCACCACCACCACCACCACCACAAACCATCCACCGCCACCTTAGTCTTCACCGATAACTGATCTACACAGAACCACCACCCTAACCCTAACCCTAACCCTAACCAAACACCCAACCGCCACGGTCCAGCCATCCTAACCCTAACCAAACACCCAACCATCACCCAAGCTAGCTGAAGAACGTTTCCCAACCCTAAAATCACCACGCTGACTTGTGTTCTTGAGGTTGTTTAACATACGGAGTTAAATCTCCACGCGCAGATGCCTTCCACTTATCATGGTGAACTGATCTTTTGTGACCCGGTCGTCCCAAATACCTCATCGGTGATTGATTTCACGAAATCGATGAACCCTAAAACAATAATCAGTCTAATCTAAGGTGCCAATTTTAGGGTTCCTTGAAGATTCTCCACACATAATTGTCTAATCAAAGGTTTAATGTTTATCCCTATTATGTTCTTGATTTTACTGACATTTAATTTATGTACCCTGATCTGTTTAGTTCCATTATGGAATTATATGCAATCAGAGCATTAACCACTTGGCTTGCTTCGAGAGGGTTCCATGATGGTGTTGCAACCTGTGTTCCAGAGAATTTGGGAGTTGGCAGTAGTAACATTTGCACTCAGGCAAGCCTGAATTTTTTTTTTCTTTTTTTAAGTTTTGCTGATTTTTATTTTAAATTACAAGTAAATGGTTCGAACGTTGGTGAGAGTGCAAAAGTTGTGGGTGCAGGTGTTAGAGGTGGGAATCTATTTAGAGGGAGAATTGAGGGTTTCGGTGGTGGTTAGGTGGAGTTGGGTGGTGACATGGTGGTGGTGTTTGGGAGGAAGAAGAGGTTGAGGGGTGGAGGTAGGGCCTTTATACATACATACATAAATATATCTATATATTTATACATATATCAATATTTACAAAAAAATTGTCTTTTATATGTATAAAGACTAAACTACCCTCATATGACTTGCACGTGACCAGATTTAACAAGAAAATCTAACTAGGTTAGGGTCAAAGGACAAAACATGCAACAAAATTCCCTAGAAAAGGCAAAACCTGTTAAAATGCGTTGAAAAGGACACCGTCTGAAATATGTTATCAAGATAAAGGACAAAAGTTGTAATTTTTCATTCTTTTTGAGATTATTCTTTGTTTATTGGCTTCGGATTTGCGAAAGGTGGCATAAAAGCTTGTTAGCATCCGCTAAAGCCCAATGAATATGTTCAAGAAAATCGTCCCAATCAGTGGCGGCGATGAAGGTGTGCGGGGAGGACCTCTGCACAAGGCCCGTGATTTTGAGGGGTACGCGAGTTTAATTTTTTTGATATAATATATGTTATTTTTTAAATAGTAAACACATATCAATTCCAATATAGGCCCATTTACAAATCATTTTTATGGTTTAGAAATTACCCCACTTGGCATTAGGTTTATTGAGCCCAATATCAATTTGATTTTTTTAAATAATAATAAAATATTACGGAAGGGCGCATTTTTTCGAGCTCGAACAAGTACGTGAATTCTCAGAGATGCCTCTGGTCCCAATGAAAAAGGAGCATGAGGTTAGCAAATTGTGGTGTGTGCTGATTGATCTCCCTACCATGCTTGACATAACCACCACAAAAACTTGAAGAACTGCATGCCTCAACCATTAATGGTCACGGAAATCAAGAGTGTTGTAACTATGAACCCCTTCTCAAACAATGGGTTGGTTGGGGGCTAATATGAACAGAATCAATAATTGGAATCCGATTATCGAGGTGTTTGATAAAAGACTGTCGGTTTGGAAAGCTAAAACTATTTCGATAGGGGGGGGGGCTTACTTTGATTAATTCCGTCGTAGAAAGTCTCCCTATATATTACTTTTTGTTATATAAGGCCCCGGTTGGAATTATCAAGATTCTTGAAGCGAAAAATGAACTGATGAAATTAAAAAAATGAACTGGGTGGCTTGGGATTGGATAACGTGGCCTAAATCTAAAGGAGGGTTGGGTATAAACAGACTTAAAGAGATTAATTTGGCTCTTCTTTTTAAATGGGGATGGAGATACAGGGTTGAAAATTAAAATTTATGGAGAAAGGTGGTGTAAGTTTGCCATGGTAAGAAAAATCAAAGGAGCTTCCTTCCGCTAAATGGTAACATTAAGGGATGTTGGAAAAATATTGTGAATTCGATATCCAACTTGAGACTTAACGGGAAGGGTTTAAATAATCTGATCTTGGGTAAGGTTAGGAATGGGGAGGATATTCGTTTTTGGTTAGACACTTGGACGGGTGATTCGCCTTTCGTAGAAAGATGGCCACATTTGTTCAGTTTAGAATTGTCTAAATTATGCAGGGTAGCGGACAGAAGGTTAGTGAAGAAAGGAAATGGCGGATTTACGTGGAATTTGTCTAGACAACCGGAGTCGGACGTGGAGCTTAAGGAGTGGCAGGAATGTCATGAGATCCTTAATAGGATTTCGCTTAATAATAATAAGGATTTATGGAAGTGGAACGACGGCAATCAGGAAGGTTTTTCGGTGAAGGCTGTCAAATTGGCTTTAATTGAGGACAGAGATGACAATCATCGCCCTAAATTTGAATGGTGTAAATGGGTGCCTCTCAAATGCAATATGATGGTGTGGAAAGGTAATTTAAATAGACTTGCTACGAGAGTTAATTTAAGAAGAAGGAATGTGACTATTACTTCGGTTATGTGCCCTCTTTGCGAAGAGTTTGAGGAAACGATAGAGCATTTATTTATTGCTTGTTCGTTGGTGGATATGGTCTGGTCGGCATTCAGTGCTTGGTGTAACTTGCCTCGGATTTATGCCTTCGATTTCAAAGACATTATGGAGATTCACAAGTTCACGCATCTAAGTAAGAAAGCTAAGACTCTCATCCAAGGATTGGTGTTTATCACGTGTTGGTGTATTTGGAAAGGAAGAAATGAAATGGTGTTCCAACAGATTAGACGAAGTCCTCATGATATTTTAGGGGAGGTTAAATCGAGGGGTTTTGGGTGGGCTAAGAATAGATTATCTAGTAAATATATTGTAACACCCTTATTATTATTTCACGTTTATCGTATAATTTAAATCCATAATCATGTAATAATAGTCACAATTACACTGAAAATACGGGTTTGTTAAAAACTTTTACAATTTAAAGTGATACAACATAATATGATTTAATTCGCTGTTTTAGAATAACGACGAAACAACGTTGCAGAAGCTTTGTTTAACGTGTGTTCGGTTCTTGCTCGATGCTTGATCTTCATCCGGGACTCTCGACATTCACCTGTGATCAAACCAACTTAAAGGTCAGTTTTGATAATTAAATAACTAATACAACAAGGAAATTAGGAAAATCCAACATTTATATCTTGATCCAAAAACAATTACTTGAATCTGGCCTCCACCGTAACTTACGGTGGACACTGTAAGTTACGGTGGCCCCTGTGTTAAAATTTCTCTACCGTAACTCAGGAGGCAACCACCGTATCGATTTCAGCCCCACCGTAACTTACGGTGGGCACCGTAAGTTACGGTGGCCCCTGTGTTATGCCCCTTCCATTTTGTCGTTTTTGACACGAAAATTTTTGTATCTTTCGATCCACGTATCCGTTTGACCTCCCGTTTCTTCCTACATGATCGTAATTTGATTCTCCATCTTGTAGAGTAAAAATCAACATTTAAAGCTAATGAAATTCTAAATCTTTAAGTGTTAGTGCATTACGTCTATTGACTTCGTCTTGTATCATGTAACGAAATAGGTTAGATTAGAATAACCAGTGCACGAGGTTCGAGAAACGGAAAATGGTGATTAGGTGAGTGATTTCGCTCATATGGACATTGTCCATAAAAGCGAAATCATAAGATGGTGATTTCGCTCATATGGATTGTCCATATAATCGAAACCCCTCAACAATATATAGTGCACTCATTTGTTCATTTGAGAGAGTTCCAGAATTTGTAACGAAGTGCTGCCAAAGTCTGTTCAGGTTGTAATCATTGTTATTATCAATATAAGCAACAGATTAAAGATTTACAAGTTGTTATCAAGTCCGGTTTACTGATTCCGCCTTTAAACTGGACGTAAAGCTCTTCTGATCAACTCAGTCGGGTCAAACAACGATCCAACAAGTGGTATCAGAGCTCAGGAAGAAGAGTTTAGCTTGATTTTGATCACATTCTGACTTCTACACCTTTTATCATTTCAGAGAAATTTATCGGACAAAACCGGATCAAAATTTCACAGATTGTAGATAATTGATCATAGATAAACCCTTGAAAGTTTCATACTGAAATTCGAATTAAAAATGGACTAAAAGTGGTTCGGAATAGGTTTCGCTTTTACGGACAATGAGTAATTTCGCTTATATGACAACATGGTTTCGCTCTTGTGTACAAAAAGACATAAGGTTTCGCTCATTTGACATCCATTTGACATAGGGTTTCGCTCATAGGACCACTAAGTGACCTGGTTTCGCTTTTGTGACCACCCATAAGACCCTATTTCGCTTTTGTGTCCTTACAAGTTACTGATTTCGCTTATAAGGCCCATACAAGTTTCTGATTTCGTTCTTAAGGTCACCAAAATCCTAATTTCGCTCCAAGATACAAGTGGTTTCGCTCTAATGGTCAATCAGATTTCGCTTTTATGGACTAGATAGTTGTTGGTGATTTCGCTCTTAAATCACTAAGGGGGTTTCGCTCAAAGGGACACACAAAGTCTGATTTCGCTCAAAGTGTTAAAGATTGTTTTCGCTCTTAGTGCATTTCTTGATTTCGCTCATAAGAGGATACTTGGTTATAATCTGATTTCGTCCGAGTGTCATATTTGGCTCGAAAGTGAACGTTTTCGTGTCGAGATCATTTTGCGTCGATCGAGTGTCAGTCAGTTTCAGTTTATTTGATATTGATTGTACTAATTGTGTTTGTTTGAAATCTGTTCAGGTTTACATCATGGCTGAGGAATTCTACAACACGTTTTTCAACGCGTTCACATCCGAATCGTCTGATGTTGCAAATGTTACACCAAAAACCATCTCTAAGGCGCTCAATGAGAACATCAAGCATGATAACTTTTACGGAACTCACTCAAAGCCACCAACTCTGGAAAGCATTGAAGATTATACCTGGTGGAAAGAACGTTTCATCAACTGGGCGAAAGCATATGCTCATGAAAGCTGGTTCTGTTTGGAATTTGGATACGAAAGGCCAAAAGATGATAAAGGCGAAGAACTTCCATTCAAGAGGTTATCAAGAGAAGACAAAGCAGAATACGCAGCTGAACAGAGAATGATTGCTTTGATTCAGACAGCAATCAGAAATGATATATTTGCTTTGCTTACTCATGATGGATCGTCAAAATCAGTTTGGGAAGCTTTACGAGTTAAAGCTGAGGGGGAAAACAGATTGGAAAGAATAAAATTGCCTTACTTAAAAAAGAATTTGATCTGTTTGATAATATAAAAGGAGAGACAGTGAGACAAATGATAGAGAGATTCTGTCACCTTAAAATCGAACTTGAACGTTTTAAAATTGATAAAACAAGAGAGGAACTTATTGATAAAGTCATTGAAGCATTACCACGAGCTGATCAGTGGCAAACATTTGTTTTTATTCTAAAAAATGATGCTTCATATGACAATATTGCTCTTGATGCTTTGTTTGAAAAGATTGAAAGTCATGATTTGGAGTTACAGAAACAAAGCAAGATGACTGGTTCTTCACATCAACAGAATGTAGGCTTGTACTACAAAAGCAGTGTACTTTCTGATAAAGGCGTTGGTTCACCAAAAACAACATTTAGTGGTGAAATGATGAAAGAACCACCAACAACGTCAACAAGTCATCATTTTGGATATCATTCATCTTCAAAGTCAAATTCTGATGAAACTGAAGAGATTCTGTGCAACATTGCTCTTAAACTGAAGAATTCTCCCGCAATGAGCATCAATGCAGCAAAGAAACAAATGAGTTTTCTTGCCAATCTGTTCTGGAGTCATATGAAGGTCTAGTAGCTGGCAAAATTGGAAACTTTGAATTAACCAAAGAAGACTACGACCAGATTGATCCGGAAGAGATGGAGCTCATTGACATCCGTTGGTGTTTAGCCAGTTGTATTCGCAGAGCTCAGAGGTATATGGAGATTACCGGGAAACAATCTCTTGGCGGTGCGTCAAAAAAGCTTGGATTCGACAAATCCAAAGTGACCTGCTTCAGATGCAAGCAAAAGGGTCATTTCAAAAGAGAATGCAGAAACTCTGAAGTTGCTGAAGGAAATGAACGTCCTTTCAACGATGATTATTATAGAAAGGCGATCTATCATCGAAGCAGAGAAGAGCCAAAGTTGATTGAAGATAAACCGAAAGAGAAATCAAGAGCTTATGCTGTTATTTACAAAGATGAAGGTTATGATTGGTCTGAAGTTTGTCCAGAAGAAGATCGTTTAGAGAATGTTTGTAAAACAGCTCATGGGAGAGCTATGACAGAAGAAAGAAAGTTTGTTTTTGTTGCTGAGATTCAAGATGAAAACAAAGACAAAGACACTGCTGAAATCTGTGAAGAAAAAGTTGAGATCAAAGAGAAAACTCGAGAAGAAATCTTAAGTGAGAAGACGTACAGAGAAAGAAATGTGGTCTACAACAGAATGGATGAGATGCAGGAAGAATATGAGAGTGCTGTTATGAGCAAAAGATGGGATAAAAAGAGAGAGTGTTACTTCAACAGAGAAGGAGAACCGGTTGTTCCAAAGAAAGACATAATCTTTGATGATGTTCTTCTCATAGTCCCATTGAGAGCTGAGTATTATAGTAAGGTGATGAAAGATGACACATATGCTAAAAGGCATGAAAAGGAGATCAGATATGCCATGTTATCGTGTCTGAGAAAAAGAGATGAAGAGAGAATGTAGAAGAGTGTTGAAGAGATGGTGAACAATCTGAAGAAGAATGCTGAAGAGGTTAACACAGAAGCTGTTGAAGTTGAAGAAGTTGTTACTGAAAAACAGCAGATTGAAGAAGAGGTGAAGAAAGAAGAAAAGAATGAGAATTTGGAAGCTGGTGATGCTGGTGATGAAGTTAGTGTTGAAAAGAAGCAAGATGATGCTGATTTGATGCAGACAAAAGTTGCTGAAAACACTGAAGTGCCAATCACTGAGGTAAATTCTGGTTCTGATAACTTGGAACTGATTGATCAGTGCAAGAAATGCATGGAACCGTGCAGAGCTTGTACTGAAAAAGATGAGCAATTTAAAACAAGAGATCTTGAATTCACAAAAATTGAAAACATTTTCAAAGAAAAATGCAAAGAAATGCTAGAAAAAGAAAAAGTTTTTAAAGAAAATGATGAAAAACTTTCCGAAAAATGTAAAAAGATAGAAAAAGAAAATGACGTTTCGAAAGAAAATGTTTCTAAAATGACAAAAGATTGTTCTCAAAAAGAAATTGCTTGTCAAGAAATGAAAAAAGAATATGACTCTATGAAATTAGCATATCATATTACAAAAGAGTCATATGAGAAAGTGTCAGATGAAATGAAATATGCTCAATCAAGAATGAATTATCTGTCTGAAACAACTAAAGAGCTTAAACGAATGTATGCTATAAAACAAGATGTTGTTAATTCTTATATTGAAGATGTTGCTAAGCTAAAGTGACAGATTGCTGATTTAGAACAGGATAACAACAAGTTAAAAAGTTACCACGTGTCGTCATATGTGCTTGAACGAATTTTCAATATAAAACCGGGTGATGGTGAGTCTGAGCAGAACAAGAAAGGCATTGGCTCAGAGTTTCATCAAGTTCCACCACCGGGAAAGTTTGCATTTTATGATGAGGAAAAGGTCGAAAAAGTTTTCAACATGGTAGACCAATTGCCAGACAACATTGACATAACCTATTCCAAATCTGATGATTCTCATGATTCAGAGGTGGTAGGTAAATTCGTTGAAAGTGTGTTGAAAGAAGAGTCAGTTGATACAGGTAAATCTGAATCACAGGATGAAAATGAAGGAAATCTTCATGATGGTTATCTGAAAAACATAAAATCCGAGAAAAATTTGAATGATGATTCAAAAGGATTGGTTTATACCATGATTGGATCGGACAAATTGTTCTTAGATGTTGTATTCCCGATTCAGAATGTGATTTCAGAAAAGGTTGACAAAGTTTTCAAAATGGTTGAGATTGAAAAGTCTGAGATTTCAAAGTTTGCTGGTAAGAGTCATAGAGGTTCGTATAACAAACCTGTTTTCAAAAAGAAGAACATGAAGGCTGGGTTGGGTTATAAGAAGAAACAGAATAGAAACAAAAATGAAACTCCAAATTTTCAAGCTAAAATGAGTTTTGTTCAGGGAAATAGTTTAGCTGAAGAGAAAGAACTCAATTTGAGACAGTCTAATGATGAGTTCTTTGCTAAAAAGAAAAAGCAACAACCACAGGTCAAAGATGTGTCCATGAGAACATGTTTTAAATGTGATCAAAAAGGACATCTTGCACGCAAGTGTCCTAATCTAAAACCTGTGGATGTTGACAAAAAGAATATTGATGCTGAGAAACAAAAATCAGAGAATGTGAGACAAAGGTCAACCAGATTTGATTCGAAACAAACTTGGAGTTACAACACAAACAAGTTTGCTTCGAATCAAAACTGGAAATCAGACCCGAACAGGTTCAATTCAAGACAGACCTGGAATTCTCATACACCTAGATTCAGAACAACACAGAGTTGGAAAACAACAGTTGATATGACAAAACCTCACGAGTTTTGGAAACCAAGAGTTGTTGTTCAAAATCAAAATGTTCAAAATGATTCACATTTTTACAAACGAGGTACACCAAAAGGTCAAACATGGAGTGTTAAGAAACATGTTGATTTGATAAAAGATGAGAAAGTTGAAGTTAAAACTGAGAAAGTTTTTGTGAAAAATGACAAAGAATTTCCTGCATTGAATGAAAATTATTGTGTTGAAATGCCTATGGTTCAACAGACCTGGGCTAAATTATTCAAGTAATTCAATTTGTTGAATGTGCAGGTGCTCAACAATTCTGAAGATTGTAAAATTGGAACTTGGAGCAGCCTGTCACAACAAGAGGAGGAGGCTGCTGCTGGACCCTGTTTTGGTTAAACAGGAAGTTTATATGTTTTCTGTAAATAAATAAACAATATTTTTAAAACCCTAAAAATTGAAAAATTAAAAACCAAAAATATGTTTGTTTTTAATTTTTGTCAAATAATAGAAAATTACAAAAATATGTGTAGATTGAATATGCTGAAACCCTCACGGCTGAACAAACATGATTACTTTCACCAGATTGAAAAACGGTTTTCAAACTGTAAATATCAATGTGTTGTAAATCATGGGGGTACATTATTTTTTTGCAAATCAGTGCATGAGAAGCAGAAAATGGATGGCGAGACAAAGCTATCAGTATTTGGTTGTCAAATTTTCTTTAAATGGTTTTGCATTTTAGGGGGAGATATATTGTTGTCAGAAAATACAAAAACATTTGAAAATTTGAAAAAGCCAAAAACATGATAAAATTTAAAAATTGAGTTTTTGTGTAAAAAGAGGAAATGATAGTACATCAGTAGACAGTTACAGTACGCTAAAGAAATGGAAAGTTTAAATGTGTTAAACGATCTCACCGTGGATATGTCGGTAGATTTTTATACATTTAGTAAACTTTTTCGGGATATAAACCTAAATTCCAACTTGCTTATTTCGTGGGGAACACTACTTGGATATATAGGTAACCCCTGAAATCTCGTTTGAAAGGTTCCTCTTTCTAATATACTAGGTCTTTATACTCAATGATATCTGGGGTATTATTCCAGGACTTCTGCTGAATGGAAGTTCTGACCTAGTCCTCGAATAATACTTTTCGCAAATGTTTGAAACATAGCATCACCCTCAGCATATATGATAAGACAATAAAATTGCTTAGCAATGCTGTTGTAAAAAAGATCCTCTAAAGGGGACACACCCACAAGTTGAGTCATGATCTCTCTGCTGAACGGTAGTTCTGACCTGAGCTCTCATGATTCTTCATAATTTATTAACCCCTTACAGATATCATTTGTGTTATAATTGCCTGTAAGACTGAATATTGGAATCTGGATACGGGAGTATATTCAAGAGGTGGGACACATGAATGAGTTTAAGTTCTTAATTCATCTAATTCGTATCCTGAATCAGTTGAACTTTGTGTGAAAATTTAAGTGGATCAGTATATCGACAATCTAAGTGAATTGTTTAATTCTTAATGTGAAATTAAGCTCAACGGTACTTGTGACTTGTCAGAAACTGATATGATTCTCTGATGCATACTCAAACAAAAATATTGTCTGTAAATATGTTTGTACATATTTCTTTACTGCTTTATATTTTCAGAAAATACAAAAAGATTTTGATTTCTGTTTTATTTTCGACAACTGATATCTGAAATGCTGAGTTTCAAAATCTAAGTAAGCTGATTGTGTTTCTGAAAATAAAACAAGTTCATTAATTTGAAACTTGAATTAAAATCAAAAATTTCAAAAACAGTTTGTGATATCTCCAAGGTCATTAACTTGAACTTGGATGATTAACTGTGAGGGAGTTGGATTCTTTAACACTGCCAAATCTATAAAGTTTGTTGATAGGGGGAGTGGATTAGAGAAGTTGATTGATAATATGAAAACATTGTATTTATGAATGTTTGAGTGGTTGTAGATATTCCAGACTACGATCCCGAGAGCAGAGTCTAAGGGGGAGTCTGAAGACAAGTTTGAAGCAAAGAGGAGCTTGTAGACGGAAAGCTAGGTGTCGATCCCAAAGCACGGAAGCTTGACGAAAGGGGGAGCCTGAAGCTGATAGGAGAAGAGAAAGATTGTTGGATGCTTACATTGTTACAACTTGAAAGAAAAGACAGAATGATCAAGACTGAAGACGTGTCATAACAAAGAATAGTCACTGAAGACTTCGTCAATATCCGAGGGGGAGTCTGTTAGTGCATTACGTCTATTGACTTCGTCTTGTATCATGTAACGAAATAGGTTAGATTAGAATAACCAGTGCACGAGGTTCGAGAAACGGAAAATGGTGATTAGGTGAGTGATTTCGCTCATATGGACATTGTCCATAAAAGCGAAATCATAAGATGGTGATTTCACTCATATGGACTGTCCATATAAGCGAAACCCCTCAACTATATATAGTGCACTCATTTGTTCATTTGAGAGAGTTCCAGAATTTGTAACGAAGTGCTGCCAAAGTCTGTTCAGGTTGTAATCATTGTTATTATCAATATAAGCAACAGATTAAAGATTTACAAGTTGTTATCAAGTCCGGTTTACTGATTCCGCCTTTAAACTGGACGTAAAGCTCTTCTGATCGACTCAGTCGGGTCAAACAACGATCCAACATTAAGCATTCGGCTTATTGTTCAGAATCAATATTTCGATATTTAGGACCTCTAAACTTGTTTCTAGTTAGTCATAAATCATAAACTAAGATATTTAACTTTAAATCTCTATCTTGGATTCCAAACTTTCATTTAAAAGATTAGAAATCAAGGCATTTGAACAAAATAATTAAATACAAGAAATTATATATTTTGTTTTCAGCCCCTTCACCCGGCCGTGTCAAAACTTCACCCGCCCGTGTCAACTCTGCACGTTTATTTTTCATCAAATTTGCATCCAAACCTATCCAACTCATTTTAATTGCATGGGGTTCGTTTCTTAACATGTCTAAGCTATCATCCATTACCCGGATCCATTATTCATATAGTTTAGGCTCCCGTTACCCGGTTTACGTTTTTCTTTATTACACTTAAGCCTACAATTCACCACCTACTTTATTTTGACCCGTTTAGAAGTTTTCATGCATTTGAGCATTCAAACTCGCTATTTTCTTTTCGCGCCTCTTCTCTTCTTGCTAATTAACTACTTATCTTCCACCCAAACTATTTCTATGGTGGATTCAACATAAGGAACCCAAAATCCCAAAATTTTACCCTTTGGCTAGTCATTTTTCGCAATTGACTATTTCTAGGCGTTCGACCCACAAATGTTTTTGGCCTAAAACTTTTATACGCATCTAAAGGTTACAAACTCATAATATAAATTTCTAAACAACATCTAAGGGTCGTTTACATTGTTTACCTATTAAGGGCTCTTTGGTCACATTTAATCCTTCATTTTTACAATGATGGATTTCGGCTAGATATTTGACCTTCTTTGCGCTTTTAACTATAAGTCCACGTATGCGTACCTGGCTCGGGTCATAGCATCGACCCATATACATACCTTTTGCCTTAAATTTTCTAGTTAAAGCAATGCGATCACATGTTATATCCTGTTATCACAAAACTCAACAAGTAGTCGTCAGTCATTGTTGTCAAATGGTATTTGTACCCTATTTGACCCGTTTAGTCGACATGACCATTTGTCAACGTATGATGGTAGATTAATACCAACACGCCCCTTGAACCTATTCCGGTTCGCGCCATGGTTCTTATTACTTAAAAGCAATATTTTTAAATTGTTTCGACCCATTATACTTTTACCAAATGGTGTCTTCATTTTAATCATTTTTATTTTAACTATTAATTTGACCCATTTGAATGTCGAGTGAATTCCATCACTTCAATGACATACCAAACACAACCATTTTCGTTATATCAACATTACACATATTTAAACTAAGCTTGTCTACATAAATGTAACGGAGTGACAAGCCACTTACTTCAAAGCTTTCCCTTCAAACGAGCGTCCGCACCGGCTTGACTTCCTGACGCCTCGCTTGTGTTGCCTAAAATATACAAGCCAATTATCATTAGAACCTTCCGGCTCATAACTAAAGCTTGTTACTTTTCCAATCACCACATTTAGTGTCTATCAACATCTTTTAGGCATTTTGTCGAGCACCTTATGTGCATACTACTTAATTAGCCATTTTTATTCAATTAAACCTTGGTAAATCCAAGAATTTCATTCTTATTCAAGCTTGATTGCTCATCACAGCCCATACCATCATACTAGTTCAATCAACCTAGATTATTACTCACATAGTTCATACAATATGTTGGGGTTTCTCATTCTAGATAGAAACCCACTTCATGATATGGCACATAGTTACATTAACACACAATTTATTAATCTTTTTCACATGATTTCAGTTAGGTTTATGATCCTACACTCTAATCACACATTCTTGAATCATAACATTACTCAATCATTCAAGAATTTCTACTAATCAAACTTTACCCAAAAATCAAACATCACCAAATCTGAAATTGTAACTTACCTAGTGTTAGACAAGTGTAGGTGATCAAGATTTTTGATTCATGCAGTGATTACATGCCCATTTCACCCTTCAATTGATCAAATTGGATGAAATAAGGGTTTGGGGGTTCTTCCCCTCTCCTGGTCGCTCCAACGTACGCACACACTGATGTGTGTGTGTGTGTGTTTGATTTGTCTTCATTTTTATAAAAATCAAGTTTGGCCATTTATACAAAATCAGCCCCTTTAGTTTATCTTTTTGGACTAATGCACATCAAACTAACTTCTTTCCTTTTAGTTCATAATTTAGGTGCTTTTAACTCACTTTTGAGTTAACAGAAGTCTTATAACTAACTGGGTTATTTTGTCCTAGTTAGTTTGTCCTTGTTTATTTAAAACTTTATAATTTTAATATAAAGTTTTATATTTTCCTAGTTATAAGGTTTTAACCCACTAGTATGTCACTACAAGACTTCTCTTCTAACTAGGTTATTATTATTCCTAGTTAACTTATTGTATTCCGGGAGTTATAACCCGTCTTATTTAAGTTCCGTTAACTCAGGCTTTTTATCCCTTTTTTCCCTTGAAAGTTCTTATCCGCCTTTTAATTAATATTAGGATTATTTATTTAAATTCTAATATTTATCGGGTTGCTTTTGCCGCTAACGATACTTTACCCGTCTTTTAGTATTAACGGGGTTTGATTACCAAACCCGTTTTCGGGGTGTTACAAGTCTACCCCCCTTAAAGAGGTTTCGTCCTCGAAACCTTGTTTACATAATTCCTTTAATTTGGATTAAACGAACTTAGTTTCGTTTTTCAAGGCATTCATTCGTTCCTTTTGATCTAACATTTCCATTTATATTGACGTGTAAGTCTTTCGTGTGTAAGGCCCCGCAGGCCGTTACTTTTCAGCTTGTATCCATTATCTTTATCATTTATTCATTTTGGCGGTTAGACTTGCTAGTCACCGGCTACTTCATACCCCGTTGGCCGGGTATGCTATTTGCCATCTCCGGCCTTATGTGTGTTTAAAATTCTCTAAGACACCCCGTACCACTTGTCTTTTGTCAAAACGTTACTTTTGACTAAAAACTAAATTCTTAGTTTACGTTTCCTCTTTGTCGTACATCTTTCTCCCGTTTCCAGGAATGTTACTTCTGAGAATCTAGTCCTTTCCGTTATTATTTAATGCGGGGAATTATAACAAATCCCCAAGCTTAACCCCTATGACCCGTAGGTTCTTTCACTTAGCCTCGTAGGCTATTTATTTAGATTTTTACCTTTTTATCCTTTTTAAGGTGAGATCTTTACAATTCGTTTCTTTCTATTTGTGACCCGAAGGGCCCCCCCCTTTTTTACGTGACCACCGTTGGCGGCCTTACTAATTGTGAGTGACGATTATCATCGTTATCCTTGATTTATTACGTCTAAAGTTAACAACCTCGATCATCTTTTTCGTGTGGGCAACACCTTTGTTTTCATGATCCGGCGGATCATCTATACTTTGGTTTTACTCGCCCATTTTGCTCACCATGGCTCTTTCGTCCAAGATGATTTATTTTTGTGAATTTTATTTTGTTCATTAATTTATATCATCATTTACATTAATCCTTGTCCCTTTTCTCGGGCTTATTATCCTAATGTAATACGCTTCCGTCACCCGGCTGTGCGTTTACATTATTGTCAACTATTTTGTTCATTTGTTTCATTTGGGTACTTTTTAATCTGTCCCATCCACCCCGTCCTTACTACATCGGATGTAAATATGTCCATCATAAAAGTTCATGGTACCACGTGTTCACTACTTACTTGGCCAAAGTACGCGATCAACACCTGATATACATGACCCTTTAAAATTTTCACATTACACCCCATGTAAGTAACGCCTCTATTTAATTTTCTTGGAAATAAAATTCTGGATAGGTATTCTATTCAGGTTTTCCAAGCTTTTAATTTACATATGCAACAATCATTCTCTACATGTTTGTTGCATATTGTTATTTCTACGATTAAGTTTAAAATGTGCACCTGGTAATGCCTGCCATAACGGGCTTCTTTTGCCGTTAACCTTGTTCGCGGTCGTTACGCGATTTAGTCCTTGGTGAGCATGCTCCTCTTGTCATACTTCGGACCGTTCCTCCATCATATCCGTAATTTGTTCAACTCTTGTCATCTTTAAATGCAAGTGTCCTTCAAGTAAGGCATTCACAGAAGTTAGTAATGTCAACTTTACTAAATGCCCGTATCATAATACTAGGCTTTTCTACAATATGTGTCAACACACGAAATTTTGTTAGCTATATCTATCATTTAATTAGGGTAACGTGTATTACACGATAACCCTATGTGTTATTTACAACACTTTAATACGCTAAACGATTAATATACATGCACTTACCAGATTTGCGACCAAGCCTCGAACCGAACACCAATCTTTATTAAGAGCATTAGGTTTAAGTCCAAGCATACTTTTCCCACCATACTTGAATCTCTTAAACTAAGGCTCTGATACCAACTTGTAACACCCTTATTATTATTTCACGTTTATCGTATAATTTAAATCCATAATCATGTAATAATAGTCACAATTACACTGAAAATACGGGTTTGTTAAAAACTTTTACAATTTAAAGTGATACAACATAATATGATTTAATTCGCTGTTTTAGAATAACGACGAAACAACGTTGCGGAAGCTTTGTTTAACGTGTGTTCGGTTCTTGCTCGATGCTTGATCTTCATCCGGGACTCTCGACATTCACCTGTGATCAAAACCAACTTAAAGGTCAGTTTTGATAATTAAATAACTAATACAACAAGAAATTAGGAAAATCCAACATTTATATCTTGATCCAAAAACAATTACTTGAATCTGGCCTCCACCGTAACTTACAGTGGACACCGTAAGTTACGGTGGCCCCTGTGTTAAAATTTCTCTACCGTAACTCAGGATGCAACCACCGTATCGATTTCAGCCCCACCGTAACTTACGGTGGGCACCGTAAGTTACGGTGGCCCCTGTGTTATGCCCCTTCCATTTTGCCGTTTTTGACACGAAAATTTTCGTATCTTTCGATCCACGTATCCGTTTGACCTCTCGTTTCTTCCTACATGATCGTAATTTGATTCACCATCTTGTAGAGTAAAAATCAACATTTAAAACTAATGAAATTCTAAATCTTTAAGCATTCGGCTTATTGTTCAGAATCAATATTTCGATATTTAGGACCTCTAAACTTGTTTCTAGTTAGTCATAAATCATAAACTAAGATATCTAACTTTAAATCTCTATCTTGGATTCCTAACTTTCATTTAAAAGATTAGAAATCAAGGCATTTGAACAAAATAATTAAATACAAGAAATTATATATTTTGTTTTCAGCCCCTTCACCCGGCCGTACCAAAACTTCACCAGCCCGTGTCAACTCTGCACGTTTATTTTTCATCAAATTTGCATCCAAACCTATCCAACTCATTTTAATTCCTTGGGGTTCGTTTCTTAACATGTCTAAGCTATCATCCATTACCCGGATCCATTATTCATATAGTTTACGCTCCCGTTACCTGGTTTACGTTTTTCTTTATTACACTTAAGCCTACATTTCACCACCTACTTTATTTTGACCCGTTTAGAAGTTTTCATGCATTTGAGCATTCAAACTCGCTATTTTCTTTTCGCGCCTCTTCTCTTCTTGCTAATTAACTACTTATCTTCCACCCAAACTATTTCTATGGTGGATTCAACATAAGGAACCCAAAATCCCAAAATTGTACCCTTTAGCTAGTCATTTTTCGCAATTGACTATTTCTAGGCGTTCGACCCACAAATGTTTTTGGCCTAGAACTTTTATACACATCTAAAGGTTACAAACTCATAATATAAATTTCTAAACAACCTCTAAGGGTCGTTTACATTGTTTACCTATTAAGGGCTCTTTGGTCACATTTAATCCTTCATTTTTGCAATGAAGGATTTCGGCTAGATATTTGACCTTCTTTGCGCTTTTAACTATAAGTCCACATATGCGTACCTGGCTCGGGTCATAGCATCGACCCATATACATACCTTTTGCTTTAAATTTTCTAGTTAAAGCAATGCGATCACATGTTATATCCTGTTATCACAAAACTCAACAAGTAGTCGTCAGTCATTGTTGTCAAATGGTATTTGTACCCTATTTGACCCGTTTAGTCGACATGACCATTTGTCAACGTATGATGGTAGATTAATACCAACACGCCCCTTGAACCTATTCCGGTTCGCGCCATGGTTCTTATTACTTAAAAGAAATATTTTTAAATTGTTTCGACCCATTATACTTTTACCAAATGGTGTCTTCATTTTAATCATTTTTAATTTAACTATTAATTTGACCAATTTGGTTGTCGAGTGAATTCCATCACTTCAATGACATACCAAACACAACCATTTTCGTTATATCAACATTACACATATTTAAACTAAGCTTGTCTACATAAATGTAACGGAGTGACAAGCCACTTACTTCAAAGCTTTCCCTTCAAACGAGCGTCCGCACGGGCTTGACTTCCTGACGCCTCGCTTGTGTTGCCTAAAATATACAAGCCAATTATCATTAGAACCTTCCGGCTCATAACTAAAGCTTGTTACTTTGCCAATCACCACATTTAGTGTCTATCAACGTCTTTTAGGCATTTTGTCGAGCACCTTATGTGCATACTACTTAATTAGCCATTTTTATTCCATTAAACCTTGGTAAATCCAAGAATTTCATTCTTATTCAAGCTTCATTGCTCATCACAGCCCATACCATCATACTAGTTCAATCATCCTAGATTATTACTCACATAGTTCATACAATATGTTGGGGTTTCTCATTCTGGATAGAAACCCACTTCGTGATATGGCACATAGTTACATTAACACACAATTTATTAATCTTTTTCACATGATTTCGGTTAGGTTTATGATTCTACACTCTAATCACACATTCTTGAATCATAACATTACTCAATCATTCAAGAATTTCTACTAATCAAACTTTACCCAAAAATCAAACATCACCAAATCTGAAATTGCAACTTACCTAGTGTTAGACAAGTGTAGGTGATCAAGATTTTTGATTCATGCAGTGATTACATGCCCAATTCACCCATTCAATTGATCAAATTGGATGAAATAAGGGTTTGGGGGTTCTTCCCCTCTCCTGGTCGCTCCCACGCACGCACGCACACACTGATGTGTGTGTGTGTTTGATTTGTCTTTATTTTTATAAAAATCAAGTTTGGCCATTTATACAAAATCAGCCCCTTTAGTTTATCTTTTTGGACTAATGCACATCAAACTAACTTCTTTCCTTTTAGTTCAGAATTTAGGTGCTTTTAACTCACTTTTGAGTTAACACAAGTCTTATAACTAACTGAGTTATTTTGTCCTAGTTAGTTTGTCCTTGTTTATTTAAAACTTTATAATTTTAATATAAAGTTTTATATTTTCCTAGTTATAAGGTTTTAACCCATTAGTATGTCACTACAAGACTTCTCTTCTAACTAGGTTATTATTATTCCTAGTTAACTTATTGGATTTCGGGAGTTATAACCCGTCTTATTTAAGTTCCGTTAACTCAGGCTTTTTATCCCTTTTTTCCCTTGAAAGTTATTATCCGCCTTTTAATTAATATTATGATTATTTATTTAAATTCTAATATTTATTGGGTTGCTTTTGCCGCTAACGATACTTTACCCGTCTTTTAGTATTAACGGGGTTTGATTACCAAACCCGTTTTCGGGGTGTTACATATATTAAATGGGTGTATTGGTGTAAATATCCGTTGTATACAACAAAAATGACTTATTAACTTATAAGAAGTCAAAAGGTTAAAAGTAGCTCAAAATAAGCAATCCCAAACACCCACATTAAGTAAGTGGACTCAAATCTAAACAAAATTACAAACAAAAGCATTATTCTTTAATTTATAAAAGGAAAACGAATATGAATAGTGTAGAATCACAAAACAATATAAAATAAAACTGATAGAGTGGTAAAATATGAAATGGTATCATTTAATGCAAAAGTAAACGATATGCAACATTGGGGGAAAATGTTATAACATTCAAACATGTAAGTGCTACATCAAATTGTACTTTACCAGTCCGGTGGACGAGAATATTGACGTCATAATGTAAGCGCTACATCAAATCATACTGGCTACAGAAATCATGTTGCTTAAAAAATGAAAAAAATAAACACAAAAACATAAATAGACAACAAACATCATCCTAATTGTTTTAAAGCCACTATTATCTTACATACGATGCTTCTTCCACATTTTACCTCTTTAACCACCAACTTTTTCCTTTTTAAAATCTTTTCCATATGCAAATGCCCTTTCATACATATTCTATGCATGACAGTTTCTTCTAGAATGTGTCTTTGACTATCTATTGAGTTTGACTATCTTTTGTAACTTCATCAATAATCTATCCCAAAACTGTAGTTTGTCATCACCATGATTATCAAGATATCAACCCGTATATTTCACCCCCTAACCAAACAGGTCAAAAGAATCAATACTAACATATAAAGGTTCGACTCAAATAGCTTGACCAAGGGAATCCATAAAACTGTATAGTTCTAGAAAATGCAAATTTAGGGGTGTATTATGAATGCTAATTACGTTCAACCTAGGAATGAGCAATTGGTACTGGGTACCGCTCCCGTACTGGTACCAGTACCGAATTTTCCGTACCGAATTTTTCAGTAGCGGTACCCACTTTTTGGCATTTTCGATATCGATACTTTCGGTATCGGTACCGTTCGGTGCGGTACCGGTAAAATACTGAGTTTTACCTTCATATACTGGTACCGAACCGGTCCCGTACCGTACCGAATAATATTTCGGTACCGGTACCCAGTTTTTGACGAATTTTGGTACGGTACCGATACCACGCTCATCCCTAGTTCAACTATATAAAACAAAATACTAAATTCTCCCTAAAAGCATCAATCATGTATCAATTTCAAACCATTTGACCCGTTCGATGAAAATGATATTAAGTGTACACAAATTTAAACAACATTACAAACAAAAGCACCGACTTTAATTTATAAAAGGAAAACGAATGAAAGGAGATTATCAATTTCAATTTCATTTGCCGTGTCATAAATATATAATTGGGAAAAAAATTAGCCGACCATCGTCATGGGTTGGAAGTGAGTACCAATTCTATGATAGTTGTGTCCATTCAAGCAAAATATATATGGACCACGACCATCATTTAATTCCAAACATATTCTCCCACCCGTTGACGTCATCAAAAAAATTGAATTAACGACTTTGATATGCTCTCTAAAAACTGATGACCGTGGCTCACCATTACGATTTAGCAAACTTAGCAATGGTTGCAGAGGATGTTTAAGTAAAGATAAAATGACTTTTCCCACTATATAGATGCGCCTTCAATTTGAGGATGTTGTCATGGAGTTGATGCAATTGACACCAAGAAGTTGAACGATGGCAAATACAAGCGATCCAACTTGATTAGGAAATTGCAAGTCTATCAAATTTTGGAGTTTGGTATATAAGCGTAAAAAAAAAAACTCCAATAAAAATAAAAACATGGAGAAATAAATGTCATCAAAATACTTTATAGTAATAATATAAAAAAAGACAAATTCTTTCTCTGAATTATAAAAAAAATTGTCAAATAAATGTAAGCTGTCTAAGTTAACAACGAAAGGTGAGTTTCAACACTAAGTTGTACCATATATTATTGAGACTCTATCGCACGAATGCTAACCAATATTAGAAGACATTTTCTAGTAGGTAAAATAAAAAAACTATAAGTTATAGCAAGAAAGTAATTTAAATATTTAATCAACAAAATTAAATTCCAATATTGTATATCATGCCCAATGTAGATCACATTCAGCAGTGAGACCCCTAGATGGATATGTATCAACGCATTCCTTACTTTTGAGTTGCAGTATAGAAATTTCTAGTGCATGACCAAAGTATTTTTTTTATCATGAACCACACTTGGTGGGTATTCAAGAGATGCACAGATCAAGTGTTGTTCAAGCACCTGCGGGTTGTTAGCATCCACGTGGCAACATTCACTTGGGCAATGTGTTTTTGTTGAAGTTGTCCAGGTAGGTGTAGGTAGCTCCTCTTCCTTTTGGTTTAGTCAATGGGAACTGCTTGCTTTGTTCCAAGAATTTATGACGTTATTTCACAAAACATTGATACAAAGTTCCTTCAAATTTATCTCTTATACTAAAGCAAAATAATGGTTGACTATTTGACTTTGATGTGGCTATTCTCTTTGGCCAGAGAATTGGGATTTTAGGCACCATCTATCTCTTCTCTCTATTTTCTTTCAATTTCCTTCAATTCTCTAATACGCTTCCTTTAGATTATATATGGAAGGTTGAATACTGATTCAATAATTGGAAGTTTGTTTAGGAAATTATGGAACCGTTTCCAATTCTATCGCCTATATACAAATTATTGCTTTTAATCGGATGTTTCAATCGATCACTGAAGAATCGTGCTCTGTTTTATGTTCATCATCAGACTTCCAAAATACAAGGATCGGTAAGTTGGATTCCACCTCTGTATGTGATTTTTTAGTTTTTATTAGAAAACCCCAATTTTGTTGTATGATTTGTATGTTGTTGTTGATGTTAACGGATCCGCTAATTCTTTGTGATATGAGATTTTAACCAGTTGATTGTTGTAATTTGTCTGTTTATTGATGTTCTTATACACCTTAATGGATTTCTATTTGTGTCTGGTTAATCCTCTTTTGTTAGTTTTCCAGTTCATTCATTCCATCATAAACCCTAAATCGCTTTTTTTGATTATGTAGACAGATTTATATTACCATGTTGTTACAGAGTTATAAATTTTAATAAAACAGACTTTTTGTTCTGCCTTTTTTAATATAACATTGTTCTAATTTCAATTTTTTTTGTTAAAATTTGAACTTTCTTTGCAGATATGGAAGTTGGGTTTCTGGTTCATATGACGGATCCGTATAAATCTGAGTTGGTTAGGAACTCTTCTTTATTTGCCAATTTTTTTGTTAGATGTTATTAAGTTTAATTTGTTTTTATGTTTATATCTTTGCCTTCTGTTATAATGATTTTCTTTGGTTAAGCAGACCGGAGTTGAGAAGAATATGTTTGCTTATGATTCAGTTTCATTGACAGTCATGCCTATTTCTTCTGAGCCTTCAGTAACAAGAGATGATATGGTAAATTTAATGGATTGTAGATGTGGTTAGTGTAAAGGCTGGTGGGAGTAATTCGGCAGGTCAGGGTAGTGGTCTTTTCGTGGGGTGGGAGCTGAATCTTGGGGTTGGGACTGGTTGTATCATGGTGTGGGTGGATTTTGGTGTTTAGCTGGTTCACCGCTTGGGGAGAGGCTTCTACGTAGTGTGTTAATTTAATGTCCGGGTCTTGAAATGTGATTAGGTTGTGACTGATTTCGAGCGGTTTGTTTAAGTTATCATTTCAGTGATGATGAACCGATTAGTTTCTTCATATAGGACAGTAGATTGTGTATGTTTAAGGAAAATGATGAGGCCATCTGATTTGAATATGCTTACAGTCATTGATTAGCTTCTTTCAGCTTCTCACATCAAATACGAGCCTATGAGGTAATTTCTCTGCACATAACTTACTGAATTGAGGCCATTTGTTTGTTGATCTATAATCATATTCATGGATTTGAATTTGGTATTGTATGTTTAAGGTTTTGCTAAACTGTAAATATTGTTTATCTTCAGTGAAAAGAAAAATGCAGCTCCTTATATTTAACCTCTTAGACTGATTGTTTGTAGGTTATCTTTTGATGAGAGATTGATGGATGATTTTTGAGCTGGTACGGCCTATGGGTAATGTTGTTCCAAATTCGATGCTGACATTAGCTAAGAAATTCAACCGAAATTATCCTTTGATGAGATCGATGGATGATTTTCGAGCTGGTGCATCTTGAATATGGATCAAGTAATAAACATAAACATCTTATATGGTAAATTCTTTTGTTCATTGGGCATATTCTGTTACCAGTCTTGACATTTTGTTCGGTGGTTGTGAAACTATGATGACATGTGAGTTTTTTTTTAATGCATAAAACCTATTAAATCGTTCATTCACATTAAATATTGTTAAATTAATTCATTTCTTTAATAATTATAGGATGATGACATAGTGAATACATGCAACCTCAGAAAATGCAATGATGCTGTCTCGGAAGGACTTATGTTGTGAGGCCAAAAGGGAAGCACCTAGCAACGGTTGTTTGATTGCATGGTCTTGGTGACAATGGCTCCAGGTTGTTTAATGAAGTTTCAATGTTGATATTTTCTTTCTATTCTATTGCGGAGGTGTGTAGAAGATATATTCTTAAAAGAAATGTTAAGAATAAATCTTCATTTGTAAGTTTTTCAGGTGGCATATGCGGCCGCTTCTTCTGTTGTATGAATCCTTGGTATAGTACACAGTTCTTCAATCTTCATCACTTTGACCCTGAAAAGTCAAAAACTTAAAGTTATGCCATGCTGATGTGGAAATGTTATTGTGACAACAATCATGTGGATCGGGAATTCTAGCTGATGGTCGCCTCGCTGACTTAATAAGAAGAGTTTCTGTTTTCGGGATGGTTTTAATGAAGATCGATCTACGTCAGGTTTGTTCTGTTCTAGATGGGTCAGTTCAAAACATTTAGCTTAAACAAAATTGGTCAAACGAGTCAAACGTGCTCAAAGTTTAATGCATACAGCTTCCTAAATTGTTTTTAATAAAAAAATAGATTATTATTGTAATTAGGGCTGCAAATGAACTGAACGAAGTACTGTTCATGAACTATTTGATGGTTAAGCTGAGCTTTTCGGTAGACAAAAAAAATGCATTCAAAAGCCTAAAAAACTTTATTATAAGGTAATTAGACAAAAAAAAACTTATTTTTTTGGTGACATTGGGTTCGGGTAAAGAAAGGGAGCATAAGTGAAGATCGATCAATGTCTGTTTTTCCTTTAATTTCATAATCGATGCTGTTGAGTTGTAGTTTATAGAAAACTGAACTTAGAATTGTTAAAATTGATTCTTCTTGCCTGCACACAACTTGCTCCACTGAATGCCTCAAATGAGTTATGTTGTGTAGTTGGTATTTAATACCAACATATGAAACTGATGGGTTTGTTGCGTACATCAGTTGTTTTGTTGATAAGTGCTCAATTACATATCATAGCACATCCGTGTTTTCTTTAGATAAAATTAAGCTTTAAAAAGTCATCTCTCTTTACAAACTAATAAAGTTGTTCATAGACTCCGGCATAGCTGTGATTGTTGTATCATAATGATTTTCTTTGGTTAAGCAGACCGGAGTTGAGAAGAATATGTTTGCTTATGATTCAGTTTCATTGACAGTCATGCCTATTTCTTCTGAGCCTTCAGTAACAAGAGATGATATGGTAAATTTAATGGATTGTAGATGTGGTTAGTGTACAGGCTGGTGGGAGTAATTCAGCAGGTCAGGGTAGTGGTCTTTTCATGGGGTGGGAGCTGAATCTTGGGGTTGGGACTGGTTGTATCACGGTGTGGGTGGATTTTGGTGTTTAGCTGGTTCACCGCTTGGGGAGAGGCTTCTACGTAGTGTGTTAATTTAATGCCCGGGTCTTGAAATGTGATTAGGTTGTGACTGATTTCGAGCGGTTTGTTTAAGTTATCATTTCAGTGATGATGAACCGATTAGTTTCTTCATATAGGACAGCAGATTGTGTATGTTTAAGGAAAATGATGAGGCCATCTGATTTGAATATGCTTACATTCATTGATTAGCTTCTTTCAGCTTCTCACATCAAATACGAGCCTATGAGGTAATTTCTCTGCACATGACTTACTGAATTAAGGCCATCTGTTTGTTGATCTATAATCATATTCATGGATTTGAATTTGGGTTTGTATGTTTAAGGTTTTGCTAAACTGTAAATATTGTTTATCTTCAGTGAAAAGAAAAATGCAGCTCCTTATATTTAACCTTTTAGACTGATTGTTTGTAGGTTATCTTTTGATGAGAGATTGATGGATGATTTTTGAGCTGGTATGGCCTATGGGTAATGTTGTTCCAAATTCGATGCTGACATTAGCTAAGAAATTCAACCGAAATTATCCTTTGATGAGATCGATGGATGCTTTTCGAGCTGGTGCATCTTGAATATGGATCAAGTAATAAACATAAACATCTTATATGGTAAATTCTTTTGTTCATTGGGCATATTCTGTTACCAGTCTTGACATTTTGTTCGGTGGTTGTGAAACTATGATGACATGTGAGTTTTTTTTTAATGCATAAAACCTATTAAATCGTTCATTCACATTAAATATTGTTAAATTAATTCATTTCTTTAATAATTATAGGATGATGACATAGTGAATACATGCAACCTCAGAAAGTGCAATGATGCTGTCTCGGAAGGACTTATGTTGTGAGGCCAAAAGGGACGCACCTAGCAACGGTTGTTTGATTAAATAGTCTTGGTGACAATGGCTCCAGGTTGTTTAATGAAGTTTCAATGTTGATATTTTCTTTCTATTCTGTTTTTGGCATTTATATACTTACGAATTGGTTAATTTGGGTTATATTTGATCCCAAATGGGTCAAATCAAGATATCTAGCTGAAAGGGGACTGGTTGAAAGTTCTTCAAAGTATATTTTTATACATACAACCTTCTAAAAACAAAGATATATGATAACAAAGCATGTAATGTTTTTTTTTTTTTTTTTTGGTTTAGGACATCCTAGAAAGGGCTGGGTTTATCGTAAGCCGTCACAGGTGCAAAAAATAGGGAACATTTCAGCATACTAAACATCACTAAACAAGCTAAAACAGTAGAAATTATTATATTATATATGAATTGCATGCTGGTTGATGTTTCATTTGGTTAATGTGTTACTAGGTTGACATCAACTCTTTTGTGGGCATGTCTTCGATTTAACTTTTACAGTTAATTGGTCTTGCTTATATGCTTGTGGGAAGAAATATCTAAAGATTGAACCTAGAAAAGAACACGTTTGACTATATGTTTTTTGTGAAGAGGTTGCAATATGGGTTGTCCATTTTTTCAAACTTCAATTACAATTATAGATTGAATTACTTAAACAAAACATTTGTGGAAGTTGTATACGCTAAAATAGACTTTGGGCAACATTTAATGAACTTCCGTTTTGACCCGTTTGGGATTAAACACGGTTCAAGTAGAGTGGTAGACCCATTTACATGTAACCAGGTTGTTTGTTTAAATAGTCTTGGTGACAATGGCTCCAGGTTGTTTAATGAAGTTTCAATGTTGATATTTTCTTTCTATTCTGTTTTTGGCATTTATATACTTACGAATTGGTTAATTTGGGTTATATTTGATCCCAAATGGGTCAAATCAAGATATCTAGCTGAAAGGGGACTGGTTGAAAGTTCTTCAAAGTATATTTTTATACATACAACCTTCTAAAAACAAAGATGTATGATAACAAAGCATGTAATGTTTTTTTTTTTTTTTGGTTTAGGACATCCTAGAAAGGGCTGGGTTTATCGTAAGCCGTCACAGGTGCAAAAAATAGGGAACATTTCAGCATACTAAACATCACTAAACAAGCTAAAACAGTAGAAATTATTATATTATATATGAATTGCATGCTGGTTGATGTTTCATTTGGTTAATGTGTTACTAGGTTGACATCAACTCTTTTGTGGGCATGTCTTCGATTTAACTTTTACAGTTAATTGGTCTTGCTTATATGCTTGTGGGAAGAAATATCTAAAGATTGAACCTAGAAAAGAACACGTTTGACTATATGTTTTTTGTGAAGAGGTTGCAATATGGGTTGTCCATTTTTTCAAACTTCAATTACAATTATAGATTGAATTACTTAAACAAAACATTTGTGGAAGTTGTATACGCTAAAATAGACTTTGGGCAACATTTAATGAACTTCCGTTTTGACCCGTTTGGGATTAAACACGGTTCAAGTAGAGTGGTAGACCCATTTACATGTAACCAGGTTGTTTGTTTAAATAGTCTTGGTGACAATGGCTCCAGGTTGTTTAATGAAGTTTCAATGTTGATATTTTCTTTCTATTCTGTTTTTGGCATTTATATACTTACGAATTGGTTAATTTGGGTTATATTTGATCCCAAATGGGTCAAATCAAGATATCTAGCTGAAAGGGGACTGGTTGAAAGTTCTTCAAAGTATATTTTTATACATACAACCTTCTAAAAACAAAGATATATGATAACAAAGCATGTAATGTTTTTTTTTTTTTTTTTGGTTTAGGACATCCTAGAAAGGGCTGGGTTTATCGTAAGCCGTCACAGGTGCAAAAAATAGGGAACATTTCAGCATACTAAACATCACTAAACAAGCTAAAACAGTAGAAATTATTATATTATATATGAATTGCATGCTGGTTGATGTTTCATTTGGTTAATGTGTTACTAGGTTGACATCAACTCTTTTGTGGGCATGTCTTCGATTTAACTTTTACAGTTAATTGGTCTTGCTTATATGCTTGTGGGAAGAAATATCTAAAGATTGAACCTAGAAAAGAACACGTTTGACTATATGTTTTTTTGTGAAGAGGTTGCAATATGGGTTGTCCATTTTTTCAAACTTCAATTACAATTATAGATTGAATTACTTAAACAAAACATTTGTGGAAGTTGTATACGCTAAAATAGACTTTGGGCAACATTTAATGAACTTCCGTTTTGACCCGTTTGGGATTAAACACGGTTCAAGTAGAGTGGTAGACCCATTTACATGTAACCAGGTTGTTTGTTTAAATAGTCTTGGTGACAATGGCTCCAGGTTGTTTAATGAAGTTTCAATGTTGATATTTTCTTTCTATTCTGTTTTTGGCATTTATATACTTACGAATTGGTTAATTTGGGTTATATTTGATCCCAAATGGGTCAAATCAAGATATCTAGCTGAAAGGGGACTGGTTGAAAGTTCTTCAAAGTATATTTTTATACATACAACCTTCTAAAAACAAAGATATATGATAACAAAGCATGTAATGTTTTTTTTTTTTTTTTTTGGTTTAGGACATCCTAGAAAGGGCTGGGTTTATCGTAAGCCGTCACAGGTGCAAAAAATAGGGAACATTTCAGCATACTAAACATCACTAAACAAGCTAAAACAGTAGAAATTATTATATTATATATGAATTGCATGCTGGTTGATGTTTCATTTGGTTAATGTGTTACTAGGTTGACATCAACTCTTTTGTGGGCATGTCTTCGATTTAACTTTTACAGTTAATTGGTCTTGCTTATATGCTTGTGGGAAGAAATATCTAAAGATTGAACCTAGAAAAGAACACGTTTGACTATATGTTTTTTGTGAAGAGGTTGCAATATGGGTTGTCCATTTTTTCAAACTTCAATTACAATTATAGATTGAATTACTTAAACAAAACATTTGTGGAAGTTGTATACGCTAAAATAGACTTTGGGCAACATTTAATGAACTTCCGTTTTGACCCGTTTGGGATTAAACACGGTTCAAGTAGAGTGGTAGACCCATTTACATGTAACCAGGTTGTTTGTTTAAATAGTCTTGGTGACAATGGCTCCAGGTTGTTTAATGAAGTTTCAATGTTGATATTTTCTTTCTATTCTGTTTTTGGCATTTATATACTTACGAATTGGTTAATTTGGGTTATATTTGATCCCAAATGGGTCAAATCAAGATATCTAGCTGAAAGGGGACTGGTTGAAAGTTCTTCAAAGTATATTTTTATACATACAACCTTCTAAAAACAAAGATATATGATAACAAAGCATGTAATGTTTTTTTTTTTTTTTTTTTTTTTGGTTTAGGACATCCTAGAAAGGGCTGGGTTTATCGTAAGCCGTCACAGGTGCAAAAAATAGGGAACATTTCAGCATACTAAACATCACTAAACAAGCTAAAACAGTAGAAATTATTATATTATATATGAATTGCATGCTGGTTGATGTTTCATTTGGTTAATGTGTTACTAGGTTGACATCAACTCTTTTGTGGGCATGTCTTCGATTTAACTTTTACAGTTAATTGGTCTTGCTTATATGCTTGTGGGAAGAAATATCTAAAGATTGAACCTAGAAAAGAACACGTTTGACTATATGTTTTTTGTGAAGATGTTGCAATATGGGTTGTCCATTTTTTCAAACTTCAATTACAATTATAGATTGAATTACTTAAACAAAACATTTGTGGAAGTTGTATACGCTAAAATAGACTTTGGGCAACATTTAATGAACTTCCGTTTTGACCCGTTTGGGATTAAACACGGTTCAAGTAGAGTGGTAGACCCATTTACATGTAACCATGTCAAACCTTTCTATTTTCATGTAAAAGTTTCATGACTTCATCGCAGCCACATAATATACTGTTATTTGATGATTGAATATTTTATGTACGGTTTGCAGAAGGAGCTTTGGAGTGCTTGATACGATACCAGTTGCAGAGTCTTTAACTAAGCTATAGGCAAGATGTGAGCTGTGTGGAAAGCCCGTTTATTTTACGTTAGGGAAGACAGACGAAATTGAGAGGGAACTGGTTGCTGGTGCAGATGTATACATGCCAGTACGCAGACATCACTATGCAAGTGGGCAAGTGCTCAAAGAGATTGCAGAAACTGTTCTTCAGACACACACGACTTAGTGTCGTTTGTTGTATTACGTATTCACATTCCGTTTTTAAGAATTAATGTAACGGGTTTAGGTTGAACATTAGAACCGAGATTTAGCCAATCGTTTGTAAGTAACTGGGTTTTATTTAAAATATGGTTCCTAATCTTGAATCACTTCTTATTTTGGATAACTTCTTTAGTGGCACACTGCCACAAGAATTGGGTATGCATTCTAAACTCAAATGGGTTGATGTTTCAACAAATGATTTTGTGGGTGTGATTCCACCAGGTATTTGTTCAGGGGGGAGTTGAGTAGGTTAATGTTGTTTTCGAATTATTTTTCGGGTGGTCTTTCGTCTATCTCGAATTGTTCCTCGCTTTTTCGAATTCGACTTGAAGATAATTTGTTTTCGGGTGATATTTATTTCGATTTTAGGATTCTTAGTGATGTTTCTTATGTTCATTTATCTGGAAATAGGTTTACTGGTGAGATTCCTTATGATATATTTCCTGCTTCGTATCTTGAGCATTTTAATGTGTCGAATAATCCGAATCTCAGAGGGATACTTCCCGAAAAAGCATGCTCATTGCCGGTTCTTCGCAGTTTTTCGGCCTCATCGTGCAATATTTCTGGGAATTTCCCTGTCGTATAACGGTCTTTCGGGTTCGATCCCGAACGGAAACACGTTTAAAACGATGGATAGTAGTTAGTATTGTTATTAAGTTGTTAATATTTATAGACTTTGGTTGATTACTTATATATGATGCTTGGAGGATGGAGCATCTGGAGAAGGCTATCAAAAGTTGGTTTGTACTTGAGACAACCTGTTTTCAAACATGGTCAATTGTATGTTGCTTTATCAAGGGTTAAAACACGAGATGGAGTAAAGCTATTAATACTTGACAACGATGGTAAACCTACGCATAAGTAATACTAACGTTGTTTATAAAGAGATCTTCAATGAGTTGTGATTTTTTTGTCCTATTCATGTATTTCAATTATTTCGTGTACTCTCTAACATTTTTGTTAATAATTCAACGTATATAAAATTATAATTTTTACTTTACAATTTTAAAGGACTTAGTTTTCCTGTTTAGCCACCCGTGTAACACATTGGGTTCGGGTAAAGAAAGGGAGATTTAGGAGGTTTTAAGCATTGGAATACATTTTTGATGCCTTTTGACTTCTTAGCATGTTCCATTTTTAACTAAATCTTTTTAGTTTAACTCATTTGAATACTCAAGGTGAAAAACAAACTAAATCAACCCCAGTGTATCATTGGTCAAAAATTGGCACTTCAAAAATTAATTATTATCATTTTTACAAAACCAGTTAACGTGGTCAGTTTTTGTTTACATAGCGACTTAATTATATCTAATTTTGCTATGTGATATATTGGAAAAATGGAGCAGAGGCATGGGGCTATACGGAAGCTACAAAGCAAATTGAAGGCAACAGGGGACAATTGAAATATCATCTCCTTCAAGAACATGCCGGATAAGTACCATGAGTTTATCTCCCCAGTTTCATTATATTATAATAAGTTTTAGATATTTATGAATTATATCGTTTATTCGTTTTATATTATTCAATCCATGTGATATGTAAATTGAAAATATAACATTATCAAATATGCATGTTTAAAACGGGTCAGAATGGGTCTGGTTAAAGAGGGTAATCTTTTAAGAATTGATGAAGTGGAAATTTGTGGCTCATTTATATTGGATACAACTTCTATGCATGCTATATTGGAATTTATTTATAGATTTAATACAACATTTCTTTCATTTCAAAAAATTATTTATAGACGTATACATGATAATTAATATGAAATGTAATCGTTAATTAATTTTTATAAGATATTATTTATCTTAATATTCAAACAAACCTGTAATAAAGTATTTACGTATTAAAGTATAAATTTTTTGTTGTTTAGCCACCCGTGTATTACACGGGGACTTATACTAGTAGAACATATATAGCATGTGATGGTTGTTGCCTTATTCGAGTCCTCCCAGCCAGCTTGCTTCCATAAGCTAATAAATTGAAAAAATGGTATTGGCGAGAACAAATAAAAGAATGGAATGATTAAAAAGGAACAATATAAAAAATAAACAGAATCAAGTTGCATACCTAGCTATACGGCCAGGAAACCCTAGTTGTAGTTTGACATCAACATGCCCAACATCAATCCCCAACTCAAAGTGCATTTAAAGCAGCAACACCACATATTTTCCCACCAAAGAGCTCACTATCATAACCAAAAATTTCATCTTTATGTATCTGAAAACAAAATACATAATGAATATGAGAATTGAGAACCGAGTAGTATAGCTAGCCCGAAGCAAAGACAAATTTCCATAATGTTCTCTGAATAGAAGACAAAATCACACATTTACCTTTTGTTCCACCCTTTGTAACTCTATATATATTGTGGTCCCATTTCTTGTTAGTGAACTAATCTCTTTTACTAAGGCAGGATTTACCACGGACATTTCCTGGTCATCCTACAATAAATGAAGAAGGTAGGAACTCCTTAAGGCGGTTGCTTTTAGCTTACACTCGGCACAACCCTGATGTTGGCAATTGTTTGGCAGCATGTTGATTAAACATCATAATTTACCTGATTAGCTATTGATAAATAATAATAAAAAATCAAAAATAAGAAATAATAAATGAGCCAAACCGAGCCTGAGCTCAGCTCATTTAATATAAAAAAAGTTTTTGCTCGGGCTCTTTTAATCTCGACTCAATTCGAGTTTTTAACAAATCAATCTTTAGTAGCTTATAAATGGCTCAACTTGTTACATCCCTGAAAATGATATATAAGGTTATTTAAGAACAAATCTTGGATATAATAATGAAGCGTTTAGCACCGACCTTTCATTTCCTGCTTATCTTTTTGTACTTTTTGACAGTCTACTTACTGACCGATGTTATAAAAGTCCATGCCTAAATCCATAGCCCATCTTGAAGAGATCCCCAAGCATCCTTTTCACACTTCCCAGTGAAGAGATTCCATGAGTATATGGAAACTGAGATTCGATGGCATTAGAAAATAAAAGAACAAAGAGAAATCCTACGGTCAGAACTCATATATCAGTGATTTTCAACATCTTAACTGTAGCACCTCGGAAATTCACGTCCTATGATATATTGACACGTGTCATAAAGTTTAAACGTGTGAAGAAATATTATGGAAGGACTAAAGTTGACAAACATGGAAAGTATGTGAATATACGTATTCTAAGTGTCAACTGTGAATAAATATAATGTACATTAACCCTACACGATGCTCATACCTTCAAACGAATAAATCATGGATCATACGAAGCTAAAAGTGAGTAATTACAAACTACAGGGGTTGAATGTGTCAACATGTTTAAAGATATACCTCTGAGTGACCTTTTGACAAACCCGAAGCTTTGTAAATGCTAATTATGCTCACTAGAAGGGACGATTAAAATTTTATAACGTTTCGTTATCGTATGAGAAAGTTATGACCAAATTCGTGTGCGAAGGGTTAAAGTGGTAACGTTGAAAGTTAAGGCTTTTCGGGTTAACCGGAAGTGTTCAGGGACTTGGCAAAGTGGGTATAAGTCCTAAAGTCCTTGTGGGTATTGTACAAGGGGTCAAATTGCAAGTTAAAGCTTAATTACCCTTTCAAATTAACCAAGGGTCAAGTTGGAAAACAATAAAAATCAAAAATTCAGAATAAGCAGGCCTTGGCTTCGGGGAAATGGGACGCGAGCCGCGTCCAAGGCCCAGATGCAGAAAACGGGGACAGACCCCTGTATTCGCGGAAACTCGACTTTTAATCGCATTTGCAACATGGTGGGCGACCCCTAACTGTGCTAGAGCACTAGGGACAAGTGTTGGATGGTTGTGGTTGATCATAGAGCTTGTTGTCAACATATTATGGTGGGTTAATTCACTATATAAGGACATGTTATGCAACATTCATTCTCACACCTTCTCTTGCATTTGTGGATCATTTCTGGAGCTATCAAGCAGCCTCAAGTGATCAATCTCTTGCATAGGACTCTTGTAAGTCTGCTAGTTCTTGTTTATTTGAGTTTAGCTTAGTTAATTAGCTAAAAGTCAAACCGTCGTAATTACGGTTTGACTTCGAGATTAGTCAATAATGGCTCAGTCATATCTTGAATTAAAAGTAGTTATGAGTTGGTATTTAAGTGGGTAATAAAACCTCAAAAGGGTTTCCCCTGATCACCACTCTAACCAGGTCTAATGTCGGGTCAAACTTTTAATTAAAAAGTCAACATAATGCTTAAAATGTCATTTATGCATAATTAGCTATCTAGAACATATATAACCTGTTTGATCATTGTTATAACTTAGTAATTAGTGTAAGAACATGTCCAAACATGTTCAACCCGACTATTTCCTGTTTAAACCCGGTTCGGAACCGAAAGTCACATAGTTAGACTTTCACTTTGACTTTCAGTTCTGACCCGTTTAGGCATGTTTTAGAAATGCCTCAGAGCTTTAATTGGACTAGGTTACATGTTAGAACAACCCTCTGTGATTATACACCTTGGTTCATTAGTTATCCAATTAATATGCATGTTTCCGTTAATTGCTCATATGTTGACCGTTATGCCCTTATTACCTTAAAACGGGATTTATGAAAATGTAAAAGTGTAGAAACCTTTGTTACTGATATATAGACTTGTATGCAAAGTTTGACATCAGTTTGACTTGTAGATTAAGAGTTATGCTCATTATCGCAAAATTAATACTTTATGTTAATAAAATGGCGTAATTAGCGTATAGCCTAGTTAAACATACTTTTTGGTATCAAATCTTTTACCCACTGATGTAATATATTATTTTGGGATTTTTGAAGATTTTTAATTAATTTTAGGCTGAGCATAACTCGTAGTCGTAGGCTTAATCCGGTAATTGTCGGTTTTGCCCTTACGGGCCATAAAATGAGTTTTACATATCTAAACGACCCCAAACCTTTTGCCACTGATTAGTTATGATAAATAAATTATTTTAAGCCTTCTAGAAATATAAAAATATCAGATTTAAGTATCGAACCCGGTAATGGCCTTTAATCGCCTAAATTAGCGTTTTTAACGCATAGTATGTTTTAAAATCATATTGGACATACCCGGGATGATACCTACTGATATAAGAGGAAAATTATAATATTTTAACAGTAAGCAAAGGTTGATAAACTCAGACTTCAGTTTTGAGCTTTTCGGCTTATGTGAAATTACCAAAATACCCCTACGGGGCCTAGTTTGGTTAAAAATGATAAGTTTCACATACATGCTTTAACCTACTGATGTAACTTAGCAAATTGAGTATATTTGCTGATTACATCAGACCTGTAACCCATGTTGTCGCTTAAACTCTTTTATAAACTTTTAAATGACCAAACTACCCCTACGGGGCCTAGTTTGTGTCTAAACACGTTTCGGGCATAACGAAAGACACCTTACTGATGTCACAACATATTTGAGACATAATTAACTTAGGAAACCTGTATATAGCTCTCTTGACTACCCGTCACGCCTATTATGCGTACGGTTCGGTTTATGTAACAAGTTTACATAAATTAGCCGAAACGGGTCAAACCTTAACGGTTTTATCTCAAAATCCAGAATGTGAATAATAAACCCATATTAAACAAGTCTTCAAACTTGTCGGGTCTGAATCACATTTTGTCCGGTCTTCACTTAATCGTGCGTACGAACCGTATCTTGAAACTAGCCGGTCTAAGCTTAAGCTTAATAAAAGACCCGTTAGCATTCTAATAGGTTATTATAAACCTTCGTTCCAGATTAGGAGAACCAGTAAAAGCTACGTGCATTTTGCTAGTTGTGATTAATACTTACTCAGGTAAATACTTTTAACTTATTTTCCCTATACGGGCTTGGGTTACGGTACATAGCGTACCGCTTGATCGGGCATCAAATCTCCACGCTTAGTGGGTAGTTGAATAATTTGATCGGCTCGTTTAAAAAATCTTGTTTACTTTACAGCCTTTGGGGGGTTAATGACCATGTCCCGGATATCCTTGGCATCATCTTACGAGATGGCCGCGACCTGAGCACGGGGTGTAGGCGTACACCGTCCGTGTATAACTCAATGATGTGGTGTGTCTATTGATCTTTAACCCGGACTAGATCCGGGCTACTGAACGCATAAGTAACATGTAATTCGTTCACAAGATTAAAATATTAAATAATTCTCTCAAGTTAAATAAAAATGTTTATGCCATGTGCATCCAAAACCAATTGTCAATCATTTTCCAAAATGAGTCAGTTGAATGTATTTACCAGTGTAAACTGACGTATTTTCCCAAAAGACTGAATGCAGGTACTAAACGAAATTGGCTGGATTGTCTCCTAAGCATCAATAAAAAGTCTCGCAAGCTTAGGATGCCAGAAGTCTGTTGAACCATTAATATTATTTTGTTTCGATCCTACTGTGGATAAACATCCGGATATTGTGACTTTGATTACAATAAATAAATTCGGTTGTATCATATTTTAAATTTGCTTCCGCTGTGCATTATTATATTGTGTTGTTTGACTATTACGTTGCCAACCACGTCACGATACTCCCCCACCGGGCCCACCGGTGACACGTGGAAATTGGGGTGTGACAGGTTGGTATCAGAGCCAACACTGAGTGAATTAAACACTAGCCTTTTGTGTTTAATCTCAGTTACACAATTGCACATATCTAAACCTTCGAGTCTAGACATATAACATAGGACAAATTCCACCTTATTCGGTTTTTGTTTTGTCCTTTAAATTTTATATTTTGTTATTGTTATCTTATGCCTTATTGACAGGAACATCAAAATGCCGCCAAGATTCTTTAGGACACGAGGACGAGGCAAGGGGCCAGTCACTGCCCCCAACGACCACGAAGCTGGACCTTCGCAACGGCGAGCTCCATCCAACACCGAGAGTGACGACCCTCGGGAAAACCGGAGAAACCTGTTCGAGCCGGCCAGACGGTCGGTTTCGCATACTTCAACACCTCCTGTTCTTAATCCTTATGAACCCAATAACCCTCAACCGTCCTACATACCACTTCAGCGATCCCTATCTCATCATTCATATGGTGACCCCACACCCATCTTCCGAGGCCAATTTAATCCGGCCAATTACTTACAAGAACCCGTGGGTTTCAACCCACTAGGGCCAGACGATCACTTCTCTGGCGATCACGCTGACGACATGGACGAGGATACTGACCCCGTCATGCCAGCAAGTGGCACTCCAAACCATCCGATCGAGATCTCCGACGGATCGTCTTTTCACGGATCACCCTATGGTGGTCCAGACAGTTTCCAAGCCTTGTTTAATCAGCACGAGTGGTACTATACTCCTTCTCACCACTCGTCGTCTCATGGGCAGCAACAGCAGCAGCAGCAGCCGCAGCCGCATCATCAAGATTCATCCGAGGATCACCGGTTTGTGGCAGTTACGCCACCACCTCCACCGCCACCAGTTCAACCGGCACCTCCTCAACCGCCAAGGCGTAGGAGAACCGGTGCCCGCATGTCGGTACGACCGGGGGGCTTCAATTTCAGTTCCCCACGGCAGTCAAGTGCTAGTCACTACCCGCCATACCAGGAGGACCCACAAATGGGTGGACCCTCCAACCCTGCTGTACTACAACCACCGCCGATGGGATTTGATAACCCGATACCTGCATATACGGGTTGCATGGGATACAACCCGTTTGAACCCCCAACGCATCACAACTATGGTTACGGGGAGGCTGATCCGTACATGGTAGCAGCGAACTATAACACCCAAGGACCCTATGGGGACCCATGGGAGGTGAGTTACCCGACTCAGGGATACCCTATACCTCCTAGACCCATTATCAGGACGCAATCGCAGCCACCACGGTTTTCTCCCCCAGAAAGGGAGGAAATTCTTCATAGGTTGGAGCGAGTTGAACGGGAAGCTCACGAGGAACGTAGGGAAAGACAGACGTTCTTCCAAGGGTTGGTTAGTTTGATCAAGGGAAAGAACAAGAAGGATCGTTGAATCCTTCCACAGTTATTTTCTCCTGTATTTACTGTTGAGCCCCTGCGTGGGTGTATTTGGCATGTTGCTTTGAGCCCCTGCGTGGGCATGCTTGTTTGTTTGAACCCCTACGTGGGTGTATTGTTAGTGTGAGTCCCTGCGTGGACTATTATATTATGTAGTCCCTACGTGGACATGTGTGATATTTAGCCCCTGCGTGGGCATGTGTGTTATTAAGCCCCTGCGAGGGCAAGTACTTGTTTAAAACCCCTGCGTGGGTAATGGTTTGTTTGAAAAGACCCGTTTAGGGAAACTTGTAACCTATGTATAATTAATGGAATGTTGTTTTTATAAATTTCATGTTTGCCATGTTGTGCATAAATATTTACAAATGAAATAAATAAATTAAAATCATTTCTTTTAAATTAATCTGCCTATGTAATTATTTAATTAAGGATCTTAAAGTGTGAAACCTAGCCTCGTGTCAAATATAAGACCGGGCCAAAATGGTAAGACCTGTTTAAAAGATTCAAATCCCTGTTAACATCTTAAAACATGTTAACACTCCTGGCAGAAGTGATTCGTTAAAATCACATGTCATTCTTATATGTATAAGGATTCTTTAGAAGATTCCAAACCCAGTTATATGATCTCTGAATCATGGGTTAAGATCATCAATTAAGATGATCATATTTTAACATACGTGGTAATACGATGCCTACGGGCCCAGCTCACTTCCATATGAGCCAAAAGACAGTGGTAGCTATGACTCCCTGTCTGATAAGGGTAACGAACTAGGTTCAAACCCTAAAAGTCTTGATTCTCTGAAATCTTAGATTATAATTTAAATTGTCCATGTGACTAAGCCTTATGTGCTAATATATATTGTTATTGTTTATAATTAGGATAAATTTTAATTGAAATCCTAAATTAATACGATTAATAAGTTAACCACATGTGGTCTCTGTTACCATGGTTAACGAGTTACCCTAAGGGGTAATTCCATAATAAACTCCCAAGTAAAATATTGACCTTGTTTTCTGCAACAGTTCAATTCAAATGGCTGAATCAGATGAAATCAATAGCCATCCAGTGGAGCCAAATGAGAACGCCCAGATTACGTTAACGGGTGCTGAATTAAAAGCGATCATAGACGGCGCTGTTACACAGGCTTTGGATAGGCAGTATGAGGAATACAGTGGTACTCGAAGTAGGACCCACTCTGCATCACATTCAAAGCCCAGGACACATTCTGAGGCTCATAGCAAGCCTCCTCCCAAAAAGAATGGACCCAAGAAAGATGGTGATGACCGTCAGTCCACCAACCATCAAAGTGTCCCATCTCAGCAATTAGTACTGCATCAAGGACCCCGTAACAAGGGTTGCACTTATAAGTACTTCGTGTCTTGTAAACCCAGGGATTTTACTGGGGAAAAAGGGGCCGTCGACTGTATGACTTGGCTGGACGAAATGGACACGGTGGTGGATATCAGCGGGTGCGTTGAAAGGGATATAGTTAAGTTTGTGTCACAGTCCTTCAAGGGTGAAGCATTGGCATGGTGGAGATCTCTGATGGAGGCCTCCGGAAAGATCCTGTTGTATAGCATGTCGTGGGATCAATTCATTGCCCTAATCAAGGAAAATTTCTGCCCTCAACATGAGGTGGAGAAGATAGAATCTGACTTTCTATCGTTGGTAATGAAGAACCTCGACTGTCAAGCTTACCTGACAAGCTTCAATACGCTGTCCCGGTTGGTTCCCTACCTGGTAACCCCGGAGCCAAAAAGAATCGCTCGCTTTATTGGTGGTTTAGAATAGGGGTGTTCAAAAAAATCCGAATCCGAATCCGAAACCGAATCCGAATTATCCGAATATCCATATCCGAATTATCCGAATTTTCGGATATCCGAAATTTCGGATATCCGAATTTCGGATATCCGAAAATTCGGATTCGGATAGTAAATTTGAAAATTTTCGGATATTTCGGATATCCGATATCCGAAATTTTAAATTATTTTATTTTTAATTTTTATCTATATAGTAATAAAATCTATTCAAAACCCTAAATCTATTACACATCACTCATACGCATCCCTATTATATTCACAATTTCACTTCCTTTGCCGCCCACCACACAAATTCTTGATTATTCCACACAAATTTGAAGATTCGAAAGCCGATTCAGGGTCCGATTTGCTTACATTCGAAGCGACTGTTCTGTTTGTTTGAAGTTAAGTCAGATCTGTATCTATTAGATGGTCTAATGCCGATTTAAGGTTCCCATCTGATTCTGAACTGACATGTTATGTTTCGATTTAAGATTCCCATCTGTTATGTTTGGTTTTATTAGGTGTTCTTGGATGAAAAGGGGTTCTATTGCCAACGTTATTCATACAAATCGTTTGAAAACTTTGACTGAAACAATGTAAAATGATATGTATTAAGAGCAACTTAGTTTAAAGTGGTTTCTAGTTTGTGCTTTTATCATTATTAACTCAAGAAACAGGAAACGTTTGATGATTTTATTAGAAGGCTATTGGGATTTTGAGATGATATTCATAATTTCATAGTACTGGGGATAATGTTCTTTAATTAGTAAAGTAATTTATTTTATATTATATTATATTTCAATTTAAAACACATACAGGTTTTTGCTTATTGTTTATCATTTTATTTGTCTTCAGGTTTTCTTTTAGAGATTTCATTTGCTAGCTTAAACGTTGGAAATATGGATTAACGAATGAGAAAGATTATGTCTTTATTTTGGAAGAAATAATGTGTTTATTTGCTTTTTTCGAACATCTTGATCTTGTAATTCATTTGCTGGTTTGTGTTAGACTTATAAGTTGAAACAATTTATTTTAATTTCGGATATCCGTTTCACTATCCGAATGGATATCCGAAAATTCGGATATCCGAATTCCGGATATCCGAAATTTCGGATACGGATTCGGATAGTGAAACCAAGTATCCGAAAATTTCGGATATCCGGAATTCGGATATCCGAATTTTCGGATATCCGGTTTTGAACACCCCTAGTTTAGAACCCGAGATCAAGGCAAGCGTAAAAGCTTCCCGGCCAACTACCTTCAGGTCTTTAACTGACATTTCCTTATCCCTCACTCTGGATGCGGTCAGGCAGAGATCGCAGAGGAATAAGGAGGCCGAGAAGAGGAAGCGTGAAGATGATGGTTCGCGAAGGTCAAACAAGAAACACCGTGGGAACGGTGATAACAAGAAGGGATCTGAATCGAGGAAGGATGGGCATAAGTCTGATGAGAAGCCCAAGTGTAAAATTTGCAAGAAGCAGCACTATGGAAAGTGCAGACTGGAGTCGAGCTCTCAGACTCAGTCAAAATCCTTTGCTTGTGGAATTTGCAAGTCCACGGATCATAAAACCCTGGATTGCAAAAAGATAAAAGACGCAACGTGCTACCATTGCAATGAGAAGGGGCACATCAAGACCAACTGCCCAAAATACAACAAGAAGCCTAAGGAGGCTAAGAAGACTAATGCCAGAGTCTTCAGAATGGACGCGAAAGAAGCTGTGCAAGACGATAATGTCATAACAGGTACTTTCCTTGTAAATGATGTCTTTGCAATAGTACTTTTTGATTCAGGCGCAGATAAGTCTTTCGTAGATCATAAGTTTTGTAAATTGTTGAATTTACCAGTCAAAACCCTAAGCGTAAACTATGAGGTAGAGTTAGCAGATGGTACCATAGAAACCGTCTCTACTGTGTTAGATGGATATGTTATATCCATTAAGAACCATTCTTTTCCTCTGTCTCTACTTCCGTTTAAATTGGCTGGTTTTGACATAGTTCTGGGTATGGACTGGTTATCTCATAACCAGGCCCAAATTGTCTGTAACCAGAAACAAGTGGTAATAAAGACTCCGTCTGGTGAATCACTTACCATTCGGGGAGATACCCAGTATGGGCTGCCTGAGCAGGTGACTATGCTCAAGGCTTCCAAGTGTTTGAAGAAGGGGTGTGTCATTTACATGGCGCAAGTGATTATTGATGAGCCTAAACCGAAGATAGAAGACATCCCTGTCATTTCTGAATTCCCAGAAGTGTTTCCTGAAGATCTACCTGGGTTACCACCAGATAGACAAGTCGAATTCAGGATCGATATCATCCCAGGAGCGGCACCAGTTGCTAGAGCACCATACAGATTGGCACCCACAGAAATGAAGGAGTTGCGGACGCAGCTAGATGAATTGCTGGCTAAGGGTTTCATTAGACCTAGTTCATCTCCTTGGGGAGCGCCAATCTTGTTTGTCAAAAAGAAGGATGGGTCGATGCGTCTGTGCATCGACTATCGCGAGCTTAATAAAGTCACGATCAAGAACAGGTATCCGTTGCCCAGAATCGACGATTTGTTCGATCAGCTTCAAGGGGCAAGTTACTTCTCGAAGATTGATTTGAGGTCAGGCTACCATCAATTGAAGGTCAAGGATGAAGACGTGCACAAGACTGCATTTAGGACTCGTTACGGTCACTACGAGTTCCTAGTGATGCCTTTTGGGCTCACTAATGCACCTGCCGCGTTCATGGATCTCATGAATCGCGTCTGCAAGCCTTACTTAGATAAATTTGTCATCGTTTTCATCGACGACATTCTTATTTATTCTAAGAACCAAGCTGACCATGAGAAACACCTTCGTTGTATTCTCAAACTTCTACGTCAGGAGAAGCTCTACGCCAAATTCTCTAAGTGTGAATTTTGGCTACGAGAAGTCCAATTTCTTGGACACGTGGTTAGTGAGCGTGGTATCCAGGTGGATCCCGCTAAGGTTGAAGCCGTAATGAACTGGCAAGAGCCAAAGACGCCTACAGAAATTCGTAGCTTCCTGGGATTGGCAGGATATTACAGGCGTTTTATTGAAAATTTTTCAAGGATTGCTGCACCCCTAACCTCCCTAACTAAGAAGAAAGTAAAGTTCGTTTGGGGCCCTAAGCAACAAGAATCATTTGATATTCTGAAGCAAAAGCTGAGCAACGCCCCAGTACTGACATTACCAGATGGAATAGAAGAATTTGTGGTTTATTGTGATGCTTCGCACACTGGCATGGGGTGTGTGCTTATGCAGAAAGGCAAGGTGATTGCCTACGCTTCAAGACAATTGAAAGTGCATGAAAAGAATTACACCACCCATGACTTGGAGCTGGGTGCCGTTGTATTCGCACTGAAGCTTTGGAGGCACTATCTTTATGGTGTCAAATGTGTGATCTATTCCGATCACAAAAGCCTCCAGCATCTGTTTAATCAGAAAGAATTAAACATGAGGCAACGCCGTTGGATGGAGACCTTGAATGATTATGATTGTGAAATCAAGTACCATCCCGGCAAGGCGAATGTAGTCGCTGATGCCTTGAGTCGGAAAGAAAGGGTTAAACCCATCTGAATTAACGCCAAGCGTATGGAGATAAAGAATAATTTGATGGAGAGGTTGTTAGCTGCACAGAAGGAAGCTGTGTTGGAAGCTAACTATCCTAATGAAAAGTTAGGAGTGACTGAGGAGCAGTTAACTCTTAGCAAGGACGGAATTTTACGATTAAATGGACGAATATGAGTTCCAATTTTTGGAGGACTTCGTGATGTCATCCTCCAGGAAGCCCATAGTTCCAAATACTCCGTTCATCCTGGAGCTGATAAGATGTACCAGGATTTGAAGGCAAATTATTGGTGGATAGGCTTGAAAAAGTCTGTAGCCGCCCATGTAGCAAAATGCTTGACATGTGCGCAAGTCAAAGCCGAGCATCAAAAACCGTCAGGTTTGCTACAACAGCCTGAACTTCCTACTTGGAAGTGGGAAATGGTAACTATGGATTTTATTACCAAGTTACCCAAGACAAGGAAAGGAAATGATACGATATGGGTTATAGTTGACCGACTGACTAAGTCAGCTCATTTCTTACCCATCAAGGAGACTTATAGCTCCGATATGTTAGCCCAGTTATACGTTGATAAGATTGTAGCCTTACATGGCATACCTGTAGCTATTATCTCTGATAGAGATACTAGGTACACGTCACATTTTTGGAAAAGCTTCCAGCAATCTTTGGGCACACGTTTGAACTTTAGTACGGCTTACCATCCTCAGACCGACGGTCAGAGTGAGCGTACTATTCAAACGTTGGAAGACATGCTACGTGCATGTGCGATCGATTTGGGAGGTAGTTGGGATAAAAACCTACCATTAATCGAATTCTCCTACAACAATAGCTACCATACCAGCATCAAGGCTGCGCCTTTTGAGGCATTATACGGTAGAAAATGTAGATCGCCAGTTTGTTGGGCGGAAGTTGGAGAAGTCCAGTTATCAGGACCAGAGATAGTGTTCGAAACGACGGACAAGATTGCCCAGATTCGTGAAAATCTCAAAGCTGCCCGGGATAGGCAGAAGAGTTACGCCGATCCAAATCGTAAGGATTTTCATTTCGAAGTAGGTGACAAAGTCCTACTTAAAGTCTCGCCATGGAAGGGAGTGATGCGATTTGGTAAGAAAGGCAAGCTAAGCCCGAGATACATAGGACCTTTCGAGGTTATCGAACGGGTCGGGTCAGTTGCCTATAAGTTGAACTTACCAGAAGAGCTCAGTGGAATTCACAATGTGTTCCACATCTGCAATCTAAAGAAGTGTTTCGCTGACGAATCACTGGTTATACCACATACAGATGTGCATATAGACGCGAGCTTAAAATTTGTTGAAAAACCCTTGTCGATTGAGGATCGACAGGTAAGGAAGCTTAGAAGGAAGCATATACCTTTTGTAAAGGTCAAATGGGATGCCCGTAGAGGTCCCGAATACACATGGGAGGTTGAATCCACGATGAAAGAAAAGTACCCTTACTTATTTCAGTAAATCTCGGGTCGAGATTTATTTTAAGGGGGTGAGGATGTAGCACCTCGGAAATTCACGTCCTATGATATATTGACACGTGTCATAAAGTTTAAACGTGTGAAGAAATATTATGGAAGGACTAAAGTTGACAAACATGGAAAGTATGTGAATATACGTATTCTAAGTGTCAACTGTGAATAAATATAAAGTACATTAACCCTACACGATGCTCATACCTTCAAACGAATAAATCATCGATCATACGAAGCTAAAAGTGAGTAATTACAAACTACAGGGGTTGAATGTGTCAACATGTTTAAAGATATACCTCTGAGTGACCTTTTGACAAACCCGAAGCTTTGTAAATGTTAATTATGCTCACTAGAAGGGACGATTAAAATTTTATAACGTTTCGTTATCGTATGAGAAAGTTATGAGCAAATTCGTGTGCGAAGGGTTAAAGTGGTAACGTTGAAAGTTAAGGCTTTTCGGGTTAACCGGAAGTGTTCAGGGACTTGGCAAAGTGGGTATAAGTCCTAAAGTCCTTGTGGGTATTGTACAAGGGGTCAAATTGCAAGTTAAAGCTTAATTACCCTTTCAAATTAACCAAGGGTCAAGTTGGAAAACAATAAAAATCAAAAATTCAGAATAAGCAGGCCAGGCGGCCCGCCTTGGCTTCGGGGAAATGGGACGCGGGCCACGTCCAAGGCCCAGATGCAGAAAACGGGGATAGACCCCTGTATTCGCGGAAACTCGACTTTTAATCGCATTTGCAACATGGTGGGCGACCCCTAACTGTGCTAGAGCACTAGGGACAAGTGTTGGATGGTTGTGGTTGATCATAGAGCTTGTTGTCAACATGTTATGGTGGGTTAATTCACTATATAAGGACATGTTATGCAACATTCATTCTCACACCTTCTCCTGCATTTGTGGATCATTTCTGGAGCTATCAAGTAGCCTCAAGTGATCAATCTCTTGCATAGGACTCTTGTAAGTCTGCTAGTTCTTGTTTATTTGAGTTTAGCTTAGTTAATTAGCTAAAAGTCAAACCGTCGTAATTACGGTTTGACTTCGAGATTAGTCAATAATGGCTCAGTCATATCTCGAATTAAAAGTAGTTATGAGTTGGTATTTAAGTGGGTAATAAAACCTCAAAAGGGTTTCCCCTGATCACCACTCTAACCAAGTCTAATGTCGGGTCAAACTTTTAATTAAAAAGTCAACATAATGCTTAAAATGTCATTTATGCATAATTAGCTATCTAGAACATATATAACCTGTTTGATCATTGTTATAACTTAGTAATTAGTGTAAGAACATGTCCAAACATGTTCAACCCGACTATTTCCTGTTTAAACCCGGTTCGGAACCGAAAGTCACATAGTTAGACTTTCACTTTGACTTTCAGTTCTGACCCGTTTAGGCATGTTTTAGAAATGCCTCAGAGCTTTAATTGGACTAGGTTACATGTTAGAAAAACCCTCTATGATTATACACCTTGGTTCATTAGTTATCCAATTAATATGCATGTTTCCGTTAATTGCTCATATGTTGACCGTTATGCCCTTATTACCTTAAAACGGGATTTATGAAAATGTAAAAGTGTAGAAACCTTTGTTACTGATATATAGACTTGTATGCAAAGTTTGACATCAGTTTGACTTGTAGATTAAGAGTTATGCTCATTATCGCAAAATTAATACTTTATGTTAATAAAATGGCGTAATTAGCGTATAGCCTAGTTAAACATACTTTTTGGTATCAAATCTTTTACCCACTGATGTAATATATTATTTTGGGATTTTTGAAGATTTTTAATTAATTTTAGGCTGAGCATAACTCGTAGTCGTAGGCTTAATCCGGTAATTGTCGGTTTTGCCCTTACGGGCCATAAAATGAGTTTTACATATCTAAACGACCCCAAACCTTTTGCCACTGATTAGTTATGATAAATAAATTATTTTAAGCCTTCTGGAAATATAAAAATATCAGATTTAAGTATCGAACCCGGTAATGGCCTTTAATCGCCTAAATTAGCGTTTTTAACGCATAGTATATTTTAAAATCATATTTTAACAGTAAGCAAAGGTTGATAAACTCAGACTTCAGTTTTGAGCTTTTCGGCTTATGTGAAATTACCAAAATACCCCTACGGGGCCTAGTTTGGTTAAAAATGATAAGTTTCACATACATGCTTTAACCTACTGATGTAACTTAGAAAATTGAGTATATTTGCTGATTACATCAGACCTGTAACCCAGGTTGTCGCTTAAACTCTTTTATAAACTTTTAAATGACCAAACTACCCCTACGGGGCCTAGTTTGTGTCTAAACACGTTTCGGGCATAACGAAAGACACCTTACTGATGTCACAACATATTTGACACATAATTAACTTAGGAAACCTGTATATAGCTCTCTTGACTACCCGTCACGCCTATTACGCGTACGGTTCGGTTTATGTAACAAGTTTACATAAATTAGCTGAAACGGGTCAAACCTTAACGGTTTTATCTCAAAATCCAGAATGTGAATAATAAACCCATATTAAACAAGTCTTCAAACTTGTCGGGTCTGAATCACATTCTGTCCGGTCTTCGCTTAATCGTGCGTACGAACCGTATCTTGAAACTAGCCGGTCTAAGCTTAAGCTTAATAAAAGACCCGTTAGCATTCTAATAGGTTATTATAAACCTTCGTTCCAGATTAGGAGAACCAGTAAAAGCTACGTGCATTTTGCTAGTTGTGATTAATACTTACTCAGGTAAATACTTTTAACTTATTTTCCCTATACGGGCTTGGGTTACGGTACATAGCGTACCGCTTGATCGGGCATCAAATCTCCACGCTTAGTGGGTAGTTGAATAATTTGATCGGCTCGTTTAAACAGTCTTGTTTACTTTACAGCCTTTGGGGGGTTAATGACCATGTCCCGGATATCCTTGGCATCATCTTACGAGTTGGCCGCGACCTGAGCACGGGGTGTAGGCGTACACCGTCCGTGTATAACTCAATGATGTGGTGTGTCTATTGATCTTTAACCCGGACTAGATCCGGGTTACTGAACGCATAAGTAACATGTAATTCGTTCACAAGATTAAAATATTAAATAATTCTCCCAAGTTAAATAAAAATGTTTATGCCATGTGCATCCAAAACCAATTTTCAATCATTTTCCAAAATGAGTCAGTTGAATGTATTTACCAGTGTAAACTGACGTATTTTCCCAAAAAGACTGAATGCAGGTACTAAACGAAATTGGCTGGATTGTCTCCTAAGCATCAATAAAAAGTCTCGAAAGCTTAGGATGCCAGAAGTCTGTTGAACCATTAATATTATTTTGTTTCGATCCGTTCTGTGGATAACTTCCGGATATTGTTACATTGATAAACAATATTAAATTCGGTTGTATCATATTTTAAATTTGCTTCCGCTGTGCATAATAATATTGTGTTGTTTGACTATTACGTTGCCAACCACGTCACGATACTCCCCCACCGGGCCCACCGGTGACACGTGGAAATCGGGGTGTGACATTAACACTTGAAATCTTGAATAAGACTTAGCATGAATAACTTTAACCTTTTCCATGATGAATCACCACAAAACACTCCCTATACCAGATCTGTGTTGCAAGATCGGTCCTTAAACCGTTGTGTTAGCCGTTTATTTCATAATGATTTTGTTACACGCAACTTAAACCTTCAAAAATCATAGAAACACAAGTTTTAAACTTTCTATTAGTAAATTTGGGATGTTTTTAAACTGATGCTTAGTAACTGAAATGAGGTTATTTCTTACCTTGATGACTCGTTAGTCAGTACCTAGGGTGCGAATTAACAACTGCTACTGCATGCACATCTTCTTCACCAAATCTGAGCATGATCTTTGCTTCAAGGAGGAAAACTCACAAGAGAATTATAGAACTTTTGCATTTCATCAAATGCTTAGTCTGCAAGGAATTGGGAAACTTCAAATCTTTAACAATTAGATGAAATCAACGAAGTTTAGGGGACGAAAATCATTGATTCATTTAATCAAACACCTAATATGCATGTCAACTTGTCACATACAATCATCTATAAACTTATAATTTGGCTCCAAATCCATCAAGCATAGAAAACAATTGTAACTTCAAATCTAATTAATGGAAAACAAAACAAACAAATGACACTGCAATTATTATCAGTTGGATCACATCTTTCAAAATAGTTAATTTTCTAGAGCTCTGGGAATAATGAACACAGTCACTACATTAGACCTCACAATCTGACAACTAAAAATTCAGCAATCACAAGTTGTGGAAGAGATTAGAGAATAATAGTCGGTGTATTCAATTTCGTTCAAAATCAAATTCAAATCCAATGAAAAAGATATGATGTTAAAGATGAAGATGAAAAAGGCTTGTGATAAAAGTTGATAAGAATTACCTGAAAAGCTTCAATCTGTTGAGCACTTTTAAGTTGAAAATTTAGAAATTTCAACAAAAAAGTAGAGTGACGGAACTGTAAGTAAGAACTACAAAGTGATTAAAGATTTTGGAATGAAATTGATTCGATTGAGATAAGTAAAAAAGATCAGGATGATGAATACGTATAATTTACTTAGCCTCCCCGTCTTCAGAACCTTGGATTACAGAGATCAGGTTGTATACGTATAATTTACTTAGTCTCCCCCTGTGCTCATCATTTCTCCCCAAACCCTGTAAATAACCTATGAAACCAAAGTTCAGTAGATTATAACACTGCAGGGTACCAATTTGATGCTCTTCCAATTCAAAACAGAATCAAACATGTGTAATTATTGTGCTCTAAAAGATTTATTTTGACAAACAGACATAGAGCTAAAATCTACGAATTAAGTAGCAAAAACATGATGAAAACACATATTACAACTCAACAATTTCATTTTCAGCCAGATTTCAAAAAATTTAACGAAGAAGTCCAATTTCGGTTCTATGTGAGAGTTTTTTTAAGCTTACCTTTTGTTAAGCAGTGGAGTTCTCTCACCTCTTAAACCATTCATACCGCCACCATAGAATCTATCCATCACTGTGAGAAATTAGATTCTATGTTTAAGTCGTCGTGATGATAAACCAAATAAAAATTGACAAAGCCATAATTAGAAAAATTGAAGAGAGGGTTCGATTGTTACCTGGTCATGTGAAACAGAACAGATCAAACTTTCATAGAGTATAGTGTGCTATATTTCTTTTGATTGGGAAGCTTGTGAAAGGGGCCATTTAGGGGTATATTGTTATAATAAACATCACTACAACAATCAAAATCGGATTCACCATCAAAGATGAATTAGAAAGATGTTTGTATTGATCCTTAATGCTTACAAAAATTAAAGATTAAAAAGGTGTTTATATAAATCCTTAATGCTTACAAAACTCCCAATTTGGTCGCAACTGTTCTTTTCATGCCTAACCGCTTACGATTTTTCTTCATTCAACAACAAAATTAGCACAGAACACCAGTGAAATGTACTCTACAGCCCTAACCCAATTACTTAATCAACCAAAACAACCATCCGCATCATCAAAGACAATAAGTAACCGCATATTTTCAAGAGCCACATTATCATGGAGACCTTAAGCTTAAGGTCCCAAAGACATTCAAAGCCCCCATCTTGAAAGACAAAATTAGTAACTAAACCTCATTAGAAACCATAACCGTATTCATGTCTATATTACTGTTCTAGTAGCCATCGACCATGAACGAAACTAAATATATGAGCAATTAATCCCAAAAAAAAAAAGATATTCAATCAAACCTCTAAATGATGAGTTTGTTGTTCAAGCCTCTTCAATTAAGCCGAAATTATATGCTTCCTTCTTGTTATTGCAACCACGGTCTCTGGTTTCTCCATTTACACCTTTTAATTTACCTCTCGTTGCATAAAGAAAATCGAAAAGCACCAAAACTGCAAACATATTATATTTTGGAGTAACTTATGACTTATTGACTTATAAAAGTTAATAAGTTGTTTTTGTAGTGTTTGGATTAACTTATTTAGGAAGGTTTTGTGAGTTGAGAAGTTATTTTTGAGAAGTTAGGATTTCTAACTTGTCACTTATGACTTATATAAGCTAATAAGTCCTTATTGAGAAGGGATCCCAAACACCCCCATAGAAAAGAATCATAGATGATAAAAATTACAAAATTGACTCCGGCAACAGTTTTATTTCATAATCACTGTAAAAGAATCGGGAGAACAGTAAAAGCAAACCTGCAAACCTCCAACCATCTGTCATAAACCATTAGATTAAAGATTAGGGGGAGGAGGGCTAAATCAAAGGGTTGGATTCGTGAAGAAAACCACCAAGATTTGCCAGAAAGGGGTGCAGGTGAAGTGGTCACGTCGTCTTCCGTATGACCTAGCTTCTTCTCTAAGCCGAAAAAGGGATGAAGAGAGGGTGATAAAGAATGGCGAGGACCATTGATAACTGATGACCCGAGAGAAATTGAAGGAAAAAGAAAACCGCACTCTAACCTCCCCTTCTTGAAACGTGATTTGTGGTTGTGAAGAACATGGCCAGGAAAAGGTGGAGCGTAGAAAACTGCCCTGAACTGCTCTGAACTACCACCATAGCAGTTATATTTTAGAGTTTAAGTGGCTGAGATTTAATTTCAGCCAAATCCAATGGTGGATATTGATTTAAGGGTTGGTTAGACTTAATTGGTTCCATATATATATATAATTTAAATTTCTGCCATACCACATGTGCAATTAAATAACGGAAAAGTTGAAAATTAACACTTAATTTTGTACGGTTGTGATACATAAAAATCAGGTTATGTTTGTTAGGCTAATCACACGAATGGAAAAGGAAAGCAAAAACACCATATGAAACAAACTTACTGATCAAGATCTTCGTAGCAGTTTTAAACTCTAGTTCATAAAGGTTATATTCCTTGATACATACCCGGATACCCTCTCTCTTTTATATAAACTAGTAGTAAAACCCGTGTGTAAACAAGGGTTGTTTTTAGAAAACCATGCATAATACATTTTAATAGAAAGTATAGATAGGTATATAGATATTGTACCAAAACTTGTTATCTATTATAGATAATAGACAACTATAAACATAGATCATCGGTTAATATATCAATTACATACGACTATTTCCATTCTCCTATCCGAAAAAAGGAGTACCCACCCATTGACAATGTAAACTGTTTATAGGCATAACTACATATAAAACATGCCTACAAAGCTAAATTAGTACCACCGAGCAACCAAATGTACAACCACAAATAACCATCACATCAAACATTGTTTGTAAACCTCCAATCAACACAATACTCATGAAGAGGGCTTAATCTTTGTCACGAAATGCACAATTTTTTGTTAGCTTCAGCAACTGAGCAGACTTGTGAAATTCAAACGAAAGTTCATCACCAAAAACAATATTTTGGTTCTTCAGATAATCAGGCCATCCAACAATATCGTAGCTGAATCTAGTATTGGTTTTTTGAGATCTTGTAAATAGTTCCTGGACTTCACCTTTTAGATTTTGGATCTTAACAGGATTATCGGTATCCAGATCCAATGCAGATGATACAGATGATGGTAGAGGCTAAAAAACAGAAAATTGAATAATGAGTTTTATAAAATATTGATATAAAGTTGATTTTTGATATATTTTATTTGATTTATTACATTAAAGGTATTTTAAATATTAAACAAACTAGCTCTAGTTTCCGCCGTCACCTACGGTCGACCTCGTACACCACCTGGACCATGGGGATAGAACCATCGCCGGTGCGCCACCGTGAATCCACCGTAAGGATTGGTGGCCGGCACCTAACTCTCTCTCTCTCTCTTTACCATTTACCAGTCTTTCTTCCTTATTCAAAGGAGATGGCAGACGTTCCTTTTTTATCAAGTGAGGATGAAGATGGGTGTTAGGGAAATGCCAAAAATAACCCTTTTCTACTGTTTAAAACGTTGGAGAGTTAATATATAGGAGAATTGGAGTATTTTTCTAATATTAACTAGTGATATTCTCTCGCGCTTCGCGGCGGGAATTTAGTCAGTATTAATTTGGTTCATTACGGTACTGACACTCGCTATAATAACCGAAATAGAAAACATTGCATCGATCGAAAACAAAAAAAACACATATTGATACGATACCTATGTTGTTCAGTCGATATCGGGTTGGTTCGTTTGCATTTTATGTTTATTTTATTTCAACATTACGATATATTTTTCTTTGAAAACGGATATTGTGCCGCTATCGTACCAACCCAATCGAAACTGATTGAACAACATCTATATCGGTACCAATATTTCTTTTTATTGTTTTTGCTTTCTATAAACTGATACCGTATCACTACCATGCCATACCGAACAACATCCGTACCGATATGCATTCATGATTATGGTTTCATGTTTGATAACAGATATTTTGATCGTATCTCAAACATTATATGAGAAAAATTTATGTGTAAATCATTTAAAGCAATAAACCAATAAAATAATAACAACTTTGAAAAACACAATATTGAAAAAAAAAATCAAAAACCACTATTCATCGCCTCTTTTTGTTTCGATGTTACCATATTTTTTTTTTTTTGAAAACGGATATTGTGTCGTTCTCGTACCAAACCCAATCGAAATCGATTGAACATCTGTATCGATGCCAACATTTATTTTATTGTTTTTGTGATCTAATACGGTATCGCTACCATATCATACCATACCGAACAACATGGTACCTGTATATGATTTATGAGGTACTTTGATTGTATCTTAAAAGTTGAAAAAAAGATATATCTAAATCAATTGAAGTAATAATTCTATAAAATTATAAAACTTAGAAAAAAATAATATTAAAATAAAGAAAAAAATATGAAACACTATTCATGGCATCTTTCTTTTCGTATGTATAATAATTAATAATAACTAGTAATAACATCCGCGCGCGTTGCGGCGCGGGTACATATCAAACATCGAATAAATTTGTTCACACGTTATGTGATGAGTTAATTATATGAAAACACGTGTTTCGACGTATCTTATTGAACTCAATGCAACCTATATAATCATTGCGATTGGATTAAAGCATAAAGAAGTCAAATTTATACCGTATAATTATAACATATTATATGTGGTCCGAGTCAACATAAACAATGTAACAGGTATAACGGAAATGCTGACTCATATAATCAAAAGATACTAATTAGAGCCTTAATAAAGGAAAAAAAGAAACTGCAATTTGACTCCACTTGGATCAAAACAAAATTTACAAAATGTTCATAAAATCAAGAAAACATATTATATTTCACCTAAGTACCTAACTCGTTTCCCAAAAAGTTTACGTTGAAAATATACCAACTCGAATGTATACCGAAACGTACATAAAAATATGTATGTAAAATTTGTTTTTTTTAAACGTAAACGTATTATACTTAACCAGACTCGTTTCCATAAAAAAGTTTACGTCGAAACATAGAGGAAATCGAATTTATATCTATACGTACATAAAAATATGCACATAATAATTAGTTTTTCTTAAGTAAAGGAGATATAGCTATAAGATCGAAACAAATTAAAACGTACAACAAAATAACTAAGTCGATCCAGTACCCGCGTGTTGCGACAAACTTGTCAATACGAAGAAAAATAGACGTGTTGCAACTGCCTATCAAACGGGAAAAAGCATACGAAAAAAACTTGAACCCTACACACATATTGTGGCGTGTTGACTCGAAAAATTTATAACGAAACTTAAAACGAAAAACTTACGAAGGATGAAAAATATAGGCGACCAAAGTTGAAAATAAAAAAGTGTTGAGGGTTAGATTGTAAAAGATGAAAAACTTTTTGTTAAAACTAAAAAAAGTTAAAGAGGTTAAAATGTAAAAGATTAAAATCTTTGGGTTAAAAATGAAAAAATACAAAAGTTTTTTGAAAAACTCTCCCTCCTTATATTACAACAATATAAAGCACACATGTGTTGATAATTTATAGTTTGGAAATAGTAATCGTTTTGATAAGTGGAAACATATATTTCTCTATTCCTAAAAAAGCAATACTTTCTAAGAGACTGTGATTTGTAGAGTTGGTTATGACTTCAATATTTACTGAGGTGATTTAAATGGTTGTAATTTTTGCACTTAAATGATCCTTATTATTAACCTATATTAAATTTCTTAGTTGATTCTAATAGTTGTAATTTTTGCACCCGAATGATCCTTATCATTAACCTATATATATTACTTTTGAACAATTAAAAAAAAGTAAAGAAATGGTCCCATCCCTTATCTTCTTTCTCTCTTTATCTCTCTCACACTCTCTCTAACAAACCCTACAACCAAACCTCATCCGTTATCCCACTCCTCCTCTCTCTATCTCTCTTTTTCTCAAAAACCCTACCACTAAACCAAGCCTTATCCATCCTCCCCCCCTCTTTCTCTAAGAATCACCGACCACCATCGTGAGCGGCAGAGCCACGACGGTGGTGTGGCGGCTTGTGGGGTGCAAACCAGAGTGGTGGTTTACGATGGAGTGGTGGTTTACGGTGAAGGCGGCGATGTGGTAATGGGTTCGTTTTTCCGACAGCAATGGCGGTGGTGAGTAGCGACTGGTGTGGTGGTGGTGAGGGCTGCAATAGTGGCGGCTAGTGTGGTGGAGGGTTCGTTTTTTCGGGCAACGGTGGTGGTGGCGATTTGCGGCTAATGTGGTGGTGGTAAGGGTTGCAATGGGCGGTGGCTGGTGTGGTGGTGGGTGTTCGGTGGTGGAGGGAAGATGGTGGTAGTGGTTGGTGTTTAGTGGTGGTGGTGGTGGTTTGGGTGAGACCCACAAAGATATATTTTTTTTAAATAAACAATTTTTTTTATTTTTGTTTTTTTTTTAATATGTTAGGGTACTTTGGTTAATTAACAAGACTTAACTAGAGAACTTAATTATCCGCCACTTGTAGTGGAGTGGTGGAAAGAACTTTGGGTTTCCTTGGAGACCCGGGTTCGATCCCCACCTGTTGCATTTGGGGGTAAATGACCCCAACCTTGGTTGAGGGGTCATGGCAATGATGGATAAGAGCCTTGTGTGCGTAATAGCCCGGGTTCGAGTCTTGAGCTGCACACGAGTTTTCTATTACAGTGCGGTTACTCCGGCTCTCGAGTGCGGAGGCTGCAACGGCAGTCAAGTGGCTGCCGGCTGGAAATTTTCTCGTGGAGCGCCTATGGTCAACCTCGGATGCCTCGCCCGAGGGGGACTAGGGACCCATGCAATGTGGGTGTGATCCTCTCGACTGTTGGAGTCAATCGCCGTTAAAAAAAAAAACTAGAGAACTTAATAAAGATTAGTGATAAGGTTCGTCCGAGTGTAAAAATTACAACCACTAGGATCACATATGTAATTATTGAAGTCTCGAGACCAACTCTATTGCAAACCACAAGAACCAATCAGACATTTAACTCAAAATAATATAAAGAGTAAAATTATATACATATATCTAGTACAAAACAACATATAACAATACTTTGGGTGGAGTGTGGACACATTGATATTTTGAAATTAATTTAATTTTAACATTACTCGTACATTTTTTTTGTTAAAACGCCATCTCTATCTCATACATTATAAAACTTTGTGGCCTAAACACGACTTGTGTACAGTGGCGGAGGTTCTTGGTGGTTCGGGGGTGCTTCTATCCTATTGATTTTTCACTCATAGTGTTAATTTATCGAACATTTCTGATTTTTTTGTAGTGAAAAATATTGGATTGTTGAGATTCCGGTCTCCACTGATCTAGATTTTAAGAGTCCAGCCCCCATTGATTTTTCGTTCAAGCTCCGCCACTACTTGTATACATACTTACCTAAATGTTTTAGGAGTTAATTACTGTTTTCGTCCCTGAGGTTTGTCAAAAATAACGGTTTCAGTCCATTAGTTTAAAAATTGCGATTTCAGTCCATTAGTTTCATTTTCGTAACCATTTCAGTCCACTTTTCAAACGGCGTTTGTTTTATGCAGTTAATGGAAGCACGTGCTTGTCACGTGATGGGCAATTTGGTCATTTCCATGGGTCAGGGTTTGGATGAATAAGGGGTAGGTGGTGTTTAATACAACTGGGTTTGTGAGAATTGGAATGGAAATGACCAAATTGCCCATCACGTGACAAGCACGTGCTTCCATTAACTGCATAAAACAAACGCCGTTTGAAAAGTGGACTGAAATGGTTACGAAAATGAAACTAATGGACTGAAATCGCAATTTTTAAACTAATGGACTGAAACCGTTATTTTTGACAAACCTCATGGACGAAAACAGTAATTAAACTCATGTTTTAGGGTTAATTACTATTTTCGTCCTTGTGGTTTGACAAAAATCACTATTTCAGTCCATTAGTTTAAAAATTGCGATTTCAGTCCCTGTGGTTTCACTTTCGTAACCATTTCAGTCCACCTCCGTTAACCCCATCCATTTATTCTGTTAAGTACACGTGAATTGACCATAATGCCCTTATTAATAAAAAACAAAAAGATATCTAAATGAGTTAGGGGCTGTTTGGTAGCCTCTTAATGACCATTCAGATGCAACCTCTTAATGGCTTAAAACATCTGAATGAATAAGAGGTAACCTCAAGTCTGAATGGTTAAGAGGTAACATCTGAATGGTAAATCATCACATGTCACATTCTTCTACCTTCCCATTGGTAAAATTCTTAATGGTTCCATTAAGAGTTAGCCTCTTAATGACCATTCAGAGGCTACCAAACAGCCCCTTAATTACTGTTTTCGTCCATGTGGTTTGTCAAAAATCACTATTTCAGTCATATGGTTTCACTTTCGTAACCATTTCAGTCCAGTCTCCTAACACCGTCTATTTTACCGTTAAGTTTTTAATGAAATACCTAAATTACCCTTGTGTTAATTAAATAAAAAACCATGGAAATTTAAAAGATTGTATTCTAGGACCCACTTGTTAAAACACAACCCCACGCTTCCCACCCCACTCTATCCCTGCTCTCATTTCCGGCAAAAGTTTCTGGTCATCTTCTCCGGCATCACAACCCCATCCTCTTAATGTCCGGCGACCCATTACCCCACCCCAATTAATATCTTCTTAGCAGTATCAGTTAACATAATAACTTTGAAAAATAATGCTTACCTGGACATTTTCTCATTCTAAAATCCAAAATTAAAATTAAAATTTTGGAACCTTATATGTAAAAATAGTGCCAGACTTCTACTTCTACTGAAGCCATGGTAGGTCGAACCCTACAATTCAATTTAGGTATTTCATTAAAAACTTAACGGTAAAATAGACGGTGTTAGGAGACTCGACTGAAATGGTTACGAGAGTGAAACCACAGGGACTGAAATCGAAAATTTTAAACTAATGGACTGAAATAGTGATTTTTGACAAATCACAGGGACGAAAACAGTAATTAACTCATTTAGATATCTTTTTGTTTTTTTATTAATAAGGGCATTATGGTCAATTCACGTGTACTTAACAGAATAAATGGATGGGGTTAACGGAGGTGGACTGAAATGGTTACGAAAGTGAAATCACAGGGACTGAAATCGCAATTTTTAAACTAATGGACTGAAATAGTGATTTTTGACAAATCACATGGACGAAAACAGTAATTAACTCAATGTTTTAAATATAGTAACAATTAAAACGAAATGTAAACAAGTTAAACGGGTCAGAAACAAATTGACAGGTTATAAGGGTTGAACTTGTTTGACTTATACGCAACAAAAATTATAACACGTTTATCAAACGTATTAAACTTGTTAAATCGAAACCTAACATATAGTATAAAATAAAGTTGGTACGCACACATAGGCAATGAACATGCAAGAACATGGTTTACAGGTGATACTCCGTTGGAATGAAGGGAACTTCGTCAATAAACAGCCTTTTATCGTACATGTTAGTCTTTTTGATTCCCGATATAAAATAAAATATATTCAATCATTTCATATGATTATATACATTAATATATTAGTTTCAAAATATCCTTTGATTAATAGTTTTTCTAAGGAAGATAGATATGACAAGATGGTTACGCTGGTGATAAAATTATACTCCAGTGATACGTCACTGATATAAATTTGCCGTTAAAAAAATAGTTTTTACGTACAAATAAATTATTTAAACATTGTTCAATATGTGTTATTTAACTGACTCCGGATAAGATATCTATTTTCAAGATATAAACATAACAATATGTCATCAAATCAAACAAATAAATAATATATATTAAAGATCCTGTATAAATAGCCGTATCACACAAAACGTATGAAAGACATGAAAATGTGAAAAAAAACGTGGTGACATTTTCGTAATTATTTTACTTGTAATTGTTGGATATTTTAATGTAATTTGAGATTTCGTGTGACGTTCAAATAAGAGTGCACGCTTATTTGAATGTCATCGGGACTAACGGGGGATCCAAGGGAACGCCCCCTTGGCGGGGGTTCGGGGGCAGCGCCCTCGAGAGAAGCGGGGTCCAAGGGGCGGCACCCCTGGCGGGGTCCAAGAGGCAGAGCCCTTGGCTGGGGTCGAAATTCAATTTCGGGCTAAATATGCATTCTTGGAACTTGAGGGACTAAAGGTGTTTTGTTCAAAAAATAACCGCAAGCAGTTGTGGAAACAACTGAAAATACGCTCTCGCAGGTCAATTTCGAACCCTGGACGAATTTTCCACTCTGAAAATTCCCTCAAAATCTCTTAATCAAAGTTTCATACAGAAATCTAGAATCAATTCTGATTTTATCCGATCAAAGATTGGTAGCCACTCCAATTGCTTGACCTAAAAGTGATTACACGACTTCAAATTTATACAAGCAATTTCGATTATCCCCAACAGTAATTACCCTACATAATCAAAATTACCATACAAGATCATTTGTAGAGTAATTATGAAACGCTATAAAATTACTTTACAAAAATTAAAATTACCCTACGATCATTTGTACACTAATTATGATGCTCTATAAAATTACTCTTCAAGATAAAATTATCCTACAAGATTATTTGTAGAGTAATTATGATAGTCTATAAAATCACCCTACAAGATCAAAATTATCCTACAAGGTCATTTTATAAAATTACCCTAAAAGATCATTTGTAGGGTAATTTTGATAATTACTCTACGAGTAAATAATTATAAAAATATTACCGTGCTTTTTTACCTTTTCATGCCTTTCGTACATTTTGTATTTGATCTTTTGCCTATATATTAAACATGAATGATTATTTTGTTGGGTTTTTTTTTTTGAACCGCAAAATTTTGTTGGATTTTAATAGTTGAAGTTAGTTGATATGGTTGAGAAAATAAATGGAAATTATAATTCACTAGAATCGTATATAGGTATGTTTTATTGAAAAGTTTTTAAGCCTTGGTATAGTGGATTCATGCCAAAATCTACATGGCCCCATTTAGCTAGCTGGCCAAGAAAGATGTGAGATCCATGAGTTGTTGGACCCATTCCCCTCTCTTTTTCGCGCTCGTTATCACAATGACGCCCCCGCCCTTGGTGCCTGGTAACGCCCAGACGAAGCGGTGTTGGACGCATATGGTTGCTGAGTTAGACATTGGCGCCATTACACTACACTCGGCCTAAGAAGTATACAAAGCAAATCCAGTCACTAATGTAACTAAATGAATATTATTTATAAATTTAATTCAAAGAAAAGATTGTAATTAGTAGAAAGTTATGCGTATGTCTCGAGTGACTAAATAACAAACGTGAATATAAACAGTTACATGCATTTACTTTCTTTTAAATTTGAACACATTACAGTTTTCATTATAATTTTTACCCTAAAATATATTAGTATACTTCAAATTCGAAGAAAAATAGCTAGCCGCTTAGCACTAGTATCTACTATCTAGGGACATTGCCTGTATACATGGTGCATCAAACTTTGCACATTTGATGAACGAACATCAACAAGAAATTTCGTTCGATTAGTTAAATGAACGAACACGAACAACTGTCTCGTTCGTTTAATTGCGTTCGTGAACGTTCGGTAATGTGTTTGTGAACATTCGTTCATGTTCATTTGTTTATGTTGTTCGTTAAATTTTTTTTAGCATTTATTTAATTTATCCAAACTTTTTATATTCCTTAATTATTATTTATCTTATTACCCAAACAAATAAAATAGGAAACCCTACCTCCACCTTGTTTATCCACCGTTCCCCTTTCTTTCTTATTGTTCACATTGAAAAATACTATCGAACTTCGTCGATTTTTTTTGTGTTCGTGAACCGTTCATGAACACATTCATTTTCTTAATGAACGAACACGAACACAAAATCTCGTTCGGTAAGTGTTCATGAACCATTCGTGAACACATAATATCCTTAACGAACGAACAAGAACAACGCCTTGTTCGTGTTCGTTTGATTCATTTATAGGCCTAGTTTTAATTAGTATTGCGCACAAATACATCAGACACAAATAACATACTACAGCGGCGTGTCTAACTTCTTTGGTTGTAATTAGTTTTGACACCGATCTATATAAATATCCAACTTCAAAGGTGTGAGTAACTGTTATAATGAGTTATGATTCATTGCAACGATGTGTCTATATATGTAATTTTGATTCAGATAACTCAAGTCCTTAGAGTTATTTATGTAAAGTAAGGAAAAAACATTATTAAACAATTTAACAAAGGTGTGGGACGTCTGAGTAAGGAATTAGTTTAGAGTTATTTATGTAAAGTAGAATATGAAGAACATTTGCTATTAAAAAAAAACTTAAACTCCTTTATCAAACCTTATTGTTTTATTTTTAAACACTTTGCAGATTGCAGACTACAATTCAAACAGTATAATTGTTAAGTGATCTAACAAATTAAGAACCCTATTTAGGGAGTGCAATAGAGAACCTGAAATCCGATGCGAACAATCAGTCGAAGGAAAGTACATATGAATATGTAGAAGAGACATGTGTTTGACTATAAATCTGTGTTATGTTTCCTAAAAAAAACTTATTTATATTTGTTCATATAATTATGTTTGTGAGAGAGATAACAATAAAACATAAATATTTCATGTAAGCTGATGAAATTCTAATATTTTAAATCAATAAATTCTCAAGGTTCATAAATTTTGTATCTTCATTAAATTGTTTAATAAGGTTTTTTTTTTTTTTAAATTGTGTATAAAAATCATATAAATAAAGTACTACAAACTATGAGCTCAGTTCAGTTTCTGGTTAGACGGGCTTTACAGTTTACACCTTTACATACAATGGCCCATTGTGCTTATCATTTTATTTTCTTGGCCCAAACTGTTGGAGTGTCTTAACTTGTTTCTATCAGTGATTACAATAACTTACCGTAAATGTAAAAATATACAAAAGGTCAAAAGGTGATATTTGGACTGACTGAATAAGAACGTTGGGTCAAGCCCAACTGAACGAATCTGAGGTGGCCAGAGGCCCAGAGCCCAATATGAGCCCAGATACACGGTACTCTATATTCTGGAGACGTCGATTTTTTATAATTCTGTAAAAATACGTGGAGTTGTTATACTCAAATAGAAGTATATCTGATGAAACACAGACTAACGCTGCGGTTAATCAGTGGGGTTACTTCAATGGTGGGTTCAATCTCCTTTCTTACTCGCTGGAAATGGCTTGGTTCCTGCAAAACAGCAACACCGTTAGTCTCGTTAAGAGGGGAATATGGGGGTTTCCCTCTTAACCAGGTTCCGGCGTGAGAATAAGTACTGTTCCGAGGAGGGAATAAGAGTGTGTGTTAAGTGTGAGAATAGTGAGAGCAAGATGATCAACCTGGATGATGAAGGGTCCTATTTATAGCCGGATGGTGAGAGAGGGAGGAGCAGCGATGCCAGCTGTGGTTGCGCGCCAGCTGTCCGACCAAGGGGAATATCCTCTTGGTCTCCTCTGCTGTGGTCAGTGTAGTGGTACACGTGGCGCGCTCGCATTCGCTCATCTTGGAGATGTCGTACTGGCATTGTCGGGCTGCCCTTGGATTTGTTACAGGCCTACGTGGCGCCTGGTGACTGGTGACACGTTGTGTCCTTTATGTCGGGTGGAACATCTTTGGGGCCACCCAGATATTTTCCAGAAGCTTCTAGAAGCTTCTGGATGACTCTGTCGATGTCAGCGCCATGTCTGATGGAAAAGGTGGTGTGGTCCTTGCCATGTTGGCAAGGAATTGGGACCATACCTCTTCAATATCTCTTTATGGTCTTACATAATTAAAATTTCCCATTGTATTCTCCGATCATAAACTCACTCAGAAGTTGACTTGGATAGACTATGGGGTGTGGGTTAGGGCAGCGGATTGGGTTTAATGCTGGCTACACCACACTGGCTAAGTGTTGGGTATGGCGTCACCCATTTGGCGTGGAGATTGTGCCTGGCGTGGGAACGGGGGGGGGGGGGGGTGGGTGACATGGCGGGCCATGATTGGCTAGTATTTGATGACCGTTTGGCTAGCCGTTGGCCAACGACTATTTAAAAAAGTCTTTTAATCTATACTATATAATAAAAGAAAGACAAAATTGCAGAAAACAACCTTTATGTATACCCAAAACTGCACTTTATACCTTTCACTATGAAATCCGCCAAAACCAACCTTTACGTTCATGTTTTGCTACAAATTCAACCTTTACACCTAACCTAGTCAAAAAAGTCAGTTAACTTGCCCCACGTGAGATGCACGTGAGGGCATATCTGTCTTTTCCATTTACCCCTGAATGTTATATTTATATTTAAAGGTTTTTATTTAATTCCTTCAACTACACCCAAGTTCCCAACATCAGATTACCCCCAAAATCCAATTCCCCCCATTCGTAAACCCTAGTTTTGCATCAACAACTACAAATAATCATTCATGCCGACGATCTATCTGAAATTTCAAAACGTGTATTTTGATACCAAAATCAAAATCAATCAAAACGTATCTGAAATTTCAAAACTGAAAGATGACACAAATTTTGCTATAAACCGTACAAAAAGAAGAGTTTTTTGCATAAATAGGGGAGTTCATCCACAAAAGAGTGCAACTAGGTGGCCTAAAAAAAATGATCAAACTTAGGTAGTTCGCTGTTTCAAAGTGCCATCTTCTAGTAAGTTTCTGCCAAAACCTGCAAAAGCTGCAGGATTCCTGCAAATATACTGAACTTCGCTGTTTCAAATTAACATCTTCTTAAGTTCGCTGTTTAGAATGTATATGTATAACAAGTTCGCTGTTCTGAATCAATATGTAGAAGAAGTTTGTTGTTTGGAACTGAGAACTTCAGAAAGTTTGCTGTTTGATTTAAACAATTAATGAAAGTTCGCTGTTTGAATATGATATATACATAAGCATCGCTATTTAAATTGAGAACTTCATAAGCATACTAGTCATTAATATATATAATATGTTTATTATTTAGTAGATGTCGTCCGTAAAGAGCGTAGGTCCATATCGAGCGTCGAAACGTAGGTAGTCGTTAATATATAATACCTTTATTATTTAGTCGACGTCGTCCGTAACGAGCGTAGGTCCGTATCGAGCGTCGAAACGTAGGTAGTCCCTAATATATAATATGTGTATTATTTAGTCGACGTCTTCCTTAACAAGCGTAGGTCCGTATCGAGCGTCGAAATGTAGGTAGTCGTTAATATATAATACCTTTATTATTTAGTCAACGTCGTCCGTATCGAGCATCGAAACGTAGGTAGTCCCTAATATATAATACCTTTATTATTTAGTCGACGTTGTCCGTAACGAGCATAGGTCCGTATCGAGCATCGAAATGTAGGTACTCGTTAATATATAATATCTTTATTATTGAAAAACACAATAAAGTTTAAATTTCAATTGAAAAAAATAAAATAAAATAACTGATTGTGAATCACAAATCAAGCATCTATAACAACAAATCAACAACAACAGTACAGTATGCCAGTACTAATAGCATAAACAGAGTAGATTACTATTGATTAACCATCGTATATGTGAAAAAAAAGATAAACAAAATTGCAGAAAATGAAAGTATTTACCAGATTATCGGAATTGATGAGACAAACTCCGACGTTAGGGCATTTTTCTTGGAATCATTGGTCTTGGAATTGGGTTATTTCTTGGTGTTTGTCTTGGGTTTTACAGGGACGATTGGAGCTTGAATCACTGAAAATTGAACGAGGTTATGCCGGACTTTACAGGGACGATCGGAGCTTGAATGACCGGAGTTGTGCGGGACTTAGAAGGGATGACCAGAGCTTGACCTATGTTAAGTAGCAACAACCCAGATCCGCAGTAAACGGTTCCGTCAACAACTACCTCCAATGTGTGCAGGTGTAAAACAGTGGTTGATCAAGGTTTTGAGCTTTTTGAAGATGTGTGCAGGTGTAAAACAGTAAAGGGTAAGAGGTTTGATATGGGTTTTGTGGTGGGTTACTGGATATGAAGATGAAGATGAAGACTAATGCTGGGTTTTGTGGGTTTTTTTAAATACATATTAAAAAGACGGGTGAAAAGACATTAATACCCTCACATGCAAAGCATGTGAGGTAACTTAACCAAGAAATCTAACGGAGTTTGTGTTAAAGGTTGAATTTGTAGCAAAACATGAACGTAAAGGTTGGTTTTGACGGATTTCATAGTGAAAGGTATAAAGTGCAGTTTTGGGTATACATAAAGGTTGTTTTCTGCAATTTTGTCTAAAAGAAATCAACTTTGGGACACTTGTCATCATATTAGGCAATGTCTTATGAATAATTATTATTTAAGTTTAATTTTTCTTATTAATTATAAATAACCCTCCTACGAAATATTATTTAGTTTAATATCTTATGGATAATTATTATTTAATTTAATCCCTTCTAAATAATTATAGATAACTCTTTTACTAAATATTATTTTGTTTAATCTCTTCTACTTAACTATAGATAATTAGTATTTAATTTAAATTTAATCTATACTTCTCATTTATAATATTATTTATTTGATTTTCTATATCATATGACAAACACATACTTTTTATTTGTAATATCCAAATTTACTCTTATTATTTTCGATCAGTTGGTCCCATGTGGTGGGGTTAGGCCGGTTCCTCCTTGGAGGTCACCGGTTCGATCCATGCGGCGTTATGGGGGGAGGACGTCCCAATGATGGATCGTTCCTACCGAGGCATGGTGCGATTCGGAGGGCAACCCGGTTTTACCCAGCTGTTACCCCAGCAAGTCTCTCGTGTGGGGGCAGTATGGTTTCCGGGCGAAGGTCAGTCAGAGCGGCAGCCGGGGCCCGATCGAACATCGCGTCTGCGAAAGCTGGGCTGATGGGTAACCGTCCTTGACGGGAACCCGGTGACCAATGGTCCATGTACATATTGAAAGTCACCCTTCAAAAAAAATTCTTTTCGATTACCAAATAAACAAAAATTAATATTAAATCTTATTCTACTTTAAATGGCGAATAGAATACTTCAATTTTTCTAATAAAATATTATCCTTAAATTTAAATTGTTAATTTAAGATATTTTTAAATAACCAAATTATTTATCACTAAAATAAAAACTTTGTATTAATATATTATTTATTTTTAGAGTTAATTACATAGTTAGTCTATGTGGTTTGCATAAAGTAACATACTTAGGTACTAATAGTTTAAAATCACATTCTAGGGTATTAACTTTTCATTTTGTAACGTTTGGAGGTATTAACGTTATTTGTAGGTTTAAAACCACATTTTATTAGTACCTAAATATGTTATTCTGTGCAAACCACAGGGACTAACTATGTTAATACCTTATAAGTTAATACCTTCAAACGTTACAAAATGAAAAGTTAATACAATAGAATGTGATTTTAAACTATTAGTACCTAAGTATTTATTTTGTGCAAACCACAGGGACTAACTATGTAATTAACTCTTATTTTTATTTTCATTATTAAAAAAATTGTTATATCTATTTTATTACATAATTTTAAACAAATTGTATATAGTTTCAATATTACTTTATATATATTAAGGGCTTTTTAAATATAATTTATATTTATCACTCAAACGAGTGTTTATTTGCTTCTTGAATAACATGTTTGACCACTGTATTTTCTTTTCAATAATTATCTCCACAATCACCATATCTATCGTGTACCGAGTATACTCATTAGTTTTTTTAAATATAATTTTCTTATTTTTTGGTATATAAAATCATCTTTATTCAAGCCGTGTAATACACGAGGGTTTTAAAGATATAACTTTTTTTTATTATTTGATAAACAAAATTACATTTATTCAACCATACAATATGGTTCTTATAGATATAACTTTTTATTATTTATTATTTAATATATAAAATTATATTTATTCAACCCGTGCAATAAAAGAGGTTTTTAAACATATATTGTTTTATTATTTAGTATATAAAATTTATTTATTCAACCCGTGTAATACACGGGGTTATAACCTAGTTATTTCATATATAAACCTTTCATTTCTTACTCATTTTTACCATCCAAAAGATGAAAAACCACTATCAAGCTCCAAAAAAATATATAGCCAACATAATGGACGACTATTTAAAAATGTTGACACGAGTGGCTAGGGAAAGTCTTCACAATTTTATTTGCGTATATCATTGAACTATATATGAAAAGATACTTGAGAAAACATGTTTCGACACTTCCTAGATTCGACTCCAATGAAGATGAAGATGAGGATGATTTTTTTTTGGTGATGTAATGTATTTTTTTATTGTAGTTATTTAATATAAATAAAATATGTTTTTAAAATTAGTTTACTAAATTCTATGATTAATATAAAAAAAATTAGGTGCCACATGACACCCAAACGCCACCTGGCCACACTCCTTCCACACCCCATTTTTTTGGTGTGGACTGATGGAACCCACAACTGCCACATGTCAAGCAATGCCCCAACCTAAGCCCCTTCACACTCCATAATCTTAATTTACAACAATTTCATATCTTTTAAATGATTTCAAGTTTCTAACAATTTAAAAGATTGTTTATTATAATTTTTAAGATTATATAATATATATTAATATATTCGGTTCTAATACGGGTAAACGGATAAAAATATTATATAATATATATTAATATATTCGATTCTAATACGGGTGAACGGATAAAAAGACAGTGTCAAGCAAGTGGATGTGTATCACCTTATACAAATTTAGAATATTCGCGTAGTATAACAATTTTATATCTTTCTAATAATTTCAAGTTTCTAACAATTTAAAAGAATGTTTATTATAATTTTTAAGATTATATAATATATTAGTATATTCGGTTCTAATACGCATAAACGGGTAAAAAGATAGTGTCAAGTAAGTGGATGGGTATCACCTTATACAATTTTTAGAATAATCACGTATCTAGCTTGATACCCGAATAACCATCTAAATGTTTCAAGTTTCGAGTTCTATTAGTTTGTGTCTTTTTAATCTATTGTACGTCATAAAAGCTAAATAAGTAGAATCAGTTCTCAACCATAATCGTCTCATGTGACCTGCTATCAACTTATACAATTAAACTTTTACAAGTTTTCTTGATCAAAATGGGACAATTTAGTTGTTTTTTTATAACTATAAACTAGTGGGATTACCCCGCTAAAGATCCAAAAATTGGAATGATGTCTGGTCTGGCGTGATTAGATCTTGAAAACCTGTGAACAAGATAATCCTACACAAGCAACAGACTGTTAGGCTCGTCGCAGAGACTGGAGGGCCCCTCTGCGACTACCCTCCGATGTGAGGATAAGTATTTGTTTAGAGAGAGAAAGATAGGACGAGCGTTCAGAGAAATCGTACTTGAAGTGTACTAGGAGGAGGGTATTTATACTTGCTAATGTGGATGACATCACCCAGCCTAGACGCACCTTCTGACATGCGTCCTTGAGTAAAGACCGGATACACATTATGTGACTTGTCCGGATGTCTGGCGATCGTAAATGTACGTGCGATGTATCTGCCGTGGCCGATGGTCTGAATCGGCCATGTAAGCATTTTGTGGTAGACGGTCTGTCACCCAAAGGGTGACGTGGCATATATTTGTGAGTTACCTACTGGTGTCCGTAATTTTCCCTCCTCGGGAATCGTAACCGTCTTGGCAAAATGAGTTTTGATAGGACAATTATGACCGCTGTAAACCACCCTCCTTTATATAAAGGTGTTTTGGTAATTTTAATTTTTACTTTTTCTTCTTATTGCTCTCCTTTTCTGCTTCCTATCTCTCTGACTTCATAGTTCATAGTTCAGTCATTCCGGAGACTAATAAAACGACCTTGCTCATTTGCTTCTTTGATCTTTTAGAAGCTTTTTAAGGAGAGGTACGCTTATTTCTCTATCTCTTACCTCTCTTTTTACCCATGATTCCAGGCAAGGAGAATTTGTCTGTTAGTTTTAGTGTCCTAACACAAAAGTAGTTAGACACATTTGTAAGACTTACCAGATCCCGGCCTTCTTAAACCCTGAAGTTTCGGATCCGGATCGGGCTATCTATCCCTTTCTCGCTGGTAAATTTGCATTTTACACTCGTCTATGTAATTTTGCAAATTACCGTGTGCCTTTTACGTTTTTTGATAAAGGTACTTCATTTCTTTCGGGTACACCTTTCCCAGGTGAACCCACTCGAACTTAGTCGGATAAACCACTTTGAGATTTCTTGCCGAGCTTTAAACCATATACCGGATTTAAACATGTTTGTTATTTTTATGAGTTTGTTATGGCTGGAGATTGGGTTACGTTTGCCCATCGTAAATCTGTTCCTAGTATTTCATCTGAAGAGAAGTCCAATCTGAAACATTGGAAATATCACTTTTTTTTTGGCTGAATGATCTATGCTTACCTCGGACCTTCCTTGGAGGTTTAAAAATCAGACCATGAATTTTGAACTCAAAGAAGGCTTTATTTTTTATGAAGTTTTGGACCAAGGTTTAGTTGACAACCGGAGTCCTATTCGCCCTCTACCGGAGCATCTTTTGTTGCTAAGCCAGGTTAGTAGGATTTGGACACAAGGGGATAGGGACTAGCCTCCAGTTGTTAATAAGGGATGTGGTAAGTAATGTTGCTTCAGTTAACCGGAGGCAATTATTTTTAATTTATATTGAAGAGTTGTCTTTTATTTTGTATGTACTACGATGTTTCTTAGGGATGCACTTTAGGTCCCTCAATTCTCAGCGCTGGAGTTTAACTTCTTGCAAACTACCGAGGAGACCGAGAGTTTTTTTTACAATAAACTGTGTCGCAGCCCCCGACCCCTACCCTGGGAGCGGGAGCCGCGAGACAGCAGCCGGTGGTATCGGTGTTTATTAATTTGGCAGCGGAAATGAGACATCAAGATCGTAGTTAGGAAATAAATTTCAAAGTTTCAAAACACCAAACTTTTATATTAAACAAATGGATAAAACCCATGTTTCATTCATAATATATTTATAGGGATAAACCCTATTTGATGAAAATATAAACTTTTTATTTAGGTAACTTTATAGGCATTTTTTTAAGCCTTCAGTGCTCCATAGCTGGCTTCTTATAGCTTCACATTAAGTTACCAGAAATGCGTTTTAAAAACATTTTATCAGCAAGAAATACTGGCGAGTACATTCTAATTTATAAAAACATCAGTTGTTATAACGTTACATTATTAAGAGCGATTACAATGTTTATATCTACCCAATTACTCGTTCAATATTTGTCACCCGACGAATCTGTGACTATGGTCATATCACACATTGGATACCCGTGCCCAATTGTGAAGGTTATCAAGTACTGTATACAAACCCCATAGTACTGGCAGCAATTGTAGAATACAAAGACTTAATCACTGTAATTATAACTGATAAACACTAGGATTTTGTAAAACACTTGATATAATGGCTCACAAACTGTGAGAAAAGAGAATGGACTCACAAACGGTGAGAAAAAGAGAATGGACTCACAAACGGTGAGAAAAGAGAATGGGCTCACATTGTAAACTTAGGTATTTCTACGGCTTCCTGGTAATATTTCTTGATTATTTTCTTGAGTTTCTAGTAAAAACATACAATGCACACGTGTTAGTAAGATAACCCAAATCACATTAGCCATACAACAAAAGACAGAACCCCAACAAACTTAGTCCGGCAGAGCCTCGACATGCGTTGGTGGGTCCTAAATCAATCGGGTAGGGTCACGAATTAGTGATTGGGGTTAAAATACTTACAACGGGGCAGAGCTTCGTTTTTTAGGGAGTATTTTATCTGGTATTTTCGGCTATAATAGAGACAAGGAGAAAGAAAGAAGTTTAACGAATTGAAAGTGTAGACTGAAGCTCCTTTAATAGTTGAAATCGAGGCCTGTCGTGCCCCGTGACAGTCCCTGCCCCTTCTTGTCGCACCCCGCAAGGGCACCCTAGCTACGGCTAGGGTTGCCGGGTTGCACCGTAGACTTGCCATGTGTCGTGACACGTGGCACAAGGGGGTAGCCGACAAGCAATAGGCCGTCGCGCCCCGCGACTGACCCTAAGCAATCCTGTCGCAGCCCGCGACAGGTACATTATTCTTGATTTTTAATTTTTTTGTTAAAATTAATGTTATATGGGTCCGGTTTTGCACATACAGGGTATAATAAGGCGTTTTCGAGGGTTGTTATAACCTGCCCCTGCAACTTATAATATCAGGTCCCGCGGGTGATTCGGAGGTTCCTCAGGCAAGTGTTGCTCCATCTGATCAGACAACTGTTGTTGTTGGTAGCTATAGTGGCCCTTTGGTCATGCTAGCAGAGCCGGTGTTGATTGGTGATGAGGATAGTGACCCGGAAATTCGGGATTTGGACATGGGATGCTCCTCAGGGACGTTTTCAACTGGGAAGAATGTGAAATGTCAAAATGAAATTTTTTTGATATATTCGTGTGTTTTTGGTGGTTCTTTTAGAAATGTTGTAACACCCCCAAAATACCACCTGCGGGAACTCCGCGAGGCGTGTTACTCATCAGAGTTCGAGCCACCAATCACATTGAACCAATGATAAATATTTAAATAAAACATGTCATGAATTACCAATAGAAAATATCAAACATAGAGTTACTCCCAAAGAGTTGTGTAGCGGAAGCGTATCATAAATCGTTTAACAATTGTTTCATAGTAAATGTTCAAAACCAACGTTTCACTTTTAAGTTAATCTAAGAGCCTCGATCCATGACCACTCCAGCACTCCCAGATAGCAAGTCCACGTCCCGAATTCTAGCGACCTGCAAGCATGCAGACAAGTGTGTCAGACGACGCTGGTGAGTTCAAGGTGTTGTTAATGTGTGTAGTTACCAGATATCTGTTAAGTCAAATCATCGTTTCGTTTTGAAATTGTTATTAACGTAGGAGAGTCTTATATACTGGAAGTGTGTCCAATATATACCATGGGAGTGTGCCCAATATAACCTGGGAGTGTGCCCAACCCCAATGCCCCTAACTAAGCATTGGTAATGATGTCCAGGTAACTAGATCACGCCCGTCCTTACGGCCCGGTGTGAGGGTGTCAAACCTAATAGCGCTATTAACTAGTTACCCCATTGCCTTACAGGCAACACGGTAGATGATCGATTCTGTGTTCAATAACCAACATCCCAAATAACAGTTTACCCAGTATTCCCTTTAGAAACGTTTACCAGATGTCCCAAACCACCGGGACGCATGCTTAGAAAAGTGCAGTGAACTCACCTTGGTTTGCTCGGTAAGATTAACTACTTGTTCACACTTAATCAGTCAACCCTAAAGTAGGCACGTGTACCAAAATCAGTTTGCATTCACGAAGTTCACGTATAGATACAATCAATGATCACCAAGTACTAAATATGTATTCACTATCATACAAATCATGCATGCCACTTAACAGCAGTTAATTAGTTCAGTTAACTTCTAACAAGGTTAAATCAGGTTACTGTGCAAAGTATTCGAGTCGGCGAAACACACTTATTGGCGAAACACATAAGTTGGTGAAACACACATATATTGACGAAACACACATCCTATTTCGTCGTGATCTTGTTTGGCGAAACAAGATTCTATTTCGTCGACTGTCCTTGGCGAAACACATTCTGTTTCGCCAAGATGTCAGTTTCGTCAAACCTGTTACGGGTTGAAGTCAGTTACGTAAACCATGAGAACCCTAGCTGCCGTCATAATCATGTAATCATGCAGAAATCATTCAATTACAGAATCATCGAATCATCATCATAATATAATCATCACACCACTTTAACGTCTAGCATGAACCCTAGTTTACGCGTATAACATATCGATTACAACATCTCATCATCGAACCCTATCAAGATGCTAAGTTACATTCAGAACCAGATCATATTAACAACATTCAGAACCGAGTATTTGATCGTATTACGTTTCGCATAGAACTATTTATATCCGACCACATCATGCATATCGAAATCTATATCATCATCATACTCTTATAATCACAGCAGTAACACACATCAATCATATACACAAGCATGAATCGAGATATCACAGAAACATGAACCGATTAACAAATACACACTAATCGAAATAAGAGAGATACGAATCGATCGCTAAGGATATCTTCGAGAACCTCCAACTGCCGTCACACAGGAGAGAAGGGCTCTAGGGTTTCGGTTGTTATGATAAAAGTGTGAAACTGAGGCTGTTACACGTTTTAAAACTCGAAGTAACATGTTGGGCCCGAACTGGGCTTCGGTGAAACTGGGCTCGGCGAAACAGCCTGTTTCGTCGAGATGAGGTTGACGAATCACTTGTGTTTCGTCGAGTTGTTATCTGGCGAAACACATCTTGTGTTTGGTCGAGTATTTTCATGTGTTAAACCAGTTTAGGTGATTTCTACAGGTTTCAAGTTATACAACCAAACACATAATCATGCAAACACAATATATTTCATCATATCACCATGTGCATATTACAAGTCAATAAATCAAACAACTAAACAGTCAAAGTCAACGTGCATTTAATGCGAAAGTGAAAGTCGAAGACTTGAGTTGTCACAAATGTCAAAATGAAAAATTATGTTTTGCTTTGATAATTCAGGACATTCTTAGGGTAAGGGGAGTGGTTACCTATTTGGAATAGGTAAACTCCCCATTCACCCAATCAGACAACGCCACGTCAATTCACCTAAATTGTTTACCTAATGCTAAAAAACGTTGGCGGTGGTTTACCTAATGGGGTTTAGGTAAACTATTTAAAAAAAACGAAAAATGTGTGATTGGTTGAGAAGGAATGGACCCCACCACACACCCATCTCTCTCCCCCTTCCCTCCCTCTCCCCCACTCGGTAAAGCTTCACCGAAATTGGCAAACAAATCGGTAACATGTGGTCGGTAAAAAGGTTGGCGGTGGTCACCGAACGGTGCCGAGTGGGTTTACCGCCCCCACTCCGCCCCCCTTATTTTCGTGGTTGTAGGATCTTATGTTTTTCAATCATGATTGTTTGTTTGATTCTCATTGCCACGATTATCTCATTTTGTATTGTTGTTGGACTGTGTGGTTCGTGTATTTGACCAAGTGTTTGTTCAAGATTGTTCTTGAAAGTTATGACAGTTGTATGAGTTATCTCTTTATGAGATTTTTTAGTTGAAAATTCTTGCGGTTTTCTATTTCAACTAAAAGTTTTTGGCTGTATAATTGATGTTCGATGTAGAATTGTGTAATTCTTGTTTCGTCAGATTAATTTTTGAATCATGTGATTCAGTATATTATGATTCATGGATTTGGGAAGTTATAAATTTTTTTGAGTTAATTTTACATATTAATTATATATAAATTTTCATTCCAATCAACAGGGCAAATTACATAAGGATAGCAGGTAGACGGGCAACAAACTGCGCCGCCATCCCCTTCTGATTAGAATACCCTAATCTACTAAAAACAAAGCCTCGCCCCTGAGGGGTCGAAAAGTTGCTGTGGACCATACGCTAAACTCTAGCCAAGAACCGAACCACCTCCGGCGCCAAGGAGCCAAACGTGTCAAATGCCAGGGGGACAAAGGCATGTTGATTATCCTCACAAGCTTTTGCATGCTTTTCCACCTTCTTTGACCATGCTTTCAGTACCGCTTGCCCCGCCACAAACCCATTTTCCCGAAACCCGGCTAGGGGGATACACCTGTGAGATCGACACAAGCATGTTTCCTGCCCTCCCAACCAAAAAATAACACGCCAGCCGGGCGTAGGGTGGACCTCCCTTCCGCCAGGTTTGTAAGAAAATTAACCGGTGTCTCTTTCTTTGCCGAGATCCCTACTCGTCTGGGAATATCCATTAACACGTCTAGAATAAAGTCATGGCGATACTTAAACCCTGGCAACTCTCTACAGTGTAACGCATGCTCCCCGTATTTATCCAGGCATGCTTTACAGCACACTGGGCAAGTTTCATTATTCGGGAATATGGGGATCATCAAACGGTACTTAAAGATTGACCAGTACTCCACCGTTGACATACGTTGACCCAAACCTTCAATAGGAATAACAGTTAAGAAATCCTAAGGTGAGGCCTCTGTAAGCATTCAATGACGGCTTTCTGGTTGGGGGACAAATGGAAATCTTCTCCCAAACTTTGTGCGATTCGACAACAAAGGGGATTCGCCAAAGTTTTCTGTGGCTTTTTAGGGGTAGTGTCCTTGTTAGAGAAATCGCCGAGATCAAAGTCAGGGAGAGATTCATGCAAGCGTTCCAAGGCACTGGCATAATCCGGCTCAGTGTTAGCAACCCCACTGTTACGTAAGATGTGGTCCTGCAACTCCCAAGATTGAGACCTAGAAGCCATAAAGGCATAGGCAGCCATATCCCTGGCCGAGAGAAGTCCCAACCCACCAAGCCGCATCGGCAAGGTCGCGATCCGCCACTGGAGTTCACAAAAAAGGCCCCCCACATATGACAATGTCTTCTATTACCTCCTGAAGACCTTTATCAAAACATGAAACAACATCATCCATAAAAGGGGGATGGAAAGTTCACAAACGTTAACAGGGAAGGTGTCCCATAACGTTAACAGCTCGCATTGCCCTCTTAGCCACTAGACCACTAATGAAACTGGCATCACGGCTGACTACCCCTCCTAGCAGTTTAACACCTCTTTTCGGCATCCCAATCTCACTGGGGAAAAGCCCTGGCCGGACCTTCACCCCGTTGCATGTCGGCCAAAATACCTCAGTTTTTCTAATATTAAGCCGTAACCCCAAGGCTGGACCCTCCGAGCCTATGATGTCAAGAGCTTTAGCAACCTGAACAGCATCCCCGATAACCATCCCGTCATCCAAGTACCAAGCATGGAAGGGGAGTTTGCAGTTTTCCTGCACCTGAAGCACTAAAGGGTGTAAGGCTAGGGCAAAAAGCAAAGGTCCCAAGGGATCCCCTTGCTGGACCCCCATGAATGCCCAAAAGCGGTCATTCCTACGTATAGCCTAGCAGGCTGGGCATACAGAAATTAAACCCACAGGAATATGGAAGGGCAATGGCGATGGACCTCGCGAAGCAAAACTGACGGTCAATTACGTTGAAAGCATTGGAAAAATCAACCGTAAGCATGGCCAGCGAGCCATCTGAATGAAAAGAATTAAGAAACATGTTAGCGTTGTGCAGCACCGCCTCCGCCCCATTGGGGACCCCTACCCCAAATTGGTAGTCCCCCAAGTACTTAACAACTTCTTTCCCAACTTTCTACATGGCTACTTTGGAGACCAATCTTCTCCAAATTGCCCCCACAGTAATGGGGCGAATTCCATTATCAGGCTTCAACAAAGGGGTTAGAGGGTCCGAACCAACAAAATCCGCGAGCACCTTAGGACATAACCCCCCTAGCCAAAGGTTTACCACTTCAGTGAGGGCAGTGAGCAGTCCCGAGGCAGTCGTCGATCCCTCGCCGCTAAGAGCGTCCGACAGGTGTTGGGCCTGGAGGCCATCTCTCCCACAAGATATCCCTTTCGGGAAAGATTTTACACATCTGTGGACGCAATATTCATCCACGGATAACGCAGGTTGGGAAAGAGGGGTTGAGGGGAGGTTCGGGGGCGGTGCAAAGGGATGTTTCTCGATAAGGGCTTGCATGGTAGATTCCCCACGGGGAGCAACCCCACTGGAACACAACACCTTAACTGCAGCAGTGAAGTGACCATCACTCACTTTCTTAAGACATTGCTTGATGTTGGGGCTAACCTCCTCAGCTATCTCCCGGTGTGCCTCCCCCTGTAACAACCTGACTTTTCGGGTCATTACCTATATCAGTCATTTCTTACTTAATTACTTCTATTCTCGAGATTCCGATTATCGCTACGAGTTAACTATTTTAAACTATATTTACAACGCGTTTACAACGCTTATTGAAAACGCAGTTATCGCATTTAACGATATCCACAATTCATACTATTTATCATATGCTTATACTAAACGCTATCGCAACGCAAACGCAACGCAGACTCGAAACGCATATTTACTGTTATGCATTTTAGTTATTATGTGTCTTATTTGTATGATTATTGTTTTATGTTATGTGGTTATCTCAACGCAACGCTTACACGCTAAACACTTACTCGTAACTCGCTTAAACGCAGCGCAACGCTTAACACATGAAATGAAAGTTGGAAAACTAACTCGCACAACTCTGCTGTCCGAATGGACATCCATCCGATCGGATGGCCATCCGATCGGATGGCCATCCGACCGACACGCCATCCGACCCAAACACCATTTCGTGCACCGCCTTAAGTCTCCCTCTTAGCCTATAAATACCCGTCGTACTCTACTGTTCACTGATTTGACACCTCCATCCAACCACCTGCACTCAAGTCACTCTCAGGCACTATTTCACACGATCCAAGGCTATTTTGTAAGTATTTCTCCTCAAATCTTGTACAATCATCATCACTACACACTTCTACATCATCTTCTCCATTGAAATCACACACTTTCTTCTTGAATTCACCTGATTTGGACTCCCTGAAGGTGGTTCTCAATCGGTTTCTTATGCTAACTATTGTGTGACATCATCTCATCAAGATTGGTTTAGATCTAAAGGATTTCCACACATTTAAACATGAACCCCAACAAGATTCCCACTAATTTCAACTTATTTCAACTTTTCTTCAACTTTTTATTCACGTTTTACTCAAAACCGATGGAATCTAGACTCATTCAGGCTCTCTACTCATTCCCTAGTTGAGAACCGGTTTGAAAACGGATTTACACCAAAGAGATGACCGATTTACGAGTCAGACATGAAACTTCATCAAGAACAGTGAAGCTAATCGAGTGGGGTGATTCCCATCCGATCGAATGAGCTGAATCTTGGTGTGTTTTCGTTGTTTGACACGTCATCACACCGTCTCCTTTAAACTTCAAACTTTTACTTAGAACATTCTACAAAAGTTTTCAAAACAACAGATTGCCGCTCGAGTGGCTATCCGACGGATCCGATCGAATGACTATTCGACCAGGTGACCTGTCCCTCATAATATTCCTTGTTCAGCATGATTTGACCAAATTTCAAACTACCAATTTCTCACTCGAATAGCCATCCGATCGAATGGCCATCCGTCTAGATGACCACCCGACCGGATGACTTGGTATCCATACTTTGCATTGTTTAAATGCTACAACGGAAACTGCAAATTTTCAAAACGATTTACAAACACCCACACCTCATTCGAATGGCATCTCATCCGATTGAATCACCACTCGACACTTAACTCATCTGACACTCTGTTTTACGCACTGTTCAATGCTTGCGCTACTGTTCTATGCTCAGGCTAACTCCAACGCGCTCCTTTCAATCCAAGTCTGTGTTTACTAGCTAAACATGCACTGTGAGTATACTCAAACCCATTTTCTTTTAACGCACTTTTGGGTATTACATACGTTCTCTTTCAAAACACAACAACACACAACGCAAAAACTTTAACGCTAACCACTCCTGCATGTTATACGTGAACTATAAATGCTTGTTACTATGCTTAGACAGTGTTTCACTCTACCGCCTCTCGCAATGATAGTACTCTAGTTTGGACTCAGCACATGTCGTGGACAGGGGTTGCTAGGGATCACATCACTTTACTTCACGTGTCCGCTGGACATGTGTCACGCATACTCTACAACGCAGTCTTGTGGTTAAGTGTGAACATAGTTAGATAGTTACCTGCTTCACCCGTTACGTGATACATGCTGGTTATGTGTAAACGCTTTTCGCTACACTATATGCTACTCAAACTTGTGTACTCACCTTTACATTTTATGTATTGACTTTATTTTATAGTATGCGACAGGTTGATTGGATGTTATGTATGCTGTGACGAATCAAGTAAGAAGTCTAGAAACCCACCAAATAAGAAATCTAAGTTGTCGGAACAGTTTATTTGTTTTTGAGACACGCTATCTGTAATGATTGTTTTTACTTTATATGTTAGTGGTATGGGACATTAACGTTATATATTGTCGTTAATAGTTGTTACGGATTCTCTTGGATAATAGTTTCGCTCAATTCCACGCCCTGTTGTTTCCATCGTCAATTGGGGTGTGACAGATTGGTATCAGAGTTATAACTATTGGGAATTGAGTCGTGGCTTAGGATTGACCTTGTCTATAGTCTAAGTACCAACAGACCAGCTCTGTGCGATCCAAGTAGAGGTTTTGCACTAGCCTACTGTTGTTACTCTCGCTCGATCTCGCGAAAACTACATCTTTATGCGAACACCGTGTATTACAGCTTCGCGTGAAGACAACTTTTCCTAAGGCTGAAAACGCATATTTTCCTTTCCTAAGGCTAACACAATACACACGTTTTCGAAAACACTCGCATAACACAAATGAGTGATTGAATCGAGATTAGGTGTGAAAACCAAGAACTCTCGATAAAGTCACTCACTCTACGCGTATTTTTACTCTCAGCACGAGAATCTTCCATCGAGTTAGGAGTGACATCCACATCTCAACGGGAAATTCTCCATCTCTATCTCGTGATTTTACCACACTTTCAGGAACGAAGTTGTTAAGTTAGAGGTGAAACCATCATCTTAATGACTTGTTCCAATCCCTACTTGGTTTTACAAAAGCTCTCACTAAAGCCTCGATGGATTCCAATGACTCGATTCACGTAGTAACCGAAAGGATGCATGCCGATCGCCGTATTTTGGCGAGAACACAATCTAGAAGGCCAAAGCGTGCACTTGAGGTCGATGTGGATAGTCGAATCACTTTGAGTAGTCAATGCCCTAACACCCAGGGCACGCTTTATTTTGATTCTAAGCCCACAATCGCTGATTTTACGCGTTATCAATTTTATGTGTTATATGTTTATATGTTCGATTTTGGATATTATACGCTTTATCGCTTTTCGCTCTCGCTGCAATGTAACGCACAGTAACACGCCACTCCCGCAATCTAAAACGCTAACTAAAATATGTGGTTACGTGGATTATGTACTCCTACGTGCCTTTGTGCTTACGTGATTATGTGCCTATGTGTTTATGTGCCTACGTGTTCCTGAGCTTTAACTAATAATAATAATAAGTAGCGTGGTTAAATGCTAAACTTTTTCAAAAACCTGATATAATCAAATCTCGTTTGAATCCTATGACGATGTCTGCTGCAGACAATGTCGTCATTTGGATCCCACACTTCACGCACAGCTCCACGCAACCATGCTGACAAGCGCATCGCTTCACTGGTAGCCAATGAAATGGCTAAAGTCATACCTCAGATCGTCAGTGAGATCAACGATGTCAGCAGCAAACCGTCTGTCGAATCAAAGAGCGACGTGCCTAAAACTCCTTTCAGCTTTAAGCAATTCAAGGCATGCGGTACTGCTAACTTCACGAGTGAAGATGGACCCAGTGCTATGTTCCAGTGGTTTGACTCAATCGAAGTCACCTTCAGGCAAAGTGGATGCCCAGAAAATCTATGTACTATTAATGCTACTGGAGTTTTTCAGTCCAGGGCTCTGGACTGGTGGACTGCTGAGCGCAACAGGCGCGGTAATGATGCAGCTTACAGCCTCTCATAGGAAGAGCTCAGGGAGATTATGATGAAGGAGTTATGTCCTCCTCATGAGGTGCAAAATCCGGAGAATGAATTATGGCATATCAAGCAAGAAGGAGGTGACAACGCTGGTCTCACCGCTCATTTCAAGCAGCTCAGTATCATCTGTCCCGGCAAAGTGACAACACCGGATATCACGATCAAGAAGTACATCCGCGCTCTACCAGACTATGTAGCTGACTTTGTTCAGACAGCTAAACCTACTACCATATAGGAGACTTACCAACTCACAGAGCAGAGATCAACGACAAGCGAGTCTTAGCTGGGTATTTCAAACCCTCAACCAAGAATCTCAACCAAGTCACTACTACTCCCGCTACCAAAACTGCAGCATCACAAGTTTCAAAGTCTTCATGACTAGGACGCAAACGAAAGGGTAACAACAACAAGAACTACGCCACTACAGCCGCTCCTCTCAACGCTGTACTCGTACAACCCAACAACAACCAGAACCGACAAGTTGCAGCTCCTAACACCAACGCACCGCCTGCTAAGCGTGCGTACACTGGTGTTCATCCTCTCTGCCCTACTTGCACCTACCACCACCCTGCAGGGGTGAATTGTCGTTTCTGTGCCAACTGCAACGTCTTTGGGCATTTTACTGCTCATTACTATTCAGGCCCATGTCAACAAGCTCAAGCCCCTCCAGCACCACCAGCTCAACCCCTTGCTATTCAGGGTAACCAAGCAGCTCCAGCTCCCGCTGCTCATGAACGAGCTTGCTACTCCTGTGGTGACCCGAATCACTTTGCTAATGTCTGCCCGAATCGCGTTGTGAAACAAGAACCGCAGCAGCAACCACCGCAGCAACAACAACAACAGAAGAAATAACAACAACCACAACAAGCAGCCCGCGGAAGAACTTTCAACTTCAACTTCCGCCAGGCTCAGACTGACAACAACGTTGTCAATGGTACGTTCCTTGTTAATGGTATTTATGCTTCGTGTTTATTTGATACTGGAGCCGATAACTATTTTGTGTCGTTTGAATTCGAAAAGCTCCTAAAACGTAAATGCGCTAACCTCCCAACGACGTCTGACGTAGAAATTGCCACTGGAAGAACCGTCACCGTAGATTCTGTTCTCCGTGATTGTACTCTTGAACTCCGATCGATCTCATCCCGATGCAACTTGGTAGTTTTGATGTCATAGTAGGTATGGATTTTCCTCGTGAAAATCGTGCCGAAGTTGTTTGTTTTGAAAAGATGATTCGTTTCTCTCTTGCTAATGGCGACCAACTCTGTGTTTATGGCGAAGTATTTTCGAAGGACCTTCAACTTATGTCGTGTATTCAAGCAAGCAAGTATCTCCGAAAGGAATAATTGGCTTTCTTGGCTCACATTGTAGTAGCGGAGAAGGAAAAGAAGATGATGGAAAAGGTACTTGTGGTTCGTGATTTTCCTAGTGTCTTTCCTAATGATTTACCCGGTCTACCCCCGACTCGTGATATCGATTTTCGTATCGACCTCATTCCTGGAGCTAACCCTGTCGCTAAAGCTCCTTATCGTCTCGCTCTGTCAGAAATGCGTGAACTTTCTATTCAACTCCAGGAATTACTTGATAAAGGCTTCATACGCCGTAGCACATCACCATGGGGTGCACCTGTCCTTTTCGTGAAAAAGAAGGATGGATCGTTCCGGATGTGCATCGATTACAGGGAACTCAATAAGCATACTATCAAAAATCGCTATCCTCTACCCTGACTCGACGACTTATTTGATCAACTGCAAGGCACTATGTGCTTTTCTAAGATTGATTTACGCTCTGGTTATCATCAGTTACGAATTCAGGAGGAAGACATCCCTAAAACCACTTTTCGCACTCGCTACGGTCATTATGAATTCGTTGTCATGCCCTTTGGTCTTGCCCATGCACCCGCGGTTTTCATGGATTTGATGAACCGTGTGTGTAAACCCTTTCTCGACAGCTTCGAAATCGTGTTTATCGATGATATCCTTATCTATTCGAAGACGAAAGCCGAACATGTGCAACATCTTCGTTTAGTTCTCGAGCTTCTCCAACGGAATCGCCTCTATGCCAAGTTCTCCAAGTGTGAATTTTGGCTCAAGGAGATTCAATTCCTCGGTCACATCGTTAACAGTCAAGGTATTCACGTCGATCCCGTGAAAATTGAAGCAGTTAAGAGTTGGATTACACCGAAAACCCCGTCCGAAGTTCGTTCTTTTCTCGGATTGGCGGGTTATTACCGTCAATTTATCGCTGATTTCTCTAAAATCGTCGTTCCTCTCACCTCTCTTACGCATAAAGACAAGACTTTAGTTTGGGGAATCGAACAAGAGGATGCCTTTCAAACCCTTAAGCGTATGCTTTGCGACGCTCCCATACTCACGTTACCCGATGGAAAAGACGACTTTGTTGTCTATTGCGATGCCTCTAACCTAGGTCTTATTTGTGTTCTTATGCAACAAGACAAGGTTATCGCGTACGCGTCTCGTTAACTCAAAGTCCACGAGAAGAACTACACGACCCATGCTCTTGAACTCGGCGTAGTTGTTTTTGCGTTAAAGATTTGGCGACACTACCTTTATGGTACTAAGTGTACGGTCTTCACCGACCATAAGAGCCTACAACACATCTTGAGCCAGAAAGAACTAAATATGCGCCAACGCAGATGGGTTGAACTTCTCAACGACTACGACTGTGAGATACGCTACCACCCAGGCAAAGCAAACGTCGTTGCTGATGCTCTTACTTGACGAAGCTATTTACATGGTATTCGTAATGTTCAAGCCCAACACGACCTCGAAGCTCTCATTCGCGACGTTCAACACGCCTTTTTTCTCGAGAACATTTTGAAGGAGGAAAGAATACTTGGAACCGAAAACCAACTAGTGAATAAACCTAATGGTATTTTTCACTATCTCGACCGGAAAATGTATGAGGACCTTTGTGCCAAGTATTGGTGGCCTGGAATGAAGAAGGATATCGCTCTATACGTTTCGAAGTGCCTAACTTGCTCGAAAGTTAAGGCTGAACACCAAAGACCCTCTGGCTTACTCAAACAACCCGAGATCCCGATGTGGAATTGGGAGAGTACTATGGACTTCATTATGAAACTCCCTCGCACGCCATCAGGTCACGATAGCATTTGGGTTATCGTTGGTCGTCTTACGAAATCCGCTCACTTTTTACCGATACGAGAAGACTATAAGGTTGAACGATTAGCACGAATCTATACCGACGAAGTCATTTGTCGACATGGAACACCTCGTGACATCATCTCTGACCGCAATGGTCAATTTACTTTGCGTCTTTGGGAGACATTCCAATCCGCCCTCGGTACTACTCTTAACCTTAGTACCGCATTCCATCCCCAGACCGACAGTTAGACTGAACGCACGATTCGCACCCTTGAAGACATGCTTCGTTCGTGCGTTATAGATTTTGGTGGTAATTGGGATTCACATTTACCTTTAGTCGAATTCTTGTACAACAACAGTTATCACGCTAGTATACAAATGGCACCCTTTGAGGCATTATATGGAAGAAAATGTCGATCGCCTATTGTATGGCACGAGATCAGAGACGCGCAAATTACCGGTCCTGAGTTAATACAAGAAACGACTGACAAGATCCTCCAAATCCGAGACAATCTCTTGAAAGATCGGAGTCGTCAAAAGAGTTACGCCGATAAACGCCGCAAGCCCCTTGAGTTCGAAGTTGGTGATCACGTACTCCTAAAGGTTTCACCTAGGAATGGGGTGATCACGATACGTTGGTCCCTTTAAAATTCTAGAAAGAATTGGTAAAGTGGCCTACCGACTTGAATTACCGGAGGAACTCAGCAACGTACATCCGAATTTCCACGTTTCGAACCTCAAGAAGTGTCTAGCTGAAGAAAACTGGCATGTCCCTCTCGAGGATTTGCAAGTTAATGAAACTCTACACTTTGTGGAAAAGCCAGTAGAAATCATGGATCGAGAAACGAAGAAACTCTGACGCTCTCGCATTCCTATAGTGAAGGTTCGCTAGGAAGGCAAACGCGGCGCCGAGTTCACTTGGGAACTCGAGAGTGATATGAAAGCTAAATATCCACAACTCTTCGTTACGCCTGTGCCTTAATTTCGAGACGAAATTCACTAAAGTAGGGGAGGCTGTAACAACCCAACTTTTCGGGTCATTACCTGTATCAGTCATTTCTTGCTTAATTACTTCTACTCTCAAGATTTCGATTAGCGCTACGGGTTAACTGTTTTAAACTATATTTTACAACGCGTTCACAACGCTTTTTCAAAACGCAGTTATCGCATTTAACGTTATCCACAACGCATACTATTTATCATATGCTTATACTAAACGCTATCGCAACGCAAACGCAACGCAGACTCGAAACGCAGATTTACTGTTATGCATTTTAGTTATTATGTGTGCTATTTGTGTGATTATTTTTTTTATGTTATGTGGTTATCTCAGCGTAACGCTTACACGCTAAACGCTTACTCACAACTCGCTTAAACACAACGCAACGCTTAACACACGAAACGATAGTTGGAAAACTAACTTGCACAACTCGGCTGTCTGAATGGACATCCGGTCGGAAGACCATCCGATTGGATGGCCATCCGACCGACACGCCATCCGACCTAAACACCATTTCATGCACCGCCTTAAGTCTCCCTCTCAGCCTATAAATACCCGCCATACTCTACTGTTCACGGATTTGACACCTCCATCCGAACACCTGCACTCAAGTCACTCTCAGGCACTATTTCACGTGATCCAAGGCTATTTCGTAAGTGTTTCTACTCTAGGCTTGTACAATCATCATCACTACACACTTCTACATCATCTTCTCCATTGAAATCACACACTTTCTTCTTGAAATCACCTGATTTGGACTCCCTGAAGGTGGTTCTCACTCGGGTTCTTATGCAAACTGTTGTGTGACATCATCTCATCAAGATTGGTTCAGATCAAAAGGATTTCCACACATTTAAACACGAATTCCAACAAGATTCCCACTAATTTCAACTGATTTCAACTTTTCTTCAACTTTTTCTTCACTATTTACTCAAAACTGATGGAATTTAGACTCATTCTGGATCTCTACTCATTCCCTAGTTGAGAACAGGTTTGAAAACAGATTTCCACTAGAGAGATGACCGATTAATGAGTCAGACATGAAACTTCATCAAGAACAGTGAAGCTGATCGAGTGGGGTGATTCCCATCCGATCGAATGAGCTGAATCTTGGTGTGTTTTCGTTGTTTGACACGTCATCACGCTGTCTCCTTTAAACTTCAAACTTTTACTTAGAACATTCTACAAAAGTTTTCAAAACAACAAATTGCCGCCGAGTGGCCATCCGATCGGATGACCATCCGATCGAATGACCATTCAACCAGGTGACCTGTCCCTCATAATATTCCTTGTTCAGAATGATTTGACCAAATTTCAAACTATCAATTTCTCACTCGAATAGCCATCCGATCGAATGGCCATCCATCCGGATGACCACCCGACCGGATGACTTGCCATCCATACTTTGCATTGTTTAAATGCTACAATGAAAACTTAAAATTTTCAAAACGATTTACAAACACCCACACCTCATTCGAATGGCCATCCGTCCGAATGGTCATCCACTCGGATGACCATCCGCTTGAATGGTATCTCATCCGATCGAATAACCACTCGACACTTAACTCATCCGACACTCTGTTTTACACATTGTTCAACGCTTGCGCTACTGTTCTATGCTCAGGCTAACTCTAACGCGTTCCCTTTAATCCAAGTCTGTCTTTACTAGCTAAACACGCACTGTGAGTATACTTAAACCCATTTCTTTTAACACACTTTTGGGTGTTACATACGTTCTCTATCAAAACACAACACACAATGCAAACACTTTAATGCTAACCACTCCTGCATGTTATACGTGAACTATGAATGCTTGTTACTATGCTCAGACAGTGTTACACTCTACCGCCTCTAGCAACGATAGTACTTTAGTTTGGACTCAGCACCTGTCGTGGACAGGGGTTGCTAGGGATCACATCACTTTACTTCACGTGTCCGCTGGACATGTGTCGCGCATACTCTACAACGCAGTCTTGTGGTTAAGTGTGAACATAGTTAGATAGTTACCTGCTTCACCCGTTACGTGATACATGCTGGTTATGCGTAAACGCTTTTCGCTACACTATATGCTACTCAAACTTGTGTACTCACCTTTACATTTTATGTATTGACTTTATTTTAACGTATGTGACAGGTTGATAGGATGCTATGTATGCTGTGACGAATCAAGTAGGAAGTCTAAAAACCCACCAAATAAGAAATCTGAGTTGTCGGAACAGTTTATTTGTTTTTAAGACACACTATCTGTAATGACTGTTTTTACTTTATATGTTAGTGGTATGGGATATTAACGTTAAATATATTGTCATTAATAGTTGTTATGGATTCTCTTGGACAATCTGTTTCGCTCAGTGCCACGCCCTGATGTTTCCGCCACGGGTTGCGGTGTGACACCCCCCCACGCACGACCCTTTCTCCACTATCGGCGAGGAGGGAATTGACCAAAACCTCAAAACCAGAGCCCTCCTTCCACATAGCTAAGGCCCGCAAAATACTATCACATTGCAAGGACTTTTGATTACCCGACCTTCGCTCTTGCCTAGAAGACGGTTTAATTTTCTGAACAACCATATTAAAAAATATTAGATTCGTGTCAGAACTTAAAAAATTCATTTGAGTCATTTGAGTTAATCAAATGAATCTTTTAATTTCTGACATGAATCTAATATTTTTTAATATGGTTGTTTAGAAAATATTTCTGGTACTTGAGAAAGTGTTATCTGATATTTTTTTCATTTTGTTCAGAATCTTGTTATATGTCATGTGACAGTTGGAAATATTTTTTTATAAACCAGGATGCCTACATGTTGAGTTGTTTAACAATCATAACATTCTTGATGTTTTTGGATATTGAATCATGGGGGTGTTGAAGTTGGGCATGAAAATTGTGTGTTGTTGGATCTGAGTTTGTTTCTGATTGTATTTTACGTTTGAAATTAAGATGAAAATGAAAGAGTTGTGCAGCGGAATTAATATGGAAACAAACTTTGCATACAATCAAACGAGAGTATTGCTTTGATCAAGACATTTTCAACAAGGAACCGAAAGATTGAATTTAATTTCAACAACGATTACAAGTAATGCTTGAATACAAACTCCCCCTCAGCCAGAGCTTAGTGTTTGTTCGTGCAAAGAAGACGGTATTGCAAAGAGCTAATAGAACAGTACAGAGCACTGTTCTGTTTATAGGCACTAGCAAACCACTGAGCATCTTAGCTGACGTCACCATGAAAGTGACATCTAACCTCCTAACAGACTCTAACTTCTGATCTATACAAACACTGCTATACTAACTACTGCTATTACATTTCATTACATAAAAGACACTTAAACAGCTGCTGTATCCTTCCACTGCTGTGAACCCAGCAGTGCTTGTCCGGATCAGCAGTACTTGACTCAAGACAGTAGATTGAGCAGCAGGGCTTTAGTCTTTTATCAGGTCTTTACTTGAGCAGCAGTTGTAGGTCAGCAGTTTGCACGATCAGCAGATAGGAGGTCAGCAGATGTTGAAATCACTTTCAAGGGGAGAGACTTGTATGTAACATCTGTTTATTCTGGATCCACTGCTCTGACCCAGTTTTGGCTTTAATTATCTGTTCCTCTGGTAGGGTTCAATCCCAACATGTGTTCAATTCAATTTCTCTAGTAATAGTTGTTAATACATGTGCTTTCTTGTATTTGTTAATTTTGCATAATACTCTTCAATGGAGATGTGCTAAATGCTCGATTCAAATATTGGGTTCACGTCTGGGCCAGCACCCGACCAAACGTATTCATCAAGTGGACTTGGTTCAACTTTGCAAAACCATGCCAACTGCTAAAAGAAGTTTGGATACCAAGTTTTTCTAGTTGGATGGTTATCATTGTGCAAATTCATGTTTTCTGTTGGTGGATGTGTTCACAAAGGTTTTTTTTGCCTAAAGATCATTCATACATGTGTAAGTGTTTCAGTTAATTAATGATATTAAAACTGAGGGGGATGTTAAAAGTGAAAACTTTTATACTTCAGTTTTAATATCTCTAGTATTGCTTTATAACTGTAGTTAATATTTTATTTGTTATATTTGAGGTCTGGACTATTAAATGATTGCGTTGTTGGCTGATGGAGCTGAGTTGTGGGCTGATTGAATAGGAGATCAAGCTTGTAGCAGCTGTTCTCATGGGTTGTTTATGTGCATGGGTTGTTTATGTGCATGGGCTACTAATTGATGTTGATTCTTCACATGGGCCCAAGGCTTTATTAATCCGTGTTTCACATAGGGTAGAAGAGATCACCTTCAGATATTTCTCACACACAAACATACACTTCTTTTGGATGATTCTTCTAACGTTTATCTCAGTTTCGCTCTCTCGCAGATTATCCTCTACTACAATTTGAGCATTGATCGTTCGTTTATTCGTTAGGTTGAGAGTTAGTGAATATAGGCCATCGTGTTAGTGATCTAATCAATTAGTTGTGTGTTTTTTGTTGAGAGTTTTTTTATGTTTAGATTGGATTGGATTCATTCTTGTAAATCGGTTACATTTGTTTTGTTTCTATAAAGATATCATGGTTTTGAAAGTTTCAGCCGGTTATTTTTGAAAAGTGGATTAGTCATAGGGTAATTTCATTATTTTCCCTTATTATAATGTGGTATAGAAAAATGCCAACATATTGTCAAGGTTGGGAAGTTAAACTAAACTAATAGTGCATCTGGCAATTATAGAGGGAGTCGGCTGCTCACTAAAGTAATTTTTTTCTTTCCCGATTGCAGCGTTACTATCTATAGATTGGCAAATAGATTATAAGGCCGGAGGGTGTGGAGGCATCACCCCTGCCAACTCAGCGTCGATAGCGCCTGATGGCGCCACCACCCCCACACCGAGCGGCTTACCGAGGTGCGCTATAGGTCTGGCTTTAGCATGGTAACAAGCTCCATTGGCATGATCGAGGTTGATTATTTCAAAATAGAGTTAAATGCCTGGTTTGGTTTGCGAAAATTGCAGATTTGGTCCCAATGGTTCACTAATTACAGAGTTGTTCCTAATATTTGTAATTTTTGCACTCGGGTGATCTTTATCACTAATCTATGTTAAGTTTTCTAGTTAAGTGTCTGTTAAATAACCAGATTACCTATAAACAATCTATACTATCTATAATAAGAGATTATGAGCTGATGTAAATCTGCTTACTTGTCAACTTCTAAGCTATGCCACATGGAGTTGCTGATGTCATAATTCGTTTTTCAATATTTAGATATGTATAAATCTTTCTAAAATATATAATCAGATTTTATTATTAGTAAATAAGAGATTTCTTTAGGAGGGAAGTTTGAAATTGCATGAGGAGAAGAAATTAGCAATTAATACACTGTAAGAAGTAATCATATCTATTAATTAATAATCTATCTAAAATATATAATCAGTATCTAAATGGGTAAAAGGGTAAACACTGATGATCATCCAAACCAGTGGCCAACTCCAAAAGTCACGAACTGATGACTCAAAATCAACCACTGATGATTCAAAATCAAAATTATGGCTCCAAATTCAAAATTCAAAATTATGGCTCCAGATATATAATCTATCATCTTCTTCAATCAATTATCCTCTCTAATCAATTTCTCTCTCAACTCTCTCTCTCTAAAATTCACAGTCTTTTGAAAGATACATCATTCGGTTCACAGTCTTTTAAACCCAATACTCTTTCTTCTTTGGCACGAATCTGGAATTATCTCAATTTCTTCTTCATATCGAAATATTCTGCCCATATTCTCTCTGCCGTCCTTCAGCCTTACGAAATCTTCATCACAAAGGTACAATTCCATCTCTTTGGTAACATTCAATCTTGGTTTTCTGGCATTTTCTTTCGATTTCTTAGTTTTTATTTACTGGAACAATATTAGGGTTTTTAGAGTCATTAGGGCACAGGTAGTTGAATATTACACCGAATCTTGACCCTCATGTAGTGTTTATTCATCATCTTTACAAACATATATCATTAATAACCTAGGGGATAAAAACCATTTATGTTTGGCAGAGTATTATGAGCTAATTTCACTAGGTTAAAAAGCATTTATGTTTGGCAGAGTTTCAGGTATGAGTTTCAGGTTTATATAGATACTATGGTTGCTTATAAAGGTGAAGTTAGAATTGATGACAACCAGTGAGAGTGTTTTGGTGGAAAACTTGGAGGGGGTCGGTGACGTTGTCGAGGTTGTCAGGAAATGCAAAGTGATAGCATTTCCTGACAACCCTCGACAATGTCACCGACCTCCTAATCTGAGCGTGACCCTCTGAAAATATAAATGTTTTGCAACTTCACCATGAATAGAGAAGAAAGAGAGAGTTGGGTTTCTAGCTCCAGTTGTGTTTCAGCCGGATCAACGGCAAATTCAGCAGCAGTAGTTGTTGATGCATGAATATGAAGATTGAATTTGTGAGGTTCAGTTAATAATCGACTGAATAAAATTATATTATTTATTGTATTCACCATTGTTAAACCAAAATGATTGAATTTGTGAGGTTCAGGAATATGAAGATTGAATTTGTGAGGTTTAGCAGCAGCAGTTGTTGATTCAGCAGCATCAGCAGTAGTTGTTGATGTAGGTGAGTTTTGCAAAGGTTTGCGGCTTGAAATAAAATTATTTATTGTATTCACAATTGTTAAACCGATTGTGCTTTATGTTTATGATTTGAACTTGTGATAATTTGTGCCTAATAATCGACTGATTGAACGGATTTTGATTTTTAATTAAGTTTATTAATGTAAACCAAAAGTTTTAATTAAGGTATGTGCTCTCACATATTTTTGGTTCAAATTAATTTCATGGGATGATAACATCTTCATTTTTATTATTTAGTTTAGGGATTGAATTTTGTGTAGAGATGGATGGAAGAAGTGGGCACCTGTTTCATCGGACGAGTTTTGGTGTAATCGAATCGAATGGAATATTGGATCCTTATGTTAATCTCAATGGAACTGTTAGCAGCGAAGAATGTTATTGGTGCTAATCTGAATGGAATGTTGGATCCTTATGCAATCATCACTTGTGGTTCAGAAAAGCGGTTTAGGTATTAGATAGTATAAATTAAGTTTGTTGTGAAACATGTATTTGGCAAAGGTCTGTTTTAGGTTTGAAACCTCTGATTGTTGTTAACAGATGTTAGAATATAAAACAGATGTTTCAAACGACTGCTGGGTTAAACAGTGTTTTGTGTAGAAAATAGTGGTTCAAACCACTGTTGGGTTAAAACGGTGGTTGAAACCAGTGTTGGGTTAAAACGGTGGTTGAAACCACTGTTGGGGTTAAAACGGTGGTTGAAACCACTGTTTTGTTCAAACCAATGCTTGAAACTAGTGTTCCGTTAAAACGGAGGTTTGAAACCATTGTTGGGTTAAAACAGTGGTTGAAACCACTGTTTGGATGTGTGTTGAAAGTGTTTGGATGTGTTGAAAGTGTGGAAGCGAAGGGTAATAAAGTGGTTTTGTGATTTGGTGGTTTCGTATCAATGTAGTTCTTTCCATTTACGTTTTTTTCTATTTGTATGTAGTGAAATTGGCTGAATTTATGAAATGTTTTTAGAGCTTTATTGGAAGAACCGAGATGAGAGGGTTTTTGAACTAAAGTATATGGATTAATCAACACATCTCCTGGAAAGTATAAAGACAGAATGAAATCATACCGGTGGATGGTTAAAAGGAGAAAAAATGCGGATCTCACCTTAGATAGCTGGAACAATTTTGTAAAAGTTGGATTTTGTATAGGCTTCTCTGTAGTTTGTTTGTTGTTTTTGTTCTATTTGGGGTGTATTTGCTCGTATGTTATGGCTAATATAGCAGTTATCAGATAGAAGCATTAGCTTAGGCAATTAAGGAGAACACTATAGTGTATCTGCTGAAAAAACCCTTCCCGTGTATTGCTGTATTCTTGGTAGTTGGTACCCACTGTTGTATTGGTCAAACAGGTATGTCGGTTGACTTAGTTGTTTCTTGAACATGTTTTCAACATGTGGTTAAAGCATACTAATGGAAGCTTTGTCTGTCTTATTAGCAAGCGGAGTATGTGGGAAAGCACCTTGATTTGAAAGTGGAGGAGTATTGGGGTGAAAAAGGTGTTGATTTTTGGAATGCTGCTGATTGGAAGAAACAACGAGATCAGAATCAGGTATGACAAGTCAAAATTTGACTTTTTTGTTGACCGCATACAATCTCATCAGAATTTTGACTAATGATCAAATACGTAAAGTACCCCTAAGGCAGACAATTGCAGTCTTGAGTAATAAACTTTTATTGTGTTACTCTTTACCTTTGTTGTATCATGTAGTTTTTATTTTTTCAATTTAAACTGAATACACATATATGTTATACATTATTTTTACTGCTATTGGTCATGACCCCTGACATTTTAAGGAATGCATTGAGACATAGATTCTTAACGTTGGATATTATCAAGGTGTTAATATTTGATGAATTCCACAACGCAAAGAAAAATCATGCGTATGCTATCATCATGAAGGTATATTAATGATTGTAATTTTTAACGTTATTAATTTGTTTCAGTTGAGTTTAAAAATTGAAATAATATTTGTTCAAACCACTGCTTGAAACTGTTGTTCGGTTAAAACGGAGGTTTGAAACCATTGTTGGGTTAAAACAATGGTTGAAACCACTGTTTGGATGTGTGTTGAAAGTGTTTGGGTGTGTTGAAAGTGTGGAAGCGAAGGGTAATAAAGTGGTTTTGTGATTTGGTGGTTTCATATCAATGTAGTTCTTTCCATTTACGTTTTTTTCTATTTGTATGTAGTGAAATTGACTGAATTTATGAAATGTTTTTAGAGCTTTGTTGGAAGAACCGAGACGAGAGGGTTTTTGAACTAAAGTATATGGATACATCAACACATCTCCTGGCAAGTATAAAGGCAGAATGAAATCATACTGGTGGATGGTTAAAAGGAGAAAAATTGCGGATCTCACCTTAGATAGCTGGAACAATTTTTTAAAACTTGGATTTTGTATAGGCTTCTCTGTAGTTTGTTTGTTGCTTTTGTTCTATTTGGGGTGTATTTGTTCTTATGTTATGGCTAATATAGCAGTTTTATATTAATTATGCAAAAGAACAATTGCATCAGCATTTCAATATTAAAGTTTTCAAATTAGAAGAAGAGGTACCACCATCTTATTTTTCAATATCATAATATTTTTATTAACCATCGAGATAGTGTTGTTAATGATGTTTTTATAGAATGTTAGATGTATTTTGATCTTATCCACTAAAGAAAATCCTTTTGTAACACTTAACTAAGAACAAGTTTTGTTTAGGCCAAATAAGACTGCTTTTAATGAAAGTTTATGCGAATATCAATTCATCAAATATTTGTTCACATGATAGTTTACATATTTACATATACAAAAACTTTTATCATTATGGTTATTATAATACTAATACATACTGTATTTAACATTATTTTATAAAGATATAGAACTAAAGACCACAATTTAAATGGTATATTATAATCTGAATTAGTTGCGCCTCTTTTGTAAACGCCTCTTTTGTTGGGATTGAACCCTATCAGAGGAACAAATAATAAGAGCCAAAACTGGTTCACATCAGTGGATTCATCATAAGCAGCTGTTTGAATTAGACTACCCCCTTGAAAGTGGTTATAACATCTGATGGCCCTCATCTATTGTTTGTATACTACAACTACTGTCCATTAAGTACTGCTTGTGTACAACAACTGCTGAAGACAAGGTGTTGCTACTTAATCTACTGTCCTAACTAAAGTGCTGCTAAAGAGCAAAGCACTGCTTGGAATGAAGCAGTGGAATGTAAAAAACTGTTGACAAATTAATACGATTAAAATATGAAGTATTAAGAAAGTAGCAATTACATACAAAAAAGAAATCTAATCAGACACGTCTAACTCTAATAACAAAAATCAAGAAACTTTAACTTCAATTGTGGATCTTTACTAACGGTATTTGATCAGTGGATTCATCATAAGCAGGTGTTTGCATTACACCTTCCCCTTGAAAGTGGTTATAACACCTGATGGCCCTCATCCACTGTTTGTATACTACAACTGCTGTCCATTAAGTACTGCTTGTGTACAACAACTGCACCAGGCCAAGTGCTGCTATTTAATCTACTGCCCTAAGATAAGTGCTGCTAAAGACCATAGCCCTGCTTGGAATGAAGCAGTGGAATGTAAAAACTGCTGACATATAAAGATTGACAATTTGTGTCTAAAATGTATTTTGTTAAGGATGGCATTCTTGCAGATATTTTAAAATCACCATCAACAGATGTTGGACATGATATTGTGGTTACGCAAGACAAAATCATTCCTTTCTTCAGAACAACAGATGCTCAAAACATTTGTCAAAAGCTTATTCACTGTTGCACTAACAGTTGTTGATTTAATAGTCTGTCAAATCATTATCATTTCCTTACCCCTAACTACTTTTGTGCTCAAACATCTGTTTTCTAAATACTGTCCACTGCTATTCATCATAAGCAGCTGTTTGCATTAGACTTTCCCCTTGAAAGTGGTTATAACATCTGATGCCCTCATCCACTGTTTGTATACTACAACTACTGTCAATTAAGTACTGCTTGTGTACAACAACTGCTGAAGACAAAGTGCTGCTATTTAATCTACTGCCCTCAGTCAAATGCTGCTAAAGACCAAAGACCTGCTTGGAATGAAGCAGTGGAATGTAAAAACTGCTGACATATTATACTTGACAATTTGCCTCTAAAATGTATTTTGTTAAGGATGGCATTCTTGAAGATGTTTCATAAATCACCATTAACAGGTATTGTAATTTACATTTTCATTAATTATTTCTGGTGACATTTTTATTATATCAATGACTTATAGTTATTCTTTTTGATAAAACGGTCTTATGGCATTTTATGATACATTGTTTAGGTAGGTAAAATCCATACTACATGATTATATTTACAGAGTTGATTCTTGAATTTGGTTTGTTTTATTTTGTTTTGTGATTATTTGTTGGTATGTGGTTTATTTTTAGGGTGATCAGTGTTTTATAATCGGACCGTCCGGTTCATTCATCAGGTATTATTTCCTTTTCATTTTCACTACACTGATTTAGCGTTACCTGCTGTTTAACAATCCAGAAAAATATGTTTCATATCATACCTGCTTTAGAGTTTTACTTGTATCATTTAAAACAAAACCAAAAAAAAATTTGTTTCCGAGTGAAGAACCTATAACACATAAAAAATTCAGTATTTAAAACTAAACCCAAAAAAATTGGTCAGCCCAAAACCATACCTAAAATTATAATGAAACAGAAGCAAAAATAAAGTGTCATAAAAAAATTAAATCGTTTATTGTATAAATATTAAAAAAAGTTACAATTACATAAAAAAAGAAAAGTAATCAGACACTTAAAGTCTAATAGCAAGAATGAAGAAATTTTAACTTCAACTCCATGGAGCACTGCACTTCTCGATGTATGTCATTGATCTTTCTCATGAAGTCTAGGTCTCTGTCTCCACACTCTATATTATTCGCAACACACAGGTCACGAACGGAAGTAGTCGGCATCGCCCTCAGGTCTCTTGAAACTTGGTCTCTTGTCAGCAGACCAAGTTGCAGTCCGTCAAAACATCTCTTCAACTCTTGAAGAGTACTCCTATCAGCAAAAACTTGCTCTTCGATTTCTATAATAAAGTGTTGCTTGAAATCCTCAGATTGTGCAGCAGTATGTGACTCCATTTTAATGTATTTATAACAGCTAAGGCAAAACAATAAGAGTTGCTCTTCTATTTAACTGAATGAATCTGGTTATGATGAAACAATGTTTGAATTTGCAATGATATTATATAGGATATCTATCAGCCCAAAGGTCAGGTTTAAATGCAACCATTAAATAAAAATTTATATTTAAAAACCTGATACATGTAATGATTTAATAATGAAAAACGTGTATATAGCCAACATGTCTCTTCATTTACCTTATCAAACATTTTAATGTAAAACCTTTGAAAAATGATCTTTATTAGCAGACGTCTCTTCATTTATCCTATCAAATAGTTCAAACACTATAAAGGATCATGATTGCTCTACTTGAAAACATCAAGACTTCATTTTAAAAAAACCCTTCATCCTAAAACAAAACGTCCAAAACCACCCACACTCTTTCTAAATGGCAAGCAAAACCTTCTACCACTGGTCGGATAATACCGATCTTAAAATTGAATATTCAAGATGGTCACTCCATGAACAGAGAAAAGCTGAAGAAGTCAACAAAAAAGTTGTGTTGGTAAGTGATAAATATTATAAGCAGACGTGGAGTAGCATTGCACTGCTGGATGAAGTTGTCTCTTCTCCTCCATCAGAGTTTAAAGAAAAAGCCGAAGAATTTTTGACACATCTGCTGAAACAAGATCAGAAGACCTGTGATATGCTAGCAGATCTGCAAATTAAAACAAAAAATGAAATTGCATGGAAGAAGGCGAGAGAAATAGATATCCTAGGAAGTGTTAATTGTAATGTTTAGTTTTTAATATTTTTCAAACTCAGAATTTTGTAATACTATTTAATATCGAATGAAGAAGTATTTATTGCTAGCAGAATTTTGTAAAAGTTGGACTTTGTATAGGCTTCTGTGTAATTTGTTTGTGTTTTTTGTTCTATTTGGGGTGTATTTGCCCTTAAAGTGGTACCACCATCTTATTTTTCAATAGCATAATATTATTATTAAACATTGAAATAGACTTCCCCCTTCAAAGTCGTTATTTGTTTGGGCCAAATAACAGTGATCCACATCAGTGGATTCATCATAAGCAGCTGTTTGCATTACACCTTCCCCTTGAAAGTGGTTATAACATCTGATGGCCTTCATCCATTGTTTGTATACTACAACTGCTGTCCATTAAGTGCTGTTTGTGTACAACAACTGCCCCAGACAAAGTGCTGCTATTTAATCTACTGTCCTAAAATAAGTGCTGCTAAAGACCAAAGCCCTGCTTGGAATGAAGCAGTGGAATGTAAAAACTGGTGTCATATAAAGATTGACAATTTGTGTCTGAAATGTATTTTGTTAAGAATGGCATTCTTGCAGGTATTTCATAAATCACGATCAACAGATGTTGGAAATGATATTGTGTTTACGCAAGACAAAATCATTCAACATAATCTCATTAAACAGTTGCTGATTTAATAGTCTTTCAAATCATTATCATTTCCTTACCCCTAACTACTGTTGTACTCAAACATCTGTTTTCTAAATACTGTCCACTGCTATTCATCATAAACAGCTGTTTACATTAGACTTTCCCCTTGAAAATGGTTATAACATCTGATGGCCCTCATCCACTGTTTGTATACTACAACTGCTGTCCATTAAGTGCTGCTTGTGTATAACAACTTTGAAGAAACCACTGAGTGTCAAACATTTCATAAATTGACATGCAACAATGGAAGGAAGAAGCAGTAGTTTAGTTTGTCATTTATATTGTATAGAATCAGTGGTTAAGGTAAGCAGTGTTTGAAACCACTGTTCGGTTATAATAGTGTAATCCTTAATGATATGTTTTGAAACCAGTTTTCGGTTAACACTGTTTGAAACTACTGTTGATTTAAGGACAGTTTTTGAAACCAATGTTTTAAGCCAAAAGTGTTTTCAAAACAGTGTTTTAACAACACTAAGTATAATTCACCAATCTATCATTGTTTGTATCTTCAATGATCACACAACTTGAATCGACAAATTATAACATTGAGAGCAGCCCATTAACAAATATTACAAACTGTATGTTGTATAAACTTTTCTTATAACTATTAATCATTCATTGAATGTTGATTTATCTATTGTAATTAATGAAAGGAGGATATCTTCCGGAAGAGTTGCTGATTACAGAAAAAGTCGATCCAGTTGGTTCTCTCATATCATTCACATAACCTGATATTTAAGGAGAGTTGTGAAAATGAAAGTTGTATTGCCATTGTTAATATTTTTTATAACAAATTATAACAAATTATTAAAGTCTAAATTGTATATTAAAGGTAAACTTTTAATACATACAATACAGAGACAAAACGTTATACCAACTTCGTAGACTTGACGGAACTGGCAGACTCGATAACAAAAGACTGTAACATACAATACAGGTGAAGTTAGAATTGATGACAACGTTATTGGATTTACCCAATATAGTGTTTCAATATGCTAAGCGTAATGGTGATTAACTTTTTGGTTGAATCTTATAGGCGTATAGCGGAAAATCCTGGAGAGGCGGAGGCTTGCAAACGATGTAACTGTAAGAAATCCAAGTTTTTGCACATACAATACAGAGACAAAACGTCATACCACCACAAGCAATTGTGGATCGTTACTGACGGGTGCACTTCGGAATGTAGCAGATATGAATGAATATAACCTCAGTGTAGGTAATTACATATCTGCCACTGGGGTTATATTCATTCATATGAATGAATATAACCCAAGTGGTAGATATGTAATTAGCGAGCTCTGGAATTTCAAGGAAAATCGAAGAGCTCCACTGGGGTTGTATTCATTCATATCAATCACTTCCTTATGTGCACCGCATCTTCTAGGAGGTTGTCAAGTGTTCTCGCCTTCGTAGTTGGTGTTTTGCGTATCTTTACATCCGCAGCCATTCTGTACATCGAATCAAACCAAAACCAAATAACTGTTATCATCGAATCAAACCAAAACCAAATAACTCTTATCATCAAAACCAAAAATCAAAATGAGGAACACATTCAAATCACACATTCAAATCATTGAATCAAATCCAAAACACATTCAAAACCTCTGTTTTGAAAGCCTAAACCCTAAATCCACAAGGATCAAAACAGGAACACATTCAAAACCTCTGTTTTGATACCCTAAACCCTAAACCCACAAGAATCAAAACAGGAACACATTCAAAACCTCTGTTTTGATACCCTAAACCCAAAAAAATCAAAACCAAAACCCATTCAAAACCTCTGTTTTGATGCATTTTGAACAAAATCAACCCTCCGTTTTTTCAAAATCAACCCAAAATCATCGGATGGAACCCAAAATCATGAACAAAATCAACCCTCTGTTTTTTCAAAATCAACCCAAAATCATCGAACGGAACCCAAAATCATCGAATGGAACACAAAATCAAACCCAAAATCAACCCTCTGTTTTTTTCAAAACCAACCTAAAATCATCGAATGGAACCCAAAATCAAACCCAAAATCATCGAATGGAACCTAAAATCAAACCCAAAATCAACCCTCTGTTTTTTTCAAAACCAACCCAAAATCATCGAATGGAACCCAAAATCATCGAATGGAACCCAAAATCAAACCCAGAATCAACCCTCTGTTTTTTCACAATATAAACACATTCAAATCATCGAATGGAACCGAAAATCAAACCTCTGATTTCAAGATGAAGATGGATGAAGATGATGAAGATCTGTGTTGACTGTTGAGAGTTGAGAGAGATATTTGGAGATTTTTGGAGAAGTGTGATGATGATAATGATCGGTGATGATGTTAGTCATTTCATACTACTTATAACAGTCAAGTTGCATTTTTGGAGAAGTGTGATGATGACAAGGAGATTAAACTAAAAAATAATTATCCATAAGAAATTAAACTAAATAATATTTAGTAGGAGGATTATATATAAATTAATTACAAAAGATTAAACTAAAATAATACTTATCTATAAAACATGGTCTAATATAGTATAAATAGAACTAAAGACCAAAATTTAAATGATATATTATAATCTGATGTAAATATGCCTATGTTACGGGTATTAAGGGATAAGGGTATTAAGGAATATTAAGGGATAAGGGTATTAAGGACATTTGATACATGTCTTTAACAAATCTAATCCATATTTGATAGAAGGGTTTTAACGGGCCTACAAAATCTAATCCATTAGTAAGCTTAATTGGATCGAATATAAGGGGCTTTATTGAACTGTTTAATAACATTTGGTTATTTGAATTAGGTCAGGCTTTAATTATTAGACAATATAAAATTAGGTCATGCTTTCAGTTTAGACAAGAAATTTTGAGTTAGTTAGCTAATTTCTATATCAAACATGAACTAAATACAAACAATTTAAATGATGTATTATAATCTATTTCGATGGTTATTAAAACTACCCGTGTGGTCACACATACTGTCTTCAACATTACTTTATAAAGATATAGAAATAAAAACCAAAATTTAAATAATATATTATAATCTGTTTTTTAGTATTTGATTTCGATCATTACTAAACCTACCCGTGTGGTTACACGGGTACTACACCTAGTAAAAAATTAAAAGAGATAGCCCAACCTCATAAAACAATGAGTTAATTGCCAAAATCGTCCCTGAGGTTTGGGCAGGTTTGCTATTTTCGTCCAAAATGACACTTTTGTACCAAATTGCCCCCAACGTTTGTAACTTTTTGCCATTTTCATCCAAACCACTAACTTAGTTTATTTTTTCTGTTAAGTTGAGAATATTTGGATGAAACTGGCAAATATAAAACCACAGGGACGATTTTGGCAATTTACTCAAACTCTTTTAAATTTCTTTTATTTAATTAATTTTGTTAAATATATAATAAAAAAGAACATACATGCAATGTTTATATGAAAAAAATAATAGCTTTGTCATATAATTTTTATAAATTTTCATCTAACCACTAACTAAGTTAATTTTTCTATTAAAGAGAAGTATGTTTATAAACTAAGACAAAATTAATTTCTATTTTTTTATATAGATCAGTTTTATAAAAATAAAATCTACATAAACCTCTAAATTTTATAAAACTAAAATGCTGGTGACCTTATTGAAAAAGGTCAAATAAAAAAAATCTTATCATATGTACCAAGTTTGTAATTTATCTTCTACTCTTTTAAATTCGCTCCTAAGGAAAAACAGAAGCCGGTGCCCCCCCTATCAAACAACGTATCGTTACCAAACCTTAAAATTACCCACCAAATTGTAATTATAATGCTATGAACCAAAAGTTTATTTACTCAAGCCACTCAGAATAAGTATTAGTTAGTTACCCTCATAATCTTAATTAAATATTTTTTTTTATTTCTACCAACATATTTCCTAGATGCTCAACACATTTAAAAATTATGTAACGTTTTACAATTTTTTTCTATCTCTACAACTGATAAATACTAAAAGTTGTAATCGATTGTTATGTGTTGCACACCAATGATGTTTTCTCTTTATAAAACTGATTTATATAAAGAAGTTGTAAATTAATTTCTGTCTTAATTTATAAAATTTAAAACATCCTTCACCTTAACAGAAAAATTAAACTGAGTTAGTGATTTGGATGAAAATTTATAAAAATTATGTGACAAAACTATTAATTTTTTTCTAAAAACTCCATGTATATTCTTTTTTTATTATATATGTAACAAAAATAATTAAATAAAATAAATTAAAAAGGGTTTGAGTAAATTGCCAAAATCGTCCATGTGGTTATACAAATGCCAGTTTCATCCAAATATCCCCAACTTAACAGAAAAAATAAACTAAGTTAGTGGTTTGGATGAAAATGGCAAAAAGTTACAAACGTTGGGGTCAATTTGGTACAAAAGTGTCATTTTGAACGAAAATGGCAAACCTGCCCAAACCTCAGGGACCATTTTGGCAATTAACTCTAAAACAATTAAAGGACTTTTTTTTTTCTTTCTCTAAACCATCTTCTTTCTCTTTCTTTCTACCATCCAAAATCACCTCCACTCCTATGGCCACCACCACCATCACCAGCCGGCCACCATAACCCTTATCTGACCACCTCGCCTGAAAAACAAACATAACCTTGTGTACGTCGTCGATTCCGGCTGCTACATCAAAAATATCATGAGATTGTTGTTATCGGATACATTTAGGGCATGTTTGGATGGGCTTATTAGAGTTAAAAAGGACTTTTGGGAAAAGGACTTTTTGAAAAGGAGTTTTTAAAAAAAGTGTTTGGATTAGCTTATTGGTGTAAAATGACTAAAATGGGCATTCTTTTAAATATAAGGGGGTAAAGAAGGGGTAATTTAGTAAATTCATTTTTGAAAAGTCACTTTTGGATCCAAAAGTCATGAAATCTTGGCTTTTCAAAATCTGATTTTCCTTCTTTGCAAAAAGCTATTTCCAAAAGTCATTTTAGTCTATCCAAACACAAAAACAACTTATTGGCTTCTTGATAAGTCAATAAGCCAATAAGTTGTTTTGAGAAGCCCATCCAAACATGCCCTTAATTTGGAAACAGGTGCCGTTTTCTTATTCTAGATCGAGCTCTGGTCGGATCTAATCTGAATACACGTTGACCGACAGTCAAATCTGAATCGAAATGGTCGGATCTGAACTGAATCCGAAACGTCCGTTTGTTAATGAAGTGAATCTGAATAGGAATTATTTCTTGCGTATATGGAGATTCGATTATTGCAATTTGATTTGTTTTCTGTTGTGTATGCAGTGTGTGGTTATATTGGACTGGATTTCATGGAGTAGTTTGAGTTAATAAGTTAGGATAAATATCTGATGGTGTAATGATTACAATGGAAAAGCAAAACAATCTGGCATGAAAGCAACATCATATTTATGGAACATAACCAAGGAAAGATACTTGCAGAGTGTTTTAAAGACCAAAATTATGTTATTATTAGGATAGAGGGGATGCAGGTAATGTGTTTTGGGGTTTCCGCAAATGGAGTAAAATTGAGTTTAAGAATTGCAGTGGCGCGACGGTAGTAGCGGTGGTGTAGTGCTTGAGTGTGGTGGTCAGAATGTTTGTGATGGAGTTGGGGTTGTGTAGTGGTGGGAAGTAGGGATAGTGGTGATTTGAGGTTGAAGAAGAAGTAGTTTGGCCCACAAAGATTTAAATATTGTTTTAATATAACTATTTTTTAATAAATAAGGGTATTTTGGTCATTTAACATAGACTTAACTGAGAAATCTAACACAGGTTAGTGATAGGGACCACCCGAGTGTAAAAATTACAATTATTAGGACCAACTCTGTAATTAGTGAACCATTAGGACCAAATCTGCAATTTTTGCAAACCACATGGACCAACCAGGCATTTAACTCTTCAAAATATTACCGTTTAACGGAAACAATTTAAAAAAAAATAATTTCCTGTTTTATAAATTTAACCTATAAATACCCCACATCCTCTACACTTTTTATACCATTCTCTACACTTTTTTATACCATTCTACCTCAATCTTTATACAGATTCTCTATACTTTTTTATACATTTCTACGACAATTTTTCCCAACAACCAAAACCCGTGGGATCCGACCAATCCGTTTACGCAAAGTTTGCAAAACAATGAGCAAGAGGACCGTTATATGATATTTTTATACAAAGTGAATTGAATACTAAAAAAACATATTGTATTATTATAATTGATTTATACTAAAAAACATTATTGTATTATTATAATTGATTTATGCATAATTTGTTTTTTTTTTCTCATATAACTGTCGAAATTTATATAACATTAAAAAATATATGATATTTTTATAAAATTTTGAATATGCAATTACGACATGCCTATTTGTATCTATGTCTTGATATAAATTCATTTTGAAACCGAGTTGTGAGTACTAATCTACTAATCGAAGCACAAACATAACGTTATCAAAGCTACTTTGCATTTAGTTCTTTTATATAACTTTTAAGTTATTCTAATTCCAAATATTACGTCGTGCTTAGATTTATCCATATGTCCAGTGGCGAAGCTTCCCCCCCCCCCCAATTTTTCAGAAACCCGGGGGGGGGGGGGGGGGGGGCGGAAACGTATATACCTAAAAATTTTCTATAGGAAAGTACTATTCATAACACTACGCGTCGAAAAGTTCGAGGGGTCGGGCGCCCCCTCGGACGTAGCCTAAGCTGCGCCCCTGCATATGTCACTGTAGTTTACTTAGAACCGAGTTATGGATGGTAACATTTTTCAAAAGAGAATAAAAATACTTTAGTTTTCTGGGAATCAAAAGTGAGGGAAGTGTATACCGAGTACAATCACCCAACAAACTAGAGAGACAAAATATTAATTTACTTGCAGCCAAAATATTTCAACTTACTTGTCACTTAGTTAACACTATAATAATTTCAAGTGTCATCATGAACCCCCCCCCCCCCCCCCCCCCCCCCCCCCCACCAAAACAAAACTTCTTCAAACAGGACAAGGGTCAAAACCCATTCACTTAAAGCCCCAACACAATGTAGTACACCAGAGTGATTGGTAGAGCTATCAACATTCCAAAAATAACCCTGCAAGACAAAACATGTAACCCATGCATTATAGCTTGTACATTTTCACATCAAGAATTGTCAATTTTGTGTTTTACACATGGGTGTAAATGGGCCGAGCTACTCGCAAGCTACTCGAGCCCGGCTCGAAAGAAGCTCGAAACGAGGCGAGCTTAAACAAGCTCGACCCTAAAAATAAATTTGTTTAGTAAACGAGCCCGAGCCCGAGCCCTAACCCGAGCTTCGCTTATCAAGCTCGAGCCAACTCGCGTGTCTAAACGAGCCCACTATTTGTATAAAGTATAATTAATATATCAAATATATATTTTAATAATAATAAATATCTTATCTATACTATATAATAAAAGAAACATGTTTTGAGACACTTGTCATTCTCTCATTTAATTGATTAAAATTATTAATAATACTAATAAAAATAATATTTAATCTAAATTAATACAAATTCTTATTATTAATAATATTTAATCAAATCTAAAATCTAATCTAATACAAATTTTTATTATCAATAATATTTAATCAAATCTAATATGAATTGATTGATTGGTCCAAACCGTTTCCACCGCCAATATCTTTCAATCATATATTCAACTTCTTTCAACATATACATATGATAAGGTTATTAGATTCTTACTCTACATCTTCTTTATGTACAATTTTCATGTTTTTAGCAACTGATTCTATTGTAGACAGTAATATAAATCAAAAAGTCACAACTCACGACCCTTTAATTGTCTGCTACCGCAATGTGAATTTACAAACCATCACATCGGTACATTTTGTGATTTTGTAGTGCGAAATATGTGGATTATTGTTAGGTTTAAATTGGAGGAATTAGTGATTGTTTTGTGTGGATCGTTGTTTTTAATGCTGATGAGTTTTGATTTTTTTTTTTAATTTTGTGCAACTATGAGTTTTTTATTTGTGTGTGGGGGGTTTTTAAAAATATAACTTTTTTTATTATTTGGTAAACAATATTACATTTATTCAACCCGTGTAATACAATGGTTTTAAAGATATAATTTTTTTTATTATTTGGTATATAATATTACATTTATTCAACCCGTACAATACATATGGTTCTTATAGATATAACTTATTTTATTATTTAATATATAAAATTACATTTCTTCAACCCGTGCAATAAAGGAGGCTTTTAAAAAGATAGTGTTTTATTATTTAATATATAAAATTCATTTATTTAACCCGTGTAATACACGGGGTTATGACCTAGTATAAATATATGAGAAAATAATTAAATTATATATAAATAATAATTATAATTAATATATATAAATTAATTAATAAATAATTAAAATTTATATAAATTAATTAATAAATAATAAACTACCTACGACATGAACCTTGAATCGAGCCGAGCTAAGCTCAAGCTTTCATAAAGAGCTCGAGCTCGAGGTTCGGCTAATTTGCACCCCCTAGTTTTATCTAACATTTGACAAGTCAAGTAAGCTCATAACAATTTGGTGTCACATTTTTTGTGTACAACTTTTATGTATAAGTCTTATTAATGCATGAAAGTAGAACAAAAACTAACCCCGTGCTAAGTATATCTGGATGAACATTATATTCTTTAGCAAACACAAAGGGGACAATTCCTTGAGGAAGAGCAGCCTGGTATTTCATCAACAATCACAAATATATTAGTCAAAATAGATGTCAATAATTTGACTTCCAATGGTCAAAATTAGTACCTGAACTATGGCCACATGTAGCAATGTTCCTTGTAGTCCAACCGCGACTGATGCAGCCGCCATGACTGCCGGACCAGTCAAGAAACGAACCACCATGGCAAAGGCTGCAACCGAGTTTCCACAAGCTATAATTTTTGGCTGCAACGCCATGAACAAACCTGCGAAAGTGCGGAAGCTTTGAAGTTTAGGGGTGGTATATTTGTTATTCTACAACTTTTTTTTAACTGTGAGAACTAGTTACCGGAAATCACATAAGCTTTGAAGTTAAGGGTGTTTTACTTCAAACATAAAAAGTCAACATACCGAGACTAAACATGGCCATGCCAAGACCGGCATCAGATAAAATCGCGATGGATTTTGCAACTATCGCAGGCATTTGAACGTGCCACCTACAAAAAAAACAACAATTTACGCTCGGAAAAGACAAAATAACCTTGTGAAAGCGAAAAAAACTTGTGACATACTTGAATGAGACTAGGGACCATGTGAGTCCAATTAAGCTCGAATACGTGTTTGGATTTCTGATAAGCTTGCGCCACACCATGATCAAAATGAGTCGGGTCATGACACTAGCTGGTGGCATAGAAGCGGGTTTGGTTTCACCAAGTGGGCTAGCCTTTGGGTGGAGCTCAACGGTTGAGCTAGACCCAAGTTTAGATAGAACCTGGCCCACTCCATTTTGGCCGGGTTGGTTCCCAAAACTAAACTCTTTTTGTCCAAATTCGTCATAATCTAGTGTTTAAGTCACAGAAAATAGATTAGAATTAATTAATTAATAAATTAATTAAAAAACACACAAATATTAAAAAAAAAATTGGAAAAGAAAGGGACAAATATTTACAATATTTAGGGATACTTGTTAATGTGCAAAAGGGAATGTAACATGTGCAAAGGGTAGAAACATGAGGCCCATGTTTTTAGGGTTTCATTAATATTAAAAAGGAACAAAACAAGAATTAACAAGAAACAAGACCAATAATATGGTATAAATGAAACAAAAACACCAATATCTTGGAAGGAATTTTCTTAATGATGGTAACCATTGTTTTGAAAACCACCCCCACCTCGAGTTCGGTTAGCTAATGGACCACGCACAAGTAAATATGTTGGTTTTAAGCGAACCCCACCTCGATTTCAGTTAGCTAATGGACCACGCACAAGTAAACATGTTGGTTTTAAGCAAACAAGACAAAACCGATGGATAACTGTAGATGACGCCTCTTTCCATTGTTTGCGGCCGGTTGAACAAATGATTCGTCGCGCGGTGTCCGAAATATGGATGCCGACGAAAATAAGAAAAAAATGCAAGAACTTTTTACTTGAACTAGTTTGCAAAATCAAATCCCAAACAAATTGTTTTCACTTTAAGGTTATTTCTACTAAGCCATTGGATCAAATATTGTAGATAAATGAGATGCAAGATTACTAGTTTGACTATAAAAGTCAAACCTTGACCTTTTGGGACCAAATAAATGAATAAAATGCATCATGTAACAACAAAAGAAAGGACTTAAATGAAGCATATATCCATCACAAGAAGACATGCATGGCCAAGATTTGAGGAGTATTTCAACATAATTGTCAACATCAAAAGCAAACAAACAAATTACAATATCTCAAAACTTTGTGGACCATACCCAAAATTGTGGGAATTGTTATACTCATATAAAACAAGAATCTCATAATATATACACCTCCAAAAAAATCTGAGATTATCTCATTCTAACAAGTAACAAAAACTTATAACACTTTATCCCATCAATTTGATTAGCTGGTTAAAGAAAAAAAAGTATCTAAAACCATTAAAAATAGCTTCAGTGCAAAATAATAATTATAAAAGTAGTTTCACTGCAAAATAATAATTAAAAACCATTAAAAATATCTAAAACCATCAAAAGTTAAAAGTTCTATCTTTAGTTCCCTTAAAACATGAACCATTAGAATAGTATCTTGAATACTCATGGTATAAAAAGCCCATATTAAAACATGAACCATTAGAATAGTATCTTGAATACTCATGGTATAAAAAGCCCATATTAAAACATGAACCAATAGAATAGTATCTTGAATACCCATGGTATAAAAAACCCATTAAATACATGAAAAAAAAACCTCAAAATAAGTAGCTGGTGGCAAATAATGAATTTTTTTTTTTTACTGTGAGAATCATTACCAACTATTTTTTAACCGCGAGAACCATTAACCATTAAGAAAAACTCGCAGTAACTATCAATATTACGCTAACCAATAGATTAGAATTTAGATATGACCAATATAAAAGGACCCAAACGCTTATCACTATGTCAAAAAAAAACATATTGTATATATAAATTGCCACATTAAATGTAAAAAAAGTTCTAACCTTTAGCATGTGGCACCCCTCCAAGATCATTCCCATACTCCCCACCTCTAAACACATGAATCCCACCTTCAGAAACCGGTGAAGCATTAGAACTCCATACAAACATATGAAGATCTTTTCCACCACCACCGTTCTTCGCACCCACCGGAGACAAGATTCCGGCACTATTCACCTTCCCATTATTCCCACATTCCTCGTCACACCCCACAAAACCAGACCCACGGGGACCCACAAAATCCCCGTGGTTAAAACTCGAACCTCTCGGGGTTGGGTTTCTCGACGACTGCAGAGAATAAATCTCTGCATTCGTCAAGTTCGAAACCCGAGGGGTTAAAGTAACACCACCACATTGTGACCTGGACAAAATCTCAGACTTTGAACTAGTAGACTTCCTAACCACTACATGTAGCTTCCCATCATCCCCAACCTCAGCTTCTGTGACCAACTCTTCTTTCCCATCTAAACTCAAAACATCTGAGTCAACTCTAAAGGAAACAATGGACCCACCATTGTCAGGAAACTGTTCCCCAATCAACAACCTTGCCCCCCTAAACTCAAACAAAAAGAGCATCAAAGTGTACCATATTATGCACTGGAGCACCACAATCTGAACCATCAAATCACCTGAAAACTCACCATACATCCCTTTCAAAAGTGGGATTCCCATCACAAGTGTGTTGGGAAGTGTGGATAAAGAAAAGATTGTGATTGACCAATCTAAAGACAATCTTTTACTCAATCTTGACCACAATGCTAACACCACAAGAACCATGAGTTTTTGAATAGTGTCAGCAGCTATGAACCTTGTGTTCATGGTGTAAGGATTGTTGGTTGAGATGAAGTGGAATGAGAGTAATGGGACAGCAAATAGAGCTACAAATCTGTTGATTCCTGAACATTGGTCTGGTGTGAAAATCTTCCACCATTTGACTGAACCATAGGCTAGAACCATGGCTACATAGAGTGGAACCACTGCTGTTAAAACATGATAAAGGTCTGAACTTGTGATCATGGTTAGGAAATGGAAGGTGACCCAGATGAGATAAAGTTGTGAAGATGAAAACCCAGGTGGGGTTTGGGGAGATTGTGGGTGAATCTTGGTTAAAAGGAATGATGAAATCTTTTGGGTTTGGTTTGAAGGGGAGTGTTGTATTTATGGGGGTTAATGGGGGACAGGAGAGTAAAAGATTATGTCTTTTGAGGAGGATCTAAACCCATAGGACAAATATTATGTGAAAGATATTGACCATGCAGGAACCAAGCATGTCACACTATATTATATTTTATATGAGATATGTAAATTATATTTATTATTAATCTATGAGCTATATATTTTTGAAATTTTACATCACATATTCACTTCGTTGTCTAAATTTCAACTGTTCATGGGTCGATCCATGTGTATGATAAATAAATGAGAATCAATGCCAATAGGCATGGCATATTCACTGTTTTTTTTGGTGTACCTTACATTATTTAATACATGAACTTTAACAAATACTATTTTCTGAATCGTATAAAACACAATGGATGAAGAATTTGATAGGAATATGTGGGTATGCTATCGATGGAGTTGAACCAAACATATTGAAAAGATGCACGCTCACAAATCAATCATGCGAGTGTGTTATGTAACGCTAACCGCCAGCTAATCAAAAGTTCAAAAGAGTGGAAGAAAATTATTGGTGCGGTTCTAATGGTAGCAGCTTGGGACATTTGGAAGGCGAGAAACGAAAACACTTTCAACAATCGTCACACTCACTTCAATAGCACGGCGGAGCTTATCAAAGAGAACTCGTATCGGCTGTGGATAACGAGTAGATCTAAATTTTGTAATATTGATTGGAGTAGATGGTCCGACTTTAACATTCGTGATGTAATTGTATAACTTTCGGGTTTCAATTTCTTGCTGGCTCGGTTTCTATTTTTTTAATAGAAGTTTCATCGCCTTTTCGAGATTTACATGCCACCCTTTCAGGGGCGATGCTTTGAAGGGGCCGGAAGGGGCGCCCGACCCCCTGAACTTTTCGGGCAGTAGTGTTATATATGTAGTTTTCGTATAGAAATTTTTGGGTATATATGTTTTCGACCCCCCAGTTCTATAGAAATTTTTGGGTATATACGTTTTCGACCCTCCCGTAAAAAATTTCAAGCTTCGCCACTGCACCCTTTACCATTGAGATAGCATATTAATATTGAGAATGATGGCCAAACATCATATTATACTCTTAATAGTGTCTTACATGCTGATATATTTTCATTGTCTTATAATCCACTTGGGAATAGCCCAATGGTGTTGGTGAGTTTAGTTAGAGCTTAGAATAGGAGAGGTCAGGGGTTCGATCCCCATGATGTGCAACGTTAGTCATTCAAAAAATGACTAAACATCATTTGCTAGCAAACTAGTTTTAAGTATATATACTTAAAACGTTAGTCATTCAAAAAAAAAATGTAGTCATGTTTAGTCATTCAAAAAAAAAATGTAAAGAGTAACTAGATATTTTTCAAATCTTTATTGTAAAAAGATTAGCAGTTTGTTCTAACCAGTTTGCTAGCAAATGATGATAGTCTTACTTACATGGCTCTCTTAGGACATAACAAATTAGGGGCCATTGTACCATGTAGACTTTACTCTGATAAGTTGCTTTCCTCCATTATTTTATTTGCAATGAAATAGGGGGCCATTGTAGCTGTAAAATATTCTATTTTCTTCAAGTTTAGGAAATGATAAATGAGCAATAAATTGATTATAAAAGTTGTCTTTTAGACTGGAGGGTATGGAGAGCCTCATCCCCAGGGGATGGGTCGCCACGTCACCGCCACGTAACCGTGGCTTGAAGGGGATGGACCTAGGGGGGTGGGGGATGAATCCCTTTATATATATATAGGGAAGGGTTCATTAGGGAACACTAAAAAAGTGAGGAACTAGGGAACATGGGCAATTTAGTCAAATTACACAAAAAAAAAAAAAAAAAAACAGGCGCATATGAAAAAGGCTGAGAAAGGCTAGGGTTTCGTTGGAGAAGGGCTGAGACACAGCGGAGATCAAATCAGGTTCTCCGATTGCACTAAACAACTAAAATCAGTCGTTTTCCAAGCGGAAACACGACGGAGATACGACGGAACTGCAATCAGGTTCTTCGATTACGTTAAACAACTTAATCAAGTCGTTCTTCAATAAAAAAAATTAGTTTCTTCCTTCAAAAGTGTCACACCCCCAAAATCCACCTGCGGAATACTACCGCTTGGAGGCGTGACTGACCAGGATCCAGCCACCAATCATATTGAACAAGCATGTAAGTAGTTATAAAATCCAACCAATACAATTGGTGTCCAATCAAAACATAGATTAAGTTGCAAGCGGAAGCATAACGTTTAAAACCAAAACATAAGTTTAATTGTTTCAAAGTTTAACATGGCACACAACTGTCCATGTCCCACAACGACTCTCTTCCATGCAAGCTCCAGCTAAGTACCTATTGACCTGCAAAGCATGTAGTAACGAGTCAACAACAAGTTGAGTGAGTTCACGGTTGGGTGTTCATTTTTAAGTTGTTCCAAAAACAGTTTCCTTTAACTGGCATCCTGCCGTGGGGGTTACCCCATAGTTGAAAACGTGATTTGTTTACCCAGTTACTCTGGCAATACAGCCGTGGGGGCTACCCCATGTTAGTTATCTGGCATTTCGGCCGTGGGGGCTACCCCATGTATACACTAGACTCGTTACCATATCGACTGCTGACTGTAGTCATGTTTATGTGCCCTGAACTGTCAATGTCTATCATCATTGACGTGCCCAGATCCATTAGTTCACGCCCGTCCTCTGCGGCACGGTGTGAGGCTTGTCAGACCTAAATAGCGCTATCTAACTAATGACCCGCTCGCCATTGGCCCGGCGATTAAGTCGATATAAAAAGGAGGGACTTCGTGATAGAGTTTTGGTCTAGTACAAGTTATCTGTCCATGAGGACGAGGAAATTACATTCCTGAATCAATACTGTCCTACCCAAGAAAGGACGAGGAATCCACGTTCCTTAACCCCATTCCCAACCCAGGGAATCTCATGCTTTGTAGTGGGTGTGAACTCACCTTGGTTTGCTCGGCAGATACACAGAAAGTTGGTCAAGCTATAAGTGGTCAACCACGTCCTAGTAGGGTTACCATACGAGTCAGATACAAACCGAGTAACGCACATACATTTTCTACATGTATACTAGCACGTTGCAAACAAGTGTTACTCATGGCAGTCCAATGCACAACAACATTCAACAGTAACACATAAAGCCCAACAGCCCAGCCCAATCTCCTAAGCCCGTAACAGTGAACAAGTCCAACTCAGTGAACCTGTGTTCATGGTCTCGAGTCGAGATTAGAGATCTCGAGTCGAGACTGTGCGGTCTCGAGTTATACATGCACTAGTCGAGACTAGACGGTCTCGAGTCGCAACCGGACTCGCAACAGTGGTCTCGAGTTATGATGTTTGTGTGCTGATAATGTGTGGTCTCGAGTCGAGACTAGAGGTTCTCGACTCGCAACCTATGTCGCAACCGTAGATCTCGAGTTGTCATCTTCATGGTCTCGAGTCGAGACCAAGGGTCTCGACTGGCACACCTGCTAACAGCCGGCATTTGTACTAACCAATAGTATTTCGATTTCATGATATGGTGTACTATCCAATGGTAGAGCACAAACATGTTTTGTTGTCTAATTTCCAAACAAATCGGATCAAACATGGCATCTTTTAAATGTTCATAAGGTATTCAAATATTCATAATAACATTCAAACTTGTTCATCATCTTAGTATCAATCTCTATGAACTCTAACATAATCATAACATGAACAACAATCAAAACACTTAAACATACCCATCTAAGGGTTTCAAATCATCACATAACACCTCATAATAGACTCTACACTAATCCGATTTCCATATACATGCAACCGATTAATAAGCATTCGGTTCCTAGCACAAGAGTATACAATCCGATTAACATGAACCTTCTTTAATACACATATGCAAGCCGATTTCATGAACATCAACAATTAATGGTTTAAATCACATTCAATCACAAGATATCATTAACTCATCATGCAACCAATCCGTAATCAAGACATGATAGCCTATTAACATCATCATACACATCTGATTCACAAGAACATCATCATACATACAAACTATGCTAGTTAAATCATGCCATCCATAATATCATCCAACAACAAGCATCATAAAACACTAACCGGTTGGTGAGGAGTGTGTGAAGGGAAGTAAGTTTGTTGTCCAATAATCTCCGGGTGAAGAACACAAGCAATCCGAGAGCTTGGCTTGCTATCCTTGATCCGACACAAGGGAGGAGGGTGGTGTTGCTAGGGTTTTAGAGAGAGAGTGTGGGAGTGTGTGTGTAGGAGAGTGTGTGTGAGTTGCCCAAAAATGGCTAGTGGACTAAAGAGGTGCATGGCCCAATCCGGCCCAACTGTTACTGTTCACTCGAGATCGCATGGTCTCGAGTCGGGTCCTTGTGTCTCGGGTTACATAAATACACGCATACATACAAGCACAACACGTAATCACATAAATTCACTTATATCATTAATTAATCAACATGTCAACTAGTCACATAACGTTCAAGCATGTTACATCGAGATATAAAGAAAGGTTCTAAATTTCAAGTTGTCACATCATCCCCAAGTTGAAAGAAATTTCGTCCCGAAATTTGGTAAGCACTCACTGAGGAAGCTAGTTGAGTTGTATGGTTTTCACTGGTTTTCCTGGGGTGTCACATCCTCCCCCCGTTGATCTCCCGAAATTCCGTAGCTTCAGCCTCAGTAGTGGTTGTACTGTTTGCAAACAGTTGGGGATACTTTTGTTTCATCCGATCTTCGCGTTCCCAGGTGAACTCTGGGCCGCGACGTGAGTTCCAACGAACTCGAACGAGAGGTATTCTAGTGCTCTTGAGGACCTTAACATCCCGGTCCGTGATTTCAACTGGTTCCTCGACGAATCGTAACTGCTCGTCGATAGTGAGTTCCTTCAGAGGAACTATGTGGGTTTCATCTGACAGACACTTCTTCAGATTCGACACGTGGAAAACGTTGTGAACTGCACCGAGTTCTGCTGGTAAATTCAGTCTGTAGGCCACCCTGCCTATTTTCTCGATGATTTCGAAAGGTCCGACGTATCGTGGGTTAAATTTTCCTCGTTTACCAAAACGAACCACACCCTTCCAGGGTGAAACTTTGAGTAGTACCCGCTCCCCAACCTGGAGCTCAAGTGGTTTCCTGCCCTTATCGGCGTAGACTTTCTGACGGTCACGAGCTGCCACCATGCGTTGTCGTATTTGAGCAATTCGTTCGGTTGTGTCCACCACATGTTCTGGACCAGTGATCTGACTATCCCCCACCTCTGCCCAACAAAGAGGTGACCGGCATTTACGTCCGTACAATGCCTCAAACGGAGCAGCTTTAATGCTGGTGTGGTAGCTGTTATTGTACGAGAATTCCACAAGTGGTAGATGCTTTTCCCAGCTGTTGCCAAAGTCGATTACACATGCACGAAGCATGTCTTCTAAGGTTTGAATAGTGCGCTCAGACTGCCCGTCCGTCTGAGGATGATACGCTGTGCTCATGTCTAATCATGAGCCAAGGGATTTGTGCATCGCTTGCCACAACTCTGAAGTAAAACGCGCATCTCGATCCGAGATAATAGAGGTGGGCACCCCGTGCCTCAAAACAACTTCCTTGAGGTATACTTCTGCTAGAGTGGAGAATTTATCCGTCTCCTTGATAGCCAGGAAGTGCGCAGACTTTGTGAGTCGATCCACGATCACCCAAATAGTATCATTTCCGCGCTGGGATCTAGGCAGGCCAGTAACAAAATCCATGGAAATTTGCTCCCATTTCCATTGTGGTATCTCTGGTTGTTGGAGTAGGCCTGAAGGTTTCTGATATTCCGACTTGACTCTCGCACAAGTCAAGCACTTGCTAACGTAAGTTGCTATGTGGGCCTTCATGCTAGGCCACCAATACGTAGTTTTGATATCGTGGTACATCTTATCCGAACCAGGGTGTACCGAGTAGCGAGACTTGTGTGCCTCATCCATCACAAGTTCTCGTAGGTTGCCATAGAGTGGGACCCAAATGCGTCCCGTTACGTAGTAAGCACCGTCTTCCTTTTGTTCCAAGCGTTGCCTTGAGCCACGTAGGGCTTCCGCCCTGACGTTTTCTGGTTTCAATGCCTCTACCTGAGCAGTTCGTATTTGGGAAGGAAGACTAGAATGTATAGTGAGTTGTAAAGCTCGCACGCGCTTAGGCGCGGTGTCCTTTCGACTGAGGGCGTCGGCCACAACATTGGCCTTGCCCGGGTGATACCTGATCGAGCATTCGTAGTCATTCAGTAGTTCGACCCATCGTCGTTGTCGCATATTCAGTTCCTTCTGCTTGAAGATATGCTCGAGGCTCCTGGGGTCCCTGTCCATGGCACACTTGGTACCGTACAGGTAATGTCGCCATATCTTAAGTGCAAAAACAACGGCTCCCAGCTCTAAGTCGTGCGTAGTGTAGTTTCTTTCATGAACTTTGAGTTGGCGTGAAGCGTAAGCTATGACTTTATCTCGTTGCATCAATACACAACCAAGACCTTGAATTGATGCGTCGCAGTAAACCACAAAATCGTCTGTGCCCTCTGGCAGTGAAAGGATAGGTGCGCTACCAAGTCTATCCTTTAGATGCTGAAAGGCTAATTCTTGTGCATTTCCCCATCGATAAACAACGCCTTTCTGCGTTAGTGAGGTGAGAGGCTGTGCAATCTTGGAAAAATCCTTAATGAACCTCCTGTAGTAACCTGCCAAACCCAAGAATTGGCGAATTTCCTTTGGTGTACGAGGTGCAGGCCAGTTCTTAATCGAGTCCACCTTGGATGGATCAACATGAATCCCATCCTTGTTTACCACATGGCCTAGGAAATGGACCTCACGAAGCCAGAAGTCGCATTTCGAGAACTTTGCATAAAGCTGTTCTGTTCGAAGGAGTTCCAACATAAGTCGTAGATGTTGCTCGTGTTCCTCCTGACTCTTAGAATAGACCAGGATGTCGTCGATGAAGACTATAACGAACTTGTCCAGGTAAGGCTTGCACACTCGATTCATCAAGTCCATGAAAATCGCAGGTGCGTTTGTCAGCCCAAAAGGCATGACCAAAAACTTATAGTGTCCATAACGAGTTCTAAAAGCTGTTTTGGAGACGTCCTCTTCTCGGACTCTCAGCTGGTGATATCCTGATCTCAGATCAATCTTTGAATAGTAGCTCGACCCCTGCAGCTGGTCGAACAAGTCGTCAATACGTGGCAGAGGATAACGATTCTTCACCGTCACTTTGTTGAGTTCACGATAGTCGATACACATTCTAAAGGTACCGTCTTTCTTTTTCACAAACAGCACTGGAGCTCCCCAGGGCGATGAGCTAGGACGAATAAAACCCTTATCCAAGAGTTCTTGTAGTTGCGTAGAGAGTTCTTCTAACTCTGATGGAGCTAAACGATACGGTGCATGAGTTATAGGCGCAGCTCCAGGAGCTAGTTCAATCTGAAACTCGACTTGGCGATGAGGCGGAAGACCAGGTAATTCCTCAGGAAATACCTCAGGATAGTCGCGTACAATTGGAAAATCTTCTAGTTTCTTCTCTTTCTCCGAGGTGTCCGTAACGAGAGCCAAAATGGCAGTGTGGCCCTTCCGCAAGCACTTCTGGGCCTTAAGAAAAGATATGACGTTCTCGACAGCACCCTTCTTGTCACCACGAATCATGAGGGGTTCACCACTGGAATCAGGAATACGAACAATCTTCTCGTTACAAAGAATCTCTGCGTGGTGTTGGGATAACCAATCCATCCCAATGACAACGTCGAAACTACCCAAGACGATAAGAATGAGGTCGATAGAGAAGGTCTGGTTAGCAAGAACAAGTTTACAACCCTTGATTACGTGTGTGGCTTCTAAACTCTTACCGTTTGCTAGCTCTACTGTGTGCTTGTTGTTCAAAGGTGTTGGAGTACGCTTAAGCATTTGACTAACTTCTAGTGACACGTAACTAGTATCGGCACCCGAATCGAATAAAACTGTAACATAAAAGTCATCGAGAAGGAACTTACCCGCCACAACATTGGGGTCGTTCCTTGCTTCGCCTTGGCCAATCACGAACGCCCGCCCCCTGGCTCCATTGTTGTTGTTCCCATTGTTACCATTCCCCTGATTATTGTTGTTGTTGTTGTTGTTGTTGTTGTTCTGGTTCCTGTGCAATTGGGGACAATCTTTCTTGAAGTGGCCTTCAGCTCCACACTGAAAGCACCCTTTGTTGTTACCCTGCTGCTGCTGCTGCTGCCGCTGGTTCTGTGGGGCCTGTTGTTGACGATTCTGGTGTGCGGGGTACAAGCTTCTGCAATCTTTGGCGGCGTGACCTGGCTTGTTGCACCGATGACAGTTTCCCCTGGTGCACGGCCCGCTGTGGTGCAGGTTGCAGCGATTGCATTTTGGGTGATTCCCCTTGTACCCACCATGACTTTGACCACCAGATGATTGCTGACTGGGGCTCTTGTAGTCATCAGTCTTTCTCTGCTGAGACTGAGACTGAATAGAAGTCGAACCCTTGCTTGAAGCTCCATCCCATTTCCTCTTGTTGTCACTAGGAGCATCCGAAGTAGCGGTAGCGCTTATACGCTTGGGTAACCTGTTCTGCTCCACTGCCTGATCAGTAAGACGGTGAGCCAACTGAACAACTTGCTGGATAGTGGCAAGGTTTGCTGAAGTCACATGACTTTGGATTTCTGGCACCAAGCCCTTGAGAAAGAGTTCAATTCGCTTAATTGGAGGGTCCACCATAGTAGGACACAGTAAGGCAAGCTCATTCGATCTCTTAGTGTACGCCTCAATTTCTGACCCCGTCATCTTGAGGTTGTATAACTCGACTTCCAGCTTATGAATGTCGTCACGACTGCAGTATTCTTCTTTGATCATCTCCTTAAAAGTTTCCCATGGGGTGGCGTTGGCAGCAACCAACCCCAGCATTTGAACCTGAGCGTTCCACCAGGTGAGGGCTAAACCCTCGAGAGTACCGGTAGCATACTTCACCCTGCGCGCCTCAGGGCATTCACACATTTCGAACACAGATTCTAGTTTCTCAAACCAGTGGAGAAGACCTACTGCTCCTTCAGTGCCGCTAAAAGTAGTGGGTCGGCAGTCCATAAAGGTTTTAAAAGTGCACACAGGTGGCTGAGCATGTTGACCTATTGTGGGTGAAAGAAAGACAGAGTTTAACACAAAGGTTGGTTCACGATAGTAGGATCTAAAGATCCTAGAATGAGTTTGGACTGCAGGATATACCTCCTGCGTGTGTAGCTACAAGTGCCGCAGCAACTCGTTCGTTAATCAGAGTCGTCAACTGGGCTTGAGTCATGTTAACACGTCCAGACATGATCTTCATATCAAGGGAAACATGAGTGAGAGAGGTTCGCGAAAGAATGCGATGACAGTCGAGAGTAAGCACACACGTGTTCAAGCAACAGTAGTTACACTAACCAAGCATACCATGAGCAATGTACTACGTAACTAACAAGTAGGCAATATATATACACAGATCATATCACCTAGAATGTTGAGCCTTGCATGTGGAGTGAAGCGTCGTTGTGGATCGTAGAGCACTGTCCAGGTTATAGTCTGATTTTAATAAAACTTTTTCCCTTATTAAAACCAAGTTCACTATAACCAATGGCTCTGATACCAATCTGTCACACCCCCAAAATCCACCTGCGGAATACTACCGCTTGGAGGCGTGACTGACCAGGATCCAGCCACCAATCATATTGAACAAGCATGTAAGTAGTTATAAAATCCAACCAATACAATTGGTGTCCAATCAAAACATAGATTAAGTTGCAAGCGGAAGCATAACGTTTAAAACCAAAACATAAGTTTAATTGTTTCAAAGTTTAACATGGCACACAACTGTCCATGTCCCACAACGACTCTCTTCCATGCAAGCTCCAGCTAAGTACCTATTGACCTGCAAAGCATGTAGTAACGAGTCAACAACAAGTTGAGTGAGTTCACGGTTGGGTGTTCATTTTTACGTTGTTCCAAAAACAGTTTCCTTTAACTGGCATCCTGCCGTGGGGGTTACCCCATAGTTGAAAACGTGATTTGTTTACCCAGTTACTCTGGCAATACAGCCGTGGGGGCTACCCCATGTTAGTTATCTGGCATTTCGGCCGTGGGGGCTACCCCATGTATACACTAGACTCGTTACCATATCGACTGCTGACTGTAGTCATGTTTATGTGCCCTGAACTGTCAATGTCTATCATCATTGACGTGCCCAGATCCATTAGTTCACGCCCGTCCTCTGCGGCACGGTGTGAGGCTTGTCAGACCTAAATAGCGATATCTAACTAATGACCCGCTCGCCATTGGCCCGACGATTAAGTCGATATAAAAAGGAGGGACTTCGTGATAGAGTTTTGGTCTAGTACGAGTTATCTGTCCATGAGGACGAGGAAATTACATTCCTGAATCAATACTGTCCTACCCAAGAAAGGACGAGGAATCCACGTTCCTTAACCCCATTCCCAACCCAGGGAATCCCATGCTTTGTAGTGGGTGTGAACTCACCTTGGTTTGCTCGGCAGATACACAGAAAGTTGGTCAAGCTATAAGTGGTCAACCACGTCCTAGTAGGGTTACCATACGAGTCAGATACAAACCGAGTAACGCACATACATTTTCTACATGTATACTAGCACGTTGCAAACAAGTGTTACTCATGGCAGTCCAATGCACAACATACACATTCAACAGTAACACATAAAGCCCAACAGCCCAGCCCAATCTCCTAAGCCCGTAACAGTGAACAAGTCCAACTCAGTGAACTTGTGTTCATGGTCTCGAGTCGAGATTAGAGATCTCGAGTCGAGACTGTGCGGTCTCGAGTTATACATGCACTAGTCGAGACTAGACGGTCTCGAGTCGCAACCGGACTCGCAACAGTGGTCTCGAGTTATGATGTTTGTGTGCTGATAATGTGTGGTCTCGAGTCGAGACTAGAGGTTCTCGACTCGCAACCTATGTCGCAACCGTAGATCTCGAGTTGTCATCTTCATGGTCTCGAGTCGAGACCAAGGGTCTCGACTGGCACACCTGCTAACTGCCGGCATTTGTACTAACCAATAGTATTTCGATTTCATGATATGGTGTACTATCCAATGGTAGAGCACAAACATGTTTTGTTGTCTAATTTCCAAACAAATCGGATCAAACATCGCATCTTTTAAATGTTCATAAGGTATTCAAATATTCATAATAACATTCAAACTTGTTCATCATCTTAGTATCAATCTCTATGGACTCTAACATAATCATAACATGAACAACAATCAAAACACTTAAACATACCCATCTAAGGGTTTCAAATCATCACATAACACCTCATAATCGACTCTACACTAATCCGATTTTCCACATACATGCAACCGATTAACAAGCATTCGGTTCCTAGCACAAGAGTATACAATCCGATTAACATGAACCTTCTTTAATACACATATGCAAGCCGATTTCATGAGCATCAACAATTAATGGTTTAAATCACATTCAATCACAAGATATCATTAACTCATCATGCAACCAATCCGTAATCAAGACATGATAGCCTATTAACATCATCATACACATCCGATTCACAAGAACATCATCATACATACAAACTATGCTAGTTAAATCATGCCATCCATAATATCATCCAACAACAAGCATCATAAAACACTAACCGGTTGGTGAGGAGTGTGTGAAGGGAAGTAAGTTTGTTGTCCGATAATCTCCGGGTGAAGAACACAAGCAATCCGAGAGCTTGGCTTGCTATCCTTGATCCGACACAAGGGAGGAGGGTGGTGTTGCTAGGGTTTTAGTGAGAGAGAGTGTGGGAGTGTGTGTCTAGGAGACTGTGTGTGAGTTGCCCAAAAATGGCAAGTGTGGCTAACAACAAGGGTTATATACTAGTGGACTAAAGAGGTGCATGGCCCAATCCGGCCCAACTGTTACTGTTCACTCGAGATCGCATGGTCTCGTGTCGGGTCCTTGTGTCTCGGGTTACATAAATACACGCATACATACAAGCACAACACGTAATCACATAAATTCACTTATATCATTAATTAATCAACATGTCAACTAGTCACATAACGTTCAAGCATGTTACATCGAGATATAAAGAAAGGTTCTAAATTTCGAGTTGTCACAAAAAGTAAGATTCGTTGATCAATATTCAAACATAAAGTAGGTAAAATGGAAAATTATAACATTCAACAATCATTCATCGATTTCTAGGGCTTTTATGTTTTATATATTACTTTTTCAAGTTTTTATGAATTTGAAATATATTTCTAATACTAGTATTGATTTCAAACAGTTAATTTTTTTATGATTACGAAAAATATATTATATTGATATTATTTAACATGTTAAATTCAATAATTTATCTGTTTATATCAGACTTTATATGATATTGAAAAATCATTCATATAGATTATGGCTTTAGTCACTGAATGTTAGATTATGGCTTTAGTCACTGAATTGTAGCTAGGTATTGTTGTTTAACTTTGGATTAGTGCAATTTTGTGATTAATATGTTCATCTATCATTGCCTGTATGGAACACATATTATATGTTGTTGTAATAGAATTTTTAAATCGATTAGTTTATTGTACTAATTACTGCATATTTAAGTTGTAGTTTGGGATTTTCATTAACTGGCCTATTTAGGTTTATTAACATGCAGTTAGTGAAAATTGTGGCAAAATGATGATGTTTTTATTAAGTAGGTCAAATATGTTAATTAGCTAAAACATATTAGAGTTAATATGTTTGTTTGCAGTTGCAAATTTTATTGTATGTGTCCACCATGAAGATCCAAAATTGTTTTTTTGGGTTTATTTTGCCAGGCCTATCTAAAGTACAGGGGCGGACCTACCCTTAACCGGGGGTAACCTCCGCTACGGCTTGGCTCGGAAAAATTTGACGTTTTTAGTGTAAATTTTGGAAAAATTTGATGTTTTTTTGATTTCGTTACGGCTTATTTATAAAACGTTACGGCTTGGCGTGAATCCTAGATCCGCCACTGCTAAAGTATAACATATAGCTTGTAGATTACTATAAAAATAGTTCTTTTTCACTTAATTATATTTTAACTAACAACTCAAACGCTTAACTGGCATTTCTTGATCATTATTCGTATACCTTCTGTAGTCTATTTTATGCTATTTCGATAACATAGAGTTTATCAATTCTCGAACAACTAAACTCGAACTGACTTTATTTGACCAAACATGTTAGAGTAAGTTTTTTACGATAAACTTTAACATGTTAAATGAAATTTTGCGTTGATCAACTTGGCTCGATTCAATTTTATTTGACCAAATTATACATTGACTTTCGGATTATAGTTCAAAATATTAAAACAAAGTTTTGTGTGGAGTCTAGGGGCCTCAAAATATTAAATTAAATAAGTTTAACATGTTAAATAAGAGTCTGCATTGAATAACTAAACTCGAACTGACTTTATTTGACCAAACACGTTAAAATAAGTTTTTTAAGATAAACTTTAACATGTTAAATGAAATTTTGCATTGATCAACTAGGTTCGATTCAACTTTATTTGACCAAATTATACATTGAATTTCGGATTGTAGTTCAAAATATTAAAACAAAGTTTTGTAGATGTGTAGTTGAAATACCTAAAAATAACATGATATCAAAAAAAAAAAAATGATTATGATTTATTAATAATGATCAGCTAGTATGTTTTTGAGTCTTAATACCATGTTTTTGTGTATCAATGATCTTGGTCGATTGATACGAATAAATGTAGATAGACTCGTTTAGGCTTGCAAGCCTGACGAGCTCAGGCTCGTTTACTAAACAAGATTAGTTTAGGTTCGGGCTCGGCTTGTAAATAAGTTTAAATAAACTCGGTTCGGCTAGGCTCGGCTCGTTTACTAGACGACTTTAGATAAGGGGTAAAAGTTATTTAATATTAATAAAAACTAATATTACACTAAGGCTTGACGAGCCTGACGAGCGGCATGTTAGACTCAAGCTCAAGCTCGATAAATAAACGAGCTTTATTTTAGGCTCAACCTCGGCTCGGGCTTGGTAAAGCTCGGCTCGTTTCAATCTTTTTTTAGTAGCTCATGGGCTGCTTGGCTCGTTTGCACCCAATTCCGTTATGAGTTATTTTGAGTAGCTCATGGCCTGCATAGACTCCCTTTCCTTTTTTTAGTAGCTCAGCTTGGTAAAGCCATGAGCTTAGTCAAATTCAAACCAACGATGACATTGATAGTATTGAAGAAATAGAGCAACAGGTGTTGGCTACAGAGGCAGCCAACTTTAATGTGTCATGGCTTCGAGCTCACTTGAACGTCATCCACAAAAGGAAGGAGGCCAGCAAGAAGTGCAGTTTGCTTATGGAAATGAAAGTGAACACCGTTTTGGTTAAGAAGGCTGCTCAAGTGGATCTTCGAGAGAGATGTGTGGAGTTCATGGCTGCGCAAGAACGGTTTGAAGAGGCTAAAAGATGTGTGAGAGTACTCCATCTTGTTGAAAAGAATCTAAATGACAATATCTTGTAATCTAAAGGTAGTATAGACAAAATTGCCCTGAAACACCTTATATTTTGTCGAACGGGGCGCGACCTTTTTTTTCCCAAAGATGAGGGTTAGATTTTGTTTATATATTAATAGTCAAAAACTCGCGAAGGTGTAGACTGCACAACTCTAGAAAAACAGGTTTCCCTGCAAGTATGTTTTGACAATCATTTCCAATCTGTGCATTGCATGTGTTAACTATTCTGTAGGTTTCTTTGCTCATCGTTTTTTACTTTTGAAGAATGTTTTTGAATGTGTATCCCCTAAAGTGTGGCTCAAGTGCGGCTATTACGAATGATTTTATAAACTTACTGCAGAGAATTACTACATGAATGGGGCTAAACGATGCCGAATATCACTGCATGATTTCGTCATTAATAAAACTTAACGAGCTTAAAGAAGTTGAAGATCTATACGCCGAATGGGAATCCACTTCCGTAACTGGGGATTCAAGGCTCCCGAATTTGATCCTTGCAGCGCATGTCAACAAAAACGATATCAAAATGGCAGAAGTGTTTTTTGAAAAACGGGTTGTCGGGAAAGGAATCGTTCCAAGTTACAGTTCATTTAAATAAAAAAACAAATTCTTAACATGTTAAATATTTTTTAACATAATAAAATATTTTCTTAACATGTTAAATATTTTTTAACATAATAAAATAATTTCTTAACATGTTAAATATATTTTATTGGTTTGTTTTAAAATTATAATTGTTTTAGATTAATATGAAGTATAATTTGATTTTTCAACTTTATGTATTGTATAAGCACAACAAATTATATTGATTGATTATTTTAATTATTATTAATCGCAAGGTACGTTTTGTGTCACCATGGATTCCTAGATCACGAGTGATTCGGGTGAGATCGGATATACATCACCTCGTAAAAGGTTAGGAGCTTTCCTGAAAATATACTATTGCGAATATTTATGACACGTTAAATAATATAAAAAGACTAAACATTTGTTTATGAATAATAAAATAAATTCTTAACATGTTAAATATTTTTTTAACATAATAAAATATTTTCTTAACATGTTAAATATATTTTATTGGTTTATTTAAAAATAATAATTGTTTCAGATTAATATGAAATATAATTTGATTTTTCAACTTTATGTGTTGTATCTGATATGAGCACAATGAATATAGATTGATTATTTTAATTTTTATTAATCGCAAGGTACGTCTTGTATCACCATGGTTTTTTTAGATCACAAATGATCCGGGTGAGATCGGAGATATATCACCTCGTAGAATGTTAGGAGCTTTCCTGACAATATATCAGTGCGAATATTTATGACACGTTAAATAATTTAAAAAGACTAAACATTTTTTATAAATAAAAAAACAAATTCTTAACATGTTAAATATATTTTATTGGTTTATTTAAAAAAATTGTTTCAGATTAATATGAAATATAATTTGTTTTTCAACTTCATGTGTTGTATCTGATATAAGCACAATGAATTATATTGATTAATTATTATTAATCGCAAGTTACGTCTTGTGTCACCATGGTTCCTAGATCACGAGTGATCCAGGTGAGATCGGAGATACATCACCTCGTAGAAGGTTGGGAGCTTTCCCGACAATATACCATTGAGAATATTTATGACACGTTAAATAATTTAAAAAGACTAAACATTTGTTTATAAATAAAAAATAAATTCTTAACATGTTAAATATTTTTTTAACATAATAAAATATTTTCCTAACATGTATAATATATTTTATTGGTTTATTTTAAAAAAATTAATTGTTTTAAATTAATATGAAATATAATTTGATTTTCAACTTTATGTATTGTATCTAATATAAGCACAATGAATTATATTGATTGATTATTTTAATTATTACTAGTTTAATAAATTTAATTAACTACTTATTAAGACTCGCACGTTGCGGCGGTGTCGAAAACGTCAAGCAAAGAAAAAACTGATGTCGAAATGTTGATAAAATTAATTGAATCTTCATGCGTTAAGGTGTAGGACGTTAGTAATATTCAAAACTTTATATAAAAAGCGAGATCTTGATGTAAGCCCACGTGTCGTGTAATAAACAAAACTTTAAAAAATTCACTTCGAAACCTTAACAAATTTGATAATTTTAGTATTATTACATGTTACTTAAAATACATTACACTAATACTAAAAGTTGATGTTTTGCATCTACCAATAATCTCTCTGATATATATTGGGTACGATGGAAGAAACTATAGTTCTTATTAAGATATAATTGAAAATAAATTCAAGGATTAAAAGATTTAACAAAATTGTATATAATAATAGAAAAAGGAACATAGGAAAATGAAAAACTTAGCAAAAGGAAAATAATATGCCTTACTAAGTTATACAATAACCAATGTGTTGGGACTTAGGAGAAAGAGTGGTTCCTGCCTCATAGGAAAAGAAAATGGCTATTTGATAGTCTAAGTAAAATTGAACAGTAAACTTGTGAGGCAAAGTAATTTTATTAAATTATATAGGGGAAATTAATCGCAAGGTACGTCTTGTGTCACCATGGTTCCTAGATCACGAGTGATCCGGGTGAGATCGGAGATACATCACCTCGTAAAAGGTTAGGAGCTTTCCCGACAATATACCATTGCGAATATTTATGACACGTTAAATAATATAAAAAGACTAAACATTTGTTTATAAGTAAAAAAATATATTCTTAACATGTTAAATATTTTTTTAACATAATAAAATATTTTCTTAACATGTTAATATATTTTATTGGTTTATTTAAAGATAATAATTGTTTCTGATTAATAAGAAATATAATTTGATTTTTCAACTTTATGTGTTGTATCTGATATGAGCACAATGAATATAGATTGATTATTTTAATTTTTATTAATCGCAAGGTACGTCTTGTATCACCATGGTTTTTTAAGATCACAAATGATCCGGGTGAGATCAGAGATATATCACCTCGTAGAATGTTAGGAGCTTTCTTGACAATATATCATTGCGAATATTTATGACACGTTAAATAATTTAAAAAGACTAAACATTTGTTTATAAATAAAAAAACAATTTTTAACATGTTAAATATTTTTTTAATATATTAAAATATTTTCTTAACATGTTGAATATATTTTATTCGTTTATTTAAAAAAATTGTTTCAGATTAATATGAAATATAGTTTGTTTTTCAACTTCATGTGTTGTATCTGATATAAGCACAATGAATTATATTGATTAATTATTATTAATCGCAAGGTACGTCTTGTGTCACCATGGTTCCTAGATCACGAGTGATCCGGGTGAGATCGGAGATACATCACCTCCTAGAAGGTTGTGAGCTTTCCCTACAATATACAATTGAGAGTATTTATGACACGTTAAATAATATAAAAAGACTAAATATTTGTTTATAAATAAAAAATAAATTCTTAACATATTAAATATTTTTTAACATAATAAAATATTTTCTTAACATGTTAAATATATTTTATTGGTTTATAAAAAAATAATTGTTTTAGATTTTTTTTTTTGAAATTATAATTTGATTTTTCAACTTTATGTGTTGTATCTAATATATGCACAACGAATTATATTGATTGATTATTTTAATTTTCATTAATCACAAGGTATATCTTGTGTCACCATGGTTTCCTAGATCACAAATGATCCGGGTGAGATCGAAGATACATCACCTCGTAGAAGGTTAAGAGCTTTCTCGACAATATACCATTGCGAATATTTATGACACGTTAAATAATTTAAAAAGACTAAAGAGTTGTTTATAAAAAAAACAAATTCTTAACATGTTAAATATATTTTATTGGTTTATTTAAAAAATTAATTGTTTCAGATTAATATGAAATATAATCTGATTTCTCAACTTTATGTGTTGTATCTGATATAAGAACAAGGAATTATATTGATTAATTATTATTAATCGCAAGGTACGTCTTGTGTCACCATGGTTTTCTAGATCACGAGTGATCCGGGTGAGATCAGAGATATATCACCTCGTAGAATGTTAGGAGCTTTCCTGACAATATATCATTGCGAATATTTATGACACGTTAAATAATTTAAAAAGACTAAACATTTGTTTATAAATAAAAAAACAAATTCTTAACATGTTAAATATATTTTATTCGTTTATTTAAAAAAATTGTTTCAGATTAATATGAAATATAATTTGTTTTTCAACTTCATGTGTTGTATCTGATATAAGCACAATGAATTATATTGATTAATATTATTAATCGTAAGGTACGTCTTGTGTCACCATGGTTCCTAGATCACGAGTGATCCAGGTTAGATCGGAGATACATCATCTCGTAGAAGATTGGGAGCTTTCCCGACAATATACCATTGAGAATATTTATGACACGTTAAATAATATAAAAAGATTAAATATTTGTTTATAAATAAAAAATAAATTCTTAACATGTTAAATATTTTTTTAACGTAATAAATATTTTCTTAACATGTTAAATATATTTTATTGGTTTATAAAAAAATAATTGTTTTAGATTAATATGAAAATATAATTTGATTTTTCAACTTTATGTGTTGTATCTGATATAAGCACAACGAATTATATTGATTTATTATTTTAATTTTTATTAATCACAAGGTATATCTTGTGTCACCATGGTTTCCTAGATCACAAATGATCCGGGTGAGATCGGAGATACATCACCTCGTAGAAGGTTAAGAGCTTTCTCGATAATATACCATTGCGAATATTTATGACACGTTAAATAATTTAAAAAGACTAAACAACTGTTTATAAATAAAAAACAAATTCTTAACATGTTAAATATTTTTAACATAATAAAATATTTTCTTAACATGTTAAATATATTTTATTGGTTTGTTTAAAAAAATTAATTGTTTCAGATTAATATGAAATATAATATGATTTTTCAACTTTATGTGTTGTATCTGATATAAGCAAAACGAATTATATTGATTAATTATTATTAATCGCAAGGTACGTCTTGTGTCACCATGGTTTTCTAGATCACGAGTGATCCGGGAGAGATCGGAGATACATTAATCATTTTCGGAGCTTTTGCATATAGATACATGTTGAAGCCTTTTTAATAGAAAAAATTAAAAAAATGCTTAAAAATAGTATATATATATATATATATATATATATATATATATATATATGAATTGATTGACTTATGATACTTTTTTACAATTACCCATACAAAAAATAATAATTCAGTTTTACCATGACATGTAAAATTTATATACTTATAAGGATGGGTTCAATAATCAACACCAAAAAAGTGAGGATCCGAAGAACCATACACTTAACGTGTTTAATGTATCATAAAAATTCAATTCAACTTAACATGTTAAAATTTAATCTTTTTCGGAGCCACAATATTTTTAACATGTTAAAAATATTACTAAATTATGCCACAATATTTTTACATGTTAAAACTATTATAAGAGTGAGGTTGATCAATGGATAACCTCAAAAAAGTGAGGGATTGTGCATTTAAATGTTAAACATATTATAAAAAAATTCAACATATAACATGTTAATTTTTTTTCAAAAGATTTTTACTTTATCGTAGATGTGGACTAAAATCTAAAGATATTTCATGGTACATGTCATTTATTACTTCACATAACTTGCTACAAATACAAATTCAGGGGTTGGTTCCGGTACAAACCATATTTATCCTACAAACCGTAAGAACAGATCCTAGCACTTAAAAAAAGTTAAATTAGCACATACAAAAACAATACATACAAAAAAGTAATACTTTTGAATTATATTAGCACATGAAAATTAATCAAGATAATTGATTTTAGCACATATGTGAAATCATATTAGCACTTTTCTTTATCAGCACATTGAAAACAAAATGAAGATCTAAATAAAGAATTAATTGCTTGTTAGCATAAATATAAGGAATTCAAGATAATTGATATTATTTAGGTTATCATTTTACCATTTCTCTATAATTGGTTGGATGCCAAATGACACTTTTTAAATAGTTCTTACAGTTTGTATACAAAATGTGGTTTGTATTTGATCATACTCCTACAAATTCATATTTGGATTCTCCAGATCTGATGGTGGGATTTTTTTTTTCCAATCCTACCCTTCCGTGCATTTTAAAGCTAAAACTAAAATATCAATCTCAGCCCTTGATTTTTTTAATCCAAGGGATCATAAGGGGGTTCCCCGGTTCCCCACTTTTTTAATGTTCCCCAATTAACCTCACACTATATATATATATATATATAGGGAGAAGATCATGCGAGAACCACCTCTTATTGCGAGAACCGCGAGAACCAATGTGAACACAACCAAAAATGCCTAAAAATAGCTAAAAATCACACAATTTTTTTTTAAATATTTTTTTATATAAAAATCGCTACTTTTCGAAGCCAAAAAAATTTAAAAATTAATTTAAAAAAAAAAAAAAATATTTGGCCACTAAAAGTAGCGATTTGAGCATAAAAAATATTTAAAAAACAAAATTTTAGATTTTTTTTTGATTTTTTTAGATTTTTTTTAGATTTTTTTAGGTTTTTTGGGGGTTTAGTTTTTAGCATTTTAGCTTGGGGGGGGGGGGGGGGTTAGGTTTTTTTTTAGGTTTTTTGGGGGTTTTAGTTTTTAGCATTTAGCTGGGGGGGGGGGTAGGATTTTTTTTTTGGAGGGGTGGGGGGGTTTAGGTTTTTTTTGGGGGGGGGGGGGGGTGGTGGGGGTTAGGTTTTTTTTAGCTATTTTAGGTTGTGTTGACATTGGTTCTCGCGGTTCTCACAATAAGGGTGGTTCTCGCATGAGCCCCTCCCTATATATATATATGACGGATGGGACGAGCCGGCCTTACGGGGGGCGGTGTGCGGGTCCGGCGCCGGGCCAGGCCGGGCCTAAGCCGGCCCCCATACCTTCCAGCCTTAGTGTAAATCTTTTAGTTAAATACCCAATTTTAAAGCACACCATAGATAGAGAAAAATAGCACTATAATAATTTAGTGACTTGTTAAATCATAAATTGTATTGACCGTTATGGTAATAATGGTGTACAATGTGAACTGGGGAAGCTGAAAATCCTTGATGCTTCGAATTTTTGTTTGGTTATTTACCAATCTTTTACTTTTCGTATCAGGGTTCGCTCCACTAGTGATGGAATTTCATCACTCACAACATCCAATCAAGTTCTGACAAGTCATCGAGCTTTATTCCATCACTAGTGATGGATTTTACTAGGGGTGCCCATCACGTTTAATATACGCCTCGTCAAGTTTAAGTTTTGAAGCCGCAAGTTTTTCTCTTCTTTCTTTGGATTTGGCCATTTCCACCAATTTAGCCGCTTTGAATTCGGTGATGGACTCTGCCACCGCTTCCTTTCCTCTACTTGACGAATCACCACTTTTCCTGTGGCGCGGCCTTGTGGGTGTATCATCTTGATCGGGTTCGTCATCGGGTTGGTCGTTCAAATTCATTTCGGGCATGTTGCCGGACTCGGAAGTAGTGTACTTCCCGGATTCGGAAGTTTTTGATCTTTTGAGACCTCCTCTTCTCCTTGGAACCATTGGCACATCCATGTCGACCAACGCAACCGGTACCCACTTCGGGTGATGTCTCGCAACCTCCCATGCCGTCATGTGTGGAAAAGTTTTATACTTGTATGTCCGGCCATACTCTTCTAAGGCATTTTTTATGATAGTTGCCTCGCTCGCTCCGCTTTGTGGATTTCAGGTCTACAAAAAATACCAAATTTTATAAAAAATATAAAAAAATTGTTTTCTGTTTTAAAAATACAAACTATTTTCTTTTTAAAAATTATAAAAAAAGTTGTTTTCTGTTTTAAAAAAATATAAAAAAAACTGTTTTCTGTTAAAAAAGATAAAAAACAGTTTTCTGTTTAAAAAAAAAAAACTGTTTTCTGTTTTAAAAATATAAAAAAATGTCTTCTATTTAAAAATAAAATAAAAGTGTTTTCTGTTTTAAAAATATAAAAAAAAAACAGTTGTCTGTTTAAAAATTAAAAAAACGGTTTTCTGTTTAAAAAATAAAAGAAAACAGTTTTCTGTTTTAAAAAAATAAAAAAAAAACTTATATAGATAAGTTAAAAAAACGTACCAATTGAACGAAGCAAGCGTTAAATTTACTCATTTTTCGGTTCAAATCTCCCCACTTCGAAGTCATTTGATCCATGTTTCGTTCGGTCGAACCATAAAGTTTGGCAAAATGAGATATAACTCGTCTCCAAAACAAGTCTCTTCGTTGATCATTCGAATGTTTTTTTTTTGTTTTCGGAGGTGTGCAGGTATGCCTTGACCAAGACGACATCCTCCTCGCTCCTACAAGCTCCCCGAGTGGATGTTGGGACGATTTCAACTTCTTGATCGTCTTCTTCTTCTTCTTCTTCTTGAACCGGTTCACTATCGACATCGTCATCAAGTTGTTGTTGTGGTTCGTGGTATGCACGGGCGAATTGGTGGATGAGATTGTTATCTTCTAGTAGGTCGAGGTTGAAATGGTGGGTTTTAAACGGTTGTGTTTAGGTTGAAATGGTGGATGAAAGGTTGGTTTTGATATGGTTGGGTTTGAAATGGTGGAAATTGTTGGGTTTGAAAGGGTTGGTTGGGAAATGCTTGGGTTTGAAATGGTGGGATTAGGTCGGGTTCGTCTTGCAACCGAAATCTCGTCGGCTCGCCAAGATTAGCTTGAACCTTTGGCCTTACGAGTTTTTTCTTCGAATCCGAACCTCGTTAGCTTGAACCTTCCATTTTGGGTTGAAATGAATTTTTTTGTAGTTTGAAAGATTGTATTTTTTGGTATTTTAAAAGATTATATTGTGTGTATATATATAGCAGAATACTCCCCAAACGGTCATATCCTCAAACCAGCGGTCATATTCAACGTTCAAAAGTTGGAATTTTGTGACAACCCTCATAATCACAGGTATCCGTACAAGTAATTAATATTTAATTTGGGCTTAATGACTGTGCTTGATTACAACAGCTAATTAAACTGCTTTATGATTTTTGCATCATACATGCATATGCATGACATTCATACTGTCACTCCATTTATTACACACAGACTTTAGTGACAAACTTGATGCACAAAACACAATTAGCACAGTGAGCGGATAACTCAGAAAATATGCTGACAATGCCAGCACATAGACATACAATGTTTTTGAGGCCAGTATGAGCCAGAGGCAGGATACTAAACTAGTAGGGAGTGTAGGGAAGTGAGGACCATAAAACTGCGTCACTAGATGATAGTTAAAGTGCCGGGAAGTGCCTAAAACACACTTTAACTGCAAAATTCTGCACTTATTATCAAAATTCAGCATTTAAACATGCTAGTCACTTGCAAAAATATGGCAAAATGGTCCAGTATGCTTTCCTAACTGTCGGGAATTGAAAGTGTGACTAAAAGTTAAATAAAAGACACTTTACGGATTAATTAAGCACTTTAACGGAACAATATCAAACCAAACAACCGGACATTACCAAGAACACAAAAATATTGTCAAACACATTGTTTCACTTTTACTAAGCTAGTTATGGTACCCGAACACCCTAACACACAATATATTACATAACACTCATTATACACTAACTAGACATTGATTTCCAATCAAGAACTCTAACCATTTGGTTGAAATCTAACCAAGACCCCCCCCCCCCTTTAGGACGGTTACATGGGGTTTCACACCCCTTGATTTTCTTTGATTATTTTAATTTATATGCTAAGTACTATAGAAACATAATGACCATTAGACAAAGAAGTGTTGGGAGATTATCTATTTAACCACTAGATCACCATTCACTTCATCATTCACACATCAACAACACACAAAAACTCTCTCCCTCTCCTTCTTGCTCGGCCGAGAGCACCACCACCCTCACCCTCACCATCATATTCAAGTCTTCATCATTCAATCTCTAGTGATCCTAAGGTGCTACAAGGTATACAACGAAGCTTGGTGTCTTCGGAAGTGGAAGGACCTCTCTTATATTCTTTTATCCACTCAATTTCTTCACTTGAACATCCCTAGCCTTGAGCTAGTGGTAAGAACTTAGATCCTTTCATTTTTTTCATCTTGTTTAAGTGGTTAATGATGTATCATGATCAAAAACATTAAGAACATTTATGAATCATATGAAGAAGACATGAACATAAACTAATTTGTTGATGAAATAAGAAGGAAACTTGATAAAATGAAGTTGTTGTAGTTATGTTGTTGATATTTTGATGATTACTAGCAATATGATGTTTGATCATCATATGAAGCTTGTTAAGTTATGATTAAAAACATGACTTAACAAGTTAGAGATGATTATGTGTACACAAAATAATCATCCTCTTGTTAGAGCATGAACTTGGGAATAAAAGTGATTTTCTTAGCAAATAATAAACCTAGTGGACTAGTAGACTTGTAAACTCAAGACTTGTGTATGAGTTATTTTAGAAAACCAAATTTAAAAGGCGGTTTTTGAAAAAGTATGATTCTTGCATATACTTGCACCATCTTTAAAATAAACTAAGTGTATGGATGCTAGTGAAGCATGAAAATATTGAAAATGGATATTTTTGTAAAATAAGTTCACTAGTTGTGAACATCTAAAAATATCAAGAACGAGAGTCTTACAAAAACAAACACACTTTGGAGGGTAACTAAACCCACTAAACACCCCACTAAGTTACTACGCGTTTTTATGAAAAACCAAGTTCATGTTGTCATGTAAATTGCATAGTTTATGCACTTGACTAGTGTAATATTGTTTAGTAACTTGTTATTGATTGATTGGGTGAATATTTAAAAGAATATGATATGCTAATAAGCATGGACACCTCTATTTACAAAGGAAACTCTGGCGAAATTTTCTAAAATTCCAACACTTAGAAAATATTTTTTTACAAAAGTTACAAGTATATAGTATAACTTGTGTTTCGAATATAAACTTCGCCATAATTTTTGTAACAAAATACAAAGTATCGGAGGTTGATTTTTACAAATAAAATGGATAAATATATATTTTGAATATATATTTTATATTAAAACCCTTGTGTGAATTCTTGGTTATTTCGTGAACTAGTTATATTATTTTAGGGTAAAATAATATAACTTACAAATACCATGGAAATTACAACTCCAAAATAATACCAAAACTCTCACGGAATAAATATTTAAGTTACGCAATTGTTATTGCAACACGGAGCGCTAAAACGTAACTTATGAATATTTTAGAAAATAATCTTACACGTACATTCTTGGTAAATATTATTTTGGAAAATTAATGAAGTAAAATATAATATTTTTGGGAAAAGATATATATTTTGAACCAAGATGTTTTTGGACAAATAATTTAAATATATTTTTCTAAGTGGAACTTAAAGTATATTTTTCGGATTACAAATAGACATGTATAAATATCCCCATCCTTGGGAAGGAAATACAAATATAAAATACTTGGGGAGTATGGATACGAAATAGTTGCCTAACTATTATTTCTAAAAATGAAATTTAAAGTTAAAATAATTATTATTAATTTAACAAGAAGTCACAACCTGGAACAATATCAAAGTAACGCAACTCAAAAATATTAAACCCTAAGCCAAGGCACGGCCCGTTCATCTAATAGACATTAGTACGTTGTAGGTCGTCGGGTAGCTGATCAAGTTTGAGTTGACGTTACGATACAGGAGACACACTTCAGGGAGTTCATGTCCCCCTTTTTTCTTAACTGTTTTTAGTTTTATACTTCGGGGGTGAAATACATGTTACAATTATTACAGACATTTTTATACATGGTATGGTTAGCTTAAGGAGGGTTTTACTACATGATCATGTGAGTGGTGGGCATGACACTTAAGCCCATTAATTCTCATTGTAGGACCGAGGGACATGAGTGATAGATCTATTTGGGTGTAGCGAGCCCACACCCGTGAGGCAGGGGCGGCCCATAGTGGTGACTATGTCTTCATACCGGAGACAAATTTGCTAGGTTTGAGTCTTCCTGCACCAATTTCACACATACCATTGGCTTTGCAACCCATTGGTGATCAGTTTTTCCTTATTGCTACATACCAGGGACTTTCATACATACATTGTTTACAAAGGTTTATACATACTCACTTACACATGAACTCGCTCAACTTTTGTTGATTTTTCAAACTACATGTATTTCAGGAAATTAGTGGATCTGGCGGAGTATGCGTTTTGTCAAGGCTGCGTAGTGAATAAAGATGTCATCCGTGTTGTGGGGTTTAGGAGGTGGATCCCTTTCCTGGACGGGATACACTATTCTAAACTTGGGTTTTCATTTACGTACTTTTGATGAGTCTCTGTGAACTCTGTTAATCATGTCATGATTGTAACTTACTTTATGTGTCGACATTTTGGTATTTTTTTTTTAAAACTTAATGAATGGATGAACATCTTGTGTTTTATCATATAGAATTGTTATGATTGTTGCTATGGTATTAAGAAGTCACACCAAAAATAATCCACGCTTCCGCAAAAGCCAGGGTGTGACAGCTTGGTATCAGAGCCTCGATCATAGCGAACTAGGATTCTTTCTCGAGTCTAGACTATGATCACTAAGGCTCTCACGAAAACATTTTTACATTGCATACACGAAACATCCAGATCCAGGGTACAAACATTTTTACAAACAAAAGGCACAAATACACTTTTCAAAATTTATATTTCAGTCTTAGAGACTGAGGGAGTTCAGCCTTAGAGGCTGGGGAGGTTCAGTCTTAGAGATTGAGGGGTTCAATATTAGATATTGGGGAGAATTTAGTCTTAGAGACTGGGAGTTGGTCTTAGAGGCCAGGGAGAAGTCTTAGAGACTGGGAGAACTAGGATGATTACTTGCATACATTGATTATGACTTATATGCTTACTTGACTATTATTGATGTATGTGCGCACTTTGTGGTTGTGTATTACAAACGCTATGTCTTCGTCGAGTGGAGTTTCTGACCCCGTGGCAGTAGATTCGGATGACCCGATGCACTCAGACCCGTAGGTCTACACATCTGATACGGACAGTACGGACGATGACGCTTTCCAGCCCTTCGCGTTGCCGGATTTCGGTGACGACGTTCAGCACGCTGATGGCATTCCTGGTGGGGATCTACCCCTTGCCTTGATCCCTGCTCCCATTCCCCTTGCTGCATTTCCCGTAGAGGATTTACCACTCGATGTTGTGTCCGATGACGACATCACCCTAAGGACGACCATGAGGGTGGGGCCCCGATTGCTGATGATGTCGCCATTCCTTTGGTTGAGGTTCCGGTTGCGGATGCTGTCGTTTTACCGCCTGTTGAGGCTCCCGCTGAGGATATTTTTGCTGATCAGTCCAGTACTGATTCTTTTGAGTCAGTATCCTCTTCCACTTTGCACGCCGTCGGATTGCGCCGATATCCTACTGACTCCGACTCCGATACAGCTATGTCAGCTGTACCTGGTTCACCCCACCAGTTTGAGTTTGATCCTGTGTTCGAGGACGAGTTTGATCCAGTTTTTCCTCCTGATTTTGATCCCGATCACGAGATCGAGTTTATTCCTGATGACCAGCCCTTGGAGGCACCCGTTGCTCCAATGGCTCCTATCGATCAGTTTCTTGATGTACCTGCCGACTTTGATATGGCCTTTGCTGACCCTGAGCCTGTTGTGGCACCAGAGGCTGTTGTTGCTCATGACCCTGTACCTGTGCACGACCCTGTTCCTGATGATGCTCTAGTCGTTGCACCGCCTGTTGTGGATGCACCAGCCATTGCACCACCCATTGTTGATATTCCCGTTATTGCACCGATATTACCTGTTTCGGCCCCTGTGTATGCTGACCATGCACCTTTCGCCACTCACATCGATCCTCGTTATGCTGACACCCGTAATGGGTGGATCGAGGATGATGATGACTACCCTCCGTTTATGCTACCAGTCACTCCTGTAGCACCTGTTTCCGCACCTATTGATGTTCCATTATTCCATCCGCACACATCTGATACCCACCGCACCGACCTTCCTATCATGTTCCTCCAGGACATTCCTCCACCTCGTCTTGGGGAGGGTTCATCGAGACAGCCTTTTGGCCACGTACCCTTTAGGTCAGGAGATGGCCAGTTTATACCGCAGATTCCTCATCCTACTTTTGTTCCACCCATGTCGTCAGCTATACCAGTCACGTCTCAGTCTCCTCACACTACACCATCCTTTGTACCTTCGGGCGAGCCGTTTCTATGGTCTTCGCCCAATGTTATGCCCCTGTTTGACCCATATCACCCGTTTCATGTCGGATATACCAGAGATGACATACTTATATCTCTACAGTTACAGCAGAACGCACTGAGTCGTCGCGTTCAAGAGTTAGAGAGGACTCCATGTCCTCCCCCGTGTCACTGTCAGACTCCTTTTGCCGCACCACACGCTCCCCTCCCACTACCTCCTGATTCTGATGTTCGTTTCCTTACACCAGAGCAGCAGATTGCCTATCTGCTGCGAGTTGTCCACGCACTGGTGGAGGATTGGGTGCTTATGCGCCATTTGCTTTTCTCTTTTCCTCCACCTCCTCCTCCGCCATCAGCATAGCTATATTTTTGGTTTGATGCAGGTAGTTTGTTTTGGTGAGAAAGTCGCAATTAGGCCAGCATGTGAAGACTTTTGGGAAGACCACACTTTTGTATATGATTTGTGTAGACTGACTTATATTTTGGGGGTGATGTAACCCTATGATCTTATTTTTGATGTATGATGTACTGTAAAACATGTAAAACTATATTGTGGTTATGATTAATGAAAGCTCAATGGCAACGTTCTCACTACATGCTTTGTTGAATTATTTGTTTTATATTATAACATGGGATGTTATGTGTAATGTGGTTGATGAATGTTATTACGTACGCATATTATTTACTTACTATGACCTGACCAATATGATCATCTTTTAGAAGATGCCTCCACATCGAGACACACGCTTGCCTACCTCTGAGGCTGAACTACAGGAGCGAATTGCCGCAGCAATAGCACAGTATGAGGCCTCGCGTGCGGAAACAAGCAGGAATACCTTAAACAACAACAACAATCCACCCAATGGTAATGTCCAAGTCGCTTGAGACACATTACGATACATTTGGATATTTCTAGCACATCCGCTGATACCATCTGTAAATACTATCGTTTGTGCAGGGTGCACCTACAAACAATTTCTTGACTGTAAGCCCGTAAATTTCGACGGCACTGGAGGTGCTGTCGCATTCGCCAGGTGGGCAGAAAAGACAGATTCTATTCTAAGGATGAGCAAGTGTGCCCCTGAGCAACAAGTTACATACATCTTAGGGCTTTTTCTTGATGGTGCCCTATCAAGGTGGAATCTGCAAGTTCAAACATTGGGAGAGGCGGCGGCGTATGCACTAACATGGGCCAAGCTGAAAGAGCTCATGAGGAAGAAATATTGTTCGCGGGCTGAAATACAGAAGCTAGAAACTGAGTTCTGGTACCTAAAAATGGAGGGTCCTAAAATCGCAGAATATGTTCAGAGGTTTCATGATTTGTCCCATGTGGTGCCGTACATGGTCACGCCCGAATTTAAACGCATTGAGCGCTTCATCTGGGGTTTGGCACCCCAGATCATGAGCATGGTAACCACGTCCAAGCCTTCAACGATTACTGAAGCCATTGATCTCAGCATGGCGCTTACAGAAGAAGCCATTCGGTTGAACAAGTTTTCAAATTCTGAACCGAAGAAGAAGGAGACTCATGTGGAGTCGTCTGGTGAAAACAAACGGAAATTTTCCAACTTCAAGCAAGGTACCAGCAGTGTGAGCAGGAAGGGTGAGTGAAGCGCACCGGCTAGGGCCAAAACCGGTGTTGAAAGCAGAGGGAAAGGCTACATGGGCACTCTGCCCAAGTGTGATACATGCCAGTACCATCATCCCGGCCCGTGCAGACTCAGGAAATGCGAGTCTTGCGGGAAGACTGGCCATTCAAAGGAAACATGTTGGGTTGGTACCGGAGTTGGTCGTGGGAATCAGCGAGGTCATGGAAATGGGAACGAGAACCGCCAACAGGGAGGAAATGGCGGGAATGGAAACCGTGGAAATATTGGGAATCAAGCTGGTAACCGGGGAGCAAACGGAAATCGAGGCGGAAATGGAAGTGGGAATGGTCGAGGACCGGGGTGTTTCAACTGTGGAGACCTGGGGCACTTTAAAAGGGAATGCCCAAAACTGAATCAAGCGCAAGGCAGAGTCTTTAACATCGGTGCGAGGGAAGAACGCGAGGATCCCAATGTTGTTACTGGTACGTTCCCTATAAATCAATGCTTTCATCTGTGCTATTTGATACTGGTGCCAACTATAGTTTTGTATCGCTAGAATTTAAGAAAATGCTTGGGTTAACTGCTAGTAAATTAGACATTTCGTACTCAATTGAACTGGCTAATGGAAAGTTAGTTGAAACAAATGAAGTTATCAGAGGATGCGTTATAGAGTTGGGGGAACACGAGTTTACATTGGACCTCCTACCGGTCGAGTTGGGAAGCTTCGACGTGGTAGTAGGGATGGATTGGTTGTCCAGCAACAAAGCCGAAATTGTATGTCATGAGAAGACCATTCGCATCCCGATGGTGGATGGAGAAACGATTGTGGTGCACGGGGAGAAACGCGATACGCCATTAAGGATCATTGGCTGTTTGAAAGCTCGGAAATGTTTGAAGAAGGGATATGTTGACTTCTTGGCACACATCGTGGATAAAGAAGCAGCTGAGCCGAAACTAGAAGACATTCCTGTCATGAGGGAATATCCTGAAGTCTTTCCAGAAGACTTGCCAGGATTGCCGCCACAGCAACAAGTCGAGTTTCATATTGACTTGGTCCCAGGCGCCGCGCCTGTGGCCAAGGCACCCTATCGACTTGCACCGTCAGAAATGCAAGTGCTGTCAACGCAACTTCAAGAGCTGCTAGACAAAGGATTTATCCGACCAAGCTTCTCGCCTTAGGGAGCTCCAGTTTTGTTTATTAAAAAGAAAGATGGTAGTTTTCGTATGTGTATCGACTACCGGGAGCTTAACAAGTTGACTATCAAGAATATATATCCATTGCCAAGAATTGACGACCTGTTCGATCAGTTGCAAGGTTCAAGTTTTTACTCAAAGATCGACCTTCGATCAGGGTATCACCAGTTAAGGATACAAGAGGAAAGTATTCCCAAGACTGCTTTTAGGACTCGTTATGGACATTACGAGTTCCTGGTTATGCTGTTTGGGCTGACAAACGCACCGGTAGTTTTCATGGATTTGATGAACAGAGTTTGTAAACCGTACCTCGACAAGTTCGTGATTGTGTTTATTGATGACATCTTGATCTACTCAAAGATGAAGGATGAGCATGAACAGCATTTAAGAGCTATTCTAGAGCTACTTAGAAAGGAGAAGTTATACGCTAAGTTCTCGAAGTGCGAGTTCTGGCTGCGTGAAGTTCAGTTTCTTGGTCACGTGGTTAATGGAAATGGAATTCATGTGGATCCCACAAAGATCGAGGCGATCAAGAACTGGGAAACTCCTAAGACGCCAACCGAGATTCGACAGTTCTTAGGTTTGGCTGGTTATTATCGCAGATTCATTGAGGATTTCTCAAAAATCGCTCAACCTTTGACATCTCTCACACATAAAGACAAGAAGTTTGATTGGGGAGACAAGCAGGAAGAAGCATTTCAATTGTTGAAAAACAAGCTTTGCGACGCACCGATTTTATCTCTACCCGAAGGCACGGACGACTTCGTGGTATATTGCGATGCATCACGCCAAGGTTTAGGCTGCGTATTGATGCAGCGACAGAAGGTTATAGCATATGCGTCTCGCCAGTTAAAGGTCCATGAGAAAAACTACACCACGTATGATTTGGAATTGGGCGCGGTGGTATTTGCCTTGAAAATCTGGCGACATTATTTGTATGGCACGTGCTGCACAATCTTTTATCAAAAAGAGCTTAACATGAGGCAAAGACGCTGGGTGGAGCTGTTGAATGATTATGATTGTGAGATCAAATATCACCCAGGGAAAGCGAATGTGGTCGCCGATGCCCTGAGTCGAAAGGAAAGGATTAAGCCCATAAGGGTTAGGGCTTTAGAAATGATTGTCCAGACAGACCTCTCATTGCGCATTCGTGCCGCGCAAAGAGAAGCACTCAAGGAGAGGAATATTGAGGATGAGTATCTCCGTGGGATGGAGAAGTAGTTGGTACCAAATGGGGAAGGAACTTTGTGCCTTATGAAACGAATTTGGGTTCCTTTGTTTGGTGGTTTGCGAAATGTTATTTTTGATGAGGCTCACAAGTCACGGTACTCAATCCATCCTGGAGCGGATAAAATGTACCAAGACCTAAAGGACTTTTACTGGTGGCCAAGGATGAAAGGCGATGAAGCGATATACGTTGGTAAATGTTTAACTTGCGCCAAAGTGAATGCCGAGTACCAGAAGCCTTCAGGTCTCTTGCAACAACCTGAAATACCCCAATGGAAATGGGAACAGATTTCTATGGACTTCATAACAAAATTACCAAGGACGCCTAAGGGCCACGACATGATTTGGGTGATAGTAGACCGTTTAACGAAGTCTGCGCACTTTTTGCCAATCAAGGAAAAAGACAACACGAGTAAACTTGCTGAGATATATATGAGAGAGATTGTTGCACGGCATGGAGTGCCTCTCTCAATTATCTCTGATAGAGATGGAAGATTCGTGTCAAGGATTTGGCAATCCTTTCAAGAAGCATTTGGTTCTCAGCTGAATCTGAGTACTGCGTTTCATCCGCAAACAGACGGACAGAGCGAGCGAACTATTCAGACCTTAGAAGACATGTTGCGAGCTTGCGTAATGGATTTAGGTGGAAGTTGGTACACTCATCTACCATTGGTTGAATTTTCATACAATAACGGTTATCATGCAAGCATCAAAGTCGCACCGTTCGAAGCTCTCTATGGACGTAAGTGCCGATCACCCTTATGTTGGGCTGACGCGGGTGATAGGAAGTTAGTTGGTCTGGAATTGGTCCAGGAAACGACAGACAAAAGTGCACAGATCCGAGAGCACATCAAAGCGGCTCGTGATCGACAAAAGAGTTATGCGGACCTGAGGAGGAAACCTCTGAAATTTGAGGTTGGTGATATGGTTTTGTTGAAGGTTTCACCCTGGAAGGGTGTGGCACGCTTTGGGAAGCGTGGAAAGTTGAATCCGCGATACATTGGTCCATTCAAAATCCTGCAAAGGATTGGGCTTGTAGCATACAAGTTAGACTTACCTGTGAACTTAATGGCATTCATGATACATTCCATGTATCAAATCTGAAAAAGAGTCCAACTCAAGAAACAGTCGTTATTCCTGCCGACGAAGTTCATATCGACGACTAACTCCACTTTACTGAAGAACCCGTTGAGGTTACGGATTGGAAGATTAACAAGACACGCCGGAGTAGTGTTAAACTCATCAAAGTTCGATGGAATGCACGACACGGACCAGAATTCACGTGGGAACGTGAGGATCGCATGAAAGAAAAATACCCACATTTATTCCCCAAGCTCTCCGAGTGGATGTTAGGAACGTGGGAACTTGACCAAGACGACATCCTCCTCGCTCCTACAAGCTCTCCGAGTGGATGTTGGGACGATTTCAACTTCTTGATCGTCTTCTTCTTCTTCTTCTTCTTGAACCGGTTCACTATCGACATCGTCATCAAGTTGTTGTTGTGGTTCGCGGTATGCACGGGCGAATTGGTGGATGAGATTGTTATCTTCTAGTAGGTCGAGGTTGAAATGGTGGGTTTTAAACGGTTGTGTTTAGGTTGAAATGGTGGATGAAAGGTTGGTTTTGATATGGTTGGGTTTGAAATGGTGGAAATTGTTGGGTTTGAAAGGGTTGGTTGGGAAATGGTTGGGTTTGAAATGGTGGGATTAGGTCGGGTTCGTCTTGCAACCGAAATCTCGCCGGCTCGCCAAGATTAGCTTGAACCTTTGGCCTTACGAGTTTTTTCTTCGAATCCGAACCTCGTTAGATTGAACCTTCCATTTTGGGTTGAAATGAATTTTTTTTAGTTTGAAAGATTGTATTTTTTTTTTGGTATTTTAAAAGATTATATTGTGTGTGTATATATATATATATATTATATAGCAGAATACTCCCCAAACGGTCATATCCTCAAACCAGCGGTCATATTCAACGTTCAAAAGTTGGAATTTTGTGACAACCCTCATAATCACAGGTATCCGTACAAGTAATTAATACTTAATTTGGGCTTAATGACTGTGCTTGATTACAACAGCTGATTAAACTGCTTTATGATTTTTGCATCATACATACATATGCATCACATTCATACTGTCACTCCATTTATTACACACAGACTTTAGTGACAAACTTGATGCAGAAAACACAGTTAGCACAGTGAGTGGATAACTCAGAAAACATGCTGACAATGCCAGCACATAGACAAACAATATTTTTGAGGCCAGTATGAGCCAGAGGCAGGATACTACACTAGTAGGGAGTGTAGGGAAGTGAGGACCATAAAACCGCGTCACTAGATGATAGTTAAAGTGCCGGGAAGTGCCTAAAACACACTTTAACTGCAAAATTCTGCACTTATTATCAAAATTCAGCATTTAAACATGCTAGTCACTTGCAAAAATATGGCAAAATGGTCCTGTATACTTTCCTAAGTGTCGGGAATTGAAAGTGTCACTAAAAGGGTGGTTCTCGCATGAGCCCCTCCCTATATATATATATATATATACACTAGTCGTTTACCCGCGCGATGCGGCGGGAAACATATCACTTAGCTTGGTGAGTTTAGGGCTGTGTACGGGGATATAGTTTCCGATGTGGCGTGAGACGACGATGGTGGCAGTGTAGCAGAACGTGAGGGTCGGTTGCAGCCTTCTTCAGCGGCGGAGAATCAGCGGTGTGCGGCGATTGGTGGTTTCGTGATGGCGTTTGGTGGTTAATGTGTGACGGCCGGTTACCAGCTTCAACGCTGGTACTCATTTTCTGTTAGTTTTGTTATTCGTAGCATGGCTTTGTTTTATCTATGCCATAAACCTTACAGTTACAAATCTCAAAAAATGATGTTTTCCATGTACAGTGTTTCGTATGTTGCTTACTGAGGTTAAAAAGCATAAATTTAAACATGTTTTGCTAAAAATTAAGACTCTGTTACATTTAAATAATAACAAACACGTGGGTGTATACTTGTCATGAGCCTCTCGATTAAATAATAACAAACACGCGGAAAAAAACATAACCATAAACATAGTAATCTTGAAAAAAAAATCTGAGTAATAAGAAAGATAAGTCATCAACATATAGATATTTAAAAATATTAGTCATGGGGGCCGTATGAAAGGGCTAAGATGACAATATAGTACATATAAGAGTGTTTCGAGCGCATCAAAAAACGTATACTATAACCCTTTTTAGGGAAGTGGACTTTTAAATGTGTTCTTACAAACATTTTTCTTGCAAAAAAACCCTTGGAATGAAAAATGTGTAATTTGTTTTTAGAACGTTGTAATTACTATATCTTAAATAATAACATAATTGTAAACTAAACGATTAATTTTATTTTCTTCCAATAAAGAAACATAGATATCTTTTCTAATTCCCTTTTTTTCTCCAAGGTTTTCTTTTCCTTTCCTCCGGGTACAGAATGGCACCGATATTTCAATAAAAACATGAATTCAACTTCTAAAAACCAGATCTGAAGTGTTTCACCGATATTTAGGCACCGTAACGACTAAATTACACACATATGTCACAATACACATCGAAAAGCTAGGGTTTGTGCACGAAAGCGTTGAATAAAGCAAGTAGTTGAAATTGAAAACGGAATATTGATGTCAGAGAAGAATAAAGAAAGTAGTTTACCTCAACCAAGTGCAATCACGAACTGTAGATCTGTCATCCTAATCAGTTTAATCCAGACATGAAAGTAAATCCTAGATCTGCAAGTTTAGAGCAAACACAAACATGGGATTCAACAACTGAAGGGCTTGACCTAGACAAATCAAAAGGATGTCAGACTTACCTTGGGTTTTCGGAACTTGGATGTGAGTTGGATGGATATTTGTTTATCCAAATCGTTGAATAATTCCTGGGTGATTTTGATAAAAATGAGAACTCGATTTTTTTGAGAATGAGAAGTAATTGGAATCTACAAGATCTGACTTCATTTGTGTTTTAGGGTCCACGCATCTTCGTCTCCAATCGAGTTGCAGAGTCTCTCCCTCTCACACACACAGAAGACACACAGTAGAGTTTCTCTCTCTAAAACTCAGTGTTGAATCTCTAATCTCTACTTTTTCCTTTTCAAAAATGGGTTTGTAGAGAGAGAGAGAGAAAGAAAGGCAGGGATGAGTAAGAAAGTCTTTGGAACCTTTGAATCGCCTGAAGAGAAAGCAGGGAGACGGGGGCGGCGGATAAAAAAGGATGTTTTATGAGAAACTCTAAATTGGAGAGAAAGCAGAGGACGTTTTGGATGGTTTGTGCTTTGTAAGATGTGAAATGAAAAGACAGGATGTCAGGATGTATGGGAAGTGAGAATGAGCGGGGATTCAAATTTTGAACAAAAAATGGCCGCTCAAAAATGGTCGCATGTGTTGAAAAGGTTTTCAACACCTTTGGGCTTAATATGTTGTACAATGGGCTTCAAAGGCTTGTAAAGTGGCAAATGACCATTTCTATCCTTCCTATATGCTTTATAAAGTAGTATAGATATAGAAGCTATAACGATAATATGTCCTCATACGCTAGATTTCTTACAACAACAATCCGCCATAACCCAAATTTACCAGTCAAAGTAAGGCATGTCCTTCCTGTTTCCGTATTCTAGAAAATGAACCACAGGTGTGTAAACAACTTCAATGTATTTGGAGCTATTCTTTATATATCGTATTTAATATAGTAAAAATTTATCCAACCCGACTCGATCCATCTAACCCGTACTAAAACATGTTCTGCGCCTAACAAGTTTTGACACATTACATGACCTGCCCATTTTGCCACCTCTTATTAAAAAAATTATTGTGGGGTCACCAAAATAATTGCTAGATGCATATCTTCTTTTGGTTCGTCCAAGCATTTGCAGGTCAAATCAAGATGATTCAGGCCATGTTGATCACCCTAAAAACATGACCCATTTCAACATACTCCCTTTGCGACCCATGTAGACGAAAATACCTGAGATGTTATGAATATGCAATGCAGTGAGCCATCATCAATTTTAACTTCACACATATTCCTTAATCTCTCAGCGAGCTCATCATCATCAGAAGCTTGGCATCCAAACCGGAAGCAATGAGTTTGCGTCAATCTCCATAGCTTTGTTCACCTCGGTTCCCAACTACCATATTCATACAAATTAGTCACCAAATGTTCAACCAAAAATAACCCTTAAAAATAGTCGAAAATCACAGGTACATTATTGAGGTTACCTCAAGTATTTTCCCCTAAAAATTTCTTCCTCATGGAAGGCAAACCATCTTTCATTTACTGCAGACCACTTTTGACACAAAAACAAATTCTGCCATATCAGTGTTGTCTATATTCTTAGCAATGCTTATATTTTCTCAAATGTGAACAAAAAAATGAATTTTGTAGCAACCAAGTTTCAAGACTTTATTTGTAAAGAAAAACAGAAAATATCACCTACCTCCTCCAAAAGCATACCCCAGTGTGTTATGTGTGCAGTTTCACTGCAGCACCACAAACAAAAAAAAAACAATTTTAAATATGTAACTGTTTCAAACAATTATTTGTAAATAAAACAGAAGGAAACCATAGACCTGTTTCTTTTTCGCTTTCCCTTTCTTTGAACTTGTTTCCCCTGCTTTTGCCTCTTTCTGCTTTCAGAAAAGCAAACTATTTAGTGCAGCTGGTCTATTTAGAAAGAAATTATAAAAAAAGTTGCCGATTTTTGCACATGTTTCCGTTCCTCTTCCTTCAGGTATGCTTCAAAATCCATCCTCTTTTAAAGTTTAATCTTTTTTTGAGCCTCAACCTCCTCGATACACTGCTGTTTAATCCGCTCAAGTTGAGGTAAACTTGGAACAATAATTGTTTTCATACCATTGATCACTGTTAGGACAAGGACCCCTGTCCTCTATAATATACAAATAATAAAATGAGTCAGCCTTTTTAATCAAAAATATAATAATGAAATGAAGAAGGTATATTCATACCTCCTACATCTTCATGTAGATTTCTTCATCCACACTCGCCAAGATAAAGGGCTCAGCACAATCCATATCGATCACATATGAGTAAAAGAATCATAAAAATTAAAATACAAAAAATGTAAATAAAAATGTTATTTCCTTTTTAAATACCTGGACTTGTAACAGTGAGCTTGGAACTGAGACCTCACTAAGTCCAAGATCCAATAGACAATCAGGAGCTATACCATCCAGGTAACCACCACTCTGCTTCTTACCACATCTGCATTTAATAACTACTAATAATATCCATAAAGGGAAAACGACATCTTGGGGGAATAAAAAATGACAAAGATCAAGTAAAGAATATACCCTATGATAATTGGAGCCCTTACGTAGGTGTTGGTGTTAGATCCATTAACACCATCTGCTGCAAGATGCAATATGTCTTTAACTAATGATCCAGAACTGGATGTAGCTGCTGCCATAAACGTGGCGTTAAACGGCCGCAAACCGATGCATTTTTGCACCCGTTTGCTTCCGCGTTTGCAGCCGTTTAACGGCGCGTTTACAGCTGCAAACGCAGCAGCAAACATGTGTAAAAACGCAGCTGTTTGCTGCCGCGTTTGCAGCCCTAAACGCGCCGTTAAACGGCTGCGTTTTTGTTATCAAAATCTTCAAATAGAAAAGTCAAATATATTAGAGGAAGTATATATAACATTTACCGCAATAGACAACATTCCGATGGCCTCTAAGCTTCTTAAGGTTTTCCCTCTTTTGAAACATGGTGGATGGTTTGACAATGGCATAAGAAGCGGCACGAATAGTCGGTGCGCGATGACGCCCAACAGCAAAAGATTTACAAACATAAATGAACTAATCATAAATAACTTACCCCTTTTGAAGTTCTGTACTATCAATAGTTGCTGTCTTCTGTAACATCCAAAACAAACAAACAAAAGTGTTACAAATTTGCTTCTACAGAAATTACATCCAGTAAACAGATTATGCATCCGTGATTATTCAATGAAAAAATGTTTTGACCATTTAGATCTAAAATACCCCTCAATACATCTTGTAGACCAAAAGCAAATCGACCTAGGTATTCTCGCTTCAAATGACCTAATCGCGTTCATTACAACAACAAATTTCAATAAAAACATGAATTCAACTTCTAAAAAGCAGATCTGAAGTGTTTCACCGATATTTAGGCACCGTAACGACTAAATTACACACATATGTCACAATACACATCGAAAAGCTAGGGTTTGTGCACGAAAGCGTTGAATAAAGCAAGTAGTTGAAATTGAAAACGGAATATTGATGTCAGAGAAGAATAAAGAAAGTAGTTTACTTCAACCAAGTGCAATCACGAACTGTAGATCTGTCATCCTAATCAGTTTAATCCATACATGAAAGTAAATCCTAGATCTGCAAGTTTAGAGCAAACACAAACATGGGATTCAACAACTGAAGGGCGTGACCTAGACAAATCAAAAGGATGTCAGACTTACCTTGGGTTTTCGGAACTTGGATGTGAGTTGGATGGATATTTGTTTATCCAAATCGTTGAATAATTCCTGGGTGATTTTGATAAAAATGAGAACTCGATTTTGTTGAGAATGAGAAGTAATTGGAATCTACAAGATCTGACTTCATTTGTGTTTTAGGGTCCACGCATCTTCGTCTCCAATCGAGTTGCAGAGTCTCTCCCTCTCACACACACAGAAGACACAGAGTAGAGTTTCTCTCTCTAAAACTCAGTGTTGAATCTCTAATCTCTACTTTTTCCTTTTCAAAAATGGGTTTGTAGAGAGAGAGAGAAAGAAAGGCAGGGATGAGTAAGAAAGTCTTTGGAACCTTTGAATCGCCTGAAGAGAAAGCAGGGAGACGGGGGCGGCGGATAAAAAAGGATGTTTTATGAGAAACTCTAAATTGGAGAGAAAGCAGAGGACGTTTTGGATGGTTTGTGCTTTGTAAGATGTGAAATGAAAAGACAGGATGTCAGGATGTATGGGAAGTGAGAATGAGCGGGGATTCAAATTTTGAACAAAAAATGGCCGCTAAAAAATGGTCGCATGTGTTGAAAAGGTTTTCAACACCTTTGGGCTTAATATGTTGTACAATGGGCTTCAAAGGCTTGTAAAGTGGCAAATGACCATTTCTATCCTTCCTATATGCTTTATAAAGTAGTATAGATATAGAAGCTATAACGATAATATGTCCTCATACGCTAGATTTCTTACAACAACAATCCGCCATAACCCAAATTTACCAGTCAAAGTAAGGCATGTCCTTCCTGTTTCCGTATTCTAGAAAATGAACCACAGGTGTGTAAACAACTTCAATGTATTTGGAGCTATTCTTTATATATCGTATTTAATATAGTAAAAATTTATCCAACCCGACTCGATCCATCTAACCCGTACTAAAACATGTTCTGCGCCTAACAAGTTTTGACACATTACATGACCTGCCCATTTTGCCACCTCTTATTAAAAAAATTATTGTGGGGTCACCAAAATAATTGCTAGATGCATATCTTCTTTTGGTTCGTCCAAGCATTTGCAGGTCAAATCAAGATGATTCAGGCCATGTTGATCACCCTAAAAACATGACCCATTTCAACATACTCCCTTTGCGACCCATGTAGACGAAAATACCTGAGATGTTATGAATATGCAATGCAGTGAGCCATCATCAATTTTAACTTCACACATATTCCTTAATCTCTCAGCGAGCTCATCATCATCAGAAGCTTGGCATCCAAACCGGAAGCAATGAGTTTGCGTCAATCTCCATAGCTTTGTTCACCTCGGTTCCCAACTACCATATTCATACAAATTAGTCACCAAATGTTCAACCAAAAATAACCCTTAAAAATAGTCGAAAATCACAGGTACATTATTGAGGTTACCTCAAGTATTTTCCCCTAAAAATTTCTTCCTCATGGAAGGCAAACCATCTTTCATTTACTGCAGACCACTTTTGACACAAAAACAAATTCTGCCATATCAGTGTTGTCTATATTCTTAGCAATGCTTATATTTTCTCAAATGTGAACAAAAAAATGAATTTTGTAGCAACCAAGTTTCAAGACTTTATTTGTAAAGAAAAACAGAAAATATCACCTACCTCCTCCAAAAGCATACCCCAGTGTGTTATGTGTGCAGTTTCACTGCAGCACCACAAACAAAAAAAAAACAATTTTAAATATGTAACTGTTTCAAACAATTATTTGTAAATAAAACAGAAGGAAACCATAGACCTGTTTCTTTTTCGCTTTCCCTTTCTTTGAACTTGTTTCCCCTGCTTTTGCCTCTTTCTGCTTTCAGAAAAGCAAACTATTTAGTGCAGCTGGTCTATTTAGAAAGAAATTATAAAAAAAGTTGCCGATTTTTGCACATGTTTCCGTTCCTCTTCCTTCAGGTATGCTTCAAAATCCATCCTCTTTTAAAGTTTAATCTTTTTTTGAGCCTCAACCTCCTCGATACACTGCTGTTTAATCCGCTCAAGTTGAGGTAAACTTGGAACAATAATTGTTTTCATACCATTGATCACTGTTAGGACAAGGACCCCTGTCCTCTATAATATACAAATAATAAAATGAGTCAGCCTTTTTAATCAAAAATATAATAATGAAATGAAGAAGGTATATTCATACCTCCTACATCTTCATGTAGATTTCTTCATCCACACTCGCCAAGATAAAGGGCTCAGCACAATCCATATCGATCACATATGAGTAAAAGAATCATAAAAATTAAAATACAAAAAATGTAAATAAAAATGTTATTTCCTTTTTAAATACCTGGACTTGTAACAGTGAGCTTGGAACTGAGACCTCACTAAGTCCAAGATCCAATAGACAATCAGGAGCTATACCATCCAGGTAACCACCACTCTGCTTCTTACCACATCTGCATTTAATAACTACTAATAATATCCATAAAGGGAAAACGACATCTTGGGGGAATAAAAAATGACAAAGATCAAGTAAAGAATATACCCTATGATAATTGGAGCCCTTACGTAGGTGTTGGTGTTAGATCCATTAACACCATCTGCTGCAAGATGCAATATGTCTTTAACTAATGATCCAGAACTGGATGTAGCTGCTGCCATAAACGTGGCGTTAAACGGCCGCAAACCGATGCATTTTTGCACCCGTTTGCTTCCGCGTTTGCAGCCGTTTAACGGCGCGTTTACAGCTGCAAACGCAGCAGCAAACATGTGTAAAAACGCAGCTGTTTGCTGCCGCGTTTGCAGCCCTAAACGCGCCGTTAAACGGCTGCGTTTTTGTTATCAAAATCTTCAAATAGAAAAGTCAAATATATTAGAGGAAGTATATATAACATTTACCGCAATAGACAACATTCCGATGGCCTCTAAGCTTCTTAAGGTTTTCCCTCTTTTGAAACATGGTGGATGGTTTGACAATGGCATAAGAAGCGGCACGAATAGTCGGTGCGCGATGACGCCCAACAGCAAAAGATTTACAAACATAAATGAACTAATCATAAATAACTTACCCCTTTTGAAGTTCTGTACTATCAATAGTTGCTGTCTTCTGTAACATCCAAAACAAACAAACAAAAGTGTTACAAATTTGCTTCTACAGAAATTACATCCAGTAAACAGATTATGCATCCGTGATTATTCAATGAAAAAATGTTTTGACCATTTAGATCTAAAATACCCCTCAATACATCTTGTAGACCAAAAGCAAATCGACCTAGGTATTCTCGCTTCAAATGACCTAATCGCGTTCATTACAACAACAAATTTCAATAAAAACATGAATTCAACTTCTAAAAAGCAGATCTGAAGTGTTTCACCGATATTTAGGCACCGTAACGACTAAATTACACACATATGTCACAATACACATCGAAAAGCTAGGGTTTGTGCACGAAAGCGTTGAATAAAGCAAGTAGTTGAAATTGAAAACGGAATATTGATGTCAGAGAAGAATAAAGAAAGTAGTTTACTTCAACCAAGTGCAATCACGAACTGTAGATCTGTCATCCTAATCAGTTTAATCCATACATGAAAGTAAATCCTAGATCTGCAAGTTTAGAGCAAACACAAACATGGGATTCAACAACTGAAGGGCGTGACCTAGACAAATCAAAAGGATGTCAGACTTACCTTGGGTTTTCGGAACTTGGATGTGAGTTGGATGGATATTTGTTTATCCAAATCGTTGAATAATTCCTGGGTGATTTTGATAAAAATGAGAACTCGATTTTGTTGAGAATGAGAAGTAATTGGAATCTACAAGATCTGACTTCATTTGTGTTTTAGGGTCCACGCATCTTCGTCTCCAATCGAGTTGCAGAGTCTCTCCCTCTCACACACACAGAAGACACAGAGTAGAGTTTCTCTCTCTAAAACTCAGTGTTGAATCTCTAATCTCTACTTTTTCCTTTTCAAAAATGGGTTTGTAGAGAGAGAGAGAAAGAAAGGCAGGGATGAGTAAGAAAGTCTTTGGAACCTTTGAATCGCCTGAAGAGAAAGCAGGGAGACGGGGGCGGCGGATAAAAAAGGATGTTTTATGAGAAACTCTAAATTGGAGAGAAAGCAGAGGACGTTTTGGATGGTTTGTGCTTTGTAAGATGTGAAATGAAAAGACAGGATGTCAGGATGTATGGGAAGTGAGAATGAGCGGGGATTCAAATTTTGAACAAAAAATGGCCGCTAAAAAATGGTCGCATGTGTTGAAAAGGTTTTCAACACCTTTGGGCTTAATATGTTGTACAATGGGCTTCAAAGGCTTGTAAAGTGGCAAATGACCATTTCTATCCTTCCTATATGCTTTATAAAGTAGTATAGATATAGAAGCTATAACGATAATATGTCCTCATACGCTAGATTTCTTACAACAACAATCCGCCATAACCCAAATTTACCAGTCAAAGTAAGGCATGTCCTTCCTGTTTCCGTATTCTAGAAAATGAACCACAGGTGTGTAAACAACTTCAATGTATTTGGAGCTATTCTTTATATATCGTATTTAATATAGTAAAAATTTATCCAACCCGACTCGATCCATCTAACCCGTACTAAAACATGTTCTGCGCCTAACAAGTTTTGACACATTACATGACCTGCCCATTTTGCCACCTCTTATTAAAAAAATTATTGTGGGGTCACCAAAATAATTGCTAGATGCATATCTTCTTTTGGTTCGTCCAAGCATTTGCAGGTCAAATCAAGATGATTCAGGCCATGTTGATCACCCTAAAAACATGACCCATTTCAACATACTCCCTTTGCGACCCATGTAGACGAAAATACCTGAGATGTTATGAATATGCAATGCAGTGAGCCATCATCAATTTTAACTTCACACATATTCCTTAATCTCTCAGCGAGCTCATCATCATCAGAAGCTTGGCATCCAAACCGGAAGCAATGAGTTTGCGTCAATCTCCATAGCTTTGTTCACCTCGGTTCCCAACTACCATATTCATACAAATTAGTCACCAAATGTTCAACCAAAAATAACCCTTAAAAATAGTCGAAAATCACAGGTACATTATTGAGGTTACCTCAAGTATTTTCCCCTAAAAATTTCTTCCTCATGGAAGGCAAACCATCTTTCATTTACTGCAGACCACTTTTGACACAAAAACAAATTCTGCCATATCAGTGTTGTCTATATTCTTAGCAATGCTTATATTTTCTCAAATGTGAACAAAAAAATGAATTTTGTAGCAACCAAGTTTCAAGACTTTATTTGTAAAGAAAAACAGAAAATATCACCTACCTCCTCCAAAAGCATACCCCAGTGTGTTATGTGTGCAGTTTCACTGCAGCACCACAAACAAAAAAAAAACAATTTTAAATATGTAACTGTTTCAAACAATTATTTGTAAATAAAACAGAAGGAAACCATAGACCTGTTTCTTTTTCGCTTTCCCTTTCTTTGAACTTGTTTCCCCTGCTTTTGCCTCTTTCTGCTTTCAGAAAAGCAAACTATTTAGTGCAGCTGGTCTATTTAGAAAGAAATTATAAAAAAAGTTGCCGATTTTTGCACATGTTTCCGTTCCTCTTCCTTCAGGTATGCTTCAAAATCCATCCTCTTTTAAAGTTTAATCTTTTTTTGAGCCTCAACCTCCTCGATACACTGCTGTTTAATCCGCTCAAGTTGAGGTAAACTTGGAACAATAATTGTTTTCATACCATTGATCACTGTTAGGACAAGGACCCCTGTCCTCTATAATATACAAATAATAAAATGAGTCAGCCTTTTTAATCAAAAATATAATAATGAAATGAAGAAGGTATATTCATACCTCCTACATCTTCATGTAGATTTCTTCATCCACACTCGCCAAGATAAAGGGCTCAGCACAATCCATATCGATCACATATGAGTAAAAGAATCATAAAAATTAAAATACAAAAAATGTAAATAAAAATGTTATTTCCTTTTTAAATACCTGGACTTGTAACAGTGAGCTTGGAACTGAGACCTCACTAAGTCCAAGATCCAATAGACAATCAGGAGCTATACCATCCAGGTAACCACCACTCTGCTTCTTACCACATCTGCATTTAATAACTACTAATAATATCCATAAAGGGAAAACGACATCTTGGGGGAATAAAAAATGACAAAGATCAAGTAAAGAATATACCCTATGATAATTGGAGCCCTTACGTAGGTGTTGGTGTTAGATCCATTAACACCATCTGCTGCAAGATGCAATATGTCTTTAACTAATGATCCAGAACTGGATGTAGCTGCTGCCATAAACGTGGCGTTAAACGGCCGCAAACCGATGCATTTTTGCACCCGTTTGCTTCCGCGTTTGCAGCCGTTTAACGGCGCGTTTACAGCTGCAAACGCAGCAGCAAACATGTGTAAAAACGCAGCTGTTTGCTGCCGCGTTTGCAGCCCTAAACGCGCCGTTAAACGGCTGCGTTTTTGTTATCAAAATCTTCAAATAGAAAAGTCAAATATATTAGAGGAAGTATATATAACATTTACCGCAATAGACAACATTCCGATGGCCTCTAAGCTTCTTAAGGTTTTCCCTCTTTTGAAACATGGTGGATGGTTTGACAATGGCATAAGAAGCGGCACGAATAGTCGGTGCGCGATGACGCCCAACAGCAAAAGATTTACAAACATAAATGAACTAATCATAAATAACTTACCCCTTTTGAAGTTCTGTACTATCAATAGTTGCTGTCTTCTGTAACATCCAAAACAAACAAACAAAAGTGTTACAAATTTGCTTCTACAGAAATTACATCCAGTAAACAGATTATGCATCCGTGATTATTCAATGAAAAAATGTTTTGACCATTTAGATCTAAAATACCCCTCAATACATCTTGTAGACCAAAAGCAAATCGACCTAGGTATTCTCGCTTCAAATGACCTAACCGCGTTCATTACAACAACAAATTTCAATAAAAACATGAATTCAACTTCTAAAAGGCAGATCTGAAGTGTTTCACCGATATTTAGGCACCGTAACGACTAAATTACACACAGATGTCACAATACACATCGAAAAGCTAGGGTTTGTGCACGAAAGCGTTGAATAAAGCAAGTAGTTGAAATTGAAAACGGAATATTGATGTCAGAGAAGAATAAAGAAAGCAGTTTACCTCAACCAAGTGCAATCACAAACTGTAGATCTGTCATCCTAATCAGTTTAATCCAGACATGAAAGTAAATCCTAGATCTGCAAGTTTAGAGCAAACACAAACATGGGATTCAACAACTGAAGGGCGTGACCTAGACAAATCAAAAGGATGTCAGACTTACCTTGGGTTTTCGGAACTTGGATGTGAGTTGGATGGATATTTGTTTATCCAAATCGTTGAATAATTCCTGGGTGATTTTGATAAAAATGAGAACTCGATTTTGTTGAGAATGAGAAGTAATTGGAATCTACAAGATCTGACTTCATTTGTGTTTTAGGGTCCACGCATCTTCGTCTCCAATCGAGTTGCAGAGTCTCTCCCTCTCACACACACAGAAGACACAGAGTAGAGTTTCTCTCTCTAAAACTCAGTGTTGAATCTCTAATCTCTACTTTTTCCTTTTCAAAAATGGGTTTGTAGAGAGAGAGAGAAAGAAAGGCAGGGATGAGTAAGAAAGTCTTTGGAACCTTTGAATCCCCTGAAGAGAAAGCAGGGAGACGGGGGCGGCGGATAAAAAAGGATGTTTTATGAGAAACTCTAAATTGGAGAGAAAGCAGAGGACGTTTTGGATGGTTTGTGCTTTGTAAGATGTGAAATGAAAAGACAGGATGTCAGGATGTATGGGAAGTGAGAATGAGCGGGGATTCAAATTTTGAATAAAAAATGGCCGCTCAAAAATGGTCGCATGTGTTGAAAAGGTTTTCAACACCTTTGTGCTTAATATGTTGTACAATGGGCTTCAAAGGCTTGTAAAGTGGCAAATGAACATTTCTATCCTTCCTATATGCTTTATAAAGTAGTATAGATATATATATGACGGATGGGACGAGCCGGCCCAATGGGGGGCGGTGTGCGGGTCCGGCGTCGGGCCAGGCCGGGCCTAAGCCGGCCCCCATACCTTCCAGCCTTGGTGTAAATCTTTTAGTTAAATACCCAATTTTAAAGCACAACATAGATAGAGAACAATAGCACTATAATAATTTAGTGACTTGTTAAATCATAAATTGTATTGACCGTTATTGTAATAATGGTGTACAATGTGAACTGGGGAAGCTGAAAATCCTTGATGCTTCGAATTTTTGTTTGGTTATTTACCAATGTTTTACTTTTCGTATCAGGGTTCGCTCCACTAGTGATGGAATTTCATCACTCACAACATCCAATCAAGTTCTGCCACGTCATCGAGCTTTATTCCATCACTAGTGATGGATTTTACTAGGGGTGCCCATCACGTTTAATATACGCCTCGTCAAGTTTAAGTTTTGAAGCCGCAAGTTTTTCTCTTCTTTCTTTGGATTTGGCCATTTCCACCAATTTAGCCGCTTTGAATTCGGTGATGGACTCTGCCACCGCTTCCTTTCCTCTACTTGACGAATCACCACTTTTCCTGTGGCGCGGCCTTGTGGGTGTATCATCTTGATCGGGTTCGTCATCGGGTTGGTCGTTCAAATTCATTTCGGGCATGTTGCCGGACTCGGAAGTAGTGTACTTCCCGGATTCGGAAGTTTTTTTTATCTTTTGAGACCTCCTCTTCTCCTTGGAGCCATTGGCACATCCATGTCGACCAACGCAACTGGTACCCACTTCGGGTGATGTCTCGCAACCTCCCATGCCGTCATGTGTGGAAAAGTTTTATACTTGTATGTCCGGCCATACTCTTCTAAGGCATTTTTTATGATAGTTGCCTCGCTCGCTCCGCTTTGTGGATTTCAGGTCTACAAAAAATACCAAATTTTATAAAAATTATAAAAAAATTGTTTTCTGTTTTAAAAATACAAACTATTTTCTTTTTAAAAATTATAAAAAAACTGTTTTCTGTTTTAAAAAAAATATAAAAAAACTGTTTTCTGTTAAAAAAGATAAAAAACAGTTTTCTGTTTAAAAAAAAACTGTTTTCTGTTTTAAAAATATAAAAAAAATGTCTTCTATTTAAAAATAAACAAAAAGTGTTTTCTGTTTTAAAAATATAAAAAAACAGTTGTCTGTTTAAAAATTAAAAAAAACGGTTTTCTGTTTAAAAAAAAAAAAAAACAATTTTCTGTTTTAAAAAATAAAAAAAAAACTTATATAGATAAGTTAAAAAAAACGTACCAATTGAATGAAGCAAGCGTTAAATTTACTCATTTTTCGGTTCAAATCTCCCCACTTCGAAGTCATTTGATCCATGTTTCGTTCGGTCGAACCATAAAGTTTGGCAAAATGAGATATAACTCGTCTCCAAAACAAGTCTCTTCGTTGATCATTCGAATGTTTTTTTTTTGTTTTCGGAGGTGTGCAGGTATGCCTTGACCAAGACGACATCCTCCTCGCTCCTACAAGCTCTCCGAGTGGATGTTGGGACGATTTCAACTTCTTGATCGTCTTCTTCTTCTTCTTCTTGAACCGGTTCACTATCGACATCGTCATCAAGTTGTTCTTGTGGTTCGCGGTATGCACGGGCGAATTGGTGGATGAGATTGTTATCTTCTAGTAGGTCGAGGTTGAAATGGTGGGTTTTAAACGGTTGTGTTTAGGTTGAAATGGTGGATGAAAGGTTGGTTTTGATATGGTTGGGTTTGAAATGGTGGAAATTGTTGGGTTTGAAAGGGTTGGTTGGGAAATGGTTGGGTTTGAAATGGTGGGATTAGGTTGGGTTCGTCTTGCAACCGAAATCTCGCCGGCTCGCCAAGATTAGCTTGAACCTTTTGCCTTACGAGTTTTTTCTTCGAATCCGAACCTCGTTAGCTTGAACCTTCCATTTTGGGTTGAATCCTCAAACCAGCGGTCATATTCAAGGTATTTTAAAAGATTATATTGTGTGTATATATATATATATATATATATAGCAGAATACTCCCCAAACGGTCATATCCTCAAACCAGCGGTCATATTCAACGTTCAAAAGTTGGAATTTTGTGACAACCCTCATAATCACAGGTATCCGTACAAGTAATTAATACTTAATTTGGGCTTAATGACTGTGCTTGATTACAACAGCTAATTAAACTGCTTTATGATTTTTGCATCATACATACATATGCATCACATTCATACTGTCACTCCATTTATTACACACAGACTTTAGTGACAAACTTGATGCACAAAACACAGTTAGCACAGTGAGCGGATAACTCAGAAAATATGCTGACAATGCCAGCACATAGACAGACAATGTTTTTGAGGCCAGTATGAGCCAGAGGCAGGATACTACACTAGTAGGGAGTGTAGGGAAGTGAGGACCATAAAACTGCGTCACTAGATGATAGTTAAAGTGCCGGGAAGTGCCTAAAACACGCTTTAACTACAAAATTCTGCACTTATTATCAAAATTCAGCATTTAAACATGCTAGTCACTTGCAAAAATATGGCAAAATGGTCACAAAATTCCTAAGTGTCGGGAATTGAAAGTGTCACTAAAAGTTAAATAAAAGCCACTTTACGGATTAATTAAGCACTTTAACGGAACAGTATCAAACCGAACAACCAGACATTAGCCGAAACACAAAAATAATTTCAAACACATTGTTTCACTTTTACTAAGCTAGTTATGGTAACCGAACACCCTAACACACAATATATTACATAACACTCATTATACACTAACTAGACATTGATTTCCAATCAAGAACTCTAACCATTTGGTTGAAATCTAACCAAGACCCTCCCCTTTAGGAAGGTTACATGGGGTCTCACACCCCTTGATTTTCTTTGATTGTTTTAATTTATATGCTAAGTACTATAGAAACATAATGACCATTAGACAAAGAAGTGTTGGGAGATTATCTATTTAACCACTAGATCACCATTCACTTCATCATTCACACATCAACAACACACAAAAACTCTCTCCCTCTTGCTCTGCCGAGAGCACCACCACCCTCACCATCATCTTCAAGTCTTCATTATTCAATCTCTAGTGATCCTAAGGTGCTACAAGGTATACAACAAAGCTTGGGGTCTTCGGAAGTGGAAGGACCTCTCTTATCTTCTTTTATCCACTCAATTTCTTCACTTGAACTTCCCTAGCCTTGAGCTAGTGGTAAGAACTTATATCCTTTCATTTTTTTCATCTTGTTTAAGTAGTTAATGATGTATCATGATAAAAAAACATTTATGAATCATATGAAGAAGACATGAACATAAACTAATTTGATGATGAAATAAGAAGGAAACTTGATAAAATGAAGTTGTTGTAGTTATGTTGTTGATATTTTGATGATTACTAGCAATATGATGTTTGATCATCATATGAAGCTTGTTAAGTAATGATTAAAAACATGACTTAACAAGTTAGAGATGATTATGTGTACACAAAATAATCATCCTCTTGTTAGAGCATGAACTTGGGAATAAAAGTGATTTTCTTAGCAAATAATAAACCTAGTGAACTAGTAGACTTGTAAACTCAAGACTTATGTATGAGTTATTTTAGAAAACCAAGTTTAAAAGACGGTTTTTGAAAAAGTATGATTCTTGCATATACTTGCACCAACTTTAAAATAAACTAAGTGTATGGATGCTAGTGAAGCATGAAAATATTGAAAATGGATATTTTTGTAAAATAAGTTCACTAGTTGTGAACATCTAAAAATATCAAGAACGAGAGTCTTACAAAAACAAACACATTTTGGAGGGTAACTAAACCCACTAAACACCCCACTAAGTTACTACGCGTTTTTATGAAAAACCAAGTTCATGTTGTCTTGTAAATTGCATAGTTTATGCACTTGACTAGTGTAATAATGTTTAGTAACTTGTTATTGATTGATTGGGTGAATATTTAAAAGAAAATAATATGCTAATAAGCATGGACACCTCCATTTACAAAGGAAACTCTCGCGAAATTTTCTAAAATTCCAATAGAAATTTTTTTTTTTTTACAAAAGTTACAAGTATATAGTATAACTTGTGTTTCAAATATAAACTTCGCCATAATTTTTGTAACAAAATACAAAGTATCGGAGGTTGATTTTTACAAATAAAATGGATAAATATATATTTTGAATATATATTTTATATTAAAACCCTTGTGTGAATTCTTGGTTATTTCGTGAACTAGTTATATTATTTTAGGGTAAAATAATATAACTTACAAATACCATGGAAATTACAACTCCAAAATAATACCAAAACTCTCACGGAATAAATATTTAAGTTACGCAATTGTTATTGCAACACGCAGTGCTAAAACGTAACTTATGAATATTTCAGAAAATACTCTTACACGTACATTCTTGGTAAATATTATTTTGGAAAATTAATGAAGTAAAATATAATATTTTTGGGAAAAGATATATATTTTGAACCAAGATGTTTTTGGACAAATAATTTAAATATATTTTTTTAAGTGGGACTTAAAATATATTTTTCTGAATTACAAATAGACATGTATAAATACCCCCATCCTTGGGAAGGAAATACAAATATAAAATACTTGGGGAGTATGGGTACGAAATAGTTGCCTAACTATTATTTCTAAAAATGAAATAAGTTAAAATAATTATTATTAATTTAACAAGAAGTCACAACCTGGAACAATATCAAAGTAACGCAACTCAAAAACATTAAACCCTAAGCCAAGGCACGTCCCGTTCTTCTAATAGACATTAGTACGTTGTTGGTCGCCGGGTAGCTGATCAAGTTTGAGTTGACGTTACGATACAGGAGACGCACTTCAGTGAGTTCATGTCCCTTTTTTTCTTAACTGTTTTCAGTTTTATACTTCGGGGGTGAAATACATGTTACAATTATTACAGACATTTTTATACATGGTATGGTTAGCTTAAGGAGGGTTTTACTATGCGATCATGTGAGTGGTGGGCATGACACTTAAGGCCATTAATCCTCATTGTAGGACCGAGGGACATGAGTGATAGATCTATTTGGGTGTAGCGAGCCCACACCCGTGAGGCCAGAGCGGCCCATAGTGGTGACTATGTCTTCATACCGGAGACAAATTTGCTAGGTTTGAGTCTTCCTGCACCAATTTCACACATACCATTGGCTTTGTAACCCATTGGTGATCAGTTTTTCCTTATTGCTACATACCAGGGACTTTCATACATATATTGTTTACAAAGGTTTAAACATACTCACTTACACATGAACTCGCTCAACTTTTGTTGATTTTTCAAACTACATGTATTTCAGGAAATTCGTGGATCTGGCGGAGTATGCGTTGTGTCAAGGCTGCGTAGTGAATAAAGATGTCATCCGTGTTGTGGGGTTTAGGAGGTGGATCCCTTTCCTGGACGGGATACACTATTCTAAACTTGGGTTTTCATTTACGTACTTTTGATGAGTCTCTGTGAACTCTGTTAATCATGTCATGATTGTAACTTACTTTATGTGTCGACATTTTGGTATTTTTTTTTAAAACTTAATGAATGGATGAACATCTTGTGTTTTATCATATAGCATTGCTATGATTGTTGCTATGGTATTAAGAAGTCACACCAAAAATAATCCACGCGTCCGCAAAAGCCAGGGTGTGACAAATTTAACACGAGATGATGAGCACGCGTCATCAGTTCAACGCGTGGAACAAAGGGGTGGCGGCGGTGTATAACGGGTGACCATGTGTGGTGGGCTGGCCATCACATGGCGCCCCGACCGTCCTTAGGCTTTCTTAGTATTCTTATATGAGTGATTAAAAAAGAGTTATTGGAATAAAATAACCTTAATTTTCACCATTTGGTCGAAAGCATTCATAACATACGAATTGTACCACGCCACTTCTAACTTTCAACTTATTTTTCTATGACACTCCTAAATTAATTGAACCCTAACCAAGTTAGCTGACGTCAGATGACACGTCACTAAACAAGTGCCACATCATCAAAAGTTACGCCAAACGCCACGTCAGATGTCACGTCACTAAATAATTGTCACATCAGATGCCATATCATTAAATAAAGGCCATGTTAGATGCCACATCACTAAACAAATGTCACATCAGCAAAAAAAAAACCTAATTGGGTTAGGGTTCAGTTAGTTTGGTAGTGCTAGAGGAAAATAAGTATAAAGTTGGGAATGACATTGTACAATTCGTAAGTTAAAAGTGTTATCGACCAAATAATGAAAATTGAGGTTATTTGAATCCAATAATCAATTAAAAGATTAAAACTGCTTACAATAATGTAATGAAATACCGAATGATCGATATCTTCTATTGTCACAACTTAAATAGCGGCCTGCTTGAAAATCCCACTTTTATTTCATATTTTGACAAAAAAAAAAAAACAAAAGAGTAAACTGCCATTTTGGTCCTTGAGATTTGGTCACTTTTGTCATTTTAGTCCAAAACTCAAATCTTTGCATCTGGGTCCCTGTGGTTTCAGTTTTATTGCCATTTTGTTCCAAAAGAAAAGTCAGCTCAGATTTCTAAAAAAAACGTGGTTTTTATCCTTTTTCCTCAGTTTAGTGAAGGGCATTTTGGTCATTTTTCCACCTACCCACCCCACCCCCACCCCTCCCTCTTTTTCTTCTCTCTTTCCCCTTTTGATCTACACGACCAAACCACCATCATCACCTTCACACCTTCATACCTCCCAGGGGCGGACTTATGTACAAGTTATGGGTTCCCAGGAACCCATTCGGTTTTTAATTTTTAGTGTAAATATGTATAGTAAACTAAAAAGGAACCCATAAATAAAATATAAGGGGAACCCATACACTAAAAGCTTTGGTGGTTCACTGGTTAATGCGCTTCCTTGTTTCGTTGACACCTGGGTTCGAGTCCCGTGTTAGGCATTTTTTAAGATTTTATTTCGTATTTTTTTATTTTTCCTTTAATGAAAAACCCATTAGGGTTACACTCACACAAAAGAAAACGCAGCAGAAGAATAGAACAGAGAAGTCGCAGTGCAGAATGAGAAAACACCGGCTCCACCCTCCCCCTCACCCTCTCCGGCGACCACCTCCTCTCCTCCGGCCGTCCTTCTTGGGCGTCCCTCTCCGTCTCCGTCTCCGGCCGTCTTCCTCCGCTCCACCTCCGGCTGTCCTCCTCCGCTCCACCTCCGGCTGTCCTGCTCCGGCCACCGCTTCTTGTTTCCACCATTCCAGCAGCCTTCAAATTTCACTCGTCCTCATTTTCTCTTAGGTGTGTTAATGTCAACTGTTAACTTTTATTGATGTTTTAGTGTTAATTTTGATGTTAATTTTAACCTGTTCGATGTTTTAATCTTAATTTTGCCATTTGATGTTTTATGTTGTTTTGTGGAAACTTAGAATTTAGCCATTTAGGGATGTAAAATTTAAAGCGTGTTTTAATCAGCTTGAATCTTGTATGTGAATGTTGTGAATATGTGATTTGTGAATATGAATTTGTGATTTTAATCCTGTTAAAACTTGAACCAGTTATCAAAGCTAATAAGAATTAGCTTGATTGAGTTCTTACCATTCAACAGTGTAGTGATTTATGATTCTTAGATGTAATGCATTAACGAGTTATCAAAGCTAATAAAAATTGACTGGATTGAGTTCTTACCATTCAACTGTGTAGTGATTTATGATTCTTAGATGTAAAAGGTAGTTTATAATCAACAGTTAGCCGCTAGTTCTTAAATAACATGGATATCTAGAGACTTGCTATGGTTGATTAGTGACCAAGGGTTCACTAATAAAAGGGACACTTTTAGAGTCTTGTACTTCTTTTTACCAAAAGGAAAATAAGAGTCCACATTTTTTTCAAAATGGGAAACTATCTAAAACAAGGTCAAACAAGCTCTTCTATGACAATTTTGCAATAATATGGATTATGAGCAAACTGAATCTAAGCAACATCATTAAGGGTATAACAAGAGTTGTTTGTTTAGTATAACGCCTCGAGTAGCTATGACAAACACCTAAATTTCACCTGGTTCATGTTGAAGAGGACTACTACTTGGGCCCCATAGGCTATAGACAAACTATAAGGTGAGTTGTGCACTGTCAATATTACTTAGGACACTATCAAGGCATCAATCAATCAAATAAAATAGCTGATAGTGATGAAAATAATTTTCTACTTGCATCATTATACTGTATTTTCTCCCTGACCGATCCGACCCTATCCGATCCGTCTCGAACCGAATATCTTAACCTTTGGTTGTAAAAAATCTGACCACCGAAAAAAAGTGAACCCATAGGAAAAAATTCCTGGATCCGCCACTGATACCTCTACTCCGTCACTTGTTCCGACGCTGCCGCCACCTGCTTCCGCCTGTTATGCCACTCCTCTCGCATTAGCGGCGTCATCGGTAAATCCGGCTCTGTTATCAAACACTTGCAAAACACCATGTCAACCAAGATACGTATCCACCACGCACCGCAGGGATCGGAGTATCGTATCATAACCGTCGTGGTGGATTATTTAATAACCAAAACGATGTCGTTTGATGAAGAATGTGATGAGGAAACTAATAATGATAATAATGAGTATACCGAGGTTTCGGATGCACAAGAGGCGTTGGTTAGGGTTTTTGAGAGGATTTTAAGTGTTGCTGCTGAAACAGATGGGTAGTTGATGAATAAGATGGTTGTTGGGTTTGTGATTGGGAAAGGTGGGAAAGTTGTGGAGAAGATTAAGAGGAATACTGGTGTAATATTAGGGTTTTAAGTCAAGAAAGATTGCCCGGTTGCGTGAAATCGGTCGATGAAATGATTGTATGTTAGAGCATCCACAATAGACATGTTTTTTAGTGTTTTTAAAGAGAGAGAAAGTGAGGTGGAGGAGAGAGGGTGTGAGGTGGAGGAGAGAGAGTGTAGTTATGTTTGTGGGGGAAAATGAGAAAAAATGGAGGGAATAAAGTTATGTGAGTGTGATGTAGGAGAGAGGAGAGAGAAGAGAGAAATAGTGTTTTTTTTGTGTATGTGAGTGGGTCAAGAGAGAGAAATGCTCTCATTGGTTGGGTAGGTGCCACATTAGCACCAAAAAACACCACTAAAAGACACCTCTATTGGTGATGCTCTTAGTATGTTGAAATTGTTTTCATATGTTTGAGTTTTATGTTTTTAAGTGTTATTTTTTTTTCATTCCAAGTGTTTGATTAAATGTCACAACCAGTAGGGAGGGTTAGTTTGAGGGTGTTTAGAGAGAGAGAGAGTAGAGAGTTTGAGGGGTGTTTATATAATTTTTTTATATAATGATCATTTTGCCCCTGAGGAAAAAGACAAAATAGCAAGATTTAATTTGAGAAAGAGTAAACTGTCAAAATGGTCCCTGAGGTTTGGTCACTTTTGCCACTTTAGTCCAAAACTCAAACTTTTTGAATCTGAGTCCCTGTGGTTTCAATTTTGTTGCCATTTTCATCCAAAATCAAAATCTGGTCAGATATTTTAGTTAACATCTAGTTTTTTTTGTCTTTTTCCTCTCTTTTAATGAAAGGCAAAATGGTTTTTTAACGTTTCATTATAACAAATTAAAAAAATCTGACCATTTTTTCCTTCACTAAAAGGGAAGAAAAGGACAAAACAAAATTGGATGTTAACTGAAAAATTTGACAAGATTTTGATTTTGGATGAAAATGGCAACAAAATTGAAAGCACACGGACCCAGATTCAAAAGATTTGAGTTTTGGACTAAAGTGGCAAGAGTGATCAAACCTCAGGGACCATTTTGGCAGTTTACTCTTTGAGAAATATGACCTGATTTCACTTTTGGACCAAAATGGCAAAAAATGAAACCACAAGGAGCCGGATGCAAAAGGTTTGACTTTTGGACTAAAGTGGCAAAAGTGACCAAAACTCAAGGACCAAAATGGTAGTTTACTCTAAACAAAATAAATGAATTTGTCGTCGTTGTCTAACCCTAAATGTGTCATGCCTAGATACACTACTTGCTAAGGCTACTTGGTGAAATTGGGAAATTGTGAGTTTATAACATTAACTACTAAGTATTAAATTGTAGACATATAAGTAATTATATTCTTAATCGCCCATGGCTTTATAGCCTAGTGGCATTTTAGGGGTGGGATAAGGCTTTGGGACCAATAGGTCTTGGGTTCGATTCCCACAAGGGGGTTTTTCCCATATTTATTGGGTTTCCTCCTGAATTGGTGTATAGGCATTATGCCTAGTGGAGATGGATATGATCGGGTGGGCATTATGGCTAGTGGAGATGGATATGATCGGGTGGTTCCACTGGTGGCACGATGATACTCTAGTGGTCCGTCAGTGATCCAAATTTGCCGTTAAAAAAATATATTCTTAATCGAAGTTTCAGAATGACGACACACACTCTATGATTCTATGTCATCTAAAACCTATCTAAACACCCACAATGAAATTTCAACCCTCATTAGTTGGTTTAGATGAATTCACCAATACATTGGACCAAAGGCCTCTTGATAAATTCATAGTTAAGTGTCTAATTGGTGGAGGTTGATAATAAATGGGAGTGTGATTGTTTAAATGATAATGATGTTTCGTTTAAAAAATCCATCATTGTATTGACCAGATGTCACACCCCAACCGATGACGAAAATATCGGGGCATGGCACTGAGCGAAACAGATTGTCCAAGAGTTTCCATAACAACTACGATTACCAATTATTTAAGCATCACATCCCATACCATGACATAATAAGTAGCATAGTTATTACAGACAAGTAGTTCTCAAAGACAAGTAAAATACTGTTCCGACAACTCAGAATTAAATTGTTTGTTTCTAGACTCTCACTCCTACTTGATTCCACAAAAGCAGGTAAAGCATAGCATCCTAAACACCTGTCACATACGTTAAAATAGAGTCAATAGACATAGTGTAAAGGTGAGCATACAAGTTTAGTAGTAATAGTAGAGTTCAAAAGCGTTTACGCATAACCAGCATGTAACATGTACAATGCAAAGCTAGTAGGTTATCGACAATGAAATATGCACATACTAGACTGCGAGCTGTAGAATGCGCAAAACATATCACCACTGTGACACGTGAAGAGGTAACCTTAACAACCCCTGTTCACGACAGGTGCTGAGTCCAAACAAATAGTACTATCGTTGCTAAGGCGTCAGGCAACAATCACTGTGTTAACATAACATACAAGCATTCATCGAGTAACAAGTAACATGCAATAACGGTCAGCGTATAAGTAGTGTTTGCGTTGTGTGACGATGTGATTTAGAATAAGTACCGTATGTAACACACAAAAGTGCATAAAGCAAAAAGGGATCGAGTATACTCACAGTGATGGAAGTTAATGGATTGAAGGGAGCGCTAGAGTGAGATTAGCCTGATTAGAACGATAGCATAAGCGATAAGCGTCACGTAAAACGATGCATGGGGAACAAGTGACTAGTGGTCATCCGGTCAGATGGCAATTCGAACGGATGGCCATTCGATCGGATGTCAATCCGTTCGGATGGTCATTCGGTCAGATTAACACTCATTTGGGTTGGATAGGTTTGTGTATGATGGCTTTGAAGTTTTCGTTGTAGCATTTTGTAATCAGAGAAGTATCTCTACCCTTCAGGTGGATCGATCAAATGATAGTTCGATCGGTTGGCGATCCGTCGGTTAGACATTCTCAGAGAACAAGTTCACAGCAGGATTGTCACTCGATCGGATGGTCTACCGATAGGATGGCAACCCGTTAGAAACTAATGATCTTTGAAAATTATAGAAATTTAAGTGTTGAAGTTCAATTGCAATCCGATCGGATTGCGTTTCGATCAGATGGCAATCTGATCGGATGGCAATCCGATCAGATAGCAATCCGATCGGACGGCAATCCGTCCCACAATCTGCCCGTTTTGTAAACTTGAAAATTTGTTAAGCTTTGTGGTTTGCTTGAGACGGTATGACAACGTGTTAAACAACGGAACCTCGTCAAGCCCCAGGTCGTCCGATCGAATAGGCATCACCCAAATCCAATCAGTTAACTGCCCCTGACGGTGGTTCAGGTTCAATCCGGAATCGGTTGTCTCTTTGATAGAAATCGGATCTCAGACCGACACTTCACTAAGAATTGAGTAGAAGACCTGAATGAGCTCCGATTCTATCGGTTTTGAGAGCATTGAGTGTAAAGGAGTTGAAAGAAAGTTAGAAACCAACTTTCAATCCTTCACATCTCGAAAATGCTTAGATCTAGATGCAAATAGTGTTGATTTATATGGAAATCATGTAGATCTGAGTTGTTCTTGGTGGAATAATGCCAAAACTTGAAGTTCATAAGAACTCCATGATGACATCATCCTAGAACACCTCAAATCCGTTGATTTCACGGTTAAAAGTTAAGATTCAGAGGTGATAATGATGAAGAAGTGCTTGTAGATGATAGATGTACAAGATTTGGGTTGAAAACTTACAAGAATCGCAAGAAATCAAGAGAAAAGAAGGCTTGAACGTGCTGGTCGACTGAAGAGGAGCTGTCACATCACAAGTGATGTGACAGAGGGGTATTTATAGGTTGCCAAAAAAGGAAAGGAGGAGCACATGCCACGGATCGGATGTGTCACACCACCAAATTCCACACGCGGAGTATCACCACATAAGGCGTGACATGACCAGGATCCAGCCACCAATCATATTGAACAATGTATTAAAGTAAATATAAAACCAGCCAACAATATAATTGGTGTCCAAAACAAATTAATTAAGTTCAAGTTATCAGCGGAAGCATAAAGTTTAAAACCAAAACATAAGTTATGAGTTCATATGGTTTAACATGGGACACAACAGTCCATGTCCCATAACGACCTCGACCTCCTGTGCAAGCTCCACCTAAGCACCTAACGACCTGCAAGGCATATAGTAACGAATCAACAACAAAGTTGAGCGAGTTCACAGTTGGGTGTTCGTTTTAAGTTGTTTCAAAAACATAAGTTCCTTTTAGCTGGCTTACTTGCCGTGGGGGTTCATAGTTTAAAAACATGATTAATCATTTCCTTTTACTCTGGCTCCTAGCCGTGGGGGCTACCCCATGAATATCCCACTAGACCCGTTACCATATCGACTACTGACTGAGAAAGTTGGGTGCCCTAAGTCAATGTCTATCATCATTGACTTGCCCAGATCCATTAGTCCACTCTCGTCCTCTGCGGCATGGTGTGACGCTTGTCAAACCTAATAACGCTATTTAACTAATGACCCGTTCACCATTGGCCCGACGATTAAGTCGATATAAAAATGAGGGACTTAATGATAGAGTTTTTGGTCTAGCATCAATGTTGTCACCCTTCAGTTAAGAGGGTGGAGGTACGTGTCCCATACAAGGAGATCACGCAGGTTCAAATGTTGTCACCCTTCAACTAAGAGGGTGGAGGTACGTATTCTAACCAAGGAGAATACGCAGGTTTCCTTTCAATCAATTACCCATTCATTCCCAACCACCGGGAATCCCATGCCTTGTAGAAAGTGTGAACTCACCTTAGGTTAGCTCGGCATATAAACAAAAGGTCAATCGAGCTGCTAGTGGTCAACCATGTCCTAACATGGTTATCATATAAGTCAGGTCTAGGTTCAAGTAGTGCACGTAAGTTTACACATAAGCTAACAAGTTACGAGCACATAATGATCATGGCAAACACGTAGATCACGTTAACAGTAGCAGTCAAATACATATGAGGCCCAAACTTGTGCGACTCAGATGATTGGGGCCGTTGAGCTTGTGCGAGCCTAATCATCTTGTGCGAGTCGGTGAATAAAGCCCAATAAACATCCGGCCCAACCTGTTGTGCGTCTAGCACAATCTTGTGCGACTCACAACAGGTTGTGCGATTGAAAACAAACCCGACCCATTACATCCTAAGCCCAACAGCTTGTGCGGCCCAAATAATTAAACAAACACTTAACTTGTGTGATCCAAATATACTTGTGCGATTCAGTGTAACTTGTGCGATTGGGTTTTGGGATGTTCAGCCCAACAACATGACTTAGCTTAATAAAATATGCAGCCCAACATCTTGTGCAATCAGCACAACCTTGTGCGATCAGCACAACCTTGTGCGATTCACAAGATGTTGTGCGCTTATGCTTAAAAGAGTTGTACAGTGAGCTTAAACAGTTGCACCAATCTTGTGCGACTGTCTTGTGCGATTGGCTTGTGCGATCGGTTTTGTGTTTCCTTAAATCATGTAATCAGTTACCCAGTTTCCATTTAATTTACAAGATCCAATTAACAGTTTCCAATCATGAAATAATCGATCAAACTAAGTCTTTATCATCTAATTCCTATGAACCCTAATCATATTCAAAACATAACAACAACTTATAACATTAAACTATCAGATTAAAGCTTTCAAAATCATCATACAATACTTCATGCCAAGATATACGAATCAATTAAACATCTAAACACATCACAGCTGATTAACTTATGTTCGATTCAGTTACAATATACATGTGAGCCGATTATCATAAATACAACGTCTTGTATCCACATACAACCTTAATCATTATTGCTAATCGTTTGTATCGATCTCATAATCATATATCATCAATGATTCTACTAACAAGAACCCTAAGTCATCATACAAGATTATTACAACCACAATATCGATTTACAACAATCATAGTGTCACACCCCGAATTCCACGTGTCACCGGTGGGCCCGGTGGGGAGTATCGTGACGTGGTTGGAAACATAATAGTCAAACAACACAATATTTAATATGCACAACGGAAGCAATTAAAAGATATAATTCAACCGAATATAATATTGTAATATCATGTATCACAATAGTCGATTGTTTATCCACAGACGGATCGAAAATAAAATGGAAACAATAGTTCAACAGACGATAGGCATCTTAAGCTTGCGAGACTCTTTATTGACGCTAAGGAGAGAATCCAGCCTATTACGCTTAGTACCTGCATTTAATCTTTTTGGGAAAATACGTCAGTTTACACTGGTAAATACAATCAACTGACTCATTTTAAAAATGATTAAAAATTGATTTGGATGCACATGGCATAAACATTTTATAACTTGGGATAATCATTTAAATATATAATCTTGTAAGAGAATTACATGTTCCTTATGCGTTCAGTAGCCCGGATCGTGCCGGGTTAAAGATCAATAGACACACCATATTATTTCTTTATGCACTGACGGGTGTACGCCTACACCCCGCGCTTAGGTCGTGGCCATTTCGTAAAATGATGCCAAGGATATCCGAGACATGGTCATTAACCCCCCAAAGGCTTTAAGTAAACAAAACAATTTAAACGGGCCGATCAAATTATTCAATTAACCACCAAACGATGGAAGATTTGATGCCCGACCAAGCGGTATTTTATATACCGTAACCCAAGCCCGTATAGGGAAAATAAGTTAAAAGTATTTACCTGAGCAAAGTAATAATCACAATAAGCAAATGCAAGTAGCTTTTACTGGTCCTCCTAATCTGGAACGAAGGTTTATAATAACCTATTAGAATCCTAACGGGTCTTTAGTTAAGCTTAAGCTTAGACCGGTTAGTTTCAAAGATACGGTTCGTACGCATGATTAAGCGAACACCAGATAGAATGTGATTTAGACCCGAAAAGTTTGAAGACTTGCTTAATATGGGTAATTCATACACATTCTGGATTTTGAGATAAAACCGATAAGGTTTGACCCGTTTCGGCTAATTTATGTAAACTAGTTACATAAACCGAACCGAAGGCGTAATAAGCGTAACGGGTATTCATAAGAGCCATATACAGATTTCCTAAGTTAATATGCTTCAAATATGTTGTGACATCAGTAAGATGTCTTTTATTATGCCCGAAACGAATTTAAACACAAACTATGCCCCGTAAGGGTAGTTTGGTCATTTACAAGGTTATAAAAGAGTATAAGTATTAACCTGAGTTACAGGTCTGATATAATCAGCAAAAATACTTAGTTTACTAAGTTATAACAGTAGGGTAAAGTATATATGTGAAATTTATCAATTATAACCAACCTATGCACCGTATGAGCATTTTGGTAATTTCACATAAGCCGTAAAGCTCAAAACTGAAGTCTGAGTTAAACAACTTTTGCTTACTGTTAAAATATTATAATTTACCCAAAATATCAGTAGGTATCAACCCTTATATGTTTAAAATAGTTCTAGTACATACTATGCGTTAAAAACGCTTAAAAGGCGATTAAAAGCCATTTCCGGGTTCTATACATAAAGCTGATATTTTTATTATTCTAGAAGGCTTAAAATGATTTATTTATCATATGTAATCAGTAGCAAAAGGTTTGGAGTCAATTAGATATGTAAAACTCATTTTATAGCCCGTAAGGGCAAAACCGACAATTACCGGATTAAGCCTATGACTATGAGTGATGCTCAGCCTAAAATTAATTAAAAATCTTCAAAATCCCAAAATAATATATTACATCAGTGGGTAATAAGTTTGATATCAAAATGTAGGTTTAATTAGGCTATACGCTAATTACGCCGTTTAATTAACATAAAGCTTTCAATTTACGCTAATGAGCATAACTCTCAAACTACACCTCAAACTGATGTCAAACTTTGGGTACAAGTTTATATATCAGTGACTAAGGTTTCTACTCTTTTACATTTTCAAAAATCATGTTTTAAGTTGAAAAGGGCATAATGGTCAACATATGAGCAATTAACGGAATCATGCGTATTAATTGGTTAACTAATGAACCACGGTGTATAATCACAGAGGGTTATACTAGCATGTAACCTGGTCCAAATAGAGCTCTAAGGTATTTCTAAAACATACCAAAACGGGTCAGAACTGAAGTCAAAGCAAAAGTCAAAACTTTGCGACTTTCGGTTCCGAACCGGGTCTAAACACTAAATTGTCGGATTGAACATGTTTAGACATGTTCTTACACTAATTACTAAGTTATATTGATGATCAAACAGGTTGTATGTGTTCTACATTGCTAATTATACATAAATTAGAAATTAAGCATTCTGTTGACTTTTTAATAACAAGTTTGACCCGACATTAGACCTAGTTAGAGTGGGAATCAGGGGAAACCCTTTTAGGGGTTTATTACCCACATAATTACCAACTTTTAACTACTTTCAATTCGACTAATCACTGGACCATTAGTGATTAATCGCTAAGTCAACCGTTAATTACGACGGTTTGACTTTTAAGCTAAAACTAAGCAAAAACTTAACTAAGAAAGGTTAAGAATACTTACTGATGTCCTAAGCTTGATTAGGAAGGACTTGGGTCTGCTTTGGAGCTCCATAAATGATCAGAAAAGCTGAAGTGAGGTGTGGTTGCAATGTTGCAACTTAAGGGCTTTATATAGTGCTCACAATCTCATAGATTGTTGACAACAAGTGCTACCACTGATGTTTGATCGTCAACAAGTGTCCCTAAATGTCTAGGGGTTGTTTAGGGGTCGTCCAATATGAGGAAAATCGGATTAAAGTCGGTTACAATAGCTATGGCAGACAAAAACCCAAGAAAATCGGAACAGAAGGCCCCTCGCGTGGCGCGTAGACCCCCCCCAGGGGCCTCGCGTGGCGCGACGCCCTATCTGATCAAATCTGAATTTTCTGATTTTTGCGTTTTGATCCTTGGCTCTTCAAGACTTTGCTACGACATTATTTCTTGCACTTTGAACCCTCCAATTTGACATATAAGGGCTTTAAGACATTTACCCACTTTGTTTAGTCCTTGGTTAACTTTATTGTTACCCGAAAAGTCCTAACTTTCAACGTTGACGCTTTAACCCCTTGTATACGAATTTGATCATAACTTTCTCATATGATAACGAAACTTTATGAAATTTATATCGTGCATTCTAGTGAGCATAATTAACCGTTACAATGCTTCGGGTTTGTCTAAAGGTCACTCAGAGGTATAACTTAAACATGTTGACACATTTAACCCCTGTAGTTTGTAATCTCTCACTTTCTTTCATATTTAGCTTCGTATGATCCATGATTTATTCGTTTGAAGGTATGAGCATCATGTAGGGTTAATGTACCATATATTTATTCACTGTTGACATTTAGAACTCGTATATTCACATACTTTTCATGATTGTCAACTTTAATCCTTCTATAACATTCTTTCACACGTTCAAACATATGACACGTGTCAACACATTACAGGACGTGAATTTTCGAGGTGTTACATCCTCACCCCCTTAAAATAAATCTCGACCTCGAGATTTACTGAAACAAATGAGGGTACTTTTCTTTCATTGTGGACTCAACCTCCCACGTATATTCGGGACCCCTACGGGCATCCCATTTTACCTTTACAATAGGCACATGCTTCCTTCGAAGCTTCTTAACCTGTCGATCTTCAATCGACAATGGTTTTTATATAAATTTTAAGCTCTCATCTATATGCACGTCTGTATGTGGTATTACCAGTGATTCGTCAGCGAAACACTTTTTCAGATTGCAGATGTGGAATACATTATGAATACCACTGAGCTCTTCTGGTAAGTTTAACTTATAGGCAACTGACCCGACACGTTCGATGACCTCGAAAGGTCCGATGTATCTCGGGCTTAGCTTGCCTTTCTTACCAAATCGCATCACTCCCTTCCAGGGTGATACCTTAAGTAAGACTTTATCGCCTACTTCGAACTTCATAGCTTTACGCTTTGGATCTGCGTAACTCTTCTGCCTATCTCGGGCAGCTTTGAGACGGTCACGAATCTGGACAATCTTGTCCGTCATTTCAAAGACTATCTCTGGTCCTGATAATTGGACATCTCCAACTTCCGCCCAACAAACGGGCGTTCTACACTTTCTACCGTATAAGGCCTCGAAAGGCGCAGCCTTTATGCGGGCATGGTAGCTGTTGTTGTAGGAGAATTCGATTAACGGCAGGTGGTTATCCCAACTACCCCCTAAATCGATCACACATGCACGTAGCATGTCTTCCAACGTTTGGATGGTACGCTCACTCTGTCCGTAAGCCGTACTAAAATTCACACATGCACGTAAGCCGTACTAAAATTCAAACGCGTGCCCAAAGATTGCTGGAAACTTTTCCAAAAATGTGACGTGTATCTAGTATCCCTGTCGGAGATAATAGACACAGGTATGCCATGTAAAGCTACAATCTTATCTACGTATAGTTGGGCTAACATGTCGGAGCTATAAGTCTCCTTGATGGGTAAGAAATGTGCTGACTTAGTCAGTCTATCAACTATAACCCATATCGTATCATTTCCTTTCTTTGTCTTTGGTTACTTAGTGATAAAATCCATAGTTACCATTTCCCACTTCCACGTAGGAAGTTCAGGCTGTTGTAGCAAACCTGACGGCTTCTGATGTTCTGCTTTGAGTTGCGCACAAGTCAAGCACTTAGCTACATAGGTAGCTACAGACTTCTTCAAGCCTATCCACCAATATTTTGCCCTTAGATCCTGGTACATCTTATCAGCTCCAGGATGAACAAAATATTTGGAACTATGGGCTTCCTGGAGGATAACATCCCGAAGTCCTCCATAAATTGGAACCCATATTCGTCCATTCAATCTCAGAATTCCATCCTTGCCAAGAGATAACTGCTCCTCAGTCACTCCTAGCTTTTCATTAGGATAGTTAGCTTCCAACACAGCTTCCTTTTGTGCAGCTAACAACCTTTCATTCAAACTGTTGTTTATTTCAATGCTCTTGGCATTGATTCGGATGGGTTTCACCCTTTCCTTTCTGCTCAAGGCATCGGCAACCACATTTGCCTTGTCGGGATGGTATCTGATTTCACAATCATAATCATTCAACGTCTCCATCAAATGGCGTTGCCTCATATTTAAATCCTTTTGGTTAAACAGGTGCTGGAGGCTCTTGTGATCAGAATAGATCACATATTTGATTCCATATAAATAATGCTTCCACAGTTTTAGTGCAAATACAACGACACCCCACTCCAAGTCATGGGTGGTGTAATTCTTTTCGTGCACCTTTAACTGTCTTGAAGCATAGGCAATAACCTTGCCTTTCTGCATAAGCACACACCCCATGCCAGTGTGAGATGCATCGCAGTAAACTACGAATTCTTCGGTACCTTCAGGCAATGTCAGTACTGGAGCATTGCTCAACTTTTGCTTCAGAATATCAAAAGATTCTTGCTGCTTAGGGCCCCAAACGAACTTAATCTTCTTCCTAGTTAAGAAAGTTAGGGGTGCAGCAATCCTTGAAAAATTTTCAATGAAACGCCTGTAATATCCTGCCAATCCTAGGAAGCTACGAATCTCTGTAGGCGTCTTTGGCTCTTGCCAGTTCATAACAGCTTCCACTTTAGCGGGATCCTCTTGGATACCATGCTCACTAACCACATGTCCAAGGAATTGGACTTCTCGAAGCCAGAATTCACACTTAGAGAATTTGGCATAGAGTTTCTCATGATGTAGAAGTTTAAGAATACAACGAAGGTGTTTCTCATGGTCAGCTTGGTTCTTCGAGTAGATAAGAATGTCGTCGATGAAAACAATGACGAACTTGTCTAAGTAAGGCTTGCAAACGCGATTCATGAGATCCATGAATGCGGCTGGTGCATTAGTGAGCCCAAAAGGCATCACTAGGAACTCGTAATGACCATAACGAGTCCTAAATGCAGTTTTGTGTACGTCTTCATCTCTAACCTTCAGTTGGTGGTAGCCTGACCTCAAGTCAATCTTCGAGAAATAACTTGCCCCTTGTAACTGATCGAACAAATCGTCGATCCTGGGCAAAGGATACCTATTCTTTATTGTGACCTTATTAAGCTCACGATAATCGATGCACAGACGCATCGATCCATCCTTCTTCTTGACAAACAAGACTGGTGCTCCCCAAGGAGACGAACTAGGTTTAATGAAACCTTTAGCTAGCAATTCATCCAGTTATGTCCTCAATTCCTTCATCTCTGTTGGTGCCAACCTATAAGGTGCTCTAGCAACAGGTGCTGCTCCATGGATGATGTCAATTCTGAATTCCACTTGCCTATCTGGTGGTAAACCAGGTAGTTCTTCAGGAAAAACTTCTGGGTATTCAGAAATGACGGGGATATCTCCTATATTCGGTTTAGGCTCATCAATAATCACTTGTGCCATGTAGATGACACAACCCTTCTTTAAACACTTAGAGGCCTTGAGCATAGTCACTTGCTCAGGCAATCCATACCGGGTATCTCCCTGAATGGTAATTGATTTGCCAGATGGAGTCTTGATCATCACTTGTTTTCTATTACAGACAATCTGGGCCTGGTTAAGAGATAACCAGTCCATGCCTAAAACGATGTCAAAACCGGCTAACTTAAAGGGAAGTAGGGACAGAGGAAAAAAGTGGTTCTTAATGGATATAACACATCCATCTAACACAGTTGAGACGGTTTCTATGGTGCCATCTGCTAACTCCACCTCATAATTCATACTTAAGGTTTTGACAGGTAAATTCAGCAATTTGCAAAACTTATTATCTACGAAAGACTTATCAGCGCCTGAATCAAAAAGTACTCTCGCATATATATCATTTACAAGGAAGGTACTTGTTATCACATTGTCATCCTGTACTGCTTCCTTTGCATCCATTCTGAAGACCCTAGCATTGGTCTTCTTGGCCTCTTCAGGCTTCTTGGCGTATTTAGGGCAGTTTGTTTTAATGTGCCCTTTCTCATTGCAACTGTAGCAAGTTGCATCCTTCAGCTTTTTGCAATCCAAGGTCTTGTGTTCCTTGGACTTGCATATCCCGCAAGCAAAAGTTCGTGACTGAGTCTGCGAGTTCGATTCGAGTCTGCACTTTCCAAAGTGCTGTTTCTTGCAAATCTTGCACTTGGGCTTCTCACCAGACTAATGCCCATCTTTCCTTGACTCAAACCCCTTCTTGTTGTCACCGTTTCCTCGGTGCTTCTTGTTCGACCTCCGTGAATTATCATCTTCACGTTTTCTTTTCTCAGCATCTTTGTTCCTCAGCGATCTTTGTCTGACCGCATCCAGAGTGAGGGACAGAGATATGTCAGCTACAGATCTGAAAGTAGCTGGCCGAGAGGCCTTCACGCTTGCCTTTATCTCGGGGGCTAAACCACCGATAAAACGAGCTATTCTTTTTGGTTCCGGGGTCACCAGATACGGAACCAACCGGGACATTGTGTTGAAGCTCGTGAGGTAAGCTTGACAGTCAAGGTTTGTCATAACCAACAATAGAAAATCAGACTCTATCTTCTCCACCTCATGCTGAGGGCAGTAATTTTCCCTGATAAGGGCAACAAATTGTTCCCAAGACATGTTGTACAATGGGATCTTCCCAGTGGCTTGAATCGGTGATCTCCACCAGGCTAAGGCCTCGCCTTTAAAGGATTGAGACACAAACTTGACTATATCCCTCTCAGCGCATTCGCTGATATCCACAACTGTGTCCATCTCATCTAACCACGTCATGCAGTCAATGGCTCCCTTTTCCCCAGTGAAATCCCTGGGCTTGCATGAAACAAAGTATTTATAGGAGCAACCCTTACTACGGGGTTCTTGATTAAGTACAACCTGTTGAGATGGAGCATTGTGGTGGTTTGAGGAGAGTATATCATCATCTTTCTTGGGTTCATCCTTCTTGGAAGGTGGCTTCGAATGCGGTGTAGATAAGGTCCTACTCCGAGTCCCACTATACTCTTCGTACTGCCGCTCCAATGCCTTTGTAATGGCGTCGTCTACTAACGCTTCCAATTCAGCACCCGTTATATTAATTCGGGCGTTATCATTATTCTACACTGGGTGACTATTAATTTCATCAGAGTCAGCCATTTTAATTGAACTGTTACAGAAAACAAGGACAATAGTTTATTTGGGAGTTTATTATGGAATGGCCCCTTAGGGTAATTCATTAACCATGGTAAACAGAGACCATATTTGGTTAATTTATTAATCATATTCATTTAGGATTTCTATTATAATTTATCCTAATTATAAAACAATAACAATTTTATTAGTAGCACAAAAGGCCTAGTCACAAGGACATTTTTAAATTATAAGCTATGATTTCATAGAATCAAAGCATGAAGGTATACTGGCACAACAGGCCTAGTCACAAGGACATTTATAAATTATAAGCTATGATTTCAGAGAATCAAAGCATGAAGGTATACTGGCACAACAGGCCTAGTCACAAGGACATTTATAATTTATAAGTTATGATTTCAGAGAATCAAAGCATGAAGGTTTGAACCTAGTTCATTACCTTATTCGGACAGGGAGTCATCGCTACCACTGTCTTTTGTCTCATATGGAAATGAGCAGGGCCCGTAGGCACTATATTACCACGTATGGTCAAAATATGATCATCTTAATTGATGATCTAAACCCATGATTCAGAGATCATTAAATTGGGTTAGGAATTCTTTTGAAGAATCCAAAAATAAGAATGACGTGTGTGATTTTAACGAATCACATCTGCCAGGAGTGTTAACATATTTACAGATGTTAACAGGGGTTTGAATCTTTTAAACAGGTCTTACCATTTTGGCCAGGTCTTTACAATGACACGTAGGCTAGGTTTCACTCTTAAGATTCTTATTCAATATTTAAATAGGCAGATATATTTTTAAAAGGGAATGATTTTGATTTATTTATTTCATGTAATATATTTATGCAGATAATAGCAAAATGAAATTTATAAACATAACTTTCCATTAGTTATTAAAATATTACATACTGCCCTAAACGGGTCTTTTCAGCAAACACTTACCCACGCAGGGGTCAAACTGAAATACTAGTCCACGCAGGGACTTAAACAAACATCATACCCTCGCAGGGATTAACAGAAAGATAGACCTACGCAGGGGTCAAAACAAACAAACATACCCGCACAGGGGCTAATACAGCAAGACAGGCCCACGCAGGGGCTCAACTGATACAAGGAAATTACAACAACAGTGGAAGGATTCAATGGTCCTTCTTGCTCTTCCCTTTTATTAGGCTTATCAATCCTTGGAAGAAAGTTTGTCGCTCCCTGCGATCTCAGTGAAAGTCTCGCTCGACCTGGTCCAGTGTCTGAAGAATTTCCTCCCGTTCTGGGGGAGAAAACCATGGCGGCTGCGATTGTGTCCGTATTATAGGTCTGGCAGGTATCTGGTACCCATGGGTTGGGTATCCTGCTCCCCAAGGAGCTCCATACGGTCCTTCAGGGTTAATGGCGTTGTAATTGGACGCTACCAAGTATGGGTCGGCTTCAGCGTAATTGTAGTTGGTGTGAACCGGCGGCCCAAACGGGTTGTACATCATAGAACCTGTGTATGCTGGAATCGGGTTATCAAAACCCATCGGTGGTGGTTGCGGTGCAACGGGGTTTGAAGGTCCACCCATTTGTGGATCTTCTGGAAGTGGCGGATAATGACTGCCACTTGATTGTCGAGGAGAGCTAAAATGAAAGTCCCCTCCTCGTGCAGACATACGTGCTCCGGATCTCCTACGCCTTGGCGGTTGCGGAGGTGCCGGCTGAACAGGCGGCGGTGGAGGCGGTGGCGTGACTGCCACAAATCGTGAATCCTCAGAGGGATCCTGCTGCTGCTGGTGCTGGTGAGGCGACGAATGATGCGAGGGTGTAAAATACCACTCGTGTTGATTAAATCATGCCAGGTAACTATCCGGACCATGGTAGGGTGATCCGTGAAAAGAAGAACCATCGGAGACCTCTATGGGATGGTTCGGTGTTCCGGTTGCGGGCTCGACGGGATCCGTGTCCTCATCCATATCCATAGCGTTGTCCCCCGAGAAGTGGTCCTCCGGTCCCAATGGGTTAAAACCCACTGGTTCTTGTATATAATTTGCCGGGTTAAACCGGCCCCTAAATACTGGTGTAGGGTCACCAAAAGAATTATGCGATAAGGATCGCTGTAGAGGTATGTAAGAAGGTTGAGGGTTATTGGGCTCATTTTCCGAATGTGGCCCATAAGAGTTATGAACGGGAGGCGTCGAACTATGCGAAACCGACCGTCTAGCCGGCTCGAAAAGGTTCCTCCGGTTCTGTCGAGGATCGTCACTCTCGGTGGTAGAAGGAGCTCGCATTTGCGAAGGTCCTGTCTTGTCGTCATTGGGGGCGGTGATTGGCCCCTTGCCTCTTCCTCTTCATCGAAAGAATCTTGGCGGCATAATTAATCCTGTCAATACAACAAAGTAGAATTTGTCCTATGTTATTTGTCTAGACTTGAAAGTTTTTGAAATGTGCAATTGTGTAACTGAGATTAAACACAAAAGGCTAGTGTTTAATTCACTCAGTGTTGGCTCTGGTACCAACCTGTCACACCCCGAATTCCATTTGTCACCGGTGGGGAGTACCGTGACGTAGTTGGCAACATAATAGTCAAACAACACAATATTTAATATGCACAGTGGAAGCAATTGAAAGATATAATTCAACCGAATATAATATTGTAATATCATGTATCACAATAGTCGATTGTTTATCCACAGACGGATCGAAAATAAAATGGAAACAGTAGTTCAACAGACGATAGGCATCTTAAGCTTGCGAGACTCTTTATTGATGCTAAGGAGAGAATCCAGCCTATTATGCTTAGTACCTGCATTTAATCTTTTTGGGAAAATACGTCAGTTTACACTGGTAAATACAATCAACTGACTCATTTTAAAAATGATTAAAAATTGATTTGGATGCACATGGCATAAACATTTTATAACTTGGGATAATCATTTAAATATATAATCTTGTAAGAGAATTACATGTTCCTTATGTGTTCAGTAGCCTGGATCGTGCCGGGTTAAAGATCAATAGACACACCACATTATTTCTTTATGCACTGACGGGTGTACACCTACACCCCGAGCTTAGGTCGTGGCCATTTTGTAAAATGATGCCAAGGATATCCGGGACATGGTCATTAACCCCCCAAAGGCTTTAAGTAAACAAAACAATTTAAACGGGCCGATCAAATTATTCAATTAACCACCAAACGATGGAAGATTTGATGCCCGACCAAGCGGTATTTTATATACCGTAACCCAAGCCCGTATAGGGAAAATAAGTTAAAAGTATTTACCTGAGCAAAGTAATAATCACAATAAGCAAATGCAAGTAGCTTTTACTGGTCCTCCTAATCTGGAACGAAGGTTTATAATAACCTATTAGAATCCTAACGGGTCTTTAGTTAAGCTTAAGCTTAGACCAGTTAGTTTCAAAGATACGGTTCGTACGCACGATTAAGCGAAGACCGGATAGAATGTGATTTAGACCTGAAAAGTTTGAAGACTTGCTTAATATGGGTAATTCATACACATTCTGGATTTTGAGATAAAACCGATAAGGTTTGACCCGTTTCGGCTAATTTATGTAAACTAGTTACATAAACCGAACCGAACGCGTAATAAGCGTAACGGATATTCATAAGAGCCATATACAGGTTTCCTAAGTTAATATGCTTCAAATATGTTGTGACATCAGTAAGATGTCTTTTATTATGCCCGAAACGAATTTAAACACAAACTATGCCCCGTAAGGGTAGTTTGGTCATTTACAAGGTTATAAAAGAGTCTAAGTATTAACCTGAGTTACAGGTCTGATATAATCAGCAAAAATACTTAGTTTACTAAGTTATAACAGTAGGGTAAAGTATATGTGTGAAATTTATCAATTATAACCAAGTTATGCACCGTAGGGGCATTTTGGTAATTTCACATAAGCCGTAAAGCTCAAAACTGAAGTCTGAGTTAAACAACTTTTGCTTACTGTTAAAATATTATAATCTACCCAAAATATCAGTAGGTATCAAGCCTTGTATGTTTAAAATAGTTCTAGTACATACTATGCGTTAAAAACGCTTAAAAAGGCGATTAAAAGCCATTTCCGGGTTCTATACATAAAGCTGATATTTTTATTATTCCAGAAGGCTTAAAATGATTTATTTATCATATGTAATCAGTAGCAAAAGGTTTGGAGTCAATTAGATATGTAAAACTCATTTTATAGCCCGTAAGGGCAAAACCGACAATTACCGGATTAAGCCTATGACTATGAGTGATGCTCAGCCTAAAATTAATTAAAAATCTTCAAAAATCCCAAAATAATATATTACATCTGTGGGTAATAAGTTTGATATCAAAAAGTAGGTTTAATTAGGCTATACGCTAATTACGCCGTTTAATTAACATAAAGCTTTCAATTTACGCTAATGAGCATAACTCTCAAACTACACCTCAAACTGATGTCAAACTTTGGGTACAAGTTTATATATCAGTGACTAAGGTTTCTACTCTTTTACATTTTCAAAAATCACGTTTTAAGGTGAAAAGGGGATAATGGTCAACATATGAGCAATTAACGGAATCATGCGTATTAATTGATTAACTAATGAACCATGATGTATAATCACAGAGGGTTATACTAGCATGTAACCTGGTCCAAATAGAGCTCTAAGGTATTTCTAAAACATACCAAAACGGGTCAGAACTGAAGTCAAAGCGAAAGTCAAAGCTTTGCGACTTTCGGTTCCGAACCGGGTCTAAACAGTAAATTGTCGGGTTGAACATGTTTAGACATGTTCTTACACTAATTACTAAGTTATATTGATGATCAAACAGGTTGTATGTGTTCTACATTGCTAATTATGCATAAATTAGAAATTAAGCATTCTGTTGACTTTTTAATACCAAGTTTGACCCGACATTAGACCTAGTTAGAGTGGGAATCAGGGGGAACCCTTTTAAGGGTTTATTACCCACATAATTACCAACTTATAACTACTTTCAATTCGACTAATCACTGGACCATTAGTGATTAATCGCTAAGTCAACCGTTAATTACGACGGTTTGACTTTTAAGCTAAAACTAAGCAAAAACTTAACTAAGAAAGGTTAAGAATACTTACTGAAGTCCTAAGCTTGATTTGGAAGGACTTGGGTCTGCTTTGGAGCTCCAGAAATGATCAGAAAAGCTTAAGTGAGGTGTGGTTGCAATGTTGCAACTTAAGGGCTTTATATAGTGCTCACAATCTCATAGATTGTTGACAACAAGTGCTACCACTGATGTTTGATCATCAACAAGTGTCCCTAAATGTCTAGGGGTTGTTTAGGGGTCGTCCAATATGAGGAAAATCGGATTAAAGTCGGTTACAATAGCTATGGCAGACAAAAACCCAAGAAAATCAGAACAGAAGGCCCCTCGCGTGGCGCGTAGACCCCCCCAGGGGCCTCGCGTGGCGCGACGCCCTATCTGATCAAATCTGAATTTTCTGATTTTTGCGTTTTGATCCTTGGCTCTTCAAGACTTTGCTACGACATTATTTCTTGCACTTTGAACCCTCCAATTTGACATATAAGGGCTTTAAGACATTTACCCACTTTGTTTAGTCCTCGGTTAACATTATTGTTACCCGAAAAGTCCTAACTTTCAACGTTGACGCTTTAACCCCTTGTATACGAATTTGATCATAACTTTCTCATATGATAACGGAACTTTATGAAATTTATATCGTGCATTCTAGTGAGCATAATTAACCGTTACAAAGCTTCGGGTTTGTCAAAAGGTCACTCAGAGGTATAACTTAAACATGTTGACACATTTAACCCCTGTAGTTTGTAATCTCTCACTTTCTTTCATATTTAGCTTCGTATGATCCATGATTTATTCGTTTGAAGGTATGAGCATCATGTAGGGTTAATGTACCATATATTTATTCACTGTTGACATTTAGAACTCGTATATTCACATACTTTTCATGATTGTCAACTTTAATCCTTCTATAACATTCTTTCACACGTTCAAACATATGACACGTGTCAACACATTACAGGACATGAATTTTCGAGGTGTTACACATAGGGACCGTAACATCATGTATTATGCAAACCATAGAGGAACAATAACTGGATTTGAGGTTTGGAATGAAGAAGACTTCGAATGATGAGGAGGGGCTGCCGTCGGACTCGAAGGAGAGAAGGGAGAGAGTAGGGTTTGGTGTGTTTGAGTGTTTTGCAAATAATGAGAAACAAAACCCCACGATAGGTGCTTGTAAGCGTATAAAAGGAGTGGGCCGAACCCATACACGGGTTGCCCTTGGTTTCGAGTACAAGGAGTGTGGCCCAAAAGGGCTTGTGCGATTCAACTTAGATAATATACATACACATTTACAATACAATTACATACAGATAACATTCAAATTCATAATATCTCATTAGAATCAATATATCAAGTAATCACATAACGTTCAAAACAAGTTACATCCAACACAAAGATAGGTTCTGAAATGCGAGTTGTCACATCATCCCCAAGTTCAAAGAAATTTTGTCCCGAAATTTAGCACGTAGTTACTGAGGAAGCTAGTTAAGTTGTGTGGTTTCCTGGTTTTCCTGGGATGTCACATCCTTCCCCCGTTGGTTCGGAATTTCGTCCCGAAATTCCGCAGTAGCTTCAGCCTCAGTAGTGGTTTCACTTTTCTCGAACAACTGGGGATACTTGTGTTTCATTTGGTCTTCCCGTTCCCAGGTAAACTCAGGGCCACGACGGGAGTTCCAACGATCTCGAACAATTGGTATCCTGGTGCGTTTGAGAACCTTAACTTCTCGGTCCGTAATCTCTACTGGTTCCTCGACGAATCGCAACTGATCGTCGATAGGGAATTCCTTGAGAGGAACTATGAGGGTCTCATCTGACAGACACTTCTTCAGATTCGACACATGGAATACGTTGTGAACTCCACTGAGTTCTTCAGGTAGATTCAATCTATACGCCACTTTGCCAATTCTCTCAGTGATTTCAAAAGGTCCGACATAACATGGATTTAGCTTGCCCCGCTTACCAAAGCGAACCACACCTTTCCAAGGTGAGACTTTAAGTAGCACTCGATCCCCAACCTGGAACTCGAGTGGTTTCATGCGGTTATCAGCGTAACTTTTCTGACGGTCACGAGCTGCCGCCATTCGTTGTCGTATTTGGGCAATCTTTTCTGTCATGTCGACGACGAGTTCTGGGCCAGTGATTTGGCTGTCACCAACTTCTGCCCAACATAAGGGTGATTGGCATTTTCGTCCATACAATGCCTCGAACGGAGCAGCCTGGATGCTAGTGTGGTAGCTGTTGTTATACGAAAACTCCACCAGAGGTAGATGCCTTTCCCAACCGTGAGCAAAGTCGATTACGCATGCTCGAAGAATTTGTGCATCGCTTGCCACAAATCAGAGGTAAAACATGGATCACGATCAGAAATGATGAAAGTTAGCACCCCGTGCCTCGAGACCTGATATTATATGAAATTAAAATGGGTTTCTTCAAAAAAGTTGAAGAACATGTTGATTGGGTGTTTGAATCATTGATTGGTGACGAACTACTAGAGTAGAGAACTTATTCGTTTCTTTGATAGCCAAGAAGTGTGCAGACTTTGTCAGTCGATCCACTATCACCAAAATGGTATTATTTCCTCGTTGAGATCTAGGTAAGTCAGTAACGAAGTCCATGGAAATTTGCTCCCATTTCCATGTCGGGATCTCTGGTTGTTGCAGTAGGCCTGATGGCTTTTGGTATTCAACCTTGACCCTAGCACAGGTCAGACATTTACTAACATAGGTTGCTATGTTAGCTTTCATGTGGGGCCACCAGTACGTAGCTTTGAGATCGTGGGACATCTTATCGGAACCAGGATGTACTGAGTAACGAGACTTGTGTGCTTCATCCATCACAAGCTTATGCAGATTATCATGTAATGGAACCCAGACACGCCCCGCTAAATAGTAAGCACCGTCTTCCTTTAATTCTAACCGTTTCTCCAATCCTCGCAGGGACTCAGCCTTGATGTTCTCTTCTTCCAATGCTTCGACTTGAGCATCACGAATTTGGACATGAAGACTAGAGTGAATGGTAAGCTGTAACGCACGTACACGCTTAGGTTTGGTTTCCTTTCGACTGAGGGTGTCAGCCACAACATTGGCTTTGCCTGGATGGTACTTGATTGCGCATTCGTTGTCGTTAAGGAGTTCGACCCACCGACGCTGTCGCATGTTCAACTCCTTCTAATCGAAGATATGCTGGAGACTCTTCTAATCGGTGTAAATGGTGCACTTGGTACCGTACAAGTAATGTCTCCATATCTTAAGAGCAACCACCACTGCTCCCAACTCCAACACACAACCCAGTCCTTGGATTGACGCGTCACAATAAACCACAAAATCGTCTGTGCCTTCAGGCAATGAGAGAATAGGTGCTCTACAAAGCTTCAACTTCAGCTGTTGAAATACGGATTCCTAAGCATCACCCCAACGGTAGGTGACACCCTTCTGAGTAAGAACAGTAAGAGGCTGCGCCATCTTTGAGAAATCCTTGATAAACCTTCTGTAGTAACCCTCCAAACCCAAGAATTGGCGGATTTCAGTTGGTGTTCGAGGTGCAGGCCAATTCTTGATCGAGTCAACCTTGGATGGATCAACGTGAATCCCATCTTTATTAACCACGTGGCCTAAGAAATGGACTTCACAAAGCTATAAGTCACATTTCGAGAACTTAGCGTAAAGCTGTTATGTTCGAAGGAGTTCCAAAATGAGTCGCAGATGACGCTCGTGTTCCTCCTGACTCTTGAAATAGATCAGGATGTCGTCGATGAATACTATAACAAACTTATCCAAGTAAGGTTTGCACACTCGGTTCATAAGATCCATGAAGACCGCAGGTGCGTTTGTCAACCCGAAAGGCATGACCAGAAACTCGTAGTGTCTGTAACGAGTCCTGAATGCTGTCTTAGAGATGTCCTCATCTTGGACTCTCAGCTGATGATAGCCTGATCTCAGATCAATCTTTGAGTAAAAGCTCGACCCTTGCAACTGGTCGAACAGGTCATCTATACGCGGGAGAGGATAACGATTCTTCATGATCACCTTGATGAGTTCGCGATAGTCTATACACATTTGAAAGGTACCGTCTTTCTTCTTCACAAACAAAACTGGAGATCCCCAGGGCGAAGAGCTAGGACGAATGAAACCCTTGTCCAAAAGCTCTTGCAGCTGCGTGGACAGTTCTTCTAGTTCAGATGGGGCTAAGCGATAAGGTGCACGAGCTATAGGCGCTGCTCCAGGAGCTAGCTTGATTTGAAACTCTACCTGACGGTGAGATGGAAGACCAGGTAATTCCTCAAGGAATACCTCAGGAAAGTCGCGTATGATCGGGATGTCTTCTATCTTCTACTCTTTCGTTGAGGTGTCAGTAACAAGGGCTAGGATAGCAGTGTGGCCCTTTCGCAAACACTTCTGGGCCTTAAAGAAAGAGATGATGCCCACAACAGCACCACTCTTGTCGCCACAAATGATGAGAGGTTCCTCACCAGAACGAGGAATGCGGACGATTTTCTTCTTGCAAAGAATCTCTGCTCGATGTTGAGATAACCAATGCATCCCAATGACGACGTCGAAGCTACCAAGAACGATGGGAATAAGGTCGATAGAGAAGACCTGACCAGCTAAAACGAGATTACAACCCTTAACTATGTGTGTGGCCTCAAGACTTTTACCGTTCGCTAGTTCTACAACATGCTTGGTGTTTAAATGGATTGTGGTACGCTTAAGCATCTGACTAACTTTTAAAGACACGTAACTAGTATCGGCGCCCGAATCGAATAAAACAGAAACAAAGAAATCATCCAGTAGGAACTTACCCGTTACGACGTTGGGATCGTTCCTCGCTTCACCCTGACCAATCACGAATACACGTCCCCTTGCACCATTACCATCGTTGTTACCCGCATTGTTGTTTCCATTCCCCTGGTTGCTGTTGTTGTTCTGATTTTGGTTCAGCTGGGGGCAGACTCTTTTGAAGTGGCCCTCAGCACCACACTAAAAACATCCTTTGTTGTTACCCTGATGTTGTTATTGATGTTGGCGCTGGTTCTGTGGAGGCTGCTGCTGTTGCTGTCGCCTTTGATTTGCAGGATAGAGACTCCTACAATCTTTGGTTGCATGACCTGGTTTGTTACATCTCTGACAGTTTCCCTTGCTACACGGCCCGCTATGGTGCAAGTTACATCGATTGCACTTAGGGTGGCTTCCCCTGTACCCACCCTAACCTTGATTACCAGAGGATTGTTGACTAGGGCTCTTGTAGTCGTCAGTCCTTCGCTGCTAAGACTGAGACTGAACAGAAGTTGAACCCTTGCTTGAATTTCCATCCCATTTGCTGATCTGTCGCGCGAGAAAGAAAAGACAAGGTTAAGCACGAGAGTTGGTTCACGAGAGTAGGATCTAAACATCCTAGGATAGGTCGAAATGACAGGTTATACCTCCTGCTGGAGCTGCTCGTTCGTTGATTAGAGCCATCAGTTGGGTTTGAGTCAAGTTGAGACGTCCACTCATGATCTTCACATCGAAGTAAGCACAAGTGAGAAAGGTGCCGCGAAAGTTCGTAAGTATGGGATAACAGAAGAGAGTAAGCACACAGGGTTTCAATCAATGGTTGCTATGTCAACTAAGCTTACTATGAACAATGCACTACTTTAATTAACAGGCAGGCAATACAAACATAAACCATATCACCTATAGTGTTGAGTCTTGCACATGGAGCGAAGCGTCGTTGTGGATCGTTGAGCACTGTACAGGTTATAGTCTGGTTTTTGTCAAAAAGTTTTTCCCTTTTTAAAACCAATTTCACTATAACCAATGGCTCTGATTGTCACACCCCCAAAATCCACACGCGGAGTATCACCGCTTGGAGGCGTGACTGACCAGGATCAAGCCACCAATCATATCAAACATAATATGTATTAAATGTAATTTAAACCAAACGATATGAAAGGTGTTCCAACAAAACATGTTAAGTGTATAGCGGAAGCATAAAATGTAAACCCAACGTAAGTAATAAGTTCAATGTTTAATGTTTCAATATAAGATCCACAAATCCGTGCCCACAACGACCGCGCCTCCCGTGCAAGCTCCAAATGTACCTAAGGTCCTGCAAGGCATGCAGCAGAGAGTCAACAACTAGTTGAGCGAGTTCACAGTTAATATGTTACAACAAATCATATATGCATTTAGTGGGGGCTTCCCATGTAAGTATGTACTAATAGTGGGGGTTTCCCATGGTCATATGTATTACTAGTGGGGGTTTCCCACGTTTATCTTTACTAATGGGGGCTTCCCATATTTGCACTTACTAGACTATTTGCAACCATGTGTTCTTCTTAATTCGAGAACATGAATACGTACAAGGTCACGTAGGATTTACGCGAGTGCCCTTCCCCGAGGACAGTGGTACGTGTGGGGTTTACGTAGGATTTACGTAAGTGTCCTTCCGACCCGGAAGACAATGGTAGGTATTAGTTTACGTAGGTTTTACGTAAGTGTCCTCCCGACCCGGGAGACAATGGTAGATACTAGGTTACGTAGGTTTTACGTAAGTGTCCTGACTACCCTGAGGACAATGGTCTATAGTCTAGCGATAGCGTAAGTACGAGTAGTTATCCATTTCAAATAATCCAACCCGATTCCCAACCCGAGAATCCCATGCCTTGGCTGTGTGAACTCACCTTGGTTTGCTCGGTATGCTAAGTATGTGCTCGTAAATAATCAATCACGTCCTAAGGTAAGCACGCATACATAATCAGTTTATAATCACGAAGTTGGCACGTAGGTACAATCATAGTGAACATCGCATCAATAAGCACCGAGTATCACATTGCACGTATTCTTAGTCATATAAGTAATGTCTCATACTTAACAGTAGTTAAATATCTCAGTTAAATTCTAACATAGTTAAATCAGGTTACTGTGCAAAGTATTCAAGTCGGCGAAACACAGATTGGCGAAACACATTCTTTTTCGTCAATCATCCTTTGGCGAAACACAATTCCATTTCGTCAACTATCCCTGGCGAAACACATTCTGTTTCGCCGAGGGTTCTGTTTCGTCAAGAAGATCAGTTACGTCACCTACACATCAGTTACATACAGCAAACCCTAACTGCCGTCAGCACTAACATCGATTATACAGAGATCAAGTAGTAACCATACAAAAATCATTTAGCATAGCATCATAATAATCCATCATGGCCGACCACTGCTACCACACTTTAAGTTACTATTGGACCAATTATCATCAAATAGCAATTCATCAGATTCATGCTATAGTATTCCACACATCAAGAGCCAATATCATTAATTTAACCTTAATAAATCAATCATCCACTATCACAATTAATGGCTGACAATCTATCTACTACAACCTCCTAATTGGACCGAAAATAGACTTTCACATGGCCATAGAACATTGTGATAAATGGACTGTGAAGATCACGTGGGCATTTGTTGTGCACCGAAATAGACAATTTCAATTAATGGCCTGACACTATGCACCGATCGGACGAGGTTTGGTGTGTAAAGAATCGAATAACCTTTAGCAAATTATGATATCATATGTTACCTCAGATCATAATCATTATTTATCATATCAAGCATATAAATATTCCAATCATATATATATACACATATGCAGTCATGTTATGATCTATCAAAGTTATATACGAATAAACAATGGTACCAACTAACCGAGATGGATGACACAAATGTTTGATTGCTCACGAGTGCTTGGGAGTTACACAAGGCTGCCGTCAAAGTGGAGAGGGTTCTAGGGTTTTCCAAATTGTTAAAAATGGCGAAATAAGCAGTCGGTTACGTTAAAAACACACTAATTGCCGTACTGGACCCGAACTGGGCTTCGCGAATTACTGGGCCGGCAAAACACTTACTGTTTCGTCGAGAATGGGTTGACGAATCAGGTTTCTGTTTCGTCGAGTTATATTTGGCGAAACACATCTCGTGTTTCGTCGAACCTATACATGGTTTAATATTTCTAAATTTCTCTCAACGAGTTCCGCATTACAAAACACATAAGCATGCAATACAATATGTTTATCATAACACAAGGTGTACATTACAAGTCAACAAGTCAAACAACGTAAACAGCCAAAGTCAACGTGCATTAAATGCAAAAGTGAAAGTCGAAAACTCGAGTTGTCACATTATCCCCAACTTGAAAGAAATTTCGTCCCGAAATTTAGCATGCAGTTACTGAGGAAGCTAGTGGTGTGACGTTGTTTACCTGTATCGTATCGCGGCTCCCCGAGCAGGTTTGCGAAGATTACTGGTTTTCTTGGGGTGTCACATTATCCCCCCGTTGATTTGGAATTTCGTCCCGAAATTCTGTGGTAGCTTCAGCCTCAGTAGTAGTTGCATTGGTTCCGAATAACTGGGGATATTTGAGTTCCATTTGATCTTCACGCTCCCAGGTGAACTCTGGGCCGCGACGGGAGTTCCAACGAACTCGTACAAGAGGGATTCTCGTGTTCTTGAGGACCTTAACATCTCGGTCCGTGATTTCAACAGGTTCCTCGACGAAGTGCAACCGCTCGTCGATAGTGAGTTCCTTCAAGGGAACTATGTGGGTCTCATCTGACATACACTTCTTCAGATTCGACACGTGAAAGACGTTGTGAACTGCACTGAGTTCAGCTGGTAAGTTCAATCTGTAGGCTACCCTGCCTATCTTCTCAATAACTTCGAAAGGTCCGACGTATCGTGGATTGAGTTTGCCGCGTTTGCCAAAACGAACTACACCCTTCCAGGGCGAAACTTTGAGTAGCGCTCGATCCCCAACTTGGAATTCGAGTAGTTTTCTATCTTTATCAGCGTATGCTTTCTGACGGTCACGAGCTGCCGCCATGCGTTGTCGTATTTGAGCAATCTTTTCAGTAGTATCAACTACCATTTCTGGACCTGTGATTTGACTATCTCCCACCTCTGCCCAACAGAGAGGTGACCGGCATTTACGCCCGTACAATGCCTCAAATGGTGCAGCTTTAATGCTGGTGTGGTAGCTGTTGTTGTAAGAAAATTCCACAAGTGGCAGATGTTTTTCCCAACCATTGCCAAAGTCAATTACGCACGCCCGAAGCATGTCTTCTAGAGTTTGAATAGTGTGCTCAGACTGCCCATCCGTCTGAGGGTGATAAGCTGTGCTCATGTCCAATCGAGAGCCAAACGATTTGTGCATTGCTTGCCATAGTTCTGAAGTAAAACGTGCGTCACGATCGGAGATAATAGAGGTTGGCACCCCGTGCCTTGAGACCACTTCTTTCAAGTAGATGTCTGCTAATGTAGAAAACTTGTCTGTTTCTTTGATAGCCAAGAAGTGAGCAGACTTTGTGAGTCGATCCACGATCACCCAAATAGTATCATTTCCGCGCTGAGATCTAGGTAAACCAGTAACAAAATCCATGGAAATTTGTTCCCATTTCCATTGTGGTATCTCAGGTTGTTGGAGTGGTCCTGACGGTTTCTGATATTCTGCCTTGACTCTCGCACAAGTCAAGCATTTGCTAACGTATGTGGCTATGTGGGCCTTCATGCTAGGCCACCAGTATGTAGTTTTGATATCGTGGAACATTTTATCCGAACCTGGATGTACCGAGTAGCGAGACTTATGAGCTTCATCCATTACGAGCTCGCATAGGTTACCATAGAGTGGAACCCAGATGCGTCCTGTTACGTAATAAGCACCATCTTCCTTCTGTTCTAAGCGTTGCCTTGAGCCGCGTAGGGCTTCTGCCCTGACGTTTTCTGGTTTCAATGCTTCTACCTGAGCATTTCTTATCTGGGAAGGAAGGCTAGACTGTCTGGTGAGTTGTAAGGCTCGCACGCGCTTAGGCGCGGTGTCTTTTCGACTGAGGGCGTCAGCCACAACATTGGCTTTGCCTGGGTGGTACCTGATTGAGCATTCGTAGTCGTTTAGCAGTTCGACCCATCGTCGTTGTCGCATATTCAGTTCCTTTTGTTTGAAAATATGCTCGAGGCTTCTGTGGTCAGTGTAGATAGCACATTTGGTGCCATACAGGTAGTGTCGCCATATCTTAAGTGCAAAAACAACCGCTCCCAGCTCTAAATCGTGTGTTGTGTAATTCCGTTCGTGAATCTTAAGTTGGCGCGAAGCATAGGCAATGACTTTATCCCTTTGCATCAATACACATCCAAGACCCTGGATAGATGCGTCGCAGTAGACTACAAAATCATCCGTGCCTTCCGGCAATGAGAGGATAGGTGCGCTACAGAGTCTATCCTTTAAGTGCTGAAACGCTGTTTCCTGTGCATTACCCCAACGGTAAACCACACCTTTCTGCGTCAGTAGCGTAAGCGGCTGTGCAATCTTCGAGAAGTCTTTGATGAACCGTCTGTAATAACCCGCCAAACCCAAGAATTGGCGTATTTCGGTCGGTGTGCGAGGTGCAGGCCAGTTCTTGATCGAATCTACCTTGAATGGATCAACATGAATCCCATCCTTGTTTACCACATGGCCTAGAAAGTGGACTTCACGAAGCCAGAAGTCGCATTTTGAAAACTTAGCGTATAGCTGTTCCGTTCGAAGAAGTTCCAAAATAAGTCGTAAGTGCTGCTCGTGTTCCTCCTGATTCTTCGAATAGATCAGGATGTCGTCGATGAAAACGATAACAAACTTGTCGAGATAGGGTTTGCACACCCTGTTCATAAGATCCATGAAAACCGCAGGCGCGTTCGTCAACCCGAAAGGCATGACCAGAAACTCGTAGTGGCCGTAGCGTGTTCTGAACGCTGTTTTGGAGACGTCCTCATCCCGGACTCTCAGTTGATGATACCCCCACCTTAGATCAATCTTCGAGTAATAGCTCGACCCTTGCAACTGGTCGAACAAGTCGTCGATGCGTGGAAGAGGATAGCGATTCTTCACAGTCACCTTGTTCAGTTCGCGGTAGTCTATACACATGCGGAAGGTACCATCCTTCTTCTTTACAAAAAGTACTGGAGCTCCCCAAGGCGAAGAGCTAGGACGTATGAAACCCTTTTCCAAGAGTTCTTGTAGTTGCTTAGACAGTTCTTCTAGTTCAGTTGGAGCTAAGCGATAAGGTGCTCGAGCTATAGGTGCTGCTCCTGGAGCTAGCTCGATCTGAAATTCAACCTGACGATGAGGCGGTAACCCAGGTAACTCTTCTGGAAACACTTGAGGAAAGTCGCGTACTACAGGAATATCTTCAATCTTTTTCTCTTTCTTCGATGTATCGGTAACGAGTGCTAAAACAGCTGAGTGGCCCTTTCGTAAACACTTTTGAGCCTTCAAGAAAGAAATGATGCCACTCACGACACCACTCTTGTCGCCTTGAACTTCGAGAGGTTCTTCACCAGAGCGTGGAATACGAATGGTCTTCTCCTTGCATAGGATCTCTGCTTGTTGTTGGGATAACCAGTCCATACTAATGACGATGTCGAAACTATCGCAACGCTGGGGTCATTCCTAGTATCACCCTGACCAATCACGAACACTCGACCCCTGGCACCATTGCCGTCGTTATTACCCCCGTTGTTGTCTTCGCTAGTTCCCGTTTCCTTGGTTGTGGTTCTGATTCTGGTTCTGGTTCAACCGTGGGCAGTGTCTCATGAAGTGACCTTCAGCACCACACTGACAACATCCCTTGTTACCCTGCTGTTGCTGCTGATTCTATAGATCTTGTGTCTGTTGTTGTTGGTTCTGGCTTGCAGGACGTGAGTTTCTACCATCTTTGGCTCCATGACCAAGCTTGTCGCATCATTGACAATGATTTCGGTTGCACTGCCCGCTGTGGTGCAAGTTACATCGTTTGCACTTAGGGTGGTTTCCCCTGTATCCACCCTGCCCTTGACTACTAAAGGTTGCTGACCAGGACTTTGGTTGTCATCGATCTTCCACTGCTGTGCCTGGGACGGAATCGTAGTCGAACCCTTGCTAGAGGTTCCATCCCACTTTCATTTGTTGTCACTGGGAATAGCAGAAGTAGTAGTGGTAGTACCAATACGTCTAGGCAGCTTGTTCTGTTCCACTGCCTGGTCTGTGAGACGATGAGCAAGATGAGTAACATCTTGAATAGTAGTAAGATTAGCAGTCATCACATGGCTTTGAATTTCTGGTACTAAGCCCTTGAGGTACAGCTCAATGCTCTTGATGGGAGGATCCACCATAGTTGGACACAAAATTGCCAGTTTGTTGGATCTCTTCGTGTACGCTTCTATCTCTGACCCCGTCATCTTCATGTTAAAGGACTCCACTTCCAACTTGTGGATGGCATCATAACTACTGTATTCACGTTTGATCAGTTCCTTAAAATCATTCCATGGGGTGGCATTAGCAGCCGCCAGCCCCAGCATCGTAACTTGCGCGTTCCACCAAGTTAACGCAGTGCCTTCGAGAGTATCAGTGGCATATTTCACCTTACGAGCCTCAGGTCATTTGCACATTCGAAGACCGATTCGAGTTCCTCGAACTAATGGAGGAGTCCAACAGCTCCTTCAGTGTCGCTAAAAGTAGTAGGACGACAGTCCATAAAAAGTCTTGTATGTGCATTCAGGTGGCTTAGCGTGTTGACTTGTCGTGTGCGTAAGAGTAATCAAAATTAAGCACAAGTGTTGAGTTACGAGAGTAGGATCTAAAGATCCTAGAGTAAGTGGTGATGGCAGGTTACACCTCCTGCCTGGGCAGCTGCGAGTGCTGCAGTAACTTGTTCAGTGATCGAAGCCGCCAACTGGGCTTGAGTTAGGTTTGCGCGTCCACTCATGATCTTGATATCAAGGAGAACATGAGTGAGAGAGGTTTGCGAAAGTGCAATGTCAGTAGAGAGTGAGCACACAAGTGTTCTCTAGTAGTAACGAATAGTAGGCAATGTAATCTAAGCATACCGCGAGCAAAGTTCTATGTAATTCTAGCATGTAGGCAATAAACATAAACCTTATTACCTAGGATGTTGACTCTTGCACGTGGAGCGAGGCGTCGTTGTGGATCGTTGAGCACTGTTCTGGTTATAGTCTGGTTTTAACAAAAATCGTTTTCCCCTTATTAAAACCAAGTTCTCTATAACCAATGGCTCTGATACCAATCTGTCACACCCCCAAAATCCACACGCGGAGTATCACCGCTTGGAGGCGTGACTGACCAGGATCAAGCCACCAATCATATCAAACATAATATGTATTAAATGTAATTTAAACCAAACGATATGAAAGGTGTTCCAACAAAACATGTTAAGTGTATAGCGGAAGCATAAAATGTAAACCCAACGTAAGTAATAAGTTCAATGTTTAATGTTTCAATATAAGATCCACAAATCCGTGCCCACAACGACTGCGCCTCCCGTGCAAGCTCCAAATGTACCTAAGGTCCTGCAAGGCATGCAGCAGAGAGTCAACAACTAGTTGAGCGAGTTCACAGTTAATATGTTACAACAAATCATATATGCATTTAGTGGGGGCTTCCCATGTAAGTATGTACTAATAGTGGGGGTTTCCCATGGTCATATGTATTACTAGTGGGGGTTTCCCACGTTTATCTTTACTAATGGGGGCTTCCCATGTTTGCACTTACTAGACTATTTGCAACCATGTGTTCTTCTTAATCCGAGAACAGGAATACGTACAAGGTCACGTAGGATTTACGCGAGTGCCCTTCCCCGAGGACAGTGGTACGTGTGGGGTTTACGTAGGATTTACGTAAGTGTCCTTCCGACCCGGAAGACAATGGTAGGTATTAGTTTACGTAGGTTTTACGTAAGTGTCCTCCCGACCCGGGAGACAATGGTAGATACTAGGTTACGTAGGTTTTACGTAAGTGTCCTGACTACCCTAAGGACGATGGTCTATAGTCTAGCGATAGCGTAAGTACGAGTAGTTATCCATTTCAAATAATCCAACCCGATTCCCAACCCGAGAATCCCATGCCTTGGCTGTGTGAACTCACCTTGGTTTGCTCGGTATGCTAAGTATGTGCTCGTAAATAATCAATCACGTCCTAAGGTAAGCACGTATACATAATCAGTGTATAATCACGAAGTTGGCACGTAGGTACAATCATAGTGAACATCGCATCAATAAGCACCGAGTATCACATTGCACGTATTCTTAGTCATATAAGTAATGTCTCATACTTAACAGTAGTTAAATATCTCAGTTAAATTCTAACATAGTTAAATCAGGTTACTGTGCAAAGTATTCAAGTCGGCGAAAGACAGATTGGCGAAACACATTCTGTTTCGTCAATCATCCTTTGGCGAAACACAATTCCATTTCGTCAACTATCCCTGGCGAAACACATTCTGTTTCGCCGAGGGTTCTGTTTCGTCAAGAAGATCAGTTACGTCACCTACACATCAGTTACATACAGCAAACCCTAACTGCCGTCAGCACTAACATCGATTATACAGAGATCAAGTAGTAACCATACAAAAATCATTTAGCATAGCATCATAATAATCCATCATGGCCGACCACTGCTACCACACTTTAAGTTACTATTGGACCAATTATCATCAAATAGCAATTCATCAGATTCATGCTATAGTATTCCACACATCAAGAGCCAATATCATTAATTTAACCTTAATAAATCAATCATCCACTATCACAATTAATGGCTGACAATCTATCTACTACAACCTCCTAATTGGACCGAAAATAGACTTTCACATGGCCATAGAACATTGTGATAAATGGACTGTGAAGATCACGTGGGCATTTGTTGTGCACCGAAATAGACAATTTCAATTAATGGCCTGACACTATGCACCGATCGGATGAGGTTTGGTGTGTAAAGAATCGAATAACCTTTAGCAAATTATGATATCATATATTACCTCAGATCATAATCATTATTTATCATATCAAGCATATAAATATTCCAATCATATATAAACACATATGCAGTCATGTTATGATCTATCAAAGTTATATACGAATAAACAATGGTACCAACTAACCGAGATGGATGACACAAATGTTTGATTGCTCACGAGTGCTTGGGAGTTACACAAGGCTGCCGTCAAAGTGGAGAGGGTTCTAGGGTTTTCCAAATTGTTAAAAATGGCGAAATAAGCAGTCGGTTACGTTAAAAACACACTAATTGCCGTACTGGGCCCGAACTGGGCTTCGCGAATTACTGGGCCGGCGAAACACTTACTGTTTCGTCGAGAATGGGTTGACGAATCAGGCTTCTGTTTCGTCGAGTTATATTTGGCGAAACACATCTCGTGTTTCGTCGAACCTATACATGGTTTAATATTTCTAAATTTCTCTCAACGAGTTCCGCATTACAAAACACATAAGCATGCAATACAATATGTTTATCATAACACAAGGTGTACATTACAAGTCAACAAGTCAAACAACGTAAACAGTCAAAGTCAACGTGCATTAAATGCAAAAGTGAAAGTCGAAAACTCGAGTTGTCACACTGATACAAATCTGTCACATCCCCAAATTACACACGCGGAGTATCACCGCAGAAGGCGTGACATGACCAGGATCCAGCCACCAATCATATTGAACAATGTATTAAAGTAAATATAAAACCAGCCAACAATATAATTGGTGTCCAAAACAAATTAACTAAGTTCAAGTTATCAGCAGAAGCATAAAGTTTAAAACCAAAACATAAGTTATGAGTTTATAGGGTTTAACATGGGACACAACAGTCCATGTCCCACAACGACCTCGACCTCCTATGTAAGCTCCACCTAAGCACCTAACGACCTGCAAGGCATATAGTAACGAATCAACAACAAAGTTGAGCGAGTTCACAGTTGGGTGTTCGTTTTAAGTTGTTTCAAAAACATAAGTTCCTTTTAGCTGGCTTACTTGCCGTGGGGGTTACCCCATAGTTAAAAAACATGATTAATCATTTCCTTTTACTCTGGCTCCCAGCCGTGGGGGCTACCCCATGAATATCCCACTAGACCCACTACCATATCGACTACTGATTGAGAAAGTTGGGTGCCCTAAGTCAATGTCTATCATCATTGACGTGCCCAGATCCATTAGTCCACTCCCGTCCTCTGCGGCATGGTGTGACGCTTGTCAAACCTAATAGTGCTATTTAACTAATGACCCATTCGTCATTGGCCCGACGATTAAGTCGATATAAAAATGAGGGACTTAATGATAGATTTTTTGGTCTAGCATCAATGTTGTCACCCTTCAGTTAAAAGGGTGGAGGTACGTGTCCTATACAAGGAGATCACGCAGGTTCCAATGTTGTCACCCTTCAATTAAGAGGGTGGAGGTACGTATTCTAACCAAGGAGAATACGCAGGTTTCCTTTCAATCAATTACACATTCATTCCCAACGACCGGGAATCCCATGCCTTGTAGAAAGTGTGAACTCACCTTAGGTTAGATCGGCAGATAAACAAAAGGTTAATCGAGCTGCTAGTGGTCAACCACGTCCTAACATGGTTACCATACAAGTCAGGTCTAGGTTCAAGTAGTGCACGTAAGTTTACACATAAGCTAACAAGTTACGAACACATAATGATCATGGCAAACACGTAGATCACGTTAACAGTAGCAGTCAAATACATATAAGGCCCAAACTTGTGCGACTCGGATGATTGGGGACGTTGAGCTTATGCGAACCCAATCATCTTGTGCGAGTCGGTGAATAAAGCCCAATAAACATCCGGCCCAACATGTTGTGCATCCAGCACAATCTTGTGCGACTCACAACGGGTTGTGCGATTGAAAACAAACCCGACCCATTACATCCAAAGCCCAACAGCTTGTGCGGCCCAAATAATTAAACAAACACTTAACTTGTGCGATCCAAATATACTTGTGCGATTCAGTGTAACTTATGCGATTGGGTTTTGGGTTGTTCGGCCTAACAACATGACTTAGCTTAATAAAATGTGCAGCCCAACATTTTGTGCGATCAACACAACCTTGTGGGATTCACAAGATGTTGTGCGCTTATGCTTAAAAGAGTTGTACAGTGAGCTTAAACAGTTGCACCAAGCTTGTGCAACTGTCTTGTGCGATTGGCTTGTGGGATCGGTTTTGTGTTTACTTAAATCATGCAATCAGTTACCCAGTTTCCATTTAATTTACAAGATCCAATTAACAGTTTCCAATCATTCAATAATCAATCAAACTAAGGCTTTATCATCTAATTCCTATGAACCGTAATCATATTTAAAACATAACAACAACTTATAACATTAAACTATCAGATTAAAGCTTTCAAAATCATCATACAATACTTCATGCCAAGTCATACGAATGAATTGAACATCTAAACACATCACAGCCGATTAACTTATGTTCGATTCAGTTACAATATACATGTGAGCCAATTATCATAAATACCACATCTTGTATCCACATACAACCTTAATCATTATTGCTAATCGTTTGTATCAATCTCATAATCATATATCATCAATGATTCTACTAACAAGAACCCTAAGTCATCAAACAAGATCATTACAACCACAATATCGATTAACAACAATCATAGGGACCGTAACATCATGTATTATGCAAACCATAGAGGAACACTAACCGGATTTGATGTTTGGAACGAAGAAGACTTCGAAAGATGAGGAGGGGCAGCCGTCGGACTCGAAGAAGAGAAGGGAGAGAGTAGGGTTTGGTTTGTTTGAGTGTTTTGCAAATAATGAGAAACAAAACTCCACAATAGGTGCTTGCAAGCGTATAAAAGGAGTGGGCCGAACCCATACACGGGCTGCCCTTGGTTTCGAGTACAAGGGGTGTCCCCAAAAGGGCTTGTGCGATTCAACTTAGATAATATACATACACATTTACAATACAATTACATACACATAACATTCAAGTTCATAATATCTCATTAGAATCAATATATCAAGTAATCACATAATGTTCAAAACAAGTTACATCCAACACAAAGATAGGTTCCAAAATGCGAGTTGTCACAGGATGACAATCTGATCGGGTGGCCATCCGATCGGATGGCCATTCGATCGATTGGTCATTCGATCGAAGTGGCTCAGCAAGTTTCATTTCGACATTTCGTTTTGCGTGTTGAGCGTTGCGATGCGTTTCGAGCGATGCGATAGTATTACCCATTAGTTACACAAATAACCTAACTACTATATCTAACATACAATCACTATAAATAACTTGAGTTTGGCGTTTGCGATTAGATTGCGATGTGATAGAGTTGCGATTGCAATTGCGATTAAACACCTCAACATAAACATAACATGCACAAGTAGCACATAATAGCACACATACGTAGAACAATATCCAAAACACATAATTCAGGTTTCGATGCGATAGTGATGCGATTAGCGGTAAGTCGATTAGCGATTAAGCATGCGATTAAACCTCGATTATTAATAGATACTCCACATAATACAACTAAAGTAAATAAATATAAGAATTCGATTACAAGTCAAAAAGCACAATTCAGTAGTTAAGCAAGGAGTGACAGATCGCAATTAGCAATCTTTTCTTCCTTTGACTTTGACTTGTACCTTGACCTTCCAAAAAGGCTGGTTGTGACAGCCTCCCCTACTTTAGGAAATTTCAACGCGAATTTAAGAAGTAGGCGTAACAAACAGTTGTGGGTACTTCGCCTTCATGTCACTTTCGAGCTCCCAGGTAAATTAGGTGCCGCGTTTGCCTTCCCAATGAACCTTCACAATGGGAATGCATGAGCGTTTGAGTACCTTGGTTGCTCGGCCCATGATCTTGACAGGCTTTTCCACGAAGTGTAATGTTTCGTCCACTTGTAAATCCTCGAGAAGGACATGTAATTCCTGGTCGGCTAAACACTTTTTGAGGTTCGAAACGTGGAAAGTCGGGTGGACATTACTCAGTCCTTCCGGTAGTTCGAGTCTGTAGGCCACTTTGCCAATTCTTTCCAGAATTTTAAAGGGTCCAACATATCGAGGCGCGAGCTTTCCTTTCTTTCTGAATCTGTTCACCCCCTCCAAGGTGCAACCTTTAGGAGTACGTGATTGCCAACGTCAAATTCAAGGGGCTTGCGGCGTCTATCGGCGTAACTTTTCTGACGACTCCGAGCTTTCAACAGATTATCTCGTATTTGGAGGATTTTGTCAGTCGTTTCTTGCAACAGCTCAGGACCGGTAATTTGCACGTCCCCGATCTCGTGCCATATAATAGGCGATCGACATTTTCTTCCGTATAATGCCTCAAATGGTGCCATTTGGATGCTAGAGTGATAACTGTTATTGTACGAGAATTCAACTAAAGGAAAGTGCGTGTCCCAATTACCAATGAAATCTATGACACACGAGCGAAGCATGTCTTCAAGGGTACGAATCACGCGTTCAGTCTGACCGTCAGTCTAGGGATGGAAAGCGGTACTTAGGTTGAGGGTAGTACCGAGAGCAGATTGAAATGTTTCCCAAAGACGCAAAGTGAATCGACCATCGCGGTTAGAGATGATATTACGAGGAGTCCTATGTCGGCAAATAACCTCGTCGGTGTAGATTCGTGCTAATCGTTCTACCTTATAGTCTTCCCGTATCGGTTGAAAGTGAGCGGATTTGGTGAGACGGTCAACGATAACCCAGATGTTGTCGTGACCTGATGGCGTGCGCGGGAGTTTCGTTATGAAGTCCATGGTTATACAATCCCATTTCGACATAGGGATCTCGGGTTGTACGAGTAGGCCATAGGGTCTTTGGTGCTCAGCCTTGACTTTGGAACAAGTCAGGCATTTCGAAACATAGATAGCGATATCCTTCTTCATGCCCGGCCACCAGTACTTGTAGCGCATGTCCTGGTACATCTTATCGGCACCGGGATGAATGGAGTATCGGGATTTATGGGCTTCGTCCATCAGAGTTTGTCGTATATCGGTACGCTTAGGGATCCAAATTCGGTCTAAGTAATGAAAGATACCATTCGATTTGTTCTCGAGTTGAGCGCCGTCGGTGAGAATTCTTTCATTCTTCAAGGTTCGTTCGGTAAAACAAGCATGTTGAGCGTCACGTATCAGAGTTTCGAGATTATGCTGGGCTTGGATATTACGAACGCTATGCAAATAGCTTCGTCGACTAAGAGCATCGACGATGACGTTTGCTTTGCCTGGATGATAACGGATCTCACAGTCATAATCGTTGAGGAGTTCTACCCACCGGCGTTGGCGCATGTTTACTTCTTTCTGGTCAAAGATGTGTTGTAGGCTCCTATGATCGGTGAGGATCATATACTTGGTACCGTAAAGTTAGTGTCGCTAAATATTTAACGCAAAAACAACTCCACCAAGCTCGAGGTCGTGTGTGGTATAGTTCTTCTAGTGGATCTTGAGTTGTCGAAAGGCGTACGCGATAACCTTGTCTCGTTGCATGAGGACACAACCAAGACCGAGGTTAGAGGCATCGCAGTAGACTACGAAATCGTCGTTCCCGCGGGAAGTGAGAGCACGGGAGTGTTACAAAGCATAGCTTTGAGTGTTTGAAAGGCCTCCTCCTGTTTGGTTCCCCAAACAAAAGGTTTGTCCTTGTGCATGAGAGAAGTAAGCGGTACAACGATTTTGTAGAAACCTTCGATAAATCGGCGATAAAAGCCCGCTAGTCCGTGAAAAGAACGGACTTCAGACGGATTCTTGGGTGTAATCTAGCTCTTAGCTGCTTCAATCTTCGCAGGATCGACGTGAATACCTTGACTATTGACAATGTGACCGAAGAATTGGACCTCCTCCAGCAAGAATTCACACTTGGAGAACTTGGCATAGAGACGGTTTCCCTGGAGTAACTCAAGAACCAAACGGAGATGTTGCGAGTGTTCGGCTCTTGACTTGGAATAGATCAGGATATCATCGATGAACACGATGATGAAGCGGTCAAGGAAGGGTTTGCACACGCGATTCATTAGGTCTATAAAGACTCTGGGAGCGTTAGTCAAACCAAAAGGCATAACAACAAACTCGTAGTGACCATAGCGGGTTCGAAAAGCGGTTTTGGGTATGTCGTCTTCCTGGATTAGTAGTTGGTGATAGCCTGAGCGTAAATCAATTTTTGAGAAACACGTAGCACCTTGTAATTGATCAAACAAATCATCGATTCGAGGCAAGGGATATCGATTCTTGATGGTAAGCTTATTCAGTTCCCTGTAGTCAATGCACTCCTGGAACGATCCGTCCTTCTTTTTGACGAAAAGGACAGGCGCTCCCCAAGGAGAGGTGCTAGGGCGAATAAAGCCTTTATCAAGTAGTTCCTGGAGCTGACTCGAGAGTTCGCGCATTTCAGAAGGGGCGAGGCGATAAGGCACCCTAGCAACAGGATTTGCTCCAGGAATAAGGTCGATTCGGAAATCGATATCACGAGTGGGAGGTAAACCAGGTAAATCATAAGGAAAAACGTTAGGAAATTCACGAACAACAGGTACTTCTTCCATCGTATTTCATTTCTTTTCCTTCTCCGCTACTACGATGCTTGCCAAGAAATGTTGGTATTCCTTGCGGAGATACTTGCTAGCTTGGACACACTACATGAGTTGTAACCTTTTCGAAGCGACTTCACCATAAACACACAATTGATCACCATTCGTGAGGGAGAAACGAATCATCTTATCGAAGCAAACAATTTCAGCACGATTTTCCCGAAGGAAATCCATACCTACTATGACATCAAAGCTACCGAGTTGCATCGGAATGAGATTAATCGGGAAAACGTGACCGTTGAGATCGAGAGTACAGTCACGCAGAACAGAACTGACGGTGATGGTTCTTCCAGTGGCAACTTCTACGTCGAAGGTCGATGGGAGATTAACGCGCTTACGATTTAAGAGCCTTTCGAATTCGAATGATACAAAACAGTTATCGACTCCAGTATCAAATAAACATGAAGCAAATATACCATTTACGAGAAACGTACCATTAACCACGTTGTTGTCTGCCTGAGCCTGACGGGCGTTGATGCTGAAGACACGCCCACGGGCTGGTTGCTGAGCTGGATGTTGCTGCTGCTGTTGCGGTGCTGGCTGCTGCTGGTGTGGCTCTTGCTTCGCTACTCTGTTTGGGCAGACATTTGCTAAGTGGATGGGATCACCACATGCAAATCAGGCTCTTGCTTGAGCAGCGGGAGTAGGAGCTGCTTGCTGTCCTTGCGGAGCTGGTAGAGCAGGAGCTTGAGCTGGCGCTGGAGTTTGGCGAGGACCAGTACGGCAGTTTGCGGTGAAGTGGCCGTACATGTTGCAATGAACACAGAACTGACATGCGACACCAACCGGGTGATGATAGGTACAAGTAGGGCAAAGCGGGTGTGGTCCAGTGTATGCACGCTTGGCAGGCGGTGCATTGACCACAGGCGCCGCTACTTGGCGGTGTTGAGGCTGCGGTTGAGCGGGTACTGTTTGGAGTGGGGCAGCAGTAACTGCACAGTTCTGGTTGCTGGAGCTGCTGTTCTTTCTCTTGCGGCGTGAGAGCTTTGAAGATTGCGATACGTCGGTAGTCTCCACGGTGGTAGTAGTGGTGACTTGATGCAGGTTCTTGGAGGCTTTATCGAAATAACCAGCCATGACTCGCTTATCATTGATCTCAGCGGCGAGCAGGTAGGTTTCCTCGATTATTGTTGTCTTTGCATCCTGAACAAAATCTGCGACACAATCCGGCAGAGCACGGATATACTTCTTGATTGTAATCTCAGGGGTAGCAACTTGACCAGGGCAGATGATACTCAACTGCTTGAAGTGAGCAGTTAGACTAGCGTTATCTCCACCATCCTGCTTAATGTGCCAGAATTCATCCTCAAGCTTTTGGAGTTCATGGGGGGGGGGGGGACAGAACTCTTGCATCATGATGTTCTTCAACTCGTCCCATGACAATCCAAAAGCTGCATCGTTTCGTCGTTTGTTCCTCTCGGCCGTCCACCAATCAAGAGCGCGGGATTGGAAGACGCTGGTAGCGTTGATAGTGCATATGTTTTCTGGACAGCCACTCTGGCGCAGGTTGACTTCGATTGAATCAAACCATTGAAACATGGTCGTAGGCCCATCTTCGCCGGTAAATTCCTTTGGTCCGCAGGCTTTGATCTACTTGAAGCTAAAAGCGCCTTTAGGAGTATCGGTCCTGGACTCTTCCGAGGACTTGCTAGTGTTCTCATTCAGCTCACTGAAGATTTGTGGGATGACTTTCGCCATTTGCTTAGCGACGAGAGAGGCGATTCGCTTGTCAGCGTGATTACGTCTAGCAGTGCGGGAGTGTTGCGATCCAAATGACGACATTGTTTGCATCAGACATCGTATAGACTAGCGATTTACCATTGGCTATACTAGGGCCTAGTATAGACTAGCGATTTACCATAAAGCTCAGGAACACTTCAATTCACACAATCACGTAGGCACATAAACCACGGAAGCACGTAAGCACGTAATCACATAAGCACATACGATCCTAAGCACATATTTTGCACATATTCACCTATTCTTCACAGTAGCGTATAATGATTAAGTATAGCGATTGCGATTAGCGAGTAGAGATTGCGAATAACACAAGCGATTTGTTGGTGTTTTGAGGTAAATGTGCATTGTGAGTGGTGCGTGTTGATCAAAGCGAACAGCGAAAAGCGAATAAATCACCAAAAATCGAAACACATAAACAGGTAAATCCACATGAAACACATAAAATCCCACATGAAATCGATAACTTCTCAAAGTGAGCGGCGGCGAAATCCAGAATCGAAACACATAAAAGTGAAAATAGATTGTCTGCGGCTTAGACCTTCTGGACTGTGCTCACTTAGACCTTCTGGACTGTGCTCTCGCCTCAATTTGGGCAATCGGCACGCATCCTTCCAGTCACCGTGTGACTTCAAGTCGTTGAAGTCCGTTAAGACCTTGGTGAGAGTTTTGCAAAACCACAATAGAGAGTAGAACGAGTCATCAAGGTTCGGGTTTCACCCCTGACTTAATTACTATGTTTCCAGTTTGTTAAGATAGAATCACGAGGTAGATAGTGAGAATTGCGTCGAAGTATGGATTTCACTCCTGATTTAACGCAAATTCTCTTGTTTATAGTAAAAATAGTAAATCAAACGAGTGATCCGGTTGGGAGTTTGCGGTTTTCACACCTAATCTTAACCAGATCATTCATTTGTGTGTGTATCCAGCCTTAGGAAAGGCTGATCTTGCGCGGAACTGTAGTATGCGATGTTCGCACAAGTGTGTAGTGTTCAGCGATTGCGAGCGAGAAACAGCGAGTAAGCTCGTGCAAAACCCATACTGGGTATGCGCAAGTCGGTCCGTTGGTACTTAGACTATAGACTAGGCCGATTCTAAGACACCGACCCGGACTAGGTCGAGTCTTGCCTAATTCCCTATAGTTATGGCTCTGATACCAATCTGTCATACCCCAACCGATGGTGGAAACATCGGGACATGGCACTGAGTGAAACAGATTGTCCAAGAGTTTCCATAACAACTACGATTACCAATTATTTAAGCATCACGCTCATACCATGACATAATAAGTAGCATAGTTATTACAGACAAGTAGTTCTCAAAGACAAGTAAAATACTGTTCCGACAACTCATATTTAAATGGTTTGTTTCTAGACTCTCACTCCTACTTTATTCCACAAAAGCAGGTAAAGCACAACATCCTAAACACCTGTCACATACGTTAAAATAGAGTCAATACACATAGTGTAAAGGTGAGCATACAAGTGTAGTAGCAATAGTAGAGTTCGAAAGCGTTTACGCATAACCAGCATGTAACATGTATAATGCGAAGCTAGTAGGTTATCGATAATGAAATATGCATAGACTAGACTGTGAGTTGTAGAATGCGCAACACATATCACCACTGTGACACGTGAAGAGGTAACCTTAACAACCCTTGTTCACGACAGGTGTTGCGTCCAAACAAATAGTACTATCGTTGCTAAGGCGTCAGGCAACAATCACTGTGTTAACATAACATACAAGCATTCATCGAGTAACAAGTAACATGCAATAATGGTCAGCGTATAAGTAGTGTTTGGGTTGTGTGTCAATGTGATTTAGAATAAGTAACATATGTAACACCCAAAAGTGCATAAAGCAAAAAGGGATCGAGTATACTCACAGCGATGGAAGTTAATGGATTGAAGGGAGCGCTAGAGTGAGATTAGCCTGATTAGAACGATATCATAAGCGATAAGCGTCACGTAAAACGATGCATGGGGAACAAGTGACGAGTGGTCATCCGGTCGGATGGCAATCCGAACGGATGGCCATTCGATCTGATGTCAGTCCGTTCGGATTGTCATCCGTTTGGATGGCCATTCGGTCGGATTGATACTCGTTTGGGTTGGATGGGTTTGTGTATGATGGCTTTGAAGTTTTCGTTGTAGCATTTTGTAATCAAAGAAGTATCTCAACCCTTCAGGTCGATCGATCGAATGTCAGTTCGATCGATTGGCGATCCGTCGGTTAGACATTGTCAGAGATAAAGTTCACAGCAGGAATGTCACTCGATCGGATGGTCTACCGATCAGATGGAAACCCGTTAGAAACTAATGATCTTTGAAAATTATAGAAATTTAAGTGTTGAAGTTCAATTGCAATCCGATCGGATTACGGTTCGATCGGATGGCAATCTAATCGGACGGCAATCCGTCCCACAATCTGGCCGTTTTGCAAACTTGAAATTTTGTTAAGTTTTGCGGTTTGCTTGAGACGGTATGGCAACGTGTTAAACAACAGAACCTCATCAAGCCCCAGGTCGTCCGATCGAACAGGCATCACCCAAATCCAATCAGTTAAGTGCCCTTGATGGTGGTTCATGTTTTATTCGGAATCGGTTGTCTCTTTGATAGAAATCGGATCTCAGACCGACACTTCACTAAGAATTGAGTAGAAGACCTGAATGAGCTCTGATTCTATCGGTTTTGAGAGCATTGAGGGTAAAAGAGTTGAAAGAAAGTTAGAAACCAACTTTCAAACCTTCACATCTCGAAAATGCTTAGATCTAGATGCAAATAGTGTTGATTCATATGGAAATCATGTAGATCTGAGTTGTTCTTGGTGGAATAATGCCAAAACTTGAAGTTCATAAGAACTCCATGATGACATCATCCTAGAACACCTCAAATCCGTTGATTTCACGGTAAAAAGTTAAGATTCAGAGGTGAAAATGATGAAGAAGTGCGTGTAGATGATAGATGTACAAGATTTGGGTTGAAAACTTACAAGAATCGCGAGAAATCAAGTGAAAATAAGGCTTGAACGTGCTGGTCGACTGAGGAGGAGCTATCACATCACAAGAGGGGTATTTATAGGTTTCCAAAAAGGGAAAGGAGGAGCACAGGCCACGGATCGGATGGCCACCGATCGGATGGCCATTTGATCGATTGGTCATTCGATCGAAGTGGCTTGGCGAGTTTCGTTTCGACGTTTTGTTTTGCTTGTTGAGCGTTGCGATGCGTTTCGAGCGAGCGATGCGATAGTATTACCCATTAGTTACACAAATAACCTAACTACTATATCTAACATACAATCACTATAAATAACTTGTGTTTGGCGTTTGCGATTAGATTACGATGTGATAGAGTTGCGATTGCGATTAAACACCTCAACATAAATATAACATGCATAAGTAACACATAATAGCACACACACGTAGAACAATATCCAGAACACATAATTCAGGTTGCGATGCGATAGCGATGCGATTAGCGATAAGTCGATTAGCGATTAAACATGCGATTAAACCTCGATTATTAATAGATACTCCACATAATACAACTAAAGTAAATAAATAATAGAATTCGATTACAAGTCAAAAAGCACAATTCAGTAGTTAAGTAAGGAGTGACAACTCGTAATTAGCAATCTTTTCTTCCTTTGACTTTGACTTGTACCTTGACCTTCCAAAAAGGCGGGTTGTTACATCAGGCAACTCTCCCAAACGAGAACCTGGCTACTAGATGGAGCAAATACGCTCCTAGAAAAATAAATATGAGTAAATTACTATTTGAGTCCCCGAGTTTTAGTGGGTTTAACCACTTGAGTCTAAAATCAAAAAGTTTAAGTACCCAAATTTTCATTTTGTAACATTTTTTAGTCCAGTTTGCTAACACCATCCACCAACTCTGATAACTATGAGGGCATTTTAGTCATTTACACAAAGAGTACAACTCTTTAATGCATTCACACCCAAGCATCTCTCTCTCACACACACCTACACTTCACCATCACCATCGCACCTTCACCACTACTTCACCATCACTCACCTGCCACCACCACACTTGCCACTACCATTGTGAATAGTCCTCACTACACACCACAACCACTAAAATGTCGCGTCTAAACCATCTTCGAACCACCACCCTATCCCCACCAACACCAACTAGTGCCTCCCATACACCCAAAGACCACCTAGTTCTTTAATGACATAAAAACACACAGAAGTTCCTCAATCTCAGGCAAAATCTGTAACCGCATAACATCAAATAAAGCAGTAGCTAACATGAACAACAAATCCAATCTCCTCAATTCCAACAATTACCCACAACTCATCTTCTCCAATTCCAAAACTCCCAAAACCCTAACCCTCCCAATCTCCCCAAATCATAACAAAACCTTCGGCATTCCTTCACTAATCAACACCACATCGCATCCACTTCATTCACTAGCGATGCAGAGGTTCAGGTTATTGAATGAGAATGGTGTAATAAGGAATGATTTTAAGCGATGGACAACTCGCTATGGTAGTAGGGCACAATCCATTGGAAGAAAGCAACGGTAACTCGACCTAAGGTAACTCATTGGTGGTTGTTGGGCTTTGGCTCTAATGGTGTGATGACCACTAACCTACAACAAGGGTTCCGACCTAGGGTAACTTGGCCTCTGGTTCCACCATCACAACTCCATAGATCTCTCTCTATACGTTGGGCAGTAGTGGTCCATGATGGTTTGTTGGTGTTTGGATGTTGTTCTAGCAACTTGAATGATGACGAGATGGATGGACGTTTACACTCTGTTCCCGAGTCTTATTTAACAAGGGGATGGGAAAGAAGAGAGATAAAAATATGAAAAAACCATGTTCCTGAGATTTTTTAAGGATAGAAGGGGAGGGGAAAAGAGGGAAAAGGGAAGAAATTTGTACGTATATTTATTCTTCCAAATCAGAGAGATTAGGAGAGAAAATATTATCAATTACTAAATTACCCTCATATCTAATAAAAATGTTTTATTTTTAAATGGTATAATGGTAAAATTGTTTTATTCTTTTCTTTTCCTTCTAACTCGGGAACACATAAAATGCTTGATTTCTTCTCTTTTCCTTTACTTTTCATTAAACTCGGGAATACGAAAAAAAAATCACATATTTTCCTTCCTTTTCCCTCTTAATTCATTTTCCTTCCACTCATCCTGTTAAATAAGACTCGGGAACACAGAGATATATATATATACACACACACACACTAGGTTATTGCCTCGTGTGTTACACGGGTTTGAAGAAAGAAAACCATATACATAGAAAAGTTATATTGAGCATTGATCATCGTTCAACAAAATCTCTTATTAATTCTTATTCAGTCTTGAAACATGTAGGAAAAAGAAAGACATGCCTAAATAAGTAGCAAAATTGAAATGATATATAAGTACTTTGACATGCCTAAATAATTAGTAAAACTGAAATGGGATACAAGTACTTTGACATTTTTTTATGTTTTAACTTAGATCTTGAGGAGGCAGCAAATGGTATCCTTGAACCATCAGTCTTATCATAATGAACAGAGGCATAAGTGGAGAAGTCAGCATTAACCCACGGATCTTTCTTGAAGCACATATCCAAGGAAACAACTAACAAAACAGAATAAAAAAAACTCAAAAAGTCAGTTTTTTCCGCTACTTAAAAGTAATTATGTTGAATTTCTTACTATCAGACTAGCAAGATAAATCCCAATAACATTCCCGTGTTTAGCAGTGTCAAGTCCCAAAAGTGAAATGCTTTTGACTTTGGGTCCTCAACAAACCGACTGTTGACTATCCCAAATAAGTCGTGACCCGAATTTACCTTGAAAAGCTCATGTTGAAGATAATAATCAACTTTAAACATATAGTTTGACTCTCAATAATCTAATAAGAAAGCAGCCTCTATTTATCTAGTCATTTAGAACCTGTAATATAATCTTTGTTGGATATTTATGTCTGGTTCGATAAGTCAACATTGCCGACCGTGTCTTGACCCGTAAGAGTTACACCGTGGGCAACGAACTAAAATCCACTTAACTAATTTAACTGGTAATTACGAATGATACATGGGTATTAACTGAGAGACGGGGTACATGGACCGGGTGAGACAAGTATTTTCATATGTCCATGTGTCGCACAAACACCCGTGCTATGCCACTTGTTGCGCATGCATACTTGCATGGCCACTTGTTGCATGTGCATAATCTTCTCAACACTTGTCCCACTCCCAAGTGCATGACTACCATGTGTTGAACATGCATGAGGCTCCATTGTCTTTATAAGAGAAGTGTTTGGACAAGAATTGAGGTTGCAAGAATTCAAAACAAAACTCTCACAACACCCACAACCTCAACCGGCCAAGACCGCCGCCGGCTGCCGCCGCCGCAAGACCGCCGGCCACCTCGCCGCTACCCGACCCATTCCCGTGTTTTGATAGTTCGTAAAACTATCACTTGTTCGTTGAACCTCGGTATCTCAACCGGTTATTCACTAACCGAAGGTATATCTAAACCCCCTATGGTTGATGTTCTATTTCGTGTTTGCATGTTGGTGATCTTGTTCCATTACGGGTGCTCCTTGGTATAAAAGTGTTCATGTTATTTTGCTACATATGCTTCCGTTGCTTAAAACGTGTATATATATATATATATATATATATATATAATTTTAACAAATTAAAGCTTAGTTTTTAAACAACATATATATACATGTAATCTTAATTGTCAAAAGCGTTTTGACTAATCTTTATAACAAATAAACACATACATTTATGAACCGGGTTAATAAAATAAAAGTAAAATTATACCACGGACTTCCTACAGTGGTATCAGAGCCGATGCTCATCACATGCAAATCGAAACCGGTCTTTTTCCACCGGAATAATAAGTCACAAACTTTAAACGTCTAAAGTTTTTTATTTATTTTATTTTGGCAATATATATATTTTAGCCATATCTTATTTGTTGATATTTTGTTGACCAAAATTGCCCAAACATACTTTTGGTTATGTTGAATATGTAAATCGGGCCCGACGTTGTGGTTATGTTTATGTTTGGTTTTGTTCAAGGTTTTGACCCATTTTGCGGCTTAATGTTGTAATAGACTAGTTTATGGTTTTGGCCCATTTTGTGGTTCAAAGTTGTAATAGATAGGCCTTTTGTCTTTGTTATATTTACTTGTTAAATATTGTTGATACGAAGACCCGAAGCAAAACCGAATGCCAAGAGGAGTCTTGGAGTTAGTGGGAGTTGCTCAAGACAACAAGATGCACTCAAGTGCATCCTTGTGGTTGTTTTGTGTGTTGTGACCGTGACCCCTTTTGATCTTGCTACTTGGCTCTAGCAAGATCATTATCATGCCCTTATGATTTACATATTCATTTTTGCTATTATGGTTGCCTTTTAATAAATGTTATTACACTTCAACATAATACCAAAATGCATTCTTAATTTTTTTTTTAAATGAAATCGAGTAAAAGCAAGTTCTAGCAACTTGCATATTTTTATAACCACTAAAGTTTTATAACATGTTTTTTTTTCTCACATCTTTAAAACTCATAAACTTAATAGTATTCACTATTAACTTTAATTGGTTATTCCAAGTCGCGACAAACTTAGTTTATAGGTTATCTAAAACTAATTGTCCCGAGAGGTGAAAGGGTCTCTTGGTCATGTCACAAATTTAATATCTAAATTAAAAACGACTATAACGACCCTATTTGGTAAAAAAAATAAAATCAATGGTCAATGCCATCCTACAACTAGTAACACTTGGGGCATAATGCGAACCATCAGTGTTGGAGCCACAGCATGACACTTGGTGTCAAGTTTATCCTTCCAAGGTGCAAGGGTTTCGTCGACACATCCGGTCCTTCCACACATGACCGTTTTAAGACGACTATTACTTTTCTTCTCGTGTTGCGTGCCCCAGCCGTCTCGAGAACAAAAGTGGCGTAGAGCAAGCCAAACGTATCAATGCAAGGACAAAGGTTGTCCTCGCAGCCTCATAAACCCCAGGAGTTGCGCTTTTCTCACAATTGAAAATCGTTGTCAGTCCACTTAAACCTCTCGCTAATGTTGCATGCCCCAGCTGCCTTTAGAAAGAGCTTCTAACTGGATTCTCGTTCCTTATCGTCTCACCTCACTAAATAAGCAAAATACATTAAAAATACTAATTAAATAACTTTTTGCTTGATTTCATCTGAAAAAAACTCCTCTTTTGCTCTCAAGTCCATACTTGAGAAGGACAAACTAAATAACACCAAGCTTCTTGAGTGGCACCGCAACTTGAGAATCGTTCTCAAAATGGCAAAAAGGCTTTATGTTTTAGAAACCCCGATCCCAACCACACCCGAGAACAACACTGTGGTTGCGAAGAAGGCTTTCGATAAACATAAAGAAGATGCCATGGAACTTGCTTGCCTCATGCAAGCCACCATGTCTCCAGATCTTTAGAAGAATATGGAAGACATGAATGCCTTCGACATGATTGAGCAACTCAAGGGCATGTTTCAGAAACAAGCCCGTCAGGAACGCTATGACACCATGAAACAGCTCATAAGTTGTAGAATGCAAGAGGGTTCCTCAGTTAGTGCTCATCTCCTCAAGATGAAAGGCTACATCGACCAGTTAAACAAACTTGGTTATCCTCTCCAAGATGAGATGGCTGTTAACTTCATTCTCAACTCTCTTTCCAATCACTATGATCAATTTGTTATGAACTTTAACATGAATGACTGGGTAAAGACAATGCCAGAGCTATATGGAATGCTCAAAATGATAGAGATGAACATTTCCAACAAAGTAAGCTAATGGTTCAATCTGGTGGTGTTAAAAAGCCCAAAACAAAGAAGAAGAGTTATAACAGCAAAAGCAAAGGAAAGGCTCCCGTTGCTGACAAACCTACCACCAACAAGAGCAAGCAAGCTGTGAAAGCCCCTCCTCTAGAAGAGCGGAAATGCTATGAGTGTAACAAGATGGGGCATTGGAAACGTAACTGCCCTGAGTATCTTGCCAAGCTCTAAGTGAAGAAGGCTAATGGAGAAGGCACTTCTTTAGGTATTCTAATATATGTTATCAAACTTTTCATTGTTTCAAGCAACACATGGGTATTTGATACCGGGTGTGGTTATCACATCATTAATGTCTTGCAGGAGCCTGAGAAGTGGAAGAAACTGAAGCCGGGAGACATGGAGCTCATTGTTGACGATGGGAAAAGAGTCCCAGTTCTGGCAACTGGAACATTGAATCTTACATGTCCTTCTGGTCTTGTTGTTGTTTTAACAATTGTCTTTTTGCACCTGGTTTGACCAAGAACATCATTTCAGTTTCGTTGCTTTTTGAACAAGGATTTAGATATGTTTTTAATGGTGTTGCTATTTCTGCTTATCTAAATGCTATTTACTATTTTAAGGCTAAACCTCAAAACAGTATCTATGAAATTAATGCTCAGCCTAGCAGTAACATATATCACCTTTCTAAATGTTAGAAAAATGGTACTAGTGACTCATTCCTATGGCATTGTAGAATTGGCCATATAAGCAAGGCACGTGTAAAATGGCTCCAATCTGAGGGGATTCTTGAATCCACCGGAACGGACTCATTTTATGATTGCGAGTCTTGCTTAGCTGGCAAACTCACCAAGGATCCCTTCACCCATGTTGGAGAACGAGCTAGTGATCTACTAGGACTCATACACTCAGATGTATGTGGTCCTTTTAGAACCATGACTAGGAATCACGAAAGATACTTCGTTACATTCATCGACGACTATAGTCGATATGCTTATGTCTATCTCATGAAGCATAAGCTTGAAACTTTTGAAAAGTTCAAAGAGTTTCAAAACGAAGTTGAAAACCAACTTAACATAGAGATTAAAATGCTTCGCTCAGATCGAGGCGGTGAATACCTCAGCTTGGAATTTCTCGATCATCTAAAGGAATGTGGAATAGTTTCACAACCTACTGCACCACGCACATCGCAACTTAATGGCGTTTGTGAAAGGAGAAATCGAACCCTACTAAATATGATTCAATCGATGATGTGTAGAAGAAATTTGCCTCACTCCTTTTGGGGTTTTGCTCTTATGACTGCTGCTCGACTCGTAAATCTAGCGCCGACCAAAAAGATAAATAAAACTCCATATGAGATATGGCATGGGCGTAAGCCGAATTTGAGTTACCTAAGAGTATGGGGGTGTGATGCTTACATCACAAGTGATTCTGATGACAAGCTCGACCCTCGAGGCGAAAAGGTTGTTTTCGTCGGATACTATAACCAATGCGGTTATTACTTCTACCAACTTGATGCAAATACGATTTCCATCAAAAGGAAGGCTAAAAGGTTCCTTGAAGATGAACTTCTTAGTCGGGGAACTGGAAGTAACTTAGTAGATCTTGAAGAAGTTCAAGGACTACAAACAACCGTTGAAGAGGTCGGAATGTATGAACCACAACAAGTTGTTGATACTGAATCAGACCTGAACACAAGCCTTCGCATGAGCATCAGGACTCGTAAAGAACCCGATAGATACCTTTGGCATGTTGAGGGTTCTGAAGTCCTGACAGTAGCCGAGTCTGATGACGAGTCTACCAGTTACAAATCTACTATTTCTAATCCAGATTCTATGAAATGGCTAGAGGCCATGGAAGCCGAGATGCAATCCATGTGTAACAATCAAGTCTGGGACTTGGTTGAGCTACCCCCCGAATCTCGGGCAGTAGGGAGCAAATGGGTTTTCAAGAGAAAAACCGACATGCATGGAAATATACAAACCTATAAAGCACCGCTAGTGGCGAAAGGTTTCACTCAATCTCAAGGTATTGACTATGATGAAACCTTCTCGTCCGTTGCTATGATCAAATCGATCAGGATATTACTTGCCATAGCTACGTACTATGATTACGAAATTTGGCAAATGGATGTTAAAACCGCCTTTCATAATGGACATCTTTCCGAATATGTTTATATGGTTCAACCTTACAGTTTTATCGATCCAAAATATCCTAATGGGGTATGTAAGCTAAACAAGTCCATTTATGGACTCAAGCAAGCGTCTCGGAGCTGGAATCTTCGTTTTGACCAGAAAGTCAAAGAGTTTGGTTTTGTCAAGAACGAAGATGAACCTTGTGTTTACAGAAAGGCTAGTGGGAGTGCTATATCATTTCTCATCTTGTATGTAGATGATATATGGATCTTTGGAAACAATATCCCCATGCTTAAGGAAGTTAAACATTGGTTGGGATCTTGCTTCGCAATGAAGGATCTTGGAGAAGCCACTTACATTCTAGTAATCAAGATCTATAGGAATAGATCTAAGCGACTTCTTGGGCTAACTCAGAGCACATACATAGATCAAGTAATGAGACGCTTCAAGATGGAAAACTCCAAGAAAGGAGGTGTTCCAATGACTAAAGGAACCGTCTTGAACAAATCACAAGCTCCCTCTGAGGATCGTGAGATAAAGCAAATGGAAGCAGTTCCATATGCTTCAGCGATTGGTTCTATCATGTATGCTATGGTATGTACTCGACCAGATGTCTCGTATGCTTTAAGCATGACCAGCCGTTACCAGCTGAGCCCTGGGATTGCCCACTGGACTGCAGTTAAGAACATCCTTAAGTACTTGAGAAGGGCAAAATATATGTTCTTGATATTTGGAGGAGTCAATGAGGAGCTCACTGTAAAATGTTACACTGATGCTAGTTTTCAAACTGATCGAGATACCTCTCGCTCACAAACGAATTTCGTGTTCACTCTTAGCAGAGGAACTGTCTCATGGAAAAGCTCCAAGCAGAGTGTTGTAGCTGATTCCACCACGGAATCTGAGTAAATTGCCGCATCGGATGCCGTAAAGGAAGCTGCTTGGATAAAGAAGTTCATAACAGATCTCGATGTGGTTCCAAGTATCATGAAACCCATCCAGATATTTTGTGATAACGCAGGTGCTATTGCTCAAGCCAAGGAGCCTAGATCACATCACAAAGCCAAGCACATTTTGAGAAAGTTTCACTACATACGTGAGATTGTGGAATGTGGAGACATCGTTATAAGCAAAATTGACACAGATCAAAACGTAGCTGACCCATTTACTAAGCCAATGACTCAAGAGAAACAAGACCGTCACATGGACGCTATTGGGCTTAAATTAGCTAGTGAAATGTTTTGATTTAGTATTTGGATGTACGAACATCAAACAGTTGTACTCCTGTATTCATTTTGATTTACTAGTTAAATGCAATTCTTGAATCCTACAACTATGTTCGAATTTGATACGTTTAATCCATGAATCTTGTATTCTAAATTGTCCGTAGTCGGTCAAACTCGTGGGAACGACTCTGAATTAAGACTATTCTGACTTTGGACTCTAGGAATTGACTTCCAAATTCACAAGCCTCATTGTGAATGACGTTGGATGTAACTCGCATCAAATCATCTTCATGGATCTTAGTCATAAGATGGTTTTGATTTAGGCATACTCATTTAGTATCCTCTAACCTGAGATACATACTAGACCTTTCGTTTACTAAAGACTATTCTTTGATCAGTGTTAACCGCTGTCGCTTAACTGCCAGTCATAAAGGCATTGGTTGGGAGTAGCTCTGAAGTTCAGTGGGAGTTGTATGTAGTCAAGATGGAATTCTGTACTCTTACATTATATGTAACAGCTAGACGTCGGGGCGCCCTCATTGATTCAAACTGGTGAAGTGTAAGGCCTTACCCAAACTTACTGTGTGTTTGATTGGACCACTTTGATTCATGAACGAGAACGATAATGATTGAACGCCATATGAGATTGAATTTGATCCATGTCTCATTGTTCAGTTGATGTCTTTTACAGAAAGGATAGATGACAACGATTTCCATAAGTCTATTGTCTTCAAGTAGCAAGCCGTTGCTAAAGGGAAGATACCTTGGTTAGTGACTTTAAAGTGTCATGATCTGTTGGGGGCAGCAATGTGTAGCTAGAGCACCGTTGGCTGTCTGCGTTGAGATCTTATCAGAGATCGTCCAAGTTGGAGCTGTTGGATATTTATGTCCAGTTCGATAAGTTAACGTTGCCGACCGGGTCTTGACCCGTAAGAGTTACACCGTGGGCAACGAACTAAATTCCACTTAACTAATTTAACTGGTAATTACAAACAATACGTGGGTATTGACTGAGAGACAGGTACATGGACCGGGTGAGACAAGTATTTTCATCTGGCCATGTGTCGCACACACACCCGTGCTATGCCACTTGTAGCGCAGCATACTTGCATGGCCACTTGTTACATGTGCATAATCTTCTCAACACTTGTCCCACTCCCAAGTGCATGACTACCATGTGTTGAACATGCATGAGGCTCTATTGTCTTTATAAGAGAAGTGTATGGACAAGAATTGAGGTTGCAAGAATTCAAAACAAAACTCACACAACGCCCACAACCTCAACCGGCCAAGACCGCCGTCGGCCAGACCCGCTGGTTGCCGCTGCCGCAAGACCGTCGGCCACCTCCCTGCTCCTGTTTTTGGCTAGATCGAAAAGTCTTCCTCAACTCAGGATGCAACAATAGTCCAATTAAGTCCTTGAAAAACGTCAATGTAGAAAATTCTAAGCAAAATTGTTGTTAGCAAACATTATATTATTGTCAGGTAAATATCTTAACTTAATGAGTAGCATTCTTGAAATCGAGTGAAAACCGCAATTTCTTTTACAACGGCATCCAGTTCTAATAATCAGTGTTGAATTTTCTCTCCCGCCATAAGTATGGAATTTCTTTGATTTAAATCTTGGCCATTGGATGACAACTTGTTACCCGCGTGCTCATTTTGGAACGAATAAGCATCCATCTCAATACTATAAGGAATCAAACAAAGTAGCATGAGACACAAAAATTGTTGCTATGTTCCATGAACATATTTATTCTATAACTAACCTAAATTCATGAAGATTACAGAATTTCCCTTATCAAATCTGCCATGGATGAGTATGTTGTCTAGTGTAGAGAACAAACACAGCAATGGGGTTTGAATTATATTGAGAATTGTATTGATCAAAAAATAGGGTTACAAAGAATGATGTTTATATAGAACACCAAGTTACATATTAGCCCCCTATACTATCTACTATCTTCTTTCTGACACTCCCCCTCAAGTTGAGTAGTGGGGTTACCAATACTCAACTTGCTCAAACAGCTCGCGTTTTCGTTGACTGCCTTTGTGAGGATATCTGCGAGTTGATCTTTTGATGCTACATACGGGAGCTCTATGATCCTTTCTTGCAGTTTTTCCTTGATGAAATGCCGATCAACCTCTACATGTTTCGTTCGATCATGTTGAACTGGGTTTTCTGATATTTGTATTGCAGTTGTATTGTCGCACATAATTTTACTGGGTACCCTTTGGGAGAAACCAATATCTTCTAGAAGCTTCCTGATCTAAAGAACTTCGCTTAACCCTCGAGCTATGCCTCTGAACTCTGCTTCTGCACTTGACAGAGTAACCACCTTCTGTTTCTTACTTCTCCAGGTAACAAGGTTTCCGCCAACCAAGGAGAAGTACCCTGATGTAGACCTTCGGTTTCCCTTATCTCATGCCCAGTCTGCCTTAGTGTAGAGCTCAACAGTTAAATGCCCATTTGTTTTTAACAGCACTCCATGGCCTGCGGTTCCCTTGAGATACCTTAGAATTCTCTGAGCAGCTTCCATGTGGGCGACTTGTAGTTGGTGCATAAACTGACTTACCACTCCAACAGCGTACGCTATATCAGGGCGAGTATGGGAGAGATAAATTAACTTGCCCACGAGTCGTTGATTTCTTTCTTTGTCTGGGAGCTTTCCATCGAGTTCCATGTGAAGATTGTGGTTCACCACCATTGGCGTATCTGCTGGTTTACAATCAATCAACCCAGTTTCCGCCAGGAGATCAAGAACATACTTCTTTTGGCAGATGAAAATCCCCCGTTTAGACCTGAGAACTTCTATTCCAAGGAAATACTTGAGATTCCCAAGGTCTTTCATTTCAAACTTTGAAAACAAATTCCTTTTCAGCTAGGCTATTTCTTCTAGATCATCTCCGGTGATAATCATGTCGTCCACATATATGATCAAGCAAGTTACGAGGCCGTTCCTTCTTTTGAGGAGCAAGGTATGATCAGCGTTACTTTGGCGATACCCGTATTCTTTCATGGCCAAGGTGAACTTTCCAAACCATGCCCGAGGAGACTGTTTTAGCCCGTATAGAGATTTCTTCAACCTACAAACTTCCCCATCTTTAAAACCCCCTGAAAAACTTAGGTCTCCATGAAGAAATGCATTTGTAACATCAAATTGATGAAGGGGCCAATCCTTATTAGTTGCCACGAAAAAGAGGACTCTGATGGTATCCATTTTTGCAACCGGAGAAAAAGTCTCAGAGTAATCGATCCCATAGGTCTGAGTGTACCCTTTGGCTACAAGCCGGGCTTTGTATCTTCCAATTGAACCATCTATTTTATATTTAATCGAATACACCCACCGGCATCCAACTGTTTTCTTTCCTTTAGGAAGAATGCACTTCTCCCATGTATTGTTTTTCATAAGAGCACGCATCTCCACTTCCATTGCTTCTTCCCAGTTCTTCTTACCTTGAGCTTCCTTTACGGAATTAAGTATTTGTTCAGTGTATAGTGAAGCAACAAATGCTTTCGCACTGTTAGATAAGTTCCCGTCGACCATATTAGCTACATGATATCTTGAATTTCTGGTTTCCCTCTCTGGGGAGTACCGTTTTGGAGGAACCCCTCTATTGGCTCTAGGTGGAAGAGAGTATCTTCCGGTAGTCTCTGCTGCAACTGGTTCAACATGTTCAACAACTGGATCAACCTGTTCAACAACTGGATCAACATGTTCTGTAGTTGTCGGTTCTATGTGTTCCCCTGTTATCTCATAGTTATAAGACGTAGAACATTTAGGGTTCTCAGTATTTCTTACCTCAGGCATCACGTTGGATGGACTTTCTTCAGTGGTACTGTGCTCCGCAGATTGTGTGTCTGTGTTTGAAGGACTCGCAGTACTGTGAGGAAGTTCTGTTGTTACTTCTTCAGACGAGGGAAGTTGGGTTAGCCAACTCAGAGGGTCTATACATTCGTTCTCCCCCTGACCACTGAGTTGGGTGTCATAAAGGTATTTTGTTTCAAGAAAGTCAACGTTCATTGTGGTGAACATTTGACGAGTTTTTGGATTATAACACCGATAACCTATTTGGTCGATCCCATAGCCGACAAACACACATTTCTCAGCACATGGGCCGAGCTTGTTTCGGTTGACTTTGGGTATGTGAACAAATGCGGTACACCCGAAAATTCGAGGTTGAAGTGTAAGAGGATGGGGAATACTGGCAGACTTAGACAGACAATCTAAGGGAGTCTTAAATTTAAGAGCTTTTGTGGGGAGCCGATTCAGGAGATACACAGAGGTTGCAACTGCCTCCGGCCAGAAAGATTTAGGAGCCTGAGATTCGATCAAAAGGGCTCGAGTCATTTCAAGAATAATACGGTTTTTCCGTTCGGAAACACCGTTTTGTTCGGGGGTATGAGAACAAGAGGTTTGATGAACTAATCCTTTGGTTTTAAAGAACTGTTTCATGGACGTATTGACAAATTCTCCCCCATTGTCGGATCGAAGGATTTGGATTTGGGTTTGGAATTGAGTTTGAATCATAGCATAAAACGTGATAAATTTTTCGTAAACTTCGGCTTTGTTTTTCAAAAAATATACCCATGTCATGCGAGTGCAATCATCCACGAATAGTATAAAGTACCGAAGACCCTGCCCCCCCCCCCCATCACAAGAGCAGGACCCCACACATCAGAATGGATTAGTGAAAAAGGTGAAGCAACTTTCGTATTTCTAGGCTTAAACGGTTGTCGATGGCTTTTAGCACGAAGACAGGTTTCACAATCTATTTTTCCATTCGAGGGGAAGAGTTTTGGAAACAAAAGGTGCGAATAGCCATGGGATGGATGCCCCAAACGTCTATGCCATAGTCAGGCTTCCCGGTTCTCGGTTCCATGTGCCAACATTACAATACCCTGTTGAGTCACTTCATCCACGTAGTACAATCCGTGACGCTCAGTACCACGTCCAATAATCACACCCGTCCTGATATCCTGTAGGAGGCAGAAAGTAGGGTGCATTAGTACCGTGCAATTTAATTCTTTGGTAATATGACTGATTGACAGTAATTTGTGTGATAAGGACAGAACATAAAGGCAATTTGACAATTTCATAGTTGGTGAAATTTCAATTACTCCTCCTCCTTTCACTTGCATTGTTCCGTTGTTTGCTGTATGTATTTGAGATTTTTGAGGTTGGGTCATTGACCGTATATCTAATGGTTCAAACGTCATGGTGTCAGTGGCACCAGAATCAAATATCCAAGAATTGTTTTTTTATGATTGATTGCCATTTTTTTAACGTTGTCCCGGCACTGCTATTAAGTAACCAACTAAACCGGCGAATTTATCAATTTCGCTGGATACTTGAACTCGCGTTCAAGATTTTAGTTCGGAATATCGTCGCTAGGTAGCGAAGGTACTTTACCGGCGAATTTATTAAATACACCGGTAACTTGAACTCGCGTTCAAGATTTAAAAAAACCCGCAAATTCGCTACCGACAGCGAAATTAAACCACAAATCGCAAAAGGAACTTCGCAGACGAACGGATCCGCAGCAAAATTATCAAAAGATAAACTAACAGTAGCGAAATTAATGAAGATTGGCGGCAGCGTATTTATGAAAAAGGAAATGGCGAAAATTATGGAGTTAGTGAAAAAAGGAAAGTAGCGAATTTATGGAATTGATTGAAATTGCTTGGAAGGTGCCACTGAAATTTATGGAATTAATCAAGACAACCGTTGAAATTGTTTTGCTGGTTTCGCCGGAGATGGCACGGCGATTGAGTCGACAATCGAACAAAAAAATGATTTTGGTTTGGTTTTGCGGTTTTGCGGTTTCACACGACAGATTGAGGTTTGATCTTGGTTTTTCAGGTTTGAGTGTGAATATGCTAGGGTAAGTTGAAATTGATTTTGAATTCCAAGCGAAGATCGATTGTAGGAGATGAGCGGATTGGTTTTACGAATCGGAAACCCGCTCTGATACCATGTTGTCTAGTATAGAGAACAAACACAGCAATTGGGGTTTGAATTATATTGAGAATTGTATTGATCAAAAAATAGGGTTACAAAGAATGGTGTTTATATAGAACACCAAGTTACATATTAGCCCCCTATACTATCTACTATCTTCTTTCCAACAGAGTATACTTAGGCGATTATTGAATTCCATAATTTCCATTCTAAGATTGCAGATTTTATTAATGCAGACTTGAAATAACATATGTGAAGTAAAAGACACCCTAGGGCATGTATAAAATAAAAGTTCAACATTATTATGTTTGTTAGTAAGGCTAACCTTTTTCAACCTGAACTTACACGACTGACCCATCTTGCCACCTCTAGCTAGAAGCTAGATCAATAACACAAACAATGAAAATCTCTTATATCGCCTTGATCGAGTAAAAAAAGAAACTACAAATAAAACATAACATGCTTGTTTTGTTTAAACAAAAGCAGATCATATAATTTATAACTTGAATCGAAATAAAAAGTGAATATGTTTATCAAACAATAAACAAAACAATACGTATGACCCATTCAAACAAAACCAACATTTATAAACAATTGATGCCATAGCAAATTCATCATGAGTGTGCATAGAATGATTTGATAAGAGTAGAAAACTTTTATATCCATGCCTAATATAATTTTCAGAACATGAATCACATATGTAAGAAGGACATAATTACCTTTCGCTCCTTCAACAAAAGCTTGAACCGATCAAGAGTCGAAGTTAACGACTCTGATTGGTGTTATTCCCCAACTACACCTCAAAATTAAAATACCGAAGATCTTTATTGGCAGCAAAGTTCAGGTTTGGGATGACTTGTGTTTGGCGATGAAACGGAAGATTATGCAGATTTGTGTTTGGGATGAAGGGAACCTGTTTGAGACGAAGGGAACGGAGGTTGAGAAGATTTAGGGTTTTTGATGATATTAGGGTTTTAAATGATGAATGAGTATAGGAAAAATAACATAATGGATCATAGTTATACGGATCATGGATCGCGGATCATACATTTTAGGCGGGACTCAAAAAGTTACAAAATGAGAATTTGGATACTTGGGGTGTTCAAAACTTTTTGATTTTGAACTCAAGTAGTTAAAACCACTAAAATACAGAGTAATTTGCATTATAAATATTCATATTTGGAGACTGCAATGTGCACGAAAAGGGTGGATACAAAATATTCTTTGCCCATTGTGCGCGAAAAGGGTGGATACAAAATATTCTTCCAACTTGTTTGAATCTCAACATAAAAGGATTCAAGATACAAAATATTCTTTGCCCACTGTGCATGTATTCAAAGGTGTCTTGATGTTTCTTTTAAAAATTATTTTATAGGATATATGTAGAAAAATATTTATATATTAACGTATGAGTTATATGTGTTGTTTATAGTCACTTTACTTGGCAATGAGCTATATCTTGGAAGGGAAGGGAAGTGAAGATTTAAGTTTGAGGTTATAGGTCTCAAGTTTGAATTCGATTCCAACCAGATTTTATCACAATGGATTTTCGAGCGGTGGGTTTTCACTAACACTGAAGATGGTGGGCTTAATTTTTGCATACCTATCAATATTTAATACATGAAGTTTAAACATATTTGAAAACCAATTTCTTGGCCCGTAAAAGACAATGGGTAGAGAACCGATCATGCGAGTGGTGCTGTAAGCTCATCAAAAGGGTAGAGCATGAATTGTTACATTTTATATCTTTAGATATTTATAAAATCGTATTTCTTGTTTGGCTTTTGTTGAAAAGATGATAGGTTTTCACTCATTTTTAATAAATTTAAATATTTTTTTTTTAGCAGATGATGATGGTCTTACTTACATGGCTCTCTAAGGGCATAACAAATTAGGGGACATTGTACCTACTCTGATAAGTTGCTTTCCTCCATAATTTTTTTGCAATAAATTAATGGCCATTGTACCTGCAAAATATACAACTTTCTTCAAGTTTAGGAAATGAGAAATGAGCAATAAATTTATTATAAAGTTGTTTTTTAATGGAAACTAGTAAAAATGTCCGCGCGACGCAGCGGAGCTTTAATCGATATCGGTTTAGTTTGATGCGACATTGACCCTCAGTATAGTAGTAACAGCAAGAATGTCAAGAAAATATCTATCTGTGTTTTACATCGATCAAAATCATACAAAGAAATTTACACGGGGTGGTAAAGCGGAAGAAATAACATTTTTAAATATAAAAAGAATTAAAATAATAAATTAATTATTGTATTGATATGTGTCTATTTTCAACGATTTTATTAAAGGGTTCCAAGGATAGTATTTCATTAGATTTAAATATAAGGGTACATATGATAAAAATTATAAAGTTAAAAGTTCTAAATTAAAATTTACCTAAAGAGTTAATTACATAGTTAGTTCATGTGGTTTGCACAAAGTAACATATTTGGGTAGTAATAGTTTAAAATCACATTCTAGAGTATTAACTTTTCATTTTGTAACGTTTGGAGGTATTAACGTTAATTGTTTGTTAAACTATTAGTAACTAAGTATGTTATTTTGTGCAAACCATATGGACTAACTATGTTAATACCGTAGAAGTTAATACATCCAAACGTTACAAAATGAAATTTTAATACCTTAGAAGGTGATTTTAAATTATTAGTACCTAAGTATGTTATTTTGTGCAAACCACATATAGTGTGCACCTAAATATGTAATTAACTCTTTACCTAAATTCAAGGGTTATTTAGGAGCATTCTACAACCTGGCTAAATGAGGACAGTACCACGTATCCATTCATCAATTACAAAACTGTGGGTAAGACACCTTCTCTAGGCACTAAAATAAAACAGGTGCACACTATACCACCGATCTATATTCCTTATTTTAGTCTCAAAACCATCTATCATTCACCATTCTAACAGCCGCAAATATCCCAGCGACCATCTGTCATCCACCATTCAACATCTTAACAGTGGGCTAGGCCGCTAGGGTATGACCATGGTCTCCGATGACCATAGGACGACGATGGTGAATCGGTTTACCGGCGAGGGTTTCCAGCGACTCCATGTCGCCTATTTTGTCAGATCGAAATTGATGGTGCTCCACGACTCGTGATTTTGACGGCGATTAAGAGATGGCTGAAACAATGGAGCCCCAATCTGTCATGCAGTTATAGATCGGGGATGGTTGGGTTCGATTATCGTCGCTGCCGGTGGCGGTATGTCTTATAACGACTCACCAGTATGTGGAAGCGATATTTTTTCAAAAAAAAAGTGTTAGTTTTGTAAACGGTGGTGGGAGAGCCGGCTGGTGGTGTGCGAAGTGGTTGGATCTTGGATGGTTTGATAAAAAAAAAAATTCAATCTGGCCCAATAAGAATGTTACACCTTTTGGAAAAAAAAAGTAAAAATAAAAAGAATCCAATAGCCAGCTGACAGCATCTGTTGGCACTGTTAATCCGAGTTCGTAAATGTTATAGAGATAATTTTATTGGTAAAGTTAAATACCCAAATATAAAGCACAACGTAGATGAAGAAAAATAACATTATAACAATTTAATGGTTGTGAAATCACAAATTTTGTTGACCATTATGATATGGGGTTGTCATAGAGTCAAAGCTGAGAATCCTTGCTTCTCAATTCTCATACGTTTGGGATGATTGTAATACATGTTGCAGTTAATCTAGTCACGTGTGTATTTCATGACCCGACCCCAACGTAAGAATCATTGTGATGTGGTTCGGTCGTCTTCGATGGCCAAAAGCAAAAAGTAAGACGCTAGAAGAGTAAATTGCCACAATCGTCTCTGAGGTTTAAGTCTATTTGCCAGTTTCATCCAAAATGACTTTTTCTGTGTCAAATAGCCCTTCACCTATGGTTTTTTTTTTTTTTTTTTTTTTTTTTTTTGTCATTTTCATTCAAACCACTAACTTAGTTTACTTTTTCTGTTAAGTTGAAGGATATTTTGATGAAACTGATAAAAACTCAGGGATGATTTTGGCAAATTTACTTAAATTCTTTTTAATTTCTTTTATTTAATTAACTTTGTTATATATATAACAGAATATACGTGCGGTTCTTATAAAAAAATTAATAGTTTGTGTGTATTCATTTATTTTCATAAACATTATTTATGTTTGGTAAGTGTCCATGAGCATTTCATGAACACACTCATTTCCTTAATAAACGAACATAAACAAGAGATCTTGTTCAGTAAGCATTCGTGAAAGTTAATGAACATGCTTATTCTTTAATGAACGAACGCGAACATGGTCTTGTTCATGTTCGTTTATAATTTACATACCAAATTATAGATTTAGAAAAATATAGCAAATGAATAGAAAGAGTAGTCTAAATGGTGTCATTAGTGGGTCATAGAGCCAAACTGGTTTCAACCCTAAAGAACCAAAGAATCGAGTTGAGGCCGGAGCCTATAATCGAGGGTTTGGATCTTGTGAGAGAACTGGAGACTCGTCCTGCAAAACAGAAAACCGTTAGACTCGCCGCAGAGATGGGAGGGCCCCTCTGCGACCACCCTCCGGCGTGAGAATAAGTATTGGTAGAGAGAGAAAGTAAGGACGAAGATTCAGAAAATCGTACTTAGCATTGTACTTGACGTGGTATTTATAGTGGTCAACTGAGATGACGTCACCCGTCCAGACGCACTTGAATGGAGGTTCGTCTCCGGTGTTACAAGGGGAACGGACATATCTGAGGTGTTCGTTCAGGTGGAGTCTGGTTCGTCCCAAGGGGTCACGTCCGGCCTCGGATATGCATCTTCAAGTCCCCCAGTTTGTTAAGTTCCATAAGAAACTTAGCAAAATGTTTTGCGTAAGTTGCTTTGTCCAAACGACGTGTCGTCGTGGGAGTGGTTTTGTTCGAGTGACGTGGCGAGATTTGTATGGAGCTGACATGGCGTGGGTGATTTAAATGACTTGACCGTCAGTCACCCACGCGTGACAGTTGTGAATCCCTGTGTTGGAATCCGTGAGAGTCTGTTGAGGTGACGGTTCGATTTGACCGTCCCTAACCGACTTAAAACCTTCTATAAAACCAGTATTTACCATTTCATTTTTACCCTTTTTTCATCCATCTTCTTCTCCACTGTTACCCTCTTGTTTTCACTTAAGTCTCTTCTTCTTCAAGGTGCGTCCTTTTATTATTATGGCCCCGGGTAAAGACAATATGTCAGCGAGTGTGAGCATTCTTACCCAACGTCAGTTGGATAAGTTTGTTCGAGAATATAGGATCCCTCTAGATCTTCACCCGGTCCTTCCCTCAAAGGACGAAACCATTTACCCCTTTCGTCAAGGGAAGTTTCCCTTCTATACTCGCGTCTGCAATTTCGCGAATTACAGGGTTCCGTTCTCCCGTTTTTTTATTAGGGTTCTCCAATTTTTTAGAGTTCATATCAGTCAAGTTAACCCGTTCGGCCTAAGCCGTGTGAGTCATTTTGAAATTTCCTGTCGGGCCCAAGAACGGAGACCGGACTTGGATGTCTTTCGGTATTTCTATGAACTTATTACCGCCGGGGACTGGTATACGTTTGCCCATCGGAAGGGTATACCCCCTTCCTCCGACAAGAGATCCAGCTTGAAAAATTGGAAAGATAACTTTTTCTGGCTGGACGATCGTTGTCTTCCGGAGGATATGAGATGGCGTTTTAAAGATCAATCAATGTCCTTTGATCTGGGCGAGGACTTCGTCTTTGACCAAGAATTGGCCCGTGCCTTAATTGAGCACAAGTCCCCAATTTGTCCCCTTCATGAGCATTTTCTTTTACTGGGTCGACTCTGTTTTTCCTGGAGCCAAGGGGATAGGGATTGGCCGGTTATTCGCAGAAAGCGTGATCGTAAGTTCCGGCCCTTTACCTCCCCTTCGGCACTTTCTTTTTGCTATTTTACCAACTTCTTTTTTATTTTGGGAATGCAGGTGCCATAATGTCTCTTAGAGATGCTCTGAAGGTTCCTAGCTTTGACGTTCTTGATTTTGACTTTGAAGATCAAGGCGAAGATGAAGTACCTCTTATGAAGCAAGTGGCTCCTTCGGCTCAAGAGACTCTGCCTGTAGTTCTTCAAAACACATCCGAACAAGCCGCTGTGGAAGCCACTTCTTCCATCCCCCAGAACACCTCTGAACAAACCGCTATAGAAGCTACTTTCTCCATTCCAACATCTTCAAAAGGTGTTGTTGGTTCCTCCGGATCCCAGGCTGGTAAGAAATCAATTCTAAATGATGTGGACAGTGATCCGGAGGTTCGCAGTTTGGACGAAGCCCTTCAGTACCGTCCCTCTTCTGCTTCTTTGAAAAGCAAGGGTATTATGCATGAGGTAGATCAGCAAGCTCTTATTCGGAAGAGGAAAACTGAATCTGTACAGATCCGTTCTTCTGATCCTCTTCCGATGCCGAAGACGAAGAAGATTAAGAAAGGTTCCTCACACTCTGGTGGTGATGTGATGTTTGAGCTGGATGAGCACCTTACCGGCGGTAAGATTTCTAGGGAGGAGGCCGCACGGGCTCGATCTGAACCGACCCCTACCTTTTCTGGTGGTTTTCTTCCCACTAGTGAAATGGAGAGTATGGAGACGGAAATTCCAGAAACTACGATCAAGGAAAAGGAAAGAGTTCATGGTGAACCAAAAGTGGTGACTTTCTCATGTACGATTTTGGACTCGTCTTTGGGTCCGGACCGTTTTATTGATGATGAGGAAGACCAAGTGTCTTCCCTCCCTTCATCTTGGTTCGGACCTGAGTTGATGTCCTTTTTTCGATATGCAGATGTATTCTCGGACGATATGGAGATCGATCCAGCAACAGCTGAGGAGAAGTTTGTTCCGGATTGGGATATCCGGAATAAGGATTCAGTAATGGATGAGTTGGTTGCTCGCACTCTTCTTTTTAATATTAGCACTCCGCTAGACCATGCCCGGAGCTGAAGAATGAAAAACCCGGATCTGGGTGCCGCGGTCCTGACCAACCAAGCTCAGTCGAATATTTTCGTGACGGAGCTCTACCGGAGGTGGGTGGAGGCGGAGTTAGTGAGGGAGAACTTGGAGAAAGAGATCCGCTCTTTGAAACGCAAGATTAAGGGGACTCCGGATATGGAGAAGAGAATTACAGAACTCACTCAAGATCTTCAGGCCCAACAAGAGAAGGTTAAGGCCTTGATTACTCAGAATCAGTCATCCCAAGAAGCCGCGGCCTCTGCGGCGGAGGATCGTGATAGGATTTCTACGGAATTAAAGAATTTTTCCGAATCGATGAAAAAGAAGGACGAGGAGCATAAAACGGTTTTGGAAAAAATGGAAGAGTCTTTTAATAACGCTCGTCTGGCTTATGCGAGCATGATGGCTGGTACGTACTTTATTTGATTAATTTCTTTTTAATTTACCATTTCTTTCTAACACTTTGGCCAGAGCGGGATACGCTTAAATCAGGGGAAGCTGACTTAAAGGCTCAGATTGAGGAGATGAGGGGGTACGGGGAGGAGATTAAGGCGGAGAATGCAGCTTTACAGGCTAAAGTGGAGGATCTTCAAGCAACTAAAACTTGGATGCTTTCGGAGGGGGCCGGACTTCTTGCTAAGAATATTCATAAGGGCCCGGAGATGACCGCTGCTGTGGCTGCTGTTAATAATGTGATGAGCTCCGTTGGTGTCAACTCTGGCCTTCATAACGGCTATCTTCATGCCTTAAAGAAAAAGACTCCTTACGCTGATGTTCCGATGCTGAACCGCAATGCCGCCAAGGAGCTAGATGCGGCTGTTGCTTGCTTTGACTCTCTTACCTTTCCAGTAGTGGACGATCTTCCGAAGCTTGTTAATGAACCACTTTCTGAAATCAAGAAGGCTCTCTTCTTTGCAAGCGGTGGATCTTCGAAAGAATGAGGTGGACATGCCCGGCTTCTTGGGGTATGCACCTTGGAAAAATTTTAGTTTGATTATTTAGAAGGTGGATATGTCCGGTAATTTGGGGCATGCACCTTGTTTTGATTTGGGGTGAATGTAATGATGTTCTTACCGTATTTGACAATTATCCTTTTAACATGTAAATGGTTTTGTAACTTCTGGCTGTATTAGTCCGGCTAATTTTGATGTAATCACTTTTTTGTGCATGCGTCCATGCTTTTTTGTGCTTACATTTCTCTTTTTTAGAACGTTCTTTTTTAGGGTACGGATCCGATTTGTTTTGTTCTTAGGATAAATTTTTTAATGAAGGCAAGAATACGAACGATGCCAGTTCGTCCTTATCTTTTAGGGCTAGTATCCCTGATTCGGCCGATGATCACTTATGTGTTGCAACTCAAAAGTAATGTTTTGTATTCGGCCGATTACAAAACATTACTTTTGAGTTGTAACGACTTCGACTTTAGGGCTAGAATACGAACGATGCCAGATCGTCCTTATCTTTTAGGGCTAGCTCTCTCCTTTCTTCGGCCAAGTCGAGGTTCAGGCGAAGTTCTTGCTCGTTCACTTCTTGACTTTGCTGCATGCGGGGGGTAGGTATGCCTACTTCGGCGGGGATGACTGCCTCCGTACCGTATGAAAGGAGTTTCCCTCGTGCTTGTCTTTGGCATCGTCCTATGGGCCCACAGGACGTGCGGAATGGCTGCATGAAAGGAGTTTCCCTCGTGCTTGTCTTTGGCATCGTCCTCTGGGCCCACAGGACGTGCGAAATTTCATCTGCCCAAGAAACGCCTTCTTTCCCCATACGCTTTTTTATGCCCTCCACAATGCTGCGGTTGGCTCTTTCTACTTGCCCATTGGCCTGGGGATGAGCAACTGAAGCAAAGTTTTGTTCAATATGCATTCTTTCGCACCATGTTTTAAATGATTTTTCTGAAAACTGCTTTCCGTTGTCATTGACGATACAGAGCGGCATTCCGTACCTGCATACTATGTTTTCCCAAACAAATCTTAGCACTTGATCCCCGGTGATAGTTCGGAGGGGTTTGGCTTCAATCCATTTCGTAAAGTAATCAATGGCTACCAATAAGAACCTCACTCCTCCGGTGGAAACAGGGAAAGGACCGACGATGTCAATCCCCCATTTCTGAAACGGCCATGCCGAAGTTACAGGGACAAGGTTGTTTTTAGCTTGGTGACTGACGGGAGCGTGTCGTTGACAATCTTCACATGCTTGTAATTCACTAACAGCGCTTTGATGCATGCCCGGCCAGAAATAGCCGGCATTCATAGCCTTGGCTACAACCATCCTTGGTACGAAGTGGATGCCGCAAATCCCCAGTGGATTTCTCTAATGACGTAACTGGCTTCCTCCGGAGTCAGGCATTTTAGAAGCGGACCTAAGAAGGTTTTTCGATAGAGTTGCCCATCATGGACCTGATACTGCAAGGCTTTTACTTTTAGCTTCCGAGCCTGAGCTTTTTCTTCTGGGAGCGTGCCACTTTTCAAGTACTCTAAGATCGGGGTCATCCATGATTTTTCCTGTACGGAGACTGACATAACGGAGCCCGTCTGTTGGATGGCCGGAGCTTGCAAAGTTTCGACCAACACTTCTTTGGATAAGTGACAAAATGCTACGGATGCAAGCTTGCTTAAAGCATCCGCCTTTTTGTTCTTGCTCCGTGGTATGTGAACTATTTTGCACGAGTCAAACGAGGAAATTAAACTATTGACTTGACTTAGGTACCGGATCATGTTTTCTTCCCGTGCTTCTTACTCTCCGCTAACCTGGTTGGCAACTAGCAATGAATCAACATGAGCCAATACGGAGGTTGCACCAGCCTTGGCTGCGGTTTGGAGTCCTGCAAGGAGGGCCTCATATTCTGCTTCATTGTTTGAAGTTTTAAACTCAAAGCGCAGAGCATAAGTGTACTCTATTCCTTCCGGATCTATCAAAATTAAACCCGCTCCCGATCCTTCTTTACTGGAGGCTCCGTCCGTGTACAAGTTCCATACCCTTGGGGGGTGGACTTTTCTTTGGTGTTTTCCCCGGTTGGTACTTCCGTAAGAAAATCTGCCACAGCCTGACCTTTTACCGAGCCTCTCGTTCGGTAGGTAATATCGAAAGCACTGAGTTCAATTGCCTATTTGGTGAGACGTCCGGAAACCTCTGGCTTTCTGAGAATTTGCTTAATCTGGAGGTCAGTCTGTACTTCTATATTGAAAGCCTGAAAATACCTTCGGAGACATCTGGATGCATGAACTAACGCAAGCGCCAATTTCTCGATCATCGGGTACCGAGTTTCATAATCTTTTAGGATGCGGCTTACGTAGTAAACCGGTATTTGTGCTTGATTTCGGTGTACCACAAGTACCGTGCTGATGGCAAAATGTGAGGCGGAGAGATAGACAGTGACAGTTTCTCCGGTGATTGGAGCGGTCAAAGTGGGTAAAGACCGAGACAAACTTTCAATTCCTGGAATGTTGAATTGACCTCCGCTGTCCACTCTATCTGACCTTTTCCAGTTCGTTTTTTCAATATATTCATGAAGGGAATAGTTCGGTCGGCCGCTTTTGAGATGAAGCGATGGAGAGCTACCAACTTACCATTCAGTGACTGAATTTCCTTGACCGTTTTAGGAGGTTGCATGGAGATTACCGCTTTGATCTTATCCGGGTGTGCCTGGATTTTGGATTGAGTTATCCACACGCCCAGAAACTTCCCTTCTTCTAAACCGAAAGAACATTTTTTGGGATTAAGCTTGAGGTTAACACTCCGAAGCCTAGTAAAGGTTTCGCGTATGTCGTCGATCATGTTATCTTCGGCTTGACTTTTGAAGACCAAATCGTCCACGTAAATCTCTAAGTTCCTTCCGATCTGATCTTTGAACACCTTGTCCATCAACCTCTGGTACGTCGCTCCAGCGTTTTTTAATCCGAACAGCATTTTGGTACAACAGAAGAGACCTTCATTTGTGACGAACGCCGTCTTATCCTCATCTTCCAAAGCCATCTGTATTTGGTGGTAACCTTTATATGCGTCCAAGAAGCATTTAAGACGGAAGCTGGAAAGAGAATCAATTTTCAAATCGATCTCCGGCAGAGGATAACAATCCTTCGGACATGCATTGTTCAGATCAGAAAAATCGACGCACATTCTCCAAGTTGATACCGAACTCGCACATCCCTGGTCTTCCTAGTATGACATTGTGGACGGACCTTGCCTCCACCACTAGATATGCCAAGTTGACAGTTCTGACCAGGCCTCCGTCTCCCAGTGTCGTTGGCAGGGTGATTTTCCCAATCGGTTGGACCACCTCTCCGGAGAAGCTTACCAGCGGCATAGAGACTTGTATCAGTTTTGCCTTGGTTTGCGGAGCTAGCTGTTGAAAGCACTATTGGTACATGATCTCAGTGGCACTTCCGCTATCAACATAAATCCTCCGGACCTTGTGGCCTGCTATTATCGCAGACACTATAATTGGTCCATCTTTGATTTCTCCGGGGGTAATTGGGGGAAAAGCGATCGGCTGTTGCATCCAAGCGGCCATATGATGATTGGACCGCTTAATGCCTTGGGTATCTACTTTCCTGATCATGCAAATTGTCGGTTGATTGTTCGGATTATCCACCGAATTCCCTGAAGATTTTCCTTCTTTTACTTCTTTAACCAAATGCGACAATTTACCGGACCGCACTGCTTTTTCTATTTCTTGCTTTAGGGACCAACAATCGTCTGTATTATGGCCTCGCGCATGATGGTAATCATAATATTTTTTTGAGTTCTTGTCACCTGGATTTCGGAGTTTTGGTGGGACGGGGAAGTTTGCTCCTTCAGCACTGAGGATTTCACTGGGAGTTTTTGAAAGATCCGATAGATTGTAAAATCTTGATCCGGAACTTCTTCCCCGATGAGGCCTATCATTCCTGCTGTATGGGTGTGATCATCCCCTACTACCGGACGGAGTTTTATCAAATACGGACCCACCATTTTTCTTCCAGGAGGACATTTTATGATCTGATTCCGGAGCTGGATTACATGCATTTTTTCCTCGGGCGAAAGCTCTGGCCCGCTCCATGAGTACTTCCATCGTTTTTGGGAGATTTTCGTGCAATTTCTCGACCAACTGGTTATTCCGGACACCGTGACAGAATCCGGAGATCCTCAATTGGTCTACGACCCCACTGATCTGCATACTTTCTCGATTAAATCGGTCAATGAAATTATCCAAGGATTCCCCATCTTTCCTCCGGATGTTGTGAACTTCGGTGATTTCTTTGGAGTAGTGCCTTTGTTGACTGAAGTTCTGGAGGAAAAGCCTTCGGAATTCTTCGAAATCGTTGATCTCTCCTTCGTTCAACGCATCAAACCACACCCGAGCAGCCCCGGTTAGAGTTTGTGCAAACATGAAGCACCATGCCGGCATCGGCCATTGTTCCACTCGTGCAGCCCCATCGAAGTCAAACATGTGATCGTCCGGATCAGTCGTACCATCATATTTCTTTAATGTGGTCGGCATTTTGAGCTTTGGAGGGAGCTTGGCATGTGTGATGCGGGCGCTGAACTTGGACTTAGCAGTCATGGAAACCGGGTGATATGGCTTGGTAAGTTCCGGATCATTAACTACTTCCATTTGCGTTTCGTTTCGTATTGTCATCGCTGGAGATGGTCCAGAGGAACCCTGCACATATCCATTATAAGTTTCCGAAGTAACAACTGTGGAGAAAGTAGGAGAGGTGAATATCGCAGGACCCATAGTCCTTACCGGAGTTTCATCATGAAAGAGTCTGGTTCGTAAACCGAGGATCTGTTCATCTCTAGCCTGTTGAGCTTTTAACCTTCGCAAGAGACTTGCGTTTTTGGAAAGAAATTCCGCATCGAATTCTGATGCTTGCAAAGTGGGCAAAAATATGAATGGCAGAGTTGTTCCTGGTCCCGAGCTTAGAGGAGCTGAGACTGTGGAAACAATGCTTGCCGGTGCTGTAGTTTGCGTACTAACATTCGTGGATCCCGGATTCACAGAACCCGAGGCCGCCATAGATCAGTTCGTTGCTCAAGAAATTCACCAAAGTGAAGGACTGTGAGCTATGAAATCGGATGACGCCAATTGAAGAACCAAAGAATCGAGTTGAGGCCGGAGCCTGTAATCGAGGGTTTAGATCTTGTGAGAGAACTGGAGACTCGTCCTGCAAAACAGAAAACCGTTAGGCTCACCGCAGAGATGGGAGGGCCCCTCTGCGACCACCCTCCGGCGTGAGGATAAGTATTGGTAGAGAGAGAAAATAGAGAGAGAAAATAAGTACGAAGATTCAGAAAATCGTACTTGGCATTGTACTTGACGTGGTATTTATAGTGGTCAACTGAGATGACGTCACCCGTCCAGACGCACTTGAATGGAGGTTCGTCTCCGGTGTTACAAGGGGAACGGACATATCTGAGGTGTCCGTTCAGGTGGAGTCCGGTTCGTCCCAAGGGGTCATGTCCGGCCTCGGATATGCATCTTCAAACCCGAATCAGTTTGAGCCTAACCTGTTGCAACCCAACCCCAAAAGTGTATACATATTTTTATATACCGGTTTTAGATACTGGTTTATGACTCAAACTAGTTTCAACCAAAGCCTAATTGATTTAGATGGGGTTAGAATATTTTTCACCCAACCGGTCTCTCCTCAACCCGGGTTGGCAAAGAAAAACCCGCTTTGCATCCCTGTTAGACACGACAAGTTTTAAGGTGAGCTTATCATTTCAACCTTCGCATGTACTATAGTTCCAACTTCCGAACACGTATTTTAAGTATTAGCAAATTTACAAAAAAAAAAAAAAAAAAAAAAAAAAAAAAAAAAAAACATACGAGTCCAAACTCCAAACTAAATATACGGAATTACGGATATCATGCTTCTATTGGATTGGCCCATCAATTTTCTGGGCCTCATAATGAGCCCATCCTTTAAAAGCTTATCGAGAAGTAATTGATAAAAAAACTAAATAAAACTTCAAATAAGAATGTTGTAGAGGAATGTTCTAAAACCACAAATTAGTAAATTACTAGTGCAAACATCAGTTATGTTTTTTATAACCCAAATTTATGATTCGGATTCAGTTATGAGTATAAAAAACTAGAGCTGCACACCTTTCCAAAAAAAAAACTAGAGCTGCATAAAACTGGGTTTATTTTCAAAACCCATTTCGGTTAAAATCTATAACTGGGTATTCATTGAAATCGGTTCAGGTGTGAAACTAGTTTTGGAAAGAGAACTGATCGGTTCCAATTCTGGTTATGGGTTTTGACTTGTCCAGGAAGAGTATAACAAGGTTGGAACCAGTTTCTAATCATAGGATATGAAATCGGTTTCTAGCAATACCCTGTTTCGGGTTATTTTTGGTTCCAGATCCGGAACAGGTTCTTTATGCACTTCTATAAGAAACCGATATAAGTGATGCGTCATGAAACCCAACTCAAGCCACTCTTAGATTTAGATACGAGACCACCCCAGGTTTCAATATTTCTTTCATAAGTGAGATTTTTTTCTTGATACCCCAATGCTTTTATTTTCTAGGCATGCCCTCTTCGGTTATGATCAAATTTCACTTTCAAAGTTTTATTATAACAAATTAAAAAAAAAAAAAAGACAATTTTGCTCCGACGTTTTCAGATCTATACCTAAATACGGATCAATATCGTTAAACAAGTATTCCGATTCAGTAACTTGCAGATCATCTTCTCCAGATCCGTCACCGATTTTGTTAATATTTGGATTCGGAAGCAGCCACAACGCAGCCTCCGCTTCCTCCGCTTAAATCCTGGCGACATTTACATCCAAATCGTCGTCGTCGCCGCTGATCTTCGCCACCGCAGCGCGGCGTCGTTGAACGAAACCACCGGAAAGCACTCGTGACGGCGAGCGAGCGGATTAGCGGAGTGGATATCACGGTCGCATGTGACGCATAGCGCAGCGGCGTCGGCTTTGCAGGCAACGGTGGTCGGAGCTTGTGCACAGACTTCACACATCCACACGCATTCATGGCGAGAGGTGAGTTTGTTAGCGGCATGAACTTTGTCGTCGCATGGGATGCAGAGTAGGCGGAGTCTGCTCTGCCGAATAAACTGGCTGCGTCATTTTGCAGGAGTCGCAGAGTTTTGTAGCCATAGTCCGGGTTTCTTTTCTCATGGAGGTTTGAATGTGGCTTTGGAGCTTTTGGTTGTGGTTTGTTCTCTCTGGTATCGGGGAAAGTTATCCGAATAGTGTGTACAGCCAGTAAGGAGTAGACATTTGTATTATAAGGTCAAGGTGTATTTTTTTTTCTAAATTCGTTATAATAAAACTTTAAAAGACCATTTTGCCCTCATTAAAAGGAAGGAAAAAAACAAAAAAAAACACGATGTTAAGTGAAAAATCTAACTAGATTTTGCTTTTGGATGAAAATGTCAATAAAATTGAAACCACATGGACCCAGATTCAAAATGTTTGAGTTTAGCACTAAAGTGGCAAAAGTAACCAAACCTCAGGGACTATTTTCGCAGTTTACTCTTCTAAACTTTTTTTTTGAAATGATCACTCTACCTTAAATCTAAGAGAAAAAAGTTCAGAAATAGTGAGAAACCCAATGCCTTCCTCCCATTATAGGCAACTAACGTTTCGACAACTTGTTACTATAATTCTAGAGTTGCAAGACAGTTGCCTAGATTGGATGGCAGCAAATTTCACATCACGAGCAAGGGAAGATGCGAGAGAGATCAATCGATATGGAGTGTGGCCAGAAATGAAGGTGAACGATGATAGAAATTCCATTCCACCTAACGCGAAAAATAGATGAAAGAATGACGGTCACCAGTGAGTTCATTGCCGGTCCGGTAATAAGAAAGTTGAGCTAGAATAGTTGGGATTTTATTCTTTCTTTTAATTCCAATTTATGTGTCTTGAATTAGTTTTTTAACTTTTTTGGCATTAGAGGCAGAATGGTAAGCTTACATGAGCTTATTGGCATCCATTCTAGGCCAAAAGATTGACAAAAGAGTACACAGTTTAGGCCGAAAGGGTAACCAAACTGATTCATCCATGGCCCTAAACCTGAATCTAGCAACAGAAAACCAAAATAGGCGTAAACACAAACGCCAACTTTAATAACTCACACACACAAAACCAATAGTCAACCACCACCGAAGCGAAAGCAATTGGTAATCCTAATAATCTGATTGCGATCAAAAGTCATAATATGGCTTGCTACTTTACAAATGCGGCTTGAGCGCTTAACACCTGAAGTGTGGTTTAACAATTTAAAAAATCGCAAGCTATTTTATGACATTAACCCATGGATTAAATCGATTAATTCTCGTAATTATAGAACTATGGTCAAATATCAAATCCCAAAACATACACCAGATGCAGATGCTCACTCTGAATAACCTTTTACTCTAATACCAAACTGTTGTGCACTAATATGATCAGGAACAAATATGAAAAGCAAATTAGACTAATTAAATTCACTCATTCAAAATTCTTTGATAATAACCCTAACATAAAAGATAAAAACAGCTAGATAAACATGGGATAGAGAAAATTCATGGGACCAACAGTCATATAAAAGAGCAAAAACGCCAATTCAAAACATACAATAAGGGTTCTACATAAATATATCATAAATCACATCAAAACAAGATAAACCGAAAACCAAACCATGATAGATAAACATACCTCAAACCTCCAACAAACCGATAAGTTTGCATCGATTCTACCTCACTGTAACAATGTCATCAATCTTCAAAATCATCCGAACGCACTCTGTAGCTAGAGTGATAGCACTTGTGCTCACAAGCAAAGGTTGCACCACATTTTCCTCCAAAATGTTAGTAATCTGCCCCTTTCTAACATTAATCCCAGCATTAATCTCTCCTTGCGCATGCCTGTTACGAAGCTCTGTAACAATCACGATCGGATTCAAACCCGCATTTTCAGCCAAAGTGTACGGAACAACTTCGAGCGCTTCCGCAAAAGACTTGACACAGAACCCCTCCATCCCATGCAAAACCTTAGACCACGCACCGAGCTGACGCGAAAGCTCGATTTCAGGCGCACCACCACCCGCGATTAAAAACCGTTTGTTCACTAAACACCGGACCACACATAACGCATCGTGCAAACTCCTCTCCGCTTCATCGAGAACCAGCTGGTTTGATCCGCGAACAAGAACAGTGGTTGTTCTCCCCATATCCTTAATCCCCGTAATCTTCACAATCTTCCCATCGCCAACCGAAAGCTCTTCAACCATATCCGCAAACCCTAACTTCTCCGCACGAAAATGCTCGATATTCGCAATCGGCAAACAATTCAACGTCTTTGTAATAAACTCAATATCGTCCCTCTCCACATCCTTCACCACCAAAATCTTCGCCTTGGCAAGATAATGCAGCGACAAATCCGTCACCGCATCACGCAAAATACTCTTCTGAATCAACAACACGTTACAACCTGTAGACTTAATCTTCTTAATCATATTCAAAATGTAACTCCTCTCCTCCTTCAGTATCCTATCCATCTGCGTGTAGTCGGATACCACAATCGACTGCTCTATATCCGTCTTCGGCGGTGAGATCTGAAACTGAATCACCGCAATTTTCGCATTCTCCACACGCGTCGGTCCACCGGCCGCGTGACTAACCTTCTTATCAAACACTAATCCTTTCACTAACTCGGTATCATCAACAGTTCCTCCTAACTTCTTAACAATTTTCACATCTCTTAAATCTACCAGATCTGGTTTTTCAGGATCAACAACAGATAAAACTGAATCTACAGCTAACGGAGCTAAAAGCGAAGAGTATTGCGAAACTACCTTACTGTTAAGCGACGTGGAAGCCGATTTGATTAACGATTCACGATCTGATAACTCTACCGGAACCGCCATAGCGGTTAAAACCTCAACGGCTTTAACCGACGCTTTATAGATCGATTCAGAGATAACAGTCGGATGAATACCGGAGCGGAGGAGAGTTTGACACTGTTTGAGTAAGGCTCCAGCGATGACGACGACGGTCGTGGTGCCGTCGCCAGCGACGACGTCTTGAGATTTGGAGAGTTCGACAAGCATTTTGGCGGCAGGTTGGAGGACGTCGAGTTTATTGAGGATTGTGGCGCCGTCGTTGGTGATGATGACCTCGCCGGAGGCGGTGGAGATCATTTTGTCCATTCCTTTTGGTCCGAGAGAGGTACGGACGGCGTCTGCGACGGCGCGTGCGGCTTTGATGTTTGACATGCGGATGTCGTCTTTGCGTTTGTTGTCGACGTAGCTTTCGGTTTTGCCGGCGCGTGGTGGTGGTGGAGCGAGGGTGGTTGCCATTGGTGGTGGAAGGTTGTTGAGATTCCGGTGAGTTGCTTGGAAGATGTGGAAAGTGAAACCCTAGATTGTGGATTTGAGTGGAAGTGAAAACCCTAGAAGAAGAAACTAGTGGCGGTTCTAAATAAATATAAAAATATCTGAATATGTCACTTGAAATTATCTTCTCCAATTCAATCTTTTTTAACCAGGTGCATGTTTGGGATTCCTTTTCAAAAGGACTTTTGAAGCTTAAAATGACTTATTAACTTTTTAAAAGTTAAAAGAAATACCAAACATCCATTTAAGAAGGACTTTTGAAGCTAAAAGGAATTCCGAACACATTTTGAAAAGGCCTTTTATGCTTATTTATGTCTTCAAAAAGGAGAAGTGAATAAGTAAGAATTTCTTACTTATTCCTTCTCAAAAGGACCTTTGAGAAAAAAGGAAACCCAAACACCTCCTAGGTAAATATATATACAAGACATAGATTTGTAGGATTTGTACCCTACTAAGGAAGAGGACAAGTGTGGGAGAGGACAAGTGTCTTTATTTGAAGGGTAATTTAGTCATTTCTCGCAAAAACAATTTTCTTGCTTAATTTTCAAATGATTATAACCCTTTCATATGTTAATATTTTTTTTAAATTGCACCATATTAACGAACATTTCATTCTCTTTAATTCGAACACCCCATTCCCATTGCTATAGTTTTCTTTAAAAAAAAATACAGTATTTTGAATACCCGTTAGTTCATTACGTGATTTTGAATACCCAACACATGACTACGTGATTTTAAATACCTATTACGTGATTAGACATTCAATTATGATTATTACAATTATGATTATTACGTAATTACACATTTAATAATAAGAACTTTGATTTTTTATGCTTTTAGTGCGTGATTAAATCTCTAGTATACAGCATTATGTGGTTATTATAGCTTGCTTTGGTTATTGTTTTCTATATGATTTATCATTAATACGTGATTGGACATGAAATATTTGGTATTTCGTATGAAATATTATGAATTACATGTTTTTTGTTTATGCGTAATTACGTAATCACTTAGTGGGATTTCACATAATATAATGAAATCACATAGTCATGCTGGGTTTTTAAAATTACGTAATGGGTATTCAAAATCATGTAAAAATATTTAAGAAAACTATAGCAATAGACTGCTCGAATTAAAGATGATGAAATGCCCGTTAATATGGTGTACTTTAAAAAAAATATTAAAATATGAAAAATTTATAGCCGTTTGAAAATCAATGGGGAAAGAGTTCAAGTCAGAAATGACCAGAATACCCTTTTGCTATTTGTTTCTTCAATTGTTTGAATCCCATATTTACAAAAATGCCACTGCTTTGAGTCATTGATCTTGCAAGATCAATGGCTCACGTACTCACGCTTTGTACAACACTCTTGTCTTGTACAGAAGCCAGCCTCTTTTTAACTAATGTTCATGTGTTGCCGCAACTATCTATATTTTTTATCTTACGCATGTTGTGTGATGAAAGGTATGGTCCCAAAAACATTGTGCAAGCGCATAGGACCATACCATAACTTCTTTCCAAAATCATCTTAAACAAAGACCCTTCGCGGCTGCGCAGCGGTTCTAAACAAGATTTGGAAGGATCAGTCCTCGATGACCATGCGACGGGGAAAGGAAAGACAAATATTCAACTAACACCCTTGCGCGGGCTCGCGTAAGGATACAGTTAGGCTCGAAGATGTAAACAATAAAGTTCTAAACATATCCGCGCGCATGAAATCAAGACTTAAACAAAATGAATTGTTTCTGTTATAACAGAATAGACACATGGCAAAGGTGCAATGGTTTACAGCTGTAGATCTTCTAGAAGGCTCTAAGTGCTCATCGTGCATGGCTTCATTCGGTTGCAACCGAATGTGATGTGGCAGCATCCTAGACACTCATCTAAATCACGATGATGGCAATAACTTAAAGGCAAATCTTGATTAACCCATTTTCCACGGGCATCTTCCCAACCGTTGATCAAGGTCACGATCCGTGTGCATGGATGGAGAGATAACTAATAAACGGAAAAGTAATTTCCGCTATTACCTCCGTTACACTTTTTGGCGCCAAACTTCGGTTATAAATATGAGAGTTCAGGTATGATCTCATCATCTACTTTCACATACTTTCACTTCTTACTACTTCATCTTCTTGAGATCATGATACTTATTCTCACGCTGGAGGGTGGTCACGGAGAGAACCCCCATTATCCCCGTGGCGAGTCTAAAGGCTTTCTGTTTTGCAGTGTTCTCTGGTGAAGTAGCTCCCATCTAGTAATCGACGAAAGGATTAACCCTTTTATGCAGAAACCCCACCCCCAGATCTGATTGGCTCCGGTCATTTAGATCTGGTGTTTCTTTATTGGCGCCCACCGATTTCTACTTTTATTCTCATCTTCTCGTTCAATTTCTTTCATTCTTCTGTTTCCAGTGGCAGAAGGTCCGTCAAATCAACCACTAGGTCCTCGAACCGAGAACAGAAGCAATTTTGCTTATGCTTCTCGTGTCGACGGAATAGTGGAAGAAGCGTCTGATGATAACGAAGTTCAACATGATACAAATCACGTGAACGATCCTGTTACTCTAGGTGTTCAGCCTGAAATTCCGACCAGTTCGATCCTACCTCCTGGTGAAACTCCGATCTCCTGGTTTGTCAAATCTCAGGGAGCATTGAATGCAGTTTACGCACAACTTTGTGCACAAACCGCTCAGACAGCATCACAGATACGTAGACCTGCAGCTCAGGTACGAACCCCAACCGCACCTCGAGTTTTACATTACGATTCACCATCATACATATCAGTTGAAGATACATAAGTTAATTCACAATCTTGCACCAGATATGAGTCTACTCAATCTGGCACTAGATGTCGGGATCATCGTGAGGAGCAACACTCTCAGAGGAGACAATCTGTTCATTCAAGGCTGGGCCTGCGCTTATCACAAAAACGGGACACCCAGACCGAGAAATATGACGAAACTTATGATGAAGGTGATAGCATGAGTGTTTTCAATCGGCTGCAAAAGGATCATGCCAGTTATAAGCTGAAAATTCGTGCGGTAACAACCCAGATGCTGAGCATGATTACAATCTGCTCTATCGACCGACTGAAGCAGCTGAAAATTCTAAGTTCGTCAGGGAAATTGCATTGGCTCCACTCAAGCGCCCAAAGTTACCATCTAATGTTGGAAAGTTTAATAGGCTGACAGATTCTGATGATCATTTGCGACTGTTCACTAGCGCATGACTAATCGGTGGATGGATACTACCTATGTGGTGTCACCTAGTTCGTTCAAACCCTCACAGGTGTCGCGCGCCTTTGGTTTGACAACCTACCAACAAGTAAGCTAACTGTTGGATTCTGTATGCCCAAGACACATATTAAATTGATGTGGCTAGTACGTTATGATCCAAGTCGAGTCATACCCAAAAACAAGCTAGACAAACACTTATAATATTTATTTATGATATGATCAAACAAATAAATATTAACACTTAGAATATTTAGAAATTGGTTTTCTAAATAATTGCACTTGAAAACAAATAAATTATATGGATAATTTATTTTGAGAGAATATTTTTATTTTGTTATTTAATGGGTTAAATAACAATTTTAAAAGATTGTATAAGTCTTATAACATATGATGTTATATTTTATAAAAGTTATAAAATATAAATAAGCCTTAAATTGTTTAAAAGAAAATTTTGTTTTTTTTATAAAAATTAAAGTGCCCCCCCCCCCCCCCCCATGCTCTTCCCAAGCCAATTTTGGTCCAATGACAATCCACGCAATTGTCATAAGCTAGATGAGTTTTTATTGGGTCTTGTGTGTGGCTACATCTCTCACATCCTTTTAATATTTCATTTGGATGACAAAAGAAATTAGAGAGAGATGAACTTGAAAGAAAACTAGAGAAGGCTCTCTAAATTTTCGGCTATAGTGGGTTATCCAAGGTTTTCAAGTTTGATTTTTCAAGTGTAAGACTTGTAAAATACTCTCTAAAAATCGGCCATAGTGTGCCATCCTAGAAGGTTTTTCAAGTTTGAAAAATCAAGTGCAAGAACTCTCTAAAAATGTTCCACATTTTCAGCCATGATGTGGTTGATTATGAGTGAAATTTCAAGTGAGTTCCAAGTGTAAAATCTTAGCTAAACTTAAAGTGTTTGTTGGAAGGCTTGGGGTATACAAGCTTGAGGTATTCTACACTTGGAGATTACTATTCAAGAAGCATCATCTTCTTCATATCTTTAACTCCTTGGAATGTAGTATTCTTGAAACACCCTATGGTTGTGTTTTATTTTGATAGCATGCATGTTCATATATGGATCCGGGTATTGGGTTTTACATATAAAATGGGTTTTATATCATGAAAGTAACATGTTTTAAATAAATATTCCGCTGCGTTTTTATTTTATTAGGATAAAATAACTTTGATAAACATGTGAAAAAACCCAACAATGGCATCTAGAGCCGCTTATATGAGTGCATGCTTCAGTAGATTTAAAATTTTCGGGTTTCGGGTTTGGTTAAACTCTATGGCCGAAATTTTAAGCTTGGTTATCTCTTTGTTTTTCAAGATTATTTTCTTACATGCATAAAAGTATCTTGAAAAATTATGTGATTTGGATGATTGTTTTTATTTGGACAAAACCCCACTTTTTCGGTTTTTCATTCTTGGCCGAAAATGGGTTATAAAAGGGAACCATTTTTTCTTCTTTAATTTTATATATGTGGATATACATTTTGGTGTTCATAACCTAGCCATGACCTTGTGTATGAATATGTTGAATGTTTTTGTTTGTGATTTATATTTAATTATTTCAAAGGGTTGTAATAATTATTATCTTTGTTCGTCCATTTGTAAAATATGTAATTTATTCATTTTCATTTGGTTTGTAAGTAAATAGATTAGGTGCATTTTATTTTACTAGAAAAAATGTATTAGTATACTTTATTGTAAAAGAAGATGCACACAAAAATGCGTTTTTGGTTTTGGCTAATTTTGGGCCTAAAGGAGTTCATAGTTCTTAACGGGATTTTAGCCCAATAACCAAAACACATTTTGAAGCCTAAAGGAGTTTGGAGCTGAATTTAAAATATATTTGGAAGCCTAAAGCAAGTGAAGAAATCACAATACAAAAGGAAGACTTGAAGCATATGGATGCGGGATCAAGTGGGAGTTCAACGACACATTTTTTGTGTCAATATTCACCCTTTAGGAAGGACCTTTTGACACACTTGTTTCGGCTAACAAGTGTTGTAAAAAATAGTTGGCTATGGTTATGCACCTATTGATATGTATGTTATGCTTGTGTGGTTGCTTATTTTTGTTGTTTGGATGATATGTCGATATGCATGCTTAACAAACTAATAATCAACAACAAGCTTAAAATTGGTTCTTAACAAAATCATTAAAGTGGTTAATAAAAGATTTTAGTAAAAATTAATTATTTTATAATAAAATGGGTTTTATTAAAAAGAACCTTGAAAATTGGTTTTCACTAAAGGTACCAAGGATTTGAATGCAAGCAAATGTATGGTACATAATATTTTCTAAACTAGAATTTTTGAAATATTAAAAACCCCTTTTATAATACAAGTCAAACACCATCCTTTTATACAACACTCAAATCACATGGGAACTTGTTTGTGGGATAAAGGTCACCTAACCACATTTAAGGGAACTTGTATGTTCGAGGTGGGGTTACCATGTTTGTGGGATAAAGGCCACCTAACCACTTATATGTATAAACGCACATGTGTGTGTAAGTTGGACGACTTGATTTGGAAACCATGAACTTAGGGTCACCGAAGCATGGTGAACAAAGGTGTTGATGGGATTAAACATGCCAACTAAACATAAAGATGTTGAACCGATCCCATATGGCTAGAAGTTGCAAAAGGGTTGCAATTGTCAAACGTTGACTACCTTGTTAATTTAAATAAAGGGATAAAAGTCACCTAACCGATATTTAAATGTAACGTTAGATTCTAGATTTTAATTATTAATTGTCTATGAGACATAAAAGGGTATTAATGATTAAAATGTAATAATATCGAAAATACTAAAATTGAACCTTGTTAAAATTTTGTAGATAACCGCTAACAATATTACCCAAACCGTCCGTAACCTATCACTAAGAACAATCCTTGAAAAGGATTGTCTCAACCATAACACTTCATGGATTGGTATCGAAACTTGAGAATCATTCTCAAGCAAGAGAAAATATCCTATGAGTTGAACGATCCTATTCCCGATGAACCTCTTATGGAAGATGAGGATGCCTATAACGATTGGATTAAGAATACCGAGGATTCTATACAAGCCTCTTGCCTCATGTTGGGATCTATGATTCTCGAGATTCAAAAGGATTTTGAACATCATGAGCGTACGCCATGATTCCCAATTGAAGGAAATGTTCCTACAATAAGCAAGGGTAGAACGCTTTGAAACGGTTCGAGCACTTCATGCATGTCGGATAGAGGAAACCCAATCGAGCTCATTTTATTTCCTTAAGATGAAAAGCCACATTGATCACTTCAAAAGGCTCAATATGGGTAAAAGGGCTTTATCCATTCTGACGATCAATGAGGATGGCAACAAGAAAAGACATCACCCCGACTTCAAGGCAAGTGTTGCAAATGAAAAGGGCAATTTAAAGGGAAAATAAAAGAAAGGCTAAAGTGAAACCACCGAAACCAAAAGAAAAAGAAGGCAAAGGTTGCCATGAACGATCCATACTTTGAATGTGGTGAGATAGGACATTGGAAAAGGAATTGTCCAACCTATCTCAAAGAGTTGAAAAACAAGAGGGATGCGGGGGCAAACCTCAGGTACAATCTTTATGATACATATTGACCTTAATGTTATTTCTTCTAACACATGGGTATTAGATACTGGGTGTGGAACTCATGTTTGCAATTTGTTGCAAGGGTTCAAAAGAAATTAGCATTATAAAAGGGAGACATTAGTCTCTTCATGGGCAATGGAACGAAAGTTCAAGTTGAAGCCCTAGGAGACTATGTTTTGAAACTTCTAAGTGGTTTGGAAATCATTTTTAAAAATGTTTTGTATGCTCCTAGTTTGACTAGGAACATTATTTCAATTTTCCTTTTGAGACAATATGTTTTTGATTTAAAGTTTGTAAACAATTACATTTATATTTCGATGAATGACATGTTTTACTCTAAAGCTATGCCTTCAAATGATATCTATAAATTGGTTCATGATAATACATTATTTGATAGTTCAATGTACCAAGCAATCACCAAGAGACTCAAAATGGATTTGAGTGAGACCTATCTTTGGCATTGTCGCCTTGGTCATATAAACAGAAGTCGCATGCAAGCACTTCAAAAGAATTGTCTTTTGGAAACAAATGAAATTGGTTCATTTGATACATGTGAATCTTGTTTACAAGGTAAATTGACTAAGGAACCCTTTAGTGGGAAAGGGAAAAAGATTTATTAGGTATCATACATTCGGATGTATGTGATCCTTTTAAGCAAATGACTAGGAATGGTGAGACATACTTCATTACTTTTACTGAAAACTATAATAGTTATGGTTATGTGTACTTGCTAAGACACAAAGATGAAGTTTTGAAACGTTCACAATCTTCAAAAGTAAAATAGAAAAATCAACTCAATCAAAGTTCTTCATTTCGATAGAGGAGGAATCGAACTCTATTGGATATGGTTCGATCTATGATGGCTAGGAGCGCATTATCTCTATCATTTTGAGGTTACACTTTGCTCTCTGCGGCCCGTATGGCCCCAACCAAGAAAGTGGATAAGACACCTTTTGAAATATGGCATGGAAGGACTCCATCAATATCATATTTGAATGTATGGGGATGTGAAGCTTAGGTGAAGCAATATACCCCAAATAAATTGGAAATACGATCCACTAAGTGTAACTTTGTAGGATATCCTAAAGATGGTATAAGATATTATTTATACGATCCAACAGAGCAAAAGGTATTTGTTGCTCGGAAGGCTGAGTTCTTGGAAGCTAAGTTCCTTATGGAAGGAATTAGTAGAACAGTGGAACTTGATGAGGATCGAGAACCACAAGCCGATACACGTTTGGTTGATACTAGCACTCAACAAGAGGTTGTTGAAAACGATCAAGTGGTTGATCAATACACACAAAACGTTCGCAGATCTGGTAGAATTAGTAGTCCACCTAAAAGATATGGATTTTTCATGGATGGATGCTACGTGGTAGATTCGGGTGAACCAACCACATACCATGATCCACTGTCAAAATCTGATTGTGACAAATGGCTTGAAGCCATGAACGTAGATATGCAATCCATGTATGACAACCAAGTATGGGAATTGGTTGTAGCACCTCTTAACTCCAAAGTAGTTAGAAGTAAGTGGGTTTTCAAGAAGAAAATCAATTTGCGTAACTTGGATATTTATAAAGCGAGACTTGTAGCAAAAGGTTTCACTTAAACTAAAGGGATTGATTATGATGAGACCTTCTCGTCTGTGGCGATGCTAAAGTCAATAAGGATATTATTTGCCATACCTGCATAATATGATTATGAGATTTGGCAAATGGATATCAAAACGGCTTTCCTTAATGGATATCTTGAGGAAGATGTCTATATGGTTCAACTTGAAGGTTTTGTCGGTCCAAAACATCCTGACAAAGTATGCAAGTTAAAGACATCAATCTGTGGATTGAAACAAGCATCTAGAAGTTGGAATCACCGTTTTGATGAAGAAATTAGGGAATATGGATTCATCAAGAATGGCGATGAAGCTTGTGTGTATAAGAAGGCTAGTGGGAGCATCATCACTTTCTTAGTACTGTATGTAGATGACATTCTACTATTTGGAAATGACATTCCAACCATGGAAGGTGTAAAAACCTGGCTTGGAAGTTGTTTTTCCATTAAGGATCTTGGTGAAGTCGCCTATTCAAAAGGGTACAATATTTAGTGCGTATCAATGTCCAAGCTCAAAGGATGAGCAAGAAAGAATGAAAGGAATGCCATATGCATCTGCTATAGGATCCATTATGTATGCAATGATATGCACTAGACCGGACATGTCATGCACTTTAAGCATGATGAGTAGATACCAGCGAAATCCAAGTAACGGTCATTGGATGACTGTTAAAAGTATATTGAAATACCTTAGAAGGACTAAAGATATATTTCTAATATATGGATCTGGTGAAAAGGAACTCGTTGTAAAGGGTTACAAGGATGCGAGTTTCGGAACTCATTGTAAAGGGTTACACGGATATGAGTTTCCTAACTGATCGAGATGATTCTCAATCACAATCAGGGTAACATTGTCCACTACAGAAGCATAATACATCGCCGCTTCATTGATCAAGATGATTCATGTGGATTTGCCACTTAAATTATTTCCGATCTAGGGGTAGTCCCTACCATTCAGGACCCCTAGAGATCTTTGTGATAACAATGGTGCGATTGCTCAAATCAAGTAACCTTGCGCACATCAAAAGACTAGGAACATTGAACGGAGTTTCAACTACATAAGGGATGAAGTTAAAAAAGGAAATATATGTATTCGCAAAGTTCACATCGATCAAAATATTACGGATCCACTCACGAAGCTCCTTGAACGGGCAAAGCATGAAGGGTCATACTTGTGTCTTAGGACTTCGATATTCTAGTGATTGGATTTGATCTATTTTGTATTTGGATATTGGAACAATTGTTATTATAACTCTCTCTCACATGGTATGTTGAGTTATGTTCCATTTTAGCATGTTTAAATCCGTGAATAAGTTACTTATTCTAAATGTCCGTAGTCGATCATACTTGTGGGAACAAATATGAATGTAAGACTATTATGAACTTGGATTGGTGGATATTCATTAGGTATGAATATAGAGCAAATTGTTGCTGCCAAAGTTCATAGATATATGTGGGATACAAATATTGGACTGACTTGCTCTCGAATGTTACTGCATGGAATCATTTGTGATTGATCATAAGTAAATTTAAGTAAAGGAGAATATCATAGTATACTCTGACCTGAGATACATATTGGGTATTGATATTCACCAAATATTATACCTTGACTTATTTCTTCGCTGTCTGTAATAACACATTACATAAGGCTAAGCTCAGGTGTGGTACAAGGTGATTGTGAGAGACGTATGTAGTCAATAAGGGATTTATTCCTCTTATTCGTTGAGAGTAAGATGTCTAAGGTCTGCTAAAGTTAAATCAACAGAGAGTGATCACCCTATGTCTCTGGATTTAACATGACATCTGTAACGAAAGGATAAATGATAGATTCACCTAAATCACCTAAATCATATAGTCATACGTATTAGGGGTAGTAAACTGTAGTCATACGTATTAGGGGTATTCACCTAAATCATGTTCAAGTAAGGGACTTGAAGGGGATGATGTTATTGAATGGCACATATAGTCATACGTATTAGGGGTAGTAAACTGTAGTTAGGTGGTCTTTACTACTTGCATCAATCTTCTATGTATCTTGTGCAAGTGGGAGATTGTTGGATTATGTATGCCCAAGACACATATTAAATTGATGTGGCTAGTACGTTATGATCCAAGTCGAGTCATACCAAAAAACAAGCTAGACAAACACTTATAATATTTATTTATGATATGATCAAACAAATAAATATTAACACTTAGAATATTTAGAAATTGGTTTTCTAAATAATTGCACTTGATAAACAAATAAATTATATGGATAATTTATTTTGAGAGAATATTTTTATTTTGTTATTTAATGGGTTAAATAACAATTTTAAAAGATTGTATAAGTCTTATAACATATGATGTTATATTTTATAAAAATTATAAAATATAAATAAGCCTTAAATTGTTTAAAAGAATTTTTTTTATAAAAATTAAAGTGCCCCCCCCCCATGCTCTTCCCAAGCCAATTTTGGTCCAATGACAATCCATACAATTGTCATAAGCTAGATGAGTTTTGATTGGGTCTTGTGTGTGGCTACATCTCTCACATCCTTTTAATATTTCATTTGTATGACAAAAGAAATTAGAGAGAGATGAACTTGAAAGAAAACTAGAGAAGGCTCTCTAAATTTTCGACTATAGTGGGTTATCCAAGGTTTTCAAGTGTAAGACTTGTAAAATACTCTCTAAAAATCGGCCATAGTATGCCATCCTAGAAGGTTTTTCAAGTTTGAAAAATCAAGTGCAAGAACTCTCTAAAAATGTTCCATATTTTCGGCCATGATGTGGTTGATTATGAGAGAAATTTCAAGTGAGTTACAAGTGTAAAATCCTAGCTAAACTTAAAGTGTTTGTTGGAAGGCCTGGGGTATACAAGCTTGAGGTCTTCTACACTTGAAGATTACCATTCAAGAAGCATCATCTTCTTCATATATTTTACTCCTTGGAAGGTAGTATTCTTGAAACACCCTATGGTTATGTTTCATGTTGATAGCATGCATGTTCATATATGGATCCGGGTATTGGGTTTTACATATAAAATGGGTTTTATATCATGAAAGTAACATGTTTTAAATAAATATTCCGTTGGTTTTTATTTTATTAGGATAAAATAACTTTGATAAACATGTGAAAAAACCCAACACTAACATCCTGGATCGATCTCAAGAATAAAATTTTGGTTCATTTTAGTCAGCAGTGGCGCTCTTTCCGAGACTCCGCAGATGTCATGAACATCTGGCGGAGAGACGATGAAAGTTTGGAGGATTTCATCACATGATATAACAAAGAGGTAATGGAGATTTGTGATGTGTATGAACACCTAATTCGTGCACAATTCAAATATGCAGTGCGATGTGATGACATGATCAAGGTGTTATCAGGAACTGAGGGGTTGCCAAAGAGTTGGGAGAAATTGATGGCAGCAGTCAAGGTCTACACTCAAACTGAGTGCAACTTAAGCTCCAATCGACCGCCGTTGCCTCAGAATCGCCCTCAAGACATGAGCGGAAACAGTGGTCGAAAGTTCAAGAAAAATTGGAAAGATTCAACTTCAAGCGCATACTCCTCAGAAGATGTCCCGCAGCAATCAACAAGATCGCGGCACAAAAAGAAGCTAATCAAGAGAACCGTGAGAGGCAATGGACACCTCTAATTAAAACTCATGCAGAGGTTCTCAGCACAGAGAATTACCAGTTTAAACCACCGCAGCAAATGAGAAACAAGAGGGGACAAGATCTGAATCTTTATTGTGAGTATCACAAGGATACAGGTCACACCACTGACAACTGTATCAGCATGCGCACTGAAATAGAAAAGGTACTCAAAAGTGGGGAACTTACTCATTTGGCGCAGAACGTGCAAAAAGAGATTCGCCAAATCACCCGCGGAGACGAAAGACCAAGCAACAAGAAAGCAAAACAAACTTGATGGTCCAAGATGGTGCACCGCGCATGTAATCTTAGTTTCCTTTATATTTGACAGGTTCCTCACAACTTGTCAACATATGACACAAGGATAGCTACATACATGCGCATCAACTTAATTATCTTATTTATCCTTAAATGTAATCTTAGCAGCTTTGTACTAAGCGGCCTCTTCGCCTTATCAAAATCAATGCAAAGTCTGTTACTTACATTAAGCTTTTATGTTTTATTACAAATGCATGAAATTTCTTTTGGTAAGCACAAAAACACTATGGTAACCTAATACAAGTCTCATGAACTGTCCGCAGTCACATGTACTACGCAAGGTCCAGTCCTATGTTCACACATGAGGTTTATACCATCTTTATTTGTCTTACCTAAACAAATTAATTGTACTCATGCAAATATTGTAACTAAAACATGATATATTAACAAGGTTACATGTGCGCAAGCACCTTAACAAAAGAGTTCAAAAGAGGATGTCACATCCCAAACATGTTTAAACAACAAAAACAACTTCCACAAGTTACAACGACCTAATTTAGGTCTTCTTCATCTTAAGCATCCACTTCATCAGGGAATATCTCTTTCAATTGATCCACAAAGTTCTCAGACTGAAGCGCAGTAGTCACCAAATCCATCACTGGGAGGCGCAGATTATTGTATTCTTTTTTTAGCAGGTGCATGGGCAGCACCGGTGTCAACCCCGCGGGTGGCAGTTCTACTGGTATCCCGATTAACTCTTAAAGCATTAGTGACGTTGATGCGGGATTGGTGTGTATATGAATTTAAGTACATTTTAAGCCCTTTTTACACATTAGTCAAGTTTTAAATTTATTAAACACGATATTTACTAACACCAAACACACATTGGGCAAGTGCACCCATCGTGAGCGTAGTATAGTGTTGGTAAGATACCGAGGTCGTCCAAGGACACAAGAGCTTTTAATACCGGTTTATCCTCAACGTCTAATCAAATCAAAAGTTAGAAAAGGATTTTAAACTAGAAAAATAAAAACTAACTAAAATGCTGAAAAATAAAATAAAAGTAAAAACAGATAGACAAGATGAATCACTTGGCTCCGACTCGTGTTTAGTGTAACCTTTGATTATTTCCGCACTTTTGCACTTTTTAAGAGATTATCTTAGTTATTGTAGTAGACCCCTCTTTTGAAGGTGACGTTACCCTCAACCCAGTAGTTTGAGTCAGCAAGGATACAATCCTAAAGGGTCGGATTATTGAAAGATAATTAATTAAGTTATTAATGCATATTATGGTAGGCCCCTCTTTTGAAGGTGATGTTACCCTCGGCTAAGTAGTCTGAGTCAGCAGGGATACAGTCATAAGTAGCCGGGTTAAGGTATTAATAGTAGCTTACATATGAGGGGATCAAAGAGTTTGGGCCCCCGCCATCCAATACCGATGAGTATTGAAGGAGGTCCTACTAAATTTGACCCAGGCCCTTGCATGATCTATACACTAAACAAGGCAAGACTCTTACCAAACCGTTCCCTTAACCCCCGACCAGGTAGCCAACATACCTCCATATAGACCGTGGAGATATGAATGGTGAAATCTTTTATTTTATATAGACAGTAAAATAATGCCAAGACACCATGGACAAACGACAAGGAAGAATCACCTTCAACATAAGAAACTAGTTATTAAAGTCATTAATACATAACCAAGTAAAAAGTGCGAAAAGATTAAAAATAAAAAGTATTACACTAGACACTTGTCTTCACCAAGTGATGTAAGAGACTTAGGCAAACATGGCCTTTGATTGTCAAGAACTCTTACGATCAATCTTGGATCCCGAGACGACTCACACACTCTATGATGGACAATGGATGATGGTGGTGGATGATGGTGTTGTGATGGTGGTGGGTGAAGTGTGAGAGAGGTGGCGTGCCAAGGGATGGTTTGCAAATGAGCCAAGCACCCATATTTATAGGCTGAACAGCAGCTCGGGCACGGCCCTGTGTCCATTGGGCACGACCCCGTGTCCATCCTCTTCTCTTTATTCATTAATTGAAGTTTGTCTGCATTAGTTGACCACGCCCCCGTGTCCGCTGGGTTCGCCCCCGTGTGCAGAAGCATATCTGTACTATCAAGATTTCCCCAGATTCTGCGAATCTTAGAGTTGACCACGGCCCCGTGTCCGCTGGGCACGCCCCCGTGGTGGGTGATAGAAACTTCTATAGCTTTGTCTTTTATGCTGGCACTTGGGCACGCCCCCGTGTTCACTGAGCACGGGACATGTTCAGCCTTCTGTTCTCTTGTTTTTGCTTGGGAAGATGCTGTCGGGGGGTCGGGCATGCCATGTTTGTTCCTTTTCTTGTCTTCATGTTAGATTTAGCTGTCTTTTTGCTTCTTTTGTTAATTTGAGCTCATTTAATCCTGAAAATACAAAAGGAAGACAAAAACACATTTTTTCCAACATTAGTACTAAAAAAGGGTTAGTTTTATGCCACAATTGATGTAATTTATATGTTTCATTTTGTGCACATCAAATACCCCCGCACTTGAATCTTTGCTTGTCCTCAAGCAAAACTCTTTATAATGTGGCTTTACACTCCCAAATGGAATGGGTAGAAGAGAAGGTTTTTGGGCTTGTCATAGAGTGTTGGGATTTCCAAGATTCTTTATCAAGTTTTATTTTTATTTATTTACAATCCTAGTCGTCATGATTTATTTAAAACATTACATAAGATAAATTACTTATTAGGGCATAACATGCCTTTTTAAAATTCCATTTATATACAAGTTCACATACCTCACGGGGGATCAGTCAACACTCGGCCGAAGATGTATTTTAGTGAATCACTCGAGAGCGGCATGGAACTTATTCCTACCATAGGCTTGCCAAGCAATCAATCCTCCTCCTTTTTAACTATATACATTTGTAAATATCAAGAGGACTTTTGGGTGAAGGGTTAGGCTTGGGTTAAAGGTAGGTGGTTGGGTTAGTGGTTAGTAAAAGGGCGAAAGGCGTAAAAGCGTCGGTTTCCGTAAGACTTTTTATTTTTGCAATTTTTATTTTAATGAAGCCATTATTCAAACAAAGTTATTTTTGATGAACTTGTTTGTTTATTTCTCTTTTGCTTCATCATCAACATTTTTTTTTGAAAAGTCATACGAAAAACCGAGCTTGTTACTAAAAACAAAGGGTTAAAAATAAAAAGGTTTTGGTGGGTGAAAGGGTGTTTGTTTTTTGGTTAAGAAATGAAAAGGTTTAGGCTCAAAGGGGTTAACTAGGGGGATTTTGGGTAGGTGGTAAATAAAAGAAAAAATAATGGTGTAGAAATGAAAAAGGGTTAGTCCTAATGCCTCCATCATTTACTTACTCGGGTTTAAGTTGGTAAGGACCGGGAATGTATCGTCGTGGCAAGTTCTAGAGTCGTAAGAACCAAGCGGCTATTCACACAAGAAACGAAAAATGAGCATTTTGTTTAAAGATATTTGTATGCTCAATAAAATCTCAAAACTCACTTTTTGTGGGAATGGGTTTTTTATGTGATCAAGTATATATAATCAGATTTTAACTAAACTTGTCATGCCGTTTCATAATTTTCTTATGTTGGTTCTTTTTATCATGACGCTATCGGTTGTAAATTTGTAAAAATATAACCTTTTTAGAATTTGAAATTCCCAAGTTAAACCTAGACAAGTAAAAAAATGAAAAATTTTTGAAAAAGTTTGGGGTGATTAGTGGTTCCAATAGAGTTTTGTGTAAGGCTTGTGATTAGGACTTGCAAGATTCAAAGTTTTAGCATCCCTCCTCACACTTAAATTACACATTTTCCTCAATGTGTCCCAAAAAATAAGTTTTTAGGTTGATTGAATGTGTAAAAAGGTGTGAAAAAGTAAAATTTTTGTTACTGGGCGTCTGGACACGGCCCCGTGTTCAGATCGTCAGTAACAAAAGTTTGTAAAAAGAAACAGAAGCCTGGACACGGGGGCGTGTTGGGTGAACACGGCCCATGTCCAGTTACCTGAACTGGACATTTTCTGCAGATTGTGCAGCATGGGGCTGTGTTGGGCGGGCACGGCCCGTGCTGAACTTGCTGTAATGAAGAAAATTTCGGCGGATGGCCCTGTTTTCGTGCATGGGGTGCTGGTTCAAGTTTCCCTTGTTATCCTTCACCATCCCGAGTGTGTTTTATTCCTGAAAATTAAAACTAAACTAGAAAACATAAAAATTAATCTAAACTAAACTAAGGATAGTTCCGAGGAATGCCTCCGTGGTGCGCCACGTTTATAAGGGTCCTTGGCTAGACCCAAAGCCTGGTCATATGTTACCCAAGTGGGATGTTTTGCATCCCATGCTACACCGTCGGAGAGCGTCATCCAAGCTTGAGTCTATGACCTTCATGTAGTTAACCGGGTCTTCGTCTTCTACTCTTTTTCCAACTCTAAACTTCACTTCCTCGTCCCCAAACTTCAATGTTAGTGTTCCATCATTCATGTCTACCACTGCTTGGGCTGTGGTTAGAAATGGCCTCCTTAGGATGAGAGGGACTTCGGCGTCTTCTTCCATGTCTAGTATGACAAAGTCGGCTGGGAAGACGAAATTGTCGACTTTGACCAATAGATTTTCGACGACACCTTGTGGATATTTGACGGATCTGTCGGCAAGTTGTATGCTCATCTTTGTAGGGCTCGTTTTTCCTAGGCCGAGTCATTTGAACATTGAGGCGGGCATATGGTTGATGCTAGCCCCAATATCGGCTAGTGCATTGCGAATGGGGGATTCCCCAATTGAGCAAGGAATCGTGAAGCTTCCAGGATCAATCTTCTTTTGCGGGAGTTTGTTGAGTAGTAAGGCAGAGCATTCTTCGCCTAAGTTAACTAATGGCAATGATTCAATTTTCCTTTTATGAGTGAGGAAGTCCCTCATAAATTTTTAATATTTAGGCATTTGGGTTAGGACTTCGATAAATGGAATATTAACATGCAATTGTTTTAGTAAATTTTTGAACTTCGCGAATTACTCATCGGTCTTTTGATGAATTAACCGACTGGGGTATGGAACCGGAGGAGTCTTAGTGTGCTCTTGGATTGGTGGAGAAGCCTTCTCTGGTTGGGGCGTGGGTGGAGTTGTGATATGGCTGGATTGGCTTCTTTCAGTTGACGGTAATGGAGCCTCCTCGGGACCAACGGTTCGGTTTCTCAATGTGATGAGATGTACTTGCGCCTTTGGGTTGGTTTTGGTATTGCTTGGTAACACGCCTTGTGGTCTCTCGGAGAAATTTTGAGCTATTTGATTTAATTGTTTTTCAATGTTTTGAATGCTTGCTTGTTGATTTCTGAAATTCGATTCCAATTGCTGAAATCGATCCGAGTTTTTCTTTTCGGTGTCGGAGATGAGGCGAGATACAGTATCTTCAAGCCTTTCTCGTCCACCTTGTTGTTGAGAAAAATTTTGTGGTTGTTGAAAGTTAGTTCGTTGGTTTTGTTGGTTACTACTATTGCCGGGATCTCTCCAACCAAGGTTAGGGTGGTTACGCCATCCTTGGTTGTAGGTACCCGTTGGAGGACCCGACGGCCTAGGTCTATTATCAATGTAGTTTACCGTTTCCGTTTGATCATCTAATTCTTTCATACAACTCCAATTTTCATGTGGCCCACCACACCCCTCACAAGCCATAACCGAGACCGTTTTTGCCATTTCTAACTTTTTGATTTTTGAAGAAAGGGCCTCGATTTGGGCTTGTAAAGAAGTGCTTTCATCAACCTTATGGGCGCCCGGGGCAATAGATTTATTGCCTTGGGGAGTGTGCCACTGAAAATTGGTCTGAGCAATTTCCTCAATTTGATTATATATTTCATTTAGGCGACGATTACCTAGAAGTCCCCCTGAGCTAGAATCAAGTGTTTGTCTTGTGTGTGGCAACAACCCATTGTAGAAAGTGGATACTTGTTGCCATACCGCAAGACCGTGACGAGGACACTTTCTTAGTAGCTCCTTGAACCTTTCCCAAGTTTCATATAAGGATTCCCCATCCTCTTGTGAATATGTATTAATTTCAGTCATTAATTTAGCCGTTTTAGCAGGAGGGAAATACTTATATAGAAACTTTTGGGCTAGTTCATCCCAGGTGTTTACCGAACCAACTGGGAGGGTGTTAAGCCAAGCGTTAGCTCGGTCTTTTAGTGAGAATGGGAACATACGAAGGCGGATGGCGTCCTTTGATGCTCCATTGATCCGAAAGGTATCACATATTTCTAAGAAATTAGTAATATGTAGATGAGGATCCTCGTCCGCAAGCCCATGGAAGGTTGCGTAGTTTTGAAGCATTTGTATCAAATGTGGCCGAAGTTCGAAGTTGTTGGCTTCGACATTCGGTGCATTGATAGCGGCGCCGAGATTACCTACGGTGGGTCGTAGGTAATCCATGAGGGTACGTTGGTTCGCCATTGGAAGTGGGTCCCCCGAAACTTTCTCTTGGTTTTTAGCTTTAAGTCTTTTTCTGAGAAAGCGTTCGGGTTCTTCTAGAGGTTCTTTTATGTCTCTACTAGAACTGGAGCTCATACACTACGTAGAAAGTTCAGATGTGGCGCCTGGGTTCCTAGTCCTACAATAAAAACAGAAAAGAATGTTGGTCAGAAGGTTCACCACGGCCCCGTGGTCAGATGAACACGGCCCGTGGTCGGAGATACAGTGATTGTTTTCCGGATCCCTGTTACTGGGGAGTTGGAGACGGCCCCGTGTTGCACCGACACGGCCCCGTGCTCAACTCTCTGTAACTCGGAAAATAAAAACTGCCAGTGACAATGTTGGGCACGGCCCGTGTCCGACCAGGCACGGCCCATGCTGAGCTCTGCAGAAACTGAAAATTAAGAAAATCCTAAAAAAAAACAGAAAAAATTAGAAAAAACGATTAGGCCGTTGATTCCCAACTTTCTTAAAATCCTTGTGTCCCCGGCAACGGCGCCAAAAACTTGATGCGGGATTGGTGTGTATATGGATTTAAGTATATTTTAAGCCCTTTTTACACGTTAGTCAAGTTTTAAATTTATAAAACACGATATTTACTAACACCAAACACACATATGGGCAAGTGCACCCATCGTGAGCGTAGTATAGTGTTGGTAAGATACCGAGGTCGTCCAAGGACACAACAGCTTTTAATACCGGTTTATTCTCAACGTCTAATCAAATCAAAAGTTAGAAAAAGATTTTAAACTATAAAAATAAAAACTAACTAAAATGCTGAAAAATAAAATAAAAGTAAAAACAGATAGACAAGATGAATCACTTGGCTCCGACTCGTGTTTAGTGTAACCTTTGATTATTTCCGCACTTTTGCACTTTTTAAGAGATTATCTTAGTTATTGTAGTATGCCCCTCTTTTGAAGGTGACCTTACCCTCAACCCAGTAGTTTGAGTCAGCAAGGATACAATCCTAAAGGGTCGGATTATTGAAAGATAATTAATTAAGTTATTAATGCATATTATGGTAGGCCCCTCTTTTGAAGTTGACGTTACCCTCGGCTAAGTAGTCTGAGTCAGCAGGGATACAGTCCTAAGTAGCCGGGTTAAAGTATTAATAGTAGCTTACATATGAGGGGATCAAAGAGTTTGGACCCCCGCCATCCAATACCGGTGAGTATTGAAGGAGGTCCTACTAAATTTGACCCAGGTCCTTGCAGGATCTATACACTGAACAACGCAAGACTCTTACCAAACCGTTCCCTTAACCCCCGACCAGGTAGCTAACATACCTCCATATAGACCGTGGAGATATGAATGGTGAAAATCTTTTATTATATATAGACAGTAAAATAATGCCAAGTCACCACGGACAAAAAATAAGGAAGAATCACATTCAACATAAGAAACTAGTTATTAAAGTCATTAATATATAACCAAGTAAAAAGTGCGAAAAGATTAAAAATAAAAAGTATTACACTAGACACTTGTCTTCATCAAGTGATGTAAGAGACTTAGGCAAACATGGCCTTTGATTGTCAAGAACTCTTACAATCAATCTTGGATCCCGAGACGACTCACACACTCTATGATGGACAATGGATGATGGTGGTGGATGATGGTGTTGTGATGGTGGTGGGTGGTGGGTGAAGTGTGAGAGAGGTGGTGTGCCAAGAGATGGTTTGCAAATGAGCCAAGCACCCCTATTTATAGGCTGAACAGCAGCTCGGGCACGGGCCCGTGTCCATTGGGCATGGCCCCGTGTCCATCCTCTTCTCTTTCTTCAATAATTGCAGTTTGTCTGCATTAGTTGACCACGCCCCCGTGTCCGATGGGCACGCCCCCGTGTGCCGAAGCATATCTGTACTATCAAGATTTCCCCAGATTCTACGAATCTTAGAGTTGACCACGGCCCTGTGTCCGCTGGGCACGCCCCCGTGGTGGGTGATAGAAGCTTCTATAGCTTTGTCTTTTATGCTGGCACTTGGGCACGCCCCCGTGTTCGCTGAGCACGGGGCGTGTTCAGCTTTCTGTTCTCTTGTTTTTGCTTGGGAAGATGCTGTCGGGGGATCGGGCATGCCACGTTTGTTCCTTTTCTTGTATTCATGTTAGATTTAGCTGCCATTTTGCTTCTTTTGTTAATTTGAGCTCATTTAGTCCCGAAAATACAAAAGGAAGACAAAAACACACTTTTCCAACATTAGTACTAAAAAGGGTTAGTTTTATGCCACAATTGATGTAATTTATATGTTGCATTTTGTGCACATTAGACGTGTTGGCTACACTCCGCATACCCTTGTGTATACCCATCACTACGCACGGTCACCATCAGGTTAGCAATAGTCTGGTCCAAATCAATTGAGTTCAGGATTGAATTTGCAACCTGCGCAGACATAGTCACAATAAGTTTATATGCAAACTCATCCAGCATAATACAGAGGGGTTGAGATACTCACATTTATGATCCCATGGTGTTGCATCCACAGCATATCATTCTTCAGGGGCTCAACTAAGCTTTCCGCCGTCACTCTGGCAGTCTCAGAACTTTCAAGTTTTTCTTCGGTTTTGGTGAGGCGGCGTGTAGCTTCAGCTGTTTCAACCTTTGTAAGCTGTAAATTTTTTTTTGCAGACTCAAGTTCTGCTTTGAATTGTTCCTGGTCAATTAATAAAGCGGTAAGTTCCTCAATCTCCTTATTTCTAAGGGTAAGAGTTGCGCAAGTTTGTACCTCTCTCTGCTCGCTTCTTTCTCTATAAGACCGGGCTTCATCGCGCGCAGCTTCCGCATCCGCTTTCTCTTTCTTTAATTTCTTAATCTCCGCCTTGAGATTGTTCATATCATTTCGAAGAGCCCTCTTCTCATTATTGTCTTTTTCACATATTTCTTTCCACCGCTTGCTAGCTAAAGCAAGCTGAGCAGCCTCCGCTTCAGCTTTCTTTTTCCAGCTCATAGCTGACCACTCTTCTGTCTTCTGCTCACCTTCAAATTTGGCTTGATCAGCTTCAAGCTTAGCTCTCAAAACAGCAACCTTCGCCTTTTCTTCAGCAACTTCTTTTTTGGAAGCTTCAAAAGCATCCCACTCTTTGTGCATACTGCGCCATTCGCACACTATTCGATGAGTTGTTGAAGTTGAACTGGCAGTCTCTTCAAGGTATGAGTGGTAGGTACGCTCATGAGTGGTAGGTATCGCCTTGTTTCAATTTCCATACAGGCGCATGGATATCAGAAGCTCTCTTCTCCGAATAGGTCCTATAATAATAATCCCCTGGAGTCTCATCCGGGCGGATGGGAGAGTCTTCCTCTTCATCATGAACGATAAAGGCTTGACGTTCAACATTTTTTGGATTCTCTTCAACAATATATTGGGGAGGCTTTAAAGGGAAAGCTTTAAAGGTACGTGGCGATACGCTTCATAGGTTTTCGTTACTATTTTAAGTTCATTTCTATTGAATGATAAATGTATCATTATGAAGTTTGGTTGATGTTAAAATGGTGGATTCCGTATAAACAAATCGAACAGATTAAATAAGAGTTAATGATATGTTAGAAAATGAAAGTGATGAATTTCACTATAATGGTCAAACGGGTCAACTTGACTCAAATGACAAATGTTTGGTGAAATAAAGCAATGAATGTCGCTAACGAAACCAAATGGGTCAAAACAACCAAAGTAATGAAACTTTGGTGAAATAAGGCGATAGATGTCGCTAAGAAAGCTAAACGCATCAAATTGGTGTTTTGTATGTAAACTGGGAAGGTTGCATGAATAAAGACTTCGAGATGATGCCGAATTATGAATTAACATTCATTATAAGCGTTGACCGAGAAATGGAAACGCTGAATACAAGTCAAAATTCAGGAGTGAGTATGACTAAAATGCGAAATTCCTTATAATGAATTTTAGTTATGTTTGTCTAACTATTTATAGTTAAACGGGTCAAATAAATGATATGAATTTAGATAATGACGCATAAACTTCACATGTAATGCTCCGTAAATATAGAGATGCTCATATGTATTATCTTCATAGAAGATTGATAATGAAATACCAAGTTGATTGATCATAATTCATAACAGGTCAAAATAAGTTGAAATCATTCTAAGCCGAATGCTTAAACTTAGCAAATTTGTTCATTCATATGTTGGATTTTGATTCTATATTATAGAATATCTAATTTCGATCATGTAGGAAGAAACATGACTCAAATCGGATCAATAACGAGCTAGTTATGACTGTTTTCGTAAGAACTAGTTTGTTTGGAATAATGTAGGTCTAAGAATAAATCTTGTTGTCGAATGTGCTTGCTCGCGCCCCACGACAGGGACCATTGAAAGTGGTCGCAGCCCACGACCGTTGTCGCATCACGCGACAGTTATTTCATATCCCGTCGCGTCGCGCGATGGGTCTTAAATCCGACCAAAACTACCTATTTTGTTATGTTGGTGCTGGGAACTTGTTTTTGACATGTTACAAACTTAATAACTATTAGGCCTTTGGATCAGGATCTGTTCCTGTGGAACGTGGATGAATCTATCTAAATCAATGTGCGGAATCCATTGATTAAGTTAGAGAATCAGCAACAACGTATTCAACGATTAAATCCGTCTAATCTTCTATTAGATTGATATGAAAGTACAAGAGAACCGGTAGAGAATTAGACTTGACATAGTCTCCTAACAGGCTGAGCAAAAGTTCTAAAAGTCTAACCCAAGCTGGGTATTTATAGGCAACACCAGTGAGGTTATTAAGTGTCATCCGATCGAGCGGCTGTCCGATCGGGTGGCTGTCCGATCGGGTGGTCATCCGATCGGGTGGCCATCCGATCGGATGACATCAGTCAGCCTTCGGACATCACTTTTACATCACATTACCGTTCCCTTTGTTGTCGTTACACACATAAAAACAAAATACATACAAAAGACATATACAATACAAAATAAGACTCCATGCTGATGGAAGCTACAGACATATGAACTAACAGACTCCCCCTTGGATGTAGCTGTAGTCCTTCCAGCATAGTCTTCAATCTTTTCTCTTACGTCTTCATTCTCTTGCCCTCTGTCTCCTCTGTTTGGATTTTTCTTCTAATATTTTTCTCCTCAGAAGCCTTCCTTCTTCAATCCACCATTTTCTGTACACTGGATCACCGTCACGCTTTCTGTCCCACTTAGGAATCTTGTTCTCTTTTTTTTCAATCGGTGTTTGATCCGTTGGCGGTGGTCTCATCAGCTTAAACTTCCCAAGCTTTGCTGCTTTCTCAGAAATAACTTTAAATCTCTGTTCACGCTTGTACTTCTTCAGAAATTCATCAATCTCTAGATCTCTCGATTTAGTCTTCCAATACCTTCCAGAATTGATGTCTTTGGCGAAGAATACATCCACAATCTTCTGATATTGCATTGCTTGTACTTTGTCAGGCTTTTCGTACACAATTTTCTTGTAAAACAAGCAATCAATATCTTTCTTTGAGCAGTTTACTAGTGTTGGATCTGAGTTTGTTTCTGATTGTATTTTGTGTTTGTAACTAAAATGAAAATGGATGAGTGTGCAGCGGAATTATGATGAAAACAAACTTTGCATACAATCAAACGAGAGTAATACTTTGATCAAACATCTTTTCACAATGAATCGGAAGATTGAATTTATTTCAATAACGATTACAATGATTGATGAATGAATGCAAACTCCCCCTCAGCCAGAGCTCAGTTGTTTGTTCGTGCAAAGAAGACGATGATGCAAAAGAGCTAATAGAACAGTACAAAGTACTGAACTATTTATAGGCACTAGCAAACCACTGAGCATCTTAGCTGACGTCACCATGAAAGTGACATCTAACCTCCTAACAAACTCTAACCTCTGATCTATACAAACACTGCTATGTTAACTACTGCTATTACATTACATTACAAGACAGACTATAGATCAGCTGCTGCAACCTTCCACTGTTGTGAACCCAGCAGTACTTGTCCGGATCAGCAGTGCTTGACTCAAGGCAGTAGATTGAATCAGCAGGGCTTTAGTCTTTCATCAGGTCTTTACTTGAGCAACAGTTGTAGGTCAGCAGTTTGCAAGATCAGCAGATAGGAGGTCAGCAGATGTTGAAATCACTTTCAAGGGGAGAGACTTGTATGTAATCATCTGCTTATTCTGGATCCACTGCTCTGATCCAGTTTTGGCTTTAATTATCTGTTCCTCTGATAGGGTTCAATCCCAACAATCCCCCCCTGGAACAGATAATGCCAAAACTCTTCATTATTGTGGACATTTATTGCCTCATCAACAGTTCTCTTATCTGACCTTTAAATTGTAGTTCAAAGTCAAGGGCATCTGTGTCTTCATCATCCCTGCTAAGTGGAAGATCAAGGAGATCCTGCAAATCTTCAAGACTCAGGCCAAGAGCTTGTTCCCTTGATATTTTCTCCACTTCTCCACCAGACCTGAGCAAAGTCAATACGCAGGTCTGTTTGTCAGTTTCCCACTTTTGTATTTTTGAGCCTGGTGGGTTTCTTGGGAGATGTTTATTTGCAGAGGTATTTGGTGAGGCTGGCCTATTCATAACTGGCTGAGCAGTATTTGCAGTTTGATCCAAACCAAGAGTTTCTATGATCATTTTCTTTATGCCTTCTTTTACAAGGTCATCTCCTTTTATCATCTCTTGGATGGTTTCACCTCCCAACTGTTTGTGTGTCCTTCTTTTATAGATGGCAGCACCGGTTGGAGCAGTGGCTCTCCTGATTTGCAGCTTTGAAGGTCTTTTTGAAACCTCTGCTTCAGGATAGTCAGGCTTTTGAGGAACTTTTGGATCTTTCTTTCTTAATTCCTCCAACCTTTTGTAGGTGATCCTGACCACATCTTCTTTCCATCTAGCAATTTGTCATTTGTTTCCATATTCAGCAGCAACCAGTTCTTCTTTCATTCTTTTCAGTTCTACCTGTTTGTTAGGTACATTCTTTCTAAACTTTGCCCAGTCAGAAGGAGTGTGAGTGACTTTCCTTTTTATCATGTCTTGAATTCTTGCTGCTTCATTTTCAAGCTCAGGAACAGTCCACTCTTTGTACATGTATCTCTCTCCTTTGTATTTCTTGTGAGCCATGATGCTTTCAATGTAGTCTTTCTTCAAAGTTTCAGCTGCTCTTTCTGAAATTTGTTGACTGACATTTTTTGCAAATTGTTCTAGGGAACTGACTTGTGTGAGCAGATATTGATAATTTCTTGAAATTTCTTTGTCAGATTTCCCTTGTGTATTTCTTTTTGAGATATCCTCTGCTTGCTTGGCCTTGATTTTCAAATATTCATCAACATTTTTAGGCCAGGGATATCCTTTTATTGATGGAAAACTCCTTTTGGCAGGGTCATCCTCAAAGTAAAATGATTTTATTTCTTCTCTAACAGCTGCTAGCTCAAGAGGAAATTAAACACCTGCAGGAGGTAAGGGCTTGTGCATTCGAACTGAAGAGAGAGGAACTGGTTTTGGTATTGTGACAAGAGCCAAAGATTTTGAAGATGTTTGTGGTGGTGAAGTGTCATCATCTTTGAGAATTAGCCTTCTCCTCTTTGTTTGAGGAGGGGCTGATGATGGTTTGGATGGAATAGTGGTGGTGGATGTAGTGGCAGTGGTTTGTGATTGACCAACAGTTGTTGAAACAACTGGTGTTCCAACCACTGTTGTCTTTACAGCAGATGTTGTAACAACTGCTGTCTTCTGCCTTTTGGCAGGAGGTGACTTTGTTTTTGGTGGTGATGGTGGTAAGACAGTAGATGTAGTGTGTGTTGAAGTGGTGTGTGTTGAAGTGGGAGCAGATGTTGAAACCACTGAAGTACCAACAGTAGTGGGTATAACAGGAGTTACAACAACTGTTTTAGGTGGTGGTTTTGGAACAGACTTTGAACGTCTGGTTGGAATGGATTTGGGTAACCTTACTCTTCTTGTAGGCTTCTTCTTTTCATCAACAAGATTTTCATCATCTTTTGACCCTGAAGTACCCTGATCCGGATAATCCACCCTGGCTTTCTTTTTGGCCTCTCTATCCCTTTTTACACTTGCAACTGCTTCTGCCAGTGCATTTGTAGTCACATCAATTTTCTTGCTTCCATCTGGCAGAGGGATTTGTTTAGTCATGTTTGCATTTTCTGGTTCAATGTAGAGACCATCCTCTATTCCCTTCTTTTTCCACTCCTGAATTTTCTCCCCCTTTTTGGCATTATCTGGGGGAAGTTGATCAATGAAGAGAACTGTTGGAGGAGCAGTGCCTGTGCCAGTGGTGTGCAGGATCTGAGTTTTGAGAGACTTTAGATCAGCCTGAGTGTTCTTGAACCTTGACTTCATTGCATTTGTCAGCTGTTGAACATGTTTTTCATGTTGCTGATCTGCTATTTGTGCTTGTTGATGGAGAAAAGGTTGAAATAGATTCCAGAGCTCATTTGTAGCAGGCGCCAGTTGTGGAGCAGGTGCTTGAGGTGGAACAGCAGTGGATTGCATCTTTTGAGTTTTCAACACCTGCTGTAGCATGTTTTTAAGATCTGCAACAGATGTATCCAACTTTTCAATTCGTTCCGTCAAATCCTGATATTTTAAATCATCACCCAATTTAATGGGATCATCTGATTTCCCACTAACAGTGGTTTTATCAGTGGTTGAGGTAGGGAGTGTACTCCAAACACTAACCACTGATGCCCCTTTGATGCGTGTGAAGTATTGTATATATTAGGTGTATATTTTAAGCCCTTTTTAACACTTATTTTAGCCAAGTTTTAAATTTATAAAACACGATATTTCACTAACACTAAACACACATATGGGCAAGTGCACCCATCGTTGAGTGTAGTATAGCGTTGGTAAGATACCGAGGTCGTCCAAGGACACAAGAGCTTTTAGTACCGGTTTATCCTCAACGTCTAACCAAAATAAAAGTTTAGAAAAATGTTTTAAACTAAGAAAAATAAAACTAACTAAAATGCTGAAAATAAAAATAAAATAAAAACAGATAGACAAGATGAATCACTTGGTTCCGACTCGTATCTAGTATAACCTTTGATTATTTCCGCACTTTTGCACATAATTAAGAGATTATCTTAGTTATTGTAGTAGGCCCCTCTTTTGAAGGCGACGTTACCCTCACCCCAGTAGTTTGAGTCAGCAGGGATACAATCCTAAAAGGGTGGATTATTGGAAGATAATGAATTAAGTTATTAATGCAGTATTGTGGTAGGCCCCGCTTTTGGCGGTGACGTTACCCTCGGCTAAGTAGTCTGAGTCAGCAGGGATACAGTCCTAAATAGCCGGGTTATAATATTAATAGTAGTTAACTTATGAGGGGATCAAAGAGTTTGGACCCCCGCCATCCAATACCGTGAAGTATTGAAGGAGGTCCTACTAAATTTGACCCAGGTCCATTGCAGGACCTCTAAACGCTGAACAATGGCAAGACCTTTACCAAACCGTTCCCTTAACCCCCTACCAGGTAGCCAACATATCTCCATATAGACCGTGGAGATATGAATGGTGAAAATCCTTTATTTTATATAGACAGTAAAATAATGCCAAGACACCACGGACAAACGATAAGGAAAGATCACCTTCAACATAAGTAACTAGTTATTAAAGTCATTAATACAAAACCAAATAAAAAGTGCAAAAGATTAGAAATAAAAAGTATTATACTAGACACTTTGTCTTCACCAAGTGATGTAAGAGACTTAGGCAAACATGGCCTTGATTGTCAAGAACTCTTACGATCAATCTTGGATCCCGAGACGACTCACACACTCTACGATGGACAATGGATGATGGTGGTGGATGATGGTGTTGTGATGGTGGTGGGTGGTGGATGAAGTGTGAGAGAGGTGGTGTGCCAAGGGATGAGATGAAATGAATCCAAGCACTCCTATTTATAGGCTGAACAGAGAGCTGGACACGGCCCCGTGTCCGCTGGGCACGGCCCCGTGTCCGTCTGACACTCTCTCTCCTCATTAATTGTAATTCGCAATTACAATAAATGCGCCTGCTGTACTTTCGACACGCCCCCGTGTCCGCTGAGCACGGCCCCGTGATGGGCAATAGAAGCTTCTATAGGTTTGTCTTTTCTGCTGCTTCTTGGGCACGGCCCCGTGCTGGCTGAGCACGGGGCGTGTTCAGTCTTCTGTTTTCTCTATTTTGCTTTGGAAGGTGCCGTTGAGGGTTCGGGCAGTCCACTAATGTTCCTTTTCTTGTATTTATGTTGGATTTAGCTGTCTTTTTGCTTCTTTTGCGTTTTTGAGCTCATTTAATCCTGAAAATACAAAAGGAAGACAAAAACACTCTTTTTCCAATATTAGCACTAAAAAAGGGTTAGTTTTATGCCTCATTTGATGTAATTTATATGTTGCATTTTACACACATCAAATACCCCCACACTTGAACTTTTGCTTGTCCTCAAGCAAAACTCTTTAATATGTGGCTTACACTCCCAAATGGAATAGGTAGAAGAGAAGGTTTTGGGCTTGTCGTAGAGTGTCGGGATTTCCAAGATCTTTTTGGGTTTTATTTTTATTTATTTACACTCCTATTCGTAATGATTTATTTAGAACTGTTCATAAAAGAAATTACTTATTTGGGCATAACATGCCTTTTTTTTTAAAATTCTATTTATATACAAGTTCACATACCTCGCGGGGAAATCACTCACACTCGGCCGAAGGTGTATTTTTAGTGAATCACTCGAGAGCGGCACGGAACTTATTCCTACCATAGGCTTGCCAAGAAATCAATCCTCCTCCTTTTTAACTTTTATACCTTTGTAGATATCAAGAGGACTTTGTGGGTTAAGGGTTGGCTAGGGTTAAAGGTAGGTGGTTGGGTTAGTGGTTAGTAGAAAAAAAAGGCTAAAAGCGTAACAAGTGTCGGTTTTCGTATTTTTGTTTTTTTGTTTTTTTTTTTTTTGTTTTTTTTTTTGCAACTTTTTATTTTGATGAAGCTTTTATTCAAACTAAGTTATTTTTTATTAACTTGTTTGTTTATTTATTTTCTTTTTGCTTCATCAATATCAAATTTTTTTTTTTCACGAAGAACCGAACTTGTTACTAAAATAAAGGGTTAAAAATGAAAAAGGTTTTGGTGGATGAAAGGGTTTTTGTTTGGGTGATGAAACGAAAAGGTTTAGGCTCAAAGGGGCTAACTAGGGGGATTTTTGGGTAGGTGGTAAAGGAAAAAGAAAAATAATGGTGTAGAAATGAAAAGGGTTAGTCCTAATGCCTCCATCATTTACTTACTCGGGTTTAAGTTGATAAGGACCGGGAATGTATTGTCATGGCAAGTTCTAGAGTCGTAAGAACCAAGCAGCTATTCACACAAGAAACGAAAAATGAGCATTTAGTCAAATGATATGTAATTGTGTGCTCAATAAAGGCTCAAAACTCACTTTTGTGGGAATGGGTTTTTATGTGATCAAGTATATAATCAAATTTTAAATAAGTTTGCTATGCCTTTTCATAATTTTCTTATGTTGGTTCTTTTTATCACTACGCTATCGGTTGTAAATTTGTAAAAATATAACCTTTTTGAGAACTTGAATTTCCCGAGTTAAACCTAGACAAGTAAAAAAATGAAATTTTTGAAAAAAAATTTGGGGTGATTAGCGGTTCCAATAGAGTTTTGTGTAAGGCTTGTATTTAGGACTTGCAAAATTCAAGGTTTTAGCATCCCCCCCACACTTAAATTACACATTGTCCTCAATGTGTCCCAAAAATAAATTTTTAGGTTGATTAGATGTGTAAAATAGTGTTTAAAAAGCAAAAACTTTGTGTTACTGGGCGCTGAACACGGCCCCGTGTTCAAGTGCCAGTAACAAAATTGAAATAAGAGAAACAGAAGTCTGGACACGGGGGCGTGTTGGGTGAACACGGCCCGTGTCCAGGTACCTGAACTGGGCGTTTGTCTGCAGGTGGTTCGGCACGGGGCCGTGTTGGTTGGGCACGGCCCGTGTTGAACCTTCTGAAATGGAGAAAATTGTCGGGTTGCCTCGTTCTTGTGCATGGGATCATTTTTCTCGTTCCCCTTTTCATCCTTTACCACCATGAGTGTGTTGTACTCATTACAAACCATCCAAACCTTAAAACCATCATTTCATTTCATCATAGAGAGAACTTACATAATCCTAAATTAAACTAGATAAAACAAAGAAATAACAAACCATGGAGTCCTAGCCTTTACTTTATTTTAATTTAGCAAAATTTCCAAGAAGTAATTAATCTTGGTTAAACAAGGCCTTTTTGAACTCCTTCTTCCAAGTGCGGTTCTCCTCAAATGTCGGCGAGCCATTCTTCTACCTCCCTTGGAAGGAGAAAAGAAGGCTCATTGGCATTAGTTTGAGGAGTTTCAACTTCCACCGGGATCTCTTGTTGGTGTTCCATGTGAGGTTCCGCCGGAAAGTCTTCCCACCCGGTAGGGTTGTTGATTCTGAGTGCCAGGTTCCAATCCTGTTGAGGAAGGACTGGTTCCATTGGAGGTGCTACAAGAATATTTAACCTCTGGTGCAAGAGGTTAATTTCTTGGAAGCTGCTTTCAAGTCCCATCGTAAGATCGTTAATACGGTCGATTAGGACCTCCTCTACTGAAGTCATTTCGTCGAGAGCCTCCCTTAATGCTATCACATAGTGTACAAGTGTAGCTTCAATGGAGGGTCTTCTTCCTCTTCGGCTGTTTGGCGAATGCACAGGAGATGTTTCGCTGTTTTCACTCGTCATCCTACGAAAAATAAACTAAAAATAGTTTATTTAATGAAACAGTGACCGGACACGGCCCCGTGCTCGCTGAGCACGGCCCCGTGTTCATCTTTCTGCAGAGTTTTGGAACAAGGAAACTTGGATTTTTAAGTTATTTTCTGAACGTTGTGGGGCCTTTTTGGCTACTAATAACTTAAAACAATGTTTCATAACATGTTTTTACCAAGATTCTTTGAACAAAACTCATTTATCCCTACCATAGAGTTGGAGGAATTCCAAACTTTCAATGGTAGCTCTTGGAGAAAGATGAAGAAGAAGGAAATGGCTAAAAGAGGAAAGGACAAGATGGGTTGTTGGAACCTTCTTTTAGACTTACCTAGGATAGTTTGAGAGAAGATTCTTGCAAATCTCTGCCCCAAGTTGGTCCAAATGTGCAGAATTCTTGGCTGCATTTATAGAAAACGACAGCATCCTGAACACGGCCCCGTGTTCAGTGGACACGGCCCCGTGTGCAGGTGGAGTTCTGACACAGTTTGTCCGTATTCTGATGTACTGATCAGAATGGAATCTTTCGATGGACACGGGGACGTGTTGGCTGGACACGACCCCGTGTCTAGGGACTGTTTTATGAAGTTGTCTAGTTTTTTAAGGAACTTGTTAGTATCAGGTGGCTCCTGATTGGTTGGAACAACCCCAAAGTGCCTAATATACCTTAATTGTCCTAGACTAAGGCGAGAACGCAAGAGGTTGTCGGTGAGGGTAATTCCTATTTTCATTCTAGGTGGACAAGTCCAACCCTTTCCCGGGCTCTCGTTAAAGAAGGTATATGCCGAATCGCTCAGGTCTATGTATGCACCGAACGAAGTCGATGGAGAGTCCTTCACGGCACAATCGACACAGGGACGACTATCGTCCAAGTCTTTGCTAGGTACGAAGGTATTTTTGGGAGCAACGAGGTTGTCGGAATGCGGTTCCAACATTTCTTCATGGGTATCGTCTTGGGGTGGATCAATAAAATCCTTCCCAAGCTCTTCTATCCATTTCAGAATTAGCTCTTCTAGTTGAAATAACTCGCTAAGGAGCATTTCCCCTAGAATATCTGGCTGGGCGCATTCGAGGGAGAAATAGTGCTTATTTTTACTTTCGCCCCTCTTAAGGTTGTGAGAAGATGGTGGGTCCATGTAGTGGGGCCTATAATTTAGGAAGTAGCATTTTACTTCTTCATGTTCGCCACCACATAATTGACACCACGTACCATAAGAGTGCCGAAAGTAAAAATAATTACTATCACTCATGTTTATGTCAGAAATTACCAACCGTCGGGATCTAACGGTTCTGTTTTCAGTAACTGAAACTTGGGCACGGGGGCGTGTTGAGTGGGCACGGCCCCGTGTTCAGCTTACTGTCTGATGTAAAACAGGATTGCCAGTTCCAATGATTGAGCACGGGGGCGTGTTCAGCGGGCACGGCCCGTGCTGAGCTCTGCAGAAGCTGAAAAACTAAGAAAATCCTAAAAAAATAAAAAGAAAAAATAAAAGATGATTAGGCCGTTGATTCCTAACTTTCTTAAAATCCTTGTGTCCCCGGCAACGGCGCCAAAAACTTGATGCGTGTGAAGTGTCGTATATATTAGGTGTATATTTTAAGCCCTTTTTAACACTTATTTTAGCCAAGTTTTAAATTTATAAAACACGATATTTCACTAACACTAAACACACATATGGGCAAGTGCACCCATCGTTGAGTGTAGTATAGCGTTGGTAAGATACCGAGGTCGTCCAAGGACACAAGAGCTTTTAGTACCGGTTTATCCTCAACGTCTAACCAAAATAAAAGTTTAGAAAAATGTTTTAAACTAAGAAAAATAAAACTAACTAAAATGCTGAAAATAAAAATAAAATAAAAACAGATAGACAAGATGAATCACTTGGTTCCGACTCGTATCTAGTATAACCTTTGATTATTTCCGCACTTTTGCACATAATTAAGAGATTATCTTAGTTATTGTAGTAGGCCCCTCTTTTGAAGGCGACGTTACCCTCACCCCAGTAGTTTGAGTCAGCAGGGATACAATCCTAAAAGGGTGGATTATTGGAAGATAATGAATTAAGTTATTAATGCAGTATTGTGGTAGGCCCCGCTTTTGGCGGTGACGTTACCCTCGGCTAAGTAGTCTGAGTCAGCAGGGATACAGTCCTAAATAGCCGGGTTATAATATTAATAGTAGTTAACTTATGAGGGGATCAAAGAGTTTGGACCCCCGCCATCCAATACCGTGAAGTATTGAAGGAGGTCCTACTAAATTTGACCCAGGTCCATTGCAGGACCTCTAAACGCTGAACAATGGCAAGACCTTTACCAAACCGTTCCCTTAACCCCCTACCAGGTAGCCAACATATCTCCATATAGACCGTGGAGATATGAATGGTGAAAATCCTTTATTTTATATAGACAGTAAAATAATGCCAAGACACCACGGACAAACGATAAGGAAAGATCACCTTCAACATAAGTAACTAGTTATTAAAGTCATTAATACAAAACCAAATAAAAAGTGCAAAAGATTAGAAATAAAAAGTATTATACTAGACACTTTGTCTTCACCAAGTGATGTAAGAGACTTAGGCAAACATGGCCTTGATTGTCAAGAACTCTTACGATCAATCTTGGATCCCGAGACGACTCACACACTCTACGATGGACAATGGATGATGGTGTTGTGATGGTGGTGGGTGGTGGATGAAGTGTGAGAGAGGTGGTGTGCCAAGGGATGAGATGAAATGAATCCAAGCACTCCTATTTATAGGCTGAACAGAGAGCTGGACACGGCCCCGTGTCCGCTGGGCACGGCCCCGTGTCCGTCTGACACTCTCTCTCCTCATTAATTGTAATTCGCAATTACAATAAATGCGCCTGCTGTACTTTCGACACGCCCCCGTGTCCGCTGAGCACGGCCCCGTGATGGGCAATAGAAGCTTCTATAGGTTTGTCTTTTCTGCTGCTTCTTGGGCACGGCCCCGTGCTGGCTGAGCACGGGGCGTGTTCAGTCTTCTGTTTTCTCTATTTTGCTTTGGAAGGTGCCGTTGAGGGTTCGGGCAGTCCACTAATGTTCCTTTTCTTGTATTTATGTTGGATTTAGCTGTCTTTTTGCTTCTTTTGCGTTTTTGAGCTCATTTAATCCTGAAAATACAAAAGGAAGACAAAAACACTCTTTTTCCAATATTAGCACTAAAAAAGGGTTAGTTTTATGCCTCATTTGATGTAATTTATATGTTGCATTTTACACACATCAAATACCCCCACACTTGAACTTTTGCTTGTCCTCAAGCAAAACTCTTTAATATGTGGCTTACACTCCCAAATGGAATAGGTAGAAGAGAAGGTTTTGGGCTTGTCGTAGAGTGTCGGGATTTCCAAGATCTTTTTGGGTTTTATTTTTATTTATTTACACTCCTATTCGTAATGATTTATTTAGAACTGTTCATAAAAGAAATTACTTATTTGGGCATAACATGCCTTTTTTTTTAAAATTCTATTTATATACAAGTTCACATACCTCGCGGGGAAATCACTCACACTCGGCCGAAGGTGTATTTTTAGTGAATCACTCGAGAGCGGCACGGAACTTATTCCTACCATAGGCTTGCCAAGAAATCAATCCTCCTCCTTTTTAACTTTTATACCTTTGTAGATATCAAGAGGACTTTGTGGGTTAAGGGTTGGCTAGGGTTAAAGGTAGGTGGTTGGGTTAGTGGTTAGTAGAAAAAAAAGGCTAAAAGCGTAACAAGTGTCGGTTTTCGTATTTTTGTTTTTTTGTTTTTTTTTTTTTTGTTTTTTTTTTTTGCAACTTTTTATTTTGATGAAGCTTTTATTCAAACTAAGTTATTTTTTATTAACTTGTTTGTTTATTTATTTTCTTTTTGCTTCATCAATATCAAATTTTTTTTTTTTCACGAAGAACCGAACTTGTTACTAAAATAAAGGGTTAAAAATGAAAAAGGTTTTGGTGGATGAAAGGGTTTTTGTTTGGGTGATGAAACGAAAAGGTTTAGGCTCAAAGGGGCTAACTAGGGGGATTTTTGGGTAGGTGGTAAAGGAAAAAGAAAAATAATGGTGTAGAAATGAAAAGGGTTAGTCCTAATGCCTCCATCATTTACTTACTCGGGTTTAAGTTGATAAGGACCGGGAATGTATTGTCATGGCAAGTTCTAGAGTCGTAAGAACCAAGCAGCTATTCACACAAGAAACGAAAAATGAGCATTTAGTCAAATGATATGTAATTGTGTGCTCAATAAAGGCTCAAAACTCACTTTTGTGGGAATGGGTTTTTATGTGATCAAGTATATAATCAAATTTTAAATAAGTTTGCTATGCCTTTTCATAATTTTCTTATGCTGGTTCTTTTTATCACTACGCTATCGGTTGTAAATTTGTAAAAATATAACCTTTTTGAGAACTTGAATTTCCCGAGTTAAACCTAGACAAGTAAAAAAATGAAATTTTTGAAAAAAAATTTGGGGTGATTAGCGGTTCCAATAGAGTTTTGTGTAAGGCTTGTATTTAGGACTTGCAAAATTCAAGGTTTTAGCATCCCCCCCACACTTAAATTACACATTGTCCTCAATGTGTCCCAAAAATAAATTTTTAGGTTGATTAGATGTGTAAAATAGTGTTTAAAAAGCAAAAACTTTGTGTTACTGGGCGCTGAACACGGCCCCGTGTTATCCGGGCACGGCCCCGTGTTCAAGTGCCAGTAACAAAATTGAAATAAGAGAAACAGAAGTCTGGACACGGGGGCGTGTTGGGTGAACACGGCCCGTGTCCAGGTACCTGAACTGGGCGTTTGTCTGCAGGTGGTTCGGCACGGGGCCGTGTTGGTTGGGCACGGCCCGTGTTGAACCTTCTGAAATGGAGAAAATTGTCGGGTTGCCTCGTTCTTGTGCATGGGATCATTTTTCTCGTTCCCCTTTTCATCCTTTACCACCATGAGTGTGTTGTACTCATTACAAACCATCCAAACCTTAAAACCATCATTTCATTTCATCATAGAGAGAACTTACATAATCCTAAATTAAACTAGATAAAACAAAGAAATAACAAACCATGGAGTCCTAGCCTTTACTTTATTTTAATTTAGCAAAATTTCCAAGAAGTAATTAATCTTGGTTAAACAAGGCCTTTTTGAACTCCTTCTTCCAAGTGCGGTTCTCCTCAAATGTCGGCGAGCCATTCTTCTACCTCCCTTGGAAGGAGAAAAGAAGGCTCATTGGCATTAGTTTGAGGAGTTTCAACTTCCACCGGGATCTCTTGTTGGTGTTCCATGTGAGGTTCCGCCGGAAAGTCTTCCCACCCGGTAGGGTTGTTGATTCTGAGTGCCAGGTTCCAATCCTGTTGAGGAAGGACTGGTTCCATTGGAGGTGCTACAAGAATATTTAACCTCTGGTGCAAGAGGTTAATTTCTTGGAAGCTGCTTTCAAGTCCCATCGTAAGATCGTTAATACGGTCGATTAGGACCTCCTCTACTGAAGTCATTTCGTCGAGAGCCTCCCTTAATGCTATCACATAGTGTACAAGTGTAGCTTCAATGGAGGGTCTTCTTCCTCTTCGGCTGTTTGGCGAATGCACAGGAGATGTTTCGCTGTTTTCACTCGTCATCCTACGAAAAATAAACTAAAAATAGTTTATTTAATGAAACAGTGACCGGACACGGCCCCGTGCTCGCTGAGCACGGCCCCGTGTTCATCTTTCTGCAGAGTTTTGGAACAAGGAAACTTGGATTTTTAAGTTATTTTCTGAACGTTGTGGGGCCTTTTTGGCTACTAATAACTTAAAACAATGTTTCATAACATGTTTTTACCAAGATTCTTTGAACAAAACTCATTTATCCCTACCATAGAGTTGGAGGAATTCCAAACTTTCAATGGTAGCTCTTGGAGAAAGATGAAGAAGAAGGAAATGGCTAAAAGAGGAAAGGACAAGATGGGTTGTTGGAACCTTCTTTTAGACTTACCTAGGATAGTTTGAGAGAAGATTCTTGCAAATCTCTGCCCCAAGTTGGTCCAAATGTGCAGAATTCTTGGCTGCATTTATAGAAAACGACAGCATCCTGAACACGGCCCCGTGTTCAGTGGACACGGCCCCGTGTGCAGGTGGAGTTCTGACACAGTTTGTCCGTATTCTGATGTACTGATCAGAATGGAATCTTTCGATGGACACGGGGACGTGTTGGCTGGACACGACCCCGTGTCTAGGGACTGTTTTATGAAGTTGTCTAGTTTTTTAAGGAACTTGTTAGTATCAGGTGGCTCCTGATTGGTTGGAACAACCCCAAAGTGCCTAATATACCTTAATTGTCCTAGACTAAGGCGAGAACGCAAGAGGTTGTCGGTGAGGGTAATTCCTATTTTCATTCTAGGTGGACAAGTCCAACCCTTTCCCGGGCTCTCGTTAAAGAAGGTATATGCCGAATCGCTCAGGTCTATGTATGCACCGAACGAAGTCGATGGAGAGTCCTTCACGGCACAATCGACACAGGGACGACTATCGTCCAAGTCTTTGCTAGGTACGAAGGTATTTTTGGGAGCAACGAGGTTGTCGGAATGCGGTTCCAACATTTCTTCATGGGTATCGTCTTGGGGTGGATCAATAAAATCCTTCCCAAGCTCTTCTATCCATTTCAGAATTAGCTCTTCTAGTTGAAATAACTCGCTAAGGAGCATTTCCCCTAGAATATCTGGCTGGGCGCATTCGAGGGAGAAATAGTGCTTATTTTTACTTTCGCCCCTCTTAAGGTTGTGAGAAGATGGTGGGTCCATGTAGTGGGGCCTATAATTTAGGAAGTAGCATTTTACTTCTTCATGTTCGCCACCACATAATTGACACCACGTACCATAAGAGTGCCGAAAGTAAAAATAATTACTATCACTCATGTTTATGTCAGAAATTACCAACCGTCGGGATCTAACGGTTCTGTTTTCAGTAACTGAAACTTGGGCACGGGGGCGTGTTGAGTGGGCACGGCCCCGTGTTCAGCTTACTGTCTGATGTAAAACAGGATTGCCAGTTCCAATGATTGAGCACGGGGGCGTGTTCAGCGGGCACGGCCCGTGCTGAGCTCTGCAGAAGCTGAAAAACTAAGAAAATCCTAAAAAAATAAAAAGAAAAAATAAAAGATGATTAGGCCGTTGATTCCTAACTTTCTTAAAATCCTTGTGTCCCCGGCAACGGCGCCAAAAACTTGATGCGTGTGAAGTGTCGTATATATTAGGTGTATATTTTAAGCCCTTTTTAACACTTATTTTAGCCAAGTTTTAAATTTATAAAACACGATATTTCACTAACACTAAACACACATATGGGCAAGTGCACCCATCGTTGAGTGTAGTATAGCGTTGGTAAGATACCGAGGTCGTCCAAGGACACAAGAGCTTTTAGTACCGGTTTATCCTCAACGTCTAACCAAAATAAAAGTTTAGAAAAATGTTTTAAACTAAGAAAAATAAAACTAACTAAAATGCTGAAAATAAAAATAAAATAAAAACAGATAGACAAGATGAATCACTTGGTTCCGACTCGTATCTAGTATAACCTTTGATTATTTCCGCACTTTTGCACATAATTAAGAGATTATCTTAGTTATTGTAGTAGGCCCCTCTTTTGAAGGCGACGTTACCCTCACCCCAGTAGTTTGAGTCAGCAGGGATACAATCCTAAAAGGGTGGATTATTGGAAGATAATGAATTAAGTTATTAATGCAGTATTGTGGTAGGCCCCGCTTTTGGCGGTGACGTTACCCTCGGCTAAGTAGTCTGAGTCAGCAGGGATACAGTCCTAAATAGCCGGGTTATAATATTAATAGTAGTTAACTTATGAGGGGATCAAAGAGTTTGGAGCCCCGCCATCCAATACCGTGAAGTATTGAAGGAGGTCCTACTAAATTTGACCCAGGTCCATTGCAGGACCTCTAAACGCTGAACAATGGCAAGACCTTTACCAAACCGTTCCCTTAACCCCCTACCAGGTAGCCAACATATCTCCATATAGACCGTGGAGATATGAATGGTGAAAATCCTTTATTTTATATAGACAGTAAAATAATGCCAAGACACCACGGACAAACGATAAGGAAAGATCACCTTCAACATAAGTAACTAGTTATTAAAGTCATTAATACAAAACCAAATAAAAAGTGCAAAAGATTAGAAATAAAAAGTATTATACTAGACACTTTGTCTTCACCAAGTGATGTAAGAGACTTAGGCAAACATGGCCTTGATTGTCAAGAACTCTTACGATCAATCTTGGATCCCGAGACGACTCACACACTCTACGATGGACAATGGATGATGGTGGTGGATGATGGTGTTGTGATGGTGGTGGGTGGTGGATGAAGTGTGAGAGAGGTGGTGTGCCAAGGGATGAGATGAAATGAATCCAAGCACTCCTATTTATAGGCTGAACAGAGAGCTGGACACGGCCCCGTGTCCGCTGGGCACGGCCCCGTGTCCGTCTGACACTCTCTCTCCTCATTAATTGTAATTCGCAATTACAATAAATGCGCCTGCTGTACTTTCGACACGCCCCCGTGTCCGCTGAGCACGGCCCCGTGATGGGCAATAGAAGCTTCTATAGGTTTGTCTTTTCTGCTGCTTCTTGGGCACGGCCCCGTGCTGGCTGAGCACGGGGCGTGTTCAGTCTTCTGTTTTCTCTATTTTGCTTTGGAAGGTGCCGTTGAGGGTTCGGGCAGTCCACTAATGTTCCTTTTCTTGTATTTATGTTGGATTTAGCTGTCTTTTTGCTTCTTTTGCGTTTTTGAGCTCATTTAATCTTGAAAATACAAAAGGAAGACAAAAACACTCTTTTTCCAATATTAGCACTAAAAAGGGTTAGTTTTATGCCTCATTTGATGTAATTTATATGTTACATTTTACACACATCACCCTTTTTCTTGGTACTGGGGTTTTCTTCCTTCAACACTTGACAACCTTTTGATGTTGCCAGTAGAATAAATAAATCCACTGGTGGTTGGCAGAGGTGCTATGTAAGGAATTGCCTCCAAGGAAGTCTTATTGATGTAACCACTGTCCAACTGTAAACCAATGGGTTCAACAGTTGTAGTGGCTGCTTCACTTGGACTAGCACCAAGAGTTACTTGTAACTCAAGGGGTCTAACCTCCTCAGGTTGTGTTGGTGGGTTAGCAAAGATTGATACATCAGACCCAGTCAGTTTTTGAGGTATATTCTCTTTGATAGGTGATTGAGAAGGACTGGTTAGTGCCTGGTTCAAATCAATTGCATCCAACAGCAGTTTAGTTGGTGGGGGAATTGTGGATGTGATGTTTGGTGAAGAAAGAGGATTTGCTCCGGGAATTGAGCTGTGGATGATGGAAACAAGTGTTTCCAGAGCATCATGATGTGGTGTCCCAATGTGTACAACCTGATCTTTTTGTGAAGAAGCAGGAGGAGTTTCGGTTATGGGTTGAGATATTTGTACCAACTGTTGTGAGGAAGTAGCAGCAGTGGTTTCTTGTGACATTTGTGTTGTCACAGGCAGGAGCTCTGGTATCTCATCCTCCAGAGTTGCCTTTTTGATTGGTTTGGGGGGTTTTTGATTTTTCTTTTTGTTTGGCTTTTTGGGATTTGTAGGTGTGGGTTTCAAAACAGTTGGTCTGCTGCTTTGATCACCTTGAGCAGTGGGCTCAGCAGCAGATACCTGAGGAGCAGTGGTAGCTGCTAAATTCTGCTCAGGCACCTCTGCTTGTGTTTTGCAAGGTGCTAACATTCTTGAAAAAGTTTCAGTTGTTAAACTGTTTATTTGAGTAGAATCACCTTGATTTATTACGGCTAAATCATTCTTACTGAATTTCTTTTCAAGATAGTAACTTAAAAACCTTGGAAACAGTAAGAATGATTTTGTTTCAACATTATTAACCAAATCTTTAAAAATTTCCCGAGAATAGTTAAAATTTTCTTCTTGAAGAATTGCATATCCCAGATTTTGAATCTTTAAAGGGATTTCATTGAAAGAAGTGGTTTTATTTGAAACACATAGTAGGAGGGTATGAAATAAAAATCTGGTTGCAGAAGGAAAATAACCTTTTTGTAAGGTAAGTTTCTTCATCATTGTGGCTTCATACCCTCTTTCAATGAAGTCAGTTTGTAACTCGTTTTTAGTGAAAGAAGTTTTACCTTCCAGATCACCGAGTTGAAAGACCTCTGAAATGGATTGTGGCGTGAGGTGGACAGCTTTACCCTTTATAGAAGAGTGTATGGTGGTTGCAGTGTCTCCTTGTTTTTCAAGGGTTGCATTCTTCCAGAACTCTCTTTGGGTCGCCAAATAGATTGGTGCATCGGCGGTGAACAAAGTTTTGTACTTTGATTTTGCCATTTTGGCGATGATTGAATCGAAAACATTGGTGGTTCCTGGTTTTGTGAGAAGACCCAGGAGATTGTGAGATGGTTTATATGGGATTTCAGTGGAGATTGCCTTTTGAGAGGCTGTTTTCGATGTGGATTTGGATGTGGGTTTTGCAGATGGCTTCGATTTTGTCATTTTTTAATAGAATGATCGAAGAAATTTGTGAAAGATGAGATGAAAAACTGCTTTGAGAAGAGAATTTTTAAGAATTCAATTCGACAGTAAAACCCTGTTTTGGTGGTGAGTGGAGGATTTTTATAGGGAAGAAAGTGAATGCTGACGTGGCAGCCGTTACAAAAGGTCTGACCACTATGTACTGCCCACGTGACAACCCCTGGTGAAAGTGAAGGACAGTACTTTGATGAAAGTGGCTGATGAAGACAGTGGTAAGAAAGCAGTGGATGATTTTCACTATCAGTGGATAGCATATCAGTGGATAAGACACTGCTTTTGAACAAGAGAGTTTATCAAAGGAATGAGAGAACAGGGGTTGACTTTCAGCAGTGGACAGACTTTTGAAGTAGAGCAGACTTTTGAACAATCAGTGGTTATGGCAGACTTTTAAGGATTTTAATGAAAATTTCATTGTTAGCTATTTTTAAGGATGGATTTTTGATTTTCTGAAAACATTTTGTTGCTTTTATTCATAGAAAAACAAGATGTTGCTTGTTATTCCATGTTCAGCATCCCAATCCTAGAGACCAAGCTTTCAAAAGTGGCTGTATCAAGTGCTTTTGTGAGCACATCTGCCAGCTGGTCTTTAGTTGGGACATGATGCAGAGAAATCAAACCTTTTTCATAGCAATCCCTCACAAAGTGATGTCTGATGTCGATGTGTTTGGTGGTTGAATGGGAAACTGGATTTTTGATGATATTTTCTGCTGCCTGGCTATCCAACATGAGTGGTGTCTTTAAGGCAGTGATACCAAAATCCAGTAACTGATTTTGAAGCCACAGGAGTTGGGCTGTACAGCTTGCAGCAGCAATGTATTCAGCCTCAGCAGTGGATGTTGAAACTGCTGCTTGCTTTTTGCTTTGCCAAGAAACCAAGCAATCACCTAGAAACTGGCACCCTCCTGAAGTGGACTTCCTTGTGGTGTGACATCCAACAAAGTCACTGTCTAAAAAACCTGAAAGCTTGATGTTCCCATTAGCTGGATACCAGATACCAAGTGTGGGAGCACCTTTTATGTATCTGAAGATCCTTTTTACAGCAATGAGATTTGATTTTCTGGGAGCTGATTGACTTCTTGCACAGACACATGTTGCAAACATGATGTCTGGTCTAGATGCAGTTAGGTACAATAAAGACCCAATCATGCTTCTATAAAGTGTTTGGTCAATCAGCTCATCCTTTTCATCAGACATGATCAGCTTATTTGTTGCCATGGGTGTGCTGCATGGTTTACAATCATTCATATCAAATTTGGTCAAAAGTTCTTTAGCATATTTGCTTTGATGAATGAAAGTTCCATTTTGCATTTGCTGTACTTGGAGACTAAGAAAGCATTGCAGCTCACCCATTGCACTCATTTCAAACTCAGCTGTCATGAGTTCTCTAAACTCTTCACACATTGTGTTACATGTGCTTCCAAAAATAATGTCATCCACATAAATTTGGACAATCATTAAATCCTTCCCTCTCCACTTTAGAAACAGCGTTTTATCGATGGTACCTCTTTTGAAACCATTTGAGAGTAGGAAGTTGGAAAGAGTTTCATACCAGGCCCTTGGTGCTTGTTTCAGGCCATACAGGGCTTTGTTCAGCCTGTAGACATGATCTGGATAAAATGGATCCTCAAAACCTGGAGGTTGACAAACATACACCTCTTCTTGAATTGTACCATAGAGGAAAGCACTTTTGATATCCATTTGAAACACCTTCATATTGTGGTTGACAGCAAAGGCCAGGAATAGTCTAATGGCTTCCAATCTTGCAACAGGGGCGAATGTTTCATCATAATCAATCCCCTCTTCCTGTCTATAACCTTGAACCACAAGCCTGGCTTTATTCTTGACAACAATACCCCTTTCATCAGTTTTGTTCTTAAAGACCCACTTTGTGCCAATGGGACTAACCTCTTCTGGCAGTTGTACAAGCTCCCATACTTGTTGTCTTTTAAACTGTTGGAGCTCCTCTTGCATGGCTTCTACCCAGCTGTTGTCTTTCAGTGCCTCTTGGTACTTGAATGGCTGATGGAGTGATAGAAAACCAGCAAAAAGACAAATGTTTTGGGTTTGGCTTCTTGTGAGCACCCCTTCATTTATGTTGCCAATGATTTGATCAGGTGGATGAGATCTCAAGAAGATTAAATCTCCTTGGTATGGTATGATGGCATTTGTTGGTGAAGGCTGCAAATGTGTATCATCTGAGCTAACCACTGCTGATGACTTTGATGACCCAGCAGTGGCTTCAAAAGGTGGTGGAATAGGAGGTAATGAAGTGGACAACCGCTGACTTTTATCCACTGTTTAAGGACCTTTGTCAGCAGTGTTCGAGGATGTGGAAGCAGTGGTGGATGGGCTACTTTGGTCAACAACTGTTGAGGTAGCAGTGGTTGAGCTTTGATAACTGTTTTGAACAGCTGGTGCTTTTCCCTTTGTGGCAGACCTTTGGGGGATGATGATTTCATACCCATAGTCTGGTGTTGTATCCTCTGATGGACCTGCACTGTTAGTCTTGACAGCTGTATTTTCAAAAGTAAATTTTTCAAGATCAAACAGATCTGCAGGGTTTGCTGGGATTTTCATTGATGAAAGTTCAGTGAACTTAACATTCAAAGTCTCCTCCACTGCCTTGGTCCGTGTATTGAACACTTTGTAGGCCTTGGCAGTGGTTGAGTATCCCAGATGATAACCACAATCAATTTTGGCTGCAAATTTTGAAATGGAATCTTTTAAGTTCAAAATAAAGCATGGGCAGCCAAACACCTTGAAATATGAGATCTGTGGTTTGATTTTATACAGAATTTCATAAGCAGTCTTTTTGTGCCTGGGGTTTATTAAAACTCTGTTCTGGACATAGTAAGCAGTGTTTACTGCCACTGCCCAGAAAGTTAATGGCAAACCTGAATTTGCAAGCATAGTTCTGGCAGCCTCAATCAAAGTTCTGTTCTTTCTTTCAACAACCCCATTTTGCTCTGGTGTTCTAGGGATGCTGTACTGCCTTACAATCCCTTTCTTCACACAGAAGGCATCCAACTCCTTATTTTTAAATTCTGTGCCATTGTCACTCCTGAAGCTTTTCACTGGAAGGTCAAATTGCTTTTCAACCTGTGTCACAAAGTCTTGCAAAATGCCTGCAGTCTCATCTTTTGAGTGTAAAAAGAAAGTCCATGTAAACCTAGAAAAGTCATCAACAATAACCAAACAATATCTTTTCTTCTTGAGGCTCATGACTTGAACTGGGCCAAACAAATCCATGTGTAGCATTTGCAAACACTGGGTTATTTTGGACTCTTCAATGGACTTGTAAGAACTTTTATGCTGTTTTCCTTTTAAACAGGAAATGCAATGTTCAGGACATGAAAACAATTTTTGTGGTAGGCCTCTCACCAAACCATTTTTTGAAATTTCAGTGATTGTCTTAAGATTTGTGTGCCCCAGCCTTCTGTGCCAAAGTTCTGTCTCTTTGTTAGAGGCTGTTGAGAACAGACAGGCATCAGCTCTGGGACACTCTTTTGACATATCAACAACATAAACATTGCCACTTCTTTGAGCAACAAGTTTAGTTTGACCTGTTTTGATTATTGCTTCAATCTTTTTGACCATTTCTGGTCCAACAATACTACAACAATCTTTTGTGAAGAATGACCCAAACCCTTTGTCACTCAGAAGGTTGAATTTTAGATTGTCTATCAGATTGACATTTTCAAATTTTACATTTCCAGATTGCACTGTACCAGACCCCAGAACTTTCCCTTTACTATTATTCCCAAAGGATATATCACCCCCTCCATGGATTTTAAAGTCTTTGAGGAGGGCTTTACATCCTGTCATGTGCCTGGAGCCTCCACTATCTACATACCAAAGACTATCAAAGCATGCAGAAGCTCCCTGCTTTTTCTTCTTTCTTTTCTTCCTTGTTCTCTTCGGACCATGGGTCTGTCACTGGTTCAATCAGGGTACCTGAACTTTCTTCCAACAATAGTTCACCAGCCACAGCAATAACCACTGCTTCAGTCACCTCATCCACTGTTTCAATACTTAGCTGTTCCTCTTCAGTTTCAACCCCCTCCTGTATTGACTCTAATGCCATCAAACAAAATTCATTATGAGAAGAATCATTAGAAGAATAGAGTGCAAAATTTTCATCACTAAGGTCTTCAGGCATACTGCTCCAGTCAACAAACCCTTGAGTGAAAAAACTTTGTTGATCTGGTTGTACTGCTGCTGGAGCAGTGGTTTGAGGTGCAGGCTGTACTTGTGCCTGGGGGACAGGGGTTTAAACTTATTGGATCTGTGGAACAGTAGTTTGGACATAGTGCACTGGCACAGGGGCAGCAGCATAGTGAGCAGTGTTCACTTGAGCTGCTGGGGCATATTGGGCATAGTGCACATTGCCTTGATTTTGAGGTCTAGGATTTGAGCTAGGATGAGTGATTATGGGACCAGTAGTTTGACTCCTACATTCCCTAGCGAAGTGTCCCAACCTATTACACTTGTAGCACTTGATTTTCGATTTATCCAACCCAACCCTTAGATTCCCATGCAAACCTGGGAATCTTCGCCCTGTTCTTTTGTAAAATTTGCTAGTTCTAACACTTAGCAAGGCCAGTTGGTGCAGGATGTCCATTTCCTCTAAGTCAGTGGGATCAAAATGCTGTAGATCATTGAGTTCAAAGCACAGGTTATCTGACATCTGGTTTTCATTAGCTGTAAATGCATAGCTTGCAGAGTGAGGATCAGGGTTGTTAAAATTTGCTCCAGCAGTTATGTCAATGAAGTGATCAAAACCCTGATCCTTACCACTGCTCCCAGATTCTTCTTAACCCAGAAGAGCAGTGTTACCGAAAGTGTAATCATCAGTAACTTTTCCTGACTCTTGCAACCTCTTTTTCTGGTTCAACTCCCTTTCGTAGGTCAGGAGTCGACCGTGAAGTTGGGTCAAGGTCAGATCCTTGAACTCAGGTGAGTTTCGGGTGACAAAAGCTATGGTGTCCCATTTTTCTGGCAGTGACCTGAGGAACCTGCTATTTTGAGTTGAGTTTGTAAAAGTGGTGTTAACAAGCCTCAGTTCACTGATGTGACAACTGAAACGCTCAAATTGTTGCGTTAGTGATTCACCTTTAACGTAACAAAATGTTTCGTACTGTTGGTTCAGGATTTCCCTATTGTTTTCTATGACTTCTTCGGTCCCCCCAAACTGTTCCTTAAGTGCATCCCATAACTCTTTGGCACTGTTACAGTGTAACAGTCCAGCATATATCTCATTGGGCAGCGCTGATGCTATGATGCTAAACGCTTTAGCATCTAGTTCGAACTTTTGATAGTCGGTTTCGGTAAAATTTTCAACTGGTTTTGGAACGAACTTTTTAGCATCTTCAGCGCTTGGCACTGTGGGAACGTGGGGACCAAAGACGACAGACCTCCAACAACCTGTGCTTTGTTGAGCGAGGATGTGACCCATCCTCCTCTGCCAGATGTTGTACTCATTTCTTTTTAGCATAGGTGGTTTAAAAAGCGAACCGATGTTGTTTTTATCATCCTGAGATTGTGACGTCATTCTTGTTGTTTTACAGACACTGAGAAATCAACTTTAATGGTGATTAATCCTTGCTCTGTTTTTCAACAAACGAACAAACGATCAGTATCAACTGTTATGAGCTGAACTATTTACGTCAAAATGATTGTTAAATCAAATTTGACTGTCCAGGCTCTGATACCAATTGTTGGATCTGAGTTTGTTTCTGATTGTATTTTGTGTTTGTAATTAAAATGAAAATGGATGAGTGTGCAGCGGAATTATGATGAAAACAAACTTTGCATACAATCAAACGAGAGTAATACTTTGATCAAACATCTTTTCACAATGAATCGAAAGATTGAATTTATTTCAATAACGATTACAATGATTGATGAATGAATGCAAACTCCCCCTCAGCCAGAGCTCAGTTGTTTGTTCGTGCAAAGAAGACGATGATGCAAAAGAGCTAATAGAACAGTACAAAGTACTGAACTATTTATAGGCACTAGAAAACCACTGAGCATCTTAGCTGACGTCACCATGAAAGTGACATCTAACCTCCTAACAAACTCTAACCTCTGATCTATACAAACACTACTATGTTAACTACTGCTATTACATTACATTACAAGACAGACTATAGATCAGCTGCTGCAACCTTCCACTGCTGTGAACCCAGCAGTACTTGTCCGGATCAGCAGTGCTTGACTCAAGGCAGTAGATTGAATCAGCAGGGCTTTAGTCTTTCATCAGGTCTTTACTTGAGCAGCAGTTGTAGGTCAGCAGTTTGCAAGATCAGCAGATAGGAGGTCAGCAGATGTTGAAATCACTTTCAAGGGGAGAGACTTGTATGTAATCATCTGCTTATTCTGGATCCACTGCTCTGATCCAGTTTTGGCTTTAATTATCTGTTCCTCTGATAGGGTTCAATCCCAACAACTAGCCACATTGAAGATCTTCCAGATAGCCCCAAGACAGAATGTCTCCCCAAGAAATGTTTGCATCATGCGTAAAGTACTGAAGCGCCCTTATAGACTTTCGTTCTTTAGGCATTACCTTGAACCACTTCTTTCTTTCTGCTGCAAGATTCTCTCTAGGAATGGTCTTCGGAACACCTTCAGTTGTAATATTTTCAACAATCTTCCGTCTGATTTCATCTTCATTTTGATCTTTGAACATTTCAGCTAAAGAAGGAATCGTTTCATCAATTCCAGAATAATGAAAATATGTTTCTTCATCAGACGAATCAGAGGCATCTTCAACAATCACATCATTGTACTTGTCAGCTTCCTGAGTATATACAAACTCATATTCTATTTCTGGTGATTCAGGAATTTCATCTTCAATGTCGAACTTAAACTTTCCGTCATCTAATCCCAACTCCTCTAACATTTCTTCCCTCGACCTAGGTACTTCTAGCTCCCCCTCAAAGCCAGCATGTAAATATATTATAGTTGGTTGTGTGAGAAATACATGGTCGACGTGTTGCTTTCCTGATGAAGAGGACTCCTGTTGATGATCCTCCTCTTGTTCATTAATCTCATCGTTCAGAAAATCTTCAATCTTTTGTTGCACAGACGGATTTACAATCAACAACTCAGATGAACCCTGATCATCATGTTTTGTTCCAGAAGAATATCCTTCATTGCCTTGATCCTCAGGTAGTTCATTTTGTTGGTCGTCCTGATAATTATCAATATTAATATCTTTCATTAAATTAGCAAAGACATTTGACGACCCTTGACCTTCGTCATCATCATCTTTCTTATCAATCTCTTTTTCACCTATCCCACAATGATAGTCTATAATATCAAACCATTCTTCCAAACTACGATCTGCATCATCGTATTCTACTTCATTCATCATCAGGAGAAGAGGAGCTTCTTTCACAATCCCTTTCTTTTCACCCACTTTCATCATTTTCTTCACTTCATCAAGGCTATAAGATACATACCTTGATCTACCAATGAGTTCAAAGTTTGGAACTTGATCATCTTTAGCTTCAACCAACTCAACGTCAGCTTGACTTGAGGAACCATGATGTGCACAAAATGCAACATATAAATTACATCAATTGTGGCATAAAACTAACCGTTTTTAGTACTAATGTTGGAAAAAGTGTGTTTTTGTCTTCCTTTTGTATTTTCAGGATTAAATAAGCTCAAATGAACAAAAGACGCACAAAGGCAACTAAATCTAACATAAATACAAGAAAAGGAACAAACGTGGCATGCCCGACCTCCCCGACAGCATCTTCCCAAGCAAAACAAGAAAACAGAAGGCTGGCGTGCCCAAGTGATTGCAGAAAAGACAAAGTTGTAGAAATTTCTATCACCCACCACGGGGGCGTGCCCAGCGGACACGGGGTCGTGGTCAACTCTAAGATTCGCAGAATCTGGGGAAATCTTGATAGTACAGATACACTTCTGCACACGGGGGCGTGCCCAGCGGACACGGGGGCTTGGTCAACTAATGTAGACAAACTGCAATTAATGAAGAAAGAGAAGGAAGGTGGACACGAGGCCGTGCCCAATGGACACGGGGCCATGCCCGAGTCTCTGTTCAGCCTATAAATAGGGGTGCTTGGCTCATTTTCAAACCATCCCTTGGCACACCACCTCTCTCACACTTCACACTTCACCCACCACCCACCACCATCACAACACCATCATCCACCACCATCATCCATCGTCCATCGTAGAGTGTGTGAGTCATCTCGGGATCCAAGATTGATCGTAAGAGTTCTTGACAATCAAAGGCCATGTTTGCCTAGTCTCTTACATCACTTGGTGAAGACAAGTATCTAGTGATACTTTTTATTTTTAATCTTTTCGCACGTTTTATTTGGCTATGTATTAATGACTTTAATAACTAGTTTCTTATGTTGATGGTGATTCTTCCTTATCATTTGTCCGTGGTGTCTTGGCATTATTTTACTGTCTATATAAAATAAAAGATTTTCACCATTCATATCTCCACGGTCTATATGGAGATATGTTGGCTACCTGGTCGGGGATTAAGGGAACGGTTTGGTAAGAGTCTTGCCTTGTTCAGTGTATAGATCCTGCAAGAACCTGGGTCAAATTTAGTAGGACCTCCTTCAATATCCACCGGTATTGGATGGCGGGGGTCCAAACTCTTTGATCCCCTCATATGTAAGCTACTATTAATACTTTAACTCGGCTACTTAGGACTGTATCCCTGCTGACTCAGACTACTTAGCCGAGGGTAACGTCACCTTCAAAAGAGGGGCCTACCATAATATGCATTAATAACTTAATTAATTATTTTTCAATAATCCGACCCTTTAGGATTGTATCCTTGCTGACTCAAACTACTGGGTTGAGGGTAACGTCACCTTCAAAAGAGGGCCCTACTACAATAACTAAGATAATCTCTTAAAAAGTGCAAAAGTGCGGAAATAATCAAAGGTTACACTAAACACGAGTCGGATCTAAGTGATTCATCTTGTCTATCTGTTTTTTATTTTTATTTTATTTTTCAGCATTTTAGTTAGTTTTTATTTTTTCTAGTTTAAAAACCTTTTTCTAACTTTTGATTTTATTAGATGTTGAGGATAAACCGGTACTAAAAGCTCTTGTGTCCTTGGACGACCTCGGTATCTTGCCAACACTATACTACGCTCACGATGGGTGCACTTGCCCATTTATGTGTTTGGTGTTAGTAAAATATCATGTTTTATAAATTTAAAACTTGGATAACGTGTAAAAAGGGGTTAAAATATACTTAAATATATATCACACCACACGCGCATCAACCACCTGCTTCTTGAGTCTCTTCTATAACACTCTTCTTATTTTGTTTTGCTTCTTCAGCCAATCGTCTTTCTCTTTCAATTCTACGCTCTTCAGCTTTCTTCATCTCAATGTTTTGGAAGACAGAATGAACATCAATACCCAGATGATGTTCCATCACCGAGTATAACATTGCAAGTTGTTCATCTTTCATTGCTTTGTCTGCCTTCATTGCTTCTATTTCTAGCTTCATTGTTTTCATCTCGTTTGAGGATGCTTCATGAAGATTACTTATCATGCCTTTCAACATGTCATTTACCTCTTCCAGCTTCCTTATCTTCTCTCTCAGTTCAACATTTTCTAGCTGACACAAATTCAAACAGCTGAGAATTGTCATGAACACCATCATCTAATTTCTGCAACTTCTTAGCCTGCTTGATCATTACGGTCTTTATTTCCTCTTTTTCTTTGATCAACTCTTCAACTTGTTTCTTTAAAGCCTCACGATCTATTTTAGCTTTGGCCTTTTCCTTTTCAAGTTCGCTGACCTTCTTCTTCAATACATCCACAGCCTCATTGTTAAACATATCATAATCATCATCAAACATGTCATCTTTGTATTCCCCAGTAGCATGAGGAAGATCTCCAAACAATTCATCTGTAATCTTGGGCCGTGAAGACTCTGGAATATCAGGATTTACTGGTGGTGGTGGTGTTGCAGCTCTAACTTCAGTGACTTCGACATAATCATCGCCACCAACATTCTTTTAAGCTTCAACTATAGGTACTTCAACACTTTGTACCTCTGGAAGTTCAACAGGTTGAACTTCAGGCTCTTTGGGAATTTCAACACTTTGAACTCTTTCTATTTCATGAACCTTTGAAGATGTAACATGTTTCTCACTTTTGCCACCTTGATCTTTCTGTAATGTAGCACTAGCTTTTCTTGCATGTACATTCCTTGGAATGACACCAGTCTGAACTGCCTTTCGTTTTGCCTTCAGCTTCTTGGTCTCTTTAACTGATAGAGTGTAAGAAGAATCTTCTTCGTCGAATCCTTTCTTCTTCTTTGTTGGTTTCTTTTTCAACTGAGCTTTTCCACGACCAAGAGTTGTAAGATCAAGCATTGTCACTGTCTCAGTGGACTCATCATCAGCTTCACTAGAATCATCTCGAGTAACACCTTCAGGCTCTTTATCTTTGACAGCTTCAGGTTGCTTTTCTTGAGCACTTGAACATTGAGCTTTTGTAGTTGCAGCTGCAGTGTGCTGAAGATATTATTCAAATGTCATCTTTGCTAGATCAACATCTTCTTGTGAAATACATGTTGGATCTATCACTGTCTCATTAATCAACCTTTGTTGTGGTTCTACAGAAGACCCTGCAAAACAAGAATCTAAGTATTCATTAGAATAATATAACAATTTAAAGTTCTAACTTCTCTAATGACTCCCCCTTTCACTATACCCTCAAAAACAATCTTCGGAGTAGGCTCCTTAGGAATAACTACTGCAGGGGATGTCTTTGGGGTTCTCTTTCTCTTGCCATCTCTTACAAACCACCAACGAGTCTTCTTCTCAACCATTTCACTTATCTTTTCATTTTCATTCTCAGAATCACTATTTTTGTGCCTCCATGCATTTATTCTCTGGAGCAACATACGCTGGATTATTGATTCTACATATCATCCTTCTAACTCTTGGTTCAGGACCCTTAGTTAGTCTGCTAATAGTTTATGCTGTCATGTTCCTCAGACCTAGAACATCATTATCATTCTTTTCAATGTCCTTGAACTGATCATCAATCATCATCTGTATGAACCGAGGATACATGATGTACTTTGTACTTCCAGCTTTTACATTTTCTACTAAGTAGTCAAATATCACCTGTGAAACGTTGTATGGCCTGTTGAGTACTAGACAGGTGATTATGTTCATGATATAATCAGATGTTTCATCGTAAGCTCCTTTCCTGTGTGATAGTGCATGTACTACACAGTGGATCATGAACTTGTAGGGATGGCAGAACATTGTTTTTCCCATTTTTCCATTTATGTGCCCTGTAAAGCCCATCCTGCTCCACAAACCTTTGCAAAGACGTTCTGGAATAATGGTGGGATCATCATCAGAATCACCTAATTCTAACACTCTTCTAAGATCACCAACATTGAAATTAATTTCTAAATCAACGTTCTGTCCATTCTCATCTCTTTTTCTCACTGCAGAATAAATCATCTTTTCTTTCTCTTCATACCTCGCTGAACTCCAAAACCGTCTCACATGAGATTCATAAACTATAGTCTTGTCTGTTAAGGCCTTAGCAATCTTGCTTTCTCTCAAGAACTTTGCTATAACTTCAAATATAGTTTTGTCTGTATACCGTGTTTCCAACAGACAATAGATGTTGTGATTTTTCTCCCAATCTGACGCTGTTCCCTACAAAAATATTTGTTATTAACATTTGCACAGTGTTTGAGACAATCATGATAAATGATAAAAATTTTGACATTTCAAAAATTTTTCTAACTCTGGAATTTTCTCTAAGCATAGTACTGAGGATCGGATGGCTGTCTGATCGGATTACCACCCGATCGGATTGCCATCTTGTGCAATGAGAAGTCAACTCAAGTCAACAGCATGTGAATCAGATGACCACTCGATCGGATTGCCATCCGATCGAGTTGCCACTCGATTCATGTGGCAAAAAGGGTACCTTTGACTTAGTCAGCATTGAGAATGAATGTCATGGATCGGATGACCACCCGATCGGATTGCTACCCGATCGAGTTGTCACTCGTTCCTTGACAACTTTGATTCATTGAAAGTTTTTGTCGTTTTGTATTGAGGATCGGATGGCCACCCGATCGAGTTGCCACTCGATCGAGTTGCCATTCGATTCATGACATGGTTACACAATATCCAAGACATAGTGATAGGGATCGGATGGCCACCCGATCGGGTTGCCACCTGATCGGGTTGCCACCTGATCGAGTTGCCACTCGATCAATGACACACATGATCATTAAATGCAAATGTTTTGGAACAGATTGCCACCCGATCGGATTGCCACCCGATTGGGTTGCCATACTTTCCAAGTCTTAGTGAAAACACAGAAACCGAGGTAAACACTTGAAATAATTTTTCAAGCAAGAAGTGCTATGAATCGAATGACCACTCGATCGGATTGCCACCCGATCGAGTTGCCACTCGATCAACTTGACAGTTATGAATGAAAATGAAAGTGCTTTGGAACGGATTGCCACCCGATCGGGTTGCCATTCTTATCCAAACACATTGACAAATTAAGGCACAAATTTCAATTATCAGTTTACCAGATTAAGCACAGTTATCAAGGTATCAAACACTTAGCAAATTGCATTCAACAAGTAAGATGCATTGGATTGGGTGGTCACCCGATCGAGTTGCCACTCGATTCAATTGTCATGAAGAACAGATAAGAACATAAAATGAACATCAAAATTTTCTAAGGCAAATCAACAAATTGAACATAGATTTGTGTAAAGAATCTAAGGGCGATCAAAACCTTATGTTCATCATGTTCTATCTCGGCCTAATCTAGGTTTAATTTGACAAAAACCCTACCGACTGCCGATACCTTCAAACATCAATTTCATTGATTTTAACAAGTTAAATCACAAATTGAAACGGTAAACTTGTAGATCTAACAGTCGTGAACAAAACCTTGTGCTCAGAGTTCATCAAATCATCCTAAAAATGAATAGATCTAACTTTAAAGCTCAGAACTGATGTCGTCATCAAGAACAAACAATAAAACATCAATTTTAACAGTTTAAAGACATGAAATTCTTACCTTTCCCATTGAGAAGGTTGTGCTAACCAACAATCCAATGATTTGTAGAAAGAAAATGTGAGAATCAAGATCAGAAAGTCAGAGTGTGTGAGAGAATAGGATGGTCGCTTGGTCGAGTGAAAGGTTTGACTGAATGATTGACCTCCTATTTATAGTGTGACCTTGAATCGGATGGCTGTCCGATCGGATTGCCACCCGATCGGATTGCCGCCCGTGCCAAACACACCTCTTTGACTTTTTACTTTTCTGTGTTGACCTTTTGACATTTTTTACAGATTTTGTCCAGTTTAAGAAATCCACTTAAGTATCTAGGTCCAAGTTAATGACCCTAGGCACTTAATTCGCCGACCAAGCCCAAGTTAATGACCTTGGTTGACCCGATACGAATCAAACTGACTTTTTTGTTCAATTTTTCAAACACATTTTTTATGAAAAATGTTCAAGTATCAAATTAATGAACTTGTTTTGACTTTTGAATTTCACAATTTTCAGATTAGCTCCCAACCCAGTTGTCCAGCTCAGAATCTTTCCTGCTCCGCTTCTCTTCTCAGAATTAGAAGATCCGCTTTCCACCTTGGTTTGTCACAAAACTAAAGCAGAAATGTAAAATCCTTTTGTGATTTTAAGAAAGGTTAAACTAGAAAACTATGAAATCTTTTTGGATTTTTGAAGCTAAACGAAAATGAAATACAGTAAATGAAAAGCAGTAAACGTAACTATTTACAAACATATTTTTGGTGAGCGTGTTAGGGGATCATATCAGCTACCGAGAAGCTACAAGTACCATTGAGCTTATTACACACTAAGAATTAAACAATTTGCTTAGATTGCCAATATACTGATCCTCTTAAATTTTCACACAAATTTCAATTAATCAGGATATGATTTAGTGTTTTAAGATCTTAACTTTTAAGCGTGTCCCACCTCAGAATATACTCCCGTATCCAGACTCCTATATTCAGTCTTACAGGTGAATGTACACTAATGATATCTGTAAACGGGTAATGCGAGACCATGAGAGCTCAGGTTAGAACTTCTGTTCAGACAAAGAGATGATGGCTCGACTTTCGGTGTGTCCCGTTTGGGGGTCTTTTCTTCAACAGCACATGATTAGCATTTTTCAATGTTCCATCATTTTTTTATGCTAAGGGTAGGCTTTAAGATTAAAGCTGTGTAGAGTATTATACGAGGACTAGGCTATTGCTTCCGTAAAATCAGAAGTCCTGGTATAATACCCCAGATATCATCACGTACAAAGACCTAGTATGTCAGAAATAGAAAGCCCTTCAAACAAGATTTCAGGGGTTACCTATATATCCGAGAGATGTTCCCCATGTATAAGCAAGTTGTGATTTAGGTTTATATCCCGAAAAATCTACTAAGTGTGTAAAAACCTATCGGGATATCATCAGCGAGACTGCTTAATGCTTTTAAAACATTACATTTCTTTAGCGTACTGCAACTGTCTAGCTGATGTACTATCATTTCCCCTTTATAGACAAACTCATTTTGAATTTTCTATTGTTTTTGGATTTTGAAAATATCTCATGTTTTTTGGATTTTTGCATTTTTTATTGTTTTTGTATTTTCTGAAAATATTATCTATCTCCCCCTAAATACCAAAACAGCTAAAAATGCGACAAACCAAAGCAGTCTGCTTTTCAACGTCATCTGCCTCGGTTTCTTCATCAACGCCAATGATTTTCTCCGCATCCGACAGCAATTTCATACCATTTTAAAAGATATTGAAAACGAGCTTTATCAAAAGCTTTGGTATGTAAATCAGCCTTTTGTTCATCGGTGTGGATTTTCTTAATTCGTATCAACTTCTTTTCATAACAATCTCTTATGAAGTGATGACGAATTTCTATATGTTTGGTTTTAGCGTGATGAACTGGATTTTTTCTTATGTTTATAGCTGCTTCATTATCAACAAAGATAGGGGAAGTAAGAAATTGCAAACCATAGTCGCGCATCTGTTGCTGAATCCACAGGATCTGAGAGCAGCAGCTGCTAGCAGATACATACTCCGCTTCACATGTAGACAAAGCAACAGAGGTCTGCTTCTTACATTGCCACGTGACCAGTCGGGGTCCGAAAAATTGGCATCCCGAAGTTGTTGATTTAGCATTTACTTTACAGCAGCCGAAGTCAGAACCAGAGTACCCCTCAAGCGTGAAGTCACCGTCCTTTGGATACCATAACCCCAGTGTTGGAGTTCCTTTCAGGTAGCGTAATATCCTCTTAACGATTGACATATGCGAAGCTCTGGGACTTGATTGAAATCGGGCCGCAAGGCAGGTTGGATACATTATATCAGGCCTTGAAGCCGTCAAATACATTAGCGATCCGATCATGGAGCGGTATAACGTTTCATCCACCTTCTCTCCGGTGAGATCAGGGTTTATCCCATGATTCGTAGCTAACGGGGTGGACATTGGAGCTGTTTCCGACATCCCGAATTTCTCCAGAATATCGTGAACATACTTTGTCTGATGTATGAACGTTCCCTCGGGCAGTTGATCGACCTGGAGCCCTAAGAAGAACTTCATCTCGCCCATTGAAGACATTTCAAACTTCTGCTTCATCACTTTTTCAAAATCTTTGCAGAGTTCTTCATTTGTCGACCCGAAAATAATGTCATCCACATAAATTTGGACTATCAGAAGATGGCTGTCGACTTCTTTCGTGAAGAGAGTGGCGTCTACCTTGCCTCGGATGAAGTTGTTGGCTAGCAGATGTTGAGAGAGTGTCTCGTACCAGGCTATCGGGGCCTAATGCAAGCCGTACAACGCCTTATCCAAGAGGTATACATTGTCTTTGTGGATTGGGTCGGTAAAGCCCGGTGGCTGTCCGACATATACCTCCTCCTTCACCTTGCCATAGAGAAATGCCGACTTCACATCTAACTGAAATACCGTGAATCCTTTCCAAGAAGCAAATGCTAGGAAGATTCTGATTGCTTCAAGTCGAGCAACTAGAGCATATACTTCAGTGAAATCTATCCCCTCCTGCTGACTGAAACCCTAGACTACGAGTCGAGCTTTGTTGCGAACAATAACCCCTCTATCGTCCCTCTTACACTTAAACACCCACTTTGTGTTTATATTCCTATGGCCAAAAGGCAAGTCCACCAGCTTCCATACACCCAACTTCTCAAACTGACTAAGCTCCTCCTGCATCGCGTTGACCCATGAATCTTCAGTTAGTGCTTCCTTGTACGTTCGCGGCTCAATCTGCGAAATGAAACAACTAAGTGAAAACTTTGTTTGCAAAGGCCATGGTCAATTTGTCTTCTGGTCCGGACGCCTGACTGTAGCTCTCCTATGATCAATTCTTCTGGATGATATGAAAGAGTCCTCAGCATCACCTCGCCTGGAACATCTACCTCGCCTTCCAAATTCATAACGTTCTGATTTGCGACTTCTTCATTGACAGGAATTGTCTGATCTGAATTTTGGATTTTCTCCCCCTCAGACTCTAAATCACCACGATCAAATGTCGGCCTTTCATCAGATTCTGAATTATCATAGACTGTCATCTGATTATCAGGAGCATGTTCACGTTCTGAAGATGTCGGAGTTTGTTGAACTTCATCATTCTCTCCAGCGTTACTTGGACCAGCTTCATCATCATTTGAAGTTTGCCATTGACATCTAGAAGATCCTGCTGGGAATCTTTCCTGTGCTGCTTCATATTCTCTTAAAATGTCCAAATCATCAAAGAACCCTGGCTCTTCTTCCAACTCAAATGAATCCCATAGAGTATCGTAGTTGAATCGCCAAGAGCCTGCGGGTTTCTGTGGTGGCATTGTGTATCCTTGGCTCTCAACATGTTGTGTTTCGATGATTCGCTTGAAACTTGGAACAAAGACTCTTTTGAGTGGACTAGTATATCCCACAAAAATTCCTTTAATGCATTTTGAACCAAATTTGCCATCGGGATCCAGAACTGTGCAGGGAGACCCGAACGGTTCCAAAAACTCGAGATTAGGCTTGCGGTTGTTGATCAACTCGAAACAAGTTTTATTGTGCTTCTTCACAGAAAGAACCCTATTAAGAGTATAGCAAGCGGCTGCAACTGCTTCTGCCCAGAAATTTATCGGTAACTTGGAATCAGCAAGCATCGTCCTGGCCATTTCAATCAGCGTTCTATTCTTTCTTTCTGCTACTCCATTTTATTGCGGAGTATATGGCGCACTGAATTCTTGCAGAATACCTCTCCTATCACAAAATTCTTCCATCTTGTTATTCTTCAATTCTGTACCATTGTCGCTTCTAATTCTGCGAATTCGAGTTCGGTACAAATTCTCAATCTTTCTGAATAGTCCCAGCAAACTCTCAAATTTTTTGTCTTTCGACTTCAAGAACGCCACCCATGAGAATCTTGAATAGTTGTCAGTTACCACTAGACAATACAGATCTCCCGTTATGCTTTTAACATTTACAGGACCAAAGAGATCCATGTGAAGTCTTTCCAGCGGTCTCGTGACAGAGTTCATCTTTTTACTAGGATGTGATTTCTTTCATTGTTTTCCTTTGACGCAACTAATACACTCCCCTTCAAGATGAAAACTCTTCAAGTGAACACCCGTTACCAAATCATTATGCACCAAGTGGTTCATCTTTCTTAGGTGAATGTGGCCCATTTTCCGGTGCCACAACTGCGACTCCTTTTCAGTGGCTCTTGACATGAAGCAATGTGCTTGACCCGTGGTAGTCGTGGCTACACTCATATCCAATATGTACAGATCATTAACTCGTGGCCCTCTCATGATGATCCACTCCTCGGGGATGACAAACCCCGGCTTCAAGATCAGACATTCTTTATCCGTGAAGTGTGTCGAATACATTCTATCACAAATTTGAGATATGCTCAGAAGATTGTTCTCTAGCTCGGCAATGTAATTGACTCTTTCAAACATGATAACACCATTCGATAAAGTTCCCTCACCAATGATACGACCTCCCTGATTACCAGCAAAACCAACATAACCTCCGTTAAACCCTCTAACATCATACAACAAGGTTTTTCTTCCTGTCATGTGCCTCGAAGCTCCACTATCCATAATCCAACGTGAGATGGATCTCGGAAGCACCTGCACATTTCAAAATATTTAGTGAGATTTTGAAGCAACCCAAGCCTCTTTCGACTCAGGTAGCTTGACATTGATGCGTGTGGTTTTGGTGTATAATGGTGGGAAATTCTTGTCATTTATCTTGAGAGTTTCTTCAGACCCAATCTCAACCTCTTTATACAAAAATAAATCATTTTTAGGAGGTTGACCAGATGATTGGTTTTTCTTTGCCACATATTTCTTCCCTGATGAGGTCGAAGTTTGTTTCTCAAGTTTCTTATAGTAATCCAAAGGAACATTCATCTTTACCGGTATGGTTGAAGATGATTGTTTTGTAGCCTTAGAAATCTTTGCCTTTGGAGAACTTGCTTTCTTATCTTCAAATTTTGGCTTCCATGTTTGTTGAGACGAAGCGACCCGTTTGTAAAATTTATCAGTTTTAGTTACCGACTTCTTTACGGGTTCAGTTTTGACTTTAACGTTTTCCTTTTTCAAAAACTTTTTCTCAACAAACATTGGTGCCTTACCTTTGACATCGTCTTTCTTCTTCAGACTCTCAACAACCACAGACTTAAGCTTTGAGTTGGTGCACTTTCGTGCAATGTGTCTAACTTGATTGCATTTGAAGCATGTGCGGGTGTCAACTTCCCGACTTGTGCCTTCAGTCTGGGGCTGTGAGGCCTTTTTCTCAAAGAATTCTTCATTTGATTGTGAAAAAATTTCAGATTCTTGCTCGAAATGTGAACTCGAGCTTTTCACAAACACCTTTTTCTCAACAAACTTCTTGTTTTGAAAGTTCTTTCTTTGATTGTTCTTACCACCCTGATAACCGCCCGACCATTTGTTTTGATTGTTGTTATTAAATTGTGGCAGTACCGCAAGTTTTTTGTAGTAAGATTTATCTTTTTCAAAGTTCAATTGCCTTTTGGAACGTTTCAAACCTTCGATTTCAGAAACATCAATCTCAACCAATTTGAACACATTTTTCAGTTTGTCGACATTCACATTTTCCAGTGGAAATTCAAGATCCGAATACAACTTATCAGAACCCGATATCTTGTACATTACAAGAGTAGGTTCATCATTTGAGTTGTTTTGGGATTTTGATTTCGGAATGTAATTATTCAAAAAGCACTCTTCGTTCTCAGTCGAATCACTGTCAGATTTTAAAACGTTTTCAACCACATTTTTTACGACTTCGGACTGAACACTGTCCTCATCAGATGATGAAGTGAATGTGACGTCGATCGTTTCTGGAAGTTTTACATCATTTGTTTCATCATCATTAACCAACCCAGATTTTTTCTTTGAAAAATTGTTTAACACGGGCGGTGGGACTTGATGATATCCAACCCCGGTTCCATCTGAGTATATATCTTCACCAGCTTTGTTCTTCCCAATGGGTTTGGGAACTATGTGTTGAAGGACAAAGCTCGCGGAGTTGTAACTGTTCAGTTTCAGCTTGATTCGTTCGTTTTCAATCTTAGCTTCCTGAAACTGAAGCTTTAGGTTTGCAATCTCATCCAACTGTTGGTTAATTTGCTTTTCTTTTGACTGAAGGACTCCTGACAGTTGAAGGTTTTCTTTGAATGTTTTACTGTTTCGTTCGTCAGAATCTTTTATCGTTCTTTTAAGCTTCTCATGATTTTCAGAAAGTTGTCGGTTTTCATGAATTAACTTTTCATTTTCTTTTCCAAATCGTTCTACATCACTTTTATCTTTTTCAATCCTCTCAGTTAATTCCTTTATTCTTTCATTTGAAGCTCTCACAAGTTTATCACGATTTAAAATTTGATCTTTAACTGATTTGACTTTTGTAACCAGTTCTTTAGTCTTTTTGGCATTGAGATATGAATGTGTACTGCAAACCTTGCACTTTTTCATGCAATTTTTGCATTCACTCTCAGTTTTAGCCTTATCAGTCTTACCTGACCCATTTGTTGAATCACTACAACTGACCTGGCTCTTTGACTCAGATGCAGACTTAGAATCTACCTCTAGTTCCTTTGCTGCGAGCACTTTTTCTGCCATCTTCGTTAGGTTCTCTGCAGTCATTTCTTTTGTTGTGTCGATTATCCCATCATCGACTTTCTTCGACTTTAACTCTTCCTCTTCAGCTTGCCTTGCCCATTCTCTCTGTTTTTCTTCTTGTTGTTGTGCTATTTGTTCAATGAGGGTCTCCACAATGAGTGTTGATGGTTCAACAATTATGTTGCCTTTTGGATCTAGATAACACTCACTTTCAGCATCCCATCGATTCGCCTTTTTCGCCTCTTTCCACTCTTGGTAGTTTTTATCCTTCATGTTTTGAGCTAACATCTTTCTATAACTGTATTTCTCCTCTTCAGTTCGGGTGTCTTTGAATGGTATGATTTTTGCCATGAAAGCATGCCCTACCATATCATCTTCTGGTAAAAATTCACTCCAGTCGAAGCCATCATCACCTTGAATTACTGCTAATGCCGTAGACTTCTCCTTAGGGGTTTCTTCTATCTGTTTCATTCTCAGCGGCTCCTCACGATTTCTGTGATAAACAACCTTTTTGTAATAGTCATCGTGAAATGGATTTGCTGTTTCATCTGAAGCTGCATTCCTGCATTCTCTTTTAAAGTGCCCTTTCTGTTTGCACTTGAAGCAGGTAACCTTTAACTTGTCGAAGCCCAGCTTCGTTGATGGTCCACCAATTGAATTTCTCCTGGTTATTTCCATGAACCTCTGAGCACGTCGGATAACACTGGCCATGAACCATCGAATGTCAATCAATTCCATTTCCTCAGGATCAATTTGATCATAATCCTCTTTGGTCAGGTTTGTGTTTCCAATCTTCCCAGCAACTAACCTTTCATAGGATTCTAGGATTGAGGCTAAAAATACCATCTGCTGCTTAGCTGTTTCTTCGTTAAAATTCTGCGCATTGTTGAGATTCACAGCTATATTGCACTGGAAGACATTTTTCGGAATGTTCTGCTACTGCTGACTTCCTGAACTTGATGAAGACGACCCTCCATGATATCCACTGCTCGGAGCAGAACTGCTGCTTTGTTTTTCCTGATTCGTCATGCTCGAACTCTCTTCTGAAAACGCAGTTTTTGGTGCTGCAGTCTTAGGTATAATGTACCCCTATAATACAACTCGACGTTTTGATGGTACGGGGTGTTGTTGACTTTATTCATCTTCTTAATCTCGAGTTCATGGCTTTCAAACCTCTCTATTAGCCAATCAACAGTCATATCGGACACCTTCATTGTGTTTTTCAACACCAGTTCATAGTACTGCCAATCCTTTTCATCTGGTAAGGATTCTAGCTACTTTTCAACTAGTTCTTCTTCTGTGAACGTTAACCCATATCGAACAAGCTCTATATTTAAGTGACAAAACCGCTCTATCATCTTCAACACTGACTCATTCTTCATGCAACCGAACAAATCAAACTCTTTCTTCAGTAACCGTTTCTTGTTCTTGACAATATCAACTCCACCTACACACTTCTTTTCTAATTTGCCCCACAAATCTCTTGCATCTTTGTAATCGATCAAAGATATGATATCATCCCTAACGGATTGATGTAGCAATGCAATACATTTCTGTTCAGCAGTAAATGTTTCTTGTTCAGTATCAATTAGATTTTCAAAATCATTCCTTCCAATATAGAAACCACTTTTTAAACATTTCCAGCTTTGATAAGCGAATGCCTTCAACCAGTCTTCGAATCTGCTCGCCCATCTATTATAATCTTCAATGGCCATGAGCTTAGGTGGCTTGTTGTAAGTCCCATAAGCATTGTCCACGCTAAGTGAGTCAGCAATCGCCTTCTTTGGATTTGGGTTTGGAGCTGTGTTGTTCGTGGTACTTGTCGTGGAATCACCAGTGTTGTATGCAAACACATCACTAAATGGGTTTAGGAAATCGTCTCCCATCGTTGAGTACCTGAAAATTTTTTCAAACACTTAGACAAATTTTCAAAAGTTTAAATTTTCAACCTGTTGCACTTGAATAGGATGGTGATCCGATCGAGTGGTTGTTCGATCGAGTGGTTGTTCGATCGGACAACACTATCAAGTACAATCAATAAGTAAGAATCGGATGGTGACTCGATCGAGTGGTGATGACGAATCGGATGATGACAAGATCGGGTGGTGATCACGAATCGGATGACGACAAGATCGGATGGTGATCATGAATCGGATGACGACAAGATCGGGTGGTGATCCGATCGAGTGACACAGTCAAACAACAAATGTCAACTAAGTAAGAATGGGATGGTGACTCGATCGAGTGGTGACTCGATCGAGTTGTTGTTCGATCGAGTGACACAAATCCTTTTGAGAGCTTAAACCTTCAACCTTTCACCGATCGGGTGGTTGTCCGATCGAGTGACAAGATGACGTAAGCAACTATACTTCAAACAACAAAGGTACACCGATCGGATGGTGATCCGATCTAGTGACACTAATGACGTCAGCAAGCAGAGTATCTAGAACAGTCTAAGCCAATCTGTTCGGACAGCTGTCCGATCGGGTGGATGACGTCACTAAGCACGAACAGTTCAACATGGTTTTTGATGAATCTGATTCAGTTTTTGATGGTATTTTACTGTAAAAATTTGTATGATTGATCTTTTAACAATTGCGAATTGATTGAAATCAAATTTGTCAGATTTTGTCCATAAATTCCCGTTCAATTTTATGTTTTCCTCGTTTTTAAGGTGTAAAAGTGTAAAACACAGCAAGAAATGAGTAGAAAGTGAGAAAATTCATCAAATTTCCGGTGAAATTCGACTGAAATCGGAAAGAATAGCTGAAATTCCGGTGAATAGCTGTTGTAATCCTCGATTCAATCCTCCTGTGGCTCTGATACCACTTGTTAGGTCTTTGGATCAGGATCTGTTCCTGTGGAACGTGGATGAATCTATCTAAATCAATGTGCGGAATCCATTGATCAAGTCAGAGAATCAGCAACAGCGTATTCAACGATTAAATCCGTCTAATCTTCTATTAGATTGATATGAAAGTACAAGAGAACCGGTAGAGAATCAGATTTGACAGAGTCTCTTAACAGGCTGAGCAAAAGTTCTAAAAGTCTAACCCAAGCTGGGTATTTATAGGCAACACAAGGGAGGTTATTAAGTGTCGTCTGATCGAGCGGCTATCCGATCGGGTGGCTGTCCGATCGGGTGGTCATCCGATCGGGTGGCCATCCGATCGGATGACATCAGTCAGCCTTCGGACGTCACTTTTACATCACATTACTGTTCCCTGTGTTGTCGTTACATACATACAAACAAAATACATACAAAAGACATATACAATACAAAATATGAATCTATGTTGACGGAAGCTATAGACATATGAACTAACAATAACTAATGTTTGTGATCATTTTGAATGTAGGTAACTAAGAACATCTTTCGGATGGCGATCAACTTTGCTAGAGGACCGAAGACACAAACCAACGAAGTTTCCGCTGCTACATTAGTCGTTTCCGTTACAAAAACTTATGTAGAACTTGAAAAATTATCTTTTGAATGTTTTAAACCTTTGTAAATATCGTTTGAAGGGTTGAACTTTTTTTGTAAACGTTGTTTTGTCAATGCAAAGAAAAGTGACGCTTAAAAATGCTTTATATATAATATCAAATATTCAATAAATGTAAGGGTCTTACAAGTAGGTAATCAGAGCCTCAGGTTAAGACGAAGTGTATTTGGTTCAAAGCTTGATCGAGACATCCGGTAAGAATTAATTATCAATGAGTCTAGATTGAAAGATTTAAATGAAGTAAAAGTGTAAGAGAGGAGTGTATAAATACGCTCGAACCCGGGAAATACACTAAGTATAAAGGTAAGGTAAGTTACATACTTGACCAAACCGAAAAAGAATAAACACCTCACTTATGATTAAGTGTGTGTGAGATATAAATTTCCATGTAACACGATGGAAATGAATTGAATAGTTATTGATTAACTATTATGAACATTTCAGTTAAAGAAATGTCTGGTGCAACTGGAGGTGATTCGGTATCTCACTTAACTGAAGAGATGAAAGGTAAGATTTTTGAGTAAGTCGGAAAGGCTTTAGAAAATAGTCTATCGCAGTTTATCCATAGACTACAAACCACAATCTTTTCGGTGGTGGATGATAAGATGAACGAATTGAAAGGCAGTCTCTCACAAGAAAGAGACAAGGGTAAAACGAAAACATGTCCATATAATAAATTTATGGCATGCAAAACCCCCAATCTATAATGGCGAAGTTGATCCGATCATTTGTCAATGCTGGATTAGCGACATAGAAGGGGTATTCGAAAGAACCCATTGTGATGAGACTGATTTCGTGGCATACGGGACCGGTCACTTAAGAGGCCAAGCGAAGGATTAGTGGGATAATTTGAAGAAGGAACAAGGAATTGAGGCCACGAGAAATATGACGTGGGAGGAATTCAAGACACCGTTCCTTAGATACCATAGCCCAAAAGTTATGATCAACAAGATCGAAGAAGAGTTTATTCAGCTGAGGAAGAGGGGTGAGTCGATAGATAAAATCACGGGAGTGTTTCTTGACAAGCTAAGGTTTTGTGACGAGCTAGTTCAGACTGAAGAACAAAAGATATACTATTATTACAACATGTTAAGTGCGGAGTATCGGGAGTTTATGGCTCCTTCAAAATACGGACATCTTACGAAGATCGTAAATGCCGCATGCGAAAGAGAAATTTAGCTGAAGAAACAGATTGAAAGAGGCGAAAGGAGGGTGTTTGATGTGAACCCAAGCCCCGTGAAGAAATCAAAGCCTAATGAAGCTCCTAAGAAAGGAGTTACTAAAGGGGGGTTACCACAGTGTAATATGTGGAAAAACTCATAAGGGCGAATGCTACTTTAAAAATAAACCATGTCCTACTTGCGGAAAAGTAGGACACATGGTTGCTAATTGCCCAGGAAAGGTGTCGGTGTGTTATAAATGTTATAAACCGGGACATAAGAAGTCTGAATGTCCAGAATTGGTAGGAACCAAAGAAACAACTGACACAAAGTCTGATGCCCAGAAGTCGAGGGCAAGGTCGTTCCACATGACAGCCGCATAGGCTAAAGTTGAACCTGGTGTGGTTTCAGGTATATTTGTTGTAAATTCAATTCCAGCACGAATTTTAGTTGATACAGGTGCGAATAGATCTTTTGTTTCACATCGATTTATTCAACACCCTACATTCACGTTAACGAAATTACCTATGCCTTTAGAAGTAGAAATAGGTAATAATAAAAGCTTTATTGTTTGTGATATATGCTGGAACTACAAATTGAGCATTGACGATGAAGAATACTTCATCGATTTAATTACCATATCGATGGGAGAATTTTAAGTGATAATCGGGATGGATTGGCTAGCTCGATATCATGCTAAAGTAATATGCTACCGTAAGGAGATACAACTAATGTCTCCAAGCGGGAAACATGTTACTATCTATGGGGATAAAATTTGTAGTCCCGTAATATGCTCTTTTATCGAACCTTATAAACTTGTTCAACATGGATGTAAGGCGTATCTGGCTTACATACATGATTCGACTAAAGAATCTCCAGAAATTAAAGACGTACTAGTCGTACGGGAGTTTGAAGATGTTTTCCCGGAAGATCTATCGGGGATACCACCTGAGCGCGAGGTGGAATTTGGCATCGAATTAGTTCTGGGCGAAAAACCGGTAGCCAAAGCACCGTATCGATTATCGCTATCGGAACTACAAGAATTATTGTTGCAATTGCAAGATCTTCTCGACAAAGGATTTATTCGGCCTAGTGTTTCTCCGTGGGGAGCGCCAGTATTATTTGTAAAAAAAGAAAGACGGAAGCATGCGAATGTGTATTGATTACTGGGAGTTGAATAAACTCACGGTAAAGAATCGATACCCGCTTCCGAGGATCGACGACTTGTTCAATCAGTTGCAAGGCGCTAGCTGGTTTTCAAAGATAGACTTAAGGTCGGGTTATCACCAGTTGAAGGTGAAGGACGCAAATACACCGAAAATGGCATTCCAAACAAGTTATGGACATTACAAGCTCTTAGTAATGTCTTTTGGATTAACGAATGCACATGTGGCTTTCATGGACCTCATGAACTGCGTCTGCAAACCAATGCTAGACAAGTCGGTGATAGCATTCATCAATGATATTCTCGTGTATTCGAAGAGTGAAATGGATCACGAGTGTCATTTGCGTGAAGTACTAGAAACGCTTAGGCGTGAAAGACTTTACACGAAGTTTTCGAAATGTGCCTTTTAGCTACATGAGGTACAGTTTCGAGGGCATGTTATCAGTGCCGATGGAGAATCGATAGACCCGTCCAAAATAAAAGTTGTATCTAAATGGAAACCTCCGAAGAATCCATCAGAGATTAGGAGTTTCCAAGGTCTTGCGGGTAACTACCAGAGATTTATACAAGATTTCTCCAAAATCGCGACGCCATTAACTAAGTTGACCCGTAAGGATGAGAAATTCGTTTGGGGAAGCGCACAAGAAGATGCCTTTCGAATACTCAAAGAAAAGTTTACCAACGCTCCGGTATTAATGTTACCAGATGGAACTGAAGACCTGGTCATATATTCTGATGCATCCCAACTTGGTCTCGGGTGTGTACTTATGCAAAGGGGGAAAGTGATTGCTTATGCTTCAAGGCAATTGAAAGTTCACGAAAAGAAGTAACCAAAACATGACGTTGAATTAGCGGCTATGGCTTTTGCCTTAAAGATTTGGAGGCATTACCTATATGGTGTGAAATGTACTATTTTCACTAACCATAAAAGTCTCAAATACTTCTTTGATCAAAAGGAGTTAAATATGAGACAAAGACGTTGGCTAAAGACGGTGAAGGATTACGATTGTGAAATTCACTATCATCCGGGAAAAGCCAACGTAGTGGCAGATACATTAAGCAAAAAAAAAAGAATATTCACCCATTCTGGAAAAAGGACTACATGTGTTTAGAACCCATAGTAATAATGGATTGAAAACCCGTTGCAGTTCAAATATGGGTTCTAAACACATGTAGTGTTAAAACCCTTCTTCTTGATGAAGCTCGCAAATCACGTTACTCCATTCATCCAGGAGCTACCAAAGTGTACCAAGACTTGAAACAAAATTACTGGTGGCCTGGAATGAAACGAGACATAGCTAATTAGGTATGTAAAAAAAATGCTTAACTTGTTTACAAGTTAAAGCAGAACACCAGAAGCCTTACGTTAAACTATGACCGTTAGATATTCCGGTGTGGAAATGGGAACATATCACCATGGATCTATTAACTAAACTACCGAGAATAACACGTGGATTTGAAGCCATTTGGGTAGTAGTTGATAGATTGACAAAAAGTGCTCATTTTATTCCGATTCGCGAGACATACACGTGTGAGAAGATGTCGGAAGTATATACCAATGAAATTATATCTCGCCATGGAGTGCCGATGTCTATCGTGTCGGATAGAGATACTCGGTTTACTTCAAACTTTTGGCGTGATTTTCAAGAGCAGATGGGTACTAAATTGTTTATTAGTACCGCATATCATCCGCAAACAGACGGGCAAATGAAAGAACTATTCAGATGCTTGAAGACATGCTAGGAGCATGTATTATTGATTTTGGCGGTAGCTAGGATATCTATCTACCAATAGTTGAATTTTCATATAACAACAGTTATCATTCCAGCATTGGAATGGCTCCGTACGAAATGCTTTACGGCAGAAATGTCGAACCCCGGTGTGTTGGGGTGAAGTAGGTCCGCATGAACTTGCCCATAAAGATGTAATCAAGACCACTAATTAAAAGATTGAAATGGTCCAAACTCATTTGAAAGCTACCCAAGATTGACATAAGTCTTACGCGGATAAAAGACGAAGACCAATCGAGTTTCATATTGGTAATATGGTTATGCTCAAAGTATCTCCATGGAAGGGGGTCATTCGATTCCGAAAGAGAGGGAAGTTGAGTCCAAGGTTCATTGGACCATTCAAAATAGTTGAACGTGTGGGTAATGTAGTTTACCGACTCGAACTGCTAGAAGAATTGAGCAGTATACACAACACTTTTCACGTTTCACATCTTCGAAAGTGCTTAGCTGATGAAGCAACTTATATAAGCTACGACGACATCTAAGTTGAAGATAAACTGAACTATGTCGTAAAACCTATTACAATCCTTGATCCGAAGGTTAAAGGATTAAGGAATAAGGAATAAGGAAATCAACCAAGTAAAAGTCAAATGGGAACATCGGAAGGGATCGGACACCACTTGGGAGTCCAAAGAAGAGATGAGACACTTATATCCTTCCTTATTTGGTACGTATTACGATTTCAAGGACAAAATCCTCTTTAAAGGGGGTAGACTTGTAACACCCCGAAAATATTAAACTATATATGTGGGTATACATGTATAATTAATAATAAGTATAATAAAAATACAGAAAATAAAACTAGGGATATTTAACTTAGTTAAATATCTATTATAAATAATGAAGAATCAAAGGATTCTAACCATTTTATAAACTTTAAAACTAGAGGGACCAAATTAGACATAATGGAAACTTGTTTTAAAACAATTGATAAGTTTCATACACACACTTGTGTGTGTTTTATCCTGGTCGACCAACACAGAGCCAAGAACAAAGCACTTGCTCTTAAAACCCTAACTCACTATATACTACTCAAAATCAAAGAGAGAAACTGATGTGTGTAAAATGCAACATATACACATCACTTTTCACGTTTCACATCTTCGAAAGTGCTTAGCTGGTTAAGCAACTCATATATGATACGACGACATCGAAGTTGAAGATAAACTAAACTATATCGTAAACCTATTGCAATCCTTGATCGGAAGGTTAAAGGATTAAGGAATAAGGAAATCAACCAAGTAAAAGTCAAATGGGAACATCGGAAGGGATCAGACACCACTTGGGAGTCCGAAGAAGAGATGAGATGCTTATATCCTTCCTTATTTGGTACGTATTACGATTTCAAGGACAAAATCCTCTTTAAATGGGGTAGACTTGTAACAACCCGAAAATATTAAACTATATATGTGGGTATACATGTATAATTAATAATAAGTATAATAAAAATACGGAAAATAAAACTAGGGATATTTAACTTAGTTAAATATCTATTATAAATAATGAAGAATCAAAGGATTCTAACCATTTTATAAACTTTAAAACTAGAGGGACCAAATTAGACATAATGGTAACTTGTTTTAAAACAATTGATAAGTTTCATACACACACTTGTGTGTGTTTTATCCTGGTCGACCAACACAGAGCCAAGAACAGAGCACTTGCTCTTAAAACCCTAACTCACTGCATACTACTCAAAATCAAAGAGAGAGACTGATGGGTGTAAAATGCAACATATAAATTACATCAAATAAGGCATAAAATTAACCCTTTTAAGTACTAATGTTGGAAAAAGTGTGTTTTTGTCTTCCTTTTGTATTTTCAGGACCAAATGAGCTTAATTGAACAAAAGGAACAAATATGCAGCCAAATCTAACATAAATACAAAGAAAAGGAATAAACGTGGCATGCCCGACCCCTCGACAGCATCTTCCCAAGCAAAAACAAAGAAACAGAAGGTTGACCACGGCCCGTGCCCAAGGGACACGGGGGCGTGGCCAGGTACCTGCAGAAAAGACAAAGCCTTAGAAGCTTCTATTCCCAGCATGGGGGCGTGCCCAGCTCAACACGGGTCGTGGTCAACGCTAAGATTCAAAAAATCTTGCAAATCTTGATAGTACAGATTCGCTTCTGCACACGGGCTCGTGCCCAGTGAAAACGGGGGCGTGTGGAGCTAGTGCAGACAAATTGCAATTAATGAAGAAAGATAAAAAGGATGGACACGGGGTCATGCCCAATGGACATGGGGCCGTGTCCGGGCTTCTGTGCATGCTATAAATAGGGGTGCTTGGCTTACTTCATAGGCATCCCTTGGCAAACCACCTCTCTACCACTTCACCCACACTCCACCACCATCACAACACCCACATCCACCACCCTCATCCATCATCCATCTTAGAGTGTGTGTAGTAGTCTCGGGATCCAAGATTGATAGTAAGAGTTCTTGACAATCAAAGGTCATGTTGTCTAAGTCTCTTACATCACTTGGTGAAGACAAGCATTTAGTGTAATACTTTTGATTTTTAATCTTTTCGCACTTTTTATTTGGTTTTGTATTAATGACTTTAATAACTAGTTTCTTATGTTGAAGGTAAAACTTCCTTATCATTTGTCCGTGGTGTCTTGGCGTTATTTTACTATCTATATAAAATAAAAGATTTACACCATTCATATCTCTACGGTCTATATAGAGATATGTTGGCTACCTGTTCGGGGGTTAAGGGAATGGTTTGGTAAGGTTCTTGCCTTATTCAGTGTATAGATCCTGCAAGGACCTGGGTCAAGCTTACTGGGACCTCCTTCAATACCCACTGGTATTGGATGGCGGAGGTGTGAATGACTTGATCCCCTCATATGTAAACCACTATTAATACATTAACCCGGCTACTTGGGATTGTATCCCTATTGACTCAAACCACTTAGCCGAGGGTAACGTCGCCTTCAAAAGAGGGGCCTACCACATTATGCATTAATAACTTAATTAATTATCTTTCAATATTCCGACCCTTTAGGATTGTATCCTTGCTAACTCAAACTACTGGGTTGAGGGTAACGTCACCTTCAAAAGAGGGGCCTACTACTATAACTAAGATAATCTCTTAAAAAGTGAAAAAGTGCGGAAATCATCAAAGGTTACATTAAAGGCGAGTTGGATCCAAGCGATTCATTTTGTCTACCTGTTTTATTTTATTTTTATTTTTCAACATTTTTAGTTTTCCTGTGTAAAACCTTTTCTAAAACTTTTGATTTAATTAGACATTGAGGATAAACCGATATTAAAAGCTTTTGTGTCCTTGGACGACCTCGGTATCTTACCAACGCTATACTACGCTCACGATGGGTGAACTTGCCCATGTGTGTGTTTAGTGTTAGTAGAATATCGTGTTTTATAAATTTAAAACTTGACTAATGTGTTAAAAAGGGGCTTAAAATATAAAGAAAAACATAATACACCCGACACACACCAAGTTTTTGGGGCCGCTGCCAGGGACACAAGGATTTTAAGAAAGTTAGGAATCAACGGCCTAATCGTTTTTCTTGTTTTTCTTATTTTTCATTTTTTAGGATTTTTTCTAAAATTTTCAGCTTCTGCAGACTACAGCACGGGGCCGTGCCTGGTCGGACATGGGCCGTGCTCAGCATCCTTACTAGTAGTTTTTATTTTCGGAGTTACAGAGAGCTGAACACGGGGGCCGTGTTGGTGCAGCACGGGGCCATGTCGAACTCTCCAGTAACAGGGATCCGGAAAACAATCACTGTAACCACGACCACGGGGCCGTGGTGAGACTTCTGACCAACAATCTTTTTGTTTTTATCGCAGGACTTGGAACCCAGACGCCGCACCTGAACTTCCTACGCTGTAAATGAGCTATAGTTCCAATAAAGACATAATAGAACCTCTAGACGAACCCGAACGCATTCTAAGAAAAAAGACTTAAAGCTAAAACCCAAGAAAAAGTTTCGGGGACCCACTTCCAATGGCGAATCAACGTACCCTAATGGATTACCTACGACCCACGGTAGGTAATTTCGGCGCCGCTATCAATGCACCAAATGTCGATGCCAACAACTTCGAACTTCAGCCGCATTTGATTCAAATGCTCCAAATCCCCGCAACTTTCCATGGGCTTGCGGACGAAGATCCCCATTTACATATTACCAACTTTTTTGGAAATATGTGATACTTTTCGGATCAACGGAGCATCAAATGATGCCATCCGCCTCCGAAGGTTCCCATTTTCGCTAAAAGACCTAGCAAAGGCTTGGCTTAACACCCTCCCAGTTGGATCGGTAAACACCTGGGATGAACTAGCCCATAAGTTTTTGTATAAGTATTTCCCTCCTTAAAAAACGGCTAAATTAATGACTGAAATTAACACATGTTGGTGCATGCGTCTGTCGACTTCGTCTTGTATCGAGTCTTGTATGTTTGTGGATAGATCAGGGCACATTATTCGAGAAAAATGTCAAATATAGGATGAGAGGCAGTTTTAAGCGAAATTAGAAGTTGTAATTTCGTTTGAAATTACCATGTCACGTTCAAACGAAATCACTGATTCCGCTTGAATGTGATTTCGCTTGAGGCAGTTTCAAGCGGAATCACCTCGCCTATATATATCCCTGATTTCGTTTCAGATGTAATTTTTCCGGTTTGAGAGCCGAAGTGCTGCCGAAGTGTCTACTCATTGTAATACTTTGTCAAATCAATCTAAAGACAGTTTAAAGTGATATTCTTGATGAATTGAACTCAATACGTCTGTTTCCGCCTTTCGTATTGAGAAAAACTCTTCTGATCGACTCGTTTGGGTGTAAAAACGATCCTACAAGTGGTATCAGAGCTCAGGAGGAAGAGTTCTTACCAATTCAGCTGCAAAATCTGATTTCTACACCTTCTTTTTCAAAATTAACAACTTTTCACAATTAAAATCGGCTAAATTTCTCATATATTGTGTGAAATTGTGTTTTAATGAATCCTTGAAAGATTTGGACCTTAATTCGATCTAAAACTGGTAAAACTTGTAATTCTGCTTGAAAAACAGTTCAAGAATGATGACATTAGCAGTATTTCGCTTGAAATAACACCTTGATTCCGTTTGAAATCAACTATTCTGCTTCAAATTGTTATTCCGCTTGAGTGATTCCGCATGAAATAGTCTAATTTTGCTCCAGAGTGTAATTCCGTTTGAGTGGTTTCATACAAAATTAGATATTTCGTTTCAAGTTGCTAATTCCGTTTGAAAAGGTCTTGTTTCACACAAAATCAGGTAATTCCATGTGAAAGAGATATTTCGTTTGAGCAGGTGATTTCGCTTCAACTGTGATCTCGTTTGAAGAAGGGATTCCGTTTGAGTTTGATTTCGTTTGAAAGTGTCAGAATTTTGTGAAACTTGTTATCGAAACATGGAAGAGGAATTTTATAATGCATTTGCTACTACCCCGACTACTCCGGCTAGTGTTACTCAGAATTTGACCATGGAAAATGAAACGGGCACTATGCAAAAACCGCCTAAGCTCATGAATATCAAGGAGTATAAAGGATGGGAGGAACGTTTTGAGAATTGGGTACAAGCAAATTACTTGGATGCTTGGGAATACGTGGAAACAAAATATGTTAGACCGACGAATGATGATGAAGAGGAGTTTGCTATTAAAGATTTAGGTGCTGATGATAGAAAGAAATATAAAAATGAAAAGATGATGATTAGTTTGTTACATCAAGCAGTTAAGGAAGATATTTTGGTTTTACTTCAACACAATGGAAGTGCATATTCAATCTGGAGAGCGTTAAAATCAAAGTTTGTTAGAAGTAAAGAAATGATCAAGAACAAAAAGTCACTTTTGAAGAAAGAATTCGATTTATTTCGTGGTTTGAGAACTGAAAGCACTAAACAGATCATTGAAAGATATTGCAATTTGCTAGTTCAAATGAAGAGAGTGAGCATTAATAAAGATAATGAAGAGTTGGTAGAAAAGTAGGCTGATGCATTGCCACATGAAACTTGGGGCACGTATTTGATGATGTTGAGAAATAAGAAAGATTTTGGAAATTTGACACTGAACAAATTTATTGAGAAGCTTGAAGCTTAGGAAATGGAACAAAGGAAGATCTCAAGAATGAAAGATTTTGATGGTGAACAATGTATCGGTCTTTATTATAAAGGAGGTATCAGTGACAAAACCAACATGTCATCGAAAGTTGAAACTGCATTCGACATTAAGAGTTCATCTGGAGGATCTTCTAAAGGATCAAACAGCAAAACAAGTTTTTCTTCATATCCATCATTTGATCCAAATCTGTCAACAACAAAGAGTGGCAAGAGGTTACTATGCAACATTGTTTTAAACCTTGAGAATGATGAAAATTTCTCGGAAGAGGTGGCAAAAAGTCATATGTCTTTGTTGGGAACTGTGCTGGAATCATATGGAAGTCTTGTAGCAGGAAAGATCAGGAATCCAATGTTGACAAAAGAAGATTACGAGCAGATTGATGCTGAGGAGATGGAATTGATGGATATAAAATGGTGTTTGACGAGTGTTTTGAGAAGAGCTGAAAAGTTTAAACAAATTACGGGAAGAGATGATTTCCATGATGCAAATGTTTCTACTTTAGGATTTGATAAATCTAAAGTTACTTGTTTTCGTTGCAGGGAAAAAGGACACTTCAAGAGGGAGTGCATAAATCGCGAAGCAAGTGGAGCTCAAAATCCGTTCAACAACAATGATTATTATCGGAAAGCAATTTATCATCAAGTTGCTCAACAACAACAAGAGCCACAAACTGCACATGCCAGGAAGGTAATTGAGGAATCATCAAAGAGAGCCTGCATGGTGAATCAAGATGGTAAAAAGTCTACCAGTGATTTCAGTTGGGACAAATATGTTTCAGTTGACAGTAAAGCATGTCTGATAAACCAAGATGATGAAAAATTACCAGAAGGGTTTAGCTGGGAAAATTTCAGTTGGGATGATTATGATCCTAACAAAATTTCAAAACACAAAGCTTTTGTTGCTCGAGTTGCTAATGACAGTGATAATGATGATGATTATTATGCAAGGAGATTGGAAAAGGATTTAAAATTGATAGAGTAGAGTGATAGTGATGATGAAAAAGCTAAAAAGAAAAAGAAAAAGAAGAAAGTTAAAAAACCCGTCAGCAGTGATGATGAAGAAGTTCCAGTGATAAGGAAAACGGTCAAAGATATTCCAGTTTTTAAAGTTGAAGCAGAAACCGATGCACAAAAGATTCCAGTGATATGTGAAAACTGTGAAAAAATGAAGAAGCAAAACAGTACATTGATTCACAACATGAACAGATTGAAAGAATCCTATGATGTTTTGAATAAAGCAATGAACCAGTACAATCTGTCAAGCAATGAACAAGCAACAGCAATGAAGACACTTCAAGGAGCTTTCATGACAAAGCAGAAAAGTGTTAACAGTTACATTGAAAAATGTGTTGTGCTTGAACAGAAACTGGAAACACAAAGGATTGAAACAGAAAGAGTTAATAGGTTGTTAAAAAGTTACTCATGTACTTCTTATGTTATTGACAGGGTTTATCCAACTGTTGAAGGCATGAAGGCATTTGATGAAGATGAAAGTTCTGAAGAAAAGGAGAAGGATACTGAAGTAAAGATTTCTGGTAAGAAACAAAGTGCCAGTTATACAAAGTGTCCACCCCCGCTTGAAAATGGATATTCTCCACGAAATCCAAATTTAGAAAGAGTCAAAAAGGCAACCAATTTACAGTGGGAGTCTGAGTCTTCAGAAAATTTGCCAAACAACATTGATGTTATTTTCACATCGTCCGACACTGATCATGAGTCCGAATTAATAAAGAAAGTGGTCGATCAGGTGTTGGATAACGATGAAACAGAGGAGTCAAAGTCGGAGTCAAACCCAGAGTCAAAGTCTGACCAGTCAAAGTCTACAGTCAAAAAGGACAAACGTGTTTACAATAAAGAGTTTTTGTTATCGAAATCTAATTTGAATGACGAATCAATCAAAGTGGCATATACTTGGAATGATTCTAACAAATTATATTCTGATGAAGAATTTCCAATAAGAGGTGTTAAAACTGACATGATCAAAAAGGTTTTCAAACTAACAGAAATTAATATTTCTGAAATAAAAGATGTAAATCTTTCTGAAAAACCTAAACCTTACACCTCAAGAGTTCAACAAAGGTTAAACAAGAAAAAGGGTTACAGTTCTGGTTCAGGTTTTCAAAAGAAACCAAACCATAACGGTAATTTCAAAAGAAAAGGACTAGGTTTTATTCCACCTAAAAATCATAAAAATGAAAAAACTTATAAACCAAAAATTGTTTTTGTTTCAGGAACATCAACTGAAGAAGAAAAAGAGCAGTTGTTCAGGGATCAATCAAACAAAGAATTTCTTGCGAAGAAGCAAGAGGAAATGAAAAAGGAAACTGTTCAAAAGAAGGAAACGAGAACTTGTTTTCAATGCAAAACAGTTGGCCATATTGCCAGAATTGTTCAAAGGCAATACAAACAAAACAGGGAGTTTCTCTTAAACTGAAAGAAAAGATGGGTGAGAATGAACCACCAACTACACAATTCAAAGTTTTCAAAAATTCAAAGTTTGAAGTTGGTGAGTGTTCAAAGAGGTTTTACAAGAGAAAAGCAAATCTTGACAACCAAAAGTGGGTTGTTAAGAAATCTGATGAAAGTTCTAGCAATGATTTTGATTCGTTAAAATCAGAGGAGCTATTTTCGGGTGATGAATCTGATTCCATAAAGTCAGAGGAGCCACATGTTGAGTTAAAATTGGAAACATCAGTACCTCCAATGGATGATGCAAATTTTCCACCATTAAGGGCTGAAAATTTTAAGCAAAAAGTTGATAAAGTTGAAATTTCAAATCAATTTTTCTCAGAAAATAAAGAATTTGATGTTGAAAAAGCCTTTAACCCCACAGTGAAACATATTTTCGAAAAAATGGTTGACAAGAAAGTCAAAGGGGTAAATGAATTTTATGAGAAGAAATTGAAGAAACCAGGTAAAACTGTGACATCCCTGGTTTGTGACTGGGATGGAACATATTATGATGAGTGAAAAGTATGACTTGCCGGATCTCCCAGGTTGGTAAGTGTGGAGCAGGTATCGACATCTTTCTTGAGAAATTCACTTTGGTGATATTTCGACTTACAAGTGATAAATCAGGGACATTAAGTTGTATTTGATTTTCTACATATGGTATTTGTTGTTAGAATCTAATATTGTTAAATATTTCAAGTGGTTAAGATAACAATGTGATGAATTGAACCTCCAACCTACAAGTGGTTTTATGAAATCAACAAAACTTATTTTCTGGAAAAACCATTTGATTAAAACAAACTGAAGTGTTTTGAAATCAATGGGAAAATAGTTTGTTGTGAGGGGGAGTTCTGATTGTTTATGCCAAGTGGATGGCGAATTGAAGCGATTTGATATCAGTTGTCAATTTACTTGTACAGTTTGTTTTCAAAGTTTCTTTAAATGATTTTGAATTTTAGGGGGAGTAAGAATTTTCAGAAAAATTTTGAAAAAGTCAAAAACATGATAAAATCAAAAATGAGTTTTGATGTAAAAAGAGGAAATGATAGTACATCAATGGACGATCACAGCATGCTAAAGAATTGGAAAGTCAAATGTGATAAACGGTCTCACTGATGATGTGCCAGTAGGTTTTTACACATTTAGTAGATTGTGATGAGATATAAACCTAAATTTCAAACTTACTTATCTCGTGGGGAACATCTCTCGGATATATGGGTAACCCCCGAAATCTTGTTTGAAAGGTCCCTCTTTCTGAGATACTAGGTCTTTATACTCAGTGATATCTGGGGTATTATCCCGGGACTTCTGATTTTGCGGAAGCAATGGCCTAGTCCCCGTATAATACTTTCAGCTTGCTTGAAATATAGCACCGCCCTCAGCATAAAAATGATGAAACATTGAAAAATGCTAATCATGTGCTGTTGAAGAAAAGATTCTCTAAAGGGAACACACCTAAAGTCGAGCTGTCATCCCTCTGCTGAACGGAAGTTCTGACCTGAGCTCTCACGGTTCTCGCAATTTAACCCCTTACAGATATCATCTAGGTATACTCACCTGTAAGACTGAATATTGGGATCTGGATACGGGAGTATATTCTGAGGTGGGACACGCGAATAAGTTTAAGTGCTTAAAATATTAATTTCGTATCTCGAAACAGTTGAACTTTGTGTGAGAATTTAAGTGGATCAGTATACTGACAATCTACGTGAATCGTTTAGAACTGAAAATGTGTAAAGCTTAACGGTGTTGGTGATATGTCTCAGAAACTGATATGATCCTCTTACACAAACTCACAAAAATATTGTTTGTAAATATTTCTTTATTGCATTTCAAGTTCAAAAATTTCAAAAATATTTTAAGTGTGTTTTAGCATAATTTTTGAAAATTTAAAAAAGATTTTTGACAACTGGTGTTGAAGAGCTGATTTTCAAAATTCCGAGTGCTAAACATGATGAACAAGTTTGGGAGAGTGTGTTTGAAGAAATTTTTACAAGTGGTTCATCAGAGGTTAACATTGTAAAATCATTTATGTTTGAATGATTGTCTGCAAGTGATTATCAGAAACTTTTAAATGTTAAATCATTCTATTCTTGCAAATGATATTGTTTGTGTCTATGAGTAGTTAACAGAGAATAAATTTGTAAAATGTTAAATTTGTGAAATTTATTTCTGGGTTAAGAATGTGCAGGAATGAAGATTGGCTAAGAGCTAGGTTACGATCTCCGAGGATCCTGTGTTTACAACGAGCCAGGTCATGATCTTGAACCTGTGAAAGCCAGACTGCGATCCCAGCTTATTGAAAGGGGGAGTCTGAAGATTGTACGAGCCAGCCACAGATCTTGGGATAGAGATTGTAGAGCCAAATTCAGATCCTGTTGATCATAAAACTGATGATGCTGACCAGCTTAAGGAATCAAGAGACCTGATCAAGAGAAGTATGGAGTCAGGTTGCTATTCAGAAAGAGAAAGAGAAGATTGAGGATGCTTTACATTGTTAGATACTTAGAGAGTGTTCGAGAAGACTAATAAAGATTTAAGATTGAAGACTCGACACTGAAGACTCGTCAACATTCGAGGGGGAGTCTGTTGGTGCATGCGTCTGTCGACTTCGTCTTGTATCGAGTCTTGTATGTTTGTAGATAGATCAGGGCACATTATTCGAGAAAAATGTCAAATATAGGATGAGAGGCAGTTTCAAGCGAAATTAGAAGTTGTAATTTCATTTGAAATTACCATGTCACGTTCAAACGAAATCACTGATTCCGCTTGAATGTGATTTCGCTTGAGGCAGTTTCAAGCGGAATCACCTCGCCTATATATATCCCTGATTTCGTTTCAGATGTAATTTTTCCGGTTTGAGAGCCGAAGTGCTGCCGAAGTGTCTACTCATTGTAATACTTTGTCAAATCAATATAAAGACAATTTAAAGTGATATTCTTGCTGAATTGAACTCAATACGTCTATTTCCGCCTTTCGTATTGAGAAAAACTCTTCTGATCGACTCGTTTGGGTCTAAAAACGATCCTACAATACATACTCACAAGAGGACGGGGAATCCTTATATGAAACTTGGGAAAGGTTCAAGGAGCTACTAAGAAAGTGTCCCCATCATGGTCTTGCGGTATGGCAACAAGTATCCACTTTCTATAATGGGTTGTTGCCACACACAAGACAAACACTTGACTCTAGCCCCGGGGGACTTCTAGGTAATCATCGCCCAAATGAAATTTATAATCAAATTGAGGAAATTGCTCAAAACAATTTTCAGTGGCACACTTCCCGAGGCATAAAATCTATTGCCCCGGGCGCCCATAAGGTAGACGAAAGCACTTCTTTACAAGCCCAAATCGAGGCCCTCTCTTTGAAAATCAAAAAGTTAGAAATGGCAAAAAACGGCCTCGGTTATGGCTTGTGAAGGGTGTGGTGGGCCTCATGAAAATTGGAGTTATATGAAAGAAATGGATAATCAAACAGAAACGGTAAACTACATTAATAATAGACCTAGACCGTCAGGTCCTCCAACGGGTACCTACAACCAAGGATGGCGTAACCACCCTAACCTTGGTTGGAGAGAACCCGACAATAGTAGTAACTAACAAAATCAAAACCAACGAACAAACTTTCAACAACCAAGAAATGAGTCACAAAATTTCTCTCAATAACAACAAGGGGGACGAGAGAGGCTTGAAGATACTATCTCACGCCTCATCTCCGACACCGAAAAGAAAAACTAGGATCGATTTCAACAAATGGAATCGAACTTTAGAAATCACCAAGCTAGTATTCAAAACATCGAAAAACAACTAAATCAACTAGCTCAAAATTTCTTCGAGAGACCATAAGGCGCATTACCCAACAATACCGAAACCAACCCAAAGGCACAAGTGCATCTCATCACATTGAGAAACCGTACCCTAGGTCCCGAGGAGGCTCTATTACCTCCAACGGAAAAGAGTCCGTCCGATCAACCTGTAAATTCACCGACGCCCCAAAAAGAGACGACTCCTCCAAATCAAGAGCCTTCCAAGAATCCCCCGGTACCCTATCCCGGATGGTTACTTCGCCAAAAGACCGATAAGCAATTCACAAAATTCATAAACTTACTAAAACAATTGCACGTCAATCTTCCATTTGTGGAGGTCCTCACTCAAGTGCCTAAATATTCAAAATTTATGAGAGACTTCCTCACTCACAAAAGAAAAATTGAATCGTTGCAATTAATTAATTTAAGTGAAGAATGCTCCGCCTTGCTACTCAACAAACTCCCACAAAAGAAAATCGACCCCGGGAGCTTCACTGTCCCTTGTTCCATTGGGGGATCACCCATACGCAATGCGCTAGCCGATCTTGGGGCTAGCATCAATATCATGCCCGCATCAATGTTTGACCGACTCGGGCTAGGTAAAACAAGCCCCACAAAGATGAGCATACAACTCGCCGATAGGTCCATCAAATATCAACAAGGTGTCTCCGAAAATCTATTGGTAAAAGTCGGAGACTTTGTTTTCCCGGCTGACTTTGTCATTTTAGATATGGAGGAAGATACCGAAGTACTACTCATCCTTGGAAGACCATTCCTAGCAACCACTCACTCAATGGTGGACATAAATGGTGGGAAATTAACATTGAGGGTTGGGGACAAAGAGATGGAGTTCGGGGTTGGGGTTGGGAAAGGAGTAGAAGACAATGACCCGGTCAACTACATGAATGTCATAGACTCAAGCTTGGATGTTGCTCTCCGACGGTGCAACATGGGATGCAAAACATCCCACTTGGGTAACATATGACTGACTTTGGGTCTAGCCAAGGACCCTTATAAACGTGGCGCACCACGGAGGCATTCCGCGGAACTATCCTTAGTTTTAGTTTAGATTAACTTTTATGTTTTCTAGTTTAGTTTTACTTTTCAGGAATAAAACACACTCGAACGGTGGAGGTTACTAAGGGAAACTTGAACCCACACCCCATGCACGAAAACAGAGACTCCCAATAATTTTTCTTCATTACAGCAAGTTCAGCACGGGGCAGTGCTCAGCCTAACACGCCCCGTGCTCAAGGTTCTACAGAAAACGCCCAATTCAGGTAACTGGACACGGCGCCATGTTCACTGAACACGCCCCCCGTGCCTAGCCTTCTGTAAAATATGGTACTGGAAATCTGAACACGGGGCCGTGCCCGGACCAATACGGGCCCGGGCCCAGACGCCCAGTAACATAAAATTTTGTTTTTAAACACCTTTTTACATATTCAATCAGCCTAAAAACTTATTTTTGTGACACATTGAGGACAATGTGTAATTTAAGTGTGGGGGGGGGGGATGCTAAAACCTTGAATTTTGCAAGTCCTAATAACAAGCCTTACCCAAAAGTCTATTGGAACCGCTAATCACCCCAAATTTTTTCAAAAACTTTTCGTTTTTTTTACTTGTCTTGGTTTAATTTGGGAATAACAAGTTTTAAAAAGGTTATATTTTTACAAATTTACAACCGATAGCGTCGTGATAAAAAGAACTAACATAAGAAAATTATGAAACGGCATGACAAATCTAGTTAAAATTTGATTATATATACTTGATCACATTATAAACCTATTCCCACAAAAAGTGAGTTTTGAGCCTTAATTGAGCATACAAGCATACATATTTAAACTAAATGCTCATTTTTCGTTTCTTGTGTGAATAGCCGCTTGGTTCTTACGACTCTAGAACTTGCCAGGACGATACATTCCCAGTCCTTACCAACTTAAACCCAAGTAAGTAAATGATGGAGGCATTAGGACTAACCCATTTTCCTTTCAACACCATTATTTTTCTTTTTCTTTTAACCTACCGAAAATCCCCCTGGTTAACCCCTTTGAGCCTAAACCTTTTCATTTCTAAACCCATAAAACAAACACCCTTCATCCACCAAAACCCTTTTTCTTTTAAACCCTTTGTTTTAGAAAAAAGCTCGGTTTTCTTGTGACGTTCCTTATAAAAAAAATGAAGTCTAGCAATAAACAAACAAGTTCCTCAAAGAAACTTTGTTTGAAAGTGCTTTGTTTGAATAAAAGTCACAAAAACAAAAAGTTTTACGACGACCGACGCTTTTTACACTTTTAGCCCTTTTTACTAACCACTAACCCAAAACCACCTACCTTTAACCCAAGCCTAACCCTTCCGCAAGTCCTCTTGATATTTACAAAGGTTTATAGTTAAAAAGGAGGAGGATTGATTGCTTTGCAAGCTTATGGTAGAAGTAAGTTCCATGCCGGTCTCGAGTGTTTCACAAAAATACATCTTCGGCCGAGTGTTGAGTGATCTCCCGTGAGGTATGTGAACTTGTATATAAATGGAATTTTAAAGAGGCATGTTATGGCCAAATAAGTAATTTCTCTTATGAAACGTTCTAAATAAATCATAATGAATAGGATTGTAAATAGCATAAAAATAAAACACAATAAAGATCTTGTATTCCCGACACTCAAGACAAGCCCAAAACTTCTCTTTTACCCATTTCATTTCATTTGGGCATGTAAGCCACATTATAAAGAGTTTTGCTTGAGGACAAGCAAAGATTCAAGTGTGGGGGTATTTGATGTGTGTAAAATGCAACATATAAATTACATCAAATGAGGCATAAAACTAACCCTTTTTTAGTACTAATGTTGGAAAAAGTGTGTTTTTGTCTTCCTTTTGTATTTTCAGGACCAAATGAGCTCAATTGAACAAAAGGAACAAATATGCAACCAAATCTAACATAAATACAAAGAAAAGGAATAAATGTGACATGCCCGACCCCTCGACAGCATCTTCCCAAGCAAAAACAAAGAAACAGAAGGCTGACCACGGCCCCGTGCCCAGCGGACACGGGGGCGTGGCCAGGTACCTGCAGAAAAGACAAAGCCTTAGAAGCTTCTATTCCCAGCATGGGGGCGTGCCCAGCTCAACACGGGCCGTGGTCAATGCTAAGATTCGCAAAATTATGCAAATCTTGATAGTACAGATTCGCTTCTGCACACGAAGTCGTGCCCAGTGAACACGGGGGGCGTGTGGAGCTAATGCAGAAAAATTGCAATTAATGAAGAAAGAGAAAAAGGATGGACACGGGGCCGTGTCTGGGCTTCTATGCAGGCTATAAATAGGGGTGCTTGGCTCACTTCAAAGGCATCCCTTGGCAAACCACCTCTCTACCACTTCACCCACACTCCACCACCATCACAACACCCACATACACCACCATCATCCATCATCCATCTTAGAGTGTGTGTAGTAGTCTCGGGATCCAAGATTGATAGTAAGAGTTCTAGACAATCAAAGGCAGGTTGCCTAAGTCTCTTACATCACTTGGTGAAGACAAGCATTTAGTGTAATACTTTTGATTTTTAATCTTTTCGCACTTTTTATTTGGTTTTGTATTAATGACTTTAATAACTAGTTTCTTATGTTGAAGGTGAAACTTCCTTATCATTTGTCCGTGGTGTCTTGGCGTTATTTTACTTTCTATATAAAATAAAAGATTTACACCATTCATATCTCTGCGGTCTATATAGAGATATGTTGGCTACCTGGTCGGGGGTTAAGGGAATGGTTTGGTAAGGTTCTTGCCTTGTTCGGTGTATAGATCCTGCAAGGACCTGGGTCAGGCTTACTAGGACCTCCTTCAATACCCACTGGTATTGGATGGCAGGGGTGCGAATGGTTAACTACTATTAATACATTAACCCGGCTACTTGGGATTGTATCCCTGCTGACTCAAACCACTTAGCCGAGGGTAACGTCGCCTTCAAAAGAGGGGCCTACCACATTACGCATTAATAACTTAATTAATTATCTTTCAATATTCCGACACTTTAGGATTGTATCCTTGCTGACTCAAACTACTGGGTTGAGGGTAACGTCACCTTCAAAAGAAGGGCCTACTACTATAACTAAGATAATCTCTTAAAAAGTGCAAAAATGCGGAAATCATCAAAGGTTACATTAAAGGCGAGTTGGATCCAAGTGATTCATCTTGTCTATCTGTTTTATTTTATTTTTCAGCATTTTTAGTTTTCATGTTTAAAACCTTTTCTAAAACTTTTGATTTGATTAGACGTTGAGGATAAACCTGCATTAAAAGCTCTTGTGTCCTTGGACGACCTCGGTATCTTACCAACGCTATACTACGCTCACGATGGGTGCACTTGCCCATGTGTGTGTTTAGTGTTAATAGAATATCGTGTTTTATAAATTTAAAACTTGTCTAATGTGTTAAAAAGGGCTTAAAATATAAAGAAAAACATAATACACCTGACACACACCAGAAACCGAATTTCAAACGGTTCAATTTTTATAGTTAGTAATGTTTTGATTTCTTATGAACTCCTATAATTTAAACCCTTGAATGAAAGTTTGATGTTATAACTAAATTAGGATGATTACAAGTCTAAGAACAAGTCTTAGATAAGAAATTGATAAATTCATGTCATAACTTAGTGATTTCATTGTTTATCATATAGGTGATATGTGGGTTTTGTGAATAAAATGAAGAACACTTGAATCATAGTGATGATTTAGTGTTACTTGATAGTTATGATGAAAGTTCAAGTGTTGTTATGATATTATTGACATATGATTTGGAATATCATGATTTAACATGGTTAAAAAATTTTAATCATGAACATGTTAGTATTAGTATAACAATTTCGCCCACAAGGTGTTCAACAAAATGCTTAAATGAATTTGAAATAAGTGAGAAATATGAAAGAGTCACTTAATTGTTTAACTAGAAGCATTATGTGTCGAATCTTGAAATATGAGTTTTAAGTGATATGTTCGAATTGAATTTTATAGGCAATTTGGATGGATCATCAAGTAATCAAAGCGGAGCGGATAATCGTTTTACGGGAAAGCCTTAAAAGTACGTGGCGATACGCTTCGTAGGTTTTCATTACTATTTTAAGTTCATTTATATTGAATGATAAAGGTATCATTATGAAGTTTGGTTGATGTTAAAATGGTGGATTCCGTATAAACAAACCGAACGGATTAAATAAGCGTTAATGATATGTTAGAAAATGAAAGTGATGAATTTCACTATAATGGTCAAACGGGTCAACTTGACTCAAATGACAAATGTTTGGTGAAATAAAGCGATGAATGTCGCTAACGAAACCAAACGGGTCAAAACAACCAAGGTAATGAAACTTTGGTGAAATAAGGCGATGGATGTCGCTAAGAAAGCTAAACGGGTCAAATCGATGTTTTTTACGTAAACCGGGAAGGTTGCATGAATAAAGACTTCGAGATGATGCCGGATTATGAATTAACATTCATTATAAGCGTTGACCGAGAAATGGAAACGTTGAAACAAGTCAAAATTCAGGAGTGAGTATGACTAAAGATGCGAAATTCCTTATAATGAATTCTAGTTATGTTTGTTTAACTATTTATAATTAAACTGGTCAAATAAATGATATGCATTTAGATAATGGCGCATAAACTTCGCATGTAATGCTCCGTAAATATAGATACGCTCATATGTATTATCTTCATAGAAGATTGATAATGAAATACCAAGTTGATTGATCATAATTCTTAACAGGTCAAAATAACTTGAAATCATTCTAAGCCGAACGCTTAAACTTAGGAAATTTGTTCATTTATATTTTGTATTTTGATTCTATATTATAGAGGATCTAATTACGATCACGTAGGAAGAAACGTGACTCAAATCGGATCAATAACGAGCTAGTTATGATTGTTTTCGTAAAAACTAGTTTTTTTTGGAATAGTGTAGGTCTGAGAATAAATCTTTTCGTCGAAATCGCTTGCTCGCACCCCGCGACAGGGACCATTGAAAGTGGTCGCAGCCCGCAATTGGTGCCGCGTCACGCAACAGTTATTTCATATCCCGTCACGTCGCGCGACGGGTCTTAAATCCGGCCAAAACTGCATATTTTGTTATGTTGGTGCTGGGAACTTGTTTTTGACATGTTACAAACTTAATAACTAATGTTTGTGATCATTTTGAATGTAGGTAACTAAGAACATCTTTCAGATGGCGATCAAGTTTGCTAGAGGACCGAATACACAAACCAACGAAGTTTCCGTTGCTATATTAGTCGTTTCCGTAACAAAAACTTATGTAGAACTTGAAAAATTATCTTTTGAATGTTTTAAACCTTCGTAAATATCGTTTGAAGGGTTGAACTTTTTTGTAAACGTTGTTTTGTCAATGCAAAGAAAAGTGACGCTTAAAAATGCTTTATATATAATATCAAATATTCAATAAATGTAAGGGTCTTACAAATTTAAAACGAACATCACTAATAGTATGTTTAGAGTTACGAACCCATTAAATATGGAGGAAAATAAAAACCAGAACAAACATTGTGACAAACAACTTTAGTTAGATTTTGAAAGGGTGGAATTGAAAAAAAGAAAGAGTAAACTGCCAAAATGGTCCCTGAGGTTTAGTCACTTTTGCCACTTTAGTTCAAAACTCAAACCTTTTGAATCTGGGTCCTGTGATTTTAATTTTGTTGCCATTTTTATCCAAAATCAAAATATGCTTAGATTTTTCAGTTAACAACCAGTTTTTTTTCTTTTTCCTCCCTTTTAATAAAGGGCAAAATGGTCTTTTAACCTTTTATTATAACAAATTAAAAAAATATGACCATTTTGCCCTTCATTAAAAGGGAGGAAAAATACAAAAAAACTGGATGTTAACTGAAAAATCTGACCAGATTTTGTTTTTGGATGAAAATGGCAACAAAATTGAAATCATAGGGACCCAGATTCAAAAGGTTTGAGATTTGGACTAAAGTGACCAAACCTCGGAGACCATTTTGGCTGTTTACTCAACAAGAAAAGAGAGGGATGAGTTTGTGTAAAGGCATTCTAGTTCATCTCATGCAATAGTTTCTCTCTCCTCTAATACCCCTCGTTTTTAACGTTAATAACTTTTTCATACGACATTATTTTTTTTATAAAAATTGCACCATAAAAACAAGTGTTTTTTATATTTAAAACGATTGTACTATTGCTCGATTTAAAAAAAAATCGAAATCCAGATCATAAAACACAATGGTAAAACCCAGTCTATAAAACGTAATTCAAAATGGTAAAACCCATATTGTAAAACCCAATTCGAAAACCCAGGTCGTAAAACACAATTCCCAATGGTAAAATGTTTGACCGTGTTCCAACCCTGAAAAGTCAGTCAAGGACGTCCATCTTCACATACGAAGGCGGAATCAACGTAAATGAAGTTACAACAGCTTTTCTCTTTCAATATCTTCTTTATTGATGCTTTCTGATTACAAATTGACAGAGTTTCGATACCACAAGCAAGACAAGGTTCCGCTCCAACGTACACAAGCAAATGACAAGGTTTCGCTCCTGATGACTCTTTATAGTGCCTATGGTTTCGCTCTTATGACATTGACTAATAAGCGAAACCTCCAAGTGACCTTATAAGCGAAACCACCTTGACCCTATAAGCGAAACCTTATACAACCTATGACACATGAGCGAAACCTCAACATATTAACCTAATTTTGACTTATAAGCTCCTATGTTGACCTATCTTGACCTAAGACTTGATATACGTAGTCAACAGACATTCCGTGCACCAACAGACTCCCCCTTGGATGTTGACGAAGTTTTCAGCTCCGAGTCTTCAGTCTTAGTCATTTTGCCTTCTCATTCAAATTGTAACATTGTAAGCATCCATCAATCTTTCTTTTTGATCAGCTTCTCATTTTGACTCTTACACCAGGATCTCATCACTGGCTCTATCATCAACAGCTTCATCATCAGTAGGCTCCCCCTTTCGTCAAGCTTCCATGCTTTTAGGGATCGACACCTAGCTTTCCAGCTACAAGCTCCTCCTAACTTTCAGCTTGTCTTCAGACTCCCCCTTAGACTCTGCTCTCGGGATCGTAGTCTGGACTTTTCCTGCAATCACTCATACAACTATAAGTAACAACATTTTAATCTTCCGGATATCGTAATCTGACAATTCAATTTTCTCAAAATCACTTCTCATGAATTTGGCAGTTTCATCGAATCGTATCGGAAACTAATTCTATAACAATATAAACAACCAACTCCCCCACAGTTAATCATCCAAGTCCAACTTAATGACCTTGGAGATATCACAAACTGTTTTTGAATTTTTGATTTTAAAACTTCAAGTTTCAAATTAATGAACTTGTTTTATTTTCAGAAACACGATCAGCTTACTTAGATTTTGAAACTCAGCACTCAGACATCAGTTGTAAAAAATAAAGCAGAAATCAAAATCTTTTTGTATTTTCTGAAAATATAAAGCAGTAAAGTAATATGTACAAACATATTTACAGACAATATTTTTGTTTGAGTATGCATTAGAGGATCATATCAGTTTCTGACAAGTCACAAGTACCGTTGAGCTTAGTTACACATTAAGAATTAAACAATTCACTTAGATTGTCGATATACTGGTCCACTTAAATTTTCACACAAACTTCAACTGATTCAGGATACGAATTAGGTATTTTAAGAACTTAAACCCATTCATGTGTCCCACCTCTTGAATATACTCCCGTATCCAGATCCCAATATTCAGTCTTACGGGCAATTATAACACAAATGATATTTGTAAGGGGTTAATAAATTATGAAGAATCATGAGAGCTCAGGTCAGAACTACCGTTCAGCAGAGAGATCATAACTCAACTTGTGGGTGTGTCCCCTTTAGAGGATCTTTTTTACAACAGCATTGCTAAGCAATTTTATTGACTTATCATATATGCTGAGGGTGATGCTATGTTTCAAGCATTACGGAAAGTATTATTCGAGGACTAGGTCAGAACTTCCATTCAGCAGAAGTCCTGGAATAATACCCCAGACATCATTGAGTATAAAAACCTAGTATATCAGATTATGAGACCTTTCAAACGAGATTTCAGGGGTTACCTATATATCCAAGTAGTGTACCCCACGAAATAAGCAAGTGTAAATTTATGTTTATATCCCAAAAAAGTTTACTAAATGTATAAAAATCTATCGACACATCCACGGTGAGATCGTTTAACACATTTAAACTTTCCATTTCTTTAGCATACTGTAACTGTCTACTGTTGTACTATCATTTCCTCTTTTTACGCAAAAACTCAATTTTGAATTTTATCATGTTTTTCTCATTTACAAATTTTTCAAATGTTTTTGTATTTTCCGACAATTTCTTACTCCCCCTAAAAATGCAAAACCATTTAAAGAAAATTTGACAACCAATACTGATAACTTTGTCTCGCCATCCATTTTCTGCATCTCATGCTTTATTTTGCAGAAAATATAACATACCCCCATGATTTACAACACATTGATTTTTACAGTTTGAAAACCGTTTTTCAATCTGGTGAAAGTAATCATGTTTGTTCAGCCGTGAGGGTTTCGGCGTATTCAATCAACATACATTCAAAACAATATTAAAGACAACACATTTTTGGTTTTTCAAATTTTAACAAACTAAAAACATATTTTTGATTTTTAATTTTTTCAAATTTTTAGGGTTTTGAAAATATTGTTTATTTATGTACAGAAATTGATAAAATCCCTGTTTAACCAAACCAGGGTTCAGCAACCTCTTCCTGTGCCAGGCTGCTCTAACTACCATTCTCACAATCTTCAGCTTCGTTGAGCACCTGCACATTTCAAACTTTATCAATTATTTGAACAATTTAGCCCAGGTCTGTTGGACCTTAGGCATTTCAACACAATAATGTTCATTTAATTTCGGAAACTCTTTGTCATTTAAAACTTTTTCAGCGTTGACTTCAACTTTCTCATCTTTTACCAAAGTCACTTGTTTCTTAGCACTCCACATTTGACCTTTCGGAGTACCTCTTTTGTAAAAGTTTGTCTCTTTTTGAACCTTTTGATTTTGAATAACATTTTTAGGTTTCCAAAACTCTTGAGGTTTTATCATATCAACAAATGTTATCCAACTCTGTGTTGTTCTGAATCTGGGTGTGTGAGAATTCCAGGTCTGTCTTGAATCGAACCTGTTCGGATTTGATTTCCAATTTTGATTTGAAGCAAACTTCTTTGTATTGTACCTCCAAGTTTGTTTCGAATCAAATCTGGTTGACCTTAGTTTCACATCCGCAGATTTCTGTTTTTCAACATCAACAGGCTTTGGATTTGGACACTTTCGTGCAACATGTCCAATCTGATCACATTTAAAACACACTTTCTTTGACACGTCTTTGGCCTGTTGTTGTTTCTTTTTCATAGCATCAAACTCCTCATTAGACTGTTGTCCAAATTTGAGTTTTTCCTCTTCTTTCAAACTTTTCCCTTGAACAAAACTCATCTTTTGTTGCAAATTTGGTTTTTTACTTTGATTCCAATTCCATTTCTTTTTATAACCCAAACCAGCCTTCATGTTTTTCTTCTTAAAACCAGGTTTGTTATATCCATTAGTTCCATCTCCTCGGGGTCTAATTGATCATAATCTTCTTTTGTCAAGTTGGTGTTGCCGATCTTTCCTGCCACGAGACTTTCATACGATTCAAGTACAGATGCCAAGAAAACCATCTGTTGTTTTGCCGACTCTTCGCTGAAATTCTGCCCATTCTTCAGATCCACTACAATCTTACATTGAAACAAATTCTTGGAAACAGATTGACTTGAAATATTTGAAGAAGATCCACTGTGAAAACCACTGTGAAGACTTTCATTGTTCATTGCATTTGAGCTTTCTGCAGAAAACGCTGTTCTTGGAGACCCAGCCTGTGGTACATTTCCTCTGTAGTAAAGTTCTACATTCTGCTGATAAGCCGGATTGTTGACTTTAGATCTCTTTATCTCCAACTCATGACTTTCTGTTAGTCCCGAAAAACCCGTGATATCACTCGACGGTTCAATCGAACGCGGAATATAAGATCAAACCGTAGGAACAAAAAGATATTTTTCATTACAAAACTTAGTGCCGCTGCTTAGATCGCACACAATCTCTAGAACTGTCTGGTACGATCTTCGAGAACCTTGCACACAATCTCAAGGATTGTCTGGTACAAGGTTCTCATTTGGGGATTACATGATTACTAGAATGGGAAAGCTCTACTACAATAACCTAGATAAAACTATTTATAGGAGCATCTACCCTATTGGCCCACATGGCCTAGCCCAAGCACAAAACCTAATCTAAACCCAATTAAAACATAAAAGACTGTAATAAAGATAAGCTTAAAACTCTGGACCTAACAATCTCCCCCTAGTTTTATGCTCTCTTTATTACGGTTTAGACGATCTCCAACCTTGGGTCTTCTCCTTTAGTGGCGAACGCGGTTCAATCGAACGGTTCAATCAAACGATGATGTTTACCATTTCGGACTAAAAGATGTTATTTCGGATTATCACGGATGAAACTAACATAGTATCTCGGATGGTCCACTTAGAAAGATGATGTATATCGAAAATGTTCAGGTGATAAAACGATGATGTAATTTGATGATGTGAGACGTTCAAAAGGAATGTCACCAAGAATGTCAGATTAATGGAGCCCAATCCATTAAAAACCCAAAAAAAAAAAACTAATCATCAACAAGTCCAGCCAACATACCTTGGATGTCCAATCCAGTGAGGCCCATAAAACAATGCACCTGGGCTCCTGTCAATTAGACTCAAAACCTTCTGAAACTTCTCGACCCCACATAATGTTGTACATTTAGAAGTTTCTTGGCTGCACATGTTGGTCCCACCTCACAATTTGCAATTTTCATTTGTGACCATTGATCAGGCATTCCATCCGATGGCTCCTAGTTATTAGGGTTTTTTTATTTTTTGATGTGACATCCGAACCGGTACCGGTATCGAACATTCTTTTGCTGACCATGCGTGACATCATCTGATCATCATCTTCAAACATTCATCATAATTCATCATATTCATCAATCCGATATCATATCTTCATCATCGTTTTTATCCGGAATCCACCTGTTCGTTCAATCATCATCACCTTTTATCAATCTGTGACACATCTTGTCTGTTCGAGACACATCCGAAACCGATCTGAACCACCTCCGCCATCATCATTCTTCATCCACTACCGTAGAGAACCACTGCTCCTTCTCCATCTCCTCCGTTCTCCGATCGTCGTCTCCGGCCTTCAATGTTTCTGGTTTCTGTTCAACACCGTTAATCGACGCCGGTCACCTTTTCCGACGACCACCACAAACCTCCGCCACACCAGTGACCTTCGTCTGTCATTTATCTTCATCGTTAAAACCTGCAACCAAAATATTATGACATCTCTTCAACCTGCAGCCGTTCTTCATCATCACTCCCTACAACCATCGTCATAGTTTATCATCGTTGGATCGTTTGCATCCTCATCTCCAGTCACCATTAATCATCACTTCCGATGACCTCCACCTCCATCGGAGCACCGCCACCACCGAATATTGTTCGTCTTCTCCGACGTGACCTCCGGCTACCATCACTGTTCTTGTTATCGTACCGCCACCCTTGTCTCTACGCACACCGTCACCGTACCTCCGTCGTCAACCATCACCAGCGACCTTCATCTTAATCATCGTGGCGGCTGAGGTTACATATTAGGGTTGGGACTTGTTTTACGAGAGAAGACACAGCTATGTGTAGATGGATGAACAGTAACAACACCATATCTTAAAATTTTTAGATCTGTGAAAACCACTGTGAAGACTTTCATTGTTCACTGCATTTGAGCTTTCTGCAGAAAACGCTGTTCTTGGAGACCCAGCCTGTGGTACATTTCCTCTGTAGTAAAGTTCTACATTCTGCTGATAAGCCGGATTGTTGACTTTAGATCTCTTTATCTCCAACTCATGACTTTCTGTTAGTCCCGAAAAACTCGTGATATCACTCGACGGTTCAATCGAATGCGGAATATAAGATCAAACCGTAGGAACAAAAAGATATTTTTCATTACAAAACTTAGTGCTGCTGCTTAGATCGCACACAATCTCTAGAACTGTCTGGTACGATCTTCGAGAACCTTGCACACAATCTCAAGGATTGTCTGGTACAAGGTTCTCATTTGGGGATTACATGATTACTAGAATGGGAAAGCTCTACTACAATAACCTAGATAAAACTATTTATAGGAGCATCTACCCTATTGGCCCGCATGGCCTAGCCCAAGCCCAAAACCTAATCTAAACCCAATTAAAACATAAAAGACTGTAATAAAGATAAGCTTAAAACTCTGGACCTAACACTTTCAAGTCTTTCGATCAGCAAATCCACTTTTAAATCTTCAGGCTTGATTGTATTTTTCAACATTAGAGCGAAATATTGCCACTCTTGATCATTTGGCAATGAATCAAACAATTTATCCACCAGCTCCTCTTCAGAAGGTAAGATATTGTGTCTGGTCAGCTTCATTTTCAGATGTCCGAATCTCTCAATCATTTTACAAACAGACTCATTTTTCATACAGTTGAATAAATCATACTCTTTACGCAACAATTTCTTTTTGTTTTTAACAATTTCATTACTTCCTACACATTTTCTCTCTAACGCTTCCCACAAACTCTTTGAAGTCTTTTCTTGTTCGAGCAATGAAATAATATCCTCTCTTACTGACTGTTTGATCAATGTTATCATTCTATATTCAGCCACAACATTTTTTATATCTTTTTCTGTAAAATCTTTTGCATCTATTAACTCTCCTCCCTCTTTTACTGGTTCAACATATTCATGTGTCAGTTTTAACCAGCTTTCAGGAGCAAAAGCTTTTACCCAACCCTCAAATCTGTTTTTCCACCAGTTATAATCTTCAACTTTCATCAGCTTTGGTGGTTTTTGTTGACTTCCATACATGTTTTCAAACTTCAAGTTCTCCGAAATCTCTCTTGAATATTCTTTCATCTCAGATCATCTATCTGTTGATTCGGAAGTGAATGCGTTGTAGAATGTGTTATAGAACTCTTCACTATTGCTTGACATCTTCAATAACTTGAAAGCAATCAAACAAACTCAATCAGTTTAAACAATATCAAACAATCTGAAATACACTGACACTCGAGCGAAATCAGTCTTTAACCAAACTATGTTCATTGGAGCGAAATCAAACAATAACACTATGAGCGAAATCAGATATAAACTGATTTCAAGCGAAATCTCAAGATGTACACTCAAGCGAAATCAGTTTTTGACTGAAAAGCGAAACCAAATGAATGTCACAATAAGCGAAATCAATTGTGTCCGAATAAGCGAAATAGACTGTGTCCGAATAAGCGAAACTAGATGTGTTCTTAAAAGCGAAATATCAATATGTCCATAAGAGCGAAATACCACACTACCGTAAAAGAGAAACCAGGATGTTCAGATAAACGAAATCAAGCTTATGTCCGTATGAGCGAAAGTGATAATGTCCGAATAAGCGGAACTACTCAATGTACGAATAAGCGAAACCTACAATGTCCGTAAAAGCGAAAACAGGTTTTTAGTTAATTTTCACCATTTTTAATCCGTATTTCAACCTGAAACTTTCTAGGGTTTGTTAATTGTATGTTTTACACGTTATACTAAAAAATCAGACCATTTCATCCGTAGGAACTAGTTCAAATCGAAAAAGTATGAGAGAAAGTGAGTAGAAATGAGAGAATTCGATCGAATCAGCTGTAGTAGTATGAACTCCTCGTCCTGAGCTCTGATACCATTTGTTTGAATGTGTTCCGACCCTGAAAAGTCAGTCAAGGACGTTCATCTTCACATACGAAGGCGGAATCAATGTAAATGAAGTTACAACAGCTTTTCTCTTTCAATATCTTCTTTATTGATGCTTTCTGATTACAAATTGACAGAGTTTCGATACCACAAGCAAGACAAGGTTCCGCTCCAACGTACACAACCAAATGACAAGGTTTCTCTCCTGATGACTATTTATAGTGCCTATGGTTTCGCTCTTATGACATTGACTAATAAGCGAAGCCTCCAAGTGACCTTATAAGCGAAACCACCTTGACCCTATAAGCGAAACCTTATACAACCTATGACACATGAGCGAAACCTCAACATATTAACCTAATTTTGACTTATAAGCTCCTATGTTGACCTATCTTGACCTAAGACTTGATATACGTAGTCAACAGACATTCCGTGCACCAACATAAAACCCAGATCGTAAAACACAATTCAAAATGGTAAAACCCAGAACGTAAAACGCAATTCACAATGATGAAACCTAGATCATAAAATGCATTTCACAATGATAAAACCCAGATCGTAAAATGCAATTCACAATGATAAAACCCAGATCGTAAAACACAATTCACAATGGGAAAACCCAGATCGTAAAACGCAATTTGGAAACTCGGTTCGTAAAACACAATTTGGAAACCCGGTTCGTAAAACACAATTCGAAAACCCAGATCGTAAAACGCAATTGAAAAACACATATCGTAAAACACAATGGTTGACGAATTTTTTCAGATTTCTTACATAGATTGAAGTCGATTTCTTAGGATTTATTCAACGATTGACGAAAATTGAATGCTTGAAACATGAACGAACTAATCGATTGATTCGCTTAAAAACGAGAAAAAAATGAGAACATTGTGTAAAATTGAACTGGGTTTCTTCAAAAAAAAAGTTGAAGAACATGTTTGATTGAGTATTTGAATCATTGATTGATGAAGAAAATAGCAATATGATATAGTGATTATAGAGAGAGAAAGTGAAGAAAATGTTGTAGTTGATGGGTATTAAAAATGATGGGTTTTGAAGATGTAGGAAAGAGAAAGGAAGAATATAAGGTTGACTAAAATGCTCTTCCCATTTGTTTTTCAATTTTGCCACATGTCACAACCACATTCTTGCTTATCCAAACTATACTTTTTATTTGATCCCCTCTCATAATTAATATAAACACATTATTACTCATAAAGTTGGTTTTTACAAGTTCTCATTTTTTTAAACACGGTTCTTACGGATAAGCATTTCTAATAACTATTTATAACATAACTCAAGATAAGAGATCATGTATAAGAGAAAATTCTTGTATAAGTGTAGGAGACAAGCTCAACAATTGATCTCTCAAGATCAAAGGCTTAAAACTAGGCAGTGACATTTTCATAAATATAAGGTTAAAACAATTGAAGAAAAAAATAGAGAAAGGGTATTCTGGTCCTTTCTCACTTGAACTCTTTCCCCTCTTGATTTTCAAATAGATATAACTTTTTCATACGTTAATAATTTTTTTAAATTACACCGTATTAACGAACATTTCATTCTCTATAATTCGAGCAGCCTATTGCTATAGTTTTCTTAAAAAATTACATGATTTTGAATAATCATTACGTCATTACGTGATTTTGAATACCCATTTCGTGATTACATGATTTCATTATAGAATATGAAAGCACACTAAGTGATTACGTAATTAAGTAACAATAGTTGACTATGTATTATTAGGTGACTACGTGATTTTGAATACCCATTTCATGGTTACGTTATAGTATTTTATGTGAAATACACTAAGTGATTACGTTATAAGCATGTAATAACATTAGTTATATTAAATCATAAGAAATGAGGTTTTCAGGGAAAGGGTATGTGTAGCTAGTATATCAGAGAAGATTAAAGAAGGGAAATTGAGATGGTTTGGGCATGTGAAGAGAAGACATACTACAACGCAAGTTAGAGCAGTGGTCGGGCTGTCTCCGAAAATCAAAAAAAAAAAATTTAGCCCTGTTCGAGATAAAAATTTTGGGCCATATTCGCAAATCTTCATATAATATAAACTTGTCAATCATTCAATCAAATATATAAATACAACAATAATTATTATGAAATTGATAAAAGCAAATTAACAAAAATAGTGTAACAAAAATTATCAAAGTCTGGATCCTACTTATTAAGCGAACAAGGTGGTTCTCTTAGCGTTTTTTTGAAGCAAAGCCTCGATCAACTTCTTGTAATCTATAGTATCTAATATTTCACTTTCAATATATATGGCTGAATAGGTGTTTGTATTTAGGAACGTGAGACATAATTTCTAAATATTAAACAAAAACATTCATTCAGTCACACGAAGTCTAAACATACATAGTACATTTAAAGTATTAAACATCAAACAAAGTTACTACATTAGCATTTACGGCCCTAAACATATGAAAACAGAATCACACAACAAGACTAAAGGGGTCTTGAGGCTGGGCTTATTAGTTGGGTTTATAAAACTTTGGGTCTTTTAAGCAGGCCCTTATTTATAAAACTTTTAATTGAGTTTTAAATTTTTATACACATACCCTTATTTATAAAAACATCCAAATTTTTTAAGATTGGCCATTGGGCCTTTTAAGCAGGCCCTTATTTATAAAACTTTTAATTGTGTTTTAAACTTATTATACAAAGGCCCTTATTTATAAAAACATTCAGATTTTATATATATAAAAATTTTCAGGCCCTGTATTGATTTAGGCCCTGATTGCAGGCCCACCCTGCACCTCCTTTTAGCCGGCCTTGAGTAGTGGAAAACTTCATTGTGGAGGGGGAGAAGAAGTAGAGTCAGGCCTAAATTAACTTGGGATGAGCGATTAGACATGATTTGATAGAGTTGCATCTCTCTGAGGATATGATCCAGGATAGGGATTCGTGGAGACTTAGGATTAAGGTAAAGGACTATTAAGGGATGACGTATGGGTAGCTTAGTTGGTTAAGGGTGGAATTAGCATATGATTATCTTTAGGTAACATGTGCATTGGTTGTTTTATGATGCTATAAATGTTTGTGTAGTATATGGTCACTCCTGTTGCTATTTGGTAGTTGTATTTCACTATGGTACCCGTCTTTTCTGCTTGTATTACGTCTGTTTGTTAGTATGCTTTTGTTTTTTAGCCGGGGGTCTTTCTGGAAGCAACCTCTCTACCCCCAAAGGATAGAGGTAAGGTTTGCCTACATCTCACCCTCCCTGACCCTACCACTAGCTCTACTATTGGTGGGATATACTGGGTAAGATTGTTGTTTTATTGGATGTGTAATCAAGTAATGAATTTATATCGAAAGTGTAATCACGTAATCGTTTATGTTGAATGTGTACTCACGTAATGGGTATTCAAAATCACATAGTCATGTTTTAGGTATTCAAAATCACGTAATGGCTTAATGTTTATTCAAAATCCTGTAATTTTTTTAGAAAAATATAGCAATAGGTTGCTCGAATTAAAGAAAATAAAATGCTCATTAATACGGTGTATTTTTTTTTATAAAAATATTAACGTATGAAAAAGTTATAACCGTTTGAAAATCAATGAGAGAGAGTTATTTCAAGTAGGAAAGGACTAAATTACCCTTCAAGTCATTTCCACTTTTCGTCCTCGTCTTTTCAAACTAGCAAGCAACCATGTTAAATTCCATATCTTCTAACCTTTTCATTCTTTCTTCTTCGTTTTAAATTCATGGGATGTGGTGTCGAAAATTTTTGGGAGTCTAGTGGGTAAAAATAGCATATGTGCTAAACAAAACTTAAAATTTATGGAGTGCGGACGACAATCCTGAAGACCACATAGTTCCGCCCGTGGTGACCAAACCATCTAAATATAAAACTAATTATTTTCATTTGGGTAACATATAATCTAAAACTAATACTACCTAAGAATATACTCATTTTTAGAATATGGGTAATGGTTAATGCTCTTTAAAGGGCATTTTTTGCCATATCAACATCATAATGCTCTATCTAATGGTTAATACTTCATAATGCCCTTTCATTTATTAGTTTCCTTTTTTCTTTTTCATTGGGCATTATTCTAGAAATGCCCCTCCATAATGCCCATGAGGAATGGTGTAAGGGCGTTATCAAAACTTTTCACGCCCCTATAAAGCCCCATTACGAATAGTCTTAACGCAATCACATATCACCCGATTTTTTAACTATTGCTAGTTCCATTGAAACATGTTATGGACTTGTAGGCTTGTAGCTTCACCAAACCTATCTATTTAAGCAATTTGGTTGTTAATCGTAAATGCTTACATATTGATTAATTTCTTGAAATGCAGATAGTAAAAGAAACTAAATAATTTAGCTAGATATCAGCTTACAACTCACCTGTTAATTTCTTTTTGAACGAAGACGTAAATTTATTAGAAAGAGTTAAATGTCAATTTAGTCCCTGTGGTTTGAGCCATTTTGACAGTTTAGTTTAAAGGTTTTATTTTTTTACCTGTGGGTCCAAAAATGTTTCACCGTTCCCATTTTAGTCCACTGGGTTAACTTCATCCATTATTTCTGTTAACGAGAAGGGCAATTCGGTCATTTTATATGACCGAATTGTCCTTTCTCGATTCGGTCATTTTATATGACCGAATTGTCCTTTCTCGTTAACAGAAAAAATAGATGAAGTTAACCCCGTGGACTAAAATGGCAACGGTGAAACCTTTTTGGATCTATAGACGAAAAATGAAACCTTTGGACTAAACTGGGAAAATGACCCAAACCACAAAGACTAAAATGACATTTAACTCTATTAGAAAAAGAAAAGATGTCAAAATTGGTGAGTCAAAACTGTTTAAACACCATAAAAACTTTGTTTCAAACAGAAGATATGACAAACAATTCAAGACAAGATCTTTACAAAACTCTACTGATCAGATCATCAACACGATATTCTAACATAAAAATCAACATCTAACAATTTGACACACGAAAACCCTAAATCTCTCTGATTAAGTTCCAAGAAAGTTCGAAAGACCTAAAAGTGAAAAGTATCTCGCTGAACGAGAGAGATGGTTGTAACAAGCTCTTATATACAAACTCGGACAATACCCGATCCACATAGTTGCTTCGAACCGTCAAAGCCCAGCCCATTCCATTGATCAGCTAACTCTGTAGCTTTAATAATGAGTCTAAGCCCAACTCCTCTTTAATGAAAAGCCAGCCCAGATGTAACAGCCCAATATCCAAGCCTCTAGCAACATTGAACATGTTACAAAGTACAATTCATTAGAACAAACAAAATGAAAACTAGAGTTAAATGTCATTTTAGTCCCTGTGTTTTGGGTCGTTTTGTCAGTTTAGTCTAAAGGTTTCATTTTTCACATGTGGGTCCAAAAAGGTTTCACCGTTGCTATTTTAGTCCACTGGGTTAACTTCATCCATTTTTTCTGTTAGCGAGAAGGGCAATTCAGTCATTTTATATGTAATTATGTTAACTAGAAGGACAATTCGGCCATATAAAATGACCGAATTGGCCTTCTCGTTAACATAAAAAATGGATGAAGTTAACTCAGTGGACAAAAATGGCAACGGTGAAACCTTTTTGGACCCACAAGTGAAAAATGAAAACTTTGGACTAAACTGGCAAAATGATCTGAATCACAGGGACTAAAATGACATTTAACTCTATAAACTAATTAATATAGAATCTATATTATAGATGTGTAACATATTATATTTGGTTATGCACCTGACCTATTGATTTCAACAAGGGACAACTAGCGAAGAGTTAGATGCATGAACTGATGAACACACCCATTATAAGAGACAATCTACATATGAGAAAGGTTAAAACTACACCAATTGAACCATTCTAGCTTGTATTTTGGACCTATTGATCACCTGTTAATTACGTGTTCGTTCGGGAAAGGTCTTCAGAATCTTATTAGTAATTGATGTATGAGAGCATTCACACCCATTCCATCAAATTTTCACCCTAAATTACACTAAAAACACTGCATCTTCTCTAACCTTTTCAATTAAATAATATTCTTTTAAACCTTTATCATTACCTTTCTCTCTCTTCCACTCTTTCAATTAAATAATATTCTTTTAAATCTTTATCATTACCTTTCTCTCTCTTCCACTCACAGTCACTTTCAAAATGTAATTCTGTTAACTAGAAGGACAATTCGGCCATATAAAATGACCGAATTGGCCTTCTCGTTAACATAAAAAATGGATGAAGTTAACTCAGTAGACAAAAATGGCAACGGTGAAACCTTTTTGGACCCACAAGTGAAAAATGAAAACTTTGGACTAAACTGGCAAAATGATCTGAATCACAGGGACTAAAATGACATTTAACTCTATAAACTAATTAATATAGAATCTATATTATAGATGTCTAACATATTATATTTGGTTATGCACCTGACCTATTGATTTCAACAAGGGACAACTAGCGAAGAGTTAGATGCATGAACTGATGAACACACCCATTATAAGAGACAATCTACATATGAGAAAGGTTAAAACTACACCAATTGAACCATTCTAGCTTGTATTTTGGACCTATTGATCACCTGTTAATTACGTGTTCGTTCGGGAAAGGTCTTCAGAATCTTATTAGTAATTGATGTATGAGAGCATTCACACCCATTCCATCAAATTTTCACCCTAAATTACACTAAAAACACTGCATCTTCTCTAACCTTTTCAATTAAATAATATTCTTTTAAACCTTTATCATTACCTTTCTCTCTCTTCCACTCTTTCAATTAAATAATATTCTTTTAAATCTTTATCATTACCTTTCTCTCTCTTCCACTCACAATCACTTTCAAAATATATTAAAAAATTATAGAGGGTGAACATTGTCCCCTCAAATCTACAGATGAACAATAACATTTTCTCTCTCCTCAACTCGCAACCACTTTTTATACTCTTTGTATTATAAAAACTCCACTCACAGATTTTAGTGGGTTGGATGTGAATGCTCTGACATCGTTAAACCATTCTAGCCCGGTCAAAGAACTCCTAGGCATCATGAAGACAATACGATGGATGTCTGATGCGACGAAGGGGCTACGCATGCTCTTATGGGTAGCAACATGGTTTTTGTGGCTCTCACAAAATGAAAGAATATTCAATAATTCTTCCAAACCGGTGTTGCTTGTGTTGGAGCATATAAAAACGAACTCCTTCATTTTGGTAAAAAAGCAGAGCAAAAATTAGTCCTATAGATTGTGATTCGTGTTAGAAAGTCAATTTTTCACAAATGTTTTTACTTAGAAGCTTGCTAGTCGCTTTTATTAATGAATAAAACATGTTCACGTTTTTCAGGGAGTAAAATGCACGGATAGTTCTTGTGGTTTTACAAAATAACACTTATAGTCTCAAACTTTTGAAAATTACACCGATGCTCCCTGTGGGTTGACAATTTGTTACTCGGATAGTCCCTGGAGTGGATGAAGGTTAAGTTTCTCCGTTAAGTGGATGCGAAATGACAAAATTACCCTTCATCTTCTCTACTCTATAAAAACAAAACAACCCACCCACCCCCACCTTCCTTTCTCTCTGTTTCCCCCCACCATTAACCATCAGCCACCTCCCACCTACACCACAAATAACCACCTTCATCGTCTTCTCCTAAATCAGCAATACCGTATTATTCCTGACCAGCGCCCTATGGAATTCCTTCATTATTTGAGGGTTGTACCGAATAACCATATTCTGAGGTTGATTCGTCATCGTCAAGCTTTCAATCCTCCGATCACCATCATAACCAGGGCTTCAGTAATTAAGAATCCTTCAATCTGCTCACCTTATTCATTAATTCCTCTTCTATCTCACATATCCAGTTTCATCCAGTTAGGGCTCTAGATTCCTTAAAAGAAGAAATTGGTTGATAACACTTGGATATCGGAGGAACAGAGTAACGGAGTAGAACAAGTATATAGGTGGAGTTGATATAAGCTTCTCAAAAGAATCATCCCTATGTAGCTTGCGGAACTCTCGTTGCTCTGGATTTAAAAACCCTCCATGTCGTTTATGTGGATTCTTCAATCGTTAAGATCGATGTTCCTGGCTTTCTTGCCTTCACAGACATATGCCTATTGTCTATTGTCGGATGCACCGCTGATTTAGGAGAAGACGCTGAAGGTGGTTACTTGTGGTGTAGGTGGGAGGTGGTTGGTGGTTGGTGGTTAATGGTGGGGAGTAGGGGTGCAAATGAGCCGAGCGGCTCGCGAGCTACTCGAGATCGGCTCGAGAAAAAGCTCGAAACGAGCCGAGCCTTATCGAGCCCGAGCCGAGCTTGAGCCTAAAATAAAGCTCGTTTGTTTATCGTGCCCGAGCTCGAGCCTCGCATGTGAAGCTCGTTAGGCTTGTCGAGCCTTAGTGTAAACGAGCCGAGTCGAGCCGAGATTATGCAAACTTGTTTACAAGCCGATCTCGAACCTAAAAATAAGGTTATTTAGTAAACGAGCCCGAGCTTCACTTATCGAGCTCGCGAGCCTAAAAAGTATATTATTTATATTGTTTTAATTTAATATATTAATTAATAGATAATAAATGAGCCGAGCCCGAGCCGAGCTCGAGCTTGAGAAAATACAAACGAGCCGAGCTCGAGCCCGAGCTCTCATAAGTTAATCGAGCTCGAGCTCGAGCCTGGTCAAGCTCGGGCTCGGCTCGGCTCATTTGCACCCTAGTTGTCACACCCCTACTTTCCACGTGTCACCGGTGGGCCCGGTGGGGAGTATCGTGACGTGGTTGGCAACATAATAGTCAAACAACACAATATTTAATATGCACAGCGGAAGCAAATGTAAAGATATAATTCAACCGAATTTAATATTGTAATATCGTGTATCACAACAGTCGATTGTTTATCCACAGACGGATCGAAAATAAAATAGAGACAATAGTTCAACAGAATTTTAGGCATCTTAAGCTTGCGAGACTTCTATTGATGCTAAGGAGAAATATCCAGCCAATTTCGTATAGTACCTGCATTTAGCCTGTTTGGAAAATACGTCAGTTTACACTGGTAAATACAATTAACTGACTCATTTTGAAAATGGTTTAAGAAAATTGATTTGGATGCACGTGGCACAAAATATCTTTTATAATTTGATTAAAATGCACAGAGGCAAAATTAACCTTTTATAACTTGGGAGAATTATTTAAATATATAATCTTGTGAACGAATTACATGTTCCTTGTGCGTTCAGTAGCCCGGATCAAGTCCGGGTTAAAGATCAATAGACACACCACATTATTCTTTTGTGCACTGACGGGTGTACGCCTACACCCCGCGCTTAAGTCGTGGCCATTTCGTAAAATGATGCCAGGGATATCCGGGACATGGTCATTAACCCCCCCAAAGGCTTTAAGTAACAAGATTGTTTAAATGAGCTTATCAAATTATCAATTAGCCACCAAACGGTGGAAGATTTGATGCTCGATCAAGCGGTATTTTATATACCGTAACCCAAGCCCGTATAGAGAAAATAAGTTAAAAGTATTTACCTGAGCAAAGTATAAATCACAATAAGCAAATTGCAAGTAGCTTTTACTGGTACTCCTAATCTGGAAAGAAGGTTTATTATAACCTATTAGAATCCTAACGGTCTTTAATTAAGCTAAAGCTTAGACCGGTTAGTTTCAAAGATACGGTTCGTACGCACGATTAAGCGATGACCGGATAGAATGTGTTTTAGACCCGACAAGTATGAAGACTTGTTTAATATGGGTATATTATACACATTCTGGATTTTGAGATAAAACCGATAAGGTTTGACCCGTTTAGGCTAGTTTATGTAAACTAGTTACATAAACCGAACCGAACGCGTAATAAGCGTAACGGGTAATAATGAGAGCCATTTACAGGTTTCCTAAGTTAATATGCTTCATATATGTTGTGACATCAGTAAGATGTCTTTTATTATGCCCGAAACGAATTTAAACACAAACTATGCCCCGTAGGGGTAGTTTGGTCATTAAAAAGGTTATAAAAGAGTTTAAGTATTTCCTTGAGTTACAGGTCTGATGTAATCAGTAAAAATACTTATTTTACCATGTTATAACAGTAGGGTAAAGTATATATGTGAAATTTATCAATTATAACCCAACTATGCCCCGTAGGGGTATTTTGGTAATTTCACATAAGCCGATAAGCTCAAAACTGAAGTCTGAGTTTAACAATCTTTGCTTACTGTTAAAATATTATAATTTGCCTCAAATATCAGTAGGTATCAACCCTTGTATGTTTAATATAGTTATAGCACATACTATGCGTTAAAAACGCTTAAAAAGGCGATTAGAAGCCATTTCCGGGTTCGATACATAATGCTGATACTTTTATTATTCCAGAAGGCTTAAAATAATTTATTTATCGTTTAGAGTCAGTAGCAAAAGGTTTGGAGTCGTTTAGATAAGTAAAACTCATTTTATGGCCCGTGAGGGCAAAACCGACAATTACCGGATTAAGCCTACGACTATGAGTCATGCTCAGCCTAAAATTAATTAAAAATCTTTAAAAATCCCAAAATAATATATTACATCAGTGGGTAATAAGTTTGGTATCAAAAAGTAGGCTTAACTAGGCTATATGCTAATTACGCCGTTTTATTAACACAAAGCTTTCATTTTACGTTAACGAGCATAACTCTTAACCTACACCTCAAACTGATGTCAAATTTTGTATGCAAGTTTAAATATCAGTAAGTAAGGTTTCTACTCTTTTACATTTCCAAAAATCACGTTTTAAGGTGAAAAGGGCATAATGGTCAACATATGAGCAATTAACGGGATCATGCGTATTAATCGGTTAACTAATGAACCATGGTGTATAATCACAGAGGGTTATACTAGCATGTAACCTGGTCCAAATGAAGCTCTTAGGTATTTCTAAAACATACCATAACGGGTCAGAACTGAAAGTCAAAGTATAAGTCAAACTATGCGACTTTTGGTTCCGAACCGGGTCTAAACAGGAAATTGTCGGGTTGAACATGTTTAGACATGTTCTTACACTAATTACCAAGTTATATTAATGATCAAACAGGTTGTATGTGTTCTACATTGCTAATCATGCATAAATTAGAAACTAAGTATCCTGTTGACTTTTTATTAGTAAGTTTGACCCGACATTTGACCTAGTTAGAGTGGGAATCGGGGGGAACCCTTTTAAGGGTTTATTACCCACATAATTACCTACTTAGAGGTACTTTTAATTCAAGATTTGACTGAGCCATTATTAATTAATCTCGAAGTCAAGCCGTAATTACGACGGTTTGACTTTTAGCTAAATAACTAAGCAAAACTCAATTTAAGATTGTTAAGCAAACTTACAAGGGTCTAATGGTTGATTAGGAAGGCCTGGAAAGTGCTCTTGTGCTCCACAATTGATCAGAAGTTGTTTGAGGGATGAATGATCAAGTGTTGCACTTAGAAGCCTTATATAGTGACCAAGACACCACAAAGTGTTGACAAATAAGTCTACTACTGCCCACAAGTTATTTACAAGGGTCCCTAGATGTTTAGGGATTGTTTAGGGGCCAAGGGAGATGAGGAAAACCGTTTGAAAGGTCAAAAATGTGTTTAAACAGCAAATAGGCGAATCTGCTGTCGCTGGGCATCCCTTGCGCACCGTAAGCATAAGTTCTTGCGGTGCGCAAGGCTTCTGATCAGCCTTCACCTTTTCCATTTTTCGCATAAATGACTCTTGGCCCTTCCGAAAGGTCAACTAAGCTTAATTCTTGCAATTTGACCCCTTCTTATTTTCCTATAAGGGCTTTAAGACTTGTACCCACTTTGCCAAGTCCCTGGACATTTCATGTTAACCCGAAAAGTCATAACTTTCAATGTTAACGCTTTAACCCCTCGCACACGAATTTTATCATAACTTCCTCATACGATAACGAAACTTGGTGAAATTTTTATCACTCATTCTAGTGAGCATAATTAATCGTTACAAAGCTTCAGGTTTGCTAAAAGGTCACTCAGAGGTATACTTTAAACATGTTGACACATTTAACCCCTGTAGTTTGTAATCTCTCACTTTTAGCCTCGTATGATCCATGATTTATTCGTCTGATGGTATCAACATCATGTAGGGTTATTGTAAAGTATATTTATTCACTGTTGACATTTTGAACTCGTATATTTACATACTTTCCATGTTTGTCAATTTTAGTCCCTCAAGAGTATACTTTCACACTTTCAAGCTTATGACACGTGTCAATACATTATAGGACGTGAATTTTTGGAGGTGTTACATCCTCACCCCCTTAAAATAAATCTCGACCTCGAGATTTGCTTAAAGTAAAGGAAGTAATTTCTGCCTTACATTATGCTTAATCTTCCCCAGTATCTTTGAGCCTCTATGGTATTCCAATTGACCTTTATGATAGGTACATGTATCCTTTGGAGCTTCTAATCCTGTCGATCCTTACTCGACACAGGTTGCTCATCATATCATAAATATGTATGTCATTATGTGATAGTGTTTCTTGACTTATTGGCGAAACACGTCCTTAAATCATTAGGGTGGCGTGCATTGCGCGTTCCACCGAGCTCCTTAATTAGGTCTTAGCTCGTAAGCTATTTAATCTTGATACATTCTAATCCTTCGAATGGTTCTATATACTCAGAGCCTGACTAGCCTGATAATTTTAACAAATTTGGCACACCCTTCCTGGGTGATATCTGTTGTTGAGCCTTATTTCTTAACAAGAATTTAGGAAGGTTACTACTTTCCATTAATCCTTGATTTTCTGCCGAATAATGGCAACTTATAGATAATTAGGGGTTTGTGTGATCTTATTCGTTGTTTCTAATGCAACTTTCAGATCCTGATAGGTGGACTTACCAATCCATTGTCCTAACAATAGATGTTTAACATTCCATATTTACAAGGTCTCAAAGGGAGTAGCCTTGATGCTTACATATCAACTATTATAGCAAAGCTTATCTTAAGGTGAGATGGTTATTCCAACCACTACTTAACTAATATTAAGGAATAGCTAATCCTTGTCGTTAGTCGAACAATTCGACGATCCTGGGTAGCTGATGGCAATTCTTAATCGTTGCCTAATTAGGGTTGCGGTAATGTATGCATAAGCAAAATGAACCGTCTTTCTTATCTAACAATATCAAACTCTCAGAATATCGAGTTAGGCTATATGAACCCTCTATTTTAAAACTTAGTAAATCAGGTTTCGATTCTTCCAATGATGGTACTAGCTGTCTTGGAGCTTTCATAATAATGCAGCCTTAAATGGGATATAAATCTTAATTCTACCTGCCTATCAGGGGTAAACATGGTAATCTTAGGAGAAGATAATTAAGGTACAAGGAGGTTACAGAGATTTCCATATCTCAGGCTCCAGTTCACCCATCATTGCTTGTGTCAAATAAGTGACACATTTATGTTATTAGTCCACGAATTCCTTAATCGGGAACATTTACTTGGACAATTCCATTCTGGATATCTCCTTTGAATACCATTAGTTGACTTTAGTACCATATGACCTCTCGGAATATCTTTGTGGTCCCATGTATTAAACCTCCATACTGATCAGGCATGGACGCAATCTATGGAACTTGTTAAGATACACCAATCCTTATATGGCGCTTTTATCATACCATTTGGGATTCGGAATCGATAGAGATTAAAGAGATATCAACTATATATGCTGACGCACTTCCTCTTAGAGAGAGGACATTTCGAGAACTCTACGACTGAAGGTTTCTGATAGGAACAAAAGAATTGATTCTTCCGATTTCGTCTGTAACTTTTACCTTACACTTAATATCCGGGGTTTTTATGGGAAAATTTCTAAAAGTTTGCTAAGCTTAAGATCTTATGAGAGACTTAGCAGCATCTTAACCCAAAGGTATCTCCTTGAGTGGTCAAAGGCTCACCATAAGGAGTTTTGATAACTACTTGCTTCTTATCACTTGCAATATGGGCTTGGCTATCAGACGACCAACCCATTCTTATAACTATATCGAGTCCTTTATTATATAAATGAAAATGAGGACAGCAGTAAAGAATGATTCCTAATGGATATAAAACATCCATATAATATTGCTGAAGCAGTCTCTGAGGTACCATCAATAAATTTTACTTTATATTTAGCATTTAGAGTTTTAGCAGGCAGATTTAGTGACTTACAAAATCTATTGTCTACGGAAGACTTATCTGAACCTGAATCAATTAATACTCTAGTATGAGCGTTATTGATAAAGAAATTACCTGTTGTGAAATTGTCATCCTGAATAGCCTCTTGAGCATTCATCTTAGAGCTTCCAGCTTTGGTCTTCTTAACTTCCTCAAGCTTTTTAGCGTATTTAGGGCAGTTGGTCTTAATGTGCCCTTTTCCATTGCAACCATAGCAGGTTGCGTCTCCCAATCTCTTGCAATCCAAGGTCTTATGCTCCTTGGACTTGCAGATTCCACAGTATAAAGGCTGAGATTCATACCTGCAATTCCCGAGGTGGTATTTCCTACAGGTTTTGCATCTGGTCTTTTCACTGGTCAGCTGTTTGTCCTTCAAATCCTTCCCAGACTTAGTTGCTCCTTCCTTGGCAGCATTAGGGCAATTAGTACTGATGTGACCCTTTTCGCCGCAGCTGAAACAGTTTGCATTCTTTATGTCCCTACATTCGTGGGACTGGTGACCAGCTCTTTTACAGATGCCACATTGCTTTATCTTTTGATTTGCTCGACACTGTCCCCAGTGTCTTCTTTTGCAGGTTTTACATTCGGGTTTCGCCTCTTTTGGTTTGGACTGGTTATAGCTTGAACCGGTCTTACCCTTTTTGTAACTCCTATTTGGGGTTTTATTGCACTTTCGCTTATGATCCTTCAACACACGGTCCACAGCGTTGCTTACGGCTGTATTTATCATAGCCTGAAACTCGGTGCTTGTTAAGTTCAGTCTCGCATCATCATTCTGATCAACTGGATGATGGTGAGCTTCATAGGAGTTAGCCATGGTGAAGCTTTGACGGCTACTATCCAAGTAGAAACAATTTGTTTAATCATATAGCGAATTGTCGAATTTGATGAATAAATAGCCATGGCGCAATTTAACCATATAGGTCAATAGATAGTATCTAATTTATTTGATTATGTTTTGCCTAAGTTTTTAAATAAACCATCTTTGGCGTTTAAGAGGAATAAAATCCTTCATATTTATTAGACAGAGGACATAGTCACGACTGCCAATGTCATACTGACATCTTTTATATATAGCACAAGGGCTTGTTCCAAAGGACTTATGATGGCTCAGAGGCCTGGTCACTAGGGAAATTTTAAAACATAATCGATGATTCCTTTGGATCGGAAAATTTCACAGTTCATTGTCTTGACAAGAAGTTATGAAATAAAACTATCTTTTTCATGTATTCATCTTTTACCCGTAGGTATACATCCCTTGGATGTTTTGATGTATTCATCAAGTTCAACGTTTATTGCTCATGATTCCTTTTGATCATTCATGCTAAAATAAGGGGTTTGGAAAAATTTCCTAATATAAAGGTGACAAGTGCGATTCTATCGCATCACTGTTGCCAGGAGTGTCATCATATTTAAAATGTTACAAGGATTCGAATCCTTTAAATAGGTTCTACCACCTTGGCCTCGTCTGGGATGACATATAGGCTAGGTCGTACCTTTAAGATTTTTTTAATATTTATACTGGCAGGAAATGAATGGTATTTATTTTATTCAGGATTTTCATCATAATCCTAATTTATAAGTTAATAGTAGCACAAATGGCCTAGTCGCGTAGACAAGTTTAATTTATAAGCCATGATTTCAGAGAATCGAGGCATTAATGTTTTAATAATAGCACAAATGACCTAGTCACGTAGACAAGTTTTATTTATAAGCCATGATTTCAGAGAATCGAGGCAATTTAGTAATGGCACAAAAGGCCTAGTCACAAGGACGTTTATAAATTATAAGCTATGATTTCAGAGAATCAAAGCATGAAGGTTTGAACCTAGTTCATTACCTTTATCTGACAGGGAGTCATAGCTACAGCTGTCTTTTGGCTCATGTAGAAATGAGCAAGGCTCGTAGGCATTATATTAACGGACAGGGAGTCATCGCTACCACTGTCTTTTGGCTCATGTAGAAATGAGCAAGGCCCGTAGGCAACATATTACCAACGTATGGTCAAAATATGATCATCTTAATTGATGACCTAAACCCATGATTCAGAGATCATAAAATTGGGTTAGGAATCTTTTGAAGGATCCAATAATAAGAACGACGTGTGTGATTTTAATGAATCACGTCTGTCGGGAGCGTTAACATGTTTACAGATGTTAACGAGGATTGGAATCTTTTGAACAGGTCTTACCATCTTGGCCCGGTCTTATAGTGACCCGAAGGCTAGGTTTCACTCTAAGATTCCTTTTTAATAATAAACGCAGAACAATCCTAACTCAGGAACTGCCATCTTGGCCGCGTCTTAATAATGACACTAGGCTAGGACTCGTCCCTTTTTAGATTTTGCCATTTTATTATAATGGTAGATCTTATAATATAGGAATGATATTTTAAACATAATCGTTCCTTTAAAATTTAAGCAAGTACACAGTTGCCCTAAACGGGACTTCTAATAAAAATGACTTGCCCATGCAAAGGCTAATCAGAAAAATAATCAAGGAAGTAATTAAAAGACAATGAAACGAATTGGAATTTGTCCTATGTTCTTGTCTAGACTCAAGAGTTTAGATATGTGCAATTGTGTTATTGAGATTAAACACAAAAGGCTAGTGTTTAATTCACTCAATGTTGGCTCTGATACCAACCTGTCACACCCCTACTTTCCACGTGTCACCGGTGGGCCCGGTGGGGAGTATCGTGACGTGGTTGGCAACATAATAGTCAAACAACACAATATTTAATATGCACAGCGGAAGCAAATGTAAAGATATAATTCAACCGAATTTAATATTGTAATATCGTGTATCACAACAGTCGATTTTTTATCCACAGACGGATCGAAAATAAAATAGAGACAATAGTTCAATAGACTTTTAGGCATCTTAAGCTTGCGAGACTTCTATTGATGCTAAGGAGAAATATCCAGCCAATTTCGTATAGTACCTGCATTTAGCCTTTTTGGAAAATACGTCAGTTTACACTGGTAAATACAATTAACTGACTCATTTTGAAAATGGTTTAAGAAAATTGATTTGGATGCACGTGGCACAAAATATCTTTTATAATTTGATTAAAATGCACAGAGGCAAAATTAACCTTTTATAACTTGGGAGAATTATTTAAATATATAATCTTGTGAACGAATTACATGTTCCTTGTGCATTCAGTAGCCCGGATCAAGTCCGGGTTAAAGATCAATAGACACACCACATTATTCTTTTGTGCACTGACGGGTGTACGCCTACACCCCGCGCTTAAGTCGTGGCCATTTCGTAAAATGATGCCAGGGATATCCGGGACATGGTCATTAACCCCCCAAAAGCTTTAAGTAACAAGACTGTTTAAACGAGCCGATCAAATTATCAATTAGCCATCAAACGATGGAAGATTTGATGCCCGATCAAGCGGTATTTTATATACCGTAACCCAAGCCCGTATAGGGAAAATAAGTTAAAAGTATTTACCTGAGCAAAGTATAAATCACAATAAGCAAATTGCAAGTAGCTTTTACTGGTACTCCTAATCTGGAACGAAGGTTTATAATAACCTATTAGAATCCTAACGGTCTTTAATTAAGCTAAAGCTTAGACCAGTTAGTTTCAAAGATACGGTTCGTACGCACGATTAAGCAATGACCGGATAGAATGTGTTTTAGACCCGACAAGTATGAAGACTTGTTTAATATGGGTATATTATACACATTCTGGATTTTGAGATAAAACCGATAAGGTTTGACCCGTTTAGGCTAGTTTATGTAAACTAGTTACATAAACCGAACCGAACGCGTAATAAGCGTAACGGGTAATAATGAGAGCCATTTACAGGTTTCTTAAATTAATATGCTTCATATATGTTGTGACATCAGTAAGATGTCTTTTATTATGCCCGAAACGAATTTAAACACAAACTATGCCCCGTAGGGGTAGTTTGGTCATTAAAAAGGTTATAAAAGAGTTTAAGTATTTCCTTGAGTTACAGGTCTGATGTAATCAGTAAAAATACTTATTTTACCATGTTATAACAGTAGGGTAAAGTATATATGTGAAATTTATCAATTATAACCCAACTATGCCCCGTAGGGGTATTTTGGTAATTTCACATAAGCCGATAAGCTCAAAACTGAAGTCTGAGTTTAACAATCTTTGCTTACTGTTAAAATATTATAATTTGCCTCAAATATCAGTAGGTATCAACCCTTGTATGTTTAATATAGTTATAGCACATACTAGGCGTTAAAAACGCTTAAAAAGGCGATTAGAAGCCATTTCCGGGTTCGATACATAATGCTGATACTTTTATTATTCCAGAAGGCTTAAAATAATTTATTTATCGTTTAGAGTCAGTAGCAAAATGTTTGGAGTCGTTTAGATAAGTAAAACTCATTTTATGGCCCGTGAGGGCAAAACCGACAATTACCGGATTAAGCCTACGACAATGAGTCATGCTCAGCCTAAAATTAATTAAAAATCTTTAAAAATTCCAAAATAATATATTACATCAGTGGGTAATAAGTTTGGTATCAAAAAGTAGGCTTAACTAGGCTATATGCTAATTACGCCGTTTTATTAACACAAAGCTTTCATTTTACGCTAACGAGCATAACTCTTAACCTACACCTCAAACTGATGTCAAATTTTGTATGCAAGTTTAAATATCAGTAAGTAAGGTTTCTACTATTTTACATTTCCAAAAATCACGTTTTAAGGTGAAAAGGGCATAATGGTCAACATATGAGCAATTAACGGGATCATGCGTATTAATCGGTTAACTAATGAACCATGGTGTATAATCACAGAGGGTTATACTAGCATGTAATCTGGTCCAAATGAAGCTCTTAGGTATTTCTAAAACATACCATAACGGGTCAGAACTGAAAGTCAAAGTATAAGTCAAACTATGCGACTTTTGGTTCCGAACCGGGTCTAAACAGGAAATTGTCGGGTTGAACATGTTTAGACATGTTCTTACACTAATTACCAAGTTATATTAATGATCAAACAGGTTGTATGTGTTCTACATTGCTAATCATGCATAAATTAGAAACTAAGTATCCTGTTGACTTTTTATTAGTAAGTTTGACCCGACATTTGACCTAGTTAGAGTGGGAATCAGGGGGAACCCTTTTAAGGGTTTATTACCCACATAATTACCTACTTAGAGGTACTTTTAATTCGAGATTTGACTGAGCCATTATTAATTAAGCTCGAAGTCAAACCGTAATTACGACGGGTTGACTTTTAGCTAAATAACTAAGCTAAACTCAATTTAAGATGGTTAAGCAAACTTACAAGGGTCTAATGGTTGATTAGGAAGGCCTGGAAAGTGCTCTTGTGCTCCACAATTGATCAGAAGTTGTTTGAGGGATGAATGATCAAGTGTTGCACTTAGAAGCCTTATATAGTGACCAAGACACCACAAAGTGTTGACAAATAAGTCTACTACTGCCCACAAGTTATTTACAAGTGTCCCTAGATGTTTAGTGATTGTTTAGGGGCCAAGGGAGATGAGGAAAACCGTTTGAAAGGTCAGAAATGCGTTTAAACAGCAAACAGGCGAATCTGCTGTCGCTGGGCATCCCTTGCGCACCGTAAGCATAAGTTCTTGCGGTGCGCAAGGCTTCTGATCAGCCTTCACCTTTTCCATTTTTCGCATAAATGACTCTTGGCCCTTTTGAAAGGTCAACTAAGCTTAATTCTTGCAATTTGACCCCTTCTTATTTACCTATAAGGGCTTTAAGACTTGTACCCACTTTGCCAAGTCCCTGGACATTTCATGTTAACCCGAAAAGTCATAACTTTCAATGTTAACGCTTTAACCCCTCGCACACGAATTTTATCATAACTTCCTCATACGATAACGAAACTTGGTGAAATTTTTATCACTCATTCTAGTGAGCATAATTAATCGTTACAAAGCTTCGGGTTTGCTAAAAGTTCACTCAGAGGTATACTTTAAACATGTTGACACATTTAACCCCTGTAGTTTGTAATCTCTTACTTTTAGCCTCGTATGATCCATGATTTATTCGTCTGATGGTATCAACATCATGTAGGGTTATTGTAAAGTATATTTATTCACTGTTGACATTTTGAACTCGTATATTTACATACTTTCCATGTTTGTCAATTTTAGTCCCTCAAGAGTATACTTTCACACGTTCAAGCTTATGACACGTGTCAATACATTATAGGACGTGAATTTTTCGAGGTGTTACACTAGTGGGGAGAAACAGAGAGAAAGGTGGGGGGTGGCTGAGAGGTTGTTTAGTTTTTATAGAGTGAAAAAAATGAAGGGTAATTTTGTTATTTCACATCCACTTAACGGAGAAAATTAACGGACATCCACTCTAGGGACTATCTGAATAACAAACTGTCAAACCACAGGGAGCACCGGTGTAATTTCTAAAAGTTGAGGATTATAAGTGTTATTTTGCAAAACCAAAAGAAATATCCGTGCATTTTACTCTTTTTAAGGAGTAAACCGAACTAATAAATAACGCAACCACAATTTCACTTTTGTGTATCCAAAAGATGCATTAACCAAATTTTTTGTGGTTTCCTATCATTGTGTTAGGTTAAATCATTATGATAACAACTAAATATGGGGAATGATCCACTAAAAAGTGGATTTTGCCTAAGTAGCCTAAGAAGGATTGTGATGATGACATGTGGCACTCCTAATAAGTAGGAATGAAGGGCATTTTGTTCCTTATAAATAGGAGTGAAAATGACACGTGGCACCCCTTTTGTTTTTTTAAAATATAGACAAAAAATCTAGTACAAAAAATATAGCACAAAAAACTAGTACAAAAAAATCTAGCACAAAAAATCTAGTACAAAAAAATTTAGCATAAAACAATCTAGTACAAAGAAATATAGCACGAAAAAATTTATCAAAAAAAATGTAGTACAAAAAAATCCAGCACAAAAAAATTGAGGAAAAAAAATTTAAAACAAAAAAAATTCAGCACAAAAAATTTAGCGCAAAAATATAGTACAAAAATTCAGCACAAAAATGTTATACAACATAGAAATACAACACATTTAAGTGGTTTTTTTAGTTTTCATATTTTATATAACAATATGGTACTCAAATTAAAGATAAAAAGAAGCTCGATTTTATGGTAAAATTTTTATGAAAAAATAATGTCGTATAAAAAAGTTATGAACGTTTAAAAAATGGGGGTGAAATATGCATGTGCCTTGCATGTGGAGAGAGAAAGTCCATAAATAGGATTTTCCCAAGATACCCTTGCACTCATCCTTTCTCCTACACTTTCATCTTAACCATTGATTTGAAAAATGAATGGTTAATATTCCTTTTAATCCTACTTAGGGAAAATTAACTTTTTATTTGATCTTAAAAGAGGTTTACTCAAAAATATTGTCTGAAAATATATTAATTTTAATTTAAAATGCTAAAAAAAGCATTAGTTAATTACATAGTTAGTCCCTGTGCTTTGCACAAAATAACATATTTAGGGTGTAAGTAATGTTGTCTGCAAGTTTTGTACGAATTACGCATGTTGTTTTTGAACGGATTATGCAAGTTTTGATGTACAGTTGTTTTTTGCTATATTGAACGGATTCTAAAGTATAATAATGCTTGGGGCAGGGCTGAGAGTGGGGATGTCGAGATTATGAGAGGGCAGCAGTGGCGGACCCAGGATTTTTTTCCTGGGGGTGCGGAAATTTTTTAAAGATTTTAGACCCCTAGCTATATAAAAAAATCGGTTCATAGCTGGTCGGATCGGGTCGGGTCATGTAAAACAAGTAAAAACAAACAAACAAAGTTTCATAGTGGGTCGAATCAGATCGGGTCGGGTCCATTTCAATTCTCAAACAATCAAACCCTAGTTCCTAACTTCCTATCACATTAACAAACAAAAAAACATCAAAGTTCAAACAATCCCTACTTTTTTTCTCTTAATCATTTAATAAAAGAACAAAAAAACTTATCTATAACATACCTTGGTCTTTAATTAGAATAATCCGGCGAAAAAAAAGTGGTTCAACCCCTTTACTCTTGAGAAATCGTGGCATCACTTCCCTACTCATTGTTCATTCCTAATCCTATCACATACAAAATAAACAAGGATCTTCAAGTGTTCAACCATAGCCCATGTTCGTTAATTTTCAATTTAAAACTTTGAATTTCAAGCCCTAGTAATTATTATTTGCCAACCAACAATCATATAATCAACAAACATGTTTGCCAACCAAAATTTTAAATTTCAAACCCTAGTAATTATTATAAGCCCTAGTAAAAAACATGTATCTGTCAGGGGCGGCCTGAATTTTTTACATAATTTGATCCGGTTTCAATCCGTGTTCACAATTTTTTTACATAAATTCCTAACATTTTTTTCTAAAGGGTGCGGTCGGAATTTTTCAAGGGGTGCGGACGAAAATTTCCAAGGGGTGCGGTCTGGATTTTTCGCAAAAAATACCACTAATTTTTTTTTTCAAGAGGTGCGGCCGCCCACCCACCCCATAACTTGGGTCCGCCCATGGAGGGCAGTGCTGATATGGTGGCCTGAGTGGGTCTCGGTTTGACTTTGGTTAATTGTTTTTTTTTTTTGGCAGGTTTGAGTTTGCTTAGTTGTTTAGATGCTTGCTGAATGTTTTGAGATTTATTATTGACTTTGTTTAATTGTTCTTAAAAACTAATTGGCCAAAAAGAGCACAAATAGGATCTCCATGTGTGAAATGAAGCTCACTTTATGATATTTGTTTGGGATAAAAACCGGATTTACTTTTGAATTCGATAGTATGTTTTCTAGTGATAACTGAGCTATACTCATGGTATAAATGGATGTTTGACTCATGGCTAAACTGAATAGATCTATTGGTAAAATTTTCAGAACAAAAATAACAAATGATAATTAAAAATGCAAAAATGATGTGAACAATGTGCAGTGCTTGCCTATAACCATAGATGTGGGTACAAAAAAGAGCAACCGGACAGGTTAGTTTTACTTTTACTATATGTTTCTTCTTTTTGTTAACATATATCATGTCAAAAGTTATTAAACAATGAAATAAATTGTGTATATATTTGTAGGAATATGCAGAACTTAAGAATGAATTTATGTCTGCTATGAAGCAAAACTATGGGGAGAAGGTGCCTATTCAGGTACGTAAGCATATATTGATTATTTTCACTTGCTAATGATTTAATTTATGAGGGATATATGATATATGATTTTAATCGAATCTTTAATTTTCGTTGCGCAGTTTGAGGATTTTGCTAACCACAATGAGTTTGATCTTCTTGCAAAGTATAGTCCCACCCACCTTGTTTTCAATGATGACATACAGGTGCATAATGAAATATTAACATTTGAAGAATTTAGCGATCTTTTTGTTTCTGAACGTGTTATTTTTTTTAGGGGACAACATCGGTAGTACTTGCAGGGCTTATATCTGCACTAAAATGAGTTGGTGAATCCTTAGCTGACCATTGATTTCTTTTCCTTGGAGCTGGTGAGGTATGAAAAATTAACATGAACGATACACTCGTTTTGTTTCATTTTTTATGTCCCGATTTGATTTTTTTTAGCTTTAGGCGGGAACTGGCATTGCTGAACTCATAGCTCTTGAGATATCAAAACAGGTAAAAAAAATGTTTAAAAACTCGAGAAATGAAATGTAGGAATTAGGTTCACCTTTTGTAAAATATAATTACAAAATATATGATAACGAGACTCTCGTTATTCGTAGGAAATATCATAGTACAATACCGGTTGCAATAACTAAATAAAAAGAATATAAATATAATTATATATACCAATCTTGATTCAAGCCGCATCTCTGATGGGTCCTTCACGCGCACTTGATAGCATCCTAGACTCGAGTATTCATCATCTTGAGTCTTGAAAAATACTCCTTGACTGCAACAAAGAGCACACTAAAACGTTGACGATTTTGGTTGAGGCACGTGTTCAACACGCTTCCCTTAAAACAGATTTCGCGCCTCTACTAAAGATGACGCGTCTGTCTCCCAGGGTACAACAGCCGAAGCAGTCTGTACTGCCGGAGATGGCTCACCGGCCCAAGGTTACATCCGGTAATTGTAGTGTTTGAACTCATGTGGTGGAAAACAAGTAGAGAATACTCATCTCTCTAGTTGGTCTTCAAGTGTTTTTCCTACTTCTAGTATTCTTCATGTATAAAACAATACCTTATTTTCTTGTCACAAAAGAAAGCACATAGCCTACTATATGTACAAGACTAGTGAAAAGTTTCACTTAATTAGTCACTTAATTAGAGACTTAAAACTCTAATAAAACTAATTAAATACTCAAGAGTTACTCTTTAACTTACCACATGAATATTCTAATTAATATTTATAATTTCATTAAATTATAAATATATTTAATATCCATTCACCAAAATTCCAACAATCCCCCACATGAATGGAGATCATTCAAAACACTTAAAATTTCCAATGTAACCTCGACAGTTGAGTTTTGCATACGATAGGTAGGTGTTACCCTTTGAACCTTTGCTCATGAAATGCACTTAGCCCACTAGCTCTGAGTAGATCTCGTTGTCTTTGAACTCGTCTGCCGTTTGTGTAGACGACAATACACTTCACACAAGACTCTCCCTAGCCGGGTCATCTCCTCATAGTCGTGTCCAATAATGGTCGTGGAACACTTTCCTGGTTCTGCGAGAGCTCTAGGAATTGTGCCCTCAATTCCATTCGAAGCTACCCCACTTCTCTCTAACATAGGTGATTCTCCTTAGATCATTAAAAGCATTGTGGTTATCGTGATCTATCCAAATCATTTACCACATATTATGCTTAGCCTCATACTTGTCACTTTTAGGAATGGACTAGGAAGTTTATTAATCTTTATAATAAACTACTTTATTAAATGCGTAGGGTTATTCCCCCACAGTGACCTCGCTTATTCATACAATTAGGTTTTCCTATTGAACTCAATTCTTGGGATCTCCAGTCTACTGAGTTAGGTTTCCATCATATGAACTTCATTTTTCAAGGGCTTCAGTCCCATTCCACAACATGATCTCTAATAAACCCTCGGGTTGTTGGATCCATAACATTAGCAAATAACTTTGCGTATTTGAGATCAGTTGTCATGATGTGTTCTTAACTCGTAAGTTAATTTTGCCTATTGTCAACTTCTAAGACTATAACCTCAGTGGCCATCTGAATCTGGTTATAACATATGTCTTCGTAAGATACGTGTATCATTTAAGGCAAACACATCTCCATTATGCACTACGACCTTTGTGTCCTCCACTTAGTCGTCTATTTGCAATGTTAGATTGGATTACAAAATCCTTATTGCTAAAAACAAATGCAAGACACCCCCCACATTTAAGTGTTATTGGATAACATTTAGATGTGTTAATGAGAACCATTTCTACATACCCTTATAGGGTTGTTTCTTAAATGGTTCCTCCCCCACATTTCTTGCCATTTGATCAACATTTCCGTAACACCACTTATGGCGACATTTATACACATATGATTGAACAAGACCAACCTTATTGTATCAGTGAATTCAACTCATATTGCATTAGCTTACACAAGCTTCCGAGCTGACCAAAGCAACACATGCCATTGTCATAAGTTTGTCTCCAACTTAGAATAATTCTAATTTATTATCTAGAATAAGCTTAGACAATGAGTTCTCCTCATTAGCTTTTCAAACAAACTTTTAAAAGTTATATGTCATTTCCTTATAATGAATGAAAATTCTCTCTCAACTTTGTCCATACACAAATTCTTTTTGTGTTCATACAAATTTGAACGTTTAGAGTTAATTAGTCTCCGTCAAGACCCATAATTAACCAATTACTAGTCTAGCATGCTTTAGACTACAATACTTTAGCTTGTGAACAGAAGATGCATCATTCTGATTCTTCACAGCCCTAAGGATATCATAACATCACTTTGCAACATTCATCCCTTGTTAAGACAAAATAATGAGACCTATTCATAATCCTAAAACATCAATATTTAGGAAGGTCTCACAAATTATTGTATATAGCACAAAGCTAAATTTCATCATTCATTTAAGGAACATAACTTGTTTACCTTTGATCTCCAACGATCTACCACTGACTCATAAGTACTTAAACATAGGCCTTAATCCAAGTCACTTGGTGAACACATTCATCACCAACAAGATGAATGTTTCTCATCTACAATCACTATTATGTGTGAGATAGAGTCAACTAGATTGACACTCAACAACATGGCATTCATAATTTTTTCCATAAGTGATTTGCACACATCTATTGTTATTCATTAGGAGACATGTATATTTAGGATGCTCTCCCAAATGAAAGTAAAATCTCCATATAGATCTAACAATAATCAAGTGGTAGACGCATCTACTTATAAATCTCGCAAGATTTATTAAAGGTATACGACAACATATAGTACTTTTACTTTCATATGTTAGAATTCACACTTGTAAATTTTTCGATGACTTCTAATGAAGTATGCGACATGATCTAACAATAATCAAGTGGTAGACGCATCTACTTATAAATCTCGCAAGATTTATTAAAGGTATACAACAACATATAGTACTTTTACTTTCATATGTTAGAATTCACACTTATGAATTTTTCAATGACTTCTAATGAAGTATGCGACATGAATGTCGTTAGTGTATTTCATCTCAATACACTCACTACGTTCTTTCATTACCCATTCATGATGTGGTTATACATTTGATGTTTCGTCTTTGACTTTTAGTCAATGTAACAACTCTCAAGTTGTTTATGTCCAAGTATTTTCATGTACTATCCGTTTAAAACCATATTCTTTTAAACAATGTATAACCGACGTTATAATTATTTTCCACAAAAATAATTTATACGTCACAACCATTAGTGATTTATTTCTTTGTAAAAAATTGCATGTGTTATCCGAAGATATTGAACACAAAACAATAAAATACATTGAAAACTAAATCATAAGTGTCAATCACTTTTGAAATTTAAACGGAAGCATAGACAATATGTAGACATCAAATAGCAAAGTGCTTTTATCTTCAACACTTTATAATCTGACCGAAATCTTCTCAACAATATTGTCCCATGGCGTGTCTTGAGGTACTCCCTCAATAAGACTCCATGCACTTGTAAGTACAAGTTTCCCATTTCATCTTCAAACTTTAAACTTGGACAATTATGCTCAAAACAACACCAAGTTGTTACAAATACTACATTTAAGTAGTAAACTTGAACAATTAAATTTGTTCACAACAACACCAAGTTGTTTTCACCAAATAACTTTTTTTTAACACACATGTTGGAAAAAAAAAAGTTATAACAGGCACATTATAGAATCGAACGTTTACATAAAACGTTTTCTAAAGATATAGTTTATAAAATAAACTGTTTCTCATCAGTTTTAATGCACACATAGGCAATTAAATGTTTACATAAAAAATTTATGTCCATTATGAACAATCTCTAACCTTGTATTCGTGATACACATTTTCTAACACACATGTTAGAAAACTTTAAGTCATTTTATCTATATATATAACATGACCAAATTAAAGCATCAAATGTCATCACTAAAACTCTACTCAAGAGTTTCACCATATGAAGAGTTAAGAGTCTCAATAATTATAGACTTAAACTCTAATAAAACTCATCAAATGTTATCATTAAAACTCTACTCAAGAGTTTCACATATGAAGAGTTAAGAGTCTCAATAATTATATATTTAAACTCTAATAAAACTCATCAAATGTCACAATTAAAACTCTACTCAAGAGTTTTACATATGAAGAGTTAAGAGTCTCAATAATTATATATTTAAACTCCAATAAAACTCATCAAATGTCACCATTAAAACTCTACTCAAGAGTTTCACATATGAAGAGTTAAGAGTATCAATAATTATATATTGAAACTCTAATAAAACTCATCAAATGTCACCATTAAAACTCTACTAAAGAGTTTCACATATGAAGAGTTAAGAGTCTTAATAATTATATATTTAAACTCTAATAAAACTCATCAAATGTCACCATTAAAACTCTACTCAAGAGTTTCACATATGAAGAGTTTAATTAGTAATTAAAATTTCACTCAAATTGATTTAGAAATCACAAATTAAAGTTGGTGATGAATCCCACACAACTACACTATCACTTTATTGTGATTTAATTTTTGAAGCCAATCAAACATCAACTTCAATGTATGACCTTTTATTTCTAAATCATACAAAGCATTAAAATCAATGCTACAACAAATTACTTATATAAAATGTTTACATAAAACATTTCAAAGCATTTGTATTTTAACCATTTTTAACAATCATGTTAAAATGAAAGAAATTCTAACGCGCACGTTAGAAATATTAACATTTTCACAAAATGTTAATTTGACTTGCTAAAAGCACATATATGGTTCAAATAAATAAGTCATTTCTAATATACACATTAGAAACTAAACAATTAAAAATTGCTTCCAAACTAACGCGTTTCATGAACGTTTCTAACACACATGTTAGAAGACAAATGATTACAAAAATCATTATAAGACTTATTTGTTCATATCAATCCATGGGTGGATGAAAAGTCTATTTTAAATAGAGACTTAATTAGATACATAAAACTCTAATCAAGTAACATAAAACTCTTATTTAAAGACATAAAAAACTCTACTTAAGAGAATTTAACGTTTACAAAAAACGTATGGTTTACACCAATAATTCCGGTCTAAGACACATGTTAGAGAATTTAACGTTTACAAAAAACGTATGGTTTACACTAATAAACCCGACCTAACACAAAAGTTAGAAAAATTAACGATTCCCAAAATCGTTTTAAAACCAAATGTTGGAACCAAAACTATTCGATTTGTACCACGGTATAGGATTTAAGATTGTATCTCAATCTCAAAAAATCCAAACACAACAAGTTGTACTACATACATATTTCCAAAAAAAATATTTATAAGATCATAACCTCTAACAATATTTTTTTTTTAATTCTATTATAAATCCTTTCGTAAACCCAAAATCCTTATAAATAAGGTTTTTAAGATTGTACCAACAATCTCATGAAATCTGTTTTAAGTTTGTAGGAATTAGGTTCACCTTTTGTAAAATATAATTACAAAATATATGATAACGAGACTCTCGTTATTCGTAGGAAATATCATAGTACAATACCGGTTGCAATAACTAAATAAAAAGAATATAAATATAATTATATATACCAATCTTGATTCAAGCCGCATCTCTGATGGGTCCTTCACGCGCACTTGATAGCATCCTAGACTCGAGTATTCATCATCTTGAGTCTTGAAAAATACTCCTTGACTGCAACAAAGAGCACACTAAAACGTTGACGATTTTGGTTGAGGCACGTGTTCAACACGCTTCCCTTAAAACAGATTTCGCGCCTCTACTAAAGATGACGCGTCTGTCTCCCAGGGTACAACAGCCGAAGAAGTCTGTATTGCCGGAGATGGCTCACCGGCCCAAGGTTACATCCGGTAATTGTAGTGTTTGAACTCATGTGGTGGAAAACAAGTAGAGAATACTCATCTCTCTAGTTGGTCTTCAAGTGTTTTTCCTACTTCTAGTATTCTTCATGTATAAAACAATACCTTATTTTCTTGTCACAAAAGAAAGCACATAGCCTACTATATGTACAAGACTAGTGAAAAGTTTCACTTAATTAGTCACTTAATTAGAGACTTAAAACTCTAATAAAACTAATTAAATACTCAAGAGTTACTCTTTAACTTACCACATGAATATTCTAATTAATATTTATAATTTCATTAAATTATAAATATATTTAATATCCATTCACCAAAATTCCAACATGAAATATGAAATGACACATGTTTATGTTATTATCTAATCATGCAGACGCGGGCCCCACTGGAAGAGGCTCGTAAGAAGATTTGGCTTGTGGATTCCAAGGGGTTGATAGTTAAATCCCGGTTAAATTCACTTCAACATTTCAAGAAACCATGGGCCCAAGAACCCCAGCCCGTTACAGATCTCCTAGATGCCGTCAAGGTGCGCTTTTCTTTCTTGATGTTTTGACTGTTTACATATGACCATGTGAATATGTTGCGCTGGATGACTAGATCTATGATCGCCTAATCATGTTGCCTTTTCAGGCAATCAGACCAACTGTGTTGATTGGATCTTCAGGGCAGGACAGACATTTACTAAAGAAGTAGTTGAAACTATGTCATCTTTTAACAAGGTAAGTTATATAATAATATATGTTGTATCTATCTAAGTATTTTCAATAAGAATAATAAACAAGTGATTTTGCAGAAACCGATTATTCTTGCTCTTTCAAACCGGACTTCGAAATCTTAATGTACTGCTGAACAAGCTTATACGTGGAGTGAGGTTTGACTTTCATCCTACCTCGTTTATTAACTCATTGACTTATTGTTACTGTAATGTTTTTTCTTGAGTAACCTCTTTTTTGTATTATAGGGTCGTGCCATATTCGCTAGAGCATATTGAGAAAGGACTAATATACCCTCCGATCACTATATTCGAAAGATTTCGGCTCATATTTATCATTAGGTATAGAGGTAAAATGATGTTTTTGATTACTAAGTTGATATTTGAATACACGTACATATGCCCAATTTATAGAAAACTGAAAACAATAATAAAAGGAAAGACAATCAATGGCTGGCTGGAATCTTGGCTGTAAAACAGCTGTGCTTGGGCTGGAAATCTTCATAAAAAATCTTCATTCATTCTCTTCTTTCCGACACTCCCCCTCAAGTTGAGTAGTGGGGTCACCAATACTTAACTTGCTCAAGCAGCTACTAAAAGCGTTTCCGTTGACGGCCTTTGTAAGAATATTTGCGAGTTGATCTTTTGACGATACATATGGGAGCTCTATGATTCTTTCTTCCAGTTTCTCTTTGATGAAATGTCGGTCTACCTCCACGTGTTTTGTTCGATCATGTTGTACTGGGTTTTCTGAGATTTGTATTGCAGCCGTATTGTCACACATAACTTTACTGGGTTCCTTTTGAGAAAAACCAATGTCTTCTAGCAGCTTCCTGATCCAAAGAACTTCGCTTAACCCTCGAGCTATACCTCTAAATTCTGCTTCTGCACTTGACAGAGCAACCACCTTTTGTTTCTTACTTCTCCAAGTAACAAGGTTTCCACCAACCAATGAGAAGTACCCTGATGTTGACCTTCGATTTCCCTTATCTCCTGCCCAGTCTGCATCAGTGTAGAGCTCAACATTCAGATGTCCATTTTTTTTGAACAACACTCCATGGCCTACAGTCCCCTTGAGATACCTTAAAATTCTCAGAGCAGCTTCCATGTGGGCAACTTGTGGTTGGTGCATGAACTGACTTACTACTCCAACTGCGTACGCTATATCAGGACGAGTGTGAGAGAGATAAATTAGCTTGCCCACGAGCCGTTGATACCTTTCTTTGTCCGCAAGCTCCCCATTAAGTTCCATGTGAAGGTTGTGGTTCACCACCATTGGAGTATCTGCGGGTTTACAATCAATCAACCCGGTTTCGGCCAGAAGATCAAGGACATACTTTCTTTGGCAAATGAAGATCCCCCGTTTAGACCTGAGAACTTCAATCCCGAGGAAATACTTGAGATTCCCTAGATCTTTCATTTCAAATTTTGAAAACAGATTCTCTTTTAGCTGTGCTATTGCTTCTACATCATTTCCGGTAATAATCATGTCGTCTACATATATGATCAAGCAGGTTACTAGTCCGTTTCTTCTTTTGAGGAACAGAGTATGATCAGCATTATTAATTTGGTGATACCCGTATTCTTTCATGGCCAAAGTGAACTTTCCAAACCATGCCCGAGGAGATTGTTTTAGCCCGTATAATGACTTTTTCAACCGACATACTTCCCTTTCTTTAAAACTCCCTGAAAAACCTGGAGGTGCTTCCATGTAGACTTCTTCCGTTAGGTCTCCATGGAGAAATGCGTTTGTAACATCAAACTGGTGGAGAGGCCAATCCTTATTGGCTGCCACGGAGAAGAGGACTCTGATGGTGTCCATTTTTGCAACCGGAGAGAAGGTCTCAGAGTAATCGATTCCATACGTCTGAGTGTAACCCTTGGCTACGAGCCGAGCTTTGTATCTTCCAATGGAACCATCTGGTTTATATTTGATTGAATACACCCACCGACATCCAACAGTTTTCTTTCCTTTAGGAAGAACGCACTTTTCCCACGTGTTGTTTTTCATAAGAGCACGCATCTCCATTTCCATTGCTTCCTTCCAGTTCTTCTTACCTTGGGCTTCCTTTACGGAACTCGGTATTTGTTCAGAGTATAGTGAGGTAACAAATGCTTTCGCGCTGTTAGATAAGTTCCCGTTAACCATATTGGCTGTAGGATACCTTGAATTTCTTGTTTCCCTTTCTGGAGAGTACCGTTTTGGAGGAACTCCTCTATTGGCTCTAGGAGGTAAAACGTATGTTCCCGGTGTTGTTCCAGACTCCCCATCATGTTGTTCATTAGATTCGACTTCTCCTTGGACTGCGTTGTTTTGCTCAGTAATCTCCACCTGTTCCATTGTCTCAGAACTTTCCTGATTGTTAGTGGTATCTGGATCAGATTCAGACACATTTCCAAGGTTTGGAGAGTCACTTACCTCGAACACCAGTCTGGATGATTCTTGGGTGAGACTTTCGACAGGCTTAGTGTGTGTGGATGTATGAGATGACTCATTTTCGCTTGCAGATGGAGTCCACTTTAACCAGCTTAGTGAGTCTTCATGTTCTATCTCCCCCTGACCACTAAGATGGGACTGATAGTAATATTCTGTTTCAAGAAAATCACAGTGGACAGTGGTAATCACACGACGTCGTGATGGGTTATAACATCGGTATCCCTTCTGATTCACCCCATAACCAACAAAGACACATTTTTCGGCACATGGATCAAGTTTGGATCGTTCGGTTTTGGGTATATGGGGAAAAACGGTACACCCAAAGACACGAGGTGGTAAGGTAAGAGGTGGGGGTAGTTTGGTGAATGTGGATAAGGTATCTAGGGGAGTGTTTAGGTCAAGGGCTTTGGTTGGTAAACGATTAAGAAGATACACAGCTGTGTTTATAGCTTCGGGCCAAAAAGATTTAGGGACTTTGGATTCAAGCATAAGGGCTCGGGCCATTTCTACCAAAATGCCATTTTTCCGCTCAACTACACCATTCTGTTCTGGGTGTTTTGGGCAAGTGGTTTGGTGAATCATTCCCTTCTCTTGAATAAATTGTTTCATGGAGGTATTAACGTACTCCCCTCCATTATCAGATCGTAAGATCTGAATGTTGGTTTTGAATTGAGTTTGGACCATGGTGTAAAAAAGTCTAAATTTGTCAAATACTTCAGATTTGTGTTTTAAAAAATATACCCATGTCATCCGGGTACAGTCATCAACAAATAATAGGAAGAAACGAAGATTTTGACCTCCATTCGTTTCAGCTGGACCCCAAACATCGGAATGTAATAGAGAAAAAGGTTCACTGACCCTAGTGTTACTTGGTTTGAAAGGTTTTTTATGGCTTTTGGCTAAGGCACATGTTTCACAGTCTAATGTACTGTTTGACGGAAAGAGTTTAGGGAGTAAAATATGTAGATACCCGGCGGAAGGATGCCCTAATCTCCTATGCCAAAGCCATGCTTCTCTACTCTTTGTTCCGTGAGCAAGCATCGCAGTCCCTGACTGAGTCACCTCATCCACATAGTATAAGCCATGTCGTTCAGTGCTACGCCCAATTATCTTTCCAGTTCTGATGTCCTGTAAGATACAAAAATGAGGATGCATTAGAATTGTGCAATTGAGTTCCTTCGTAACATGACTTATTGATAACAATTTGTGTGTTAACGAAGGAACATATAAACAATTTGACAATCTCAAATTGGGAGATATTTCGACAGTTCCTCCTCCCTTTACTAAAGCATTTTCGCCATTTGCAGTCTTGATGTGGGTTCTGTTTGGTTTCTTTGTAGACACGAAGTCCGATGGCTCGTACGTCATCGTATCAGTGGCTCCACAATCAAAAATCCAAGAACTGACTTGATCACCGCTTTTCTGTGTTGTTAGATAGGCTTCCCCACTTGTTGACGGATAGTCCTTCAACAATTCATAGTTCCTATGATTAATCATTTGCAAAATCTTTTTTTTTTTTTTTTTTTTAATGTTGTCAAGAAAAAAAAAAAAAAAACAAAAAATGACAATTTCCTTTTTCCTTGCTTCACGTGCTACCCCACCACACCTTTATTGCACTTTTCCTTTCTTCAAAAAGCACAGAACAAAAAAAACAAGCCCCCTAGACTTTCTTCTCTACCCACACTTCTGCACTTTTAGAGAGAGAGTGAGGAGAATCAGAGAGAGGCGAATCAGATAGAAGCGGAAGTGTGCTGTGGTGATAGACGATACGAGCCCTAATTCTTCCTTGCTTCTCGAGATCTGGCCGGAATTGTTAGCGGATGACCGGACGACAGCGGAGAATGACGTCACAACGGCCGGAGACGAGGAATGGCGAGTGGTCCGCGGCGGTCGGAGAATGATGTGACGGTTACGTTGTCTGGCTTTCCGTCGGGATCTGACGTGTGCGATTCCGGCAACAGTAATAACAACAGCAACCACAATGGTTCGGTTCAGATTTCACGCCGCCGTCGACGACGTTAACGATGTCGTCAACAGGAACAGTGGTTGTTTTGGGCAGTGGATGCAGCGGTTGTTGGTTTGATTTTTTTTCGGAGTTTGATTTTGATTTTTTTGGGTTTTTCTGGTTTGTGGTTGGATTAGCTTGGGATAGATTGTAGATGATGAGCAAAGTGTTTAAGAATCAAAAACACTGCTCTGATACCATATCATTAGGTATAGAGGTAAAATGATGTTTTTGATTACTAAGTTGATATTTGAATACACGTACATATGCCCAATTTATAGAAAACTGAAAACAATAATAAAAGGAAAGACAATCAATGGCTGGCTGGAATCTTGGCTGTAAAACAGCTGTGCTTGCGCTGGAAATCTTCATAAAAAATCTTCATTCATTCTCTTCTTTCCGACAATATTGTTGCCAAGGTGGCAGCCAAAGCATATGAACTTGGTAAAGTAACTGGTAATTTAACAAAATCGGCTCATTTAGTCACCTCCTAAATTGTTTTGTTTACGACTTGTGCAGATTTGGCTAGTCGGTTTCCTCAACCAGAAAACCTGATAGCTTATGCTGCGAGCTGCATGTACAGTCCTAATTATCAGAAATATCGCTAGAAAATGCTTCTGCTCTTTAATAATAGAGTATTTAGGTCATTTTTGGTATTATATGTGTGGGCGTCGCCTCAATGCTTTTGTGCTGATTTTCTTTTTAGTAAGCTACGTAATTTGTCCGCGTGGTTAGTATAAAATGCAGTTTTTGCTTGTGAGCATTTTGGTCCATGTATGTTTAGGAAAAACTTAAAAAATGTGCATGTAATTGTATGTGGGGACACACCCTTTTTAGCGACGACAGGGGACCAATAGCGGCCGATCTATAGCGGCGACAAAAAGGACTTTTAGCGGCGACACGTGTCGTCGCTAAAGGTGCCTGTTTCTTGTAGTGAGTAGAGTAATTATTGTAAATTAATTACAATTACTCTATTAGTGTAAAATCACGTTTTTTTTTTAATTTGGAGACTAAAATACATGCTTAATAATACGGAAAAAAATTCAAAAAAAAAAAAAAAATTCTCCTTCACTTCTCACGTTAAGGGTATTTTGTATGTTTAGACCCATTTGTACATTAACTTAACCCTATATATATATTATTAAATATTTTTCATTTTTATTAGTTTTCTCAGACAACTAACGTTATTCAAATCCATTCGAATTTATATTTTCGAATTCGAATCATTTTTCTTTATCAAAGTTTTTGACATATTATAGTTTTGAAGAGAAGATTGTATTGTATTGATCACTAGACAAAAAAACTAAGACTAAAACAACAACGAAGTCTTACAAAATAGGTAAAATAATAATACAATAACTCACTGCCTAACCTATAAATGAAACACAGTCCATCAAAGATTTACAATAACTCACTGCCTAACCTATAAATGAAACACAGTCCATCAAAGATTTAATATATAAGAAACACTTCAAACCAACAAGATCAAACACATCTCTTTACACTATAGTTGCATGTAGTTATTGACTTGTATTGGACATTTATAGATCTTGTCACAATTTAATGGCCGCACACCTAAATTTTTAATACATTTGTAATTCAAAAAATTAGTTTACCAGCATTTGTCAGATAATGGCGGTCTCTTCTCAACATGTAGCAACTTCTGAACTCGAACCATGGCGAGACCTCAGTGGCAAAATCGTGATGGTTACTGGCGCATCTTCTGGCATCGGTTGGGAATTGTGTATCGACCTAGCAAAATATGGTTGCAGGATCATTGCTGCTGCTCGTCGAATAGACCGCCTCAAGGCTTTGTGTGATGAAATTAACAGTTTTGGTAACTTGGAATGTCACGCAAGCCAACGTGGTGTATTGGCGGTGGCGGTAGAGCTTGATGTTGGAGGTTATAGTCCAACTATTGAAGCATCCATTCGTAAGGCGTGGGACGCTTTTGGTAGCATAGATGCTTTAATCAACAACGCTGGTATTAATGGTATATGACTAACGTAGTGTTCCTTGTATTGTTATTATCTAACAAACCATGCATAACCTAGGGTCACAAACGGACATTTGTTATGCTTACAATGATACTTATTAGGTAATTAAAGTATTTGTTAGATTTTGGTTTCTATAGCAATGTAGGATAGATAAAATTTAGAGTTAACTTTCGTTTTGCTCCCTGTGGTTTGGTCAATTTAACGGTTTTGGCCCAATCATTTAAAAACAGCCATTTTCCTCATTGATGTTTCGATCTTGCCGCCAGTTTGCTCCCCGGCTCTAACTCCATCCATATTGTATGTTAACCAAAAGGGTATTTTGGTAGTTTCAAGTATAACATAAGGGTACTTGGATCTTGTATGTTAACTTTAAATTTCAAAAATACCATTTCAGTTAACATACAATATGGATGTAGTTAGAGCCGGAGAGCAAACTGGCGATAAGATCGAAACATCAAAGTGGAAAATGATTGTTTTTAAATGATTTGGGCAAAACCGTTAAAGTGACCAAACCATAGGAAGCAAAACGGAAGTTAACTCTAAAATTTAAGGAAAATTATAATCTTTAATTAAGGTTTTCTTTGATTGTGCACCGGTGTTCTACTAATAGCATGTTATAAGTGGGATTACAGTATATGTAGGGCTGTAAACGAACCGGACGTTCAGCGAACACTTCGTGAACCGTTCGACGGGGAGTTCATTTATGTTCGTTCGATTAGCTTAACGAACGAACACGAACAAAAAAATTTGTTCGGGTAGCTTAGCGAACGAACACGAACACAAGTCTCGTTCGTTTGACTGCGTTCGTGAACGTTCGGTAATGTTCGTTTGTGTTCGTTTGATTATATTAAAAAATAATAAATAATAAACCTTTTATCTAAACATATTAAAAACTTGAAACCCTATTTTTTTTTTTCTAAGTTAGGTAAAATATGGACATGCTAAGACATTTTTGGGGATCATTATGTCTAAGTTAGTTAAACTTGATTCATTGTTTGGTGGTGTATTAGACTTTTTGTGTTTTGATTTATCATTTGATGGTTGTATTTAACTACTTATATCCAATGTTTAAGGATGATACTATTTTTATTTTTTTATTTTCAAGTTAAATGTTCGTTTGCGTTCTTTTTTATTTGCTTGCGTTCGTTTGTGTTCGCTTGCGTTCGTTTGTGTTTGAGACCAGTGTTCACGAACTGTTCGTGAACAACTGAATTTCCTTAACGAACGAACATGAACATAAACTTATGTTCGGTATGCGTTCGTGAACAGTTCACGAACATGTTAATTTCCTTAATGAACGAACACGAACATGGCTTTGTTCGTGTTTGTTCGGTTCGTTTACAGCCCTAATTATATGTAGATGTTCTACAAAGTCCATTGGATTTGTCACAAAAAGATTGGGATAGAACCTTCAACACAAATTTACGAGGATCATGGTTGGTGACAAAGTACGTTTGCCTTCAAATGCGCGCTATTAGTCAAGGAGGATCCGTAATCAACATCTCTTCTGTTGCTGGTCTTAGTCGTGTTCATCCACATAAAAAGGTTGCATATGCTTCTTCGAAATCAGCACTTGATACCATGACAAAAGTAAAGTGAAAATTCCTACATTTACTATTAGTTATCACTTAAAGTTTTGATTTTATCATTGACTTGCTCGATAACACCCACAGATAATGGCAATGGAACTTGGAAAACACAATATACGAGTGAACTCAATAGCTCCTGGGATTTTTAACTCTGAGATTACCAAGGAACTCATGAAAAAGACATGGATCAAGAAAGTGGCTTCAAAAACGGTGCCACTGAAAGATTACGGGACAACTGACCCATCCATGACGTCGTTGGTCAGGTTCTTGATCCTTGACTCGTCAGGTTATATTACAGGAAACATCTTTATTGTGGATGCAGGATTGTCGTTGCCTGGTGTACCACTTTATTCCTCACTCTAAACATAGTCGTTGTAAAACTATGTAATGTTACGCCAATAACGATGTGTACTGTTCGAACAAGATCTTTAACAAGCTTTCTGTGTAATATCACAATAATATAACATGTGTTGATTAGACTATACGGTGTGGAGAGGTTTGAAGACGGGCGTTAAGCGTCATGTGGCCGACACGTAAGTAAGGGATCGTGGTAAAAAAAAGCACACGTGGTGGTGTTGGGTGTGGAAAGGGCCCCACTTAGTGATTAAAAAAAATAACCAATCACAGCTCCTACTACAAACCACCAATCTCGCACCACATATCAACCAAATTGCCCCCCACGCCGGTGAAGAATCCCCTGCCCCACACACAACGCCGTGGAAAACGCCAAGCATGGGGTCATTTGGTGGGCGTGGACTAGCCTTCACGCCATATTTCCACGCCCACACCGTGTGGTCTAATAGAAGTATTGTATACTAGTATATGGAGTCCAATTAAGATAAAAAAACACTTAGCCGGGTTTCATGCTGCTACTTTAATTTACAAACAACTAGGTTAGAATCTCGTGTATTACACGAGTTTAATAAATATAATTTTATATTACTAAGTAATAAAAAAAAGTTTAAAAACTCGTGTATTGCACAAGTTGAATAAACGCATGTATTGTACGGGTTGAATAAACTCATGTATTGCATGGGTTGTATAAATGCATGTATTACACGACCTCAATAAATATAATGTGATCCGTTAATACACAAAGTCGTTAAAATATGTTTTTTTGAAAAATTGAATTTTCATGTACTATTTACTTATTATAATATTTTACTTGGTTTTTTGTTTAATTTATTATCAGGTTAAAAACTATAGTATTACATATGTTATAACATTTTACTTTATTTTTTTATTATTTAATAGATTAAAAATTTGTGTGTTACACGTGATTGATTAATGAGATATTAAATATTAAATTAATATAAATAAGCAAAAAATAAAAATAAAGACATAATAATTATATATCAGTATTTATAGTTATAATATAATTGTACAAAATTCTAATGTATTAATGTTAATAATAATACTAACAATAAATTTGAAAGAAAATAACACGTAATATTAATTGGAGTTATTTATTTATTTATTTTTTAAATTGAGTTATTAGTTAGAGTTATTTATTAGCATTATTTAGATTGTTTTTATCGTCTCAATTTCTTTAAAGGCCTTTTACAATTTATTATCACATAACTAGTGTTTGTAAATGACGCGCGTTGCGCGAAAGGCCTTGGTGTTTTCGACCATGGGGTATGGTGGGGCGGGGGGTTTGGGGCATGGGTTGACACGCGGACTTCGAGCCCCCCGTTGGTAAGTGACGTGTTGGGTCGGTATGGCGGGGCGTGGCTAGCCCGCGTGGGCTGGCCAGTTTTATAAAAATTAAAAAAAAACCTAAAATTAAAAAATACACACAGAATTAAAAAAAAAAAGCCTTAAATTATTATTAAAAGTTCCTAAAAATTACAAAATTCTAAAAAAAAAGATTACAAAAGTAAAAAAAAGCCTAAAGCGTTAGGTAGATTTCGAACAGGACGAGCTTGTCAAACGGCTTCCGCTCCTTGCCCCGGAACTGGATGTTGGCCACCGCCACCCGGTCTTCGTGACTTATATCACCGCCCGGGACGCTATCGTAGTAGGCTTTAAAACGGTCGAGCTTCGGTCGTAGCTCGCGCTACTTGTTTTGGCACGCGTTTAAATTGTGCCTGTCGTTCCCCACGTTGTGCCGGTAGCTAGCGAAAGCTTTCGGCCAGTAACGGGTCTCACCGGGTTGGCGGCCCTTCATCGCGTTGTGCCGGTATCAAGTGTGGGTAGCGGGTTCGGGTAGGTGGAGTGAAGGTTTGGGGTAGCGATGTGGACAGGCGGTGGGGTTGGAGGGTTTTATAATGACTTGGGTGAACCATTTGGCTTGGCCAAACGGTTATTTTTTAAAATCTAAACCTAGCCGCTATGGCCTAGCCAACCCAGCCAATGAGAGCCGGCCACGGAGGACCGCTAGGCATGCCCAACGTCCGGGCTGAAACTCCCGCCCAAGAGGCCACACCGAAACCAAAGCCCACCCGGGGTGGTGACTTGGGCATTTGTAGCCAAACGGTTATTTTTTAAAATTTAAACCTAGCCGCTATGGCCTAGCCAACCCAGCCAATGAGAGCCGGCCACGGAGGACCGCTAGGCATGCCCGGGCTGAAACTCCCGCCCAAGAGGCCACACCGAAACCAAAGCCCACCCGGGGTGGTGACTTGGGCATTTGTATCCTAACGGTTATTTTTTAAAATTTAAACCTAGCCGCTATGACCTAGCCAACCCAGCCAATGAGAGCCGGCCACGGAGGACCGCTAGGCATGCCCAACGTCCGGGCTGAAACTCCCGCCCAAGAGGCCACACCAAAACCAAAGTCCACCCGAGGTGGTGACTTGGACATTTGTACCCAACCCACGCCCCAACCCTCGCCCCATACTCTATAGTCTAATAAATGAATATAAGGTAAATCACATAACACTGTTCATTCTTAGATTTTATCATATATAGATTGTGAACCCAAATTTAATATCAAACGTTTATTTTAATACATGGATAATTATATTGGTGGATCTAGAAAATTACTATAGGGGCAATTTTCCAATTTTTTTTTTTATAACGCACTTCATACAATGTAAATGAAACAAAGATAGTAGTACGGTAGTAAATAAATTTAAACAAATACCTAAATGATTTCTCCTCTTCTGTTTTTGAAAGCTTAAAACTGAGCCATGACATTCTCTTCTTATACTTTACAAAAACTTTCTTTTTCGACCACACAAATTAGAGCATTGTTCAAATACTCATCTCGAATCCGACTGCGAAATCCATCATGATAAGCTTCATTTTAGAAAAAAACATCTTTCAACGATTGCGGTTGCAACCGGTAAAACCAATGCTAGCTTCAACGTTCGATGAACCAAAGGATCGATAAAAGTTTCAACCGTTCGATAAAAGTTTCAACCATTCGATAAATATTTATATCTAACATTTATCTTTCAACCGTTCGATAAAAGTTTCATTTTTTTTCGGTTTCCACCATTACATGAGCAAGGTCACTTAATCCAGTCAAATTTGCAATTTTTTCTTCTTACTTAGAAGTGTGAAAAAAGCTCTAAAGATCACCCGCAAGACACCCTCTTTTTTTTTAACAGTGAGAATCTTTAACAATTGAGAGAGAGAGAGAGAGAGATCTCACACTCTCCCAAATAGAGGGCCCTAACCCCACTCTGGTTAGACAATGTTGTCTTAACTAGGCCTATGTTGGCGTCAGAGTTTGGCTAACGGCGTTCCCCGAGAAACCATACCACCCGCTGCCAGTGGCAGGGGTTTGCACGTCACAAGAGAGAGTCTCTCTGGTGTAATGCACGGTGGACTAAAACCCAGGGTGGCTCTAGCTCAAACTCTTGACCTAAGGTCTGGGAGAACTAGCCTTCATTGCCTTTATCCACCAAATATGGCACTAGTGGGGATTGAACTTGAGTCTCCAAGGAGAACCTAAGTCTTTCCAACCACTAGACCACAAGTCATTCGGATACATCTTAGAAAATGTCACTATCTTAGATATGTCAAATTTAGCAAACGGATTACAATGATTTAAACCGGACATATTTTCTATCAAACTAGTTGAGACCTTACTAAGTCGGCTTCCAAGTTCTTGAATTTGCATATTCAAAACCATATTAAAAACTTCAACTTCAAAATGATGTCAGTTAGTAATGACATACTTTCGGTTTCTTTGATTACCATAACTTTCGGCCATATCTAACATCTTAACGTTGTTTTTTTTTCACAAAAAGATGTCACTTTTGCCAACATTTTTTTTTCAAACCCATTTCGTCTTAGATGATTCAAAGCTCATTTTGTCCCGCTTATCAAATGAGACGCTTTTAACAAGTCTTGACTCTTTTTTTGGTTATCAAAGCATTTTGGTTACTTCTTTCGCATAGGAATCGATAATCTCGTTCTGAATCGATGGAGCCGTCAACTTATTATTCGTTTTAGCCTTCCCTAAAGTGTACTTACCAATATCCGGGTTGTTCACACTAATCAACTTTAAACCCGAAAGAAAGATACCATTATAAAGAGACTTTTCAGATTCGTCATGACCACGAAATGGTAAACTATTTTTTAAACAAAATCCAGCACTACGAATAGAACCCATTATACCGATTCCCAATCCTTTTCCCTTGTTAAGCCTTTTTTCATTTGTATCATAGGATCGCTTTTGGTTCAAGATATTTTCACATTTTTGCACCGCATTATTATGTAAACTATTAACTAACCCAACATGTTCTTTTAAGACACCCAGTTTACTCCATTTACAAAAGCCTCCACTTACAAAAGTCTCCCTTCCACCTTTATTACCAACACTTTCATTAAACAAGTAACAACATAAACAATATGCTTTTTCTGGTTTAGTGCTATACTCTAACCAATGATACTGAATTTATCCCCTACGCATTTCATACTGAATTTAACCTAATCTTTTCATTGTCATCTACACAATATGATACTACCATTGTTATTTACCTTTAGTTGTGTAGGAGAAACACTTGTTTCTTTCATCGATTCACTTGTAGGTATGAAATCTTTCTACATTATTGTTGATTATAATGTTTAATCAACTGTATCTACTTTGTTTTTTTTTTCCAGTTTTTATTGTTAATGTTTGATTTTTCAATCACCAACATCCTACCAGAGTTGGATACGGTGATGGCAGTGGTCATCATCGTGAAGGAGGTGGATACGGTTTTATGATTTGTGGCGTTCTCCTCCAATTCCTAATTTTGTGGTAGAAATTAGGGTTTAATGGAGGACAAAATCAAGCCCAAGAAGATATGTAGTAGCAGTTCACGAAGACAACTCAAGGCTATCTTTCTTCTTCTTCTTCTTCTTCTTCTTCTTCTTCTTCTTCTTCGTCGTTCTAGATTCATCTAGTTGATACTATCAATGTAAGTTTTTTATGATTTGTAAAAACTTGATTTACCATTGTTTGGTCAAATTAGAGAATGATGTTATCAATTAAGTCGACTTTAATTGGCGATTTTATTATTTGTATGATGTAGCGTGAGGTAGCGATGATAGTTATTATAGTTGTGTATTTTAGCGAGTTTAGTAGGTTTTCCAAGCAAGAGACGGCTTGCTTGGAGGACAAGACTTAAGGGTCTATAAATAGGGAACTACACCTCATTTGTTAGGTGTGCATTTGTGAGCCACCACCCGGGGGAGCTCACCCGGGGTGGATGATTATCTTCTGTATTTTCTTATCACATTCAATGAAAATATCTATGTTCCAATCATTAAAGTTTCTATCTTTCTTGTTTATTATCAATGGTTCTTGGCTCGAATCACTCGTCTCACTATTTTCATACCGAATCGACACTGAAACCGGTTTGTTACGGAACTATCATTTGGTATCAGAGGCTCGGTGGCTCGTTTCAGTTTTTGGTTCGGTCGGATCTTCAGCCAAAACCGCCGGAGATGTAAAATTAAGAGTACATGATTAAAACTGTACATGATTAAATAAAAACTCAAAATTTATTTAGTTTCTAACAAATCAAATGCATTCCACCATATCACGAGTAATCCCATCTGCTAGCCAAGAGCAACACCGACTCGAATCACACACATGCAAAACAATCTAACATACATGCAAAAGTCAGCTACGCTGAATAAGTTCTAACAGTTTAGTTGAAGCGTTTAAAACACATCCCAAATGCTTTATTTGAAAACCAAAACACCATCATTTTAAAACCACCATCGTTTATTAAAGAGTAAATTGCCATTTTAGTCCCTAAGGTTTAACCAAAATTGCCACTTTAGTCCAAATAGTTTTTTTGCCATTTTAGTCCAAATAGTTTTGTTTTCCACCATTTTAGTCCCTGACTTTTGTCATTTTTTTTCCTTTTTCATCCAACCCACTAACTCCATTGAAAAAAATAGTTAACTTAGGTGAATTTTGGTCAAACCACATTTTTTTTTTGCAAGTGTGATGGTATGGGGATGGTGTTGTGCCAGTTTACAGTGAAGATGATGGCGGTGGTTGTTGGTTTTACGATGATGGCGGTGGTGTTGGCTGATGACGTAGGTGGCGGAAAAGTGGCCGGTGGTGGTGGAAATGGTGGGTGGTGATGGTGGTGGGGGTGGGTGGGTGGTGATGGTGGTGGGGTGGGTGGGTGGATGGCGACGATGCAGGCAGGTGGTGGCGATGATAGAAGGTTGTGATAGGGTGGGTGGTGGTGGTCGATGAAAATGGCAAAAATGGCAAAAGCCAGGGACTAAAATGGCAGAAAACAAAACTATTTGGACTAAAATGGCAAGAAAAAAATTATTTGGACTAAAGTGGCAATTTTGGTCAAACCTCAGGGACTAAAATGACAATTTACTCTTTATTAAAATACATTAACATCATTTTAACGTTTAATGACTCCAACCCGTAACCCAAACCTCAACCCATATCCTCGGTCTAATCATCCTACCAGTAACCCTTTCCGATATGGATCAAATTACTTAGACACCAAAGGACAACCCGCAATCTATCTTAATTCATAGGACCATTAACCAAACCGACTCGTGTCTAGGACACAACAATTAATGGCCAAAAAACTCAATTGTAACTTGATCTCGTCTGAAAACTACACAATTTAGCCTCACTCGACAACTACATAATAGAACATCATTCGTCATCCACATCATTTAACATCATTCGTCAACTACACAAATAATGATCATTTACCCACCATTTAAATAACGTGAAACATATAAGCACATAAGGTGGGAACCTAACACATCAGTTGTTGCCCGTAGGCTATCATCATTTGCCCTCGTCAGGGTTTCGTCTCCTCCAATTTGACCCCGAAGAGTCCGTCACCCGCATAATACCCTGAAGGCTTTATCGTTTCCACTAGAGCTAATCATTTAAACATCTCAGTGATGTTTCTCGTGACCTGACGCCACCCCAAAGGTAACGTCGCCATCACAAATAACCCGCATCTCGTGACCCGACGTCACCCAAAAGGTAACACCGCCATCACCAGTAACCCACATCTCATGACCTGACGCCACCCCGAAGGTAACGCCGCCATCACAAGTAACCCGCATCAAGCACCTCAAGGATGCTAATTCATAGAAAAAACACATAGATACACATATAAGGTTAAACATACGTTAACTACCCGACAACTACTACCTTCACGATCCCGCTACCACTAAGCTTCAGAACCTACGATAGAGTTACCAATTAAAATTTATCACAACACAAGCAATGTTTTAAATATCAACATCTACCACGCCCCATACCAATACGACCTTGACATCACTAAATAAAATGTCATACACCAACGCAGGACTAATAAAGCTCGATTAATCACTACGTCATAGTAAAACATTGTTCGTGGAAAAATGTTTATAAAACATTTTTATCAAATAACTCGTTAATATATAAAACTCATGACATGTATGGAAACATGTGAAAAGCATGTATGCTAGCCCCGAAAATATTTTAGAAAAAAGGGATTAGAACTCACTGGTTGCAAAGCATCCAAATCCGTAAGCTAAACATCCCACAAACTCGTACTCGAACGATCGTCAATAAAATTCCCGAACCGCAGAAGCTAAAGAAACGAGTGAAGGCGTAAATCTTAGGTTCGCGTCAACAACCTCACATTACATGCTTCCTAAATAAATCCATGGTTCCTGTTGATACAACAAATACAAGACCGATAATAGTGACTAGGTTGGTTAGGCAAAAGGCTTGGAGGGTTCCGGTTTGCCTAACGCAGGTCATGGGGTCCCCCCACGTTTGCAAGACGTGGAGAGAGGTTCACTAGTTATGTTTGTTGTTTGTTCAAGATCTTTGGCTGAAAGGTATTCAGCCTCGGATACAAGAGCAACTTGATTGTGTGTGTTGAATGTGAAGAAAGGAGACTTGTATGAAACAAGTACTGGAGAAGAAAGATCAGAGATCCCAAGAGAATCAGGGCTGATCGGAATGTCTGAAATGCACTTAATGAAGTGTTATTTATAGAGGAAGAGATTGCTCAAAGGGAAACCTTTGATTAGTGAACCCTGCTTGTAGTGGAGTACTTACCCTTTTAGGGGTTGAAGCGTTTTGTAACATCCCTAAATTTATTAAACTATATATGTCGTTATATATGTATAAGTTAGAATAATAATAATAAAATAATGAGAATCGAAACTAGGAATAATTAACCTAGTTAAATTCTTAATAGAAAAGATGGGAAATCAAAGAATTATAACCATTGTATTAACTTAAAAACTTGAGGGACCAATTGTGCAATTTTTGAAAGATGTTTTAAAACACTGGATAAACATGAAACCACACACTTTGTGTGTGTTTCTGTTCGATCAAGACTCCAGGACCGACCTCAAGCTCTTCTAAAACCCTAATCTCACAATTTCACTCAAAATCAAAGAATCAAAACCTAATTGAGGGTGATTCAAGGCTAAAGAAGTGATCCTCATACTTAGTATATCAAAAGGTATGCTTAATTTTGATATATGAAAGTGTTTTGATGATTCTTGAATTCTTGTAACAGAAATTTATGGTGAATTAATGCAGGTTATGGGTAAAGTATGATGAATACAAGTCTAGGAACTAATCTTAGACAATAAATTGATCAATTCATGACATAACTGTTTTGGTCAAAAATTACCGAAGCAATTTAGTGATCAAATTAGTTAAGTGAGGTAGTGTGCTAAAATTATGTATGAAAAATATGCTAACCAAGTTAGTTGTAAAAACAGTTTCAGGATACGGCTCAGGATATAGAGCTGTATCTATGATCAAACAATGAGCAAAAAAGTAAAGGTTGGCACGTGATGTACGAGGAAAGCCCTTGATCAATCTAGATCGCCGGCACAAAACCTCGGGAGCTGACAATCACAACTGCCTTGTTCTTCTATTGCTTTAAATATCAGGATACAGTGCAGGATGTAGAGCGGATCAACTAGGTGTTACAATGTGATTTGAATACAAGTGTTTGTATGTAGTGTTTGTAGTGAGCTAGAGAGCAGAAGTGTTCGAGAATGTGTGTATAAGTTGCGTGCCTTAATCAGATCCGCCCCCATCTATTTATAGTAAAAGAAGTGTAACAAACTATCCTAATAAACCGGGATCCGGCGAATATTCCCCAGTCGAACGTTGTAGACCTGGTCTTTCGGGTTCAACGTCTCTCACATAACAGATACGCCCGAGTCTTGAGGAGAAGAAGTCCATCTGACCGTTAGTAACCCATAGCTTCTAACCTGCATGTGGTTAATTCAATTAACCCCAGGATATTGCCCAGGATTAGCAATATCCTAATCCAGTATCCTGATCACAAGCAAACAACCAAAAGCAGAATATTAGTCAGGATATGTACACTCAGAAAATGACCCATAACAATTGTCCCCAAATATATCTGTTGGTATACCAATCCAACGGATATATTTTAAAATTTCTATCTCGTAAATCAAGGCATTTAAAACGAAACGATGGTTGAGGTGACATTGTGCCATTTTCAATGCAATATTTACTCTTTACCCCCTATATTCAGCCTATAATTAGCTGAGGCATTTTTCTTCTTGTTATCATTACTCTCTAAGCGATTCTCAGGTAATCATCCTTCTCTTCATCCTTTGTTCTTTCTCTAAAGTTTCTTTAGTTTGCTCAATACATTTCATGGCATCTCGAACAAGATCTCGTTCGGATGAACCAGTCCCAACCCTCGTGAGTCAAAACCTCATACAAGAACCGGAAAAAGAAATCTGCTGCCTCAACAATGCCGATATCGCTGCCCTCAAGGATTCCGGCGCCTTTCCCACTGGAACAGTCATTCGCCCTTTTGATCGAGAGATCCGATCAGACGTGTCATCGGACGAGTGGGTTTGTTTTTTCGCCTACCCCTTTTCTTTGGGACTCCGGTACCCATTTCCACCTTTTATCTCTCATTTCTTCGACCTCACCGGCCTTAGTTATGCCTAAGTTATGCCAATGGTCTGGCGAGTTTTGATGGTACTGGATCAAGTCAGATCTCACCATTGCCCTGACCTGTGTATTGAAGACCTTCCTATAACATACCGGTTGAGGTCCCATGGCGACAGCCATTTTCTTTTGTTTTCCACCTCCAAAAACCCTTTAGTCCTCAAGGCCACCAAGAAGGAAGACCGATGGCGGCGAAAGTTCTTTTTCGTGAAAAGAGATTCCATTGACAAGGGTTTCAATCTTCCAATTAGATGGTTAACCAAGGGTAGGATCTAGGGTTTTAGGGATATCCCCACGTGTATCCTTAAACTATATCCTAAACTTATATCTTGATGTTTTAAGCAGCAAACTTCAGAGACTTAGCACCCCCAAGCGCGGAATCCGAGTCCAGGATCAGAGAAATATACCGACTTCCTGCTAGTGAAAGAACCTTTTCCCTATCTCTTGCAGATTCAAGCCAAAAGTCAAGTTCAGAGATGTCTGGTAAGTATATTCTCAGCAATTATCTTTACCCATTAAACCGATTATCTTTCAGAGGTATTATAAGTTTAAAAATATCTTCCCTTGTGCAGTACCAGTTGTCAACCTTGAAGGCTTCCAACTTGACGAGTTGGACAGTTACTCCAGCCTTGTACCTGCTAAACAAGAATCCAAGCCGAAGTCATCTGCCACACCAAAGCCTACCTCTTCAAAGACTACCGCCGCTCCTAAAGCTCCTCCGGCATCCAGGACCCGGGCCTCTAGTTCCCGGAAGAGAAAAGAAATGAATTCTCCAGCCGCCTCTGAGACATTCTCTCTCGAGAATCATGGGTTTAATGAAGCTACTTCATTCCTCAAGCAGGTAAGAATTCCCTTCCAATATCCTGAACATGCATGTTAATCATTATCCTGCTCATTTTATACTGATACCTGTATCTTTAACTGCAGGGCTTGGAACGTCTCATGCACTTGTACGAAGACGCCTGTGGGCTTAACAAGATGCTGGAGATCAAGCTCGAAAAGCTGAAGCCACCATAACTGATCAAGGAACAATTGCAGCTGCCAAGTCCCAGCATTATGAAGACAAATACAAGGCAATGACCCAGGAACACCAAGCTGCCCTCCACAAAGCCAATGAGGATGCTCAAGCCAAACTAGATGCCGCCCTTCTCCAATACCAGCAGGATATGAGTTCATATCGGGACAGTCTCAAAACATCCATGGTCATCTCTCTTCTCCAAGCCAGGTTAAGGATGGCTTATGAAGCCAAGGACTTGGGCTTCGAATTCCCCTCCTGGAATGTAAAGGCTTGGGAAGCGAAACTACAGGATCTTGGAGGTCATCCCGTCGCTCATCCTGCAAAGCATGCTGGTGAAGAGCCTTCTAAGGCGGCAGGGGAAGTGGCCAACGCTGGTGATGATGCCAAGAAGAATCCTGAGGGGGATGCCGGTGCAGATGCTGGGAAAGAAGTTGCTGATCAAGAAGGTGCCGCTCCTTAGGCGGCTAAGTGGGCGATGATGGATATACGTGCCAAGGTCGGGGCCCACTTTTTTAAATTTCATGGTTGTGGTCTGTACAAACAACTTACTTTTCCTGTCGTTGAACAATTTATATTTCCTGCACTAGAACAATACGATGACCAAAGGTGGATGGGTCCTGGGTTTTCAGGATGAAGCCCTTGGTCATTGGTTAGTATAACCTGTTTTGAATGTCGTATCGGTTGAAGGTGGACAGGTCCCATTTTGAGATAGAACCTTCAACCGTTACATAAGTATGGTAAAGACTAATTGTGCTTTTGGTGGATTGGCCTCGGTTTGAGGTGAATCCAAAAGCACAACTTTTGACATGTTAATAATATAACTTGCTTTTGACTTATTTGTTGTTGCCTTTTAATTTCCGTTATGCATTCCATAATGTAGATTTTAGCTTTGGAAAATTTTGTACAACTGCCTTTTGAAAATATCCTGATCAATATACTCAGTGGTATATTATGAAAACTTTTATTAAATAGAACTTCTAAAAATTCAATCAACTTTAGAATTTTTTTTTTAAAAGAAAGTCCAATTTCTAAAACTTGTTTTGACAATTCTTGCTTGATCAAGGTTTTAACTTCAAACTAGTATTACTCCCAAATATTTTAATTAAGTATCCCGATAAGCATATATTTTGAGAATATGTCCCGAAAATTTATCCTAATCAGGATTCCTATGCTTCTGTCAAACATGGTTTCAAAAACTCATATTATGTTTACAAAGGAAAGATCATACCAGGAATAGAGTGTAACCCTATTCTCAAACTTCAATCCTTTTGCAACTTTTCCAATGAGGATGTCCCCTGTCTGAGAGACTTAGTGTACTAGGTCCGAGCTTTATCCTTTGAGCCTTACACAATTGCCTCAGTAGGAATGTCCCCTGTGCACAATGTCTTCGAATACTTAGAATTCTTCATATACCTTTAGGATTCAGGATATAGCCAATAGTAACGAAATTACCAGCCACTATTACATGGACTTAGAAAGGTAAAAACCTTTAAACCTTAGAGAGTATGAAAATACCCTTTCGTGAGAGAGGGTGATCAATCCTCATATACATTTAGGATTCAGGATATAGCCAATAGTAACGAAATTGTCAGCCACTATTACATGGACTGGTCCTACTACCTTGAACTATTCCCGAATAACTTGCGCTCTAGGCCGGGTGTTTAAACCCAATTCGGAAGAAAGATGAATACCTTTAAACCTGTGAAGCGATCAGTATCCCTTAGACGTGAGAGAGGGGGCCAATCCTCTAATCTTCCGAAGTATCTTGAGTGTGTATCCTGGCGCTATATCCCGAAGCTTATACTGCAAAACATCCTCAAACTAAGGTGGGTGTTAGCTTGGCTAACACCCCTTCGATGCTTAAGTCAGTATTGGGTTTCAAAGAATAAATCAAATCAAACATATTTAAAAGAGATAGAATTCATACCATCCTGAATTAGGAATTAAATTCCAAACTCACTTGAAATAAAGCTTAAGGTGTATAGCATTCCAAGATCTCGGCAGCATATCCCCCTCCATATTCTTGAGTCGGTATGCACCTTTTCCTGATTTTGATTTAACCTCATATGGTCCTTCCCATTTTGGAGCCAGCTTTCCATCAGCAGGATTAGTAGTATTTTGAAAAGCCTTTCTTAACACCCAATCTCCAACTTTAAATCTTCTGGTCCTTATATTCTTGTTATATGCTCTGGATATCCTTTGTTGATATGCTGCCATCCTTAGCCTTGCTGCATCTCTTGTCTCATCAATAGTATCCAGTTCCTGGCATAGGACTTCAGGATTCTGCTCAGGATTCCCGAGATTGGATCTTGCTGTGGGTATCACCATCTCCGTCGGGATCACTGCTTCTGCTCCAAATACTAAGGAAAATGGGGTTTGACCAGTTGCATTTTTTACCGTCATTCTATCAGCCCATAAAACAAAGGGTAGTTCTTCTGCCCATCTTCCTTTCTTGGCCCCTAATCTTTTCTTCAAGTTGTTGACAATTATCTTGTTTGAGGATTCAGCTTGTCCATTTGCTTGAGGATGTACCGGGGTGGATGTAATCATTTTGATTCCCCAACTCTTGCAGAAGTCAGTAGTCCTCTTACTTATAAATTGAGATCCGTTGTCACAGATTATCTCAGCCGGTACTCCAAACCTAGTCAGAATATTCCTTTTTATAAAGGATACCACTTCCTGATCTCTAACTTGAACGAATGCTTCTGCTTCAACCCATTTGGAGAAATAATCCGTCATTGCCAACATGAAAACTTTTCCTCCTGGAGCTTTTGGTAATTTCCATACTATGTCCATCCCCCATTTCATGAATGGCCATGGGGATACTATAGGATATAGTGGTTCAGCTGATTGGTGCAGTATGTTACTGTGCCTTTGACATGCATCACATCTTCGAGCATACACTGTAGCATCTTTCCTCATTGTTGGCCAATAGTATCCTGTTCTCAACACTTTTGAGAATAATGACCTGCCCCCAGTATGGTTACCACAATCCCCATCATGTATATCCTGAAGTACTTCTTTAGTTTCGGGATCCTCCAAGCACCTTAGATATGGTCTTACAAGAGATTTCTTATACAAGATATTATTTATAATGGTGAATCGTGATACCTTCATCCTAAATGCCTTAGGATTTTCGTCTCTAGGGATGTGTCCTTCTTTAAGATATCTTACGATTGGAGCCGTCCAGGATTTAGGATCCTCCTCAGGATATTCAGCAACAGGATCCTGAATATTCACTACTTCTGTATCCTGAGGATCCATTGCAGGATATAAGATATGCAAAATTGGTATTTGGGTTCCTTCTGGTATCCTGACCGATGATCCCAGGTTTGCTAGGGCATCTGCTTCAGCATTATCTTCCCTTGATACCTGTTCAAGTGTAAAAACATCGAAATATCCTGCTAATTTTTTGAGAATATCGAGGTATTCGACTAACTTCTCTCCTTTAACTGCATAGGTTCCATTAAAATGATTAGTGATTAACAAGGAGTCAACATATACTTGCAAATTTTTGATATTCATATTTTTAGCCAACTCTAATCCTGCAATTAAAGCCTCATATTCTGCCTCATTATTAGTAGCAGGAAATTCACACCTAATAGCCTGGGGTAATATGTCCTCCTGTGGCGATTTTAGTAGTATGCCTAAACCTACACCTCTTACGTTAGATGCACCATCAGTATACAATGTCCAACATTCTAAGTTCTCTTCTAGCTGCTGTACTTCTAACTCCACTTCATTTTGAATGTCACTACTGAAATCAGCCACAAAGTCAGCTAAAGCCTGAGACTTTATGGCATTTCTAGGCTCATATACTAAGTCATAAGCACTCAGTTTTACTGACCACTTAGCCATCCTGCCCGACATCTCGGGTTTCCTAAGCACGTTTTTAACAGGATAATTGGTCTTAACATGAATCCTATATGTCTCAAAATAATGTCTAAGTTTTGTTGATGCCATAACTAAGGCTAATATCAGTTTCTCTAGATGGGAGTACCTAGTTTCAGCATCTAACAAGCTTTTACTAACATAATAAACAGGATATTGCTGACCTTCATGGTCCTTTATAAGAACGGCACTTACATCATTCCCTGATACAGCGAGGTATAGGGGTAGTGGTTCACCATTTTCAGGCTTCATCAATAGAGGTGCAGTTGAGAGATATCGCTTCAAATCCTGCAAGGCTGCTTCATGCTTTGCTTCCCATTCAAACTTCTTATTTTTCTTGAGGATATCATAGAATTCCTTGCATTTTTCCGAGGATCTTGAAATAAATCTGTTCAATGCTGCTACTCGGCCTGTTAACCGTTGAACATCTTTCATATTCGAAGGTGATTTTATATCCAGGATAGCTCTAATCTGCTCCGGGCTCGCCTCAATGCCCCTTTTCATCACCATATATCCTAGAAACTTTCATGCCCCCCACTCCGAAATGGCACTTAGCAGGATTTAGTTTCATGTTATACTGATCCAGGATATCAAATGCTCCCTTGATATATTGGAGGTGATCCTCAGCCTTTTTAGATTTCACCACCATATCGTCAATATATACCTCCATGGTGTCCCCCAGCTTATCTTTGAACATCATATTCACCAATATCTGATATGTTGCACCTGCATTTTTCAAACCGAAAGGCATAGCAATATAGCAATAAATACCTGTCGGTGTCATGAAGGCCGTATCCTCCTGATCCGAAGGTTCCATTTGAATATGTTGAAATCCTGAGGATGCGTCCATGAATGTTAACATCTCATGCCCGGAAGTAGCATCCACCATTGCATCAATATGAGGAAGAGGAAATGGGTCTTTAGGACAAGCCCTATTCAAGTCTGTGTAATCTACACAGACTCTCCATTTCCCATTTTTCTTCTGTACTACGACTACATTCGCTAGCCATCTTGGAAACTTGACCTCCCTGATCATTTTGGACTTCAACAATCTTTCAACTTCCTCCTGGATAATTGCATTTCGCTCAGGAGCAAACTTCCTTCTCTTTTGCTATATAGGCTTGAACGACCTGTCAATTCCAAGCTTGTGAGTAATAATGTCTTTGGATATACCTGTCATATCCTCATGCTTCCATGCAAATGTTGACATCCTGTACTTCAAAAAATTAGTTAATCATTCTTCAATATCCTGAGGGATATTGGTCCCTACGAGCACCGAGATATCAGGATTATCCAGGGATAACTTTCTTCACATCCTGCTCTGAAGCCTCCAAGATATCCCGGGCCCGCATCTTTAATTGCTATGCTGGATTAGGCTTGGTTGAGGATTTCATTGAGGATGAGTAGCATTCCTTCGCCTCCTGCTGATCACTATCAACTTTGAAGACCCCCCAAGGGGTAGGAATCTTGATGCACTGGTGATAAGTCGAAGGCACAGCCTTCATGTCATGGATCCATGGCCTGCCTAGTATGATGTTATAGCAGGATAATGAGTCCATCACACAGAAGCGTTGTATCGAGTTGACCCCTTCAACATATACTGGTAACTTTATCTCTCCTACGGTATTTCTAGCTTCTCCACTGAAACCAACGAGCACAGTGGACTTCGAAGTAATGTCCATCGGAGATACATTCATTCTCTTCAATGTTTCCAGCTGAATTATGTTGACGGAGCTACCATTGTCCACCAATATCCTACGTACAAAATGGTTAGCAACATATAATGTTATTACGTGAGCATCATGGTGAGGATCCTGGACAGTATCCCTGTCATCACTATCGAAAGTGATCACTTTATCGGTTGTAAGGGTAGTCATCCTAGCTGGTTTATCTCCCCTTTCAGTCTTTGCTTCCTTTGCATGTCTCTTGGCCGCAGAATATGAAGTCCCACAAATGTCGGATCCTCCTGAAATAAAGTTAATTATTTTGGCATCTGCTGGGGGTGATGCTGCTCGTTCAGGATCCTTCTCAGGATCCTGCCCTTTATTCTTCTTTCTTCCAAGCAAATCCTTCAGATACCCTTTGCTTAACAGGTAACTAATTTCTTTCCTTAGAGCAATGCAATCCTCGGTCACATGTCCGAAATCTTCATGGAAGGCACACCATTTGGACTTATCCTTCCAATTAGCTTTCTGTTGATTCTTTCGTGGCCACCTAGCTTTGTCTCCTAAACCCTGCATAGCATACATCAATTCAGGTATATTGATAGAAAAGCAGTATTCAGATAATTTAGGATATTCTTCAGGATCCTCGTCTTCCACAGCATTCACTTTCTTGTTGTCATTTCTGCCATATGGCTTGGAGCGATATGGTTTATACGAGGATTCTGATTTCCTGTTGGTTGATTCGTAGGTTGAGGTAGAATTCATCCTCTCTTGCATCTTTTTGTCATCTTCCAAGCGGATATATCTCAAAGCCCTGTTACGAGCTTCGTCAAGATTCCTGCAGGGATTCATCACAAGATCCTGGTAAAACTGAGAATCCTTTTGTAACCCCATCTTAAAAGCCTGCACAGCTGTTGCAACATCAAGATGTAGGATATCCAAGGATTCTCGACTAAACTTGTTCACATAATCCCTCAAGGATTCCTGAGGTCCTTGAGTTATCCTGTAAAGATCACTGGTTAGTTTCTCAAAACTCCGACTACAAGAAAACTGACTATTAAATAAATTAACCAAATGAGCAAACGAAGTAATTGAGTGAGGAGGAACATTTAACAGCCATTTTAAGGCTGATCCTGTCAATGTGGAACCGAAACACTTGCATAAGCACGCTTCCTTGAGATCTGGAGGGATAGGATTGATTTCCATCCTTTCCCTATACTGGGCAATATACTCTTCCGGATCCGTAGTTCCATCATACAGTTTCATGTTGGGGGTCTGAAATCTTTTTGGGATTTCAGCATCACAGATAGGATATGCAAAGCGGGATATCCTGTGGCTGTCTTGAGATACTTCCGGAATTGGCTGGACCACTCCAGGTACACTGGATATCATGTCCTTCAACTTCTGAAGCTCCCTAGTAAATGTTGACGTCATACCTGCATCCTGCAAAGACCCATTATTGTTAGTGGCAAGAATATTATTATTTGACACGTTACCGGTCTGAGGATTCTGGCCATATCCTGAAGCGTATCCTGAGCTCCTCATAGTTGACATCCTGACCGAGGAGGGTATCTCAGGGGTCTGATTCTGAGAATGGCTTGGGACGATATTCCCCCGGTTATCCTCAGTGTAAACTGCAGAACTGAAGTTCAAAGCCCTAGGCTGTATAGGAGTGACAGTTTCTTCAGCAGGTCTACTTGGGCCGGATTTCAAGAGTTGTATTTCTCTCATCAGTGTCCGATTAGTTTCCTGCTGCTGCCTCATCTGTTCCTGTACACTACCAAACAAATTCAGAATTTCATCATTGGACGCCAAAACAGGACCGGATCCCTGGGTACTAGGAGCGGGAATAACATCCCGAGCTACATGGCTTTCAGCTCCGTGTGATGAAGCTTGCATTCTTGGAGGAGGAGGTGGAAGCACTGAACCAATTGTTGCAGAGGTTGTAGCAGACTTGGTGGAAGAGCTCATGTTTGATCTCGAGGCCATTGAAAACAATTTAGAAAAGAGTTTTGACAAAATAAAATCGAGTAATGATTTTATTAAAGTTTTTAGCAAAAATAGCACCACTTGCCCCACGATGGGCGCCAAATTGTTTTGTTCAAAAATTACCGAAGTAATTTAGTGATCAAATTAGTTAAGTGAGGTAGTGTGCTAAAATTATGTATGAAAATATGTTAACCAAGTTAGTTGTAAAAACAGTTTCAGGATACGGCTCAGGATATAGAGCTGTATCTATGATCAAACAATGAGCAAAAAAGTAAAGGTTGACACGTGATGTACGAGGAAAGCCCTTGATCAATCTAGATCGCCGGCACAAAACCTCGGGAGCTGACAATCGCAGCAGCCTTGTTCTTCTATTGCTTTAAATATCAGGATACAGTGCAGGAAGTAGAACGGATCAACTAGGTGTTACAATGTGATTTGAATACAAGTGTTTGTATGTAGTGTTTGCAGTGAGCTAGAGAGCAGAAGTGTTCGAGAATGTGTGTATAAGTTGCGTGACTTAATCAGATCTGCCCCCATCTATTTATAGTAAAAGAAGTGTAACAAAGTATCCTAATAAACCGGGATCCGGCGAATATTCCCCAGTCGAACGTTGTAGACCTGGTCTTTCGGGTTCAACGTCTCTCACATAACAGATACGCCCGAGTCTTGAGGAGAAGAATTCCATCTGACCGTTAGTAACCCATAGCTTTTAACCTGCATGTAGTTAATTCAATTAACCCCAGGATATCGCCCAGGATTAGCAATATCCTAATCCAGTATCCTGATCACAAGCAAACAACAAAAAGCAGAATATTAGTCAGGATATGTACACTCAGAAAATGACCCATAACAATAACCTATGAGTTTCAATGTTTTTCACATAAGGATATATGGGTTTTGTGAAGAATACATATATTTTTGTGATATTAGTTGATTGCTTATGATGTAAATTCTAGTGTGATTATAGTGTTCTTGTTATAGGAATCGACTTACTATGCTAAACATGCTTAAAGTTATTAACCATGAACATGATAGTGTAAGAATAAAAATTATGCACACTAGATGTTCGATGAAATGCTTGAATGAATTGGAATACTTGAAATATATGAAGTAATCTCTTAATTGATTAATCAAGAGAATGAAATATCGAATATTGAACTATGAGTTCTAACCAATATATTCGAATCAAATTATATAGGTGATTTGGGTGGATCATCAAGTGGGCAAGGTGGAACGGATACCCGCTTAAAGGGAAAGCTTTGAAAAAGGTACGCGGCTATGCACTTCGTAATATTTTGTTAGCATTTTATGTTAGTTGTTGAATGATAATCAATTCGTTCTAATGTTTGGATATTACTAAAACGGAGGATTTCGTTTGTAGTACCCAAACAAGAAAAAGTAGAAATTTCGATGACATATAAACGATTAAGGTGGTGGACTCCACTTAATGGATTAAATGGGTCAAATTGACTCGAATACTACACGTTTGATTCAGAAAGGCGATGGATTTTGTTCCTGAAATCAAACGGGTCAAAATCACCAAAGTATTGAACTTTGGTAAGTTAAAGTGATGGATATCGCTAATTAAGATAAACGGGTGGATTAAGATGCATATACCTGGTTAACGGCACTTGAGTTTTAATAATATGTGTCATAGAATACAAGTATATGGATATATAAGCTATTATAGATGTTTTGAGCTCATAACCAAAGTCTATGGTTCATTAATTCAAACGGGTCAAATAATTATGCAAGATTTTTTTAATCCGAAGGTCTAAATAAAAGAAATTTGTTCAGGTGACGTTAGGATTTTGATTCTATATTATAGAGTACCGAATTACGGTCACATAGGAAGAAACAGGACATAATTCGGATCAGTAACGGACAAGTTATGTCCGTTTTTCGTAAAGTGTAGACTAGTTGGGAAAATGCAGGTTTGAAAACCAAACCCGCTGGAAAAATAAAGGCGTTGCGTCACGCGACGGTGAACCAGGGGAGGTGTCGCGCTACGCAACGGCCCTCGCGGCCTGCGAAGGCTAGACCTTCAGCCATCGCGCCCCGCGACCGAGACCCAGACCTGGAAAAAACTTGTTTATTTGCTGTGTTTTGAGGTTATGAACTTGTTAAAACATACATTAAGCTCAAATAACTAATGTTTTAATAAATTTTGGTTATTGGTAAAGTGATGGACTTGCGGATGACGATCAAGCCTTGTTAAAGAACCGAACACACATTATAAAGGAGCTTCCGCAAATGAAAACTATTACTTTTGTCACACAACACACTCTAGTGTTGTTAACTCTTGTAAATATGTATTTGCTTGTTTTTAAAAGTTAAGTAAGTTGGGTTTGGAACAACATGTTTTGGGAAACATTGGAAGTGTGGTTGTAAAGTTTTGAAACTTATCCAAATGTCGTTAATTCGATGTTTTAATATTAATGATACTTATAAATGTATTAATTATTACATAAACGATAAGATCAGTATATGGGTCTTACAAGTTGGTAATCAGAGCCTCGTTAAGATAAAGTGTGTTCGGTTCAAAGCTTGATCAAGACATCCGGTAAGAATTACTTATAAATGAGTTCAAATGTATAGATTTAGATGATGTAAGGTATACAAAAGTGTATGGGAGGAGTGTACTATTATACTCGAACCCGAGAAATACACTAAGTAAGAAAGGTAAGGCAAGATATGTACTTGACCGAACCTAAAAAGAAATACACATTACTTGTGATTAAGTATGTGTAATATAAATTTCCATGTAACAAGGTGGAAATAAATTAAATAGTTATTGATTAACTATTGTTAATATTTCAGTCAAAGAAATGGCCGGTGAAACTGGAAAGGAATCAACATCTCGTGTAACTGAAGAAATGAAAGCTACTATTTCCGAGGAAGTCGGAAAAGCTTTAGAAGCTAGTCTACCGCAGTTCATCGATAGACTACAAACTATGCTTTTAGCGGTAATAGACGATAAGATGAATGAAAAGAATGATGCGGGTAAATCGAAAACGTGTCCATATAATAAATTTATGGCATGCAAACCTTCGTTCTATCATGGTGAAGTTGATCTGATCATTTGTCAATGATGGATTAGCGACATCGAAAGGGTATTCGAAAGGACCCATTGTGATGAGACTGATTTCGTGGCATACGGAACCGGTCACTTGAGAGGCCAAGCTAACGATTGGTGGGATAATCTGAAGAAGGAACAGGGAATTGAGGCCACGAGAACTATGACGTGGGAAGAATTCAAAACTCCGTTCCTTAGACACCATAGTCCGAAAGCTATGATCAATAGGATTAAAGAAGAGTTTATTCAGCTAAGGCATAGTGGTGAGTCGATAGAGAAGATTACGAGAATCTTTCTTGATAAGCTCAGGTTTTGTGATGAGCTGGTTTAGAATGAAGAACATAAAATCTACTATTACTACAACATGCTGAGTGCTGAGTATAGGGATTTCATGACTCCTTCAAAATATGTGCATCTTACTGAAATAGTAAATGCCGCACGTGAAAGAGAGATTGAGTTGAAAAAGCAGATTGATAGGGGTGAGAGGAGAGCATTTGAGAAAAATCCACTCCCCGCAAAGAAACAAAAACTGAATGAAGCTCCTAAGAAAGGCGCTGAAAAAGGAGGAGCGCCTCAATGCAAAATTTGTGGAAAGAATCACAAGGGCGAATGTTATTTTAAAAACAAACCATGTCCTACTTGAAGGCAAAGTGGGACATGTTGTTGCAAATTGCCCAGGGAAGGTGTCGGTATGCTATAAATGTTAGAAACTGGGACACAAAAAGTCTGAGTGCCCGGAGTTAGTTGGAATTAAAGACACCACTGATGCAAAGCCTGATGCCCAAAAAGCAAAGGCTAGATCTTTCCACATGACAGCTGCTGAGGCTAAAACCGAACCTGATGTCGTTTCAGGTATATTTCTTGTAAATTCAATTCCAGCAAGAATTTTATTTGATACGGGTGCAAATAGATCTTTTATATCACATCGATTTATTCAACACCCTACATTCACGTTAACAAAATTACCTATACCCCTAGAAGTAGAAATAGGTGATAATAAAAGTTTTATTGTTTGTGATATGTGTTGGAATTGTAAACTGAGCATTGAAGATGAAGAGTATTTCGTTGACTTAATTCCCATGTCAATGGGAGAATTTCAAGTGGTAATCGGGATGGATTGGCTAGCTCGATATCACGCGAAAGTAATATGCAACCGTAAAGAGATACAACTAATGTCTCCAAGCGGAAAACATGTTACTAGTTATGGGGAGAAAAGCTGCAACCCCATAATATGTTCTTTCATCAAAGTTTGCAAGCTAGTTCGACATGGATGTAAGGCGTATATGGCCTACATACATGATTCGACTAAAGAGGCTCCAGAAATCAAAGACGTACCAGTGGTACGAGAATTCGAAGATGTTTTTCTGGAAGATCTACCGGGGTTACCACCAGAGCGTGAGGTGGAGTTTGGTATTGAATTAGTCCCGGGCGTGAAACCGATAGCCAAGGCTCCTTATCGATTAACGCCGTCGGAACTACAAGAATTGGTGTCGCAATTACAAGACCTTTTAGAAAAAGGATTTATTCGACTGAGCGTTTCTCTGTGGGGAGCGCCAGTATTATTTGTAAAGTAGAAAGACGGAAGTATGAGGATGTGCATTGATTATCGGGAGTTGAATAAACTCACGGGTAAAGAATCGATATCCGCTTCCTAGGATCGGTGATTTGTTCGATCAATTACAAGGCGCGAGTTGGTTTTCGAAGATCGACTTAAGGTTGGGTTATCATCAGTTGAAAGTAAAAGAAGAAGATATACCAAAAACAGCATTCCGAACGCGTTATGGACCTTACGAGTTTTTAGTAATGTCTTTCAGATTAACTAATGCACCTGCGGCTTTCATGGATCTTATGAACCGCGTCTGTAAACCAATGTTGGATAAGTCGGTGATTGTTTTCATCGACAATATTCTTGTGTATTCAAAAAGCGAAGTGGATCACGAATGTCATTTGCGTGAAGTATTTGAAACGCTTAGGCGTGAGAGACTTTATGCAAAATTTTCTAAGTGTGCCTTTTGGTTACGGGAGGTACAGTTTCTAGGACATGTTATTAGTGCCGATGGAGTGTCGGTCGATCCGTGCAAAATAGAAGTTGTGTCTAAATGGAAACCTCCAAAGAATCCATCAGAGATTAGGAGTTTTCTAGGTCTTGCGGGTTATTATCGGAGATTTATACAAGATTTCTCCAAAATTGCAACTCCATTAACTAAGTTGACCCGTAAAGATGAGAAATTTGTATGGGATAGCGCATAAGAAGATGCCTTCCGTATCCTTAAAGAAAAATTGATCAGTGCCCCTGTGCTAACGTTACCAGATGGGACTGAAGATATGGTTATTTATTCAGACGCATCCCAGCTTGGTCTCGGATGTGTACTTATGCAGCGAGGAAAGGTGATCGCGTATGCTTCAAGACAATTAAAGATTCATGAAAAGAAATATCCGACACATGATCTGGAATTGGCGGCGGTAGTCTTTGCCTTAAAAATATGGAGGCATTATTTATATGGTGTGAAATGCACTATTTTCCCTGACCATAAAAGTTTCAAGTACTTCTTTGATCAAAAGGAGTTAAATATGAGACAACGAAGTTGGTTAGAGACGGTGAAGGATAATGACTGAGAAATTCATTATCATCCCGGAAAAGCCAACATAGTTGCAGATGCACTGAGTTGGAAAAAAGAATATTCACCTATTCGGGTGTAGTCGATGCAGTTAATAGTGACCTCAGGGTTACTTGAACGAATCAAGGAGGCGCAAACTAAAGCTGTAAAAGAAGAAAATGTGAAAAAGGAAAGAATAGTGGGTCAGCTCAAAGACTCGCAGGATAATAGTAATGGATTGAAAACCTGTTTCGATCGAATCTGGGTTCCAAACACTTGCAATGTTAAAACTCTTCTTCTTGACGAAGCCCATAAGTCCCGCTATTCTATTCATCCGGGAGCTACCAAGATGTACAAAGACTTGAAACAAAATTATTGGTGGCCTGGAATGAAACAAGACATCACGAAGTATGTGGAAAAAATGCTTAACTTGTTTACAAGTAAAAGTAGAACACCAGAAGCCTTATGGTAAACTTCAGCCGTTAGATATTCCAGTGTGGAAGTGGGAACACATTACTATGGATTTGTTAACTAAGCTACCAAGAACATCACATGGATTTGATGCTATATGGGTAGTAGTTGACAGATTAACCAAGAATGCTCATTTTATTCCAACTTGGGAAATATACACTTCCGAGAAGATGTCGGAAGTATACACAAATGAAATTATCTCTCGCCATGGAGTACCGATGTCTATCGTATCGGATAGAGATACGTGCTTTACTTCAAGCTTTTGGCGTGATTTTCAAGAAGAGATGGGTACTAAATTATTCATTAGTACCGCATATCATCCGCAAACCGATGGGCAGAGTGAAAGAACTATTCAGACACTCGAAGATATGCTACGAGCATACATTATCGATTTTGGCAGTAGCTGGGATATCTATCTACCACTAGCTGAATTTTTATATAACAACAGCTACCATTCTAGTATTGGAATGGCCCCGTATGAAATGCTTTATGGCAGAAAGTATCGAACCCCGGTGTGCTGGGGCGAAGTGGGTCCATGAGAATTTGCTCACAAAGATATAGTCAGTATCACTAATGAAAAGATTGAAGTGATTCGGGCTCATTTAAAAGCTACTCAAGATCGGCAGAAGTCCTATGCGGATAAAAGACGAAGGCCAATCGAGTTCCAAGTTGGTGATATGGTCATGCTTAAAGTATCTCCGTGGAAAGGGGTTATCCGTTTCCGAAAAAGGGGAAAATTGAGTCCAAGATTTATTGGGCCATTCAAAATCACAGAACGTGTGGGTAAGGTAGCATACCGACTAGAACTGCCAGAAGAGTTGAGCGGTATTCATAGCACTTTCCATGTTTCACATCTACGAAAGTGCTTAGCCGATGAAACGACCTATGTAAGCTATGATGACATTGAAGTTGATGATAAACTTAATTATGTCATAAAGCCTATCGAAATTCTTGATCGAAAGGTCAAAAGCTTAAGGCATAAAGAGACTAATCAAGTTAAAGTCAAATGGGAACACCGGAAGGGATGGGACACCACTTGGGAGTCCGAAGAAGAAATGAGACTCTTATACCCATCCTTATTTGGTATGTATTATGATTTCGAGGACGAAATCCTCTTTAAGAGGGGTAGACTTGTAACACCCCTAAATTTATTAAACTATATATGTCGTTATACATGTATAAGTTAGAATAATAATAATAAAATAATGAGAATCGTAACTAGGAATAATTAACCTAGTTAAATTTTTAATAGAAAAGATGGGAAATCAAAGAATTATAACCATTGTATTAACTTAGAAACTTGAGGGACTAATTGTGTAATTTTTGAAAGATGTTTTTAAAACACTAGATAAACATGAAACCACACACTTTGTGTGTGTTTCTGTTCGATCAAGACTCCAGGACCGACCTCAAGCTCTTCTAAAACCCTAATCTCACAATTTCACTCAAAATCAAAGAATCAAAACCTAATTGAGGGTGATTCAAGGCTAAATGTAACATCCTTATTTTTATATAAGAATTATAGGTTTGGTTAAATTTATTAACCACTAGTAACTAGTTTATTTTTAATATAAATATTCAACCCAAATAGTTTTAAACACTATTTTATAAAGTTGGTTGAAATATTATATTAAATTAATTGGTTTATATATGGGTGACCTTTCTAATAAAATAAAAGTATATAAAAACTTATATTATTAGACGGGTAGATTACGGGTAAGTTGAAGATTAGAAATATGAAGTAATTAGACGGACCCATGAACCGTATAATAATTAAACTATAAAAATACATTAGATTTGAACCTAATATGTTTTTAATGAAACTTGGTTCAAAATATAGATAAAATTATTCTTGTTCTAATGACATATTTATTATTTTATAAAACGTTATATTTTAGAAGTTATACGCGCCAAATAAGTGAAGCAGTTAAATTAATTCTAATATATATATAAAATAAAATATAATTAAAGAATATTTCATGTACACTTACGTGTACATTTAACATAAAATAAAATAAATACTAAACTTAACATTTAAGATTTTGGTTAAAGTAATTGTATAGAAAGAATCAAAATATAATAATAAATTTTGTGTATGAGTGATCGAAATATCTAGAAAGAAATAAAATAATAATTTAACTAAAACATGACAACTCAATTAATATGTGTGTACGTGTAGGATTAATAAGAAAAAGGAATCTTTGAAACTTCAGTTCCAAGTTTCATTTATACTATATATATGAACAACATATTAACCTTTTCAGTTGTTCATCCTTCTGTTTCTCTCTCGCCTTGACACTCTCATATATACCCCATTTTCTTTTAGTATTTCACCCATAATAATAATAAAGCTCTACCCTGTTTTAAGTGTTTTAACTCCCGATTACCGCTACCCATTCCGATTGATCTGAGCCTCATAACACATGTCAGGGCTCTGCCCGACTAAGTTGTTGGGATTCGGTCTCGGATATCGGGATAAGGTTGAATTAGGGGTATTATACTTAACACAAGTGCAATATATATTTTAAATAGCTCAAAAGATTTTACCCAATATTTTACCAAGAGGTTTTCTAGTTGAACCCTAAAGTTACAAAGTGGGTCCATTTTCTTTTCTCACTATTTTATTCCCTTTTTCTTTGTAATATAATTATATTCAAAAAATGTCCCAAACCATAACAACTCTCACCAAAAACTATTATATTATTATTATTATTTATATTTTGTCTAAAAGAATTCTTAGTTGAGACACCCAAGTAATTCTACATAAACCCTACAAATTTCAGAATAATCAGAATCAGGATCAGGGCCCCTAAAACTCAAGGGGGATAAAACCCTATTAACGATTATCTTCACAAAACGCTGTCAAAATTAAATTTCTCGATTCCGTCGACTCAGCAGGGCTACCCAGGTGACAAGCCTACTCTAGGCTAGGGGGACTTGCCCCGCGACACGCGGCAAGTGCCGGAGACTCTTCCGCGACTCGCGGGAGGCTCCAAAATTGGGTATAAATAGAAGGGCCTGGCACTTGCATTCTGTTGTTCGTTCGATGATCAAATTCAAATTGTACGCTGAGATATTGTCCAAATACTCTCAAAGCACACACGAATCACTAATTAGTAGAGGGGGTGCTGATACGATACAGGGTATTAACTCGATCGCTGCTACGATTCAATGTCCGATCGATTTAAACTATCCGACCGGATGTTTAAGCGCTATCCTTTGTCATTAATCGTGATTCCGACTGGATGTTTGAGTACCACCCGAATTCGGGGAATACTCTGTCATTCGTTGTGAATCCGATGGATGTGTAAGTGATTGCACTTTGTCATTCGTTGTGAGGGTTTTAATCTCGTGAGTTATCGTAAATGCTGTATTAGTTACTTACCTAGTTCGTGTGCACTAGGTTACAAGGCTAATCAATAGGCTAAGCTCTGCCTGTATAAATCTGCAATCTATCAAGGCTTATCTGTATATTAAATTCTGCCAGTATGAATCTGCTTGCTTATAATGTGACTCATTCTCTTTTTATCAAATTTGTTTACAAAATCATGTATATTTTCAAAGTTATAATTACAGTGATTAAGTTTATGTAATCACCAAATTACAGCCGGTATGTGGGGTATTGTGCACATTACTACTGTTGTTATCACTTTAGGTGGGCGAACCTAATTAGTGATATTCGTCACCCTTGGGGCAGCCAATGGGTGATATGACCACAGTCACCGAAATGAGTCGAGTGACAAATACTGTGGGTAGTTGGTTTGATATCAGAAACATTGTAATCTCTCTTAATACTGTGAATTATAACAAACGTGTCATTTTAGTAAAATGAATGAACTCACTCAGTATTTTCCGCTGACAAAACCTTTTTAAAACGCGTTTCAGGTAATTACAGTAGATTGGATTAAGAGATGGATACGGCACTGAAAGGCATCAAGAAGTGGCTTATTTTATTAATTAAATAAAATTAAGAAATATTGTTTTATGTAATCAAATTTATCTTTATTAAAGCTACCTTTCTAAAACATGGGTTTATCCCATCTATTTAATAAATAAAATCTGGTGTTTTCTAAACTCTGATATTTTTCCTAACTCACGGTTCTGATGAAATTTCCGCTGCAACGTTTTCAAAATAATCACCGGTACCACTGGGCTGTTCGCGACTCCCGATTCCGTCCAGGGTGGGTCGGGGGTCGCGACAGAAGGTGGTATCAGAGCCACTGCTTCAAGCCTTTAGGTGTTGCAATAATAATAGCTAAGTTTATATAAAAGAGTTAGGAGATTGCTGTTAACTGGTAGCACACATGATAACATTTAGACTTGAACTTAAGAAAAGATGCCTTAGTATAAACTTCGAGATAAGCTAAGTACTTGTGTAAATAAAGTATGATGGGTTTTTGATATACCATAAGAATGGTAATTAGAATATTGCAAGATATGATAAATAAGCAAGAATTAATAGTAATTATTGCTTAGTGATATTATTTGGTCTAGAATAAAGATATGTTACGGGAATACAAATTTCCTTAATTCTGAATAAAAGCCCTAATAAAAGAGGCACTTTTAAAATCTTGAAAAGATACTATTTATGGGAAATAGAAAATTTTCTCCGGCAAGACTGGGTATGGTATAACAGACTCTCCAGCTTGTCCGGATATACTGAAGTTACGGCTCCGGCGAGAACCGGATAAGACGGGGTATAAAATATGTCAAACAAGTGACAAGTTTTCCCTAAATAGTATCATGACCTGATGTCTGACTTGTTTTTGAAAATAAGAATTTGGTAAATACATTGACCTTATAGAAGGTATGTATATTACAGCATGTGAAATATATAATTATATAGATATGTATATCTATAAGAAATTCCAAAAGTCAATTTGGAATAAAACACAAGCATATGTGTTAATAATAAATCTAGATTTCTTTATTAGGAATCTTTTATATACAATTCCGATATCAAACATTATTTCGTTTGATCATCTGTCTAGTAACTCATGCTACAAAATAAATGATGGAAAACCTTTAAGTTGGGACACCATCAAAAGTATAAGAATTTCTAAATGTATTACCATAAACTATTAACGCAAGTAAGAAATATGCAAAATTGTAATAATGTACAATAAAATACATGAAAATTTAATTATAAGTCCACAGAAGTTGAAGTATATCACATACAACTTTTGAGGCAAGACCTTTGGAAAATATAAATTGGGCACAATGAGACCAATGATAATTCCGTTAGTAGAAGAACTAAAAATAGCACTTTACCCTGTGATCCTATAAACGACATAAATCTCGCTGAGGTACGTTGTAAATCATCGGTGCACAGTTTAATTAGAGTCATAATTATTATCACTGAAAAAGGAGTCACATACCTTTGCAAACTCCCTATTTCATTTTATTCACATTCCCTGGTAAAATCACTTAACAAACAATTATTACACGAAATTCCAGATAAAAGTTCTTATATTTCTTTCGTCGAAATTCTGACTTTTGCATATAATGAATTAACTTTCATTTTTCTACTTCCATTAAAGGTCATCATACCATGAACATTTCTTTCATAGTAGCGAATATTGCTCTATTTCATTTCTTGGTAAATCCACACATTACACATGCACTGTTTGTTGTGCATGTGATTCACTTGCTTTATAAAAGACCACTGGAGGGCTTCATTCCGATTTGTTATTTTATCCAAACTCAAATATCATTCCGCTTTTTGTACTATGAACCGCATTATTGCAGAACGATAACTCTTGGATATCGAGTCAATGAAATTCTTGAAAAAACTCAATTTTCTTTGGCATACATAATTTCTGTGGCGACCATGTTCAAATTTTCTTATTAAAACTCGTTTTGTTTAAATCAAGTTCAATTAAATTAATTTTGCTCGCAGTACGTAATCAATTCAAAGTCCCTTATGATAAATCGAAGTCATCATATTCAAAATAATCCCAACAATCACTTCATTTCTCTTGAAACATAACATGCTTAATTGGTCTTTGACTTCATTGAATCGTTTCTTTGAGTACGATCACCTTGTGATGACGTTTTCACAAAATCTGAAGATTGCTCTAAATCTCGGATTTGATTATTTGTTTATTTATATTGAATCCGCTTTGTTGATTTATTCTATAAAAGCAATCTTAAAACAATTGTGTGCTAAGATAATAATATACAAATTTATGTCATATTTCAGTATATCTCTTAATGATTCTTACAGCATTAATCGAGCCTTTCGTGATAAATTTAATTGATTATATATACATAAGTAATTACCTAAATTACAATATAGTATTACTATATTTAAAATTCTCGTTAAACCATTGAGGTGAAGAATTTATATTTTTATAAAAGTATGAATGAGATATACTCTCATTTAAATTTATGTTTAAGTTATTTATTTTATTATTAGTAATAAATTAAAAACAGAAGTGTTAATATTTTAAATACTAAGGTTATTATCAAGAGCAGGTATTGGATAGCCTAGCCTTAGTTAGGCATGGACTGGCCACCTATGCTTAAACAAGGCAGCACTAACCAATATCCACCCATGATAATGACTAGTTAATATATATAAAATAAGTCATCATATTTATTTAGCAAATTTTAAATTATATATAAAAATATATTTTTATATATATAATTTGTACTATAAGGTGAAGACATATTTTCATAAAACAATACAAGAATTAGAGGGATGAATAAACTTATATAAATAATTGTCTATCACATGTTTTGTGGTAACTATGTACCGTAACGCTTTGGCAAGAAAATGACCATATAAGAATAATATGGTAGTCATCAACTACGTTGGGTTAGAAGAACATTATAATATATAAGAATAGTCTCCGTTTTCAATATTTTCACAACGTTATATGGTTTCAAAATGAAAATAAGTAACCACATAGAATCGACCCATTAAAGTGTTATATATTTACAAAATATTTTACAAATACTTTTGTACAATAAATATTTTTACACCTTTATTTACAATTTTCATTTAACGTTATAAATAATAGTGATTTCTTTTACAAAATAATAATACTAAAATATTTTGTAATGTAATAACTTCATTACGGTGTTTTATAATATATATTACATAGTAAATATAAGTTATTTTACATATTATAGTAAAATACTAAAATAATATTTATAAGTGATAACCATTCTCATATAGTAAAAATGCGTAACAAATAATATATATATTATATAATATTTATATTTGATATGTAAGATACGGTTCAGACAGGGACACAAATAATATATATTACATTTGCTTTACAAATATAATATAATGATTGGTCATGCCAAAACAACTTGTTCTTATTTTGATCTCTAGGACATAGTATGAAAAATCTGGTCACTAATAGTGTGCTATCACATTGTTTCACAATTAAAACAATTTAGAACTCTAAACAATAATACACTAACTCTATTGTCTTTTGGTGTATCTTTACAATTCACTCATTCCAACACATTGATTTTCTCATATCATAATTTAATATTTGACAAATCATTTTCATGCTTTTATTTCATTTTGAACCTGTCGATTCTAAGTCTTCATCAGTTGCCAGTCGAAGTAAGCTTTCTTTTGACAAAGAATTTTATTAGTTCTAAAAATCCTTCACATTCATTTTTAATATCTATTGATCATATATCTTTTGGCTTGAACCTAGTCACCTTGGAATTTATATCATTTCATCTCATTCCTTTGTCATTGATTTCTTGAACTAATTCAGTTGAACCATTGAATCCTACTTATTGTACAACTCGTATTCACAAAATTTAATATTTAATTCTGTGTCATCTACAATAATATTGCTTTTATTGACTAAAATATGACATAAGTTTAAAAGAAATATCATAACCCAAATCTCGAGGACGAGATTTAAAACAAGGTGGGGAGAATGTAACATCCCTATTTTTATATAAGAATTATAGGTTTGGTTAAATTTATTAACCACTAGTAACTAGTAACTAGTTTATTTTTAATATAAATATTCAACCCAAATAGTTTTAAACACTATTTTATAAAGTTGGTTGAAATATTATATTAAATTAATTGGTTTATATATGGGTGACCTTTCTAATAAAATAAAAGTATATAAAAACTTATAGAGTTAATAGCCAAAATGGTCCCTGAGGTTTGCTCACTTTTGCCACTTTAGTCCAAAATCCAAATTTTTTACATCTGGGTCCCTGAGGTTTGCATTTTATTGTCATTTTGGTCCAAATCTCAAATCAGGTCAGATTTTCAAAAAAAAACCCTGCTATTTTATCGTTTTCCTCAGGGGTATTTTAGTCATTTTAAGTATTAATATACCCAAACACTCCTAAAATCACTCTGCACACACACACACACTCTCTCTCTCTCTCTCCAAACACCCTTCTTTCTCTTCTCTCTCTCTCATCTCTGTCGAACACCACCACCACCACCGCACCGCCACCACCACCATCGCCACAGCACCTCCACCACCGCAACCATCTCTGTCTCTCTCTCTTCTCCCTCTCTCTTTTCCGCAAATACCACAACCAACCACCACAAATCAAAAGAAACCCCCCATCAATCTCTGCATAATGGTTCTGATCTGTCTGTACATACCCATAATCAACCCAATTCTTCACTCAACCACAAACCCCCCATCAATCTCTGCATATTTCACCAACACCACATCCTCCACCACAATCACCACAGACTAAAGATAGAGCAGCTTGCGGTCACTCATTCAACATTCTATTCACAAAAATCATCATCGATTTTCACAGATTTGATAACATTTGAGAGGAAAACGAAATCGAAAAACCCTTCAGTGAAGTTTTGCGGTGAAACATCCGGTGATTGTGAGTCTGTGACGGTTTTGGATAGGTGGAAACCTCCGATTTTGGTGGCTCTTGGTGGTGTTGTACAGGAGAGAGAGGGGGATGTCGGCGGGTTGGTGTGGTGTTCTTGAGAGAGAGAGAGGGGGGTCTGGTGGGTTGGTAGAACATGTGGTTGACACTTCGATTTAGGGTTTAAAGAGAGAGAGAGATGAGAGAGATGATGGCAGTGGGATGGTGGTGTTGGCGGCAGTAGGATGGTGGTGGTGGGTATGATGCGGTGGTGGGGTTGGTGGTGGGGATGATGCGGTGGTGGGGATGGTTGTGTTTTAGTGAGAGAGAGAGAACTGAGAGAGAGAGAGAGAGACTTGATCAGGTGGTTTGTTGCAAAGAAGAAGAAGGGTTTTTATTCAAGAGAGAGAGGTAAAATAACTAAAATACCCCTGAGTATAAAGACAAAATAGCAGGGTTTTTTTTTGAAAATTTGACCTGATTTGAGATTTGGACCAAAATGGCAACAAAATGCAAACTTCAGGGACCCAGATGTAAAAAATTTGGATTTTGGACTAAAGTGGCAAAAATGAGCAAACCTCAGGGACTATTTTGGCTATTAACTCAAACTTATATTATTAGACGGGTAGATTACGGGTAAGTTGAAGATTAGAAATATGAAGTAATTAGACGGACCCATGAACCGTATAATAATTAAACTATAAAAATACATTAGATTTGAACCTACTATGTTTTTAATGAAACTTGGTTCAAAATATAGATAAAATTATTCTTGTTCTAATGACATATTTATTATTTTATAAAACGTTATATTTTAGAAGTTATACGCGCCAAATAAGTGAAGCAGTTAAATTAATTCTAATATATATATAAAATAAAATATAATTAAAGAATATTTCATGTACACTTACGTGTACATTAAACATAAAATAAAATAAATACTAAACTTAACATTTAAGATTTTGGTTAAAGTAATTGTATAGAAAGAATCAAAATATAATAATAAATTTTGTGTATGAGTGATCCAAATATCTAGAAAGAAATAAAATAATAATTTAACTAAAACATGACAACTCAATTAATATGTGTGTACGTGTAGGATTAATAAGAAAATGGAATCTTTGAAACTTCAGTTCCAAGTTTCATTTATACTATATATATGAACAACATATTAACCTTTTCAGTTGTTCATCCTTCTGTTTCTCTCTCGCCTTCACACTCTCATATATACCCCATTTTCTTTTAGTATTTCACCCATAATAATAATAACGCCCTGCCCTGTTTTAAGTGTTTTAACTCCCGATCACCGCTACCCTTTCCGATTGATCTGAGCCTCATAACACATGTCAGGGCTCTGCCCGACTAAGTTGTTGGGATTCGGTCTCGGATATCGGGATAAGGTTGAATTAGGGGTATTATACTTAACACAAGTGCAATATATATTTTAAATAGCTCAAAAGATTTTACCCAATATTTTACCAAGAGGTTTTCTAGTTGAACCCTAAAGTTACAAAGTGAGTCCATTTTCTTTTCTCACTATTTTATTCCCTTTTTCTTTGTAATATAATTATATTAAAAAAATGTCCCAAACCATAACAACTCTCACCAAAAACTATTATATTTTTATTATTATTATTATTATTATTATTATTATTTATATTTTGTCTAAAAGAATTCTTAGTTGAGACACCCAAGTAATTCTACATAAACCCTACAAATTTCAGAATAATCAGAATCAGGATCAAGGCCCCTAAAACTCAAGGGGGATAAAACCCTATTAACGATTATCTTCACAAAACGCTGTCAAAATTAAATTTCTCGATTCCGCCGACTCAGCAGGGCTACCCAGGTGACAAGCCTACTCTAGGCTAGGGGGACTTGTCCCGCGACACGCGGCAAGTGCCGGAGACTCTTCCGCGACTCACGGGAGGCTCCAAAATTGGGTATAAATAGAAGGGCCTGGCACTTGCATTCTGTTGTTCGTTCGATGATCAAATTCAAATTGTACGTTGAGATATTGTCCAAATACTCTCAAAACACACACGAATCACTAATTAGTAGAGGGGGTGCTGATATGATACAGGGTATTAACTCGATCGCTGCTACGATTCAATGTCCGATCGATTTAAACTATCCGACCGGATGTTTAAGCGCTATCCTTTGTCATTAATCGTGATTCCGACTGGATGTTTGAGTACCACCCGAATTCGGGGAATACTCTGTCATTCGTTGTGAATCCGATGGATGTGTAAGTGATTGCACTTTGTCATTCGTTGTGAGGGTTTTAATCTCGTGAGTTATCGTAAATGCTGTATTAGTTACTTACCTAGTTCGTGTGCACTAGGTTACAAGGCTAATCAATAGGCTAAGCTCTGCCTGTATAAATCTGCAATCTATCAAGGCTTATCTGTATATTAAATTCTGCCAGTATGAATCTGCATGCTTATAATGTGAGTCATTCTTTTTTTTTTATCAAATTTGTTTACAAAATCATGTATATTTTCAAAGTTATAATTACAGTGATTAAGTTTATGTAATCACCAAATTACAGACGGTATGTGGGGTATTGTGCACATTACTACTGTTGTTATCACTTTAGGTGGGCGAACCTAATTAGTGATATTCGTCACCCTTGGGGCAGCCAATGGGTGATATGACCACAGTCACCGAAATGAGTCGAGTGACAAATACTGTGAGTAGTTGGTTTGATATCAGAAACATTGTTATCTCTCTTAATACTGTGAATTATAACAAACGTGTCGTTTTAGTAAAATGAATGAACTCACTCAGTATTTTCCGCTGACAAAACCTTTTTAAAACGCGTTTCAGGTAATTACAGTAGATTGGATTAAGAGATGGATACGGCACTGAAAGGCATCAAGAAGTGGCTTATTTTATTAATTAAATCAAATTAAGAAATATTGTTTTATGTAATCAAATTTATCTTTATTAAAGCTACATTTCTAAAACATGGGTTTATCCCATCTATTTAATAAATAAAATCCGGTGTTTTCTAAACTCTGATATTTTTCCTAACTCACGGTTCTGATGAAATTTCCGCTGCAACGTTTTCAAAATAATCACCGGTACCACTGGGCTGTTCGCGACTCCCGATTCCGTCCAGGGTGGGTCGGGGGTCGCGACACTAAAGAAGTGATCCTCATACTTAGTATAACAAAAAGTATGCTTAATTTTGATATATGAAAGTGTTTTGATGATTCTTGAATTCTTGTAACATAAATTTAGGGTGAATTAATGCAGGTCATGGGTAAAGTATGATGAATACAAGTCTAGGAACTAATCTTAGACAATAAATTGATCAATTCATGACATAACCTATGAGTTTCAATGTTTGTCACATAAGGATATATGGGTTTTGTGAAGAATACATAAATTTTTGTGATATTAGATGTTAGTTGATTGCTTATGATGTAAATTCTAGTGTGATTATAGTGTTCTTGTTATAGGAATGAATTACTATGCTAAACCTGGTTAAAGTTATTAACCATGAACATGATAGTGTAAGAATACAAATTATGCACACTAGATGTTCGATGAAATGCTTGAATGAATTGGAATACTTGAAATATATGAAGTAATCGCTTAATTGATTAATCAAGAGAATGAAATATCGAATATTGAACTATGAGTTCTAACCAATATATTCGAATCAAATTATATAGGTGATTTGGGTGGATCATCAAGTAGGCAAGGTGGAATGGATACCCGCTTAAAGGGAAAGCTTTGAAAAAGGTACGCGGCTATGCACTTCGTAATACTTTGTTAGCATTTTATGTTAGTTGTTGAATGATAATCAATTCGTTATAATGTTTGGATATTACTAAAACGTAGGATTTCGTTTGTAGTACCCAAACAAGAAAAAGTAGAAATTTCGATGACATATAAACGATTAAGATGGTGGACTCCACTTAATGGATTAAATGGGTCAAATTGACTCGAATACTACAAATTTGATTCAGAAAGGCGATGGATTTCGTTCATGAAATCAAACGGGTCAAAATCACCAAAGTATTGAACTTTGATAAGTTAAAGTGATGGATACCGCTAATTAAGATAAACGGGTGGATTAAGATGCATATACCTGGTTAACGGCACTTGAGTTTCAATAATATGTGTCATAGAATACAAGTATATGGATGTATAAGCTATTATAGATGTTTTGAGCTCATAACCAAAGTCTATGGTTCATTAATTAAAACGGGTCAAATAATTATGCAAGATTTTTATAATCCGAAGGTCGAAATGAAAGAAATTTGTTTAGGTGACGGTAGGATTTTGATTCTATATTATAGAGTATCGAATTACGGTCACGTAGGAAGAAACGGGACCTAATTCGGATCAGTAACGGACAAGTTATGTCCGTTTTCGTACAGTATAGACTAGATGGGAAAATGCAGGTCTGAAAACCAAACCTGATAGAAAAATAAAGGCGTCGCGTCACGCGACGGTGAACCAGGGAAAGTGTCGCGCTACGCGACGGCCCTCGCAGCCCGCGAAGGCTAGTTCTTCAGCCGTCGCGCCCCGCGACCCAGACCCAGACCTGGAAAAAACTTGTTTATTTGCTGCGTTTTGACGTTATGAACTTGTTAAAACATACATTAAGCTCAAATAACTAATGTTTTGATAAATTTTTGTTATAGGTAATGTCACGGCCCCCATCCCGGTGTGACCCGGTCCAGGAGCCGTGGGACAGAAACCCGTGGTATTTATTATTTAAGTTGACAGCGGAAGTTGAACAGGATCGTTTAAAACTTGAAAATGCCCAATTATTTTATTTCATAATGTGGGACAAACCCCTTGATTTACAATGGAGGAATTTCACGAGGAAATTCCCTATTTTACAAAACATGTTTATTTATTTAACTGAGCCACCAGTTCAAGCTTTATTAGTGCTCCGTAGCACTTTTCCTTGATTCATAGGAGGTCACCTGAAACATGTTTTAAAAATATTTTATCAGCGCGGAAATACTGGCGAGTCACTCAAATTTGATAAAACGACACATAGCTATGAATTACAGCATAAGAGCGATTACAATGGCTACTATCTTTTATTTTATCTGGCGCCGTGTCACACCCTGGTGACGATGGTCATACCACTATTGGGTCCTTTCACCCAAGTAGTGATGATTATCACTGTTAGGTTAATGAACCTAATCGTGAGAAATTAGTAATGTGCACAATACCCCACTAGCCAGTGATTTAAGATAACCACGACTTAATCCCTGTAATTATAACTTTTGAAAATGATTGGAGTATTGTAAAACTTTATTGATAAAAAGAGAATGACTCACATTGCAAGTTTAGACGGGCAGAGTTTAGCCTACTGATAAGCCTGATAACCTAATTTAAACAACAATGCACACGAACTAGGTCAGTAACTTAATACAACATTTACGATAAGCTCACGAAATCAAAACCCTCACGATGAATGACAAAGTATAGCCCTGATTTGGGCAGCACTTAAGCATCCATCGTATCGGTTTCAATCAATCGGACATTGTATCGTAGCAGTGATCGAGTTAATACCCTGTATCGTAGCAGCGTCGTGACACCGTAAAACTCGTTTTTAGCAGAATTGGGATGTTTTAAAAGTGAGATTTCGAGCACAGAAGCAAGTCCCATGTACAGGCTACTTATAGCAACATTTTGAGTTTTACGCGGCCCGCGTAAGCCTTAACAGGCTTTTAAGCGGCCCGCGAGATCCACCTAGTCTACGACTAGGGCTTCCGTGTCATCGGTAGGTCTACCACGTGTGCGACACGTGGTCCAGAATGCTTATCCGGTCAACTTTAGGTTGACGCGGCCCGCGTAAACTTCTCTTATGGTTTACGCGGCCCGTGTGAAATCCAGAAATCTTGTTTTCTTGGTTTTTCATGCACATTAGGGTTTCAGGGGTTCGGGTTTTCACTTACGGGTCGTTTTGGGACATTTTTGCATGTCCTTACATCCTCCCCACCTTATTTAAAATCTCTTCCTTGAGATTTATTGAAGTAAATGAGGATACTTTCACTTCATCTCTGATTCCAGCTCCCAGGTGTATTCGGATCCTCTTTTTGAATCCCATTTGACTTTGACCAGTATCAATCTTTTATGTTTAAGGAATTTAATCTTTCTGTCTTCTATCTGAAGTGGTTTCTCAACAAACTTTATCTTTTCATTTACGTCTATGTCTTGAAGAGGCACTACCAGGGATTCGTCAGATAAACATTTCTTAAGGTTGGATACATGAAATACGTTATGTACCCCGGCTAACTCTTCTGGTAGTTGTAAGCGATAAGCAACTGGTCCTATGCGTTGAATTACTGGGAATGGTCCTACGTACCTTGGACTTAGCTTTCCTTTCTTTCCGAATCGGACTACTCCTTTCCAAGGAGAAACTTTTAAGAGTACCTTGTCTCCAACTTGAAATTCTAGCGGCTTGCGTCTATTGTCTGCATAACTCTTTTGGCGATCTCGAGCCATTTTTAGCCTTTCCTTGATTTGAGTTATCTTGTCGGTGGTTTCTTGCACGATTTCAGGACCTGATAACTGGCTTTCTCCTATTTCTGCCCAACAAACTGGAGTTCTGAACTTCCGTCCATACAGTGCTTCGAACGGGGTAGCGTCGATGCTTGAATGATAACTATTGTTATAGGAGAATTCGATTTCGTCCATACAGTGCTTCGAACGGGGCAGCGTCGATGCTTGAATGATAACTATTGTTATAGGAGAATTCGATTAAAGGTAAATGGTTGTCCCCGTTTCCTCCAAAATCTATCACGCATGCCCTGAGCATGTCTTCCAAGGTTTGGATCGTCCTTTCACTTTGTCCATCTGTCTGAGGATGGTATGCAGTACTTAAATTTAGTCAGGTTCCCATTGCTTCCTGGAAACTAGTCCAAAAATGGGAAGTGAAACAACTATCTCTATCCGATACAATGGAGAGTGGAACTCCATGTAAGGATACTACTTCATCTATATATAACTTTGCCAATCTTTCCATGCTAAAGGTTTCTTTCATGGGTAGAAAATGAGCTGATTTGGTTAATCGATCCACAATTACCCAAATCGCGTCATTACCTTTCCTGGTTTTGGGCAACTTAGTAACAAAGTCCATAGTTATGAGTTCCCATTTCCATACAGGCATTTCTAATGGTTGTAATAGACATGAGGGTTTCTGGTGTTCTGCCTTAACTTGTGAACAAGTATGACACTTAGAAACATATCTAGCTATGTCCTTTTTCATTCCTATCCACAAGAAGTTATTCCTTAAATCTTGGTACATCTTGTTATTACCAGGATGCATGGTATACCTAGATTTATGGGCTTCTTCTAAAATCTTACCTCTTAAATTTCCTTGCTTAGGTACCCAAATTCTTTTCTTATGGAATCTCCAAATTCCATCAGCCCCTTGCTCTAATTCTTTTATTCGTCCTTTCATTCCTTCAGCATCATCCTTGATTGCTGTTTCCTGATTATTCTTCAGTTGTTCCATTAAATCTACTTGAAGATTTAATCTAAGAGCACGAACTCGCTTTTGCTTTTCATGGTATTTACGACTTAAGGCATCTGCAACTACGTTTGCTTTTCCTTCGTGATATTGAATATCACAGTCGTAGTCACTTAGAATTTCCATCCATCTCCTTTGTCTCATGTTTAATTCTTTTTGCCCAAATATGTATCTTAAACTCTTATGATCTGTATAGATTGTAAACTTACTTCCATGTAGATAGTGTCTCCAAATCTTAAGGAAAAAAATTATGGCTCCTAATTCTAAGTTATGAGTTGTACAGTTTTCTTCGTGCTTCTTTAATTGTCTAGATGCATACGCAATTACCTTTTTGCGTTGCATTAACACACATCCTAATCCTAGCTTAGAAGCATCACAGTAAACTTCAAAATATTCTGTCCCTTCTGGTAAGGCCAAAATTGGGGCGTTTGTTAATCTTTGTTTTAAAATCTTAAAAGCCTCTTCTTGTCTAGGTCCCCATTCAAACTTGACTGATTTACATGTTAGCTTAGTTAATGGTACTGCTATTTTGGAAAAATCCTTAATGAATCGTCTATAGTATCCAGCTAACCCTAGAAAACTTCTAATTTCTATAGCTGATTGCGGGACCTTCCATTTGGTGATCGCTTCTATTTTGGAGGGATCTACGTGAATGTCTTCGTGATTCACCATGTGTCCTAAAAATTGCACTTCCTGTAGCCAAAATTCACACTTCGAGAATTTGGCGTAAAGCTTTTCTTTTCTTAACAAAGTTAAAAGTACACGTAGGTGCTCACAATGCTCGTCCTGACTTTTGGAATAAATGAGTATATCATCGATAAAGACGATTACAAATTTATCCAGGTACGGTTTACAGATCCTATTCATCATGTCCATGAATGTTGCAGGAGCATTTGTTAATCCAAAGGGCATGACTGTAAACTCGTAATGACCATACCTAGTTTTGAAAGCAGTTTTAGGTATGTCTTCCTCTTGTACTTTTGATGTGTGTAAAATGCAACATATAAATTACATCAAATGAGGCATAAAACTAACCCTTTTTTAGTACTAATATTGGAAAAAGAGTGTTTTTGTCTTCCTTTTGTATTTTCAGGATTAAATGAGCTCAAAAACGCAAAAGAAGCAAAAAGACAGCTAAATCCAACATAAATACAAGAAAAGGAACATTAGTGGATTGCCCGAACCCTCAACGGCACCTTCCAAAGCAAAATAGAGAAAACAGAAGGCTGAACACGCCCCGTGCTCAGCCAGCACGGGGCCGTGCCCAAGAAGCAGCAGAAAAGACAAACCTATAGAAGCTTCTATTGCCCACCACGGGCCGTGCTCAGCGGACACGGGGGGCGTGCCGAAAGTACTGCAGGCGCATTAATTGTAATTGCGAATTACAATTAATGAAGAGAGAGAGTGTCAGACAGGCACGGGGCCGTGCCCAGTGGACACGGGGCCGTGCCCAGGCCTCTGTTCAGCCTATAAATAGGAGTGCTTGGTTTCATTGCAACTCATCCCTTGGCACACCACCTCTCTCACACTTCATCCACCACCCACCACCATCACAACACCATCATCCACCACCATCATCCATTGTCCATCATAGAGTGTGTGAGTCGTCTCGGGATCCAAGATTGATCGTAAGAGTTCTTGACAATCAAGGCCATGTTTGCCTAAGTCTCTTACATCACTTGGTGAAGACAAAGTGTCTAGTATAATACTTTTTATTTCTAATCTTTTGCACTTTTTATTTGGTTTTGTATTAATGACTTTAATAACTAGTTACTTATGTTGAAGGTGATCTTTCCTTATCGTTTGTCCGTGGTGTCTTGGCGTTATTTTACTGTCTATATAAAATAAAGGATTTTCACCATTCATATCTCCACGGTCTATATGGAGGTATGTTGGCTACCTGGTAGGGGGTTAAGGGAACGGTTTGGTAAAGGTCTTGCCATTGTTCAGCGTTTAGAGGTCCTGCAATGGACCTGGGTCAAATTTAGTAGGACCTCCTTCAATACTTCACGGTATTGGATGGCGGGGGTCCAAACTCTTTGATCCCCTCATAAGTTAACTACTATTAATACTATAACCCGGCTATTTAGGACTGTATCCCTGCTGACTCAGACTACTTAGTCGAGGGTAACGTCACCGCCAAAAGCGGGGCCTACCACAATACTGCATTAATAACTTAATTCATTATCTTCCAATAATCCACCCCTTTAGGATTGTATCCCTGCTGACTCAAACTACTGGGGTGAGGGTAACGTCACCTTCAAAAGAGGGGCCTACTACAATAACTAAGATAATCTCTTAATTATGTGCAAAAGTGCGGAAATAATCAAAGGTTATACTAGATACGAGTCGGAACCAAGTGATTCATCTTGTCTATCTGTTTTTATTTTATTTTTATTTTCAGCATTTTAGTTAGTTTTTATTTTTCTTAGTTTAAAACATTTTTCCAAACTTTTATTTTGGTTAGACGTTGAGGATAAACCGGTACTAAAAGCTCTTGTGTCCTTGGACGACCTCGGTATCTTACCAACGCTATACTACACTCAACGATGGGTGCACTTGCCCATATGTGTGTTTAGTGTTAGTGAAATATCGTGTTTTATAAATTTAAAACTTGGCTAAAATAAGTGTTAAAAAGGGCTTAAAATATACACCTAAAATATATAACACTTCGCACGCATCAAGTTTTTGGCGCCGCTGCCGGGGACACAAGGATTTTAAGAAAGTTAGGAATCAACGGCCTAATCATCTTTTATTTTTCTTTTTTATTTTTTAGGATTTTCTTAGTTTTTCAACTTCTGCAGAGCTCAGCACGGGCCGTGCCCGCTGAACACGCCCACGTGCTCAATCATTGGAACTGGCAATCTTGTTTTACATCAGACAGTAAGCTGAACACGGGGCCGTGTCCACTCAACACGCCCCCGTGCCCAAGTTTCAGTTACTGAAAACAGAACCGTTAGATCCCGACGGTTGGTAATTTCTGACATAAACATGAGTGATAGTAATTATTTTTACTTTCGGCACTCTTATGGTACGTGGTGTCAATTATGTGGTGGCGAACATGAAGAAGTAAAATGCTACTTCCTAAATTATAGGCCCCACTACATGGACCCACGATCTTTTCACAACCTTAAGAGGGGCGAAAGTAAAAATAAGCACTATTTCTCCCTCGAATGCGCCCAGCCAGATATTCTAGGGGAAATGTTCCTTAGCGAATTATTTCAACTAGAAGAGCTAATTCTGAAATGGATAGAAGAGCTTAGGAAGGATTTTATTAATCCGCCCCAAGACGATACCCATGAAGAAATGTTGGAACCGCATTCCGACAACCTCGTTGCTCCCGAAAATACCTTCGTGCCTAGCAAAGACTTGGACGATAGTCGTCCCTGTGTCGATTGTGCCGTGAAGGACTCTCCATCGACTTCGTTCGGTGCATACATAGACCTGAGCGATTCGGCATATACCTTCTTTAACAAGAGCCCGGAAAAGGGTTGGACTTGTCCACCTAGAATGAAAATAGGAATTACCCTCACCGACAACCTCTTGCGTTCTCGCTTTAGCCTAGGACAATTAAGGTATATTAGGCACTTTGGGGTTGTTCCAACCAGTCAGGAACCACCCGATAAAAACAAGTTCCTTAAAAAAACTAGACAACTTCATAAATCAGTCCGCAGACACGGGGCCGTGCCCAGCCAACACGCCCCCGTGTCCATCGAAAGATTCCTTTCTGATCAGTACGTCAGAATACGGACAAACTGTGTCAGAGCTCCACCTGCACACGGGGCCGTGTCCACTGAACACGGGGCCGTGTCCAGGTTGCTGTCATTTTCTATAAATGCAGCCAAGAATTCTGCACATTTGGACCAACTTGGGGCAGAGATTTGCAGGAATCTTCTCTCAAACTATCCTAGGTAAGTCTAAAAGAAGGTTCCAACAACCCATCTTGTCCCTTCCTCTTTTAGTAATTTCCTTCTTCTTCATCTTTCTCCAAGAACTACCATTGAAAGTTTGGAATTCCTCCAACTCTATGGTAGGGATAAATGAGTTTTGTTCAAAGAATCTTGGTAAAAACATGTTATGAAACATGGTTTTAAGTTATTAGTAGCTAAAAAGGGCCTACAACATTCAGAAAATAACTTAAAAATACAAGTTTCCTTGTTCCAAAACTCTGCAGAAAGATGGACACGGGGCCGTGCTCAGTGAGCACGGGGCCGTGTCCGGTTACTGTTTCATTAAATAAGCTATTTTTAGTTTATTTTTCGTAGGATGTCGAGTGAAAACAGCGATACATCTTCTGTGCATTCGTCAAACAACCGAAGAGGAAGAAGACCCTCCATTGAAGCTACACTTGTTCACTATGTGATAGCATTAAGGGAGGCTCTAGATGAAATGACTTCAGTAGAGGAGGTCCTTATCGACCGTATTAACGATCTTACGATGGGACTTGAAAGCAGCTTCCAAGAAATTAACCTCTTGCACCAGAGGTTAAATATTCTTGTAGCACCTCCAATGGAACCAGTCCTTCCTCAGCAGGATTGGAACCTGGCTCTCGGAATTAACAACCCTACCGGGTGGGAAGACTTTCCGGCGGAACCTCCCATGGAACACCAACAAGAGATCCCGGTGGAAGTTGAAACCCCTCAAACTAATGCCAATGAGCCTTCTTTTCTCCTTCCAAGAGAGATAGAAGAATGGCTCGCCGACATTTGAGGAGAACCGCACTCGGAAGAAGGAGTTCACTAAGGCCTTGTTTAACCAAGATTAAGTATTTCTTGGAAATTTTGCTAAATTAAAATAAAGTAAAGGCTAGGACTCCACGGTTTGTTATTTCTTTTATCTAGTTTAATTTAGGATTATGTAAGTTCTCTCTATGATGAAATGAAATGATGGTTTTAATGTTTGGATGGTTTGTAATGAATAAAACACACTCATGGTGGTAAAGGATGAAAAGGGGAACGAGAAAAATGATCCCATGCACAAGAACAAGGCAACCCGACAATTTTCTCCCTTTCAGAAGGTTCAACACGGGCCGTGCCCAACCAACACGGCCCCGTGTTGAACCACCTGCAGAAAACGCCCAGTACAGGTAACTGGACACGGGCCGTGTTCACCCAACACGCCCCCGTGTCCAGACTTCTGTTTCTCTTATTTCAATTTTGTTACTGGCACTTGAACACGGGGCCGTGCCCGGATAACACGGGGCCGTGCTCAGTGCCCAGTAACACAAATTTTCGCTTTTTAAACACTATTTTACACATCTAATCAACCTAAAAATTTATTTTTGGGACACATTGAGGACAATGTGTAATTTAAGTGTGGGGGGGATGCTAAAACCTTGAATTTTGCAAGTCCTAAATACAAGCCTTACACAAAACTCTATTGGAACCGCTAATCACCCCAAATTTTTTCAAAAATTTCATTTTTTTTACTTGTCTAGGTTTAACTCGGGAAATTCAAGCTCTCAAAAAAGGTTATATTTTTACAAATTTACAACCGATAGCGTAGTGATAAAAAGAACCAACATAAGAAAATTATGAAAAGGCATGACAAACTTATTTAAAATTTGATTATATATACTTGATCACATAAAAAAACCCATTCCCACAAAAGTGAGTTTTGAGCCTTTATTGAGCACTCAATTTCATACCATTTGACTAAATGCTCATTTTTCGTTTCTTGTGTGAATAGCCGCTTGGTTCTTACGACTCTAGAACTTGCCATGACAATACATTCCCGGTCCTTATCAACTTAAACCCGAGTAAGTAAATGATAGAGGCATTAGGACTAACCTTTTTCATTTCCACACCATTATTTTTCTTTTTCCTTTTACCACCTACCCAAAAATCCCCCTAGTTAGCCCCTTTGAGCCTAAACCTTTTCGTTTCATCACCCAAAACAAAAACCATTTCACCCACCAAAACCTTTTTCATTTTTAACCCTTTATTTTAGTAACAAGTTCGGTTCTTCGAAAAAAAAAAAAAAAATGAAGCAAAAAGAAAATTAACAAACAAAGTAATCAAAAATAACTTTGTTTGAATAAAAGCTTCATCAAAAATAAAAAGTTGCAAAAATACGAAAACCGACACTTGTTACGCTTTTTAGCCCTTTTTCTACTAACCACTAACCCAACCACCTACCTTTAACCCTAGCCAACCCTTAACCCACAAAGTCCTCTTGATATCTACAAAGGTATAAAAGTTAAAAAGGAGGAGGATTGATTTCTTGGCAAGCCTATGGTAAGAATAAGTTCCATGCCGCTCTCGAGTGATTCACTAAAAATACACCTTCGGCCGAGTGTGAGTGATTTCCCCGTGAGGTATGTGAACTTGTATATAAATAGAATTTTAAAAAATTATGTTATGCCCAAATAAGTAATTTCTTTTATGAACAGTTCTAAATAAATCATTACGAATAGAAGTGTAAATAAATAAAAATAAAACCCAAAAAGATCTTGGAAATCCCGACACTCTATGACAAGCCCAAAACCTTCTCTTCTACCTATTCCATTTGGGAGTCTAAGCCAAATATTAAAGAGTTTTGCTTGAGGACAAGCAAAAGTTCAAGTGTGGGGGTATTTGATGTGTGTAAAATCTTACCTCTTAAATTTCCTTGCTTAGGTACCCAAATTCTTTTCTTATGGAATCTCCAAATTCCATCAGCCCCTTGCTCTAATTCTTTTATTCGTCCTTTCATTCCTTCAGCATCATCCTTGATTGCTGTTTCCTGATTATTCTTCAGTTGTTCCATTAAATCTACTTGAAGATTTAATCTAAGAGCACGAACTCGCTTTTGCTTTTCATGGTATTTACGACTTAAGGCATCTGCAACTACGTTTGCTTTTCCTTCGTGATATTGAATATCACAGTCGTAGTCACTTAGAATTTCCATCCATCTCCTTTGTCTCATGTTTAATTCTTTTTGCCCAAATATGTATCTTAAACTCTTATGATCTGTATAGATTGTAAACTTACTTCCATGTAGATAGTGTCTCCAAATCTTAAGGAAAAAAATTATGGCTCCTAATTCTAAGTTATGAGTTGTACAGTTTTCTTCGTGCTTCTTTAATTGTCTAGATGCATACGCAATTACCTTTTTGCGTTGCATTAACACACATCCTAATCCTAGCTTAGAAGCATCACAGTAAACTTCAAAATATTCTGTCCCTTCTGGTAAGGCCAAAATTGGGGCGTTTGTTAATCTTTGTTTTAAAATCTTAAAAGCCTCTTCTTGTCTAGGTCCCCATTCAAACTTGACTGATTTACATGTTAGCTTAGTTAATGGTACTGCTATTTTGGAAAAATCCTTAATGAATCGTCTATAGTATCCAGCTAACCCTAGAAAACTTCTAATTTCTATAGCTGATTGCGGGACCTTCCATTTGGTGATCGCTTCTATTTTGGAGGGATCTACGTGAATGTCTTCGTGATTCACCATGTGTCCTAAAAATTGCACTTCCTGTAGCCAAAATTCACACTTCGAGAATTTGGCGTAAAGCTTTTCTTTTCTTAACAAAGTTAAAAGTACACGTAGGTGCTCACAATGCTCGTCCTGACTTTTGGAATAAATGAGTATATCATCGATAAAGACGATTACAAATTTATCCAGGTACGGTTTACAAATCCTATTCATCATGTCCATGAATGTTGCAGGAGCATTTGTTAATCCAAAGGGCATGACTGTAAACTCGTAATGACCATACCTAGTTTTGAAAGCAGTTTTAGGTATGTCTTCCTCTTGTACTTTTGATGTGTGTAAAATGCAACATATAAATTACATCAAATGAGGCATAAAACTAACCCTTTTTTAGTACTAATATTGGAAAAAGAGTGTTTTTGTCTTCCTTTTGTATTTTCAGGATTAAATGAGCTCAAAAACGCAAAAGAAGCAAAAAGACAGCTAAATCCAACATAAATACAAGAAAAGGAACATTAGTGGATTGCCCGAACCCTCAACGGCACCTTCCAAAGCAAAATAGAGAAAACAGAAGGCTGAACACGCCACGTGCTCAGCCAGCACGGGGCCGTGCCCAAGAAGCAGCAGAAAAGACAAACCTATAGAAGCTTCTATTGCCCACCACGGGCCGTGCTCAGCGGACACGGGGGGCGTGCCGAAAGTACTGCAGGCGCATTAATTGTAATTGCGAATTACAATTAATGAAGAGAGAGAGTGTCAGACAGGCACGGGGCCGTGCCCAGTGGACACGGGGCCGTGCCCAGGCCTCTGTTCAGCCTATAAATAGGAGTGCTTGGTTTCATTGCAACTCATCCCTTGGCACACCACCTCTCTCACACTTCATCCACCACCCACCACCATCACAACACCATCATCCACCACCATCATCCATTGTCCATCATAGAGTGTGTGAGTCGTCTCGGGATCCAAGATTGATCGTAAGAGTTCTTGACAATCAAGGCCATGTTTGCCTAAGTCTCTTACATCACTTGGTGAAGACAAAGTGTCTAGTATAATACTTTTTATTTCTAATCTTTTGCACTTTTTATTTGGTTTTGTATTAATGACTTTAATAACTAGTTACTTATGTTGAAGGTGATCTTTCCTTATCGTTTGTCCGTGGTGTCTTGGCGTTATTTTACTGTCTATATAAAATAAAGGATTTTCACCATTCATATCTCCACGGTCTATATGGAGGTATGTTGGCTACCTGGTAGGGGGTTAAGGGAACGGTTTGGTAAAGGTCTTGCCATTGTTCAGCGTTTAGAGGTCCTGCAATGGACCTGGGTCAAATTTAGTAGGACCTCCTTCAATACTTCACGGTATTGGATGGCGGGGGTCCAAACTCTTTGATCCCCTCATAAGTTAACTACTATTAATACTATAACCCGGCTATTTAGGACTGTATCCCTGCTGACTCAGACTACTTAGTCGAGGGTAACGTCACCGCCAAAAGCGGGGCCTACCACAATACTGCATTAATAACTTAATTCATTATCTTCCAATAATCCACCCCTTTAGGATTGTATCCCTGCTGACTCAAACTACTGGGGTGAGGGTAACGTCACCTTCAAAAGAGGGGCCTACTACAATAACTAAGATAATCTCTTAATTATGTGCAAAAGTGCGGAAATAATCAAAGGTTATACTAGATACGAGTCGGAACCAAGTGATTCATCTTGTCTATCTGTTTTTATTTTATTTTTATTTTCAGCATTTTAGTTAGTTTTTATTTTTCTTAGTTTAAAACATTTTTCCAAACTTTTATTTTGGTTAGACGTTGAGGATAAACCGGTACTAAAAGCTCTTGTGTCCTTGGACGACCTCGGTATCTTACCAACGCTATACTACACTCAACGATGGGTGCACTTGCCCATATGTGTGTTTAGTGTTAGTGAAATATCGTGTTTTATAAATTTAAAACTTGGCTAAAATAAGTGTTAAAAAGGGCTTAAAATATACACCTAAAATATATAACACTTCGCACGCATCAACTTTCAACTGATGGTATCCGGAGTGTAAATCTATCTTAGAGAAATATCTAGCTCCTTGAAGCTGATAAAAAAGATCATCAATCCTAGGTAATGGGTATCGATTCTTAATTGTAACTTTATTCAATTCCCTGTAATCGATACACATTCGCATCGAACCATCTTTCTTTTTCACAAACAACACTGGAGCTCCCCACGGGGATGAACTAGGTTGTATAAATCCTTTGCTTAGTAATTCATCTAACTGCTTTTTCAATTCTAGCATTTCGGTGGGTGCTAACCGATAAGGTGCCTTAGCTATCGGTGTAGTTCCAGGAATTAGATGAATTCTAAATTCTACTTCCCTAGCGGGTGGTAATCCATGTAGTTCTTCTGGGAATACATCAGAGTATTCTGACACTACTGGAATTTCCTTAAGTTCTTTACCTTTAGTGTTAATGATTACCGAAATCATATACACTATTTCTTGTTTTCTTGAATAACTGGCCACTTTCATTACTGAAATGAATTTCATTGACTTATGTGGCTTATCTCCTGTGATCAGTACTACTTCTCCTGTGGGTGTATGTATTTCTATTGAATTCTTATCACAGAGGATTCGAGCATGGTTGGCTACTAACCAATCCATTCCTAATACAACATCGAATCCAGCTAAATTCATAGGTAATAGGTTTGCAGAAAATTTATGGCCTAAGAGTTCTATCTTTTCTTCTCGCAAAACCTTATCTATTTTAATAGAATTCCCATCTGCCGTTTTAACAGTAAAAATTTGTCTAAGGTTGGTTAAGGGTAGGTTAAGAGCTTGGCAGAATGAAGTATTTATAAAACTTTGGTTTGCACCATAGTTAAATAATACTTTTGCATAAACGTCATGGACTAGGACCGTACCAGCTATCACATCAGGGATTAGCTCTGCTTCTTGGGTAGTCAACTGGAAGGCTCTTACGTTCTTTTTTGTAGTTCCTTCTGGAGGTTTGGCTTTGTTGTCAGCTGGTTTGACCAATTTAGGGTAATCTGGTCTAAAATGTCCAGCTTCTCCACAGTTGAAACAGATTGTTGATTTCTTCCTTCTGCAATCCTCTTCTTGATGCCCCGGAATTTTGCAGAAATTGCAATACCCTTTGCATCTTCCAAAATGCTTTCTTTTGCAGGTACTACAGAATGGAGCAGTGGAAGATTGCCCGGTTCCCTTTTTCTTGAAATTACTACTATTACCCACACGAAATCCTTGGGTAATCTTTTGGGCCACTTCCTTCTTTCGATTTTCTTCTCGTGTGCGTACTAGCCCGTCGGTTAAGGTGTTGGCTAATTGTACAGCATCATCAATAGTGCGGGGTCTTGCGGCTTTGACAATGTCACGAATTTCACCAATCAAACCCCAGATGTAGCGAGAAATAAGTACAGGTTCTAGCGAGGCCAAAGTTGGTACAATTCTGGCATATTTGAAGAATTTCGAAGTATACCCTCGACAATCAACATCCACCATTCGGTGGCTTAGGAACTTATTCGCCATTTGTTCCTTTTCATATTCGGGGCAGAATTTCCTTTCTACCAGATGCTTGAACTCTTCCCAACTCATGGCATAGGCCATGTCACTTCCTTTGGCTTGTAATACTGTATTCCACCATTCTAATGCTTCTTCCTTAAAAAAGATGTGACCTTGTCTTCCTCAACACATTTACTTATTTTAATTACTGCTTCGGTTTTCTCTTACCAACGCAGTGCTGCAGTTGCCCCTTCATTTCCTGCAAATTCCACCGGTTTACAGGCAAGAAATTCCTTGTAAGTGCAACCAGGCGTTGCAGCTTTCGTTCTTTTAAGAAATGGGGCTTGTATCACATCATCGTTATTATTATTGTTGCTGCCTCCATTGACACTATTACTGAAATTGTCATCACGAGTACGTTTGCTAGGAATAGGTGGTGGAGGTTCAACTGGATTTCGGGCAGCAGCAAGGATGGCTGGAATAGCATTGGCTATTCCCTGAGCAACGATATTCTCTATATCTTGCCAATTCAAAAATTGATCTTCATGGTTTTGTTCAGATTGGTTAACTTCGTTAACTGGTTCATTACTAGCGTGTTCCATCTGGTAATTAATATATATATATATATATATATAAGTGATTAGCACAAAATAAATAACAATCACACAATAAAATAATCGCACATATTCAGGTCAACAAGTATAGCCAAAATTGTCGACTTTGCGACTTCCATATTTTTATATATATTTTAATTATGCATTCATATACACCAAATATTTTACAAAAGTTTTATTTTAGGTTATTTTACATGATTGTATTTTTATTATTATGATTACTATTATTTTAATATTATTAAACATGTAGCCACAACCACAAGCGATCCTTATCAGCTGGCACTTCAGAAACGACGTTACCTCTCGTCGTATTTCCATGATATCCTCTCCCCCACTTCTTGGATTCTATTTCCTGCATCCACCAACTCCTCGCCATAGTGGCGGAGTTCAGCCAGGTTTTCTGTGCTCATAGGTGGATGTAGTGGAGGCTCAGGGTCAAATTGGAGGAAAAAGGTATTAGGGTTATTCAAGAGATTCTGAAATTGCCAGTCAGTTATCCACCATTCTTCCAGCTCTCCTGGTAAAGGTCGGGGGTGGATAATAGGATCTGGGATAGCAGGTTCCAGATTAACTGGAAGTTGTGCTTCCGCTGGGTAATAGAAAAGGTTTTCATCGGCAGGTCCGATGAGGTCACTATTTGCCAGTTGGCGGTCCAGCTCTTCCCATGGTGGCATCTCCTGGGTTTTCCCTGAACTTTCCCCGATCTCCTTTCCTTTGCCTTTATCCTTCGGATCTTCTGTCTTTATAACTTTTTGTGTCGCTGGTTTCTTCCTACGCACACGCCTCCAGCCTACGAGTCTTCTTCTCTTTTTCGGTTTTGGTTTCTCCTGAGGTTGGGCTTGAAATACCATTGGCTCTTTAGTATCAGCCTGGTAGACAGTGAAGGTACCGGTGGTATCCATATCTGTGGTATGGATAGTAAAGTTTTGAAAGGCTTCTGATAGTTCATTCATGCTGTTAGAACACATGAAGAAACACACAAAATTCTAAGTTAAAATTTTGTAAATTAAATTTTAATATAATCACAAAATAGCAATCAGAAAATTAAGTATTTCTAAATACTTAATTGGCTTAAATCAGTGGCTCTGATACCACCTTTTTCTGTCAGGGCCCCCGTCCCGGTGTGACCCGGTCCAGGAGCCGCGGGACAGAAACCCGTGGTATTTATTATTTGAGTTGATAGCGAAAGTTGAACAGGATCGTTTAAAACTTGAAAATGCCCAATTATTTTATTTTATAATGTGGGACAAACCCCGTGATTTACAATGGAGGAATTTCACGAGGAAATTCCCTATTTTACAAAACATGTTTATTTATTTAACTGAGCCACCACTTCAAGCTTTATTAGTGCTCAGTAGCACTTTTCCTTGATTCACAGGAGGTCACCTGAAACATGTTTTAAAAATATTTTATCAGCGGGGAAATACTGGCGAGTCACTCAAATTTGATAAAACGACACACAGCTATGAATTACAGCACAAGAGCGATTACAATGGCTACTATCTTATATTTTATATGGCGCCGTGTCACACCCTGGTGACGATGGTCATACCACTATTGGGTCATTTCACCCAGGTAGTGATGATTATCACTGTTAGGTTGATGAACCTAATAATGAGAAATTAGTAATGTGCACAATACCCCACTAGCCAGTGATTTAAGATAACCACGACTTAATCCCTGTAATTATAACTTTTGAAAATGATTGGAGTATTGTAAAACTTTATTGATAAAAAGAGAATGACTCACATTGCAAGTTTAGACGGGCAGAGTTTAGCCTACTGATAAGCCTGATAACCTAATTTAAACAACAATGCACACGAACTAGGTCAGTAACTTAATACAACATTTACGATAAGCTCACGGAATCAAAACCCTCACGACGAATGACAAAGTATAGCCCTGATTTGGGCATCACTTAAACATCCATCGGATCGGTTTCAATCAATCGGACATTGTATCGTAGCAGTGATCGAGTTAATACCCTGTATCGTAGCAACATCGTGACACCTTAAAACTCGTTTTTAGCATAATTGGGACGTTTTGAAAGTGAGATTTCGAGCACAGAAGCAAGTCCCATGCACAGGCTACTTATAGCAACATTTTGAGTTTTTTGCGGCCCGCGTAAGCCTTAACAGGCTTTTACGCGGCCCACGAGAGCCACCTAGTCTATGACTAGGGCTTCCTTGTCATCGGTAGGTCTGCCACGTGTGCGACACGTGGCCCAGAATGCTTATCCGGTCAACTTTAGGTTGACGCGGCCCGCGTAAACTTCTTTTATGGTTTACGCGGCCCGCGTGAAATCCAAAAATCTTGTTTTCTTGGTTTTTCATGCACATTAGGGTTTCAGGGGTCCGGGTTTTCACTTACGGGTCGTTTTGGGACATTTTTGGAAGTCCTTACAGGTAAAGTGATGGACTTGCGGATGATGATCAATCCTTGTTAAAGAACCGAACACACATTATAAAGGAGCTTCCGCAAATGAAAACTATTACTTTTGTCGCACAACACACTCTAGTGTTGTTAACTCTTGTAAATATGTATTTGCTTGTTTTTAAAAGTTAAGTAAGTTGGGTTTGGAACAACATGTTTTGGGAAACGTTGGAAGTGTGTTTGTAAAGTTTTGAAACTTATCCAAATGTCATTAATTCGATGTTTTAATATTAATGATACTTATAAATGTATTAATTATTACATAAACGATACGATCAGTATATGGGTCTTACAAGTTTGGACCTGTGGATAAAAGACTATACCCTATGCACACGTTTTGCTTTTGCGGCTGGGAGAGTTGTTCAAGTAATCTGTGAAATGACTGATTACTGTACACGTGCTATCTTACTTTAGTTCCCGGGCTTTAAACCTTTTAACCCTTCAAGCTATCATGTATTCTCAGTCATTTTATTGAGGTTTGAGCTACCCCCGTCATCAGTCCCCCAAGTCAGAGGTTTTTGGGTGTAAGCACAAATACTTCTGACTTTTTGTACATTTTTTTTACTTTGTTTTACTTTGCTTGAAGACTTTTTGTCATTCTGTCGCTTTTTTTGATTGGCCAAGAATGGTGACTGGTTTACATTCAAAACGTCCCAAGTTGATACTTGTTTAGTTTCGTCTATGGTTTCTAGTCTTGGTGTTTGGAAAGATCGATTTTTCTGGGTCTCCGATGAAATTGTTCCTTTTAAACTTGTTTGGAGACTTTCGGATGCCGGTTTAAATGAACCTGAACCCTCTTCTCTTGAGATAAATTCTTGTTTTCTTGAAACTCTCAGGGAGTGCCCTTCAAGGCTTCGTCCCTTTCCTGACCACTTACTGGTGTTGCTGGGCCTCAGTAAGTTATGGGACAAACCTGATCGAGATCCAGTGCTTATGAGAGATGGGCAGGGTATGCATTTGTCTTGTTGTGCTGTTACGTTCCTATTTTTGTTCGCTTATACCCTTTATTTGTGTTTACTTTTTAGTTATGTCTGCACTTGATTTTATTAAGAGCGATGATACTTCCGATGTTGTGTTTGGGGATGTTGCAGCTACTCCTGGTGAAGATGCAGTTGTTAGGGGATCTGAGCATAGGTTTGAGGGTTCTGGTTATGTGAATGTTCCTAATGTTAAGGGTTTTACGAAGGATCCGGGTTCCAAGGTTTCTGTACGTCGTTCAAACCGTCGCTTGAAAGGTGCTGATCAACCTTCTGGCTCAGAGGCCATTGACATTAGCGATGACATTGAGGTGTCTGCGGAACAGGCTCCCGAGGTTAGTGTGGGGAAGGGTAAGGAAAAAGAGTTGGTTGTTTTTTGGGAAGAAGAAGAAGTTGATTAAGAAAGGTGTTGCTCCTGTTATCCAGGGTTCGTCGGGCAAAAGCGTTGAAAGCTTGGAGGGGCCTGAAGCTGAAGAAGTTTATGTTCCCAACTGGGATGTGAAGGTTGGGGATAGCTTCAAGGATCCAGCTGTTTGTGCTGAGGTGGTAGCCCATTTTGCTCCCCCTGGTGTCCGGAGTGCTATTTCTGAGATGGAAGCTGATCATTTTATTTCAAGGTTGATGTTAAGTTCCTACAACCTTTCGGCCCTGTTGGCTGAGGATGTTACTCGCTTTAGGAAATGTATGCAGGAGTATGAGGAAGCTACGAAGAAGAAGGATAAAATGAAAGCCTCTATGGCTGCGATGAAGAGAGGTTCGCTAAAAAGGAGGAGACTTGGGTGAAGAAGGTTGGAGAGTTGACAAGGAGGCATGAGATTGAAATGAATGACTTCAAGAAAAGTTTTGAAACTGACCGGTTGAAGTTGAAGGCTGATAGGGAGGCCTTAAATGTTCAACAGAAGGCCTTTGACGAAGAGAAGGAAGGTTTGAAGGCTTCGGTTGCTCAAGCTACTGGCGATTACCAGTGGCTCATTGAGCAAGGCTTTCACCAAGTTATTACCTATCTCCTTCATTCCAAAGAATTCAATTATGCTCTTGGAGAGGTCTACACCAAACTGCTGAACTTGGGGAAACATCAAGGCCTTATTGCTGGTTTTAAACTTCACGAGTCTGGTTAGGCCTTGGAACAGTCTCCCATGTTTCGTCCTGAAGCTTCCGAGGTTTTTAAGGAGTCTGTTCAACAGATGGAGAGGTTGACTTACCCATATGTAAGTCAAGTTGCAACTTGTTTTGGTAAACCTCTTTCTGTCTTACAGGAGTTGAAGCCGGCTGGGCTTAATGAAAAGGTTTGTGCTGAAGTGCTTGATTCCCTTTTGAAGAAGCGTTCTCGTTCAGGGGATAATGAGGAGACCTTTTCAGAAGATCCTGATGCTTCCAAGGATGCAAGCCTCGAAGGTTCAGCAGTTGGTGATGATGGTGGTTCGAAGGTCAAGAAGTTGAAGAAGGCCAAGAAGGCTAAAGGTAATGGTTCTGGGGCTTCTAAGCCTCCTTCTGATGTTTGAACAATGCATTCGTTGCTTTCTTAGCACTTCAAAACAATTTCATGGTCTGTATTCCTTAAAGAAAATTTAGGTTTTGCAGAAACCCTTAAGGTTTCTGTTGATGGTTGTTAGCCTTGGTGGCTATTTGAACAATGGCTATGTTTACAAGTTGGTACTTGTTTAGTTTTGACTTGTTTGAACATTTGAAATCCTTTAAGGCTTGTTATCTTATGTTATTAACTTTCTACTACTTGCCTTGTGTTGTGATTTTTTAGATGCATCTTTGTGGGATATTTGTAGCTTGAAGCCTTCGGGCCTTCCGATTGTTGCTTTATGTTTGTGACTTGGTGCTTTGGTTTGTATTTGAGTTGTATACAACCTTTTATTGTTTTGTTGTTTCGCCCCTTCCATTGTTTTTATGTTTATGGAATTGTCTTTGTTGGGTTTGTGTTGCGTTTATGTTTTTTATACCTTAAAGGGTTCAGTGCTGGAGTCACTTAGGTGATTACATGGTTCAAACCTCACCGTTTTTGAGGAATTTCTTAATAGGAGTCATCCAATTGGGACCTTCTTCGGTGATTACATCTTGAACCTCCAATTCTTGAATTGAGGGACCTTTCAACACCTCCACCAATACCTTCTTTGTAAGATGGGCAAAGGTGAGGGAAGCAAGTTTGATCAAGGCATCTGCTCTCTTGTTTTGAGATCTTGGGACTTGTTTGATGGTACATGTTTGGAACGTGTTCATTAATTCCTTGGACTTTTCTTTGTATCTCTTCATGTTGGGTTCTTTTGCAACATAACTGTCATTGACTTGGATTGACACAAGCAACGAGTCTGTGAAGACTTGAAGCTTTTCAACCTCCATTTCCTTGGCTATCCTCAATCCAGCTATCAATGCTTCATATTCAGCTTCATTGTTTGTGGTCTAGAATTCAAGTCGAAGAGCGTATGTGAATTCTAGACCTTCAGGGTTGATTAAAATGAGCCCGGCCCCTAACCCTTCAACGCTTGAAGCTCCATCGGTGAAGAGCTTCCAGGCTTCCCGGTCAGAAGGTTCAGCGGTAGTTGTATTAACTTCCGTGACGGCTTGCTTTGGGACCTCCACAATGAAGTCGGCCAAGACTTGGGCTTTAATGGCCTTTCTTGGAACATAGGTGATTTTGTGCTCACCTAGTTCCACAGCCCATTTGGCCAGTCGTCCTGAATTTTCTGGTTTTTCAAGCACACTCTTGATCGGTTGGTCAGTGACCACTTGTATAGGGTGTGCTTGGAAATACCTTCGAAGCCTTCTAGTCGTTTGGACTAGGACTAGGGCTAGGGCAAGCTTTTCAAGAGGAGGATACTTGATTTCTGCTTCTTCAACTTCGTTTTTTTTTTAATTTTATTTTTGTTGACGTTATTATTTGATGCTTATCTACCTTTGATATTGATATCTATGAGTAATTCTCCTTTTTAATACAAATTGTTTGTTGTTCTTACATCTATCAACTTTGACATTTTATGTTATAGAGTCATGTTTGATGTTAATAAACAACGTTCAATATTTGTTTCTTACAAATTGTTTTATAGGTGCCCTTTACATACCTCCATATACCAAAGTTTCTGAACTAAAATCTAATTAAAAACGTACACCAAAATGAGATGTCATAAAAAGTCGTGGGTGATGGTTTCGTTAGTACCGTCCTTCGTTGCAAATTATCTTATCTACACATGTCAATTAAATTAAAAAATAACATAATTAAATACAACATTTGAAAAAAACATATTTTTATGTCATTTTATAACATAAATTTATTAATTAAAATTAAAATTTTCCTACTCGCGAAGTTCACGGGGTGATAACCTATAACATATATAGGATAGACATAACCGCTAATTTAAATTTTATAAAATACCAAAGATGTTCAAAACACGACTAATACTTTGGAGTCAAATGCTAACATGAACATACTTCAAACATAACTAACTTCAAAGTGATGAATAAAGTGGTACACCTGACAGAGTGTATCCTGAATCGACAACAAAAACGTTACCCGTTACGTAGTTTGACGAGCCATGGATCAAGTACTGAATGAGCGAAGTTAAGGCTGGATCAGTGGTCCCAAAGTCTCTTAATGGCACTGTCTTAGAAACTACGTTCTTCATCCATTTTTTTTTCCATAAGTTCCCCAGTTATTTCGGATTTAAAAAAACCGGGGCAAATTGAGTTTACCCTTATTTTGTGTTTTCCAAGTTCCAAAGCCATTACCTACAACATATCATTGAACATGTCAATCAATATTGTTCAACCCTATGGGTGTTAAATGAGTTATGTTCACGAGTTGAGTTGGTTAGTCGAAAAAAATGACACGAAACAAAAATCATGTCAGACACATGAACCAGATCACAATCTTCACTTTCACGGGCGACACAGATACGGCCTGTGTACATGGAATTATACAATATTAATACTGAATATTTTCAACCAAAACAAAAATTTATATAAAATAGTTATGTTTATAAAACCTTATGCTAATTTCTCTTTTATCTTTTAATTTTTTTGACATAAAAACCTATTTAGATATTTAAAAAAAATATTAAAGTAAATGGGTTACATGGATCAACCCGTGAACCCATAAGGTCGACTTGATTAGTCAAACATGTTTGTGGGTTAGAATCGAACATGCACAAACTCTTTATACCAAACCCACACCCTTGAACTCTGTGTTTGGTTCATATCATCCTAGTCCACCCAACACCAAACCACAAACCGGGTGATTCCATCCAAATACGCTAAGAATGGTTCGGGTTATTCGGGTAGATTTCATATTAGACACGTATAGAGAGATCTGTTATGATATGGGTTATTAAGGCAATCGGATTGCCCAAATATCATTCAAACGATTTGGGTTATTCTGATTTGCGTATTTAGAAAATCATATTTTATTTGGGCTATTTGAACCGAGATATTCGTATTATAAGGAGTAAATTATTTTTGAGTTCCTGTGTTTTAGTAGTTTTAACTTAAGTCCAAAATAAAAAAAGTTTAACTCCCTGAATACCCAAATTCTGATTTTCTAACATTTTGAGTCCAAATTATTAACTTTGTCCACCAAGTTTGTTCAACGTAAAGGTACTTTTGTGATTTACACATCTTTAATGCACAAAATATAAGGTACGGGTTTTTAATGCACAAGGTATATTTTATAAGTATATAATATAAATACACACCAATATCTCTCACACCCCTGCATATGGTTAAAACCACTAACACATTTTATAAATACACACAAATATTTTATAAAACATTAGAAAATGAGAACTTCGGTATTCAAGGTGTTAAACTTTTTGATTTTGGACTCCAACGGTTAAAACTACTAAAACATAGAGACTCGAAAAGTAACTTACTCTATTATAAGATTTAGATTATTTAGACTGCGTTATCACATAGTTTATTCAAGTTTCGGGCAAGCCCAAGTCAAATGACACAATCTTAAAACTAGGGGTGTAAACGAGCCAAGCCGCACATGAGTTATTAAATATATGTTGCCTAAAAGTTTGAATCAGGCCGAGCTTAAACGAGCTCGAGCACGAGTTGCACACTAAAAGTAATATTGTTTAATAAATGAGCTTAACCCTGAGCTCGAAGCTCACTTATCGAGCTCGAGCTGGCTCACATATTGTTAATATAATTTTATTTAATATATATATATATATATATGTATATATATAGAGAGAGAGAAAGTGTAAAATACAATATCCCTTAACGTACATTGGGTACGAGATAAAATTAAACATGTTAAAAAACCATAATCACAGAAAAACATAACCACGCATGTTGAAAAACATAATTACGCATGTTGAAAAACCGTAATTACGCATGTTGAAAATCATAACCATGCGTGATTATGTTTTTTTCAAACAGACGTGTTTTATGTTTTTCAACATGCGTGATTAGGGTTTTATTTGTTTATAATGTGCGTAATTTCATCTCGTACCCAATGTACGTTAAGGAATATTGTACGTTAATTGGCCCCTGGTTAGGTTCATTTGTGAACAACCCTCTTAATAGTGAACACTAGTGAACTAATCCTAACCCTTGGTTATCAATACTCAGTAATTAATTACATCTCTCTCATTTTTTTTCTCTCACCAATTAATTAATTTTTTAATTCTAAAAAATATAACCATTATATAATATATTGTTTCATCGAGGACATGACTAAAAACACTGTAGAAGTGAATGTACATATATGTATTATACGTAATCACCATTTAAAAACGTATGTGCATATATGTACATTATCAAATATTGTTCCATCTGATCATCTTCTTTAAGTGTACATGTCCGATTTGTAATGTGCACATATGTATATTCATAATATACTTCTTAAGAAGTTAATGATATGGTTGTTCAACATGGTACACATGTGTATAGCAAGTATCTGAGATGATTGTTCGGCATTGTACATATGTGTACATAACAGTCTCAACATGTATATACATATACGTACATTAACAAGTCATATTCTTAACACGTATGTACAGATATGTACAGTATCACACCTATGTTCAGAACAAGTGTACATTATGACAGAAGTCAGAAGATTCATGATTAATACATGAAGAATAATCATAGATATGCTATTATAATTTTTTTGAATATTTAATCCAAAAATAAAAAAAATATGTAATCAAACGTTCTGTAAATAATCAATTCTTGCATGAATATGCAATTAAAAAAGAGAATAAATAACATATATATATATATATATATATATATATATAGGGAAGGGCTATATAGAAAACCCTTATGTTTTTAAAAAACTCTGGAAACTCAAAACTCCCCCCATTTTTACCCAACCTCCCGACATTTAAAAAAAAAATAACACATGCAATATACATGTTTTTAAGAGTTTTGGGCAAAAAAAAAAAACAAAAAAACGCCAAAGGGATGTTTTAAAAAAAAATAAAAAAATTTCAGCAAACTTCGGGTGACTAACATGTGTTAGGCAAAAAAGGCTGAAACTTGCTGATTTTTTTTTTAAAACATTCCTTCGGCGCTTTTTTGTTTTTTTGCCCCAAAACTCTTAAAAACATGTATATTACATGTGTTATTTTTTTCAAAAAAAAAATGTCGGGAGGTTGGGTTTTCTAGGGTTTTCTCAAAATGGAGGGTTATCTACCTAGCTTTAGCCTATATATATATATAGGGTTGGGCTAGACAAAAAACCCTATCTTTCTTAGAAAACTCTGGAAACTCAAAGCTCCCGACATTTTTTTTTTTTGAAAAAAATAACACATGTAATATACATGTTTTTAAGACTTTTGGGCCAAAAAAATCAAAAAAGCGCCGAGTACTTTTTTTTTAAAAAAATAAACAAGTTCCAAAAACTTCGTTGACTAACATGTGTTAGACAAAAAATGCTGAAAGTTGCTGAAATTTGTTTTTTTTTTAAAAAAAAAAACCCTTCGGCGCTTTTTTGATTTTTTTGGCCCAAAACTCTTAAAAACATGTATATTACATGTGTTATTTTAAAAAAAAAAAAATGTCGGGAGCTTTGAGTTTCCCGGGTTTTCTACCTAGCTTTAGCCTATATATATATATAGATATAAAAATTCAAAATATAAATAAATATGAAAATAATTTCAAATATAACGAGCCAAGGCCGAACTAAGCTGAAACTTGAAAAAATACTCATGAGTCAAGTTATAGCTTAGGCAAGCTCGGACCGGGTTTGGATCGTTTACACACCTACCTAAAATATAGGTGCACAGATGGGGTTGTTTTTTAATCAAACCGGGTCTGGTTAGAACCTGGTTCGAATTTGGTCAACACGTCCTAACTCCTAACTTCATGTTTAGAAATCAAGTAGCCCCCAATCCAAGTAACTTGAGTAACAAATAAGTGGAGCACTTTTTTTGCTGATTCTAATAATGAAAACATTTTACAGTACCTTTGTCATTGTATTAAGAGATGCTTTTGAAGATGTATATGCAACAGCTCCATGTTGTAGCACACGATTAATAGCCGCAATCGAAGATATGTTGATTATGGTTCCTTCTTGATTAATAGCAAGCATCTGTTGGCAAACATACTTTGATACTAACCATGATCCACTCACATTTGTTCTAAATGTTTTATCCCAATCTTCTTCTTCCAAATCCAATAAACTTTTAAGAGGACCTATATGCACAATCACATACATACTTCAACTCAGAGAATCACTTATAACTATTATTGTCTCTTCCAGAATTTCTGAAAACGTCCATTTTCTGGATAATATATCGATTATAAAGCGTCCCCATAAGGGTGTAAACGTGGCGAGCCGAGCTCATCTAAACTCAAGCTCAACTCATTTAACTTATGAGAGTTCAATCTCGGCTCATAAGTAGTTATTCAAGCTCGAACTGTTTTTTCATAATATTATTCTATTTTGAACAACAATTGTATACACATAGATACCGCCCTAACTTTGCACTTGCAAGAATTTGAACACACATCACTTTTGATGGAGAGAAACACCATACCACTAGGCCATAGGTTACCTTATTTATTGCACGGCTTGAGTAAATGAGTAATGTAATGTTATATACTTTATAACAAAAAAATGATGTCTTTAAAAAAGTCATGCATTGCTAGGGTTGAATAAGCGCGTGCATTACACCAACATGACAATCAAATAATATTATAAAAAAATTTGATACTGTATTTAGATAATCCGCTTGTAATTTTAGTGTCCTAAGTTATATTATGTAAATAGATATCTAATATGTCCAAAGAAATATATAAATAATAGTTTCATTTAGACTTACGAGCTTACTCAAGCTCGATAAGTAAAACTAGGGCTCAGGCTCCTCTCCTCGAATCGAGTTTTAAAGAGCTGATCCCGGGTAGTTCATGAGCCGTTTGACTCGTTTTAACCCTACCACACATTAAGAAATTTTGATAGCAAAGATGTAGAACCCGTTGATGATATGATAAAGAGAAAACCATATCTAAAATTACCTCTCATACCGGCATTGTTAATCAAAGCATCGATACGGCCAAAGGCACTCCAAGCCTTGCTCACAGACTCCTTAATGGCGGGACCCGGAGCGCTGACGTCAAGCTCCACCGCCACCGCTGTGACAAGCTCGTCGCTGTTCCTGCCTTCAACTTGGTTCACATGACCATTGGATGCACGCGCATTATTAATTTCATCACAAAGAGACTTGAGACGGTTGGTTCGACGAGCAGCAGCAATTATCTTGCAACCGGATTTGGCTAGGTCGATACAAAATTCCCTGCCGATGCCGGAGGATGCGCCGGTGATCATCACGACCATGCCTTTTAGGTCTCGCCATTGTTCCAACTCACAGTTTGTTGCATGTTGAGTGGTATTAGCCATTGAAGAAACGTTCATTTAAGTAGGACCCAAATGAGAATCGTGTCCATTCATGTGTTGAGCCTGATCTAGTTATTTATGGGTTGGTTCAAAGCCTACCAAACAACTATGAATACTAAATACTAAATAAATCAATGTAAGAAAAGCCACATGAGTGACCAGTTGTTTTACTATAATTTATAACAATATGCCTATTTAACTGATTAAATAAATACGTCTTCGTACGGTACAACTCAATTAAAAGGCGTCGTGACGATTATTTAATATCGAAGATCTCGTGATCTGAACAATTTACAGCAAGAATCTCGTTTCTAAGCAATCAATCAGCGAAAGACACGTTAGCTCTAAAAACGAGAACTCAAGAAAAGACCATGTTTAATGGTGAGACATGTTTTTTATGAAAGGTTAAATTCATTAAATACAGGCAAGCTGAACCCACCACAAAAACAACGGGACCGACCTACCAAAAATTACAACATATACAAAGGGGAAGAACACCAATTATCTCTCCAAACTAAATTCTTATGTTTGAACCTACATTTTAACCAAAGAAAACCTAAAGATTTAACCTCCCCAACAATTTCTATACTACACCCTTTACCGCCTGAAAAAAATTTAGCATTACTCGCTTTCCAGATGCACCAACAAATAACCATGATGATCCCCCTGACAATTTCCTTAGCTTCTGAACTGACCGAAAGTCCGTTATGAATAGCCAGAAGATCACCGAACGAGAAAGCGAATATTGGAGGAATGTTGAGCCAATCACCGACTTTACTCCACACCGACTCCGCCACTCTACATGCCGTAAACAAGTGTTCTACCGTTTCAGCGACCTCGCCACAAAGAATGCAGTCCTTTGACACCACCGGAATATTTCTCCTCGCCGAAGCCTCTCTCGTAGGAATCCTATTAAGGGTCGTTCTCCATATAAAAATATTACACTTTGATTGAATCCACCCACCTTTCCACAATTTATGAACTTGAGCCGAAACCGGTTGTTTAACAAGCATCAATTTAAAAGAGGAGGTAGAAAACTTCCCCGAAACATCCGGAACCCACTGCCATCTATCTTCGTTTGTCGATAACCGCACCGAAATCAGCTGAGAACAACAGTCCGCCAACTCCGTGGACTCATCTTGGCTAAGCGTATTTCTGACCCAACACCACCTCCACTGGCCGACCGAACCCAAAACCGGAGCCCTTTCAGCAATCCAACAACTTTTTTAACCTCTAAGGCGAACAGCCTTGGCCACCTGTACATGAGAGGGGTCTCACCGAACCAAACGTCAATCCAAAATCTTATCCTATTCCCGTTACCCAGGACCCCTTTGAAAAAGCTGTTGATTCTTTTATCGTCAATGAGCAGCTTAGGTTCCAATCCCATACTGTTCTTCCATACACCAGTCAGAGAAGAGTTACACGGGAAATACGACCATCTTCTATTCCTGCCATGGCACGCCAAAATAACTTTCCTCCAAAGGCTATCCTCTTCCTGCCGAAATCTCCACAACCATTTAACCAAGAGCGCAACGTTAACCGCTTTGAGCCTATTAATTCAAAGACCGCCCAATTTAATCGACCTCGTGACATAATCCCAAGCGACCCAATTCATTCTCCTCACTTCATCCTAGCCACCCCATAGGAAATTTTTCATTAGAGACTCAAGTCTCTCGACCACTTTAATAGGCACCTTGAAAATGGAGAAGTAATATATGGGAAGGCTTTCAAGCACCAACTTGATTAAAACAACACAACCTCCAATGGAGAGAAAACGAGCTTTCCAATTCGATAGCCGATTCCGAAAAATCGAGATAATAGGATCCCAATTACTTACGCGATTCATGTTGGCACCTAAAGGAATACCCAAGTATTTAAACGGAAAACCCCCCTTAATACATCCATCCCACTTCCTCCGCCATCCTAGCAATCTCCCCCTCTTCCACGCCTACCCCAAAAAGGTTTTGTATCCTTCAAGGTGGGTGAGAGACGTAAAGGATTTGGAAGGGAGTATGAAGAACATTAAGATGGGGAATCATAAGCTGGTGGTCAGGGTTGCTAGGTTCGCGGCAGAAAATAAGGAAGTTCAAAGACATACGGGTAATTTATTTTCTCATCCTCAAGGCGGAAATATTGGCAATGGTGGGAGGGGGGAAACTGTGTAAACACCTATCAGCCGGCAAATACTGGGATGTCCTACAGGGATTATCTGTTGGGAAGGGGTAGGCCAGAAGTTAGAGATGAAAAAGTGGTGGAAGTATCTAACTACGTGAAACCTCTGGGTGACTGGTTTGATACCGGTTTAATCGTTAGGGTTGACGATCTTAAAACTCTGGTTAAGTTGGATAAGTTAATTAGGGAAGCTAGCGGTCCCAGTATCCGGGTAAAGTATGTAGGGGGACTGTATATGTTGTTAGTCTTTGAGAATAAGGAAGAGTTACTTATATTTAAAGACTATAATCCGAATTTTAAGGTATGGTTCTCTTGGAGTGAAGTCTGGAAGGGACAATCATTGCCGTTTGAACGAGTTGCATGGTTAAAAATTACGGGGGTGCCGCTACATCTTACGGATAACGAAGTGTTTGATTCGGTAGGAAGAATTTTTGGTAAGGTGGTGCATGCTTCAGCCTGAACAGCGAAGATAAGGACCTTACTTTTGATCTAATTGGAGTTTTGGTCGGTGACGGCAATCCTATTCGTGATTCAGTTACCCTCACGTGGAAAGAAAAAAAAGTTCAAAGTTTGGGTAGTAGAGGAGCTTGGGGATTGGGTCCCGGATTGTATCTCAGGCATTGATTCTTGGGAGGATAGGTCAGTCTCGGATAGTGGGACGGAAGACGTTGAGAGTGATAATGGTTCTTCTTCTCCAGTTTCGGATGTAAGGCCTTCGGAGAACCAGCCGTTGCAAAAGGAAGTTGAGAAGACGGGAAGTCAAAAAGATTTCAATGGAGGGGAGGAAGAGGAGCCGGTCATTAATGTGGCTTCGAAAATACCGGATGTATTAATTGGTCAGGATTTTTTTTGAAAATATCGAGGAGGGAGAAATACCGCCTGCTTTCAATATGGGTAGGAATTCAGGGGGTGAAGGTATGAAAGGAAGTGTGTTTAACAGACTGGGTAGTCCCCACAGGGTATTCAAAGAAAAAAAGGCCCAAGCCCACAGTTATTATCAATCGGTCCAAGGGGAGCCCAATTTGTAACACCCCAATCGCGTAATATGCAACAAGACACGGCGGAAACATTGGGGAGTCACGTTACAAATTGTTTCACAACACATGGTACATAAAGTTTTGTATTATTGAATTAATTGATTACATTGTCTTGGACGATATCAAATAGTACATAACAATTATCTTGCAGATTTTTAATGTTACTATGGCCAAGTCCGTCCTATGTGATGACTGCTTAACAATAGCACCTGAAACATATGTAAAAAAAATGGTACGTCAGCATAAAAATGCATGTGAGTAACATAGGTTTTGTGTTGAAGATTCATGACTTTAAATGTTAATTGAAATCTTTAATTAAAAAGTGGCCATGAACCTTTTAAAATAATAATATGTTTTCTTTTATAAAATCATATGAAAATCAAATGATTTTAAAGTATGATGCATGGTTAACTTAATAACCAAAATACGTCTTTTGTAGAAGATGTTATGTCTTTGTATAAAGTGTGTCATGTATTTGTATAAAACGTATCTTGTCCTTGTATAAAATATGTCATATGTAAAACAATGTCTTGTGAACAATATGTCATGTCTTTGTATAAAATGTATCTTGTACTTGTATAAATCAATATCATATATAACAAACGTCGAGTCATAATTAATGTCTTGTTCAACATCTCAAAATGTCATAATCAATATAAGCATGTCATGTAAAAATGTCTTTGTAAACCATGTACTAAGTAATGCTAAGTCAACATACTAAGTAAAGTGTTCATGAAATCAATGTGCTAAATATGTTAAGTCAACATATGAAGCAAAAATGGATCCTTGAAATCATGTACTAGGCATACTAAGTCAATATGCCAAATAAAATTTCCTTGAAATAATGTATTATATGTACTATGTAACAAAACATGTATAATGTCATGAAAACGAAAAGTAAGTTATGCACATGTGCTTCACCCCAAAACATTTGAAAAAAAACGTAAAATATGGGAACTATGTACTCACCTTTGGGTGCGTTTTTATATGTTAACACAATCCCTCAAATTGTTTATTCGTCCTAAATTAAGTAAGAACAATTTAATAATAAAAAACGCACAAAAATACCTAAGTTTCTCCGATACTTAGAATTTTCACATAACTTTGAGATTTTCTCGAAAAGTTATTATTTTTTATTATGTTGGCGTATTTATATATATATATATATATATAGGGTAGGGCTATATAGAAAACCCTATCTATATAAAAAACCCTAGAAAACCCAACCTCCCGACATTTTTTTTTTTGAAAAAAATAACACATGTAATATACATGTTTTTAAGAGTTTTGGGCCAAAAAAATCAAAAAAGCGCCGAAGGGATAATTTAAAAAAAAAATTCAGCAATTTCTGTCTTTTGTGCCTAACACATGTTAGGCAACCGGACATTGCTGAAATTTGTTTATTTTTTTTTAAATCCCTTTGGCGCTTTTTTGTTTTTTTTTTTTTTTTGCCCAAAACACTCTAAAACATGTATATTACATCTGTTATTTTTTTCAAAAAAAAATGTCGGGAGTTTGGGTAAAAATGGGGGGAGATTTGGGTTTCCAGAGTTTTCTAAGAAAATGAGGGTTTTCTGTCTAGCATTGCCCTATATATATATATATATAGGCAGCTTATCATACAATATGCCTAATCGTACAATATGTACGCTATAACCACGGCCGTCGGATCATCTCAAATAACCCCCGTGTTTAACTATTAAATTAATCAAATAAACATATATATATGAAACCGCCAAGGTTAAAATCGTCCATTACGAAATAAAAAACCCTGATAATCAGCAAACAAAACCTCAAAATCATAACGTAAGATTTTTAATCAAAAACGTAATCGAAAATATAACAATTACTCAAAAAACGATCGATTCCTATTCACAATATCCTTTTGCGAATTGAACTTCTGATGAATTTGGAAATTCAGAACTGAAACAAATCGATGGACCGACTATCGAAGAAGATGATGCAGGGTGAAAATCAAATAAGAATATGCAAAATACATAATAAACGTGCGAAAAACACTTCAGACAAAAAGAAAGGGTGTGTTTTTTGTAAAGTTTGCGAATTCATATAACATTATATGCGAAAACACTACAGGTGTAATATAATGTGCGAATTCATGACAATACACATGCGATTTCAATTAAAAGTTAATAATCTTTGAAATTTCATATAATGTGCGAATTCATGCTTTAACACATGCGATTTCAGTGAAAAAGAATTATCTTCAGATTTCTTAAAGTTTGCGAATTTGTTTACGTTTCAAATGCGATTTTGAATAAAACACTGCAAATACTTTCAAATTACTTTGTCCAAAAAATGCAAAAAAAAAAAAAAAATTACGAATCTTAAAAACTAAAATAGAAGTATTTATATAAAAAAAACTTAATTAATTACCGATGTGACAGTAATTTGACATGTAATGATCAATTTTACAATAAATACTACTGAACTTACCACCCTACCTACATAATAAATTTACTATATTAATATAAAAAACCCAGATATAACTACCTTCCATATTAAGACATACATAGAACATGAACAAAACGCACACAAACAGACCAACAAAAATGGCATCTGAAGATGATGAAAAAATAAAAAAACATTGCAATCAAAGAGCTATTGTCAACTCGCACGTTGACAGAACTAAGCACTGATGTCACCTCTTCTCATCTGGTTCTTGATGTGCAGGGCAAAATTCTTGAACAAATCAAGAAAAATCAAGATATATGGGAACGCCTACTTCAAGAACCACCAACAAGCTTCAAGGACAGAGCTTTGGAACACATAAAGGAGCAATCTCGAGCTGATGACTTAGACTTCTCTTTCCTGACAGATGCTCTAAACACTGTGAAGGTGAAGATGGAGTTCAGCTCTTCTGAACGTGACAAAATCTTTGCTTCAAGTAACTAAATTCTCTTTTTAATCCTTTTGTGGTTGTGGCTGTGTTAGACAATAACAATTATTTTATATTTTGGGTATGTATTTTGAACACATATTATGCTTACTTATAAAATATTAAATCGCATGAATGATATTGCCATCTTTGTCACATAAAAAACAAGATAACTCAAAATCGCATGTACTAAAAGTGAAATCGCATGTAAGAATTATTATAAACTGAAGCATATAAAATCGCATGTTTATATATTAAAATCGCATGAGAACATGATATAAACAGATGAGTATAAATCGCATGTTCTTCGTATAAAATCACATGTACATTTAGAAAAAACTACTCGTCCTCATCATCTTCTGAAACCTCCTCCCACTGATCTTCTTCTTCAGATCCATCATCACTACTGTAATCTTCAAAGTCATCTTCCTCTTCGTCATCTTCGACCTCATTGTCTTTGTCTCTGGGAACATTTTCAATCTGGACGCCCTTCATCTTCTTTTTTTGCTCTTTACCTTGTTGTTTGGCTTTCAGAATCTCGCAAGTCCGAATGCCATGCTCTTTTTCATTGCAAACGCTACATGTCCTTGACCTTTTCCCTTTGCGGCTGATCATTTGTTCCTTCTTAGATTTAATCATTTTATGCGAGCCATGACCTTTGTTTCTTATACCAGTCGGCACACGGACAGTAGGAGGAGCATTAGTTACTGGTTGTTGATAACCAATCAACTTTGAAAATCGGTCAAATTTTGGATCAAGTTGCTTGGTTATACGACTCTGATCAACTCTCTCTTTAAGCTGCATCATTTGATCCCTCACTAAAACAAGTTGATCAAGGTCGGAAATCAAATTGCTAACCAAATACTCCCCTGTGTGGATGATTTCACGAGCAATCTGTTTAGCCTTGTGTTGCACATCCTTGCCACCCACATTTAGATTGTACTTCACATTTAACTCATTTGGCACCACATCCTTCGTCCATCTCTTCATAACATATTTGTTTGGTATTTCTTTAACACCAAAAATCTTGAAAAGAAAATAGATGTGTTTGCATAGCAGCCCATACTGCTCAAAACGCAAACAACTACACTGTGCAGTTACATCATTTTCAAGATTCTTGAACCACACCTAGGAAAAAAAAATAGTATTAAAAATTAAAATCGCATGTGAAACATAACAATTTCGCATATCTAAAAAATCATATAAACGAATAAAATTTAAAATCGCTTGAGAAACTCAAAATCGCATATTGCAAAGATCATGATCTGAAAAAAAAATCGCATGTAGGTTATCAAAAAATCGCATGTTTGAAATATATATGCTATAGTACCTCCAATAAACCATAACCATGGGCTTTAAAGTCCAACAATATCCTGATCTGTGGACCCTCTATTTTGGTGTCCATCGGCAGACATTCAGAAATTGTACCATAAATCTCTACTTGATGATCAAAGAATATAGACCTTGTGAATCTCTTAGCAGCATCTTTTTCCAAAGAAGTTTCGCTCCAATCAGCAGGCTCAGTATATCTTGAAATGTGATCATTCTTTCTATGATTAAACCTTTGGACATCCATTGCACCATCAAAATGATTCATAAACTCTACGAGGGTGAGTTGTGAATTAGCCACCTGGCAGAAAAAATGGTTCTCACTCTCTAATCTTGAAGTTGTTCTCATAAGTCCCGACATTGGCTCGTGCCGGTAAAAAGCCAGAATCCACATGGATCTCATCACAAACATATCATCAATCCATTTGTTTTCTGTGAGACCGAACTCAATCATCACCAACTTCCACTGTCTCTCAAATTCTTCGAGCTCAATGGAATCAGTCCATACAATGTCGCACATCCTCCTTTTAAACTCATCGTTATTGCACAACTCGTGTCCAACCTATAACAATAAATGCTTTTTATATCAGCCTATACCAAAAATATATAATATAAAAAACATAACGCTAACGAAAGACAATATATCATGCTATACCTTATCTGCCACTTTTTTCATTATGTGCCACATGCACAATCTGTGTCTGCTGATAGGGAAAACCTCCTCAATAGCCTGTTTCCTAGCAGGGTCTTGATCGGTCACTACAACCTTTGGCTGCCGACCAAATGACTTTAAGAATGAATTCAAAAGCCATTTATATGATTCAATGCTCTCCGATGCCAACAACCCAGCTCCAAGTGTTATATTTCGACAGTGGTTGTCAATGCCAGTGAACGGAACAAACACCATCTTGTACCTGAACAAACATATGCGAAAACACATTGAAAACATGCGAAAAAGACAGATATCACATGCGAAAACAAACAGTATAACATGCGATATACTCAACACCACTTCTCCAACATGCCTACACATGCGATATTACAAGCTCATGAAGACATATAACATGCAAAAATTAGTAAAAAAACATTACATGTTTGTCTTGAAAGTTGCATCGAACGATATCACATCACCAAATTCCATATAGTTAAGCTTGTATAAACCATCAGCCCAGAACAAACCAGCTAACCGTTTGTCATCATCAACAGAATATTCAAAAGAATAATCAGCTAAATACTGTTTTTTGTCAGTCATCCTATTAATCACCATGTCAGCGTCATATTCTCCTATATAGCTGTTAATTCGCTTCCTAAAATTTTTGCAATCATCAACCGTAGCACCAACGTTCTCGAAACCACCATAACGTTTCCTCATTATATGGAAAGCTTTGACAGGACCAAGGTTTAAAGTGCCTAGTTCCCAAACCAACTCCTCCTGGACATCTGACAATTGTCTGTAAGCTGGCAACATGTGAATATCATCTTGAAATACAAACTTATGATTATAGCCATCAACAAATCTCTTTACTGTATATAATCTACCATCCACAATGCAAATCATAAGTTGAGCTTTGCATCCAGTTCTAATAGTCCCCCTGTTCCTTGTTTTGAATTGCTTTTTTGACTTCGAACGATCATCAATACACAGTGGCTTATGTCCCTCTTTAGAACAAACAAAATACTTAGTTTTGATTATACCACCACTGTGTACTTCACCACCTTTCCGAGTAGAAAACCCCGCTAACTTAGCATATGATTGGTAAAACGCGTATGCTTGTTCAATAGAGATAAATTGCATTCCAACAACAGGTGTAGCTGATGCTTGAACCTCCGGAGTGTAAACCCTTTCATCTACATGAATCAAAAATCAGAAAACAAAAAACGTGCGAATTATCGGACTAGTTATATGCGAAATCTTAATACCAGCATAATTTCATCATAAAGAACAAAACACACATGCGAATTGTATGAACAATAACATGCGAAAATGATAATTTTGATTAATCTGTTTTATATATGCGATTTATTATATCATAACATGCGAAAATGCATAAAGAAAATAAAATCAAATGCGAATTGCAAGAGTAATAACATGCGAATTTGTGCATGTTGCTTTCATATCAAAAATATAATCAACATTCAAACTTCAAAAAACAACTACAACAATATAAAATCATTGGTACGGTTAAACAAAAAACAAGTATACGAACAATTTAGAGATCTGAATTAACATAATTACCATTAAAAACTCGTTTACAGCACTTGTAGTTGCAATTGGATTTGGATTTGCAGGTGGCGGATTTAAAACATCCTCAATCAAAACTCTCTGATATGCAGATAATTGAGCATGATCACCGATCGGTCGAGTTTCTTCAAAATCAACATCTGTTCGTCCAGTGCTGCTCTGTGGATCCATCGAAAAAAAAAACAATTGAATGAAACCCTAACACAGAAGAACGAAAACTGCAATTTGAGAATTATGAAAAATTTGAAACTGATTCGAATGATAATTACCGGGATATTAGAGTAACGAACATCTCGCTGATTGAATGAAGAGACGAATTTGCCCTCAGATGATTGAATTAATTGTCTGATTTAACCTTAATAAAGAAAAACTGAATCAGGACACGTGTATTGATGCGTTGTCGAGTGTTATATATATTAGGTGTATATTTTAAGCCACTTTTAGTCAAGTTTTAAATTTATAAAACATGATATTTACTAACACTAGACACACATATGGGCAAGTGCACCCATCGTGAGCGTAGTATAGTGTTGGTAAGATACCGAGGTCGTCCAAGGACACAAGAGCTTTTAGTACCGGTTTATCCTCAACGTCTAATCAGATCAAAAAGTTTAGAAAAATGTTTTAAACTAAGAAAAATAAAAATTAACTAAAATGCTGAAAATAAAAATAAAAATAAAAAGAAAAACAGATAGACAAGATGAATCACTTGGTTCCGACTCGTATCTAGTGTAACCTTTGATTATTTCCGCACTTTTGCACTATTTTAAGAGATTATCTTAGTTATTGTAGTAGGCCCCTCTTTTGAAGGTGACGTTACCCTCACCCCAGTAGTTTGAGTCAGCAAGGATACAATCCTAAAAGGGTGGATTATTGGAAGATAATTAATTAAGTTATTAATGCAAATTATGGTAGGCCCCTCTTTTGGAGGTGACTTTACCCTCGACTAAGTAGTCTGAGTCAGCAGGGATACAGTCCTAAATAGCCGGGTTATAGTATTAATAGTAGTTAACTTATGAGGGGATCAAAGAGTTTGGACCCCCGCCATCCAATACCGTTAAGTATTGAAGGAGGTCCTACTAAATTTGACCCAGGTCCATTGCAGGACCTCTAAACGCTGAACAATGGCAACACCTTTACCAAACTGTTCCCTTAACCCTCGACCAGGTAGCCAACATACCTCCATATAGACCGTGGAGATATGAATGGTGAAAATCTTTTATTTTATATAGACAGTAAAATAATTTCAAGACACCACGGACAAACGATAAAGAAAGATCACCTTCAACATAAGCAACTAGTTATTAAAGTCATTAATACGAAACCAAATAAAAAGTGCAAAAAGATTAGAAATAAAAAGTATTACACTAGACACTTTGTCTTCACCAAGTGATGTAAGAGACTTAGGCAAACATGGCCTTGATTGTCAAGAACTCTTACGATCAATCTTGGATCCCGAGACGACTCACACACTCTACGATGGACAATGGATGGTGGTGGTGGATGATGGTGTTATGGTGGTGGTGGGTGGTGGGTGAAGTGTGAGAGAGGTGGTGTGCCAAGGGATGGTTTGAGCTTTAGCCAAGCACTTCTATTTATAGGCTGAACAGAAGCTCGGGCACGGCCCCGTGTCCAGTGGGAACGGCCCCGTGTCCACATCCTTCTCTTTCTTCATTTAATGCAGTTTTGTCTTTTTAGTTGACCACGCCCCCGTGTCCGCTGAGCACGACCCCGTGGTGCAGATGAATCTTTGTACTATGCAGATTTGTGGATTGTGCGAATCTTACAGTTGAGCACGGCCCCGTGGTGGGCAATAGAAGCTTCTACCACTTTGTCTTTTCTTCTGACACTTGGGCACGCCCCCGTGCTGGCTGAGCACGGGGCGTGTTCAGTCTTCTGATCTCTTGTTTTGCTTGGGAAGATGTTGTCGTGGGGTCGGGCATGTCACGTCTTGTTCCTTTTCTTGTATTTATGTTAGATTTTGATGTCTTTTTGCTTCTTTTGTTACTTTGAGCTCATTTAATCCTGAAAATACAAAAGGAAGACAAAAGCACACTTTTTCCAACATTAGTACTAAAAAAGGGTTAGTTTTATGTCTCATTTGATGAAATTTATATGTTTCATTTTTAACACATCAAATATCCCCACACTTGAATCTTTGCTTGTCCTCAAGCAAAACTCTTTAATATGTGGCTATTACACTCCCAAATGGAATGGGTAGAGAAGAAGGTTTTTGGGCTTGTCGTAGAGTGTCGGGATTTCCAAGATTCTTTATTTAATTTTATTTTTATTTATTTACAATCCTATTCGTCATGATTTATTCAAAACTTTTCATAAGATAAATTACTTATTAGGGCATAACATGCCTCTGTAAAATTCTATTTATATACAAGTTCACATACCTCACGGGGATCACTCAACACTCGGCCAAAAATGTATTTTTGTGGATCACTCGAGAACGGCATGGAACTTACTCCTACCATAGGCTTGCCAAGCAATCAATCCTCCTCCTTTTTAACCTATATACCTTTGTAAATATCAAGAGGACTTTGTGGGTGAAGGGTTAGGCTTGGGTTAAAGGTAGGTGGTTGGGTTGGTGGTTAGTGGTTAGTAGAAAAAGGGCGAAAAGCGTAACAAGTGTCGGTTTTCGTAAGACTTTCTATTTTTGTAACTTTTATTTTGATGAAACTATTATTCAAACAAAGTTATTTTTGATGAACTTGTTTGTTTATTTTCTTTTGCTTCATCATCAACAATTTTTTTTTTTTTTTTTTTTGAAAGTCATACGAAAAACTGAACTTGTTACTAAAATAAAGGGTTAAAAATAAAAAGGTTTTGGTGGGTAAAAGGGTGTTTGGTTTGGGTTATGAAATGAAAAGGTTTAGGCTCAAAGGGGCTAACTAGAGGGATTTTGGGTAGGTGGTAAAAAAAAGAAAAATAATGGTGTAGAAATAAAAAGGGTTAGTCCTAATGCCTCCATCATTTACTTACTCGGGTTTAAGTTGGTAAGGACCGGGAATGTATCGTCATGGCAAGTTCTAGAGTCGTAAGAACCAAGCGGCTATTCACACAAGAAACGAAAAATGAGCATTTAGTCTAATGATATGTAATTGTATGCTCAATAAAGGCTCAAAACTCACTTTTGTGGGAATGGGTTTTTATGTGATCAAGTATATATAATCAAATTTTAACTAAGCTTATCATGCCTTTTCATAATTTTCTTATGTTGGTTCTTTTTTTTTATCACGACGCTATCGGTGGTAAATTCGTAAAAATATAACCTTTTTAGAACTTGAAATTCCCGAGTTAAACCTAGACAAGTAAAAAAAAATGAAAATTTTTGAAAAAATTTGGGGTGATTAGCGGTTCCAATAGAGTTTTGTGTAAGGCTTGTATTTAGGACTTGTAAGATTCAAGGTTTTAGCATCCCCCCCACACTTAAATTACACACTGTCCTCAATGTGTCCCAAAAATAAGTTTTTAGGTTGATTGAATGTGTAAAAGGTGTGAAAAAGCAAAAAATTTGTGTTACTGGGCGCTGAACACGGCCCCGTGTTGTCCGGGCACGGCCCCGTGTTCAAGTGCCAGTAACAAAATTAAAACAAGAGAAACAGAAGCTTGGACACGGGGGCGTGTTGGGTGAACACGGCCCGTGTCCAGTTACCTGAACTGGGTCTTTTTCTGCAGACTGTGCAGCACGGGGCCGTGTTGGGTGGACACGGCCCGTGCCGAGCTTACTGTAAACGAAGAAATTTGTCGGACGGTTCTGTTTTCCTGCATGGAGTGCTGGTTCAAGTTTCCCTTACATCCTTTGCCATCTCAAGTGTGTTTTATTCCATTCAACACCATTCAAACACCAAATTAACTAAAACCATCATTCATTAATCATAGAGAGAATTACATAATAGTCCTAAAAATTAAAATATTAGCTAGTTAGGTCAAAGAAACACAAGAAATCCAATCTAAGAAGTTTCTAGCCTACTATTTATTCTACTAGCAAAATTTCCGAAAAGATAGATCTCTCGGTTAAAAGTGGCTTGACAACTTCTTCCTCCGGGTATAGGCTCCTCGTACATCGGCGAGCCACTCTTCGATCTCCCTAGGGAGAAGAAAAGCGGGCTCATGAGCATTGGGTTGAGGAGGTGTAACTTCCACCGGGATTTCTTGGAGTTCTTCAAGAGGAGGCTCCGCCGGAATGTCGTCCCAACCGGTAGGATTTTGGATTCCAAGTGCGAGGTTCCAATCCTCTTGAGGGAGGATTGGTTCCACAGGAGGTGTTACCAGAATATTTAACCTCTGGTGCAAGAGGTTTATTTCCTGGAAACTGTTTTCCAACCCCACCGAGAGATAGTTTATACGGTCAATGATGACCTCCTCCACTGAAGTCATCTCGTCAAGTGCTTCACGTAGCGCCATTACGTATCTTACGAGAGTTGCTTCAATCGATGGCCTCCTTTCCCGTCGACTGTTCCTTGAGTGTGCAGAAGAGGTTCCGCTGTTTTGGCTAGACATTCTATGAAAACAAACCAAAAATAGTTCGTTTTAATGAAACAGTACCACGGGCACGACCCCGTGCTCAATGAGCACGGCCCCGTGTTCAACTTTCTGCAGATTTTTAGAACAAGGAATCTTGGGGGTTTCAAATTATTTTCTTAACTTATGAAGCTTTTTGAGCAGAAATAACTTAAAACAATGTTGTGTAACTTATTTTTAACAAGATTCCTTGAACAAAAATTCAATAAACATCACAACAAAGCTTGACATCAAGCTTTAATGGAGTTGTTGGTGCAAGAAAGATGAAGAAGAAGAAGGCAATAGATAAAAGAGAAAAGGACAAGATGCTTGTAAGAACCTTCTTTTAGAACATACCTAGGATGGTAAGTCAGAAAATCCTTTCAAATCTCTGTCCCTGGATGGTCCAAATGTGCAGGGTTCTTGGCTGCATTTATAGAAAACGACAGCGTGCTGGACACGGCCCCGTGTCGGCTGGACACGGCCCCGTGTGCAGGCAAGATCCTGACATGTTTTGTCCGTATTCTGACAAAAGTCAGAAGGGAATCTTTTGGTGGACACGGGGACGTGTTGACCTGGGCACGGCCCCGTGTTGGAAGGCTGTTTTATGAAGTGCGTCTATTTTTAAGGAAGTTTTCCGGATCGGGCGGTTCCTTACTGGATGGAACAACCCCAAAGTGCCTAAGATACCTTAATTGTTCTAGATTGAGACGAGAACGCAAGAGGTTGTCAGTGAGGGTGATTCCTATGCTATATGTAGGTGGACAAGTCCAACCCTTTTCCGGGCTCTCGTTAAAGAAGGTGTATGTCGAATCGCTCAGGTCTATGTATGCATCGAACGAAGTCGATGGGGAGTCCTTCACGGCACAATCGACACAGGGACGTCTATCGCTCAAGTCCTCACTAGAGTTAGAAGTATCATTAGAAACAATGAAGTTGTTTGAGTGCGTTTCCAACCTCTCTTCTTGGTTATCATCTTGGAAAAGATTATTGAAATCTTCCCTAAGTTCTTTTAACCAACTAAAAATTAGATCTTCTAGTTGAAATAATTCATCGAGAAGCATTTCTCCTAGAATATCCGGTTGGGCGCATTCTAGGGAGAGATAGGGATTATTTTTACTTTCGCCCCTCTTAAGGATACTAGGAAATGATGGGTCTATATAGTGGGGTTTATAATTTAGAAAAAAATCATTCTAATTCTTTATGGTTACCACCACATAATTGACACCACATAGTACCATAAGAGTGCCGAAAGTAAAAAGTATCAGTATCACTCATGTTTGTGTCAGAAATTACCAACCGTCGGGATCTTACGGTTCTGTTTTTAGTAACTGAAACTTGGGCACGGGGGCGTGTTGAGTGGGCACGACCCAGTGTTCAGCTTACTGTCTGACTTAAAACAGGATTGCCAGTTCCAATGATTGGGCACGGGGCGTGTTCAGCGGGCACGACCCGTGCTGGGTTCTTCAGAAGCTGAAAAACTAAAAAAAAAATCCTAAAAAAAATGAAAAACAAGAAAAACGATTAGGCCGTTGATTCCTAACTTTCTTAAAATCCTTGTGTCCCCGGCAACGGCGCCAAAAACTTGATGCGTTGTCGAGTGTTATATATATTAGGTGTATATTTTAAGCCCCTTTAACACTTTTTAGTCAAGTTTTAAATTTATAAAACACGATATTTACTAACACTAGACACACATATGGGCAAGTGCACCCATCGTGAGCGTAGTATAGTGTTGGTAAGATACCGAGGTCGTCCAAGGACACAAGAGCTTTTAGTACCGGTTTATCCTCAACGTCTAATCAAATCAAAAAGTTTAGAAAAATGTTTTAAACTAAGAAAAATAAAAATTAACCAAAATGCTGAAAATAAAAATAAAAAGAAAAACAGATAGACAAGATGAATCACTTGGTTCCGACTCGTATCTAGTGTAACCTTTGATTATTTCCGCACTTTTGCACTATTTTAAGAGATTATCTTAGTTATTGTAGTAGGCCCCTCTTTTGAAGGTGACGTTACCCTCACCCCAGTAGTTTGAGTCAGCAAGGATACAATCCTAAAAGGGTGGATTATTGGAAGATAATTAATTAAGTTATTAATGCAAATTATGGTAGGCCCCTCTTTTGGAGGTGACGTTACCCTCGACTAAGTAGTCAGAGTCAGCAGGGATACAGTCCTAAATAGCCGGGTTATAGTATTAATAGTAGTTAACTTATGAGGGGATCAAAGAGTTTGGACCCCCGCCATCCAATACCGTTAAGTATTGAAGGAGGTCCTACTAAATTTGACCCAGGTCCATTGCAGGACCTCTAAACGCTGAACAATGGCAAGACCTTTACCAAACCGTTCCCTTAACCCCCGACCAGGTAGCCAACATACCTCCATATAGACCGTGGAGATATGAATGGTGAAAATCTTTTATTTTATATAGACAGTAAAATAATTTCAAGACACCACGGACAAACGATAAAGAAAGATCACCTTCAACATAAGCAACTAGTTATTAAAGTCATTAATACGAAACCAAATAAAAAGTGCGAAAAGATTAGAAATAAAAAGTATTACACTAGACACTTTGTCTTCACCAAGTGATGTAAGAGACTTAGGCAAACATGGCCTTGATTGTCAAGAACTCTTACGATCAATCTTGGATCCCAAGACGACTCACACACTCTACGATGGACAATGGATGGTGGTGGTGGATGATGGTGTTATGGTGGTGGTGGGTGAAGTGTGAGAGAGGTGGTGTTCCAAGGGATGGTTTGAGCTTTAGCCAAGCACTTCTATTTATAGGCTGAACAGAAGCTCGGGCACGGCCCCGTGTCCACATCCTTCTCTTTCTTCATTTAATGCAGTTTTGTCTTTTTAGTTGACCACGCCCCCGTGTCCGCTGAGCACAACCCCGTGGTGCAGAAGAATCTTTGTACTATGCAGATTTGCTGGATTGTGCGAATCTTATAGTTGACCATGGCCCCGTGTCCGCTGAGCACGGCCCCGTGGTGGGCAATAGAAGCTTCTACCACTTTGTCTTTTCTGCTAACACTTGGGCACGCCCCTGTGCTGGCTGAGCACGGGGCGTGTTCAGTCTTCTGATCTCTTGTTTTGCTTGGGAAGATGCTGTCGTGGGGTCGGGCATGTCACGTCTTGTTCCTTTTCTTGTATTTATGTTAGATTTTGATGTCTTTTTGCTTCTTTTGTTACTTTGAGCTCATTTAATCCTGAAAATACAAAAGGAAGACAAAAGCACACTTTTTCCAACATTAGTACTAAAAAGGGTTAGTTTTATGCCTCATTTGATGAAATTTATATGTTGCATTTTTAACACATCATGTATGGCTCAAATTCTCGCGTATGTAATGTACGATAACCTTATTTGTATCATACTCTTTACCTATATATATTAAGAACTTTGCGACTTGAACGATTTTATTGTTGACCCTCGTCATGTTATAAGCAATATATCTACGATATGCGTGTCGTAATATATATACTCAAACGTATCATATAGTAAATACCGTAATACACATAATTTTGTCAAGTCTTAGCATATCTTCATGCACATATTCTAAATCACATAACACATTGTAACACATAAAATTTACCCATGAACAACCCATTCTAGTGTACATTGAAAAATGTGTATTTTAGCGATTCGGTAACGTTTTTGGGCGTCGGAAGTCACGTATGACTAACTAAACACCAAGTAAACTTAATATAAGTTAAAATACTTATTTTTATAGCAAAAATATCAGTTTAGTTTCTGATCTAAAACACTTTTATAAAAATCCTCCGAAAAGCCGATTTTTAACCGTTTTACCGTATAGTTTTGCATCAAACGTTACCATAACCATCCTAAATCATAACGACTTGATATTTTAACATAACCCATGTTATTTACTAAATAAAATAGTGGTTATACTCATGATAGTGCAGGTCTCATATAAACCACATAAATCATGCAAATTTCACATATTTTATCGCCTTCTAAGCTAGATGTACAACATGCGAAGCTAGTAAACCCTATGACAAAGTTTCATGCCATTTTATCACACCAAATAACATTATTTTTAATGTTTATAATCTGATTAAAATCATCTTTGTCATAATAAAACATTTTCATCATTTCTTGATCATTAAATCAACATGCATGCTTATGTACAAGTATCCAATGCATTAACAACATATTATTATTATTATCCATGAGTTTAAATGTATTAAAACGCACATTTATTTAATCCTCATATAATCTAAAATATCATGTTCATCTAATCATTTATATCATCATCACAAGAAGTATGCATGTATGATTTATGAACTAATGAACAAAACTCATGTGCATGCATACATATATGCATATACACGACACACATATATATATATATACTTACATACTTTCAAATCCACTTTTCACATATTCATCTTCAATCATATGAACTTTTATAAATATCCTTTTTTGATCATGCATGCATTGATCTTCCAATAAAAATCACATCAATCAAGATTTAACAAAAATCAAAACACAACCTCTAACATGTATATATATACATTCACGGCCACACACACACACACACACACTTCCATTTTTATTTTGTTTAAAAAAAACCGATTTATTTTAGTTTCAAGTTTGTGAAATATTCCAAGATTCGAGAGAAACTTCCAACATCAAGAACAACACCAAGAATCAAGAGTATATTTTTAAAAATATATATTTTTTTATACCTTCAAGATTCAAGTGGGTTTTTGACAAGATTTTGATGTTGTGGAGCTTGTTTCTTCTTGTAATCACCTTGGAAACCTTCTTAGACCTTCACCCGAACATGAAAACACCTTGGATTTAGCTTGGTTCTCACAAGAACTTCAAAAATTTCGAAAATGGAAGGGAGAGAGTGTGTGTTGGTCTTTTGCTTAAAGAGAGAGAAAGGAGGAGTGAGATTGTCTTGGTTTATGGAAGATTTTGTTGGAAAAAGAAATATATGGAGGAAAGAGATTGCATGCACATGCAATTCAACAAGTGTCAAGATTGTGTGAGAGGTGGCACTCTATCACATACATACACGAATACACACATATGTATATGCATATTATACATATTTATAATATATGTAGGTTAAAAACAGGTATTAAACTAGATACCGGGTATTTTATCTAGCGTTTCAATCCCGGTTTATGGCGTTTTAAATTATTTTTATTGTTCTATAAAAATAAACCCACCAAATTATTCCTGAAATAAATATCAGTTGTCTAGAATGGCTGCGCTGTCCGTGTTTCGCAGTGTGCACTGTGTTACGCAGTAACACGCGGTACGCGCTTAAACTTGAAAAATAACGTTTTTAAGCATTTTAAATTATTTTTCAACATGAACATGATTAAAAATAAAACTTTAATCATAACAGAATATTTTTAGGATTTTAATATTATCCGGGCGGTCACCAACGTTCATTTTGCTGTTTTGTCGCATATAGTTCTTAAGTTCGAATAGACATGTTTTTGTCATACCGAACCCCTCAAAACTTATTTTTAAGTTATGTAAAAGGTATTTAGGGTAGGTTTAGCTTATGTCATTGTTCGGAGTGTACATCGTGTTAAACTAATTACGTTTACGTAACAGTTTGCGTATAACTTTCCAGAAATTGTTTAAGGGTTTGAAATTGAACAAGGTTTGATATTGTGCAAATGTTATGGATAATTACACAATCCAATAAATAAAACACAAGGTTTCATTGCTTATGAAATTTTTAGGGATTGGATAATGATAACTGAAGGCATCGTTGTCACACAATTCTAAAAAGAGGAGAATGGAAGTAGGTGGCCCAGTTGACTTGGAGATAGTTAATGAAAAAGAGCAGGGGGATTTTTATTTGCCAGTTCCGGTGTGTGTAGAAAGGTTGGAGGAAAACCAGGTTAACTCTCTGGACTTAAACAAAAGAGTTCAGGAAGAAGCATCCAATGGCCAAATTGAATCGGAGCAGATGGCTCCCGAGGTGGAGAGTAGAGCAGAAGAGGAGATGGGAGAAAACAGAAGGGTGGAGGTCCCCTCATCGGCGGCGGGTAGATTTAATTGTGAAACTGAGGTCACCATTAAATTAGGTAAAGAGTTGGGGGTGGATCTGCAACTTCATAAGGACCTGGTCGAGGAAATGATCATCGGAGAAGGCATTCAAGCGGGTAAGTCATGCATTTTATGTCCCTTAATGTTAGAGGGGTGGGGGGCGCTTCCAAGGCTAATTGGGTTAAATCGATTAGGTTCGAGCATAAGATTTCTTTTATTGCTATTCAAGAGACCCAGACAGATCAGATCAGTCTGCAGTTGATTGAGAATTTTTGGGGTGGAAATTTTTTTAAAATGGAGTATGTGGAGGCTACAGGCAGGTCAGGGGGTATGGTTAGCATTTGGGATCCGAGTCTTTTTCGGTCTTCGGATGTGGTTAAAAACAGAAACTATCTTTGGATTAAGGGGAACTTGAGTGGCAATAACCAGGAGATCAACATTGTGAATATTTATGCCCCTTATAGTGTGTCAGAGAAAAAAGTGTTGTGGTCTAATCTTAGGGAGATCATAGGGGCAGGGTCGGGACAGTGGGTGCTTTTAGGAGATTTCTATGCGGTCAGAAATCAGGAAGAGATGAGGAATTCCGGTTTTATCAGAGTTAGTGCTAATGATTTGAACGAATTTGTGGCTTTGGCTGGGTTGGTTGAGTATAGCATGAGGGGTCGTAGCTTCACATATCTTGCTCCTAATTCCAACAAACTCAGCAAGATTGACCGGATTATGGTTTGTAATAGCTTTTTGGACGCTTGGCCTGACGCGTGTTTGAGAGCATTACCTCGTTTATATTTTGATCATTGCCCGTTAATTCTGGTTACGAGTCATTTTAATTTCGGCCCGAAGCCCTTTAAGTTCTTTAATTCGTGGCTGGGTAAGGAGGGATTCAAAAGATTGGTCGAGTCTGCGGTTGAGTCTTATATTTACAGTGGTCTCCGTGCTGATGTGAACTTAACGTTGAAATTTAAGCACATTAGATCGAGTATTAAAACTTGGGTTAAATCTGAAACTAGAAAAGCTAAGGAAGATCAGATCAGGGATAAGGAAGAGATCGAAGTATTAGACAATCTGTCCGAGGTGAGGGATTTAAGTGAAGAAGAAATTTGGATTAGAGAGGAATGTATAAAAAATATTAAGGAGCGGGACAGGCTGGAAGCTTTGGATCTGAGACAAAAATCAAGATGTCGTTGGGCGTTAGAGGGGGACGAGAATTCAGCCTTTTATCACAGGCTCATTAACAACAGGAGGAAACTTAATGGCATTCCGGGCTTGTTAGTAGACGGGAGTTGGGTCTCTAAGCCTAAGAAGGTTAAAAAGGAAGTTATGAGCTTCTTTAGAAATCATTTTGCGGAAAATAGGAGAGTTAGGCCGATATTGGTTTGCTCGGGTCTGAATAAGCTTTCGGAGGATATGGCCAGCGGGATTTCGGGTCAATTTTCTGATAAGGAGATTAAAGAGACAGTTTTCAAGTGTGGTGCTGACAAAGCTCCCGGGCCCGACGGGTTTCAATTTTATGTTTATTAAAGATTTTTAGAACCTTTTTGCCAAAGATTTTAGGGACATCCTGTTTCCGTTTCATGAGTCGGGTTCGATTGATAGGAGTGCCGGCTCTTCTTTTATTACTCTCGTTCCGAAAGTGGTGGATCCGGTGTCTCTTAAAGATTATAGACCAATTAACTTGGTGGGAATTATCAGTAAAACTATTTCTAAAATATTGGCAAGTCGCATTAAAAATGTTATCGGGAATGTGATTTCGGAATCGCAATCGGCTTTCGTCAAGGAAAGGTATATCTTGGATAGCCCTCTCATTTTGAGCGAAGTTTGGTCTTGGTTAAGAAAGACGGTAGGAGAGCTTTTATGTTTAAAATTGATTTTGAGAAGGCATACGACAACGTCAACTGGGGCTTTTTACTGGATATGATGGATCAAATGGGGTTCTCCTCCTCTTGGGTTAAGTGGGTTAAATGTCACACCCCCAAAATCCACATGCGGAGTATCACCGCTTGGAGGCGTGACTGACCAGGATCAAGCCACCAATCATATTGAACAAGCATGTAAGTAATAATAAAATCCAACACAACACAATTGCTGTCCAAACAAAACATAGTTTAAGCTGCAAGCAAAGCATAATGTCTAAAACCAAGGCATAAGTAAATAATGTTTAAGTTCATCATGAACACTCAATGTCCATGTCCCACAATGACTCTTCCCCATGCAAGCTCCTGCTAAACCTAGTGACCTGCAAAGCATGTAGTAACGAGTCAACAACAAAGTTGAGTGAGTTCACGGTTGGGTGTTTTTTTTAAGTTGTTCCGAAAACAGTTTCCTTTAACTGGCATCCCTGCCGTGGGGGGGGGGGGGTTACCCCATAGTTGAAAACGTGATTTGTTTATCCCTTTTACTCTGGCAAGCCGTGGGGGCTACCCCATGATTTAATTATCTGGCTCTTCGGCCGTGGGGGATACCCCATGTATACACTACTAGACTCGTTACCATATCGACTGCTGACTGTAGTCATGTTTATGTGCCCTGAACTGTCAATGTCTATCATCATTGACGTGCCATAGTCCATTAGTTCACGCCCGTCCTCTACGGCACGGTATGAGGTTTGTCAAACCTAAATAGTGCTATCTAACTAATGACCCGCTCGCCATCGGCCCGGCGATTAAGTCGATATAAAAAGGAGGGACTTCGTGATAGAGTTTTAGTCTAGTGAAAGTTATCTGTCCATGAGGACGAGGAATTATATTCCTGAACCCGTACTGTCCTACCCAAGAAAGGACGAGGAATCCATCTTCCTTAACCCATTCCCGACCCCTGGGAATCCCATGCTTTGTAGAAAGTGTGAACTCACCTTAGATTAGCTCGGCATATAAACGAAAGGTCAATCGAGCTGCTAGAGGTCAACCACGTCCTAACATGGTTACCATACAAGTCAGGTCTAGGTTCAAGTAGTGCACGTATGTTTACACATAAGCTAACAGGTTGCAAACACGTATTGATCATGGCAAACACGTAGGACAAGTTAACAGTCATATCATATCCGAACTTGTGTGATCAGGATGTATTGGGCTGAGGTAACCTTGTGAGCCCAATTAGATCTTGTGCGAGTGGGTAGTTGAAACCCAAACACTACCCGGCCCAACATGTTGTGCGTTCAGCACAGCCTTGTGCGATCCACAACATGTTGTGCGATCCAACATAAACCCGGCCCAACAATTTAGAAGCCCAATAATAACAAACAGTGATCTTGTGCGGTCCGGGTGTCTTGTGCGACGGGTCCTTGGGCTTGGAGGCCCAACAGTAATGTAATTTGTGTGAGGCCCAAGCCTTGTGCGATCGGCACTATCTTGTGCGATCATGCATAAATAAACAGTACTATGTGCTTTATGTGTTAGTACCCCATCTTGTACGATGCACTTGTGCGATCAGATCAGGTCTTGTGATACCTGATCTTGTGCGACCGAGAGGGACTTGTGCGATCCGTTTTACCATCCGAATTTTATGTTAATCAGTTATATTGCTTCCATTATCCGATTTAGTCAACAATCAATCAATTATGTGGTTTCCATTTATGAGATTATCAATCAACAACACCAACAGTTTCAATCATGCACAATCTCGATCAAACTAAGCAATTTTCATCTAATTCATATAAACCCTAAAATCATAATCATGAACAACAACTTAACAAAACCCTCAATCATATTATCAAGTTGAAGATTCCTATTCCTAGCATACATTCAACATGTCATCTTAACAACCATTCGAACATAATATATATAACAGCCGATCACTTGCATCCAATCGGTTCTTAGATTAATATTATAACATCCGATCATCACATAGACATCCTTATTCATTATACATGCAACTCTAACCATTTAATCAAATCATGGAATCATAACATCATTCAACAAAGCATAATTCGTGAAACACTAACCGATTAAAGATAGGGTGAGGGCGATCCGAATCACAAGCTTCGAGGGAGAGGGGTGTTGTTGCCGTCGGGTTCTAGAGAGAAGGAAGAGAGAGTAGGGTTTGGTGTGTGTTATGAGATTTGCAACAAATGAGGAGTATACACTCTCCTCATGGTTTATGCGACACAATGGAGTGGGCCGAACCCTTCATGGGCTGCCCATTGGTTTCGGATGCAAAAAGTGTAGCCCGAATGGCTTGTGCGATCGGGTTGTGTTGTACGATCCGAGTTGTTATATACATACACACATAAACACATATCAAACATAACATTCCATTAATCATCAAGTTCACATACGTTACATTAAGCACATAGATAGGTTCTGAAATACGAGTTGTCACATTATCCCCAAGTTGAAAGAAATTTCGTCCCGAAATTTGGTACGTACTCACTGAGGAAGCTAGTTAAGTTGCATGGTTTTCCTGGGGTGTCACATCCTCCCCCCGTTGATCTGGAATTTCGTCCCGAAATTCCGTGGTAGCTTCAGCCTCAGTAGTGGTTGTACTGTTTGCAAACAGTTGAGGATACTTTTGTTTCATCTGATCTTCGCGTTCCCAGGTGAACTCTTGGCCACGACGGGAGTTCCAGCGAACTCGAATGAGAGGTATTCTGGTGCGCTTGAGGACCTTAACTTCCCGGTCCATGATTTCAACTGGTTCCTCGACGAATCATAACTGCTCGTCGATAGTGAGCTCCTTCAAAGGAACTATGAGGGTCTCATCTGACCGACACTTCTTCAGATTCGACACGTGGAAAACGTTGTGAACTCCGCTGAGTTCTGTTGGTAGGTTCAGTTTGTAGGCCACCCTGCCTATTTTCTCTATGATTTCTAAAGGTCCGACGTATCGTGGGTTAAGTTTGCCTCGTTTTCCAAAACGAACCACACCCTTCCAGGGTGAGACTTTGAGTAGCACTCGATCCCCAACCTGGAACTCGAGTGGTTTCCTGCCCTTATCGGCGTAGCTTTTCTGACGGTCACGAGCTGCCGCCATTCGTTGTCGTATCTGAGCAATCCTTTCTGTTGTGTCTACCACAAGTTCTGGGCCAGTGATCTGACTATCCCCCACCTCTGCCCAACAAAGAGGTGATCGGCATTTACGCCCGTACAATGCCTCAAATGGACCGGCCCGAATGTTGGTGTGGTAGCTGTTATTATACGAAAATTCCACTAGTGGCAGATGTTTCTCCCAGCCGTTGCCAAAATCAATCACACATGCCCTAAGCATGTCTTCAAGGGTCTGGATGGTGCGTTCAGACTGCCCATCCGTTTACGGGTGATAAGCTATGCTCATATCTAAACGTGAGCCAAAGGACTTGTGCATTGCTTACCACAGTTCAGAGGTAAAACGTGCATCATGATCAGAGATGATAGAGGGGGGTACCCCGTGCCTCGAAACCACTTCCTTCAAGTAAACGTCTGCTAAAGTAGAGAACGTGTCAGTTTCTTTGATAGCCAAGAAGTGTGTAGACTTTGTGAGTCGATCCACGATCACCCATATAGTATCATTTCCGCGTTGAGACCTAGGCAGGCCAGTAACGAAATCCATGGAAATTTGCTCCCATTTCCATTGTGGTATCTCTGGTTGTTGGAGTAGGCCTGAGGGTTTCTGGTATTCAGTCTTGACTCTCGCACAAGTCAAACACTTGCTAACGTAAGTTGCTATGTGAGCTTTCATGCTAGGCCACCAGTATGTAGTTTTGAGATCGTGGTACATCTTATCCGAACGAGGATGTACTGAGTAACGAGACTTGTGTGCCTCATCCATCACAAGCTCTCGTAGGTTGCCATAGAGTGGGACCCAAATGCGTCCTGTCACGTAGTATGCACCATCTTCCTTTTGTTCTAAACGTTGCCTTGAACCACGTAGGGCTTCAGCCCTGACGTTTTCTGGTTTCAATGCTTCTACCTGAGCATCTCGTATCTGTGAAGGAAGACTAGATTGGATAGTGAGTTGTAAAGCTCGCACGCGCTTAGGCGTAGTGTCCTTTCGACTGAGGGCGTCAGCCACAACATTGGCTTTGCCTGGATGGTACTTGATCGCGCATTCGTAATCGTTCAAAAGTTCAACCCACCGTCGTTGACGCATGTTTAACTCCTTTTGCTTGAAGATATGCTTGAGACTCCTGTGATCGGTGTGAATGGTGCACTTGGTACCGTACAGGTAATGTCTCCATATCTTAAGAGCAAAAACCACTGCCCCCAATTCTAAGTCATGTGTTGTGTAGTTCCTTTCGTGAATCTTAAGTTGTCGTGACGCATAAGCAATAACCTTATCACGTTGCATCAGCACACATCCAAGTCCCTGAATGGATGCATCGCAATAAACCACAAAGTCGTCTGTGCCTTCAGGCAATGAGAGGATAGGGGCGCTACAAAGTCTATCCTTTAAGTGTTGAAACGCAGTTTCTGGTGCCTCACCCCAACGATAGGCGACACCTTTCTGAGTTAGTGAGGTGAGTGGTTGCGCGATCTTGGAGAAATCCTTTATAAACCTTCTATAGTAACCTGCCAAACCCAAGAATTGGCGGATGTCTGTTGGTGTTCTAGGTGCAGGCCAGTTCTTGATCGAGTCTACCTTGGATGGATCAACATGAATCCCATCCTTGTTTACCACGTGGCCTAGGAAATGGACTTCACGAAGCTAGAAGTCGCATTTTGAGAACTTAGCATAAAGTTGCTCTGTTCGAAGGAGTTCCAAAATAAGTCGTAGATGCTGCTCGTGTTCCTCCTGACTCTTAGAATAGATCAGGATGTCGTCGATGAAAATTATGACGAACTTGTCTAGGTAAGGCTTGCACACTCGATTCATAAGGTCCATGAAAACCGCAGGTGCGTTTGTCAGCCCGAAAGGCATGACCAAAAACTCGTAGTGTCTATAACGAGTTCTAAAGGCTGTTTTGGAGACATCCTCTTCTCGGACTCTCAGCTGGTGATATCCCGATCTCAGATCAATCTTCGAGTAGTAGCTCGACCCTTGCAGCTGGTCGAACAGGTCATCAATACGTGGAAGAGGATAACGATTCTTCACTGTCACTTTGTTGAGCTCGCGATAGTCGATGCACATTCTGAAAGTACCGTCTTTCTTCTTCACGAATAGCACTGGAGCTCCCCAGGGCGAAGAGCTAGGGCGAATGAAACCCTTATCCAAGAGTTCTTGTAACTGCGCAGATAGTTCTTCCAATTCTGATGGAGCTAGACGATAGGGCGCTCGAGCTATGGGCGCTGCTCCAGGAGCTAGCTCGATTTGAAATTCGACCTGGCGATGAGGCGGGAGACCAGGTAGTTCCTCAGGAAATACCTCAGGATAGTCGCGTACAATCGGAAAATCTTCTATCTTCTTCTCTTTCTTCGAGGTGTCAGTAACGAGAGCCAAAATAGCAGTGTGGCCCTTACGCAAACACTTCTGGGCCTTAAGGAAAGAGATGATGCTCTCAACAGCACCCCTCTTGTCGCCACGAAACATGAGTGGTTCATCATCTGAACGAGGAATACGGACAATCTTCTCATTGCAAAGAATCTCTGCTCGGTGTTGGGATAACCAATCCATCCCAATGACAACATCGAAACTACCCAGAACGATAGGAATGAGGTCGATTGAGAAGGTGTGACTAGCAAGAACAAGACTACAACCCTTGACTACGTGTGTGGCCTCTAAACTTTTACCATTAGCTAGCTCTACAGTGTGCTAGGTGTTCAAAAGTGTTGGGGTACGCTTAAGCATTTGACTAACTTTTAAGGACACGTAGCTAGTATCGGCACCCGAATCAAATAAGACAGTAACGTAAAAGTCGTCGAGAAGGAACTTACCCGTCACCACATTGGGATCATTCCTAGCTTCACCTTGGCCAACAACGAACACACGACCCCTTGCACCATTGCCATTGTTACCCCTGTTATTTCCATTCCCCTGGTTGTTATTATTGTTGTTGTTATTCTGGTTCTGGTTCAGTTGGGGACAATCTCTCTTGAAGTGGCCTTCAGCTCCACACTGAAAGCACCCTCTGTTGATACCTTGCTGCTGCTGCTGGCGTTGATTTTGTGGGGCTTGTTGTTGCTGACGATTCTGGTTTGCGGGGTATAAACTTCTGCAATCCTTTGCGGTGTGGCCTGGCTTGTTGCACCGATGACAGTTACTCCTGGTGCATGGCCCGCTGTGGTGTAGGTTACAGCGATTGCCTTTGGGGTGGTTTCCCCTGTACCCTCTTTGACTTTGACTACCAGATGATTGCTGACTAGGGCTCTTGTAGTCGTCAGTCCTTCTTTGCTGAGACTGAGATTGAACAGAAGTTGAACCTTTGCTTGAAGCTCCATCCCATTTTCGCTTGTTGTCACTAGGAGCATCTGAAGTAGCTGTATCACTAATACGCTTTGGTAACCTGTTCTGCTCCACCGCCTGATCAGTGAGACGGTGAGCCAACTGAACAACCTGCTGGATGGTGGCAAGGTTAGCTGAAGTCACATGACTTTGAATCTCGGGCACTAAACCCTTGAGGTACAGTTCGATACGTTTGATGGGAGGATCCACCGTGGTAGGACACAAAATTTCCAGCTCATTCGATCTTTTAGTATAAGTTTCAATCTCTGACCCCGTCATTTTGAGGTTGAAGAACTCTACCTCCAGCTTGTGAATATCATCACGATTACAGTACTCTTCCTTGATCATTTCCTTAAAATTGTTCCATGGGGTGGCGTTAGCAGCAACCAACCCCAACATTTGGACCTGAGCGTTCCACCACGTGAGCACTATACCCTCGAGAGTACCGGTAGCATACTTCACCCTGCGAGCCTCAGGGCATTCACACATCTCGAAAACAGATTCGAGTTTTTCAAACCAGTGGAGGAGACCTACAGCTCCTTCGGTACCACTGAAGGTACTAGGTCAACAGTCCATAAAGGCCTTGAAAGTGCACACAGGAGGCTGTGCAGGTTGACCTGTCGTGAGAGTAAGAAAGGACAAAGTTTAACACAAAGGATGGTTCACGCGAGTAGGATCCAGGGACCCTAGAGTGAGCTGAGATGGCAGGGTATACCTCCTGTCTGAGCGGCTGCAAGTGCCGCAGCAACTTGTTGGTTAATCAGAGCCGTCAACTGGGCTTGAGTCATGTTAACGCGTCCAGACATGATCTTCATATCAAGAGAACCATGAGTGAGAGGGGTTCGCGAAAGTGCGATGACAGAAGAGAGTAAGCACACTCTTGTTATCAATTAATAGTGACTACGTTTATCTAAGCATACCATAAGCAAAGTTCTACGTAATCTAGCAAGTAGGCAATAAAACATAAACCATATCACCTAGAATGTCGAGCCTTGCACGTGGAGTGAAGCGTCGTTGTGGATCGTAGAGCACTGTACATGTTATAGTCTGGTTTTAACAAAAACTTTTCCCTTATTAAAACCAAGTTCTCTATAACCAATGGCTCTGATACCAATCTGTCACACCCCTAAAATCCACCTGCGGAGTATCACCGCTTGGAGGCGTGACTGACCAGGATCAAGCCACCAATCATATTGAACAAGCATGTAAGTAATAATAAAATCCAACACAATACAATTGGTGTCCAAACAAAACAGAGTTTAAGTTGCAAGCGGAAGCATAATGTCTAAAACCAAGGCATAAGTAAATAATGTTTAAGTTCATCATGAACACTCAATGTCCATGTCCCACAACGACTCTTCCCCATGCAAGCTCCTGCTAAACCTAGTGACCTGCAAAGCATGTAGTAATGAGTCAACAACAAAGTTGAGTGAGTTCACGGTTGGGTGTTTGTTTTAAGTTGTTCCAAAAACAGTTTCCTTTAACTGGCATCCTTGCCGTGGGGGGGTTACCCCATAGTTGAAAACGTGATTTGTTTATCCCTTTTACTCTGGCCTTACAGCCGTGGGGGCTACCCCATGATTTAATTATCTGGCTCTTCGGCCATGGGGGATACCCCATGTATACACTACTAGACTCGTTACCATATCGACTGCTGACTGTAGTCATGTTTATGTGCCCTGAACTATCAATGTCTATCATCATTGACGTGCCATAGTCCATTAGTTCACGCCCGTCCTCTGCGGCACGATGTGAGGTTTGTCAAACCTAAATAGTGCTATCTAACTAATGACCCGCTCGCCTTTGGCCCAGCGATTAAGTCGATATAAAAAGGAGGGACTTCGTGATAGAGTTTTGGTCTAGTGAAAGTTATCTGTCCATGAGGACGAGGAATTATATTCCTGAACCCGTACTGTCCTACCCAAGAAAGGACGAGGAATCCATCTTCCTTAACCCATTCCCGACCCCTGGGAATCCCATGCTTTGTAGAAAGTGTGAACTCACCTTAGATTAGCTCGGCAGATAAACGAAAGTTCAATTGAGCTACTAGAGGTCAACCACGTCCTAACATGGTTACCATACAAGTCAGGTCTAGGTTCAAGTAGTGCACGTATGTTTACACATAAGCTAACAGGTTGCAAACACGTATTGATCATGGCAAACACGTAGGACAAGTTAACAGTCATATCATATCCGAACTTGTGCGATCAGGATGTATTGGGCTGAGGTAACCTTGTGAGCCCAATTACATCTTGTGCGAGTGGGTAGTTGAAACCCAAACACTACCCGGCCCAACATGTTGTGCATTCAGCATAGCCTTGTGCGATCCACAACATGTTGTGCGATCCAACATAAACCCGGCCCAACAATTTAGAAGCCCAATAATAACAAACAGTGATCTTGTGCGGTCCGGGTGTCTTGTGCGACTGGTCCTTGGGCTTTGAGGCCCAACAGTAATGTAATTCGTGTGAGGCCCAAGCCTTGTGCGATCCACAAGTCTTGTGCGATCATGCATAAATAAACAGTACTATGTGCTTTATGTGTTTGTACCCCGTCTTGTGCGATCAGATCAGGTCTTGTGCGACCTGATCTTGTGCGACCGAGAGGGACTTGTGCGATCCGTTTTACCATCCGAATTTTATGTTAATCAGTTATATTGCTTCCACTATCCGATTTAGTCAACAATCAATCAATTATGTGGTTTCCATTTATGAGATTATCAATCAACAACATCAACAGTTTCAATCATGCACAATCTCGATCAAACTAAGCAATTTTCATCTAATTCATATAAACCCTAAAATCATAATCATGAACAACAACTTAACAAAACCCTCAATCATATTATCAAGTCGAAGATTCCTATTCCTAGCATACATTCAACATGTCATCTTAACAACCATTCGAACATAATATATATAACAGCCGATCACTTGCATCCAATCGGTTCTTAGATTAATATTATAACATCCGATCATCACATAGACATCATTATTCATTATACATGCAACTCTAACCATTTAATCAAATCATGGAATCATAACATCATTCAACAAAGCATAATTCGTGAAACACTAACCGATTAAAGATAGGGTGAGGGCGATCCGAATCACAAGCTTCGAGGGAGAGGGGTGTTGTTGCCGTCGGGTTCTAGAGAGAAGGAAGAGAGAGTAGGGTTTGGTGTGTGTTATGAGATTTGCAACAAATGAGGAGTATACACTCTCCTCATGGTTTATGCGACACAAGGGAGTGGGCCGAACCCTTCATGGGCTGCCCATCGGTTTCGGATGCAAAGAGAGTAGCCCAAATGGCTTGTGCGATCGGGTTGTGTTGTACGATCCGAGTTGTTATATACATACACACAAAAACACATATCAAACATAACATTCCATTAATCGTCAAGCTCACATACGTTACATTAAGCACATAGATAGGTTCTGAAATACGAGTTGTCACATTAAAGGTGTTCTAGTTTCAGCCAGGTCGTCGGTTTTGGTTAATGGCTCCCCTACGTTCGAGTTCCAATGTCAAAAAGGAATAAGACAAGGGGACCCTTTGTCCACTTTTCTCTTCCTTATTGTGATGGAGGCCTTCTCGTGTCTTGTTGCTAAGGCGTGCGAAGTTGGTAGATTAAAGGGGATAAAGTTACCGAATGGGGGCCCAGTTGTCTCTCATTTACTGTATGCGGATGATGTCTTTATTGTGGGAGGGTGGTCGTCAGAAAATATCAAGATGGTTACTAGAATTCTTCGTGTTTTCCATGCTTGTTCCGGTTTGAGAATTAACTTCCATAATGGTGAGACATGTGGTTTGGTCTTTTTCAGACACATGTTGTCCACGTCATCTTCACTAAGCCACTTGATGAAAAGGTGTAGTGATGAGATATATGAAACCACTTGGTTTGGAATTGAAAATAATAATAATAATAATAATAATAATAATAATAATAATAATAATAACAACAACAACAAGAGTAAATTACTATTTTAGCCCCTGTGGTTTAGACAGTTTAACCCTTTCAGCCAAAAAATGAATTTTTTTTAACATATCAAACCCCGAGATTGCAATTTATAAAGGTTTTGGCCCATGACACTAACATTGTTACTTTTTTGCAGTTAAGTGTAAGGGTAATTAGGTAATTATATACCTTAGGGGTTGTTTCGATAATTACATAGTTCATTTAATATTTAAGAGATTACTAATACAATTACTCAAGTTTTTTTTATTATTTCGTTATTTTCACGATTATATTTAACAAAATATGTTTTATATATACAAATAAATATGTATTTCATTAAGCATTTGTTTTTTATAAATGTCTTTTTTAAAATCATTTGTTTTTTAGCCTTTTTAAGCCATCTATCGTTTTTAAAATTATTAATTTTTAAACCGTTTGTTTATTAAAATCGTTCTTTTTAAAGTTTTTTGTCTTTTAAAGTTTTTTTAAACGATTTATTTTATACCGTTCTTCTAAAAATCATTTTTTTAACTTTTTTAAACAATTCCTTTTTTAAGCCGTTAATTTTTAAACCATTCCTTTTAGAACCGTTTTTGAAATCGTTCATTTTTTTAACTTTGTATTTAGTTTACTGATAGCCGTTAGGGGAAAAGAACTTCAGATTTCAAAAATCAAAGGAATTTAATAACAATCGATTTTAAACGAACGAGTGGTTTAAAACGAAGATTAAAAAAGGACGTTTATAAAAAAACAAAACCTTAAAAAATAAGTTAACAAGTGTAAGGTACTAAAAAACGTACGAATTTAATAAATGAAAGGTTAACAAAATTAAAAAATTTGAATAAACAAACGGTCTAAAGAAATGGAAGATTTGAAAAAGAAATAAACTATTTTAAAAAATTTTCAAAAATGAACGATTTTCAGCAAACTTTTTATTAGAATGTTTCTTTTTTTTTTTCAAATCTTACATTTCTTTTGTTTTTTTATACGCGTCGTTTTGTAAAATTTAAAAAATGAACGACTTAAAAAAATAAGTTGCTTAATTTTTTTTAAAATAAATGATTTTAAAAAGAATAGTATAAAATGAAGTGTTTCAAAAACTTTAAAAGATAAACGACTTTAAAAAAACAAATGATTTAGAAAGAAACAATTTTAAAAACGATAGATGGTTTAAACAAAATGTAAAAAAAACTAATTATTTTTTAAAAAAATTTTAAAAACAAACAGTTAATGAAAAAAATACATATTTATTTGTATATTTAAAATGTATTTTGTTAAATAATAATCGTTAATTAACGAAATAATACAAAAATGAATAATTGCATTAATAATATCTTAAATATTAAAAGAACTTTTTAATTATAAAAAAACAGCCCTTAAAGTATATAATGACCTAATTACCTTTACTCTTAACTGCAAAAAAAAGTAACAAAATTAGTGTAATGAGCTAAAACCATTATAAATTGCAACCTTAGGGTTTGATATGTTAAAAAATTCTTTTTTTGGCTGAAATAGTTAAACCAGCTAAACCACAAGGAGGAGGCTAACAACAACTTGGGGGGGGGGGGGGGGGGCTAAATTGCAATTATTTCCATGAAGGAGGCTAGAGTGCCAATTGGCTTAAACCCCTGAGGGTAAAATTGCAGTTTATTGTTAATTAAATAATTAGTGTTATGAATTGATTCACATAGGATGGACACTTTAACTCAACCTAATTCTTTATTTAATAAAATTGTTTAAGTAAAATTTGCAATAGCACGTGGGGACGCTGCACGAGAACTGGGGTTACTAACTTGCAAACTGTTGGCTGAATCGTCAAGTAGTTATTTTAGACTGGAAGGTATGGTGAAGGAGGATGGGCCGTCACGTCATCCGCCACGTCACCGGAAGTGAGGATGGGCTTAAAGGGGATGGACCAAGGGGGTGGAGGATGGGGCTATATATATATATATATATATATATAAACGGGATCAGGAGACAACGATGAAAAGTGTGAGAACGGTGAGAACGGATCCTGGCCCAACACGTGGCAGGGAGCGCTAATTGTTATGCTGGGGTACGATTTTCATTGTCCACTTCCCGCTAAACAATGACGTTATGATTTCTTTGCCCAAAAATAATTAAATATAAATGTCGTTTTCATCTTTATGCTAGTTTACATGGCCTTTTTTTAAAGTGTATTTTTACGAATGGCGTTTATGTTTTAATGGCATTTTCATCTTTATGCTTTTTTTTCATGACGTTTTTTTAAAAAAATATTTTTTTTACGAATGACGTTTATATTTTAATGACGTTTTATTGATTTCCTATAGATTTGGCGTTTTTGTGTTTTCTACTTGTCTTAATTTAGTTTTTTTAACCCTTTTTTTAATGTTGTTTATGTTTTAAATGGTTACTATTTGTTAATTATTCTAATCATGGCGTTTTCTTTGATTTGCACAAATACGGTAGTAGATCACATAACCAAACATGTAGATGTAATAATGTAAAGAGTAAAACACGATAGTCAACATTAAAATACATGTTATTTAGCTAATCTACATATTCTAAGATTCTTTGTGCTATTCTCTCGTCTGCTTTGTCAAACAATTTACGTATTTTTTCTCCCCCTAAAGCCATGAATGTATTTAGACAACTTGTCAGTAGTTTTATGTTTTCATTTTCGCTATGAAACAGGATTTTTCCAATGTATTTTACCCTTAGTTCATTTAGCTGTCTTTGTTGGAGTTCATTTAGGGCATCTTCTGTTGCCAAACCACTTCTCCAACGAGCTATATCCCCCATGTATGTTTCCATATGCCTCATTGCGAAAATCCCACAGTCGATGACGTTAGACTTTGTCCTCCAATCCATCTTTTGTCTGACAACCTTCACACTTGCTCACGATCTTATGCTTTGGGTGATTTTTAATACGCAAGTAGTTTGCAAAAGCTCCGTGCTGCAGTTTTCACATTTTTTTGCATATATTAGTTTGGCGTTTTGTCAACATAGTTCCTATATTCAAAGTTTTTAAGATACTTACCAATTTTTCCACCCATCCTTAATACTTTTTTTATGCTGACGTTATCCCCTACACCGCTGTTGTCCAATACATCAACTCTTTTGTGTTTCATGTTGAAACAGACAACATAGAAATGTCTTTCCCAGATTATTGGCACGAAGACCAGTTCATAATCCTTGATGGTTTTATGTTTCTTGTCTCCTTTGAAACGTGTGTTTTTTAGAACAGTTTCCATGTTTATGTTGAATTCATTGTTTCGTGCATCTTCTGTTGTCGTTTCGTAGTATGCCGGAGTATTCTGTAATATTGAGTACCACATAATTAAACAACAAAACAATGTCCTATTATAATTTTATAAATTACATATAGCAAAAGAGTTACCAGCAGTAATTCTGTTCAGAATAACCTTAAGGGTGATTCATGAGCCTTGTATCTTTCTTCATAGTTCAGGATATGTGCCCAACATAGAATAATTGAGACGTGTGCTTGAAATCCTGGTTTCATGCTCTCACAGATCACCCTCATGAGAAACTTTTCTCCCATCTTGAACAGCTCAGTTCTAAAAAAAACATTATTTGGCGTTTTAGTTATACAAAATCATTCTATTATAATACATGGCGTTTTGATTGTTTTTGCATGCATATTCTCAAGTAAACGTTATGAATGGAAAGTTTGGCGTTTTATTTTGAGATGTTCTCCCATCTTGAACAGCTCAGTTCTAAAAAAAAACATCATTTGGCGTTTTAGTTATACAAACTCATTCTATTATAATACATGGCGTTTTGATTTTTTTTTTGCATGCATATTCTCAAGTAAACGTTATGAATGGAAAGTTTGGCGTTTTATTTTGAGATAAGTGTACATACTCATAATCGCCGATTCCAGTGAAGATGTATGTGGAAAGGTTATTTTCAGGATTTGTCCTTTTTTCATGTATTACCACTTACCTCCTTAGATAAGGTGACAAACATGCCTTGCTCAATTTTTTATCTCTCTTCTCCTCTTCAGCCACATTCTTTTTTTTTTATATTTTTACCTTCTTCATCATCTTTATCAGCTTTTTCATCACCAAGCAGCTCTTCAGGGTTTAAAATTTTATTTTCTTTCATCAGCTTTGTGATGTCCGGAGTGTTGTCCTCATCACCTTTCTCCTGCACATCTGACATGTTTGGCGTTTTTGGTGGTGATGTGTTGATAGCGTTTTCATCCTGGGGTTTATTGGGTGTCTCTTCCTCTTCAAAACTTTTTAAGAGGTTTTTCCCGATGTAGTCGGTGGCTGTTCATATGGCGTTTTATCAAACACTGCCCCTTGTTGGTCAACACTTTTGTTCACCATGTCCTCTTGTTGTCTTCTTTCGTTGCTCGTTCGTTTTTTGGTGTTTTGGAGCAGATGACCCTTCCCCCCTTGTAGAAACTGCAAATTTTTGTTAAAATTAGAACGCCAAAAGCAGCATAAACTAGCACAATGTATATCGAAGTTAATTCACTATGTTTTTTTTCCTCTGGATCTGGTTTGATCTTTCGACGCCATAGTTTTTGGTGTTTCGCGTTTTCTAGGGTTTTCGCATTTTACGTTGGTTTTGGGGAGGTTTTTCTAGGAAGTATATATGTTTTGGTCAGGCTTTGATGTGTTTTGTATATGGACATTTACCTTTTTGCCCTTATGGAAGCGCGCCACACTAATAAAAGTGATGTTATTTACGAAAATGACATCGCGTCATGTAGTCCATAGATTGTTTTGATCTGACGGTTCCTAACCGTTCTCACCGTTCTCACACTTTTAGTCGTTCTCTCTAAATCCTCACCCTATATATATATATATATATATATATATATATAGTGGAGAGTTCAAATGAGAAGAAACTTTATGTAAGAAGAAAAAAGAAGAAATTTCAACCAATAAGAATACTTCATTTAATATAAGTATTTAATGTTACTATAAGGGTAATATGGTAAACCTACAAAGATCATTAATTAGTAGTATTCCTTTTTAATAACTATCTACATTAAAATTTGTAACTTATGTTCAAAATATATATTTTGTCAAAAAAATAAAATAAAATAATTTAGAGTGTAGGATAAATTACAATATGTAGATGATAAATTACGGGTTGTGTAGGATAAATTTCAATATGTGTAGGGTAAATTTTGAAAGTTGTAGGGTAACTTTTGCTGTGTGTAGTCAAAAAACATTAGTGTGAATGATGATAGTTTTTATGACTAATTAATTAGTCAAAGATAATAATAAATGAGATAAGTGGAAAAATATTTATTGTTTTACAATTGTATCCTTTATTCTTTTTCTTCTCAATTAGATTTTCTTCTCAAATAAACCTTCCCATATATATATATATATATATATATATATATAAGTGTCCGCTAAAATGAGAACCACCTCGAGTTGTAAGAACCGTGAGAACTACTTGATCCGGGGCGAGGTGGACCAAATTTTTTTTTCATAAACGTAGATGCATGTATTATAACAACATTTGTAAAAAAAAAATTCAAAAAAAATTGTCGTGTGTGTAGTTTTGAGCACCACAAGTTTGTGTTTACGGGTACCGTAAATTTTCCGGTTAAATTTACGGTACCCGTAAACACAAACTTGTGGTGCTTAAAACTACACATACGAAATTTTTTTTTTACAAATGTTGTTATAATACATGCATCTACGTTTATGAAAAAAACAATTTGGTCCACCGCGCCCCCTACGGTGTAGTTCTCATGGTTCTTACAACTCGAGGTGGTTCTCATTTTAGCATTCCCCTATATATATATATATATGTGTGTGTGTGTGTATATATATATATATATGTATGTATAGTTATGTGTGTGGAGGAGGGGCCCGTCGTACACGTTTTCTGGGCGACGGTGAAGCCGGGACAAACATAAGGGGGGCGGCGTGGGGGGGCGGCGCCGGGCCAAGGTCGGCCCCCATACCCTTTAGTCTTAGTTGAAACGCATTTGGAGTTAAGACAAGAAACTTTCACAAACGAATCTAAAACTTGAGTTTTTTTTTAATGGCCAACAAATCAATCCCGAGCATTCTCGGAGCCTATTGGACAAACGGAGTACTCCGAGAGTAATCCGAGTCGTCCACCACCAATTACGGGGAGAACCCGGTAACCCACCTGCCCGTAGGCACGACGGTAAAATTACCGGTAAAACCCGTTTGGCTCAAGGATCGAACCCAGGTTTCCCTGCGTCTCCTATCATTGCCGACCAGTACTTCACTCCTTTTTTACACCAAATGAAAATTGAACTTGAGTCTTGAACTCAAGTACTCCATTAAACACTCACAAAATCCAAACTAATAGTTTTTTTTTATCAAATCGACAAGTCCATTAGACAATACTTGAGAGACGACCATCAAATATTGTTGTAAAAGATTTGATCCTCGAGTATTCCATCCTACACATAAATGGCACACTTTTTTTTTTAATATTGCATCAATGATTCATGCATTTGTGTTTTAGATGTATACTTATGGTTTTAGAGTATTAATATGTAGGCAAAAGATCAAATACAAATAATCTTAACATACTAAACATACAAATTGAAGGAAAACCCAAAAAGACAAGGTGGCATTTTTGTAATTACCACCAACTATCAAAGTTACAACCAAAAATACCTAAAAAAACACAAATTTTTTTTTAACATTTTTTATTAAAAAATCGCTACATTTCGTTAGCAAAAAAAAAAAAAATATATATATATATATATATATATATATTTTTTTTTGCTACTAAAAGTAGCGATTTTTTAATAAAAAATGTTAAAAAAATAAAATAAAATAATTTGTGTGTTTTTTTTTATTTTTTAGGTTTTTTGGGGGTTTAGTTTTTAGCATTTTAGCTTGGGTGGGGGTGGGGGGGGGGGGTTAGGTTTTTTTTAGGTTTTTGGGGGGTTGGGGGGGGTTAGGTTTTTTTTTAGGTTTTTTTTTTTTTTTTGGGGGGGGGGGGGGGGGTTTAGGTTTTTTTTAGGTTTTTGGGGGGTGGGGGGGGGGGGGGGGGGTTAGGTTTTTTGGGGGGTGGGGGGGGTAGGTTTTTTTTAAGTTTTTGGGGGGTGGGGGGGTGGGGGGGTTTAGGTTTTTTTTTTTTTGTGGGGGAGTGGTTAGGTTTTTTTAGGTATATTTGTAGAGTAACTTTGAAAGTTATTGATAATTACAAAAATGCCACCTTGTCTTTTTGAGTTTTCCTTCAATTTGCATGTTTAGTATGTTAAGATTATTTGTACAAGAACTTTACCCTTAATATGTAAAGTAAAAATAACAACATAAACTAAAATTTCATGTTAAAAAGATCGTGATTCTCCCAACCCATGAAAACTCATGTCATGTTCACGTTTATCTATCTGACACAATTTTCATGTTGTGTCAAGTTTGTCGTGTTCGACTCGCGACCCCTAGAACAAGACTGATTTAATTTCCTAGGTGTGGCATGATTAGTTGACTTGTTAAATAATCTCATTGGGTAATGGCAACGGAACTTGGAAACCAACAAATAGAGTAAACTTAATTTGTCATAGTCCTTTTAAATTCGAAATAACCAAAGAAATTATGCAAAAGAAATGGCTCAACAATGTGGCTTCTATATAGTGCCATTACGAGACTTTGATATCACTGAACCTGTGCGAACTTCACTCGCACTTAATCCTCAAACTACGTGACGGGCAACGTTATTATTGTCAATTGAGTAAATTGTCAAAATGGTCTCTGAGATTTGGTTACTTTTATCACTTTAGTTCAAAACTCAAATATTTTGAATCTGTGTCTATGTGGTTTCAATTTTGTCGCCATTTTCTTCCAAAAGCAAAATCTGGTCAGATTTTTCAGTTAACATCCAGTTTTTTCGTCTTTTTCCTCCCTTTTATTGAAGGGCAAAATGGTTAGATTTTTTTTAAATGTTATGAAAAACGTTTAAGAGGGAGGAAAAGACAAAAAAACTGGATGTAAACTGAAAAATCTGACCAGATTTTGATTTTGAATAAAAATGGCAACAAAATTGAAACCATATGGACCCAGATTTAAAAGGTTTGAGTTTAGACAAAAGTGAACAAAGCTCAAGGATCATTTTGACAGTTTACTCTTGTCAATTCTAGACATACTATACTAGAGGTACCTCTTTGTTTATCACTTTAAGTCAGTTATGTTTTAATTATATTACGTTGGCATTTGATTCGAATGTGTTAGTAGATTTTTTTCTTTTAGATTAGCTTTTTTGTTTGTGTTTATCGTGTATAAGTTGGGATACCAAGGTAGGGATGATTTATTTTGTTACTAATTTCGCCTAAAGATTTTTATTTCTACCCCTAGATAGAGAAATGCACACACGTATTCGAGGAAAAAAAACATATACACACACATGTCAATGGTAAAGATGTAATTATTACGAAACATATAATTGCAACATTTGAAAGTTAAAAAACCTAATAGATAAAACGCTACTATCAAACTAAAACGCCATGGAATTTTCTCTTCTTTTAGATAATGAGGGTTTGAAAGTGAAAATAAAGATGCACACTGGAGGTGAACAAAATGCCAAGAAGAGAAAGGCTTCAAGCCAAGATGTTGAGGTTCAGGAAGAACCTTTTTATCAGTTTTGTGGAGCTAGAGTGTTATCAAGATTATCACCTTCAAACTTGACGGGCTGGTTTATAAATTTTAATGCAAATCAAATACAAGCTATACAGAACATAGGATTTGGTGTTGCCTTAAAAATACAAAGAATTTAAATGTTGGAAACCATACGATTCATATCAACGCATAATTGATCCACTCTTTAATAGGTATACCAAAAGGAAACGTGGCCGTGACGGCAAAAAGATCGTCAAAGATGAATGATGTATTGCAAAGTACATCTATTTTCCGTGTATAGTTTGTATAGTTTTCGAGTTTATTTGCGTCGTTTTTAGGTAGAATGTGTATACTACTGATTAGTTTGTGTTTTCTAGATCTCGGATGATGAAGATATCTGAAAAGGGTGAAAACAAGGCATATATTGAGAAAATCGAATCCCGGAACGAGTTAGGGAGACCGATAGTTAAACAAGCACAAGAATCGAGGAATTACACCTCGTCACATTGCGCGACAAGGGAAAGGGAGCCTCCTTGCGTGACGCGAGGAGGAGATTGGCCCATTGTTGACTTTGTTGAGGTCGCGTCGCGCGACCATGGTAGTTTATGCTCCTCACACAACGCGAGGAACCTATTTCCACATAATGGTCAGGTTGAGTTATAAAACATCATTATTCATCATAATCAAAACATTCCATAACCCTAGACGAATTTGGAAATCTTTGGGCGAATTTGGAGCTCCCGGAACTCAAAAGTTGAAGAATTTGACGCAAGGAATCGCTACGGTTGAAGATCCAAGGCACGAGAATGAAGATAATCGGGTTCCATCTTCCCATTTTCATAGTTTTCTGTTTTCTATCTTTTTACCATGAATTCAATCTCCAAACTTTGTTCTTTGATTGTTAAAACGATGATTAGAGGCTAAACTTGCATGTACTACCTAGGTTGAGGATGAACATACGTTAAAGTTGCGACTTTTATCCGAATTATGAACATGTTTATGGTTTTCTATTACAGTAAAGACTTGTTTGCTATGATTCAATGTGTATGTGTGTCTATACTTGTTTGATTCATGTTTATTGTTTCACATGTTCCTTGTTGAATGTCATTCGTATAATAGGTTCATGTTAGATCATTAAATATGTGTTCTTGATTACTTTGTGGTTAATTAGCTAATAGACCATAGAAGTGGTTTTTTGTGCTCTTACTTTGGTAGGATAAATTCAAATAATTATGTTTTCAATTTATACAATATGAAATCAGATCATTATAACTTTATAAAGTATAAACAATGCTATTTACATCGAGTGGTCTAATTGTTTTATTGTGTATGTGTTTTTGTGCTACTACAATAAGGGTATGCATTTGTAAATTGGTGTTGACTACATGTCAAGTGTTTGCAAAATCTACACATTGTGTACATATATTTGATTGCTTATTGAAGTAGATTAAATAGTTTTTTACACTTTTTTAATCATATGTTATTAAAATATCATCTGAAAATGATGGAAATATATGTTCAAGTTTCAACTTTGACTGATAAATATTTTATGTAAGATGTATTGTGATTAGTCATGTCTGTTCAAGTTTCAACTTTGACTGAAAAATATTTTATGTAAGATGTATTGTGATTAGTCATGTTCTAGAAAACTCCTATTTTTCCTACCAAAATTTCTTACGCATTTCCTACGAACGAAAATGGCTACACATTTCCTACGAAATTCCGACGTATTAAAAAGGGTCTTAGTTTTGTGACAAAAAAGCGACAAAAGAACGACAAATTGGTTTGCGTAGGAAAAGTGTAGGAAAATTCAGACCGATCTCCGACGGAATCCGTTTTCATTTTAACCATTAGTCGGAAATTCGTAGGAATTGTTATGCGTAGGAAAAGTGTAGGAAAATTCCGACCGATCTCCTACGGAATCCGTTTTCATTTTAATTATCGGTAGGAAATGCGTAGGAATCCAATTTATCATTAAAAAAATCATAATAAAATGAAATTACTGATATTAAAACATAAAGTTTTATTATTTATATCAATATATGTTATTTTTAAAATAAATTTATTTATATCCGTAGAAAAAGTGTAGGAAAATACCAACACAATTCCTACAAAATATGTTTCATTTCCTATCCGTAGGAAGTGTGTCAGAAATTATTGACAAATTGCTCACAAATTGCTCACGAAATATGTTTTTAATTAATATCCGTAGGAAATGTGTAGGAAAATATTGACTCAAATAGTATATATATAGAATCAAATCTAAGATATATCAGCTCCTGTACAGGAGGATAAACTGGTTAAGACACTTCGGTTATAACGTATAGGTCTCGAGTTCGATCCCAGGCACACACCGATCCAGGGGGAATTTCCCCTTTTTGGCTGATTTTTTTTCCGTAGGAATTGTGTAAGAAAATTAAAATACATAAATATTATATAATAAATATAAATATAATTGTTTTAAGCACAAAATTTTAAAAAATAAATATTCCGTAGGAAATGCGTCGGAAAGTTAAGAAAATTAATTCCGTGAGAAATAAGTAGGAGAATTCTAACGAAACATTTGTGTGGGAAAGGAGTAGGAAATTCCGTAGGAAATGCGTCAGAAAAAAATTACCCACGAGCAAAATTCCCACATCCCATTTTCGTGGGAAATCCGTGGGTAAACGCAGTTACCCACGGATTTCCTACGGAAATTGACGTGGGAAAAGTAGCAGTTTTCTAGTAGTGATACTTGCTTATAATTGATGAAAAATAGTATCTTATTTCATAGAGTTTTTATTACAACATCGTTTACATAGCGACCCATAGCGACATGTTTTAATGTTGTATATTGTATAGTTTGGCTTTATGGTATACATTGCATTCTATATGTAACTAGTTGTAGGACCTGTGTGACCACACGGGTAGATTTAATAACCATCGAAATAGATTATAATACATCATTTAAATTGTTTGTATTTAGTTACATATCTTTATAAAACAATGTTAAAGGCAATACGTGTTAGGACATAAAAATTTTATTACTGTTCAATTTAGTGTTAAACTTTTCAATTTAGTAGTAAGACCCGTGTGAACACACGGGTATGTTTAATAACGATCGAAATCAAATACTAAAAAACAGATTATAATATATCATTTAAATTGTTTGCGTTTAGTTACATATCTTTATAAAACAATGTTAAAGACAGTATGTGTTAGTATTATAAGTATAATGATAAAAGTTTTTGTCTACGTTTATATGTAAAATATGATGTGAAATTATTTAATGAATTCACATTCGCATTATACTTAATGAAACCATGTAAAATTATCTGGCGTTTGATCTTTTGTTATTTTTTTTCGTTTCATCAAATTCACTCGTAACCGAAGACCAATCCTTTAATCTATAGAGAATAACATCCCAAATTCAATTGCATTAATCTATAGAGAATAAACACACAACCATTACATTTTAGGTAGTATTCATTAGTAGCATGCAATACACCTCATAGTTCATTCGCATAACAATTTTATATCGGATGTCATAATATATAAAAATTATCACCTCGAACCCACCACATTATTATTATTAATAGTATCAAATGAAATTACAATATACATTACATTGTTTTTAGAAACAACGCCAAACCCCAAACCGAGGTGACAAAAAACAAAAGGATTACATAATTACAAATTTACACCAATCACTTCATGACACCCTATTCTTTTTGTTTCTACCATTGTACCATAAAAAAACCTAACAACTTGATTTCGCTAATAATTTATTCAATCTTGGCCTGTTTGTGTTCGACAAATCCTGACGACCCCTTTGAAAACTTCCTTCTCTTCGCCCTTTAAACTCGCATGTTCGTGACATTCCAAAAGATCTCTAACATAGAACAAAACTGGAGGGGGTATTTTACACCAGCTACAAATATTCACCCAAAACACCGTAGAAGTGAAAATGTGTTGCGTCGATTCTTCACCGTCGTTACACATCAAACACACCGTATCGTCCACACTAATGTTCCTCCTCTTTAAACCAGTCAGCTTCGCAATTCTCTCTATTTCGACTTCCAAATCATAATATTAACTTTGCTTGGTATCCACTTACACCCTTCCGGAATGTAAACGTTACATTGTTCTAAATTATGAAACAAAAAAATAGAAAAGGCATTAATGATATAGCTTAACCTGTTCATCTAGTTTGGTAATGGCAATCATCAGCTTTGGGGCTTTTAGCAGGAGCAAAGATACTACACGTGTCATTATCCAACTATTAAGGATTTAGTAAATTCTATATCAGGTACAACTTGGCATTTGTGGTGATCCGGTTTCCTTAGTAGGATCTTCTAGGCCTACAAAAAAAGTAAATAATAAATACAAGAAAACACAATTAAATTATGAAAACAGGAGAAAAACAGAGGTGACAGTTTTGACCCATTTACTTATATGTTTTATCTTAGGCGGGTCAAATAAAAAATAGATAAATGAATTAGATTATAATTGTAATAAAATTAAGTCATTAATATTTCAATTAAATTCAAGAGATAAACATTTGCATCAGTCAGCAGCCTGGTGTCCCGGTCCGTTAGGACGTGTCACATATGAACTAAAAATTGACACATTACAACCCAAATATGGTTTGACCCGTTACTTGATCTGCTTCTTACCATTAGTCTTTCGATATATCTGGTGATCCATCCGGGTTTGTTCAGGCATTTTGTTTTCCAGTTAATCCAAAGCTTCGAGACAGAAAGCTGTCAACTGTAACATATCTATCATCCAAAATGAAAATTTCACCACCCGATGATAGGCCATTGGCATGAACATATAAGCTGGTTAGTTACTTCTAAATAGACAGGGTTCTTTAGTTCGTTAGGGGGTGGGCGTCCATTTTAAAAATAGAGACCCAACCATAAAAAAGTATTTTAGTTAAATCCGAAAAATTAAAAGAAACCATATCACGAACTAAAGGTGTCAATTGTGACCAACTTGCTTATGACCAACTTGCTTTTGGAGCGTAAAAGGCAATACAAGATTGGCCTCAATCGTAATCTAATCTTTTACAAGAATTTCATATTTTGCATCTCTTTTATTTTGTTAAAAGTCACACACAACAGCCTAGACCCGTTCAAACTTGTCCAAGATTGGCCTCAATCGTAGCTATAAAAGTAACACACACCCAAATTTGCTTGTTTCAATCTAGTCTAAAATCGATATCACTTAACTAAATTAGATAGAAAACTAACCTCTTAAGCACCCATTGGAAACTAATAGGCAACTGCTTCTCGACTCGCTTCGAATCTGAACAAAATCAGTCACAACTCGCCTTCAATTTGATTAATTATAGTTCCAACTCGCTATAAACTCCCGAACCGTTCTGCAAGATACAAAAAGATGTTATGATGACTCTTTGGGTGGTGCGGGTGGCGGCGGAGGTGGTGGCGGAGGTGGTGATAGACGGGTTTTTAAAGTTAGTAATGACGAAATTTTTTATTTATAATTACATGTATAATATGAACTCATGCAGCCAAAGAATTGTTGTGAAAATGATGACCGCCCTTTTCCTTAGCAGATGCTTGTGACTTCCCATGACTTCAAAATACCGGTCAATTCTTTGCTCATTATCACTATTTGGTTGCTAATTTACATACAAAACAATGATTCTATTAACCTAGATCAAGCTCACCTAGTATCATCAACATAACTCTCAGAGGCAAAACAACAAACATCTGTAATGCCACCCAACATTTGACACCGCATACTTCCCTGCATAAAGTAAAGAAAGTATATTAAAAGAAGATAATATTCGTTTTATCAAAAAAAAAAAAAAAAAAAACCCTAAATCATTATATTAAAAAAATAGATTATAACTGGAATAACATATGTTTTCTATTCCTATTTAATTATTTATATAAAAAATAAAGAAAAGGGGAAAAGGTGGTTCAAGTCAACCTGATGCCAGTTTTGACACCTACCAAAAAGTGGCATGTTTTTTATCCGCTACCCAACCCACCCACTATGCCATCTCTAGAAATTCGCAAAACAATAGAGGTAGGGATGAGCATTTGGTACTGGGAATCAGTACCCATTTTTTTCATTTTTCGGTACCGGTACAGGTAGGGTGCCCGTGTTTTGGTTGCATTACCGGTACCCATTTCCTGGTTTTTCGGTACGGGTACCAGTTCGATATTGGTGGTCCGATACCATGCTCATCCCTACATAGAGAAAAGGCAAATAGTACCATCAAACTTCTAAAAATTCTTACCTTCCAGCACTTTATGGTTTATCATTAGTGGATAGCAAAAACATGACTTTGTTAGTAGTTTGACACCAACTCAACAACTTTATCTTCGGGAAAATTAAAGGAAAATATGATCCATAAAAAAATGACAGAAATGAACAACAAACGATAACCAAAAGGATTCCACATCTTTCTAGAAAATATAGGAACAATTTGTTGCCTGTAAAACACATGTTCATGGCATAATATGGATGTTAGTAAACAATTTAAAGCTTTAAAATTAAAAAAAAATCAGGAGGAGTAAATGTGAAAAAAATTTAAAGGAAGACTGAAAGCAGCATACATCTATTCTGTTTGTCCTTTTAAACAAAACCACATGGCCCGCACGCTGTCTGGTTGCAAGACGATCCCCCGTTTTGTTAAATCTATTGCTGAAATGATATCATTATCAACTGCAAGTAAACCATTCAAAACTGCAACCAGCAGATGCCATCGTCAACTACTAAAGATAAGGACTTGGAAGTGGTTGTAAATTTTACAACAAATTATTTTGGATAATAATTAAGAGTTTAAGATAAATGTGAGACTATAAACAAAACATACTATTATATCACTACAATCATGTTAGCAACTTTTGTCAAAAAGCACTTGAAACAATTTATATACTATGTACCTTCTTGAACCACTTCTTCTACAACACATTCACCAAAAACCTGAGAGAACTTCCACTGTAAACCATTGAGAGTCATAGCCACATCACCCCCGTCCTCCATTGTCACAAACTTTGAATAGGGTAGTTGCAGCACATTAGAAATAAATGGCATAGAGAAACAAATCCTTAAAGAGTATACATTGCAAGTTTCAGATTGGATAAAGAAATAAAAGCTCCATTCCTATAATGAGTTATACAGAAATTTAACTAACCATCGATCTCTGATTCAATCGCTTAATCGTACTGTTTTTGTCTTAGTTGCGATTGCCTGGACACCTTTCTTTGGAGCCTTCATCAAATTATTAATAGAAATGCATTAGAATCAATCAACAGACAATGATATTCAGTGCATAAACTTGGAGAAACAATCAGAGGTAGACGATAAAGAGACTAACCATTGATGAAGGCTGAGATTCAATTTTCGAAACCGATGAAGAGATTAAATGAAATGGGAGTGACATGAATACAGTTCTCCAACTTAGAGCATGTGTGGCGCCATAAAAAACTAAGACTGGTTACAGTAACATAAAAAAGAAACCTAAAAATAGTTAGAAGAGAGGTAAATGATTACAAATAGCGAAGAGACTTGCTAATTAGGTCGTTTGATGATAGCAATGGTCCACGTCAAACTCATTTTTACGGTTGAAAGAATATCACAAAAAGACTTGCTAGTTATAAAAACATAAACTATAATGAAAACCTTGACATCAGTAAAGTTTCATAGCTTACAATAAGAAAATCAAACCAAAACTTCATCATAAATCATACCTAGACGTTGGATCATCACACAAAACCGTAACCATCTCAGGATGTTCACCATCACCGGCTTTACAAACAGACGTTATAGACAATGAAGACGTCAATTCCTGAGCCCTAAGGACTCGAATTCTCGCAACAACCCTGGCCTTTCCACTAATTGGGATAGGTTTAGTTTGAGTTCTCGAGGAAGAAGCCATAGCCATATACACTATAAATTCACACACAAATTGCAATGTCAAATATTCTGAAATTAGAAGATGTGGTAACCCTATACCAGAGGGAAGAAAAGAAAAAAAAAGGAAAACATACTAAAATTAAAACACATAAAAACCTAAATGATGGTAACCGTGGATCTGAGTATGCTTAGTAAACACAAATTTCAACAACAGATGATGGTATAATTTTGTTAAGGAATCATCTTCGCAACTTTCTCATCATCAATATAACCCTCAAAATGCTAGATCTGTAACACTGGACATTTAATGAATATGTGTAAACCATAATCTAAGAAATATTGAAAATTTTGTATACGTAAACGAAAACAAAAAATCAATTAAAAACCAAACAAAAGCATCACCTGGCACTTTGAACACAACAGAGGATTTCAACTTGAACTTCAACAGGAAGCCCTCAAAAATCAAAATCCATGGAATTGATCGAAAATAACATGAGTCAAATCCTTGCAAATCGACAACTCCCGGTTACTTACTACCTTCCGACGGGGGTCAATTTCTGCAAATTATGAGAGAGAACCATGTAAAGAATACTGAAATGGTAGACGAAGAACAAACCTAGATCCCATACCTATGGTTTTGTATCAAGTTGGAAGATGAAGATGAAGATTTTGATTCCACTCTGAAATTGTGGATCAGGAACACGTCGCTGATTCTTTTTCCTTTGGATCCAAGTTTCGATTTCTATAAAATCTGATTTGGAATGGGAAGCATTGATCAGGGGATTGTGAGGTTGATATAAGCTCATAGCCTTCTTCTTCGATGATTTAGCAGACATCTCTCTCTCTTTCTCTTTCTTGAAATCACCTACCACATATATATGTGGAGATTTGATTTTGAATTCAGATATCTGGCCGCCCAAAAATCCATTGCTTTGAAAAGGTGTCTTTATTTTGAATGTTGAAATATAGATAGATTATATTAATATTAACATTTTAAATTGTGAATTTATGACATCAGCAAAGATTACGTGGCATAGCTTAGGAGTTGACACATAGGCAGTTTTACATCAGCTCAAAGTCTCTTATTATAGATAGTATAGATATATGTGAATAATATTTAGGAGAAAACTAAACCAAAGTTATTGTCTATTATCACTATAATGAAAGCGTATAAATATTCTTAGATAAGACACTCAAAGTGTCATACTCACGCATCTCAATACAAGTTATAAAAGGTTGTAGGATGTTAGACCGGTAATATTATATCACTCGGACATATAACTACTTCTCAATTATTGTTATGTGAGAAGAAGTTTATTTATAAGGAAAAATTTTATAAAACAAAATTTGTTTGTCAAACCTCAAACATATTCTTGAAGTAGCAATATTATTAAAAGGGTATGAAAGTTTTGAAGTGACTTTATATCTGCATGTCTGAGAAAATAATGAAACCATGAAATTTGTTTGATTTTACTCTGATCCATGAACTGAATATATATTGATCATTGTGATCATGGACATCATTTAGAAAATTGTAGTGATGGTCATATTAATAATGAGATAGACCATCAAGCTTGCAATGAGATGGACCACCAAAAGTGCAAACCAAGAAGTCATTATATAACACAATCGTATCATATGTTTTGTATTACATAAATGCAAGTAATACATATATAATCATAAACCAGAAGTTTATGGATCATAGTTATTTAATTAGTTGGCATAATCGGTTAGACCACACCAAGTATTGATGATGTAAAACGTATTGAAAAACCAAAAGATTCTTCCAAATAATTAAATATGTTATTTTTGCTCTCAAAGGAAGTTAATTATTTACAAACCAAAGTAGGGGTGAATCCCTAAATATTCTTGAATGAATAAAGGATTTATATCCAAACATGATACCGTTTAGTGTTTTTTTTAAAACGATGCATAGTCTAAATGGTATCAAATTCACTACTTGAAATTGTGTGATATGTAGCTTAACTAATGAAGTAGCAAGCACATTATTCAAGATTGTCATATTTATGGTGGTTATAACATTGAATTTATTTTCTAAGTTACTGTTGATTATTAGAATACATGTTGAACTTTCTAAATGTTTATACACGAACTGTTTTTGTTGAATACCATCACCAAAGGTCTACGATTGATGCAAAGCCAATAATCATCAGAGCAAAAGTTCATGTTTGTATTGGAGTACATGTAGTTATACATGCACTAAAATTAATTCACATCAAGCCAACAAGTTGTAATAGTTTCTCCCTGTTATAGTTGGTTTTTTGTCAAGGACCAATTATTTCACATCAAAATTTTAGTCGATCCACCACAACGCACAAAGATAGTGTCACACCCTCAAATTCCTCATGCGGGGTTTTACGATGAGGCACGTGATATACCAGGATCAAGCCATTAATCTTGGTGAACCAGTTCAAATTAGTTCTAAAACATTTACCTACCACATTCAACATGAATGGTGATATCATTTTTAAAGTTTAAAAACGTAAGTTTAAGTCATCAGCGGAAACAAAAGTATAAAATCCAGACATAATGGAAAAACACAAATGTTTAGCATAAATAATGAAAACCATTTAACCAAAAGTTTGTGACACTCTCCAAGCTGCCCCTTCCCATGTGCATTGTACCTGTAAGTCCAGAATACTTGACAATCGGATATCAAGACACCTTAATACGTTGCGGAAACACGAAAAAAATGTAGAATATTGAAAGATTGATTATATTGATTCAAAACACAAGCACACGATCTCTAGGATCGTCTGGTACTTGTTCACGCACAAAGGACTTGTTCGACCAAGAATCAACAACCTAATCATAATGAGGAACGTCCTATTTATAGATACATAGGATGCCCTAGTACAATAGGCCAAGCCCAAACCCGATTGACCACATATCCACCCACCAAGTCCAATACTTAACATTAACTCAAACAAAACAAGTAAATCAAGACAAACGTAAACTTAAACCAGTTTATGCCCTTACAATATCCCCTAGGTTTATGTTGTCTTGGCAGCTTCGTCTTTACTTGCGTTTCTTTATTTGTTTCTTCTATTTTTCCTGCAGATCAGGCAACGTTCTTCCAACATACGAACCCAATAGCTGAGTTTCTATTCTTGTACGTTGACTTGACCACAACTTGAACCCCATATTCTGAGCAACTATGCCTGTGAAGCTTTTAGCACACACCTCATGTTGAGGATCACTTCTAATCTGCGTTTGTGACAAAAGCTTGATGTCATTCTCCCCAAATCGTATGAGATCTCTGGTATCCATGATCCTATACTCAGTATTCCCACAAACAATTACCACCTAACCTATAACAGGATCGTACATCCAAAACTCCATATCCTTCAAACTATTGTCAGGAAGTTCTTTAAGTAGTGGGACAGTGTTCATTTGCTTTGTAGCAGGCCACATCACCGTCTTGTAAGGCTTGCCTGTAGCAGGATCCAGAACCTATTCATCTTCCAGAAGGATGGATTGAGCTAACTTCATATCTTTAAAGTTAACTTTGGCCTGTTACTGCAGCTTGTTGAATAAATTCCATCCAATTTTGCAGTTTGGATTTATAGTTTGATCATGATAGTTTGCACGACTCACTTCTCTCAGATCCACAGGCGTCCAAGATTCAAATGCATCAGAATGATCATTGTATTCTACTTCTCCATTTCTTCTCTTCATTGTAAGCCCAGCTCAGAATACCAGACCTGTTACCATACTCATCAAATCTATCATTTTTAGTTGTGATGATGTACCTGTCTGGTTTATCTCCAAATTCCAGATTCTTCTCGCCACCCACATTCCTCTTGACAACCATCTTTTCTTCAATTTCCGATTCGCAGTTTGAGGAGGATTATCAATGTAACGATCCATAGCCTCCTTGTGTTCCTTCTGTTCTTTAGCTCTCTCTTCATCAGTAGATTCCTTAGGAGGATTAGCAAACTCCTTCGGAAATTTCCCTTCCAGCTTCTGCTTCATATCCATGACTAGGGCTGTGAGAGATCCCAGATTAGTTTCAAGCTCTTGAATCTTCTGATTCTTAACAAGGAGCTCTTCCATCAAAATAGCAATCTGAGCATCCTTAAAAGTTTATCTTCTTCAAGAACAGTGATTCTTCGCATCAGAATTGTGGTTTCATTTTCTTCAAACAAATCATCACTATCAGAGCTCCTCGAGGCTTCTTGGGTTTTCTCTTGACTGGGCTTAGCTGCCGCTTCAACTTCTCTAGCAGCAACTTGTAATAATTCAGCAGCTCTAACTACATCAGCATCTGATGGCCCACTGCTTGAACCTTCACCAGGCTTAGGAGCTGGTATGAACATCGCTGCTCTTTCATTTTGAATGAATTCAATGATTGCTGGGCTAAGAGGTGTTGCCGTGTATTGAATTGGTGATCTCTCAGAAGTAACGGGCAAGGTTGGTTCATGTGTTTTTCTTGATTCAGTGTTATCCACACGACTGATCCTATGATCTCTTTTGTTGCATTTCCTAGGAGGAAGATCAGCCGTGGGATCTTCGTCAACATTTTCGGGCTCAGCAGCATAACTAATTGCAACCGACTCAGTATGAGGAGGGTTCACACTGATCGGCTCTTAAACATTTGAATATCTGCTATGAGGTTCTTAGTATTAACCTCTGTTTCATCTTCTTCTGCATTCTCACTCACTTCCGTATCATCCATCATTCTATCATCCGCCACATCTTATTCACTTTCAATGCCCGTCAAATCAACATTCTCAACTGGTTCATTTGACCCAGGAGGAGCATCTATAATCTCAATATCATGCTCATCAGCCCCTGTAGCATTCACTAGAGCCTGTACTTCTTCAGTAATCTCAGAAAACGCCCCAAACTTGACTAGCGGCTTCTTGTTCTCATACTTCACTCTAACATTTTCTCTCGATTTCTGATTCAATATAGAGAAAACCATGTGGTTCATTATCTTAGTGTCGTAAATTTTCACTGTAGGTTGTATCTTAGGATACTTATTTTCCAGAATCATCCAAAGAAATCTAGGAAACTTGAACCATTACTTCTCGTTTAGAGTTTTGACATTCTCCATCATGTCATCAAAAACACATTCGGAGTAGTTGAATTTCCGTCCCTCGACCAATGACACCACCCCCGAAGTTTTCCTGATCGTTAACGTATCTATGCCACTCTTATTTCCACTGATACACACCAAATAAACGTGAGCTAGAAATCTCCAGTACGGGTGCAACAACTTTTAGTCGTGGGAAGATAAGATCCCCCGTAGCTCATTTTGTTCAAAACTTCCATAACTTTCTCCTTTGTATAATAAATAGGATCATCAGCAGCATCTCCGAACAGTAACACTTCACGAATATCTTGCTCGGTGATTGAAACCACTTTGTTTTGAACTTTGGATTTGATCACGGTGTCTCCGTTCTTTGCCGATGCATTACTCCAAAAGTCTTTTATCTAATCTTTACGTATAATCGAATTCTCTCGAAATGCGTGACCTAATCGGCATGTGTTTAATCCAACAATGAGTGACTTGTAAAACTTGAATCCTTTTGGAGGATCTGTCATGTAGCATGTTAAGTTCATAGTCTTTTCCTAAGACAGGACATGAGCATAAGTAGCTGCTTTTCTAGTTTCTGCACCAACGAATCAAGTTAGATTTACTTAACAAATATTGAAACCCGAGATTCCCGAGTATGACCGTAAACTTGGTCAAACTAGATGGAAATGTTTAAATGTATTTTTAAGTTTTCAAAACACAACTGTTTTAAACACAATATTGTTAATAAAACCTCAACATTATAATAAAACATGTCTGAGTCCATAAGGTTTCAATACAGGCCCAAACGAGTGGATCAGGCCCAATAAATTGGGCATGTGCGGTCCAGAATGGGAGTGTGCGGTCCAACCTCAAGTGTGCGAGGATAAAAATGTAATTTCACATGAAGTTTTGAGGGCAACAATGTAAAACTAGGCCAGTCGCATAGTTCATGCGGTCAACAGAAGTCAACCGCTGAAGAAACACGTAACTAATTTTGGGTTTATTAGTTGGTTTATGTTCCAAACACGTGGGTTAATCTTCTTAATCCTTCCTGAGCTTGAGTGTAATCCTTCCTGCAAAACAATTACACCCCGTTAAGCTCGTTAAGAGGGGAATATGGGGGTTTCCCTCTTAACCACTCTCCGGCATGAGAATAAGTAACTGTTTTGAGGAGATAAGTGTGTGTTTAGAGTGAGAATAGAGAACATAATGCATTAACATGTGAATAAAGGCTCCTATTTATAGCCGGAGTGGTGTAGAAGGAGATTGACTGATGGGCCTTGGGCCTGAAGATGACAACAAGGAATATCCGATATGTCCCTGTGGCGTCGACCGTTAGTGTCTTCTAAAAGATCTTCGGTGCTGGCGCACCTTGATTGGAGCCATGTGTCCGGGTTGTCGTCCTTGTTGTCTCTCTGACATCAGCACGTGAGTGGAGATCATGGGGCAGTTGTCGCCGCCCCCTGATTGGTGCCACGTAGGCGTCCTTGTGTACCTTTTGTCTCCTGCATGATTGTTGATCATGGAACACGATAAGGTACAGCCTGCTGGACGCTGATTGGCTCATTCTTCTGCCACTTGTACCTTTGATGCTTCCTGAAATGGCTCTGCACCGCTACACTTGCGCGCCCCTTGGTGTGTGTTCAATTAGTCGGCGCATGGCTTAGGGGCTGAGTGCTCTTATTCAGGATGCTAAGTATGAAAACTGATGTTATATCTTGCTTGGACCTCGTGCGTGGCCTAGGTGTTTCCTTAGAAGCCCGCGCGGGGTCTCCAGATTAATGAATTAGGAGTATGGTTCAGCGCACGAGCTGATTAGCTCGCGTGGCTTTTTTGGGACCGTACCCCTTCAAGTCCCCCAGTTCAGTGCTGCTTCCATGCTCGAAGTAAATGGTTGGAGCTCTGGACTCAGAAAAAAGAAAGTGTGCTGGATTTTAAAGCGTTTATTAGTTCATGGTAGCCGGCACGCGTGTAATTGTTTGTCAACTACTACGGCGCTGCTACTGGTCTTGCTTACTAATAGTTGTTGCTTTTGACGGTTAGCGCCAAGCTTATTGACTAATGATGCGTGCGGCGCAGTGCTTGCTAACTTCTGCATGAAGTTTTAATGTAAGTTTAGGCGGGAAAATCCTCGAAATTTGAATTCTGACAGGTTGGTGCAAATGTCGTTGATGGCGACGGTTGAGTTGACTGTTGACACGGCGATCATCATGCAGTCACTGACGGTTCGCCTTTTTGTCAGGCGAGTAAGGCCCACACGTGCGTGGTAACCGTCACTCCGAGAATCCCGCCTTACGTGGCGGTTGCTGGTTGGCTATGCACGCGGTGATCTCGGCACATTTACCCATCGCATTAAATGCGATGGGTATATATATCCGATGATAAGAGAGAGAATTGGACAATCTTTCTTCTGCATTCTCTCGTATCTCTCTCTGACCTTCAAACCTCCTTCAAATCTTCAAAGGTTTCATAAGAAATCTTCAAGTTTTTTCCAGAAATTAGCAGATCTTCATCCAACTTATTTACTCCGATATCCATGGCTGAGGAGGAAGCAGTTCAAGTCGAAGAAGGCCTGGTCCCGGTTCTCAAATGGGATCAAGGATTGTTTGAGCAATCGTGAGAGGTTACCAATTTCTACCCGAATAGGATGCACGATACCCCCGGCAAGGCCAGACGGCCGCCGATGCACCACCGGGTTACATAACACTCTTTGCCGACTTCTTTTTTGACGGTAATTTCCGGTTGTCGGCGACTAATTTCATGGCGTCTATTTTGGAATTCTACGGTTTCCACATATCGCAGATGAGCCCGGCGGGGATGGTTAGGGTTAGGCACCGTGAGTTTTTATGCAGATCTCAGGGAATGGAACTTACTGTTGAGAAGTTCAGGGACTTCTATCAATTGAAAAGGAACATAGGTTTCTACTCCTTCGGTAACCGAGGTGCTGTAAAAAAGATCCTGATAAGCCCTCCGAAGAGCTTCCATGACTGGAAGATGAAGTTCTTCTTCATTAGGGAGGAAGTGATGCCGATCATGATGATCTTTCGTGAATCGGTTAAGATTGAGAAGGAAGAACTCCCAATCCCAAAGTTGGCTGATTGGTACATGAACTTGGTTGCAATGCCCAATCGTATTTTCGATGAGCAGGTGCTGGTTGTTTCGGCCATGAGTGACAAGTGGCCAAAAAGTAGTGAGGAAGTGCCCGTTTTGATGTTAAGCGACGAAGGTATGTCTTATAATTTTTGCTCTTTCTTTCAAAATTCATGCGCTTGATTGTTGTTCTGTCATTACAGCTGTGCAACTTTATCAAGCTGCATTCCACGCTTTTGGTGGGTCAATGGGCGTGCGCCCGCTAGAAGGTGGTGAAGTTTATTGGTATGAGCAAATCAAGGACAATTTTCTCTATCCACCAGCTGGAGCGTTTGCCAATCCTCTTACCGCAACCGAAGGTGCGCAACTTCCCAATCCAAGGCCTTTGCGCGGCGTGACTTCTGCTGGAAAGGAGGTCTTGTTTCTTTCCAGCGAGGAGTCCGTAGGCTCGTCGCAAGAAGAATTGAGCTCATGGTCTAACGTATTTGCAGGTGTGTTGCGCGACCTGGGGATAGACCCAGAGGAGAGACCCAAGAAGGCTCCTGCAAAGAAGAAGACTTCAAAGAAGGTGACCGTTGACACTGGCGCGACCGGTAAGAAGGGCGGAAGTAGCCGCATGACTGCTACAGCTTCTGAGAAAGGTACTCTTCGATTTCGACAGAGTAACCTCGAAGATTATGTTATTGCAAGTGACTCACTAGAAGGTTTATCCCGTATAGGTGAGAAAAAGAAGAGCAGCGCGGCTGGGTCAAAGAGTTATGGGAGCACAGGGTCCAGGGCGCCTGAAGCCGGTGCGACTCCGTCCTCTATCCATGAGGAGGAAGAAGAAGTAGATGAAGAAGAAGCTGCTAAGTTAGTGACCAGGAAAAGGTCACGTGAAGAAACTGTTGCTGCTGGTGCTGGACCGGCGCAGAAAATTGTTGTGGGCCCAACGATAGGGAAGCAGAGTAGGCTGCGCTCCCTTTACAAGTTCTCACCAGGTTAGTGTTATGAGCTTCGAGCTCTATGGTTTTTATCCTTAATGAAATCCCTAACATTTCAATTTTGCAGAGGCATTGAAGAAGACTCCTGAGAAGGTTAAGGGGATTGAGCTGGAGAAGCCCAAAGAACCGGAAGCGAAGAAACCCAAGTTTGTTATTAAGCCTCCTAGGACAACTGAAAAGGAGGTTGAGAAGGTGGTGGAAAAGCCTGCGGGTGAAGTCGTCCTAAGAAGGAAGCGTTGGAGGAGACCGAGACTGCTGCTACTACCAAGCAAGATAAAGCGTAGGGTCTGGAGGTCGTACACATCACTAGCCTTGACCATCCTCTCAAGACTAAGGGTCCGAAAGTTGTTAAACCCACAGAAACCGTGCAACATGACGCCCTCACTCAAATTGTGCAGGTGACATCCGTTGCTGGGGGGTCTGTTACCACCGTATCAGAGCAGGTGGCACATAAAGATACTTTTGTGGCTGGCGCAGGTGCTGGTGGTTCTGGTGCAGGTGGCCAAAAAGGTGATGGGAAGAAGACGTCAAGGCCACGATCCCCTATAGGTGCGGAGGATACCTTGGGGGATGTCTGTTACAAGACTTATACCGAAGAACAACGTGGCGAGGCTTTGCACCAGCCTATTTGGGGTTTGAAGCAGAAGGACACGTTTGTTGAGTTTGGAGCTTGCCGGGACTGGTTCCTGGGTTCTTTTCCTCCTGGAGAGGTGAACAGGCAAAGGGCGCGCAACCATGAGGGTTTGTATCGCGCGTATGTGGTTGGGGAGGTCAATGCTCGCTCTGCCAACCACCAAATTGTGCGCGAGTGGCGTACAATGTATAAAGAACGGGCTAGTTTGGAGAAGTACCGGGAACGTCTGGTGAAAGAAGTTCAGGATTTTGAACAGTTGAAAATAAATGTTTTGAAGAGAAGGCCTCCTTTGAGGCGGAGAAGAAATCTGAAGAATGGGGCGTGAGGATTTAAAGGCTAAGCTCCAAACTGCGGAAGAGCTGTTGTTAAAGGAGCGCGCGAAGTGGAAGAAGGTATGTGAAAACGATAAAAAACGTATGTATGCTATGCGCTCCAAAATTACCAACCTTGAGGCTGAAGTTGCCACTCTGAAAGGGAAGGTTGAGGAAGCTCAAGCAGATAAAGAGCGTGTTGAGGTCCAACAGGCTAACTCCTGTTCCTTTCATATTTCTTTACTTGTCCAAATTTTTCTAACTTCTCATTGCACAACTTGTAGGTTAAGTTGAATGCACGGATTGTAGACAAGGATAGGGATTTGGTTGCGAAGGATGTGGAGATTGCAGAGCTAAAGCGTCGATTGCTTGAGGCTCACGATAAGAGCGAATCATTGGAAATAGACCTTGAAGCCAAAAAGGTGAGGGCTGATACCACCGAGGAGGCGAAGGTGACATTAGTACCTCTGCCCTGAACGTGGCTCAGAACAATTATGCCGAGGCTCAATCGATCGTGGATACTCTTGTTTCTGAATCCGAGTGGATGCACAACAGAGGAGTAGCTGCTGTGAGTTTATCCTCTTTTTTGCCTTAGACATTTATTGGTTGTTTTGAGTTGTTTTCCTGATTTTTTTTCTTTTGCACAGATTGCCAATTCTGTGTTGAACGCGACTGAGCTGGCTCAAGCGGTTGCAGTGCTGACTGATGCTGCGCGTGCTGTCGGGCATCGTGGCGGTTATATGGAATGTTCCTTGCATGTTGAAGAAGCGCTCGGGTAGCAGTTTGGGACTCGCCACTGTTCAGTGACTGACCAGGCTGACCAAATCCTTACGCGAGCTGAGGAGGATTACGACTATCTCTCCTTGCCTGTTATGGAGTTGGTCACTTAAGCTTTAAAGCACGATGACTATGTGGCGCGGCTAAAGTCCATCCTTGACCCACCAGCGACTGTGGAGCTATCCGATGAAGAGGAGGAAGCCGGCGGTGATGGTGATGATGGTAATGAATGGGTGGTAGGATGTTTAGGCTTTTGCCTTGTAATATTTTTCGTTTTTAAACTTGTAAACGTTGCGCGGTCGTGCTTTTTTGTGAATGGAATCTAAGTTTGTTCTTCTTTGTCAAGTTACAATTATTGCATTGTTGTTAGAAACTTTGGTTAAGTTAGCTCGAATAAATGTAAGTGTGGCTCGTTTATGAGTATTATTGCCCGGTCTCGCGCTATGTTCACGGATGACCTTGGAAGCTTGACTCAAGAGCTCGTAATTTACTGAAGTGTTTTCATGATAATCAAAATTTTAACATGCATTTGTAACGTAGAAGACATAGGATGATAAGGCATAACCAAGATTTGCATTAAGTAACTAGAACTAGGCGCAAGGCTGTCATACATAATTGAAAAATGCGAGTGGCCAACATAGATAATTTAAAAGGCGTGTGGCCAACATAACTAATTGAAAAGGCACATGGCCAATCATGCATTTATAGTGATCATATGTAGCACTTGCGTAATTGTTGTGCGTTCCATGTGCGCGGGATGATGTGGCCATCTAAAGTGCGCAGTTTGTACGCCCCTTTTCCTAGCACTTCATGAACCAAGTATGGGCCTTCCCATTTGGGTGCTAGTTTTCCAGGGCGCTCGGCATTAGCGGCTTCGTTGTCCCTGAACACATATTCTCCTGGGGTATACGTACAGATGCGCACCCTCGCATTGTAGTATCGCTCCAGCTGGGTCTTGTACTTGGCCTCTTTGATTCGCGTGATCTAGCGCCTCTCTTCGAGTAGGTCCAAGTCTAAATGGCGCTCCGCCTCGTTATCAATCGTCTTGACTGCTGATAAGCGCAGCGAGGGGAGGCCTATTTCTGCTGGGATAACCGCTTCTGAGCCGTAAACAAGGCTAAAGTGGGTTTCGCCATTGCTTGTTTTTGGCATGGTTCGATGAGCCCATAAAATGCTAGGAAGCTTGTCGACCTAACCTCTTCTTTTGGTGCCCAGACGGGCCTTTATCCCTTCAATAATGCTTTTGGTGACACTTTCTACTTGACCATTGCCTTGAGGGTGTGCAACGGAAGAGAAAGTGTGCTCAATGTTCAGCTCCTTCATCCATTTCTGAAGATCTTTAGAGGTAAAATTGGTGCCATTGTCGGTCACGATCTTGAGTGGGAGGCTAAATCTACAAATGATGTGCTCCCACATGAATTTTCGCACCATCATTGCGGAAGTTGAAGTAAGGGCTTTGGCCTCCACCCATTTAGTGAAGTAGTCAACAACAACAATTATAAACTTCGCTGCGTCGGGAGCTTTGGGAAATGGTCCCACCATGTCAATCCCCCATTGTTGGAAGGGCCAGGCTGTTGATACCGGAATCAGATCATTCTTTGGACGCATGGTCTTTGGCGCGTGCCTCTGACAGGTATCACATTTGCGTAACTCGTTTAAAGCGCTGACATGCATCCCTGGCCAATAATAACCTGCATTCATTATTCTTGCAACAACAATGCAAGGGCCGGCATGTATTTCGCAGATGCCTTCATGAATCTCTCTGATCAGATAACTTGCGTCTTGAGGGTCTACACACCGTAATAAAGGGCCCAAAAAGGATCTCCTGTAAAGGATGCCCCCGTTCATCTCATAAAACAACGCTTTGTTTTGTATTTTTCTGGCCTCCGCCTTGTTCTCTAGGAGGATCCCCTCTTGAAGATACTGAATGATAGGGGTCATCCAAGAAGGTGGCCCTATCTCTATGACATTCACCTGGCGCAAGAGTACTGAAGGATTTTTCAAGACTTCGATTCTGACGTCTTTGGCGAGATGCTGAAAGGCTGTTGAAGGGAGCTTGCTCAGTGCGTCAGCAGGCTTATTTTCTGATCGGTTGATGTGGACAACCTTGTACGATTTGATGTTTTGGAGAAGCTCTCTCGCTTGCTCCAAGTATAAAGCCATTACTTTGCCCTTCGCATCCTATACACAAATTATTTGACTTGCGATCAGCAAAGAGTTAACGTGCGCTTGGATGTTTTGAGCTCCCATCTTAATGGCCAGGAGTAAGCCTGCCAAGAATGCTTCATATTCTGCTTCATTATTTGTGTTCTTGAAATCTAATCTGATAGCGTAGGTGAACTCATGCTTTTCTGGACTGACGAGGCGTAGACCAGCACCTACGCCGTCTTCGTTTGAGGCTCTATCGGTGAACAGTGGCCATAACTCATCCGATGTGTCTTTTGCGGGAGTATCTACTGCTTTGCACTCTTTGATCTTGTCTTCTGGTACTTCTATGATGAAATCGGCTAAAACATGGCCCTTGATAGCTGGGCGCGGCCTGTACATTATGTTGTGGCCTCCCAGCTCGATTGCCCATTTTGCCAAGCGGCCTGATGTTTCTGGTTTTTGTAAGATGGTGCCAATGTGGAAGTTAGTGAGTACCGTGATCACATGCCCATTTTGCCAAGCGGCCTGATGTTTCTAGAGGTGTGGAGCAGCGTGAGCACTAGCTTTTCCATGGTTGAATATCTTGTTTCTGGATCGGTGAGTACTTTGCTAACATAATAAATCGGAGTTTGAACTCCATCTCTCTCTACCAACAACACTGAACCATTTGCCTTGTCCGAAGAGGATAAGTACAAAATGAGTGGTTCCTTTTCAAATGGAGCTGTTAAGGTGGGAAGCTTGATCAAACATTCTTTCATCTGCTGGAAGGTTGTTTCCGCTTCTGGTGTCCATTTAAACTCTTGCATTTTGACGCAGTTGCGCAACGTACTGATGAAAGGATAAGATTTTGCTGCGTGATTTGACAGAAAACGGTTAAGCGCAGCTGGCTAATCTTTGCATTTCTTTGATTGTGCGCGGTGATGACATCCGCTCAATGGCTTGGACCTTTTTAGGGTTAACTTTGAAACCTCCGTTTATAACCACAAAACCCAGAAACTTGCCTTCTTCCATACCAAAAGAACATTTTGCTGGATTCAGCTTCATGTTTACGCTTCATAGAGAATTGAATGTCTTCTCTATGCCCTTCAACGTCTGGTCCTCTTCAGGAATTTTGATTACAAGATCATCAATGTACACTTCGATGTGTTTCCCGATATCATCACCAAACGTTTTGTCCGTCAACCGTTGGTAAGTTGCGCCGACATTCTTAAGCCCGAAGGGCATCTTTGTGTACAAAAAATACCAATGTCGGTGCGGATGGCGATTTTGTCTTCGTCCTCTACTTTCATCTGGACTTGGTGGTATCCTTTATAACAGTCTAAAAAACACTTCCACCTGAACGGCGCGAGAGAGTCTATCTTCTTATCGATCTCGGGAAAAGAGTAGCAGTCTTTCGGGCATGCCTTGTTGAGATCTGTGTAATCAATACACATGCGCCATCCACCCGTAGACTTCTCGACCATTACAGGGTTTGCAACCCAGCTTTGATAGCGCACCTCTCGCAATATGCCTGCTTTAAGTAATTCGCACACCTGCTCATTCATAACTTTTGTCTTGTCTGATCCAAGGCAGCGCTTTCTCTGGACCTTGGGTTCAACAGATGGATATGTGTTTAAGCAATGTTCTATGATGTCGTGCGGGACGCCCGTCATGTTAGACGAGGTCCAGGTGAAGATGTCCATGTATCTGAATAGCAATTGCTTGAGGTGCGTTCTGATACTTGGTGAGATTGCATGGCCGATCATCACCGTTTGTTCTGGGTACTTGCGGTTCAAGACCCATTTTTCTGGTTCGGTTGGTGAGACTTTAGCTGCATTGAGTGGGCGCGCATCTTCTGCCGACATCACCTCTTTCTTTGAATAGATAATTGCCACCCCAGTTTTGGTCGGGAAGCCGATGGCTGAATGGGGTGTGGAAGTTACCATATTCATTTCTCCCTGGGTTTCTCTGCCAATTAGGACGTCATGTCTTGACTTGACCGGCATCACCATGAAATTAAAATTCGTAGTTCTTGAATGCTTCCCGCCAGACAGCGTGACGGGAAAGCTGATCTGGCCCAATGGGAAGACTGTCTCATTGCAAAATCCAGATAGAGGATAATCAACAGGTTCGAGGCACGCTTTGTCTTCTGGATCAAACTGGTTGAAACATTGTTCGTAGATAATGTCAGCTGTGCTTCCTGGATCGATGAAGACGTACTCTGTTTCATAGTGGCCTATGATGCCGGTAATGACAACGGGGCGCGTGGCGCGTGGTCCCCCGCGTACTACCGGAAAGATGACTTGTTGTTCCTTCTATGTGATGCGTGTAGTGTGTTATAAGTTTTTATGTATATTTTAAGCCCTTTTTAACACTTTAGTCAAGTTTTAAATTTATAAAACACGATATTTTACTAACACTAAACACACATATGGGCAAGTGCACCCGTCGTGACCGTAGTATATCGTTGGTAAGATACTGAGGTTGTCCAAGGACACAAGAGCTTTTAGTACTGGTTTATTGTAACATCCCTATTTTTATCATATAATAATTATAGGTTTATTTAAATTATTAACCACTGGTAACTAGTAACTAGTTATTTTATTCAAACCCAAATAGTTTTAAACACTATTTTATATAGCTGGTTGAAATAATATTGGCATGTGTATGGGTGGCCTTTTCTAAATAAAATAAAAGTATCTAAGAATTTATATTATTAGACGGGTAGATTACGGGTAAGTTGAAAATTTGAAATATGAAGTATTTAGACAGGACCAGGAAACGTTTACTAATTAAACTATAAAAATACATTGTATTTTGAACCTACTCTATTTTTAATGAAACTTAGACCCAAATGTAGACAAAAATATTCTCGTTCGAATGACATATTCATTATTTTGTAGAACGTTATATTTTACAAGTTATACATGCCATATAAGTAAAGCAATTAAATTAATTATAATATATAATAATTAAAAATCAAAACATATGAAATAAAGATATGAACGTGAGTGGTCCAATGTTAAATAAAATAATAAATAAGAATAATATAATAACATTTTCTAAACCAAACATATCACTTCAAGATATGTGGCTACATATGCGTTCAGGATATGAACAATATGATTAGTATACATAGAATAATAAATAAATTAGAAATCTATATAGCATGAAGTGTCTATGCATAGATGAAACGTGTCATTCCCAAAAATGACTTTCGAAATGTATGGATGACAAGACATAACAGTACCTTAGCTTTCAAGCTAGTTTTCCAATATAAATAGAGACAACCTGAGACATTTGAATCACTTCTTCTTCCATTTTTTCGATACACTCTCTCTCTCCAACTTTCTTATTATCTCTATTTTTCGATACACTCTCTCTATTTTTTTATTTTAATAACAAAGTCATGCTTTGTTTTAAGTGTTTTAACTCCCGATCACCGCTACCCTTTCCGACTAATTTGAGCCCCATAACGCATGTCAAGGCTCTGCCCGACTAAGTTCGTTTGGGTTCTGTCTCGGGACAAGGTTGAATTAGGGGGTTCTATACTTACCATAATCACAAAAATATATTTTTATAGCTCCAAAGTTATACCCAAAATTCTACCAGTAGGTTTTCTAGTTGAACCCTAAAGTCACAAAGTGGGTCCATTCTCTTTTCTCACTATTTTATTCCCCTTTTTCTTCGTAGTATAATTATATTAAAAAATGTTCCGAATTGATCCGTTAGTAAAAGCTCGAACCCCTGAAACCCCAATCCATATCAAAAATAAAGAAAATCATATTTTACACCCTCTCGCGGGCCGCGTAAAGAAAGACGGGCGGTCACGCGGGCCGCGACAGCTCAACGATAAGCGAAAGCCTGGTGCCGCCACGTGTCGATGACTCAGCAACCCTACGCGTAGACTGGGCGGCTACGCGGGCCGCGTAAAGGTTAAGCCAAAACTCACGCGGGCCGCGTGAGACCCAATTTTCAGCTATAAATAGGACAGGCTACGAGCTTTCAGTTGATGTCGAAACCAAAACTCAAAAACGTATTCCTACCACTCAAAATCATAAATTAGCATAACGGGATGCTGCTACGATACAGGGTATTAACTCAATCGCTGCTACGATTCATTTTCCGATCGATCAATATATCCAATGGATGTTTAAGTGCCGCCCACATTAGGGTTATACTTTGTCGTTCGTCATTAATTTGACGGATCATCGTTAATTCGATGGATGAAGTATTATACTTTGTCGTTCGTCATTAATTTGACGGATCATCGTTAATTCGATGGATGAAGTATTATACTTTGTCGTTCGTCATTAATTTGACGGATCATCGTTAATTCGATGGATGAAGTATTATACTTTGTCGTTCGTCATTAATTTGACGGATCATCGTTAATTCGATGGATGAAGTATTATACTTTGTCGTTCGTCATTAATTTGACGGATCATCGTTAATTCGATGGATGAAGTATTGCACTTTGTCGTTCGTTGTGAGAATTTGATCTCGTGAGTTATCGTAAAGGCTGTATTAAGTTATCTATCTAGTTCGTATGCACTAGGTTACAAGGCTAAATCAATAGGCTAAGCTCTGCCTGTATAAATCTGCAATATATCAAGGATTATCTGTAGACTAAACTTTGGCCGTATGAATCAGCATGATTATAATGTGAGTCATTCTCTCTTTTTATCAAATCTATTTACAAAATCATGTTTATTTTCAAAGTTATAATTACGGGGATTAAGTCTTTGTAATCACCATATTACAGCCGGTATGTGGGGTTTTGTATACATTACTTGATAATCGTCACCATTGGGGCAGCCAATGGGGGATATGACCATAGTCACAGACACCATTGGACGAATGGGCCAATGGGTCGAGTGACAAATACCGTGGGTAGTTGGCTTGATATCAGAAACATTGTAATCGCTCTTAATACTGTAAATTATAACAAATGTGTCATTTTAGTAAATAGAATGATTCACTCAGTATTTCCCGCTGACAAATTTTTTTTTAAAACGCGTTTCAGGTAATTACAGTAGATTGGAGTAAAAGATGGATACGGCACTGAAAGGCATCAAGAAGTGGCTTATTTTATTAATTAAATCAAATTAAGAAATATTGTTTTATGTAATAAAATTTATCTTTATTAAAGCTACCATTGTAAAACATGGGTTTATCCCATCTATTTAAATAAATAAAATCCGGTGTTTTCTAAACTCTGATATTTTTCCTAACACACGGTCCTGATGAAATTTCCGCTACAATATTTTTCAAAATAATCACCGGTACCACTGGGCTGTCCGCGGCACCCGATTCCGTCCAGGGTGGGTCGGGGGTCGTGACATTTATCCTCAACGTCTAATCAAATCAAAAAGTTAGAAAAAGGCTTTTTAAACATGAAAATAAAAACTAAAAATGCTGAAAATAAAAATAAAATAAAAACAGATAGACAAGATGAATCACTTGGATCCGACTCGCCTTTAGTGTAACCTTTGATGTTTTCCGCACTTTTGCACTTTTTACGAGATTATCTTAGTTATAGTAGTAGGCCCCTCTTTTGAAGGTGACGTTACCCTTAACCCAGTAGTTTGAGTCAACAAGGATACAATCCTAAAGGGTTGGATTATTGGAAGATAATTAATTAGGTTATTAACACGTAATGTGGTAGGCCCCTCTTTTGAATGTGACGTTACCCTCGGCTAAGTGGTTTGAGTCAGCAGGGATACAATCCCAAGTAGCCGGGTTAATGTATTAATAGTAGTTTACATATGAGGGGATCAAGCCATTCGCACCCCCGCTATCCAATACCAGTGGGTATCGAAGGAGGTCATAGTAAGCTTGACCCAGGTCCTTGCAGGATCTATACACTGAACAAGGCAAGAACCTTACCAAACCATTCCCTTAACCCCCGACCAGGTAGCCAACATATCTCCATGTGACACCCCAGGAAAATCAGGAAAACAACGCAACTTAACTAGCTTCCTCAGTAACCACGCGCTAAATTTCGGGACGAAATTCTCTTAACAGGGGGAGAATGTGACAACCCTCAAATTTACATGTAACCGTACAGTTTATTAATAATAATTAATGTGCTTGACGACTGTGTGGAACTACGTAACTGCTTTCTGATATCTGTGTTATACTCACATGTGCATGTTAACATACTAGTAGTATACAGAAAAGTTACTAAATAGTCCTGTGTGCTTTCCTGAGTATTGAAAAGTAAAAACTTCACAAAAATATATATATAGGACGCTTTTCGGATTAATTAAGTGCTCTAATGGAACAGTGTCAAACCGAACAACCGGACTTTACCCGGGACATGAAAATATTGTCAATGACATTGCTTTTCTTTTCTGAGCTGGTTAGGGTCCCCGAATACCCTAACACCCGTTATAATACACTACACACTAGTAACCAATTTAATCACCTAACTAAACAAACCAGATTACCTAACTAACTAGTTGAAAACCAACTAGATCCCCTCCCCATGAATCCGATCGGTTTCCTCCAAGGGAACACACACTTTCCTTTCTTGATTATTTTATTGCCATGTCTATTATCTAGAGAACATATCATCTAGTGGTTAATGGTGAATATTGGTTTATAAACAAACCCAAGAGTCTTGGTCCTTCATTCACTAAACACAACATCAACAACTAACTCTCTTCTCCCCTTTCCCTCTTGAGTTCAGCAGCCATTATCACACCCCCATACCACCACCATCAAGTCTTTGTTGAGCCATTCATACATATACAAGGGTGCCAGGAGTCCCACAAACAAGCCCGGTGCTCTCGGAAGTTCAAGGACCGCTCTTATTTTCTTTTATCCACCACTTTACGCCTTTGATCTCCCCTAGCCTTGTGCTAGTTGTAAGTGATTCTAAACACCTTCTTGATCTTGTCTAAAGTGGTTAATAAGAGAATTGTCGGATAAAAATCATAAACACTAGAGAACAAAACTTAAAGTCTAGTAAAAATGATGAACATGGTGGTTAAAGAGTAAATATTAGTGTAAAACTTATGAAACTTGTTTGGTTATGATTCTTGGTTGATTATCTGATGTGTTACTGGTTAATATTGATGTTTGATATTGTTATGATCACTAAACATGAATAACGGAATCAATCGAACACAAGTTAGTAAGTTAAAGGATGAAGACAGAATCTGTCCAAGTTTTACAGCCAACTTCAGTTGGCTGTAAACAGGTCATAAACTCTACGAAAAACTGATATTTTAAGTCTAAAACGTGTTATTATGAAATACGGTTCTAATGGCACCGGAATTGTAATTTTTGGACTTCGTTTACTATTTTTAAAGCGTCTTTTCGTAACAGCAGCTAGAGCTGCAATTTTTCTGCTGAAAAAGTGCGTCCTGCTTTCTGTTATAACTTGTAATCTGTATGGAGTCTGATAATGAAATTTATACCATAGTTGACCACCGATGTATTTGTAATTACCCCACTGGAATTTCGTAAATCGGACGCTCGATGAATTTTAAATAAATTATCTCGTGGACTGTGGTCAGAAAAATATAAATCTGAGTTCAGTCCGGAAAATGAATTTTTCTAAAATATTGGTAATGAACCGGACCCCGATATTTTTGCACAATAAAACTTGGAACGTTTAAGACATTCTATAAAAATTTGGGAATTTTTGGAATAAGTTAACTATTTTATTAAAATGTCCGAAAACAGCCGGTTTTGAATGTTAATGCTGAAATGACATAAGTTGTAATTTGCGTGTCTAAATGTCGAGTAGGTTATCTGTGAATGATATAACATGTTATATGTGTTATGTGCATTATCGTATGTTTGTTTATGAGTGGGGAATGGATGGGAAACTTATATGGGCATAAACCGTTAAAGTGATGCATGTTATGTGATAGATACGTGTAGGAACTTTGTGCTCTATTTGAAACCACTAAATGACTAACTGGTAAATCATACTAGGACGTGATTGACCGACCTTGACTGTTAACTATATTTGAGAATCTAACCGAGCAAACCGAGGTGAGTTCACACTTTTCTACAAAGCATGGTAAATTCCCGGTGGGAATGGGAATGGGTACAGGAATAGGGATTCCTCGTCCTTTGGGACGCGTTCAGGAATGTGAATTCCTTGTCCTTGAGACGTGTTCAGGAATGTAAATTCCTCGTCCTGTTGGGACGTATTAGACTTACTGGACTAGAACTCTATCAGCGAACTCCCTCCCTTTTTGTATCGACTTAATCGCCGAGGCTATGGCGAGCGGGTCATTAGTTAATAGCGCTATTAGGTTTAACAAACCTCACATCGTGCCAGTCGGACGGGCGTGTACTAATGGACTATGGCACGTCGGTGGTGATAGAACACCGACGCTAGTGCACAATTGATTTTTGTTAGTAGTCGATATGATAAACGAGTCTGGTAGTTTAAAATACTGGGGTAGCTCCCCACGGCCAAAGTGTCGGGCTGGATAGCAAGGGAAGGTGGACATGGGGTAGTTAACTAATAAACGTTTTCGAACTATGGGGTAACCCCCACAGCTGGATAGCCGAATGAGATTAAACTATGTTTTTGGAAACAACTCTAAAATGGACAACCAACCGTGAACTCACTCAACTTTGTTGTTGACTCGTTATTACATGCTTTGCAGGTCACTAGATGCTATGGAGCTTGCATATGGAGGTGGTCGTTGTGGGATGCGAACTGATATGTCCCGTACTTAATGAATAAACTTTATGAACTTATTAAACCTACGTTTTGGACTTTAAACTTATGAACTATGGACTTATGTTTTGGACTTATGTTTTATGCTTCCGCTGTTAACCTAAAATCGGTTTACTTCCTTTTGGTCACCAATCGTATTGTGTTGGGTTTTATTTACTTAATTATGTTGTTCAATATGATTGGTGGCTCGATCCTGGTCACGTCACGCCTCCAAGCGGTGGTACTCCGCATGGTGGATTTTGGGGGTGTGACAGATTGGTATCAGAGCCATTGGTTATAGTGAACTTGGTTTTAAAAAGGGGAAAAGTTTTTGATAAAACCAGACTATAACCAGTACAGTGCTCAACGATCCACAACGACGCTACGCTCCACGTGCAAGACCCAACACACTAAGTGGTATGATTTAAGTTTATATTTCTTACCTGCTAGATTACTTTTGTCCGGTGTGGTGTTTATGGTGTGTTTGTTTAGGCTAGTAGCATGCTGTCTATTAGCCCTACTGTGTTCCTTATGATATGCAATTGTTTACTTGAAATTTGATAAGTGGTGGTCAAATTCCTTTCTGATTTCTCGTCACCCCGCTACGACAACTGTTTATGCATTCTATCTATTTGCACGCTTAACTCGACATGACGTCACCATCTAACCCTCCGTATATTCGGCTTGTACGTCAACATTCACGAAGACCAGACCTGGCTCAAACGAACTCGGGTTTTGTAGAACTATACCCACGCATCCCTGTTGACGAACCTCATAATCTCCACTGGTCATCGTTACCAGAAACGAAGCAACCACAGTTACGCGTGTTCGTCGCTTTGTAACTCGCAACCCTACCAACCAAACTCTGCTTTAGACAAGTGATATACTTTCGTGATCGTGATGCAACGAACTTCCCTTTTTGTGTGTCGTACCGCCACACCTCACTACTAGAATTGCTTCTAAGCAACAGATTACTTGGTTGAATTCTTCTGTCGTTGGTGGACCCCTGTTTTCACTCGATTCTTTGCATGAACCTCACCAATCCCCTGTTTCTTTGATTGGAAACCAGTATAACGAAACGCTAACAACCATACCATAATTTCCACCGATCACAAGATTTACCCCCCCCCCATTACCTTGTTGGGTGGTTAATGCTTACTCTACTTGATTTACCCCTTCGTAAACCCAACCTAGCGAATGGATGCCCTTACTGATGAGATAGTCTTCAGAACGTTTGAGAGCGGAGATATGGATCACTCAACCTACAGGCGAACACGATAATCTATAAGCTTACCTGATCCACCTTACACTATAAGAAATTGTATTATTCCATGACAGTCTTCTTAATTACGCGGAATCCTTACACTAGCTTTTGTACCTACACATGATTGTTATGTTATGTCTAATTTCTACCATTTGCTTAGACCAAACCGTCATTCTCTTACCACAGTGAGATTTCATTCTCGCTTCTCCATGCAAAGACGCTGAAACGAACACCCTCTAGCATAGAGAGTTTGGAAGGCTCGACTCTCGATCCTTGGTGATCACTCCCTGAAACCATGAGGGCGACGCGAGGAACAATCCCAACGTTGTGATGGGTAAGTTTCCTCTGGATGACTTCTTTGTTACTGTTTATTCGATTCGGGTGCCGATACTAGTTATGTGTCCTTAAAAGTTAGCCAAATGCTTAAGCGCACTCCAACACTTTTGAACACCAAACACATGGTAGAACTAGCAAACGGTAAAAGTCTTGAAGCCACGCACGTAGTTAAAGGTTGTAACCTCGTCTTAGCTGGTCAGACTTTCTCTATCGATCTTATTCCTATCACACTTGGTAGTTTCGACGTCGTTATTGGGATGGATTGGCCATCTCATCATCAAGCGGAGATTGTTTGCAAGGAGAAAGTCGTCCGCATTCCTTGTTCTGGTGAAGAACCTCTCGTGATTCGTGGCGACAAGAGTGGTGCTGTCGAAGGCATCATCTCTTTCCTTAAGGCCCAGAAGTGTTTGCGAAAGGGCCACACTGCCATTTTAGCACTCGTTACTGACACCTCAACGGAAGAAAAGAGAATTGAAGACATCCCTATTGTGCGCGATTTTCCTGAGGTATTTCCTGAGGAATTTCCTGGTCTTCCGCCTCATCGCCAAGTTGAGTTTCAAATCGAGCTAGCTCCTGGGGCAGCACCAGTAGCTCCAGCACCATATCGTCTAGCTCCATCAGAACTTGAAGAACTGTCCTCACAACTACAAGAACTCTTGGAAAAGGGTTTCATACATCCTAGCTCTTCGCCCTGGGGAGCTCCAGTCTTGTTCGTAGAGAAGAAAGATGGTACTTTCAGAATGTGTATTGACTATCGCAAACTTAACAAGGTGACTGTGAAGAACCGTTATCCTCTTCCACGTATTGAAGACTTGTTCGACCAATTGCAAGGGTCGAGCTATTACTCCAAGATTGATTTGAGATCGGGATACCATCAGCTGAGGGTCCGAGATGAGGATGTCTCCAAAACAGCATTCAGAACTCGTTACGGCCATTACGAGTTTCTGGTTATGCCATTCGGGCTGACGAATACACCAGCGGTCTTCATGGATCTCATGAACCGAGTGTGCAAGCCTTACCTGGATAAGTTCGTTATTGTGTTCATCGACGATATCCTGATCTATTCTAAGAGTCAGGAGGAACACGAGCAACATCTGAGGCTTATGCTGGAACTTCTTCGAAAAGAGCAGTTGTATGCCAAGTTTTCGAAATGTGACTTCTGGCTTCACGAAGTCCACTTTCTAGGCCATGTGGTAAACAAGGATGGAATTCATGTGGATCCATCTAAGGTTGAATCGATCAAGAACTTGCCTGCACCCCGCACACCAACAGAAATCCGCCAATTCTTGGGTTTGGCAGGATATTACAGAAGGTTTATCAAAGATTTCTCCAAGATTGCGCAACCTCTCATTTCACTGACTCAGAAGGGTGTCACCTATCGTTGGGATGATGCACAGGAGTCCGCATTTCAGCACTTGAAGGATAGACTTTGTAGCGCGCCTATCCTCTCATTGCCTGAGGGCACAGATGATTTTGTGGTTTACTGCGATGCTTCCATCCAAGGACTTGGTTGCGTGTTGATGCAACGTGACAAGGTCATTGCCTACGCATCACGCCAACTCAAGGTTCACGAAAGAAATTACACTACTCACGATCTGGAGCTGGGAGCAGTTGTTTTCGCGTTTAAGATATGGAGACATTACCTGTACGGTACCAAGTGCACCATTTACACCGATCACAGGAGTCTCGAGCATATCTTCAAGCAAAAGGAGTTAAACATGCGTCAAAGCCGATGGGTTGAGCTCTTGAACGATTATGAATGCGCAATCAAGTATCATCCGGGCAAAGCCAATGTTGTGGCCGACGCCCTCAGTCGAAAGGATACCATACCTAGGCGTGTACGTGCTCTACAGCTTACCATCCAGTCTAACCTTCCCGCTCAGATTCGCAATGCTCAGGTTGAAGCATTGAAAGTAGAAAACATCAGGGCTGAGTCCCTATAAGGATCGAGGCAGCGGCTAGAACAAAAGGAAGACGGCGCTTACTATGTAATAGGGCGCATCTGGGTCCCATTGTATGGAGACCTACGCGAGCTGGTGATGGATGAAGCAGATAAGTCTTGTTATTCAGTACATCCTGGTTCGTATAAGATGTACCACGACCTAAAGACTACATACTGGTGGCCTGGCATGAAAGCCCACATAGCAACCTACGTCAGTAAGTGCTTGACTTGTGCGAGAGTCAAGACTGAATATCAGAAACCATCTGGCCTACTTCAACAACCGGAGATCCCGAAATGGAAATGGGAGCAAATTTCCATGGATTTCGTTACCGGCCTGCCTAGATCTCAACGCGGAAACGATACCATTTGGGTGATCGTAGATCGACTGACCAAGTCTGCACATTTTCTGGCTATCAAAGAAACGGATAAGTTTTCTACTCTTGCAGACATTTACCTAAAGGAAGTGGTATCAAGGCACGGAGTGCCAACCTCTATTATATCTGACCGTGACGCGCGTTTTACTTCAGAACTGTGGCAAGCAATGCACATGTCTTTTGGCTCACGTTTAAATATGAGCACCGCTTATCACCCACAGGCGGATGGGCAATCTGAACGCACCATCCAAACCCTTAAAGACATGCTTAGGGCATGTGTAATCGATTTTGGTAATGGCTGGGAAAAGCACCTCCCGCTAGTGGAGTTCTCATATAACAACAGCTACCACACCAGCATCCAGGCTGCTCCGTTTGAGGCATTGTACGGACGCAAATGCCGATCACCTCTCTGTTGGGCAGAAGTTGGTGACAGCCAAATCACTGGCCCAGAACTTGTGGTAGATACCACCGAGAGAATTGCTCAAATACGACAGCGAATGGCAGCAGCTCGTGACCGTCAGAAAAGCTATGCTGATAAGGGAAGAAAACCACTCGAGCTCTAGGTTGGGGATTGAGTGCTACTCAAAGTCTCACCTTGGAAAGGTGTAGTCCGCTTTGGCAAACGAAGCAAACTCAATCCGCGTTATGTCGGACCATTCGAAGTCACCGAGAAAATTGGCAAAGTCGCCTACAGGTTGAATCTACCTGAAGAACTCAGCGGAGTTCACAATGTTTTCCATGTGTCGAATCTGAAGAAGTGTCTGTCAGATGAGACCCTCATAGTTCCTCTCAAAGAACTCACTATCGACGACCAACTGCGATTCGTCGAGGAACCAGTAGAGATTACGGATCGAGATGTTAAGATCCTCAAGCATACCAGGATACCTCTGGTCCGAGTTCGTTGGAATGCTCGTCGTGGCCCAGAGTATACCTGGGAACGAGAAGACCAAATGAAACTCAAGTATCCCCAGCTGTTTAAGAAAAACGCAACCACTACTGAGGCTGAAGCTACTATAGAATTTCGGGACGAAATTCCAAATCAACGGGGGGATGATGTGACACCCCAGGAAAATCAGGAAAACAAAGCAACTTAACTAGCTTCCTCAGTAACCACGCGCTAAATTTTGGGACGAAATTCTCTTAACAGGGGGAGAATGTGACACCCCTCAAATTTACATGTAACCGTACAGTTTATTAATAATAATTAATGTGCTTGACGACTGTGTGGAACTACGTAACTGCTTTCTGATATCTGTGTTATACTCACATGTGCATGTTAACATACTAGTAGTATACAGAAAAGTTACTAAATAGTCCTGTGTGCTTTCCTGAGTATTGAAAAGTAAAAACGTCACAAAAATATATATATATAGGACGCTTTTCGGATTAATTAAGCGCTTTAACGGAACAGTGTCAAACCGAACAACCGGACTTTACCCGGGACATGAAAATATTGTCAATGACATTGCTTTTCTTTTCTGAGCTGGTTAGGGTCCCCGAATATCCTAACACCCGTTATAATACACTACACACTAGTAACCAATTTAATCACCTAACTAAACAAACTAGATTACCTAACTAACTAGTTGAAAACCAACTAGATCCCCTCCCCATGAATCCGATCGGTTTCCTCTAAGGGAACACACACTTTCCTTTCTTGATTATTTTATTGCCATGTCTATTATCTAGAGAACATATCATCTAGTGGTTAATGGTGAATATTGGTTTATAAACAAACCCAAGAGTCTTGGTCCTTCATTCACTAAACACAACATCAACAACTAACTCTCTTCTCCCCTTTCCCTCTTGAGTTCGGCAGCCATTATCACACCCCCATACCACCACCATCAAGTCTTTGTTGAGCCATTCATACATATACAAGGGTGCCAGGAGTCCCACAAACAAGCCCGGTGCTCTCGGAAGTTCAAGGACCGCTCTTATTTTCTTTTATCCACCACTTTTACGCCTTTGATCTCCCCTAGCCTTGTGCTAGTTGTAAGTGCTTCTAAACACCTTCTTGATCTTGTCTAAAGTGGTTAATAAGAGATTTGTCGGATAAAAATCATAAACACTAGAGAACAAAACTTAAAGTCTAGTAAAAATGATGAACATGGTGGTTAAAGAGTAAATATTAGTGTAAAACTTATGAAACTTGTTTGGTTATGATTCTTGGTTGATTATCTGATGTGTTACTGGTTAATATTGATGTTTGATATTGTTATGATCACTAAACATGATTATTGGAATCAATCGAACACAAGTTAGTAAGTTAAAGGATGAAGACAGAATCTGTCCAAGTTTTACAGCCAACTTCAGTTGGCTGTAAACAGGTCATAAACTCTATGAAAAACTGGTATTTTGAGTCTAAAACGTGTTATTATGAAATACGGTTCTAATGGCACCGGAATCGTAATTTTTGGACTACGTTTACTATTTTTAAAGCGTCTTTTCGTAACAGCAGCTAGAGCTGCAATTTTTCTGCAGAAAAAGTGCGTCCTTTTTTCTGTTATAACTTGTAATCCGTGTGGAGTCTGATCACGAAATTTATACCATAGTTGACCACCGATGTATTTGTAATTACCCCACTGGAATTTCGTAAATCGGACGCTCGATGAATTTTAAATAAATTATCTCGTGGACTGTGGTCAGAAAAATATAAATCTGAGTTCCGTCTGGAAAATGAATTTTTATAAAATATTGGTAATGAACCGGACCCCGATATTTTTACACAATAAAACTTGGAACGTTTAAGACATTCTGTAAAAATTTGGGAATTTTTGGAATAAGTTAACTATTTTATTAAAATGTCCGAAAACAGCCGGTTTTGAATGTTAATGCTGAAATGACATAAGTTGTAATTTGCGTGTCTAAATGTCGAGTAGGTTATCTGTGAATGATATAACATGTTATATGTGTTATGTGCATTATCGTATGTTTGTTTATGAGTGGGGAATGGATGGGAAACTTATATGGGCATAAACCGTTAAAGTGATGCATGTTATGTGATAGATACGTGTAGGAACTTTGTGCTCTATTTGAAACCACTAAATGACTAACTGGTAAATCATACTAGGACGTGATTGACCGACCTTGACTGTTAGCTATATTTGAGAATCTAACCGAGCAAACCGAGGTGAGTTCACACTTTTCTACAAAGCATGGTAAATTCCCGGTGGGAATGGGAACGGGTACAGGAATAGGGATTCCTCGTCCTTTGGGACGCGTTCAGGAATGTGAATTCCTCGTCCTTGAGACGTGTTTAGGAATGTAAATTCCTCGTCCTGTTGGGACGTATTAGACTTACTGGACTAGAACTCTATCAGCGAAGTCCCTCCCTTTTTGTATCGACTTAATCGCCGAGGCTATGGCGAGCGGGTCATTAGTTAATAGCGCTATTAGGTTTAACAAACCTCACACCGTGCCAGTCGGACGGGCGTGTACTAATGGACTATGGCACGTCGGTGGTGATAGAACACCGACGCTAGGGCACAATTGATTTTTGTTAGTAGTCGATATGATAAACGAGTCTGGTAGTTTAAAATACTGGGGTAGCTCCCCACGGCCAAAGTGCCGGGCTGGATAGCCAGGGAAGGTGGACATGGGGTAGTTAACTAATAAACGTTTTCGAACTATGGGGTAACCCCCACGGCTGGATAGCCGAATGAGATTAAACTATGTTTTTGGAAACAACTCTAAAATGGACAACCAACCGTGAACTTACTCAACTTTGTTGTTGACTCTTATTACATGGTTTGCAGGTCACTAGATGCTATGGAGCTTACATATGGAGGTGGTCGTTGTGGGATGCGAACTGATATGTCTCGTACTTAATGAATAAACTTTATGAACTTATTAAACCTACGTTTTGGACTTTAAACTTATGAACTATGGACTTATGTTTTGGACTTATGTTTTATGCTTCCGCTGTTAACCTAAAATCGGTTTACTTCCTTTTGGTCACCAATCGTATTGTGTTTGGTTTTATTTACTTAATTATGTTGTTCAATATGATTGGTGGCTCGATCCTGGTCACGTCACGCCTCCAAGCGGTGGTACTCCGCATGGTGGATTTTGGGGGTGTGACACTCCATATAGACCGTGGAGATATGAATGGTGTAAATCTTTTATTTTATATAGACAGTAAAATAACGCCAGACACCACGGACAAATGATAAGGAAGTTTCACCTTCAACATAAGAAACTAGTTATTAAAGTCATTAATACATAACCAAATAAAAAGTGCGAAAAGCTTAAAAAACAAAAATATTACACTAAATGCTTGTCTTCACCAAGTAATGTAAGAGACTTAGGCAAACATGGCCTTTGGTTGTCAAGAACTCTTACTATCAATCTTGGATCCCGAGACTACTACACACACTCTATGATGGATGATGGATGATGGTGGTGGATGTGGGTGTTGTGATGGAGGTGGAGTGTGGGTGAAGTGGGAGATAGGTGGTTTGTCAAGGGATGCCTTTGAAATGAACTAAGCACCTCTATTTATAGCCTGCACAGAAGCCCGGACACGGCCCCGTGTCCGGTGGGCATGGCCCCGTGTCCATCCACTTTCTCTTTCTTCATTTAATGCAGTTTGCTTGTATTAGTTAACCACGCCCTCGTGTCCGCTGGGCACGGCCCCGTGTTCAGAAGCGTATCTGTACTATCAATATTTGCTTGGATTCTGCGAATCTTAGCGTTGACCATGGCCGTGTGGAGCTGGGCACACCCCCGTGTTGGGAAATAGAAGCTTCTACGCTTTTGTCTTTTCTGCAGACACTTGGGCACGCCCCCGTGTCCGCTGGGCACGGGGCGTGTTCAGCCTTCTGATATCTTGTTTTTGCTTGGGAAGATGCTGTCGAGGGGTCGGGCATGCCACGTTTATTCCTTTTCTTGTATTTGTGTTAGATTTAGCTGTATTTTTGCTTCTTTTGTTCATTTACGCTCATTTGATCCTGAAAATACAAAAGGAAGACAAAAGCACACTTTTTCCAACATTAGTACTAAAAAGGGTTAGTTTTATGCCTCATTTGATGTAATTTATATGTTGCATTTTACACACATCAAATACCCCCACACTTGAATCTTTTCTTGTCCTCAAGCAAAACTCTTTATAATGTGGCTTACACACCCAAATGGAATGGGTAGAAGAGAAGTTTTGGGCTTGTCTAGAGTGTCGGGATTCCAAGATCTTTATTAGGTTTTATTTTTATGTTATTTACAATCCTATTCGTTATGATTTATTTAGAACATCTACATAAGAGAAATTGCTTATTTGGGCATAACATGCCTCTTTAAAATTCCATTTATATACAAGTTCACATACCTCACGGGAGATCACTCAACACTCGGCCGAAGATGTATTTTTGTGAAACACTCGAGATCGGCATGGAACTTACTTCTACCATATGCTTGCCAAGCAATCAATCCGCCTCCTTTTTAACTAGAAACCTTAGTAAATATCAAGAGGACTTTTGGGGAAGGGTTAGGCTTGGGTTAGAGGTAGGTGGTTTTGGGTTAGTGGTTAGTAGAAAAGGGCGAAAGGCGTAAAAAGCGTCGGTTTTCGTAAAACATTTTGTTTTTGTGACTTTTTATTCGAACGAAGTATTTTTCAAACAAAGTTTCTTTGAGGAACTTGTTTGCTTATTGCTATACTTCATTTTTTTTTATAAGTCACAAGGAAACCGGGCTTTTTACTAAAATAAATGGTTTAAAATGAAAAAGGGTTTTAGTGGGTAAAGGGTGTGGGTTTTAGAAATGAAAAGGTTTAGACTCAAAGGAGTTAACTAGGGGGATTTTGGGTAGGTGGTAAAAAAAAGAAAAATAATGGTGTTGAAATAAAAAAGGGTTAGTCCTAATGCCTCCGTCATTTACTTACTCGGGTTTAAGTTGATAAGGACCGGGAATGTATTGTCATGGCAAGTTCTAGAGTCGTAAGAAACCAAGCGGTTATTCACACAAGAAACGAAAGATGGGCATTTAGTTTAAAGATGTGTATTTGTATGCTCAATTAAAGGCTCAAACTCACTTTTTTATGGGAATGGGTTTTTAATGTGATCAAGTATATATAATCAAATTTTAACTAGATTTGTCACGTCGTTTCATAATTTTCTTATGTAGGTTCTTTTTATCACGACGCTATCGGTTGTAAATTCGTAAAAATATAAACTTTTTAGAATTTTTTATTCCCAATTTAAACCAAGACAAGTAAAAAAATGAAAAGTTTTTGAAAAAATTTGGGGTGTTTAGCGGTTCCAATAGAGTTTTGTGTAAGGCTTGTAATTAGGACTTGCAAAATTCAAGGTTTTAGCATCCCCCGCACAATTAAATTACACATTGTCCTCAATGTGTCCCAAAAATAAGTTTTTAGGTTGATTGAATGTGTAAAAAGGTGTGTTAAACAAAAATTTTATGTTACTGGGCATCTGGACATGGGCCGTTGTGACCGGGCACGACCCCGTGTTCAGATTGCCAGTAACAGAAAGTAACAAAAAGTAACAGAAGGCTGGGCATGGAGGCGTGTTCAACGAACACGCCCCGTGTCCAGTTACCTGAACTTGGCGTTTTTCTGCAGACCCTTGAGCACGAGGCCGTGTTGACTGAGCACGGCCCGTGCTGAACTTGCTGTAATGGAGAAAAATGTTCGGGAGGCTCTGTTTTTGTGCATGGGGTGTTGGTTCAAGTTTCCCTTAGTATCCTTCATCATCCAAGTGTGTTTTACCCATTACCACATCATCCAAACACCAAATAATTTTGAAAACCATCATTCATTAAATAGAGGATTACAAAAAGGTCCTAGAAAAATAAAGAAAGACAGAAAGTTAAAAAGAAAGTTCCTAAGATAGTTAGGTCAAGTGATACACGAAATCATCCTAAGGAGTCCTACCCTTATTAAAGGAATAACAAAAGCCCGGAAATAGTTTCCCGGTATTTTAAAGGCGTTGTATAACTCGGAACCGAGATGTGTCCCCTAGATGTCGTTGAGCCATTCCTCTATCTCTTTCGGGAGGAAGAAGGCGGGCTCATTTTCCTCAACATCTTGTGGGGGTGGAGCGGTGGCGACCGGGACCCCAGGGAGTATGTCTCGAGGGGGGTCTGCATGCACGGCGTACCACTAGGCCGGTATGATAACTTCTGGTACCACATTCCATGCCCTTTGTGTAATGATTGGTACCAAAGGAGGAGAAGCGAGGAAATTCAACCTTTGGTGCAAAAGGTTGACCTCCCTAAGACACCCTTCTAGACCCACCAATAAATGATTGATACGGTCGACTAGAGCTTCCTCAACCCCCGTCATTTCGTCTATGGCCTCTCTCAAGGCATAGACATAGTTGACGAGAGTCTTCTACCGATGACCTTCTCCCTTGTCGGTTGTTTCTTGAGTGTGATGATGATGTTCCACTGTTTCTGCTCGACATTCTAAGAAAACAAACCGAAAAAAATTCATTTTAGTGAAACAGTACCTCAAACACGGCCCCGTGCTCACCGAGCACGGCCCCATGTTCACCTCTCTGCAGATTTTTGGAACAAGGAATCTTAGAGTTTTAAATTATTTTTCTGATTTTTGAAGCATTTTTAAGTAGAAGTAACATAAAACAGTGTTGTAAAACTTATTTTTAACAAGATTCCTTAAATAAAAATCTAGCAAATATCACAATAAAGCTTGAATCTATGGTAATTTCAAGCTCTAATGGAGGTGTTGAGGAAAAAATGAAGAAGAAGGCAATGGACAAAAGTAGAAAAGACAAGATGGTTGTTGAGAACCTTCTTTAGAATATACCTAGGACGGTATGTGTGAAGATCCCATCAAATCTCTATCTTTGGAGTGGTCCAAATGTGCAGGAATCTTTGCTGCATTTATAGAAAACGACAGCACGCTGGACACGGCCCCGTGTCGGCTGGACATGGCCCGTGTGCAGACAAGATTCTGACACATTTTGTCCGTATTCTGACCGAAAGTCAGAAGAAAATCTTTTGGTGGACACGGGGGCATGCTGACCTGGACACGGCCCCGTGTCTAGAAGCTGTTTATGAAGTTTTGTCTATTTTTAAGGAATTTTTCCCGATCGGGTGGTTCCTTACTGGACGGAACAACACCGAAGTGCCTGAGATACCTATGTTGCCCTTGATTTAGACGAGAACGCAAGAGGTTATCGGAAAGGGTGATTCCTATGCTAAATGTAGGTGGACAATTCCAACCCTTATCCGGACTCTCGTTAAAGAAGGTGTATGTCGAATCGCTCAGGTCTATGTATGCATCGACGGAAGTCGATGGGGAGTCCTTCACGGCACAATCGACACAGGGACGACTATCGCTCAAGTCTTCACAAGAGTTAGAGATAATTTCGGGAGCGCCGATGTTGTTTTTATCCGAATGCGATCCCAATAATTCTTCTTGGATGTCGTCTTGAGATGAATTAGTTATGTCCATCTCAAGCTCTTTTATCCAATTAAGAATTAGATCTTCCAATTGAAAAAATTCATCAAGAATCATTTCATTTAGAATAGATGATTGAGAGCATTCTAGGGAGAGATAGGGATTATTTTTACTCTCGCCCGTCTTAAGGCTACAAGAAAACAATAGGTCTATATAGTGGGGAGTGTAATTTAAAAAATAACATTTTAAGTCTTCATGATTTCCGCCACATATTTGACACCACGTACCATAAGAGGAGCGGTAGTAAAAAAAATCAGTATCGCTCATGTTTGTGTCAGAAATTACCAACCGTCGGGATCTTACGGCTCTGTTTACAGTATCTGAAGCTTGGGCACGGGGCGTGTTCAGTGGGCACGGCCCTGTGTTCAGCTACTGTCTGACTTAAAACAGGATTTCCAGTACCAAAGATTGGGCATGGGGCGTGTTCAGCGGGCACAACCCGTGCGGAGCTCTACAGAAGCTGAAAATCTACGAAAAATCCTAAAAAAAAAAGAAAAATAAGAAAAACGATTAGGTCGTTGATTCCTAACTTTCTTAAAATCCTTGTGTCCCCGGCAGCGAGGCCAAAAACTTGATGCGTGTAGTGTGTTATAAGTTTTTATGTATATTTTAAACCCTTTTTAACACTTTAGTAAAGTTTTAAATTTATAGAACACGATATTTTACTAACACTAAACACACATATCGGCAAGTGCACCCATCGTGAGCGTATTATAGCGTTGGTAAGATACCGAGGTCGTCCAAGGACACAAGAGCTTTTAGTACCGGTTTATCCTCAACGCCTAATCAAATCAAAAAGTTAGAAAAAGGTTTTTTAAACATGAAAATAAAAACTAAAAATGCAGAAAATGAAAAAAAAGAAGATAGACAAGATTAAACACTTGGATCCGACTCGCCTTTAGTGTAACCTTTGATTTTTTCCGCACTTTTGCACTTTTTAAGAGATTATCTTAGTTATAGAAGTAGGCCCCTCTTTTGAAGGTGACGTTAACCTCAACCCAGTAGTTTGAGTCAGCAAGGATACAATCCTAAAGGGTTGGATTATTGGAAGATAATTAATTAAGTTATTAATGCGTAATGTGGTAGGCCCCTCTTTTGAAGGTGACGTTACCCTCGGCTAAGTGGTTTGACTCAGCAGGGATGCAATCCCAAGTAGCCGGGTTAATGTATTAATAGTAGTTTACATATGAGGGGATCAAGCCATTCACACCCCTTGCAGGATCTATACACTGAACAAGGCAAGAACCTTACCAAACCATTCCCTTAACCCCCGACCAGGTAGCCAACATATCTTCATATAGACCGTGGAGTTATGAATGGTGTAAATCTTTTATTTTCTATAGACAATAAAATAACGCCAAGACACAACGGACAAATGATAAGGAAGTTTCACCTTCAACATAAGAAACTAGTTATTAAAGTCATTAATACAGAACCAAATAAAAAGTGCGAAAAGATTAAAAATCAAAAGTATTACACTAAATGCTTGTCTTCACCAAGTGATGTAAGAGACTTCGGCAAACAAGGCCTTTGATTGTCAAGAACTCTTACTATCAATCTTGGATCCCGATACTACTACACACACTCTATGATGGATGATGGATGATGGTGGTGGATGTGAGTGTTGTGATGGTGATGGAGTGTGGGTGAAGTGGGAGAGAGGTGGTTTGTCAAGGGATGCCTTTGAAATGAACCAAGCACCTCTATTTATAGCCTGCACAGAAGCCCGGACACGGCCCCGTGTCCGGTGGGCACGGCCCCGTGTCCATCCACTTTCTCTTTCTTCATTTAATGCAGTTTGTCTGTATTAGTTGACCATGCCCCCGTGTCCGCTGGGCACGGCCCCGTGTGCAGAAGCGTATCTGTACTATCAAGATTTGCTTGGATTCTGCGAATCTTAGCGTTGACCATGGCCGTGTGGAGCTGGGCATGCCCCCGTGTTGGGAAATAGAAGCTTCTACGCTTTTGTCTTTTCTGCAGACACTTGGGCACGCCCCCGTGTCCACTGGGCACGAGGCGTGTTCAGCCTTCGGATATCTTGTTTTTGCTTGTGAAGATGCTGTCGAGGGGTCGGGCATGCCAAGTTTATTCCTTTTCTTGTATTTGTGTTAGATTTAGCTGTATTTTTGCTTCTTTTGTTCATTTACACTCATTTGATCCTGAAAATACAAAAGGAAGACAAAAGCACACTTTTTCCAACATTAGTACTATAAAAGGGTTAGTTTTATGCCTCATTTGATGTAATTTATATGTTGCATTTTACACACATCACCATGCTAGTTCGAATGGGTGCTTGCCCTTGTTTCTCGCCCTATGCCTCGCTCCGTTGACCATATGAGTCTCCAGGCGCCTAACTTTCTTCTTGTTTCCATCATCGTTCCGTTGAATCTGGCGCGTTTCCTTGCGCACGTTTTTGACCAGATGGCTTAACTTGCCACTCTTCAAGGCCTTCTCGATCACTTGCCGTAGACTGATACAATCATCTGTCAAATGACCTGTGTCTTTGTGAAAATCGCAGTAAAGATTGGGATCTTGCCCTTTCTTGTTTGTCATAGGCTTTGGAGCCTTAAAGTCATGGTTCTCCGTCATGAGCACCTCCTTGGGTGTTTTAATGAGCGGAGTCCAGTGTTTCTCTCGGTTTTCATTCTTGACGGCTTTGCGATAGCCGATTCTATCAATTGTATCCCGCGCGTCTTCTTTGAAGCGAGGCCTTTCGTCGTAACCGCTGGACTGGCCTGCTTTCCAGCCAGGGTTTCTGTTTTTGTTTCGCCTGCTATTGTCGCGCGGATTTGTTCGTGAAAAACGATCTTCAGAATAAGAGTTTTTGCCTCCTGCCAATGATTCTTCAGTCTGAGAAACGATCTTTGCTGCCGCCATGAGTTTGTCCCACTCCTTTGGCATACCGTCTTTGCCCGTGATAGTCCTGATCAGACTATCACAGCGGATGGCCTTTTTGAAATGAGCTCGCATTAAATCTTCACTAACACCTCCAATTTCAAGATACTCTTTGTTGAAACGAGTGATGAAATCTTCTAACCCTTCATTTTCTCTGCGCCAGATGTCTGTTACTTCGGACGTATCGCGCTGATAGCATCGTTGTTAGCTAAAATGGGTTACGAATTGATCTCTGAAGTCGATCCATGACTTGATTTTTCCAGATGGGAGGCTATCGAGCCACGCGCGAGCAGCCACTGTGAACGTTTGGACGAAAAGATGGCACCACATTGGCATGGTCCACTGTCCTAAAACGCCAACACTTGTGAATACTCGTACATGATCATCGGGGTCGATAAGACCGTTGAACTTTCCCACAGTTTGTGGCAGCTTTGCTTTCTCGAGCGGAGCTAGAGCTATGCTTCGGATGAACTTCGAGTTTTCAGCGGCCTCTGCTGGCCTGTATACAAGACTAAAATCATGTTATGCTGTAGACGGCGCGCGGCCTTGGTCTGTAAGACTCATGATTCTTTTGTAAGCGGTTGAAGACCGAAGAACCTTCGCCGTCTTGCCAAGTAGGATCATCTGGATCTGTGTCGTCCCATTCATTGTTCATGTTGCGCGGCCCCAGCTGACTGTGAACTGGACGCCTGTGTTGAGCATTAGACGGATGGTTATAGTAACTGTCTGTCTCCCTGTATGTGTCGCGCGTGTCATGCACGCTCAGTCTTCTTTGGGGAGGAGGTCTGCTAAATTGCCCTTGAATGTTTTGCTGAGGGGGTGTCTGGCGCGTCCCCTGTGTTGGGCCCGGAGGTGTGACCAAGGATGGTTCCGCTTGCAGAATCGCTTGCTGTGCGCTCAATGACTAGTAAGCAGCATTTATAGTGGCAATTTGCTTGGCATACCGAGAGGCTAGGGTTTCGCCATCTGGTAGCCCTAATAGTGCTGAAATGTTTGGATTTGGAGCTGGGTTTGACGGACCAGCAACATTACTCGCTGGGGTACCCGTTTGAGTGATGTGAGTGATACTCGCGCGAGGTCCCCGAGTGTTTGTTCCTTCACCCTCGGCTAACTGGTCAGTAGGATGAAGTTGGACGTGCGAGTTGTCCTCCCCCATTCCTACTTGAGAGTGAGTGCCGAAGCCGAAGTCTGGAATTCCCTGACCAACCATGATCGAGAGAACGAAAAAAGCTCAGAAAAAGAAGATGAGGTGATTGTAAAAATCGGTGGGCGCCAATGAAGAAACACATAACTAATTTTAGGTTTATTAGTTGGTTTATGTTCCAAACACGTGGGTTAATTTTCTTAATCCTTCCTGAGCTTGAGTGTAATCCTTCCTGCAAAACAATAACACCCCGTTAAGCTCGTTAAGAGAGGAATATGGGGGTTTCCCTCTTAACCACTCTCCGGCGTGAGAATAAGTAACTGTTTTGAGGAGATTAGTGTGTGTTTAGAATGAGAATAGAGAACAGAATGCATTAACCTGTGAATGAAGGCTCCTATTTATACCCGGAGTGGTGTAGAATGAGATGGGTTGATGGGCCTTGGGCCTGAAGACGACAACAAGGAATATCCGATATGTCCCTGTGGCGTCGACTGTTAGTGTCTTCTAGAAGATCTTCGGTGCTGGCGCACCTTGATTGGGTCACGTGTCCGGGTTGTCATCCATGTTGTCTCTCTGACATCAGCAGGCGAGTGGAGATCATGGGGCAGTTGTCGCTGCCCCCTGATTGGTGCCACGTAGGCGTCCTTGTGTACCTTTTGTCTCCTACACGATTGTTGATCGTGGAGCACGATAAGGTACAGCCTACTAGACGCTGATTGGCTCATTCTTCTGCCACTTGTACCTTTGATGCTTCCTGAAATGGCTCTGCGCCGCTACCCTTGCGCGCCCCTTGGTGTGTGTTCAATCGGCTTAGGGGTTGGGGGCTCTTATTCAGGATGCTAAGTATGAAAACTGATGTTATATCTTGCTTGGACCTCGCGCGTGGCCTAGGTTTTTCCTTAGAAGCCCGCGCGGGGGCTCCAGATTAATCAGATTAATGAATAAGGAGTATGGTTCAGCGCACGAGCTGATTGGACCGCGTGGCTTTTTTGGGACCATACCGCTTCAACCGCACACTCAACCTGATCAACAAAGGTCAAACAGTCGATCCGCACACTTTAGGTTGGTGAATGGCACATTGAGACACGCATACTGGTAATATTCCAGTGTGCGAGTGGCATTTATGTCCATTACGGATGTTCTTAATAATTCTTCTTCTATTGTTGTATTTTTGTTGCGGTTTCGCTACATTTGTTTGCTCCTGTTACTTAAATTCAGGATCAGTACTTGATTCTTAATTTCCCGGTTTTTAAAACTCACAAGACTATCTCCAATGCTAAAGGCATCCTTAGGCGTCTTTAGCTGACACGTCATCTGCCACATAATATCCTTATAAATCCTTAAAAACCTCTATTTCATCTCCAACCCTACAAATATCCTTACCTTCTTTAATTTCCACCTCATCAACTACCACTCACACACAATATTTCAATAAAACTTTTCTTTTTTTACTTTGGGCCCACCTCATCACATAAATCAAGAAAAACACACGCTCTTGTAAAAGGGCATCTCACCTATGGACCTTTAAAAATGGATGAGCTCCAGTAGTAAGGGCATCCAAGAGCCTCTAAAGGCTTTGTCTCTAAAGACCCATTAAAAATAGTCTAATCAAATTTTGATTTGTATTCTGGATCGAGCTGTAGATTTATCTACTTGTCTGTATTTCCATGAGAGAAATCTAAATGACCTACTAAAACCTAAACTACTAAAAATAGAGAAACGTAAGTCTGTTCACTTTCTACAAAGAGACCTTACAATAATAGATAACTATCCACTAAATGATAATAATGAACTCCGTAATAATCAGTTTTATATTATTAACTAATGATATTTTAACAGAGATAATGAAAATTATATATTAATTATTTTGTATTTTATTATTTAGAAACATTAGCGAGGTAGCTAAAGGATTTATTCATTTTCATCAAAAAGTGAATATGAATTAATTTGAATAAGTTATATTTTTTAAAATCTATTTAGTACAACTTTGTTTCCTACTTGTGAATCCGTACAGTTTTTTAAACATTAGGTTGCGGGGAGTGGAGGGGTTTGGTTTGGGGGTATTGCTCGACACGTGGTGAGTGTGAGATGCACAAGCTTATGGTGAAAACTGAGGGGTGTGGTGTGGCCAGCCATGTGATTTTTTTTTTTTAATTAGAGTAGCCAACCAAAGCCAGTTATATTGAACCAGCCAACCAAAACCAGCCAAGTCACTCTGCCCCCCCCCCCCCCCCCCCGATAGGCTGAATACCCACGCCAAATGGGCAATGCCATGCCCAAAGGGGAACAGAGTGGAGCAGCTGCCGTTGAAGGGCATCCTCGCCCCAAACAACGCCCCACTCCCCACAGCCTTAGGGTGGTAGCTAAAAGAATTAATTTATTTTCATCAAAAAGTGAATATGAATTAATTTGAATAAGTTATTGAACAAACACTATGTTAATCCAGAGTTTAGCTTGTGGTTAGTGTCTCGTCCAAATAAGGTTAATTTTCTTTTGAGCTCAATATATAGGTGCAACGATCCTGCAAAACAATCAACACACCGTGAAGCTCGTCACAAGGAGGAGCATACGGGGTTTCTCCTTGTAACCACCCTCCGACGTGAGAATAAGAACTTGATTTAAGGATAAAAGTTTGTGTATTAAGTGAGAGAGCAAGAGAGTCATCCTTAAACCTGTAGTTGAAATCCTTTATTTATAACCGAGGTGAATTGTGAAGGAATGGGCTAATGGGCCTTGGGCCTGAGATCGATAACAAGGAATATCCGTTTTGCCTCCCCTGTCACGACTGTTAGTGTTTACAGGAAAGGGCATAGTTGGCGCACGTTGAATAGATCCACGTGTCATGACGATTGTGCTTCATGTCTGGTCTGTCATCAGCAGTTAAGTGGAGATCATGGAGCAATGGTCGACGCACGCTGATTGGTGCCACGTACGTATTCTTGTGTACTTCTTGTCCCCTGCACGATTGTTCATCATGCAGCACGGTAGAGTACAGCCTGTCGTGCGCTTATTGGTCAGCGGCTCTACTGATCGTATTTTTTTGCATTGTCCGACATCGTCTCGCGCTTCTTGGCCATGCACCAATTCACTTGTAAAATGAACTAAGTGTTGGATTTGAATCACTCTGGACATGACCTCGCGTGCGGCCTAAGGTTAACTTGTGCAGTCGGTGCAAAGACAGGGAAAGCCATTCTTTTGTAGAAAGAACCAAGTGTTAGATTTGATCTATTTTGGGTATGGCCTCGCGCGCTACCTGAGGCCAACTTGTGTGGTTAGCGCAAGATTTGGGACCATACCCCTTCAAGTCCCCCAGTCCAGTGTTGCTTCCATGCGCAAAGCAAGTGGTTGGAGCTCCGGACTAGAAATAAAAAAAAAGTATATATGCTTTAACTCTGGGTTTGCTAGAAATCATTATGTGTGCTAGATTGCTTGTGCGTGCACATGTTGTCTCAAACTACGCGGCACAGCTATCTAGCTTCTCTTGGAAGTTTCCCTTCTGTTATGCCCAACAAAACTTTGAAATTTGAAAAAAGCATCCTCTGACGAGTTGGTGACGAAAACGACGGCTGATATGATCGCTCACACAGTGACAAGCATGTTGTCACTGTGTCAGGCGCGTCATTTCGTCTTGCGTCAGGAAAGTGGATTTCACGCGCGCGTGGTAACCGTTGCTTCGGTTTCCCCGCCTGACGTGTCGATGTGTGATTGGGCACGGGCTGCAAGTTGCCGGCACGGTTACCCATCGCATTAAATGCGATGAGAATAAATGGGAGGAGAAGGAAAACGGTCCTGCACGTTTCCTTGATTTCTCTCTCTATTCTTGTTCACATCTTCAAATCTTCAACAGATTCTTGAAGATCTTCAAGTTTCCCTCATCTTTTTTCCCGATTCTTCCACATTCATCTTTGTCGACGACAGAACGCGAAGAAGACGTTGTAGAAGTAGTGGAGGCTGGTGGTGGCATGCCACCATTGAAATGGGAGGAGGGTTTGTTTGAACAGATAGCCCGGGTCCACCAGTTTGCCGGCGAGTGGGACACCCGGTATCCGGCCAAGGGCCAAACCACTGCCGATGCACCACTAGGGTACATCACCTTGTTCGTCGATTTCTTTGGGGAAGGAAACCTTCGGTTACGGGCGACTAATTTCTTTGGCGAGATTCTTTCTTTCTACCGCTTTCACGTCTTGCAATTAAGTGCGTTTGGTATGGTGCGAATTAGACAATTCGAATTCGTCTGTCGGTCGCAGGGAGAGGTGCCAACTGTCGATCGCTTTCGAGTTTTCTACCAGTTGTAGAGCAACTTGGGTTCCTTCTCCTTTGCTATACGCATCGTGGCAAAGAAGATTTTAATAAACCCTCCAAAGAGTTATCATGATTGGAAAGGTAAATTCTTCTTCATTTGCCAGGAAGTCATCCCCGTGGCAAGAGAATTCCGCGCACCTGGCGCAATACCAAAGGAGACCCTGTCGATACGAAGGGCATGGCCTGTTACGAAAAATTGCTAGCGCTGCCTAACCAGGCATTTGGCGAACATGTGTTAGTCGCGGCTGGTATGAGTGCCAAGTGGCCGCGCACCAGCACAAACGTCCATGTGCTGCTCCTAGAAGATGTTGGTAAGCTTTATCTTTTTATGTTGTTTTTTGATTCTCTTAAACACTGTGTAGCAATGATAGCTCATGAAGCTTCATCTCAACATTTAGCATAAATTCACCTCTATCATCGGGCATTCCCTGCCAATGTTGGGGTTATGGGCGTGGAACCCTTCCGCAATGACGAAGAGCTCTGGTACGAGCAAATTTGTGCCAACTTTATGTACCTTGCAGCAGACGCGTTGGCGGCGGTGCCTACTACTACCGAAGGTGCGCGTCTATTGAACCCTAGGCCATGCAGGGCCATAACTCCTGCTGGAGAAGAAATTGTACTGCTTTCCAGCGAGGAGTCTATTGATTCCTTAGAACATGAGTTAAACTTCCCATCTTGTGCGTTTGCAGGTAGCTTGCGCGAGTTGGGTGTTGACCCTGATGGCCAGAAGCCCAAGAGGCCAAGCAGGAAAAAGGGGGTCACTCTTGCTGAAGGGGGCTCAATAAAAAGCCAAAGGCGAGTGCAGCGGTGTCTAATTCCGCCTCGTACAAAGGTATGACTCGCCCTCAACAATGTAGCTTAGACGATTTTATAATTGTCGCTGATTCCATGGAAGAATTATACTCCATAGGTGGGAAGTTCAAAGGTGTTGGTACGACTGGCGCGTGGAGTTCTCCGAGCGTGAGCTCCAGAGATCAACCCTCCGGCGCGACTCCCACGTCTACCCCTGTCGAAGAGGATGTTGAAGCTGACCTTATCCCGAAGCTGACTAGGAAAAACGCTTCAAAGCGCCAGCATGAGGAGTTAAGTCTGAACCCGGTGCCGACGGCCAAGAAGGTGGCCTTTAGCAAACCTGTCATTGGAAAGAAGGCTAACCTTGGATCTCTAATGTCAGAGATTTCCTCTGGTAAGCACTTCACAACATCAAATCACTTACCTTGGTTCATCTCTTGGGAGTTTTTAACTTGTATTTGTGTTATAGATCTGAAGGCCACGCAACCTAAGATTAGGATTATACATTCCAAATCCGCGCCCAAGCCAACTTCACCTCCTCCATCAGATGCAACAAAAAAGGAGGAAGGTGCGCATGAGGCCACATGTGGAAAGGTTGTAGAACCATAGGTTGAGATTTCCACTGCTGTAACTCCCATCACAGAAGGTGCAACTCCTAGTGGTGGACCTACTACATCAGTGGGGACTTTCGAGTGGGTAGAGAAGGTAACTAAGGCTGAAAACCTGCTGAGGTTGAGAAAATTGCAACTGCTGAGGTTGAAGAACTTGTACATGCAGCTGAGAAGTCTGCTCTAGAAGTGAGTATAGAGGGTAATGCGGCCAGCAAGGGTATTCGGTCTGAAGCACAGCATGTCGGTAGTGCTGGCGGTGGCGCGGGTGGTGACGGCGTTAGCTCTTTCGGTGTTCGACACATGGAACCCTCACCAATCCGGCCTAAAGGTACAGTGGGTGATCCTTATTATTGCTCGTGTAATGATAGTCGCGACAGGGAGATCCACGCCCCCGTTTGGAAGTTAAAGCAAGGCGACACTTTTGCCACCTTTCCTACTTGCCGAGATTGGTTTATGGGGGCTTTCCCCCTACCTAGGTCCTTCATCAGAAGAAGCGCAAGCATGACCAACTTTATCAATCTCATGTGCTTGCGCAGGCTAACCGATTATCTACCAGCAATCAGATCATGTGGAGTGGTGTACGATGTGTCGTGAGCGTGAAGATTGGGAAAACTTTAGGAGTCATTTGGTTGCCGATGCTAAGGCTTTTGAAAAGGCCAAAATTGAGCTGGCTGAGAAGTAGGCTCAGTTCGACACTGAGAAAGATTGAGGATTGGGGTTTCTTGGGCCTCAAAAAGAAGTTAAAGGGGTCTGAAGATAAACTTGCTGAAGAATGCCAACAGTGGCGCGAGGCCTGCAAGAAAGATAATGACAAGATGCACTGCGCGCACACTGAAATCTCTTCTAAATCCATTGCAAATCTAGGTGCCCAAAAAGAGGAACTTACTAAGACCAAGGATGACCTTGAGTCGAAACTTGAAGAAGTGAAATCTCATCGTGAGCGTGCTGAAGTGAAATAGGTTCATTCCACCTTTACTTGTTTTCGACAAGATCTTGAAAATTCAAGACTAACTGATCGCTTATCTGCACAGGAAGAATTGCAACAACAACTTGTCTCTAAGGATAGAGACTTGGCTAACAAGGACGCTGAAATTTCTGAACTGCAGCATCGCTTGCATGAGTTAGAAGATAAAGTGGTATCCTTGGAGGTTGATGTTGCTAGCGAAAGACAAAGGGCTGATACCGTCGTCGAAGCGCGCGAATTATCTCAATCTACTTTAAACGTTGTGCAAGATAACTATGCTGAGATTCAAGAAACGGTGGAGCCTCTGATCAACAACTCTGAGTGGTTGCAACAATACAACATTGCTCATGTAAGTTACTACTACTTGGCTTAGTTGAATATTCTACCATCTGGTAAACAAACTCTTTAATTATACAACAGGTTACAAATGCAGTGTTGAACTCAGTCGAACTTGACCAAACTGTGGTGGCGCTTACGGTTGCAGCGCGCCACATGGGCTATCGCGAGGGGTACACTGAGTGTGCAATTCACGTTCGGGAAGCGCTGAAGGTGAAATTGGATAACAACTATTGTTCAACAAGCGCAGAGGTAGAAAAGGTTTTCTCTCATGCCCAAGAATAGTATAATAACCTCGCCTTACAAAACATGGATTTGGTTTCCGAAGCCTTGCAGCATGACGACTATGTCGTGCGCTTGAAAGCCATATTCAAGATTCCCGACGTTGAAGAGATTGATGATGATGAGGAAAATTAAGATGATGAAGGCGCGGTGTGAATACCACATAGTTTGTATTTTTGCAAAGAAGGCCTTTGTGCCTTGTATCTTATTTAGTTAACTTTTCTTTGAACAAACATGCAATGTAATTTATACTCATTACGCTTGTTAATGGAAAGTGACCACTTTTATTGATTAATTATTATGTTACAATTATTGCATTGTGTTAGAAACTTTGTTTAGGTAGCACGAATAAGTGTAAGTATGGCTCATGTTTGAATGACGTAATCCGACTCTGCCCTCGTAATTTATGTAATACCCCGAACCTTAATGTACTGGTTATAAACATATGAATTATGTAATTTATATTTCATATATTGTTAAACGAGTAAGATGATTGTGTGAAAGGTGAAATATCTTGACAAGCCATGGCTAATATATGAGACCGTTTAATATTAATAATTAAATATATTATTTTTTACCTTACTCCGTTTTTAATGAAATTAGGTTAAAACGTAGATAAAAATAAGCTCGTTCTAATGACATATTCGTCGTTTTATAAAACGTCATATTTTAAAAGTTATACGAGAAAAACGAGTGAAGCAGCTGAATTAATATATATAAGCAAGCAAGCTAGCAGGTCAAGCAGGCAGGTAGGCACGTCAATTGAATCCCACATCAACCAGAAAGGGTTTTGACGTGCTTGCTTGCTTGCTTTAAATAAGAGTCTCAGTAGTTTGTTTAGGTACCAGTTTCTTTAACAGAAACGCTCTAGTATAGAGAATCCCGAGTATACGATACCCCGTTGGGTGTTGTTAATAGTCGTTTTTGGAGCGCGAGTAGGAGCAGAAGTAGGGAAACTCTACATCAACGTGCCGTAGATAGTTTTAAGGTATGCTCTCGTTTACGTTTATGTTTAGTTATTTATTATTAAATTTTAGTAGTTAATAGGAGTATTATTATTAGTAGTAATATTATTATTAGTAGTAGTGGTAATGTTAGTATTATTTTTAGGTACTAAGGTTATTGTCAGGGGCGAGTATTGGGTAGCCTAGCCTTAGTTAAGCATAGACTGATCAACCATGCTTAAACAAGATAACACTAACCAATATCCAACCATGATAATGACTAGTTAGGTGTACCATTACCTAACCTACGATTATGTACTTGTGTCAGGACATTGAGACATAACCTAGTCGTACTAGCAGCTGTAAAGCAATTGCTAATCAGGTGAGTCATCATACTTGTCTTTTAAACTATGATAGTATACTCGTCCATAACTGGTAATAATGAGAACGCTGCAGTATGCATGTGTCAGTAGGGGTATACGGGATCCTATTATGCTTAATGAGGTGTGTCACTCTGGGAAGGGTAATAAGGTGTTGTACCCACAGGCACTTTGTGCTTATAAGGTCCAGCGACACACACTCATACCTATGTGACGGCCGTAGGGGGACACAGCTAGAGGACCAGTATGTTTCTTGTATGGTGGTTTGTGACAAGTCAAATGTGACCTGTAAGGTTCAATGAGGCCCAACCTGACTATAATGTGGTCACATGCCCATATTGTGTATGCATAAATGTAAACTGTGGTCTGTCTTTATAAAAATTGTATAGTATGAGCTCACTAGTATATATCTGACGTCGTTTTGAGTATACTTATCTCAGGTGAGTCATGAGGAAAGCTATAGGAACTACTTGACAGTTGTGGAGTTTTAGAAGATCAAGGAGTTCTTAGTTGCCAAAAGTTTGTAAATAAATAAAGTGTTGCACTCAGACTATTATAAGTTTTAATGAAAGTTTCGTTTGTTTCCGCTGTATGTGTATCAATTGTGCACAATCACCCGGGTTACGAGGAGGGTGTTACAGTTGGTATCAGAGCCCGAGGTTTTAGCGAATTAGGTATTGCAGGAATGCCTAAGCTTTAACCAGTAGTTCTCTAAAGATTAATAGCACACTCCGACTAGGCCAAATAACATGTTCTCATGAAAAGTATTTGCATAGTCAATTGAGTGACGCTAGAAGAAGTAAACTATGTTGTGCCTTTTTATGTGCTATATATATATATCTATGTGACGTATATAGTTGTTATATTATAATGATGTATCATACATACTAGTAACTCTTTATACTCACATTCCTATAGGAAGGAGACAATGTCTGAACATAGAGATGAACAAGGGTCTAGAAATAATCAGAATAACAGAAGGAGAGAGGAAGGTTCTTATAGGACTCGAACTCCCTCTCACAGTGTCAGGTCCCGGTCTAGTACAAGCATGCGTCTAAATACTGAGGATATCCACAATATAGCTGTGGAAGTGGCTAAGGTAATGACGAATGCACAAACCAGTAATGTTAACCAATCTGGAGAATGACATGAAGAAAGCTCAGCAGCCTCCACGCCAGTACAAAGGAAAGGAATGGGCGAAAGGAAAAACACTATTGCAACCATGCCACTAGAAGGAAAAGGTGAATATTCCAAATCAAAGGAATGTACTTATAAGCACTTCATGTCCTGTAAACCTCAGTCCTTTGACGGAAGAAAGGGAGCACTAGAAGCTCAAGACTGGCTCAACAGAATGGAGTCAGTATTAGACATATGTGAGTGTGATGACCGCAACAAAGTACGGTTCGCCGTACATATGTTTGAAGCTGAAGCCCTTCACTGGTGGAACATTGTGGTCCGAACAGAGGGAAAAGAAAAGGTTAAGGAGATGAAGTGGGAGGAGTTTATTCATAAGTTTCTTGCTAAGTATTGTCCTCCCAGTGAGACTGAGCAACTGGAAGTGGAATTCTTTCAGTTAAAAATGGGAAATAAAACCTATTTAGAGTATGTTTCTCGTTTCAACGACATATCTCGACTGGTTTCTTATTTAGCATTGACTGAGGAACAACTGATCAATAGGTTTATTTGGGGTCTACCCTCTGAAATAAGGGTGTTTATCAAATCCAAATCCCCCAAGACTTTTGCAGAAACTGTTGAGGCTGGCGCCGTCATGGCTGCCGAGATGATTCTGCGGCAGGCTGAATCTCCCGTACCAAAAAGGAAGTGGGAAGAAAGAAAGGGGGACACCCGGAATAACAACTTTAAAAGGCCTAAAACATTTCCTCAATGTCAAAATTGCAAACGCTTTCAAACGGGGGAATGTCGTTTTCCTTGTCCAAATTATAAAAAGACGGGTCATGCTCTTCAAGAATGCAAGGAAAAGAAGAAGTGTTTCAAATGTGGAGACCCTAACCACATGAGATCTGAATGTCCCGAACTCAAAAGAAATGATAGGACACAACCAAATCAGCCAAAAGGGCGGGCATTTGTACTCACCACGGAAGAAGCCAAGACCAATACAGACGTTATCACAGGTACGTATCTCGTAAATGATGTATATGCACGTGTGTTATTTGATACCGGTGCAAATAAAAGTCTAGTGTCGACTACCTTTAGACCTTACTTGAACCAGGCGTCCCAAAACCTAGATCATGCCTTTACAGTAGAAACGGCTGATGGAAGTCAAAGAGAGATAGTTGACGTAGTTAAGAATTGTAAAATAAGCTTAAACAACCATGTTATCCCTATAGACCTAATGCCTATGGAACTTGGAGAATTCAACATAGTCATAGGAATGGACTGGTTGACATCATATCATGCGGAAGTTATATGTGACAAAAGGATCGTCCGACTCCGATTACCCAACGGCAAACAGTTAACTATATCAGGAGACCGCACTGACAAGACTAAGAACCTCATCACGATAGCCCAAGCACATAAATGCCTAAGGAAAGGGTATGTCGCCTTTTTAGCATATGTCGTAAACACTATAGAAAAGCAGAAGGTCGAGGACATGCCAGTAGTACGAGAATACCCCGAAGTGTTTCCCGATGAGCTCCCGGGACTACCATCGAATAGACAGTTTGAGTTTCGCATTGACCTAGTTCCCGGTACATCACCGATTGCTAAGTCGCCGCATAGACTAGCCCCGACAGAAATGCAAGAACTCAAGAAGCAACTACAAGAGTTGCTTGACAATGGGTTTATCTAACCTAGTTCGTCGCAATGGGGAGCACCCATCTTGTTTGTCAAGAAGAAAGATGGGACGATGCGCATGTGCATCGATTATAGAGACTTGAATAAAGCCACTATAAAGAATAAATAACCTTTGCCCAGGATCGACGACTTGTTTGATCAATTACAAGGGGCAAGCTATTTCTCTAAAATAGACTTGAGGTCTGGATACCACCAAGTGAAAGTTGCACTAGAAGACATACCTAAGACTGCCTTCAGGACTAGGTATGGTCATTATGAATTTTTGGTAATGCCATTTGGATTAACCAACACACTTGCAGTGTTCATGGACCTCATGAACAGGGTTTGTAAACCTTACCTCGATAAGTTTGTGATCGTTTTTATTGAAGATATCCTTATCTACTCTAAGAATGAGGCAGAACATGAACAACACCTGAGAGCAGTCCTTGAATTGCTCAAGAAAGAAAAACTCTATGCAAAGTTCTCTAAGTGTGAATTTTGGATACGTGAGGTGCAATTCCTAGGCCACGTGATAAATGAACATGGAATACAAGTTGACCCTGCAAAGATCGAGGCCATCAAGAAATGGGAAGTACTGAAGAATCCCACTGAAATCAGAAGATTTCTGGGTTTAGCGGGATACTATAGAAGGTTTATTCAAGACTTCTCAAAGAATGCAACATCATTAACCACACTAACCCAAAAAGCCTCTAAGTTTAATTGGGGACCTAAACAAGAAGAAGCCTTTAACACGTTAAAGCATAAGTTATGTAGCGCCCCAATACTGTCACTTCCTGAGGGAACGAAAGATTTTACCATCTACTATGATGCATCTCACTATGGTATGGGATGTGTACTCATGCAAAGAGGCAAAGTGATTGCCTACGCCTCTAGACAGTTAAAGATTCATGAACGGAACTACACAACCCATGATTTGGAACTTGGTGCCATAGTGTTCGCATTGAAAATTTGGAGGCACTATCTTTACGGTACAAAGTGCACTATCTATAGTGACCATAAAAGTTTAAAACATATATTTGAGCAGATGGAGCTCAATATGCGGCAGCGACGATGGATGGAGTTATTAAGTGATTACGATTGTGAGATCCAATACCATCCAGGTAAGGCAAACATAGTAGCAGATGCTCTACGTAGAAAAGAGAAACCTCAAGCAATAATAATTCGTGCAACCAGAATAGAGGTTAAAACTAGTCTCTTAGATCAAGTTAAGAATATACAACAAGAAGCCTTAAAAGAGAATCATATTGTAAAAGAAAGAATGATTGGGAGACTGAAGCTAATGACAATGGGAAATGATAATATCCTTAGGTTAAACAATAGGATATGGGTTCCTAATTTTGGAGGACTGCAGGATACAATCTTAGAGGAAGCTCATAAGTCTAAGTATTCCATTCACCCTGGCAGTGACAAGATGTATAAGGATTTAAGGAGAGATTATTAGTGGCCAGGAATGAAGCGATCTATTGCCCATTATGTGGAAAAGTGCCTTACATGCCTTAAGGTGAAGGCAGAACATCAAAAACCCTCTGGATACTTGCAACAACCAGAGATTCCAGAATGGAAATAGGAGAAAATCACCATGGATTTTATCACGAAGCTCCCAAGGTCAAGTCACGGTTATGATACTATTTGGGTAATAGTGGACAGACTGACCAAGTCTGCACACTTCGTGCCAATTCGTGAGGACTATAAGATGAACAAGCTAGCTCAAATTTACATCAAAGAAATAGTCTCACGACATGGGGGCCTGTATCGATCATATCAGATAGAGATAGTCATTTCACATCTAAATTCTGGCAAAGTTTCCAACAAGAGTTGGGAACCAAGCTTAATCTAAGCACTGCATATCATCCTCAGACTGATGGACAGAGTGAACGGACTATTCAGACATTAGAAGATATGCTTTGGGCTTGTGTAATTGATTTTGGTGGAAGTTGGGACACTCATCTACCACTCATCGAATTCGCCTACAATAATAGCTATCACGCCAGCATCAAAGCTGCACCTTATGAAGCTTTATACGGAAGAAGGTGCCGAACTCCTATCTGTTGGACGGAAGTAGGGGAAAGTCAACTATCGGGACCATAAATCATTGTGGAGACCACAGAAAAGATCCAGCAAATAAACGAAAGGATGAAAAGTGCCCAAGATCGACAAAAGAGTTATGCAGATCAGAGGCGTAAACCCCTAGAGTTCCAACTAGGGGATAAAGTAATGCTTAAGATATCACCTCTGAAAGGAGTGATTCGGTTTGGAAAGAAGGGAAAGTTGAAACCCCGATACATTGTGCCGTTTGAAGTAACAAGCAAAGTAGGACCAGTGGCTTATCGGCTAAAACTTCCTGAACAGCTGGCAGGAATACATAATACTTTTCATGTATCAAATTTAAGGAAGTGCCTAGTGGACGAAGCCCAACAAATACCCATGGAAGACATAAAGGTTGACGACAAACTCAACTTCATTGAAGAACCACTACAAATCGAAGATAGGAAGGTTAAAAAGTTACGCAAGAAGGAAATCCCGTTAGTCAAAGTCAAGTGGAACGCACGTCATGGACCCAACTTTACATGGGAATTAGAAAACATAATGAAAGATAAGTACCCTCATCTTTTTAAGTGATGACAAATTTCGAGGACGAAATTTTTGTAAGGAAGGAAGGATGTAATACCCCGAACCTTAATGTACTGGTTATAAACATATGAATTATGTAATTTATATTTCATATATTGTTAAACGAGTAAGATGATTGTGTGAAAGGTGAAATATCTTGACAAGCCTTGGCTAATATATGAGACCGTTTAATATTAATAATTAAATATATTATTTTTGACCTTACTCCGTTTTTAATGAAACTTAGGTTAAAATGTAGATAAAAATATGCTCGTTCTAATGACATATTCGTCGTTTTATAAAACGTCATATTTTAAAAGTTATACGAGAAAAACGAGTGAAGCAACTGAATTAATATATATAAGCAAGCAAGCTAGCAGGTCAAGCAGGCAGGTAGGCACGTCAATTGAATCCCACATCGACCAGAAAGGGTTTTGAGGTGCTTGCTTGCTTTAAATAAGAGTCTCAGTAGTTTGTTTAGGTACCAGTTTCTTTAACGGAAACGCTCTAGTATAGAGAATCCCGAGTATACGATACCCCGTTGGGTGTTGTTAATAGTCGTTTTTGGAGCGCGAGTAGGAGTAGAAGTAGGGAAACTCTACATCAACGTGCCGTAGATAGTTTTAAGCTATGCTCTCGTTTACGTTTATGTTTAGTTATTTATTATTAAATTTTAGTAGTTAATAGGAGTATTATTATTATTAGTAATATTATTATTAGTTGTAGTGGTAATGTTAGTATTATTTTTAGGTACTAGGGTTATTGTCAGGGGCGGGTATTGGGTAGCCTAGCCTTAGTTAAGCATAGACTGATCAACCATGCTTAAACAAGGCAGCACTAACCAATATCCAACCATGATAATGACTAGTTTGGTGTACCATTACCTAACCTAGGATTATGTACTTGTGTCAGGACATTGAGACATAACCTAGTCGTACTAGCAGCTGTAAAGCAATTGCTAATCAGGTGAGTCATCATACTTGTCTTTTAAACTATGATAGTATACTCGTCCATAACTGGTAATAATGAGAATGCTGCATTATGCATGTGTCAGTAGGGGTATATGGGATCCTATTATGCTTAATGAGGTGTGTCACTCTAGGAAGGGTAATAAGGTGTTGTACCCACAGGCACTTCGTGCTTATAAGGTCCAGCGACACACACTCATACCTATGTGACGGCCGTAGGGGGACACAGCTGGAGGACCAGTATGTCTCTTATACGGTGGTTTGTGACAAGTCAAATGTGACCTATAAGGTTCAATAAGGCCCAACCTGACTATAATGTGGTCACATGCCCATATTGTGTATGCATATAATGTAAACTGTGGTCTGTCTTTATAAAAATTGTATAGTATGAGCTCACCAGTATATATCTGACGTCGTTTTGAGTATACTTATCTCAGGTGAGTCATGAGGAAAGCTATAGGAACTACTTGACAGTTGTGGAGTTTTAGAAGATCAAGGAGTTTTTAGTTGCCAAAAGTTTATAAATAAATAAAGTGTTGTACTCAGACTATTAAAAGTTTTAATGAAAGTTTAGTTTGTTTCCGCTGTAAGTGTATCAATTGTGCACAATCACCCGGGTTACGGGGTTGGTGTTACAATTTACTTTCTTGTTTTTGCGCGAACTAATAGTTGAAAATGCATTTGTAACTTGAATTAACATATAGGAAATAAGAAGGAAAATAATGTAGAAAACACTTGTATTAATAAACTTGTCAGGCGCGAGGCCATCGTTTACAAAGGTTGTGTATTACATGTAGCATTTTCTCAGCTGTTGTGCATTCCATGCGTGTGGAACAATCTGACCGTCTAAAGTACGTAGCTTATACGCGCCTTTTCCCAGGACCTCGTGGATAATGTAGGGTCCCTCCCACTTCGACACGAGTTTTCCTGGGCGTTCGATATTAGAGGTCTCATTGTGACGGAAAACATAGTCACTTGCATTGAGCGTACATATGCGCACCCGCACATTCTCGTACTTCTCCAGTTTGGACTTGTACTTAGCCTCGTTTATGGTCGTTTTCCCGCGCCGTTCTTCGAGCAAGTCTAGATCGAGTCGGTGCTCTGCCTCATTATCGATTGCGTTGACAGTCGTCAAGCGTGATGAGGGAAGGCCGATCTCTGCCGGGATAAGCGCCTCAGAGCCTTAAACTAGGCTAAAAGGGGTCTCACCGTTGCTTGTTTTGGGCATGGTACAATGAGCCCAGAGTATGCTCGGGAGCTCATCGACCCACCCTCGTCGCTTGGTACCTAGTCGGGCCTTAATCCCCTCAACGATGCTCTTGTTGATGCGCTCTACTTAACCGTTCCCTTGAGGGTGTGCAACGGAAGAAAAGGTATGTTCAATGTGTAGCTCCTTCATCCAGTAATGAAGGTCTTCATGAGCAAAGTTCGTGCCATTATCGGTTACTATGCGCAAGGGCAAGCCAAATCGGCAAATAATATGTTCCAGAGATTTCGCTTCTACCCACTTCGTGAAGTAGTCGACTGCAACAATGATAAACTTGACCGCGCCAGGGACATCTGGAAATGGACACGCCATATCTATGCCCCATTGTTGGAAAGTCCAAGCTGTGGAAACCGATATCAGGTCGTTCTTGGGTCAGAATGTCTTCGGCGCGTGGCGCTGGCAAGAGTCACACTTGCGCAATTATTTCATGACATCTAGATGCATGCCGGGCCAATAATATCCAGCGTTCATTATTTTGGCAACCACCATACGTGGCCCTGCGTGGATTCTAAAATTGCCTTCGTGGATTTCTCAGATGAGATAGTTTGCATCTTGTGTGTCCATGCAGCGCAGTAGTGGACCCACATATGATGTTTGGTATAAAATTCCTCCATCCATCTGATAGAACAAAGCCTTGTGTTGAATCTTACTTGTTTCCCCTTTGTTATCAGGAAGGATCCCCGCTCTTAAGTATTGAATGATAGGCGTCATCCATGAAAGTGACCCTAATTCAATCACGTTGACTTGGCGCAGCTGTACTAAAGGATTTTTAAGTACCTCGATTCTAACGTCCTTCGCCAAGTGCTGAAAGGCTGTTGAAGCCAACTTGCTCAGCGCATCTGCCGGTTTGTTGTCACTTTGTTTGATGTGAACAACCTTGAAAGACTGAAACTTTTGAATCAGCTCTTTGGCCTGCTCAAGGTAGAGTGCCATAACCTCGCCCTTCGCTTCGTACAAGCCATTGATCTACCACGCCACTAGTAGGGAGTCAACATGCGCTTGAAGATTCTTTGCCCTCATCTTGATTTCTAGGCACAAACCAGCCAAGAACGCCTCATACTCCCCTTCGTTATTCGTGTTATTGAAGTCCAACTGGATTGCATATGTGAACTAATGTTTTTCCAAGCTGACTAACCTTAATCTTGCGCCTGCGTCATCATTTGAAGCTCCATCTGTGTACAACAACCACAGCTCATCTGATGTTTTGGGTGCAGGGCTTACAATTGCCTCGCATTCATGGATGAGGAGAGTTGTAATCCAGCTGCCTTGGCATAGGAGTTTCCATTGGAATCTGTTGCACTTGAAACAGTGTTTGCCCTTGTTGTGCACATAACTGGGCATACATAGCATTCTGTGAGGCTTGACTTTTTATAAACAAAGAAGTGAGAGTCTCCCATTCCGGCAATAGTGATTCTAATGGCGTCGATGGTCCTGCGCCATGGCTCGTTGGGGTCATGTTGGGAATAGGGCGAGTCACACTCGCGTGCATGTCGCCAACTTCTGTGTATTCACCTTTGACGTACTCGCCATTCAGGTGGATTTGGACGTGCGTGTGTCTGCAACCTGGCCTGTTTGAGAGCATAGACCGAGGGGTGAAAATGGAATGCTCTGATCTGCCATGAGATCTAACAAAACTTAGAAATAAGATGAAAAAGTGATTATAAAAAAATTGGTGGGCGCCAATGAAGAAACACCAAGTTAATCCAGAGATTGGCTTGTGGTTAGTGTCTCGTCCAAATAAGGTTAATCTTCTTCTGAGCTCGATATATAGCTGCAACGATCCTGTAAAACAATCAACACACCGTGAAGCTCGTCACAAGGAGGAGAATAGGGGGTGTTCTCCTTGTAACCACCCTGCAGCGTGAAAATAAGAACTTGATTTGAGGATAAAATTCAGGATCGGTACTTGATTCTTAAATGTCCGGTTTTTAAAACTCATAATCAAAGTTTGATTTGTATTCTGGATCGAGCTGTAGATTTATCTACTTGTCTGTATTTCCATGAGAGAAATCTAATTGAACTTCTAAAACCTGAACTACTAAAAGTAGAGAAACGTAAGACTATGGGGTATGGGGCTTGGGTTGGGGCGTGGCCCTTGGGGCTTGGGTTTCAAGCCGGGCGTGGGGCGGTATTGACAAGCTGATATGGCGGGCTCTCAATGGCCAAACCAAACTAGCCGTTGGGCTAGCCGTTGGCCAACGGCTATGTTCAAAAAAAAATTATTTTTCCCTATAAAACTCACATTTTTCTTCCATTTTTTACCACATTCAACCACATCTTCTATAATCATCTTCCTCCTTCTACAAAATGAAAAAATGCATCCTCATAACCGTGCTTATGACCCGAGCAACCCGTATGCATTCCAAGAAAATAATCCTAGCCCACCACCCAATCGTCCAATGCCTCGTCCATTTTTCATACTCTTCTATGCCCCAAGAAGCGAGTTATGCATCGTATATTGGGAATCGTTTGTTTACTAACTTCCCACACACCGATGATTCGATACCTACCCCGTTTACACAAACGCCCATCAACCTTTCACCAACCTCCATCGACCTTTCACAAAACGAAACCGTCCCCAAAACTCAACCACCCAACTATGGTCCTTCCGCCTCAATAGCTCCCAAAAAGAGAAGTCATAAGAAAAAAACCGAGGCGGATAAAACACTTGAAACCGTCAAACGAAAACAACAAAAATGGGTCGTTAATGAAGAACGTGCATTGGCTAGGGCCTGGTTTCAACAAACTCAACATGCAACTTTAGGTATTCTTAAATATTTTGTATATAACTTTGTAATATATTAATGGCTACTTTTTATATAACTTTGTAATATATTAAATTTTGTTTTTATTAAAATAGGAAATTCTCAACATCGAAATCATTTGTGGGAAGCGGTTAGTAGAACATTCCATAAAGAAATGGGAAGGGAGGCTTATCGTGAAAACGATAGTCTATCCTCGAAGTGGAGCGAGATAAGCACCCAACTTACAAAATATAGTGGTTTTTTAAATAAAACAAAGCAAAACCCAAAAAGTGGTGAAACCGAAGCCGACATTCTGACAAATGCATTGGTTCAATTCAAATCAAATGTGGGGAGCGACTTCCGTTTCATGCATTGTTGGGAGATTTGTAAGTTCCAACCAAAGTGGGCGAATATCCCCAGTGGTAGCGAATCGAACACGTCTTCCAAAAGGTCAAGGGCCTCGTCCCAAGCCCAATCTGATGCACGAGATCAAGAGTTTGAGGACCTTTTGGATGATTCGCCAAACCGGCCTGAATATGGAAGAGATGCCTCAAAAAGGCGCGCTCAAAAAACAAGATCGGATACGGCATCGCCTTCAGCTGGGAGTTCGGGTTCGCGTAGGGGATTATACAGCGATCAGTTGGAAGACATTTCATGCAAGTTAGATACATTCAATGTATTCCAACAACAAAGGGCCGAAATGCGAAAGAGCAAAGAAGCTAGAGATGCCCAGAAACAAAAACGGGATGATTTGAAATTTCTATCCCAGCCCATTGATCACCTAGATGGTGACGAGTTGCAACTAGTATTGGAGATGAGAGAAGAGATAAAAAAGAAATATAAACGTTAGGAATTTTTTTATGTAATTTTCTTTATTTAAAAATATTTAAAAAATTAAATTTGTTGTTTTAAAAAATATTCAAATAGCCTAGCGGGTTAACCCAGCGAAGCCCACCAAACCCACGCCCCAAACCCCCGCCCCACCATACCGAGTTGAATGTGGGTCAGCCTATGTCTGCCCCCCAAGCCACGTGTCAACTCATGCACCAACCCAAATCCAACCCCCGCCCCACCATACCCCACGGTCTAAGTTTGTTCCCTTTCTATAATAGACACCTTACATGATGATAATAATGAACTACGAAATAATTAATTTTATATTTATTAACTAATGATATCTTAACAGTGATAATGAATTATATATTAATTATTTTGTATTTTATTATTTAAAAACATTAGCGTGGTAGTAGCTAAAAGGATTTACTTATTTTTTAAAAACTATTTAGTATAACTTTGTTTGGTACTTGTGAATCCGTACAGTTCAAATGATATGTTGGACTTATGAGTTTATCCATATTTAAAGGACACAGTATTCTAATTTAGTTATCCTTGTTGATCTCCAGCCTAACCATTTGAAATACCAAAAACTAGTTACCAGAATTTGGAAGATCATCAATGGCGGTTTCTTCGCAACATGTTGCAACCTCCAAACATGAATCATGGCAAGACCTCAAAGACAAGATCGTGATGGTTACAGGCGCATCTTCTGGCATCGGCTGGGAATTGTGTATCGACTTGGCCAAGTCTGGTTGTAAGATCATTGCTGCAGCCCGTAGAATCCACCGCCTCAAGGCTTTGTGTGATGAAATTAATAGTTTTGGAATCTCCGATTGTCACACTAACCCAAGTGGTGTATTGGCGTTGGCTGTGCAGCTGGATGTCAGTGCCGACGGTCCAGCCATCGAAGCATCTGTTCGCAAGGCTTGGGATGCTTTTGGCGGTATAGATGCTTTAATCAACAATGCTGGTATTACAGGTATATAATAACTAACTGGGACATATTTTTTTAAGAAAAATAATAGAATGTAAGAAGATAAGGTAACTGGTTGTGGAAACATCCATTGCTAATAGCCTAAGGACGGAACTAGTTGCGATCAAGATAGTGCTACTAATGGATTTTTTTTCATGGGTAAAAAAAGTTTGGAAGTTTGTAATATTATGGGTGGGATTGGTCATACAATTAAAAGATAAAACCAAGTTAAATTTCAAACATATAATAGAATAAGTCAATTTTAATTAGAAATAAAAATCCCTATAGTTGCTCTCTACAAGTTTATGGGTTTTCAATATATTCGGAATTCTTAGAAGATTTACAGTTGCACTCTATGGTTTTCAAGATATTCTAAAGTCTTAGAAGATGAATCTAGTACCACACAAACTTAGATATTCTAAAGTCTTAGAAGATGAATCTAGTACCACACGAACTTAGATATTCTAAAGTCTTAGAAGATGAAGAATCTTGTACCACACAAATTTAGAAAAATCTAACAATTGTTTTAATTTACAAATAATCAAGCATTCAAACACATAATCAACCAATGATCAACAATCTAAAAATAGATCGAATAATCTGATCCATTAATAATCAATCGGGTGTTACTAAACGTACCTCCTCCCTAAACTTTCGTATTAACACTATTCAACCCTTTTTTGTTTTTTTAATATCTTGTTGAGTCTTTTTGTTATTTTATTTTTGTTATTACTAGTATTTGTATTCTGAAACGTTTTTTAACTTAAAAAGAAAAGTGGTTTTTTATTAAAAGACAAATGTTTTAAATTGAAGTAAGTCAATTTAATTTAATTTTTTTGCTTGATGTGTCCGTTTTAGTTTCAATTCTAAGGCACTACCTGAACTCTTAGTTTAATAAAATTAGGGAAATTGCTTTGTAATAATCCCACCTAGATCTTATTGGCCATTAATAATCCCACCTCAGAATATTCTCTCCACCAGTCCCACCTTTTACCTATTTTTCCTACAACGGTCCCCCGTTAAAATAAATTAACGGAGTTAAGCTTTTTTCCAAATTACAAACAGATTTTTAGGGCTTCTGATTAGAACGACGATACGAGTCCATTGATGTAAAACTTGCCTCGAAACGGTGCTCCAAACGATGAAAACGATGCTTCAATTCGGGTGTTTAAATTTCCAGTTAACCAAAATCAAGTCACTTGGAGCACCATTTCGAAGTAAGTTCTATATCAATGGACTCGTATCATCGTTCTGATCAAAAACCCTAAAAAATCTGTTTGTAATTTGGAAAAAAGCTTAACTTCGTTAAGTTTTTTAATGAGGGACTATTGTGGGAAAAATAGGTGAAAGGTGGGACTGATGGGGGGAATATTCTGAGGTGGAACTATTAATGACCAAAAAGGTCTAGGTAGCCAATTCCCCATAAAATTATTATACTACCTACTTATTTATTTATTCATTGACACACTTGGTTTAATAAATATATATAAACTAGTGCTGTAATTGTTTTCTTTTGAAGAAAGGAAAAACGTTTTGTATTTTTAATATATAGAACTGTTAATCATTGTATAAAAATATTTTAAGTATAATAATAATAACAATAATAATAATAAAATAAAATAAAAAGGTTAGACAACTAAACTATGAAATAAAAGAATAAAGTGAGGTTTTGGGGTTAAATACATAAAATCAACGGTTTTTTTTGTTTCAAAAAATAAGTTTATCTTTTCTTTTCATAAAAAACATTAATTTTCAATTTGTAAAGCCTGTTTATGAATGAAAATATAATAAAATACTAGTCAGAAAGTGTCTTTCAAACCTAGATTCATTTTATTTAGTGAAAAGTTTATAATTTTAATATTTAAAAATAATTGTTATGAAAAAAGAAAGATTAATAAAAAAAACCTTATTATTTTTTTCTTACAAAAATCGGCTTTTTAAACTTTTGGGAAAAAACATCTTAAATATAATGATTTGTATAGGGGTGAAACATGACAAGTTTTTAAAATGATATTTTTAGAAATAAGGTATAAAAAGTAAAAATGGGAGTGCATTTAGCCAACCCCTAATCAATAATCCAATAATTTGTAAGGTTAAATGTGGACAAAAAGTTTTAATAAATTGAGGATTTGAAATTGATTTAAAAATACGTGAGAGGATTAATTAGGAAGTTTAATATGGCTAAAAAGGATATGAAGCAATAGAATTATGATATGCGGGAAAATTTAAAATAAAAAGAAAGACCATTTTAGTCAATTTTATCCAATCTTCTCCCTTCTTATCTCTCTGTAACTTCAAAATCCCACCATTTTCAAAACCCGCCATCTTCAAATTTTTCTTTACTTCCTATCTCAATAATCACTACATTATAGTGCGATTTTCGTCACCAATCAATAATTCAAACACCCAAACAACATGTTCTTCAACTTTTTTTGAAGAAACTCAGTTTAATTTCATAAAATATCTCATTTTTCCCATGATTTTGAAGCGAATCACTCGATTCGTTCGATACGATCGCTGATAAGTGTTTCTAATGTTCAAATTTCGTCAATCGTTAAAGAAATCTTAAAGAAATCTGAAGAAATCGGCTTCGATCTATATAAGAAATTTTTGAATTGCATTTTTACGATCTTGGTTTTTAAATTGAGTCATTGCGTTTTACAAAGTAATGAGAAAACACTGGTTTTTTTTTTGTATTTTCAGTCCATTGTTACATTTTATTGTGTTTTTAGTCCATTGCGTTTTAGAAAGAAAAAAAAACACTTTCTTTTGTGTTTTTATCTATTGCGTTTTAGGAAAACACATTTTTTATGTGTTTTTTTGGTCCAATGTGTTTTAGAAAAACACATTTTGAAGTGTTTTTAGTAAATTGTGTTTTAGGTAAAACACATTTTTTGTGTTTTTAGTCCATTGTGTTTTAGATAGAACACTTTCTTTTGTGTTTTTAGGCCATTGCGATTTAGAAAAAAAAAACATTTTTATTTGTTTTTTGGTCCATTGCGTTGTAGAAAACACATTTTGAAGTGTTTTTAGTCCATTGCGTTTTAGGTAAAAACACATTTCATGTGTTTTCAGTCCATTGTGTTTTAGAAAGAACACTTTCTTTTGTGTCTTTAGTTCATTGTGTTTTAGAAAAAAGACACTTCTTTGTCTTTTCTGGCCATTGCGTTTTATAAATAAGACATTTCTTTGTGTTTTTTGTCCATTGCGTTTTAGAAAAAAAAATCATTTTTACGCTTTTTGTCCATTACGTTTTACGCAACTGGGTTTTTGAAAAAAAAATTCAAAAATATAGCAATAGTATACTCGTTTTAAAGATAAAAAACGCTCGTTTTTTGTGCAATTTTTATTAAAAAAAATAATGTCGTATGAAAGAGTTATTAACGTTTAAAAAATGGGGAGGAGTTGGAGGAGAAATAAACTGTTGACTTGGATTGACTAGAATGCTTCCTAGATTTGCTACCTAATTTCACTCATTTAATCTTAACACTTGATTAATAAATAGATGGTCAAGATTACTTTCTAAACTTTCTACCCAAATAAATTTCTTATTATATTCTGATTCTTAGAAATACATATAGGTTTACACTTTATAATAAGATATGACTAAAAAAAAACCCCTTTAATATAGAGTAGGATCACTAACAAAATATGACTATGTATACAAACTCTTGCTTTTGTCTATTCCTCTACTCAAACACAAGCTGCCATAGACATATAGAAAGCATAATACAATTATCCATCTACCTATTTTGACGTACAAGTTCCATTGTCTATTTAGGTACTCCACAAAGTTCGTTGGATACGTCACAAGAAAATTGGGATCATACTTTTAAAACAAATGTAAGAGGATCATGGTTGGTTTCGAAGTATGTCTGCATTAATATGCGTGCTTTCGGTCAAGGAGGATCGATAATCAACATCTCTTCTACTGCTGCTCTTAATCGTACTCATCATCTTGGACTTGTTGCTTATATTTCTTCAAAAGTAGCCGTTGATACCATGACAAAAGTAATATTAAAACTCCTACTTGTATTACTTGTTGCCACTTATTTTTATAACTTTAATTTGGTTATATATAAGAGGTGCACCTATTTTGGTACATTTTTCTATATACAAGAGGTGGTGCACCTATTTTTATAACTTTAACCGGTTTCTATAATGACCCGCTTTGACCAGAACAAAATGACCCGATTCACCTTATTTTCAAATCAATATGCATATGTGGGAATGTTGTCTAAAGACTTTGTTTTATCATTATTAACTTGTTGAATATATCCTATAGGTAATGGCAATGGAACTTGGAAAACATAAAATAAGGGTAAACTCGATAGCTCCAGGACTTTTTGAATCTGAGATTACAAAGGAACTCATGCAAAAGAAATGGATCAAGAATGTGGCATTTAAAACAATGCCGCTGAAGGAATTTGGGAAAATTGACCCAACCATGACGACACTTGTTCGGTTTCTGATCCATGAATCTTCAAGTTATATTACAGGAAACATTTTCGCGGCAGATGCAGGATATTCTTTACCTGGTGTACCATTATATTCGTCACTTTAAACCGTGTAATGTCATTTGAGTAACAAAAAGACCTTTACCTGGTGTACCATTATATTTGTCACTTTAAACTGTGTAATGTCATTTGAGTAACAAGAAGACCTATAATTTATAATTTATGTGGTGATATCTAGTTGAATTATCTTTTTAGGTGTTGGTTTGTGCATTAAATATGTAAACATTAAAACTATGGTGGTAATTGGTATAGAATGTATAAAAGATATGTCAATTTTAATATAATTCGATTTACTAAAAGAAAAAAAAAGTGTTATATAAATCTTGGTTCGCTCAATAATATAATGAAATCCGGTTTGTAGCAATGGAACATAATTCTATTATTAAAAACTAATAAAATCCACTAGTAAAAGTCAAAATTTACATAACAAAATAATAATGGATTTTAAAAATAACAACTATTTGTTAACTACCGGCAACAAGTTAAAAGGTAGGACAATTAATGGTTATTTTTGTAGTTGAAATTATTGTTGGGCAATGACAAATAGTTGGGATTATTAAAAACCGTTATTTCTAGTTTATAGTAAGAAACCAGTCTCTCTTACATTTTGAAAATAATATTTTTTTTCGAATGTAAAAGATTTCATTTTTTTAACCCAGGTAATATAACATTAAAAAAAATAACATTTTTAGGAAAAAAACACCAAACAGTTTGTTATAAAAAGTTTATATTCCTTAATAAACCTAGGTTTGTTTATTTATGAAAATATACAATCTAATTAAAAATATGGGTTTTTTGTTTTGTTTTTAAGATTGTGCAATGTTCATTGTTCAAATATTAATGGTCTACTAATGGCTTTCTCTCATGGGCTTATATTCAAATATTACTGGGCTACTCATGGCTTTCTCTTGTGGGCTTATGTTCAAATATACGCAGCATTTTTATAAATTAATCCTGACAACTTTTGATTTTTTTTGGTGTTACCATCTCTCAACATATTGGTTTTAATTTGTCTTCAATCCCTTCTAGCTTTGATCTAAATATATATGCATCATTTTTATAAATTAATCCTGACAATTTCGTTTTACAAATCCTTGTGATTGGCATCTGATTCTTGTATCTGAAGTTTTTTTAACCTATAAAGAAGGTTTGTTTGTAGTATTTCACGCCTTGTGCTATTTTCGATTTTGCTTTGAAATGAATCATTCCTCAGTCGATACGGGCTCCTATGCACTCTACGATCAAATCATTTAAAAGAAAAGGAAAAAAAAACCTTTTTGAAATCAATTTGGGACTTTAGGTTAGTGGTGTTGTGTAGTTATTCATTGTTTAGTCTCCATTCTACTTATCTAAATCTAATTGGTATAAATCATGACACTGCCGATAGTAATACTAGTGATTGATGATGAATTGATGACGGTCACCCAATTGGCTCCTCGTCTTGGGCCTGTTGCTTTGTTTCAAATGTATTGGGCCTGGGCCCAACTTAATGCTCCCAACCCAGATTTGGTCAAAGATGGAGATCTCCTTGTTTATATCCGATACACCTCTGCCTCTGGTACTGTTCCGATAAGAAGGTTAAGAGACATGACCTCTTAGTCGCATTTAATGGTTTGAGTGGCGTCGTTGAAAGGAGTGAGCATAGGCGGCTCTTTCGTCTGAAGAGAAGGTATGCATTACTGAGACTGAAATCATTGCTCCCTACAAGGGAACATTTCCCTGCCTTTGACCAGACATTCCTGTTGTCCAGGGAAGTGTCCAATGGTCCATAACAAGGGGCAGTCTATCTCGAGAGTTGGGCTCCCTTGTTATAAGCAAGAATGGAGATCAAGATAAGGTAAGGGGCTGTTTGGTTGTCGCTGAATGGAGCCATTCAGAGCCAACCTCTGAATCGGTCAGAGGTATCAGCTGTTTGGTTACAAAAACTTCACCTCTTAACTGAACCATTCAGAGCTGAATGGTTCAGCTAGTTTTGATCGCTGAATGAGATATTTGACACTCATGCCCCTTGCTCCACAACACCGACACCATATCCATCATCAACTCCGACACCACCTCCGACACCATCTCCATCATCATCATCATCATCGTCACCGACGCCACCATCGACATCAGCCATCAATGTCTCCAAAAAAAAAAACGAAATTAACAGGGGGGGGGTGTACCGTGAACGCGTCGGAATCCATTATCACCGCCGCCGTAACGGCGGCGGCTCCGCCTATCTCCGCCTCTTTCTCTCTGTATTTCAAATCTCTCTCTCTCTCTCTTCGTTCCCGTCTTCTCTCCATCGAGAGTCTCTCTCGTCACCGCGTCATAACACATCGGAGGTCAGGGGGGGGGGTGTTTCGCTGAACCTAGTCACCGCCGCCGCCGCCGCTCACGGCGGCGAGTCTTTTTCCGCTGCCGTCATCAGAAACGAGAGGGGGAGGTGTGGCTGTCGTCGGCCGGTTCTTCACGGCCGATTTGAAACCCAAATGAAAGAGATGAATGATGATGAATGATACTGATGAATGATACTGATGAATGATGATGATGATATTGGTAGAAAAAAAAGGGGTGTTAAAGTTTGGTGGGGGTGATACTGATGAATGATGATGATATATTGGGTTTTATAGAAAAAAATCTATAATGGGTTTATTTTGTGGGGAGGGGTAAAAATGTCATTTTATACTGTCATTCAGATATAGAACCAAACAACACTTTACTGGTTCAGCACTTACCCATTCAGACCCTCTTACCCATTCAGACCTCTTATTCATTCAGCACTTATTAGTTCAGATGTTGCCAAACAGCCCCTAAGTTTTCTCAACCCTCAACAATAGAAACAAAGAGAATTAACTCTAAATAAAAGCATTATGAAATAGGATGGCCTGAATCTATGTAAGTGGCAGGTTTATTATATTTACCGATTTCATATTGTATTTCCAACCTTTCTGTTATAATTAATTGTATCATGTCATGATGTAGATACAACATGGGTATAAGGCAAAAACTAGCGGAGTTATGCTTCAATATGGGTATAAAGGGCATCCCGGTCAAATGTTAAGCCCGTCAAGGTACTTAAGGTATAATCTTACATTCGTAGGCTGATCTTACTTTTTCACTTTAATAGTTTAATAATAATATTGTTTTAGTGATCATAATTAGTGACTACTCCAGCCTGAAGTTTATTTATTGTTGTAACATATTTGTTATTTTGTGAAGTTGGAAACTTTTGATATCAATGCCATTGGGTCAAAATTCGGATACACCTCATTCTTTGAAGCAAACAGAGGAGGTTGTTCTTGATCAGGTTTGTAAAATATAATTTTCTTGATTAGTTATAAAATTTTTCAAGCTTTGTGTTAATTAACCATTATCTATACGTTTTTTTCTTTTGGCAGGATGTAGAAATTCAAGGGAAGTTAGCTGAGAAAGTTTCATGCTATCAAGGAGTGTTTTATAATTATTTTAGCATAGGTATTCTAGTTTATTCGCTTTAGGGATTAATACATAGTATATGTTTAAATTTAATTATTATTTAATCTGTTTTTAGGAATCGATGCTCAAGTGGCTTATGGTTTCCATCATTTAAGGAACGAGAAACCTTACCTTGCTCAAGGTCCCATTTCAAACAAGGTTTGATCTTTAGATGACTTCTCAAGAAACATCATACATTTTACTTGTGTCATCTTGTTATGAACATTTTCTTTTAAGATGGGAAAACGGGCCCGTCATATGTGTTGAGTAACGGGCTCGGGTTAAAATGGGTCATTTAATATCGATCCAAGTGGGTTAAGTCAGCTCGGGTTGTGCAATTAGAGAAGTTACAAGTGCTTTACTACACTTTGGTTCATTTTCGACCCGTTTGACCCATTTCATATTAGTTATGTTTTTAAACTTTAGCCATTTGGACTGTGATTGATAAAATGTAAACCAAATTAACCATTTGAAAGAAAACGGGTCAAGGTGCCCACCTCTAATCTTTCTATGTTATATGGTCGTCAAATACGTACATGATTAGTTTGTGCCTTGTGGTATATTTATGATTTTTGTTGGTGTTTTTGTTGTCGCGGATAATATACTTTGGTTTCTTAAGTCATCTGCTATATTTATGTAACGCGTGGCCTGTAGAGGGTTACTTGCGGGTTTCTTAAGTCATCTGCTATATTATAATACTCTACGGGGCAGCCGCAGCGAGCACAACCGCAGCAATTGTTTTCAGCCGTTCATCTCGGAATGGGTACACTTCTTGCTGAACAAGTGACTAAATTAAATGATGTAACTTTATTATTTCTGCAAGATTAGTTTGACCTAATAATCAGTTTAGGGGTATATGCAATAAAAGTGGTTCTGATTATTAGGGGTCATTTTTCATGTAATTTTTTTTATGATTAGCTGATTTTGATTATTCTATTACATGATTACTTTCTAAACACAAATTAAAACACCATTAAAAGCTAAGATATAGAAGTGTCATTAGGTTTTATGTTACAAGAACCTGCTGCTTAATATTTTAAAATTTGATATTATAATAATATAAGATTTATATAGCATGTGGTGTATTTTGTCAATTCTGGAACTGAAGCAAATGATTTGGCTATGCTGATGGCATGACTGTACAGTGGTAATCTTGCGATGGTTGCTTTGAGAAACGCTTATAATGATGGAAGTGTTGGTACTATTGGAGCCGCAGCAAGCGCAACCTGCAAGATAATAATAACAAATAACATAATCCTATCCAGTTCTGCGTAGAAGAATGAAACAGCATTAAAATAACACCAATTCCGAGATGAACGGCTGAAAATGAGCACAGTCACAGCGATGGTTTTCAGTCGTTCATCTCGGAATGGGAGCTGTTTTAATGTTGTTTGATTCTTCGACGCAGAACCTGATCTTTTCCTTATGTTTTTGTTTATTTTTGTCTATTATATACATTAATTTTATATCTTTTTTTATTCTTATGTGGAATCTTTATTGTAGATTGATTTCGATATCTCGAAGAACCGGCCAGATCCTATAACATACGGCGCTCAAGAGGACTGGTTGTCTAACTTAAAGACAATTCTTGAATGGTCACCGTTCGCTTCAATAGATGACCTGATCCAACAGGTTTGTTTCCGTTCTATACTGAATTTGTTCGATGACGTATACTATATCAACTTGCTATGCAACACTTGTTTCCTTGTATTTTCAGTTTAAAGACATCGATTCACACGGGACAAAGATAGTCATATACAACTTATGGCTCAATGACGAAGGCCTTCTTCATACCGCCTTCTTCATTCGTTAAGGGTGATTTTTTTTTAAACTTACATATGTTCAACATGTTTTTAATTTGGTGTAATCACAATATATAACGATTCTTTTCAGGCATACGCTTCTATGTTGTACCTTAGAAAGTTCAACAACTTCAAAATCATCTTGAGGGGGAAGCCTGTAGAGCAGTATACTATAGCAGATGGCTTAAGAAACCCGCAAGTAACCCTCTACAGGCCACACGTTTCATCTTTGTAAGGGGAAGATAGGTGCTTCTCTCCTAGGGCATACAAGATTGGCGGCAACCCGCCATATTTAACATATAAAGTTTTTTTATACGTTAAATATGGCGGGCTGCCGCCAATCTTGTATGCCCTATGGAGAGAAGCACTCATCTTCCTCCTACAAAGCAAAGAAAAATTATAAAAAAACATTAACATGAGATTAACAAAGAAACAAATCGTTGTAATTATTGTTACAAATTTAGGGTCAGGATTTAGAGAAAACGGGGGAAAGTGTGAGAACGATTATGGATCGTCAGATCAAAACAATCTATGGACTAGATGGCGCGGTGGCGTTTTCGTAAATAACATAAACTTTTTAAAGTGGGCGCGCTTCCATAAGGGAAAAAAGGTAAATGTTCATCTACAAAACACATCAAAGCGTGACCAAAACATATATACTTCCCAGAGAAACCTGATGGGTTGGTAAAATTCCATAGCTTAATGGTTTTAATTTCGGTTAATTACACGAAGCTACTTTCTAGAATACACTACTTTGATATGGTTTGTGTTTTGCAGGCATTGATTGGTTTAAGGTGCATTTTGGAGATTTACTGAAGTTTTGGGCGGACGCTAGAGAGAACATAATTGAAGAAAATGCAAAAAGAGGCAAAACTGAGCTGAACTCTTCGCCAGAAACAGTTCAAACTTCATTTTGGTTTATCCTGAGCTAGAAAATGAGTTTCGGGCTTATAATATATGCATTTGGGGTAGTTCGACGAGACGAATCAAAATATAAGGTTTTGAAGGGCCAGAAATTGACGCATTATCTGCTGCACACCGGCTGATTAGTAAAAACGGGATTTTTTGAGAGAAAAAGTCAATTTTGGAAAAGGGAGTTCAAAAACACTAGAGGGGATCATTCCTAAGGATCTAACCCATTCCCAATCATCTCTAACACCACCTACCATTCACCTCTAACCTAGAACCCTAATCCATTCCATAATCACCATTTTCCATCATCTTCAATCATTCTCCATCAAACCTTCAAACCCTAACCTCCGCCACTCCTCAAGGCTCAAGGTCATGGCTCCGTGTTCGTGTTCATCGGCCGGTGATCGCGTCCACTCAACCATGAGTGGCTAGTCTCTTTGGTTTCACCCCGGTGTAGATGTTGTAAGATTTTCTAGGGTTTATGCATTTGTATTTTGATTTGATTTTGTGACAAATTGTTTAGTATTTGAACCTTGGATAATTGTCTTGCATTTGTTTCGAATTCGTGAATTGTCGAACGATGATAAAGTTATGAGTTTGCGAAATGGTTATGTGCAATCATGCCTTATCTTAGGTTAGGATTTACATGTCCGAGGTAATGAAGTGCATTGTGGTCCGTTATCTATGACGTAGATAGCAATTGACACCTAAGTTTCATCATAGTAATCCGTTAATCACTATATGAAATTGAATCAAGTTAAAACATGTAGGAACCCTAGGTCTTGCAATTATCGAACCGGGTGTGATCCGTATTCTAATTTCTTGTTTCAACTTTTTAGTTTAGTTTACAATCTTAGTTAATCACACATTGTTTTAAGAATAACATCAATTTTTCGGTTCATTCCGATTTATTTTCAAAACCAAATAAACAAATAAAATTAGCAATCTTCATAATCACTTTGTACATTCTTTGTAAATAGTCTAACTAGTTGAACAGGTCGTCCGATACTGACCACATGCTCTTCGTGGATTTGATACCCGACTTACCCTACCTACCCAGGTTTAATTGGGGTTTTGACTAATCGGGATGACACGGTCACGTCAAAATGGCGACGTTGCCGGGGAGCTAGTGCGCTTAGTATTTCATTGCTTGTTCGATTTTAGTTTAGTTATTTTTTTGTCTTTCTTGTATATTCGCGATTTTACTTTGGGTGGTCGAGCTTGTGTGTGCAAGTACATGTTTTGCAGGAATGACTTTTCAATATGAATTGGGTGGATGATGATCCCTGTGAGTGTTGCGAAAGCGGAGAGCATTATTTAGAGGATTGCTCTGTTTTCTACGAAAAAGTTCAAGCCTACAAGGATCGGGAAGACTACCTCAGCGGATTGTATGAATATAGGAGGGCGGATTATGAAGATTTCAATGGTCCATCCTCATATTATCCATACGATAATCCACCACCACCACATTATCAAGAATACTACTATGAACCCGAATTGCCACATTTCTCAAGTTACCGGGAGGAGTATGATGATTATTATAATGAATACCCTAAACCGGCATCCGAGGAACCTCAAGATTCAATGCATTCCAAGCTTGATGCTCTTATAAATATGGTGAAAGGATATCACGAAGATATCAAAGATATGAAGAAAGCGAATGAAGTGAGAGATAAAGCCCATGAAGTATTGGTGATGCAAGTGGGTCAATTAGGGGAGGAAATAGCCCAAATTAAACGCGACCAAAAGGTTTTGGCTAATGGTGCAATGGTGGATGGTGATGCGGTGGAAGAGGTTATGGAACTTCCGGAGCAAGTAATTGAATGTTTGAACCGAGCGGAAGACGTAACACCGCAAGACGGGACAAAGTCAAAAGAAACTAAAAGTCATATCTCTCCTTCTCCCAAACTTATCACTCCAACCAACAAAGTTGGGGATGCGAGTTCGGGCATAAGGATTCGAAGGGTGGCCTTGCAAGATATTGGACAATTCGTCAAGAAACGACCCCAAAGTAGTTTAATACACATGTCGCGTAAAACAAAAAGAGAGTGGATTCGGCATGCCAAATACCGAGCATATGTTGGAAACTCAGTAGGCAAATGCTCACTTCGACCACCATGAGAGACAAATCAGGTATGATTGTTGTAGAGTTTATATTATTATTCGTTTTATTTTATTTTATTTTACTTTTCTAGTTAAATGAACTTTGTGGGTGTGTTCCCTATATAACCCTCACGAGACCTACACGTCCTCCTGAGCTATCGGGAGGTTTAAAAGGGTTTGTTGCATACGTTAAATGCAACCGTGATTCCTACGAAAGTGAGTTAGTTTTGTTGTTGTTGTAAATTATTTTTCCACATAAATCAAAGTAAATTAACGTATGACTTGGTAATATTTTCATAAAAGTGGTAGAACTAGGTAACTAACAAGTTTTAATGGTTGTGAGAAGCATGCTTCTACACAAGGGTTGAGATTTGTAGGTACATTATGTTCGTGAGACGACCGCTTTGTTGAAAAGATAAAGAGCACACGAGGAATTAGCCAAAAACCAGGTGCATACGTTTCTTTTTATATTTGATTTTAATTAGAAAATAAGTGGATTGTATTTTGTATTTTTATTTTCCAGGGTGAAAGTTTGGGGAAATTAGCCGTGTCACATCCCTTGTACGATTTAAAAACTCTAGTTCTTACACATTGAGGATAATGTTTACCTCAAGTGTGGGGATGGGGGAGTAGTAAAAGTTTTTCAATTTTGACCCGTTCGTTTAAATACTACACATTGAGGACAATGTTTACCTCAAGTGTGGGGATGGGGAAAATTTTAAAATTTTTCAAAAATGTCTTGGTTCAAAAGCGATCTTAAAAGCACAAGTAACTAAGTCAACAAGGGATGTCACAACCCATTTGGTCTTTTGTCATGGTCAAGTTAGAATTAATAACATGACGGGTATTTAGCAGGTGGTTATTTGGGAATAATCCGCCTAAGAAACTAGCACATCATGCATGTCACATACCATACCCTTTATATATGTGAGGTTTTGAGCCACTTTTACATCATAGAATTACATATTTATGTTTCTTTGTTTGAGTGGACCATTAGTCACGTATTGTAGAACTTACGACTTTTGATACGCTTGAGACCATAGACCGAATACAAGCACGAGAATGATTAAAGCATTAGGTGAACCTTTTCCTTTAAAACCATTTATCTATCCTTACCCAAACAAATCCCCTAGTCGCCCACTTTGAGCCTAATCCTTTCGTTTGACAACCCATTTAACCATAACCTTAAACCTTTTCTTTTAAACCCGTGTGATGAAAATTCAATTATAGGAGTTAAGTTTGTTTAGTTGTGAATCGTTTGTTTGTGAAAAAAAGAAGCAAAAATTGCATCAGAAAATGTTGCGAAAAATAATAGAAAATCATTGAGAAAAGAACAAAAATATGTGCTTTAGTTTGTTGAATAAAAGGCGAAAAGTGTTGCCTTCTAGCTCAGTGTTTGTAGATAGTCGTGTTTGGCATAGTGATTTTGTAATAAGAATCGAGTTTTCATCACCTTAGCCACTTTAAAAATATCCTATTTCCTACCCTCAACCTAGCCCCGTTACAACCCTTCGAAGCCCTTTTGACTTGTGCTTAGTATTCGTGTTCGGTGGTGGAGAATGATTGAGTTGCAAGCCTATGCGGGTACGTGTTCTAATCGGTTTTGAGTAATTACTTAGAAAGTGCTAATTTATTATCTAATTAGCCATATTTTAAACCGAGTGGAGAGAACGTTATGAGGGATGTGTGTTAGTGCGGTATGTCTATCGCCTCCGTCATCTCAAGACCGTAGCAGAAATAGATTAAGTTTAGTGCTTATAGTGTTATATTTTAGTAAAAGGCAAGGTGGCATTTGTGTAAATAATGAGATATCTCATTATGTCCCTTGGCCTATAAATAGAGAACTTAGGGTTCTCATTTAGAACTTTTGGAAGACTTTTGACACATTTGGTCATTTGGCACTTTGGAGAGCTCTAGTTCTAGAGAGAGAAACTAGAGAGAGAAAGTGTCTAGGTGATTCACGGTTCCTGTAACGATTTCAGATCTTTGAATAGAATCACAGTTATAATTACTGTTCGTGTGTTTGGTCTTGCTCGTACACGGATTCCGCACGTCGTACGAGTCGGTTCGCAATCGTTCGGAGTCAAACCGGTCCTAACAATGTGCATGAATTATTAGTTTCAAGGGCGGGTTAATCTTGGATAACCATTTTTACATGATTAATCATTTATTGCTAAATAGGTCGAAAATTGTAAAAAGTTTGAACCGGGCATGACAATAGACCTTAACCTTAGTCTCGGGAATGGGGAGTATGTTTTTCGTTCAACCCACGTGAAAGTGAAAAACAGATTTGCATGAGGGCAAGCAAAAGACAAGTGTGGGGATGTGATGGGTTGGTAAAATTCCATAGCTTAATGGTTTTAATTTCGGTTAATTACACAAAGTTACTTTCTAGAATACACTACTTTGATATGGTTTGTGTTTTGCAGGCATTGACGGGTTTAAGGTGCATTTTGGAGATTTACTGAAGCTTTGGGCGGATGCTAGAGAGAATATAATTGAAGAAAATGAAAAAAGGGGCAAAACTGAGCTGAACTCTGCGCCAGAAACAGTCCAAACTTCATTTTGGCTTATCCTGAGGTAGAAAATGAGTTTCGGGGCCATTTGGGGTAGCTCGACGAGATGAATCAAAATATAAGGTTTTTAAGGGCCAGAAATTGATGCATTATCTACTGCACACCGGCTGATTAGTAAAAACGGGATTTTTTGAGAGAAAAAGTCAATTTTGGAAAAAGGGAGTTCAAAAACACTAGAGGGGATCATTCCTAAGGATCTAACCCATTCCCAATCATCTCTAACACCACCTACCATTCACCTCTAACCTAGAACCCTAATCCATTCCACAATCACCATTCTCCATCATCTTTAATCATTCTCCATCAAACCTTCAAACCCTAACCTCCACCACTCCTCAAGGCTCAAGGTCATGGCTCCGTGTTCGTGTTCGTCGGCCGGTGATCGGGTCCACCCAACCATGAGCGGCTAGTCTCTACGGTTTCACCCCGATGTAGATGTTGTAAGATTTTCTAGGGTTTATGCATTTGTATTTTGATTTGATTTTGTGACAAAATTGTTTAGTAGTTGAACCTTGGATAATTGTCTTGCATTTGTTTCGAATTCATGAATTGTCGAACGATGACAAAGTTATAACTTTGCGAAATGGTTATGTGCAATTATGCCTTATCTTAGGTTAGGATTTACATGTCCGAGGTAATGAAGTGCATTGTGGTCCATTGTCTATGACGTAGATAGCAATTGGCACCTAAGTTTCGTGATAGTAATCCGTTAATCACTATATGCAATTGAATCAAGTTAAAACATGTAGGAACCCTAGGTCTTGCAATTATCGAACCGGGTGTGATCCATATTCTAATTTCTTGTTTCAACTTTTTAGTTTAGTTTACAATCTTAGTTAATCACACATTGTTTTAAGAATAACATCAATTTGTCGGTTCATTCCGATTTATTTTCAAAACCAAACAAACAAATAAAATTAGCAATCTTCATAATCACTTTGTACATTCTTTGTAAATAGTCTAACTAGTCGAACAGGTCGTGCGATACTGACCACATGCTCTTCGTGGATTCGATACCCGACTTACCCTAGCTACCTAGGTTTAATTGGGTTTTTGACTGATCGAGACGACACGGTCACGTCAAAACCTCCCCAAAAACCACCGTAAAACGTGAAAACCCTAGAAAACGCGAAACAACAAAAACTGTGGCGTCAAAAGATCAAATCAGATCCAGAGGCAAAAAACACAGTGAGTTAACTTCGATTTGCATTGTGCTAGTTTATGCTGCTTTTGGCGTTCTAATTTTAACAATAAATTTTCAGTTTCTACGAGTGTGGAAGGGGAAGGGTCATCTGCACCAAAACGCCAAAAACCCAACGAGCAACGAAAGAAGACAACAAGAGGACATGGTACAGAATGTTACTTTTCGTGATGTTGTAAATACACTGTGATACTTTGTTGCCAAAACGCCAAAATTTGTATCATTTGTTTAATAATGCTAAAATGTATGAGAACGAAATTTTACATATATGTCATTGTCTTATTGAAAAAACATATATCATTCGTGTGTTACTAAACGCCAAAACATGTATCGTTTGATAGCTTTATTACTAAACGCCAAAACATGTATGGTTTGTATTATAAACACCATGTATCATCTGTTATTGTCTTATTCAACATCTATCATCTGGGATTGACTTATGAAATGCCATACATGTATCATTTATTTTATTAAACGCCGTGAAATCATTTTTTATAGGCGAAGAGAGGTTGAGATTGAGAATAAATGTCCAAGTTGGCAAGGCCTAGAAAGCCAATAAGAAGAAGGCATTAAGTCAGAATGTTGAGGTTGAGGAAGAACCATATCATGAGTTCAGTGGGGTTAGGGTTTTGTCAATAGTAAAACCTACAAACTTAACTGGTTGGTTTATGAATCTAAACCAAAATCAAAGACAGGCAGTACAACAAATGGGGTTTGGTGCTACACTAAAGTTGAAAATAGACACCGTACCGACAATGCTTGGGTACTAGTTGGTTGAAAATTACAATGAAAAGACAAACACCCTAAACGTTGGCAACCATACGGTACATATGAATGAAGAATTGATAAACTCTTTAACAGGTATACCGAATGGAAGGGTGCCCGTGAACATGAAAAAAAGACCAACAACTAAAGACCAGGTGGTGGCTGAGTGGAAAGCACCGTTCGAAGGGTTTGACTGGGTTAACAGGCCAAGTATGAAGCTCTACTTTGAGAACATTTTGCCTCTGATGCATGACTTCAGAAAAGACTTCTGCTTAAATTTCCTTGTAGCATTCTTCACTATAATGAGGCATGCAAGTGATAATGCAGTCGTCAACAAATAGTTCTTGCACAACGTTACACCAGACGTTTAAATAAACCAAATGAACTGGTGTAGTTATATCATCCAATGCTTGCAACACGCCAAAACCGCATGGTCTCCAACAAAGCATTACACAGGGCCGTTGATCATACTTTCGGTAAGAATAAAATATTCCTATATAACATATATCATTTGTGTGTCATTAAAACGCCAAAAAGATCTGTCATTTGAAAAATCTATTTTGTTACAGCTTGCCTTGGTGAACAATGCTTGCAATAGAAAAAAATGGGACCGAAAAGAAGGATACCCAATTGAGTGGGTTACAACAGATACTCTTGACTTGTTTGAGGGTGCAATGGCAAAATGCCTTGTTGGCAATAAAGTAAAAAGGAAAATAGTTAAAAAGGCTAAGGAAGGCAAACCCAAAAAAACAAGAAAAATGCAGGTTGTTGTTGATGATAAAGCTGATGGTGATGATGTTGAGAATGAAGATGATGATGATGTTGACAATGTTGATGACCATGCTGATAAGGATGATGATGATGATGGTTTTGATCATGATGATCATTATGATTATGTTGGGCTCCACCCTATTGTGCAAAACGCCATGCACATCAATGATGAGAATGAGAATGAAGATAATGAGGATGAAGACGCTTCGCTTCAAAGGATGGTGAATGAGGATAGATAAAGCCGGGAAATGATGTTTGAAGTTTCTGCATCAGGGAACCATGCTCTTCTCAGAGGAGTAACACAGTATGACAACATTTTTGCTGATGAAGAAGAACAAAACAATGAAACTGAAGAGGTATGTTGTTCAAATAACAAAATTTAATAAAAACCACAAAACACCATGATCAACAAAATCTTTTTTTTAATTTAACAGGAAATGCTGATAAATTGGATGGGGCATACAAAGAATTAGAAGAATGCTACAATAAAATGAGCACATTGTTAAAACAATCAAAGACTGAATACCCAAACTGCCTCCTGGTACACATTAAATACTCACAATGTCTGACATTGTTGGAGAACATCTCAAAATTTGTTGATGAAAACACCAAGGAAGTGCCAGCTGAAAGAGAACAAGGTAAATATGAAACTGAGGTTGAAAATGAGGTGGTACTAGGAGATGAAAATGAAGAAGAAGGGGAGAAGGAGATGGCTGGAATAGAAAACGCCATTGAAGTGGAAACAGTTGATGAAAATGTCAATGAAGTTGAAAATGAAGGAGAAGGAGGAGGTGAAAATGAAGAAGAAGGGGAGAAAGAGATGGCTGGAATAGAAAACGCCATTGAAGTGGAAACAGTTGATGAAAACGCCAATAAAGTTGAAAATGAAGGAAAAGGAGAATGAGAAGGAAAAGGGGAAGGAGAAGGAGAAGGAAAAAGGAGAAGAGGAAGGGGAGGCGGAAGGGGATGGAGAAGGAGGAGGAGAAGGGGAAGGAGAAGGGGATACGGGAGTAGAAAAAGAAAGGGATATGGCCGGAGAACAAAATGTCAAACCCTCAGCTACTACAACAGCCCCAATATATGATGATGATGATGAGGATACTATATTATCAGATGAAGATATAAACGAAAACGATATTGAGAGATGGAGTTGTGATTTCAAGACACTTGAATATCACATTTCCAGATACAATGGGAAAAAATAATTAAAAAGAATATTGCTGAGGTTTTGGAGCTGCCTGGACAAGATCTAAAACAAATGATTGATATAAAAGAAGGTCTAGATAATTCAAAGATGGTGGATGAAGCAATTAAAGCAATAAAAAAACGTCTGCAACCTGCTGAAGAGACCCCAAAAATGCCTGTATTTGATAAGACACCAAACATCCCCCCAACAGAAACACAATACAGTCAGGCGTTCATCACTGAACTAGAAAAAACTGAAGGGAAGATGGTAAACAAAAGTGTTGACCAACAAGGTGCAGTGTTTGATAAAACGCCATATGAGCAGCCACCATCTACAGCTGGGAAAAACCTCTTGGAAACTTTTGAAGAGGAAGAGACACCCAATAAACCCCAAAATGAAAATGCGATCAACACATCACCACCAAAAAAGCCAAACAGGTCAGATGTGCAGGAGAAGGGTGATGAGGACAAAACTCCAGACATCACAAAGTTGATGCAAGAAAATACAAATTTAAACCCTAAAGAGCTGCCTAGTGATGAAGAAGCTGATAAAGATGATGAAAATAGAAACAAAAAGACTGTGGGTGAAAAGGAGAAGAGAGATAAGAAATTGAGCAGGGTATGTTTGTCACCTTATGTAAGGAGGCAAGTGGTTATACATGAACCCATGAAAATAACCTTGCCACATACATCTTCACTGGATGCGGCGAATACGAGTATGTACACTTCTCTCAAAAATAAAACGCCAAACTTTCCATTTATCACGTTTACTTGAATATGCATGTAAAAACGCTCAAAACGCCATGTATTATAATAGAATGAGTTTGTATAACTAAAACGCCAAATGATGTTTTTTAGGAATGAGGTGTTCAAGATGGGAGAAAAGTTTCTCATGAGGGTGATTTGTGAGAGCATGAAACCAGGATTTCAAGCACACATCTCAATTATTCTATGTTGGGCGCATATCCTGAATTATGAAGAAAGATACAAGGCTCCAGAATCACCCTCAAGGTTATTTTGCATAGAAATACTGCTGGTAACTCTTTTGCTATATTTAATTGATGAAATTATACTAGAACATTGTTTTGTTGTTTAAAATGTGGTACTCAATATTACAGAATCGTCCGGCATACGACAAAACGACAAAAGCAACTTATCGATACAAAGAATTCAACAGAAACATGGAAACTGTTCTGAAAAATGCCTGTTTCAAAGGAGACCAAAAAAATAAAATCATCAAAGATTATGAACTGGTCTTCGTGCCAATAATATGGGCAAGACATTTCTATGTCGTCTGTTTCAACATAAAACACGAAAGAGTTGATGTATTGGATAACAGCGCTATAGAGGACGATCTCAGCATCGAAGACAAGTATGTTGGATGGGTGGAAAAGTTGGTAAGTATCTTAAAAACTTTGTATGTAGGAACTATGTTGATAAAACGCCATACTAATATATGCAAAAAATGTGAAACTGCAGCACCTTGCTTTTGCAAACTACTTGCGTCTTAAAAAACACCCAAAGCATAAGAACATGAACAAGGCGGAGATTGTCAGACAAAAGATGGATTGGAGGACAACGTCTAACGTGGTCTACTGTGGAGTTTTCGCAATGAGGCATATGGAAACATACATGGGGGATATAGCTGGTTGGAGAAGTGGTTTGGCAAAAGAAGATGCCCCAAATCAACTACAGCAGAGACAACTAAATGAACTGAGGGCGAAATACATTGTAAAAATCCTGCTTCATAGAGAAAATAAAATCAGAACACGATTGACAAAATCTGTAAGAAAATTCGTGGCTTTAGGGGGAGAAAAAATACGTAAAATCTATGAAACAACGGACAAGAGAATAGCACAAAGGATGGAAGATTATGTAGATTAACTTAAACGCCATGGAATGTAAAATTTTAATGTTGACTAATGTGTTTTGCTTTTTAGATTATTGCATCTACATGTTTGGTTGTGTGATTTTCGATAATATTTGTGCAAATCAATGAAAACGCTATGATTAGAATAATTAACAAATAGTAACCATTTAAACATAAACAACATTAAAAAAGGGTTAAAAAAACTAAATTAAAACAAGTAAAAAACACATAAACGCCATATATGTTGGATATTAATAGAACGCCATTCAAACATAAACGCCATTCGTAAAAAAAATACTTTTTAAAAATAACGCCATGTAAAACAAGCATAACGATGAAAACGTCATTTCTATTTAATTTTTTTTTGCAACGGAATCATAACGCCATTATTTAGCGGGAAGTGGACAATGACAATCGTACCCCCGCACATAATTTAGAGCGCTATACCACGTGGCCGGCCAGGATCCGTTATCACCGTTCTCACACTTTTCACCGTTCTCTCCTGATCCCGTACCTACAAATTTATAATGTTTATTTTTTATCCATTAATGTTAATCGTTGTAATTTTATTAGCAAATTTATAATGTTCAGAATATAGCATATTGCATTTCGTATTTGTATCGATTAATGAATTATGGTTAAAGCATTATGTGCTTATGATTGATTTGATGGAAAGATTGATAAACTAACAGCTAAAAAAATTAATAAAAGTATATCACCAAAGAATCGATAAACTAACAGAAAAACGAGTGTCAACATATCACGAATAAGAAAACTAACTTAATTAAGTACTATACAATATATCACGAGATGACTGATAAACCAACGATAAACAAGTATTCTATTGTAAATCGTCACTCCCGCCGCATTACGTGGGTAAATGGCTAGTATATGATATATTTATGTCACATTGTGACCTAGTCCTCGTGAAAAGGTTCAACATACTTATTAGGCCTCACTAAGTTGGGCTGAACTAGTTGCCGTCTGGACCATTTTGCTTTTTAATAGTAACTGAGTGAGTAAAGTACAAAGACTCCATTAATACCTGGCCGAAATAGGATAAAAGTATAATATGAAAATCACAAACATTTCAAATTTTCAGGTATATCTATAAGTTGGGAACAATTTCACACACGTTTTTTATACTTATGGCTATAAAATAAAAATATAGATATTACGTGTCTTTGTATCTTGTAGCTTAGCGCATCCGGTATGGTATCGCGCCCCTGCCACCTCATCCTCTATTCCGCATCATAACGCCCTCACACCATTTTCTAGGCGCCATGGGGGTGGGGACACCATGGATCAATTCATTGCCTGCTTCGCGAGCGCTAACGGCTCTTTTTGTGGGCCCTTTCAGAAAATAACCGTTAGAAATGGTAATAACTAAAAAAATGTCTTTTTAATTTTTTTATTTATACACCATATATCCCACTTTTTTTTTTTTTTTACCAATACCACACAATTCTACACAATATTTTCTCTTTTACTTTTATACAATCCCACGCCATGTTTCCCAACAATCAAAAAAACACGTGGGACCCCAACAATCTGGTTTATGGGCTGTTTGGTAGCCTCTGAATGGTCATTAAGATGCTACCTCTTAATGGAACCATTAAGAATTTTACCAATGAGAAGGTAGAAGAATGTGACATGTGATGATTTACCATTCAGAGGTTACCTCTTAACCATTCAGACTTGAGGTTACCTCTTATTCATTCAGAGGTTTTAAACCATTAAGAGGTAGCATCTAAATGGTCATTAAGAAGCTACCAAACAGCCCCTTAGGCTAATTTTGCAAACAACGAGCAACAAGATCGGTACTGAAGAGACTCGCGAACGGGTGATGTCGCAACCCCTGATCCCTGGTTCCCGGGAACGGGCGGCCGCGAGCCAGTTTTGGTGGTATCGCGTATTGTCTAATTTGGCAGTGGAATTTTTCATCAGGACCGTAGTTAGGAAATATTGATCAGAGTAAAATACCACGTTTTCATAACATTAAACAAATGGGTTAAAACCCAAGTTCATAGTACACACATTTTCATATGAATAAATCCTATTTTATTTAATAAAAACATCTATTTTATTTTAGGTAACTTTATTGCCACTTTTTCAAGCCTTCAGTGCTGTCCAGCTGGCTTCTATTTGGCTTTCACATTTTATTACCTGAAACGCGTTTTAAAAACATTTGTCAGTGGAAAATACTGGTGAGTGAATCCCAGTTTAATCAAGTTTAAATAAAAATCCCATTGTACAGTATTGAGGGCAATCCCTCAATTATATTTGTTTCCAAGACATCACAATTAACATCCATGGTACTGTCGAACCCGACTTGTGGAAATGTTACTACTTGACCAGGTGGTAACAAATTTTGTATACAAAACCCCAACATACTCATGATAATTGTATTCTTACAAATACTCAATAACTGTTATTCGCATGGAAAAGTATTTAAAGTTTTGTAAAACAGTAAATAAAAGGTTTACAAAAAGTGGATCAACTCACATTGATGTCTTAGATTTTCCGTAAAGGTTTCATGAGAATTATCTATAATTTACACACTACTAGAAAATAGGGCTTTTGCCACCACTTTTTTGGTAACAAAATGGTCACAATTACCATGTTGCCACCCGAAAGTGCGGTGGCAAAAACACCCGTGTCAATTGCCCTGTTGCCACCAAATAGCTACCACTTTTATATTTTGCTTCCGAATTTTTTCCACCACAAAAACGGTCAAAATAATTTGCGACCGCTCCTTGTTTGCCACATGACCAGAACTTTTTGCTACCAAAATGCTACGGTTGTTTTGCCATGGTTTTGGTACGAGGTAGCCACCAATATTATCACTATTTAGCCACCAATTTGCTACCATTTAGTTGTAGTACTGAACATTGCTACCGATTAGCTGCATTGAATATTTGCTACCATTTACCAACCACATTGAATATATGCTACCACATCTGTTTCCCTATTTCCACATTTCCCATTTTTTTTCCTGTAGTTTTCATAACAATTACATTTCAATAAAATTGAAAAATTATATAAATACTCCGATAAAATTATGAAATCCCAAAATTATATAAAACATTTTTGTTATATATAGTTTTTTCATGTTACAAAATCATATAAAACAATTTAATAATAAATACCAACTAAAATGTTAAATAACTAGAATTATCCTAATATGATAAACATCGAAACATTCAAAACCAAGTGTTAACATAGCTTCAACTTGTGATATCCTATTGAGCATAGTATCTTTATCCACCTTATCTTTTTCTTTTTCAGCCGACGGGCCCGCAATAATTCTATTCAACTTTTCTTCTTCTTCATCCTTTTACTCAACGAGCTCCTTGATAACCAAGTTTACCTTTTCAATCTACGAAACAACCAATAAAGAAAATCAAAAAGTCAAAATTAAAGAAAACTGATAATGGGTCAAGTTGGTTGAGGAAGAACAAAATCCAATCTTAGGTATACACTTCTAGTTTGTATAACGAGTTTATCAAATTCATCTGCTTGCTCCTACGGGAAAAAAGGGAATCAAGAGAAGTACAAATTATTTGGATTTATTTATTTTAAGTCAACCCAATCCAACTCATATAACATACCCTATTATCAACTACAATATTTTTCTATCATCCAGCATAGAAAAACAGAGTAGCACATATTGAAGTTTTCTCCAACTCTTTCTTCTTACAAGCCCATTATTATAGTTATAACTAATGTTTTATTTCCTAAATATAATTAGCAAAATAAATAAACCAACATACCCGTTATTTTAGTTATAACTAATGTTTTTTTTCCTAAACATAATTAGCATAACAACTAAACTAACATACCTGTATTATAGTTATAACTAATGCTATATTATCATTGGAGAGTTGAGACCATTAGACATGTAGTTTTTGGTCTTGTCTTCTATCCTACCTGTGGACCACTAGCCATACAAGCACACAGTATCTTATAGAGATAGATAATCCCATTCATTTCTTGTTATCATAATTTAAAAGGATGGGGACTTATTAACATAATATCAAGTGAAAAATAGTCTTCACCATCATTATTAGCTTGTAGATGGGTGGGCTGGTTGATGGGTAAAAACTGTTCTGAACGGGTCACTTTTTGTATGGGCCAAAAAGGTTGGGCTGGTCGACAAACAAAACTTCTCATCCATTTTTCTATTTTTGTATATAGTTAATTAAATAATAACTAATGTATTCTAAGGGCTTTATAGAGACCCCAATGGTAAGAACTTGGTGACTTGATGGAACATACAAAAACAATAATAGTAGTTTATTACAATCATAATATTTGAATGAATGCCTTAAGAAGATCTTAAAAATAAGATTATACTTTGAAAAAATTAACATGTTTGACCTATGTTTTTTAGTTAATGTTTATATTTGACCATAAATTTGAGGTAAACATACCCATCCCAATTGAACCATTTGGAACTAAGTGAACCCACACTACCACTGGTGTATGATTAGAATATGAAGTACTTTAATCCAAATTTGTTGGTTGCTCTCTAGGAGAACTTGAATAAACGACATCATCAAAAGAGCAGTGGTAACATTAAAATGAAGTCGAAAAACTTACATGGTAATTTAAGTTTGGAAAATTGAAGGTTGTAGAAATCCCCTATGCACATGACTCCAAATTCACCAAATTCCAATCCAAAAAATCTCGTAATTTTGACAAGCTGGGTGTCAAAAAGATAAAATAAAGTCTAATGATTTATAAAAATAAAGTCTAATGATTTATAAAGCTAAATATATTAAATGAATAGCGATAAATCATGCAGCTATATATACTTGCATACTAACCTGTGAGCCTCCTCCATTATCCGATGCTTTTCCTGTATGCGAACTATCCACTATGAACTCTATTACTTTGCAGAGTGACCTCAGCCACTTTTTTGAATTTGGATGTCGACGACCCATCAGGAAACTCCAATGGCAATTCAGCTTTCATATTCAAAATAAAAAAAGATTAGCATTAATAATTACAGAAATATATAATAATAAAATATGATCAAAAGAAACTTATACCTTCCCCATTATGGCAACAGTCAGAATACCGAGAGGGAATCGGAAAAGCAAATGACAGCCCCTGCAAAGTAAAAAACAGAAGATGAGAAGGAAAAAACACTACGCGTTAAAGTAGAACTGATCATATGATTGAGAACTAAAGCAAACAAGATAGAAAAGAGTGTGGATACCTATCAATATTAAATATGAATATTACTAGCATTTTAGAGAAATTAACAGTACTCAAAAAGCTCATGGTGAACAGGACAAAATCTTCATAAATGGCCAAAAAAAGTATTATATATTACCTGTATAAATTCATTTCTGATTCAAACATAAGCCGGTATATTAACTCATATCCTTACATCAATGAAATATTATAAACTGATAACGATCTGAACAATTACCTGCATTGAAAAACTAGGGCTAGAGCTCAATACAAACAGATTTAACATGACTACATAGTAGACGAGTCTAAGTTCTTGAGCCTGGCATACAATACGACATCCACAACAACCTAAATTAAACCTCAAGCTCACCAATACTGAAAAAATACAACTAAAACCCTAGGTAACCAATCAAAACACAAATTTAGAAAAAATATGAGACTAACAATAGGGAAACTGAGAGGGTTACGATGAGACTTACAATAATCATCACAGTCAAAGCCATTTTCTTCCTCCAAATAAAAATAACGTTATGAAAAATCACAGTTGTTGCCTGCTTGCGTATTGGTTACTTATTACCGTTGCTTGAATGGATTAAGAGTCGCTAGCACCGATGATGGAGAGAAAAGCTTAAATTAAAATTTGCCCTATCAATAAAAAACAAAAATGGGGAATGTGAGGGAAATCAAGAGTTATACCTTGGAATTGTGAAGTAGCAAAACACTAATCAAGGATTATACCTTCGAGTGGTGAAGTAGCAAAACCCTAATATGTGGGCGGATGGAGTGATGGTTATGTTTTTTTAATTTAGGGGCTGTTTGGCTAAGCTTATTTTAGTGACTTATTTACTTATTGACTTTTTGAAAAGTTAAAATGTGTTTGGGTTAGCTTATTATGTGAGAGGAATAAGTAAATAAGTCATTCCATTATGACTTATTTGCTTTTCAAATAAGCAAATAAGTTATAAGTAGCCCAAAATAAGCTTAGCCAAACAGCCAGTTAGACCAGGAATGGTACAGGAGATATCAAGAGGTGATTAAAATCCTAATTAGTGGAGAGATGTGCAGGAGATATCAAGATAACATATGACGCACCAGATTAAAAAAAATTGAAATAAACCCGCTTAAATTTCATTGGTCGTTAATACGGTGGCAATTCAATCACACCTTTTTATTTAGCCACGTTATTTTATAAATTATTATTTTTCTTACCAATTTGCAACCGAAAATAAATGGTCACAATTTTTTTTGACCACCTAGCTACCATGCCATCTCAAATATGCCTAATTCACATTTTCGTGAGAAATTGGTGGCTACATTTGCTACGGTTTTTTTAGGTGGCAAATTTTTTGTGGCAATTGCCCAATTTTCTAGTAGTGACACATGTACACGCGTTAGTATAATAACCCATTTTAACATTAGTAATACCCTCCCTGAGACGGCATTCCAATGACTACGTCGGGCAGAACCACGACAGCCATTACGGAACCCTAGATCAATCGGGCAGCGTATCTAATACGTATCCAGGGGTTATAATACTTACAACGGAGCAGAACTTCGCTAATTAGGGGGTATAATACCCGCGTATTATGCCTAATATTCAGAAATTGAGATTGAGAAATGTTTGTGAGCGAATTTCGAATGAAACCCGATGGCCTGCTTATATAGTTGCTGAGTCTGGTCCTCTCGCGGCCCACGTAACACAAGCACAGGGCCTACGTGGCCCGCGTCAACCCTGGTCAACACGGTAGCTTGTCCGGGTAATCTACTAGGCTCGCCACGATGATGACACGTGTCATCACCGGGCTGCGCCACTATCTTGATCTCATGCGGCCCGCGTTAACTAACGGGGGGTCTTACGCAACCCACCTAAACTTAAAAATCACAAAAATCAGGTTTTAACCTTTAAACCGCCCGCGTAAGGGTTGGTGTGGGGTCTACGCGGCCCGCCTCAACTTAATAATCAGATTATTAATTATTTTAATACTATTTAATGTATTTGAGGCCCGTTTTCGCGTATGAGGTGTATTTTGGGACATTTGGGATATTTTAAAATATATTAAGGTGTCGGAAAATAATCGAGGGTGTCAGTTTTATTGAGGGTTGTTATATCCTCCCCACATTGTTTTAGAGCTCGTCCTCGAGATCTACTGGAACAAGTGTGGATATTTCCTTTGCATTTCAGATTCAAGCTCCCATGTGTACTCAGGTCCTCTTTTGGAGTCCCACTTCACTTTGACCAGAACTAATCTCTTATGCTTGAGATTCTTGACTTTCCTGTCTTCAATCTGTAGAGGTCTTTCTACAAACTTGAGTTGTTCATTTACCTCTATATCCTTAAGAGGTACCATTAACGATTCATCCGCTAAGCATTTCTTGAGATTTGATACATGAAATACATCATGTATTCCTGCCATTTCCTCTGGCAGTTGTAGCTGATAGGCTACAGGTCCCATTCTTCTAATAATCTCAAAAGATCCAATATACCTGGGACTTAGCTTTCCTCTCTTGATGAATCTTACTACTCCTTTCCAAGGAGAGACCTTCAACAATACTTTGTCTCCTACTTGAAATTCCAATGGATTGCGTCGGTTATCGGCATAGCTCTTTTGTCGATCACGTGCTGCTTTTAGTTGTTCCTTGACTTGAATAATCTTGTCGGTTGTTTCTTGCACTATCTCAGATCCAGATAGTTGCTTTTCCCTAATTTCTGCCCAACAGACTGGGGTTTGGCACTTTCGTCCATAAAGTGCTTCGAATGGTGCAGCATTGATACTTGTGTGATAACTATTATTATAAGAAAATTCTATTAAAGGTAAGTGATCGTCCCATTTACCTCCGAAATCAATTACACAAGCTCTAAGCATGTCCTCCATTGTCTGAATTGTTCTCTCGCTTTGTCCATCTGTTTGAGGATGATAAGCTGTACTCATATTTAACTTAGTTCCCATGGCTTTTTGGAAACTTGACCAAAAATGAGAGGTAAATCGACAATCCCTATCAGAAACAATTGATAAAGGGATTCCATGTAATGAAACAATTTCATTTACATATAATTTAGCTAACTGTTCCATACTGAAAGTTTCCTTCATTGGTAGGAAATGAGCTGACTTGGTTAGCCTATCTACAATCACCCAGATTGTATCATTACCCTTCCTTGTTTTAGGTAATTTAGTGACAAAATCCATTGTTATCAATTCCCATTTCCACACTGACATTTCTAGTTGTTGTAACAAACCCGAGGGTTTCTGGTGTTCAGCTTTAACTTGTGAACAAGTTAAACATTTAGAAACATAGGTTGCTATGTCCTTTTTCATTCCTATCCACCAGAAATTTTTTCTTATATCCTGGTACATTTTATCATTTCCTGGATGCATCGTATACTTAGACTTATGGGCTTCTTCTAATATACGATGACGTAGGTTTCCTAATTTAGGTATCCACATTCTTATTTTATGGAATCTCCAAATTCCATCTATTCCTTGTTCTAGTTCCTTAATCATACCTTTTAGTTTTTCAGTATCATCCTTGATTACTGATTCTTGTGCTTTCCTGATTTGGTTATTTAAATCTACTTGTAGAGTTAATTTAAGAGAACGCACCCTTTTTGGCTTTTCATGATACTTTTGACTTAAAGCATCTGCCACTACATTTGCCATTCCTTCATGATACTGGATATCACAATCATAATCACTGAGCATCTCCATCCAGCGTCTTTGTCTCATATTCAACTCCTTTTGTCCGAAAACATACCTTAAACTCTTATGATCAGTGAATATGGTAAACTTACTACCATAAAGGTGATGTCTCCAAATCTTAAAGGCAAATATTATAGCTCCTAATTCTAGATCATGGGTTGAATAATTTTCTTCATGATTCTTAAGTTGTCTGGATGCATAAGCTATAACCTTTTGGAATTGCATTAATACACATCCATAACCTAACTTAGAAGCGTCACAATATACTACAAAGTTTTCAGTTCCTTCTGGTAACGCAAGTATGGGTGTATTAGTTAATCTTTGCTTAAGAATTCTAAATGCTTCTTCTTGTTTTGGTCCCCATTCAAACTTAATGGATTTACAAGTTAACTTAGTTAAAGGAATGGTTATTCTAGAAAAATCTTGAATAAATCTTCTATAATAACCGGCCAATCCTAGAAAACTTCTGACCTCGGTTGGTGATTCAGGGGTTTTCCATTTAGTAATTGCCTCGATTTTTGTTGGATCCACATGAATTCCTTCATGATTGACTAAGTGTCCAAGAAATTGTATTTGTTCTAGCCAAAACTCGCACTTTGAAAGTTTAGCATAAAGCTTTTCCTTCCTGAATAGACTTAAAAGTGCGTGCAAATGCTTTGCATGTTCCTCTTTACTCTTAGAGTAAATTAGAATATCATCTATAAAAACAATTATGAATTTGTCCAAATATGGCTTACATATTCGGTTCATCATGTCCATAAATGCAGCTGGGGCATTGGTTAAACCAAATGGCATGACTTTAAATTCATAATGACCATACCTTGTTCTGAAAGCGGTCTTAGGAATGTCCTCTTCCTGTACCTTTAATTGATGATATCCTGACCTTAAATCGATTTTAGAGAAAAATCGAGCTCCTTGCAGTTGATCGAACAGATCATCGATTCTTGGTAATGGGTACGATTCTTAATCGTGACTTTGTTCAATTCACGGTAATCAATGCACATACGCATTGATCCGTCCTTCTTTTTAACGAATAATATTAGCGCTCCCCATGGTGATGAGCTTGGTTGTATGAATCCTTTTTCCAACAATTCATCTAACTGTTTCTTCAATTCCTGCATTTCGGCTGGTGCCAAACGGTAAGGTGCTTTGGCAATTGGTGATGTTCCTGGTAGTAGGTGAATTCTGAATTCAACTTCTCTGTCTGGTGGTAGTCATGGTAATTCTTCTGGAAATACATCTGAAAACTGTGACACTACTGGAATGTCTTTTAGTTCTTTTCCTTTAGTGTTAGTGATTATGGAAATCAAATACACTATAGAACATTTTCTTATATAACTTGCAGTTTTCATCACATAGATGAATTTTGTGGATCTAGATGGTTTATCACCTTTAATTGTGATCGTTTCACCTTTTGCTGAATTTACTTGGATCGACTTTTGATCACATAAAATACTGGCTTTATTGGCTATTAACCAATCCATTCCTAAAACGACATCAAATCCTGCCAGATTCATGGGATAAAGGTTTGCCATAAACTTTTGATTTAAATTTTCTATTCTTGCTCCCTGCAAGATTTCAGAAATCCTAACAGTTTCTCCATTAGCTGTCTCTACTAGACATTCTTGTGGTAGTTTAGTTAATGACTGATTTAGAAGTTTGCAAAATGAAGTATTAATAAAACTTTGGTTCGCACCAGAGTCAAATAATACTTTAGCAAAAACATCATTAACTAAAAACGTACCAGCTATCACGTCTGGAATCATCTTGGCTTCATCAGCAGTCAGAACAAATGCTCTAGCATTTTTGGTGTTCCTGTTGTTCATAGCTGGAGCCAATTTCGGACAGTTTGTCTTAATGTGACCTTTTTCTCCACAATTGTAGCATAATCCATTACTGGATTTTCTCCTGCAATCTTCTTCCTTGTGTCCCGACATCTTGCAGAAATTGCAAAGAGTGGAGCATTTTCCCGAATGCTTTTTCTTTCAGACCTTGCAGAAAGGTGCAGATGTAGAACTCATATTCCGACGATTGTAATTCCTAGAACGGAATTCTTGAGTAAGCCTTTGAGTAAGGTTTCTCCTCTGGTCTTCTTCCCTAGTACGGATTAACTCATCTGTCAAGGTATTGGCTAGTTCTACAGCTTCTTCTATAGTTTGAGGTCTAGCTGTTTTGACTATATGTCTAATCTCTCCGATTAATCCCCAGATGTAACGGGAGATTAATACTGGTTCAGGTGATGCAAGGGTTGGTACTATTCTAGCATATTCAAAGAATGTGGTAGTATAACCCTTACTATCTACCCCGGTCATTCTTAAGTTTAGGAACTTATTAGCTATCTGTTCCTTTTCGTTGGGAGGGCATAATTTCCTTTCTACCATATTCTTAAATTCTTCCCATTCCATGTTGTAAACCTTATCACTTCCTCTTGACTGGAGGATAGTGTTCCACCATTCTAAGGCTGAGTTCTTAAACAGATTAGAAGCAAACATTATTTTGTCTTCTTCAGCACATTTGCTTATTTTCTAAACAGCCTCAGTCTTCTCTATCCAGAGTAGAGCTGGAATGGGTCCTTCATTGCCTGAGAATTCTATTGGTTTGCAGGACCAGAATTCTTTGTAAGAACAACCATAAGGCTTGGTTCTTCTTCTTTTGGGAATGGGCACCTGAAGTACGGGTCCATTGTTCACGTTGTTTTCTGGTTCAATCGGCCGCTTACTGCTATGTTTACTTTTATTATTCGCTTCCTGAATCGTTTGAATAATAAATGGCATTGCATCTATGATTCCTTGTGTTACTATGTGTTGAACGGCACTATTATCCATTTGGTTTCCATTGTTATTGATGCTCGGATTCTCATTAACCACGTTAATGTTACTCTGGTTATCGTTATTCAGATTTCCTTGATTTCCTTCGTCGGCCATCTGAATTTTAAAAATTTATCCCGTATTAATATCACAAAATAATATTTAATATAGTCAATCACGTGACACGCATTTTTGCCAAAAGCGTCGATCATTGCGACTTTACTCTATTCATCTACTATATATCTATTACACACCAGTACTGAAATAAAATTACAATACCAACTGAAATAAATAATAGTAGGCATCCATACATACATATTTTATTTTATTATTATTATTATTATTACTATTACCGTTCCTACCATCACATCTATGGATATGGATTCATCCAGAAATCCATATTGCGCTCGTCGTACTTCCAGACGAGTCGCTCTCCCACCTGTCGCATTCTCTCACTGCTTTCTAAAATTTCCTCACCAAATGTCCTAAGTTCTTGTACGTTTTCTGCACTCATTGGGGGTGCAGGTTCTAGGACTGGGTTCGGAATCTGGGGTGCCGGTTCCTGGTATGGGGGTGTAGGTGCCTGGAATCGGTAAGGATCTTGTAAAATTTCCCTAATGTATTCATCGTGGAAATAGGGATCTAAAGGATCCTAACCTAGGTAAGCTCCTACGTTCTGCATGGGTGTGTCTTCATGTATTGGGTAGCGTTGCACATAGTCTCTAACATCATCCCACCAGGGATCGTAATTTGGGTCTAGGGAATTTGGTGCTGGTACTCTAGGGATTTCCTCCGGGTTGAAGTCATGCATCTCCACTTGGTTTTCAGGGTTTTCTATCTCCATGGGTTGGTCAGGGATTGGTGGTTGTGGTTGAGGTGCTATTATTTGCTCCAAATTAGGGTCAGCTGCAGTGGTTGCTAGGATGTGAATATTGGCTATACCCCTATTTATCATATCCTGGGCATAGGCATCTGTCTCTCTCTTGGCTGCGGCTAGTACCCTCTGATCCTGTAACTTTTTCATACGCTTCCTACGCTCGTGTGCCCCTCTACTGAACCATCCCCTCTTTTTCTGAGGAAATGGCTCTTCTGACTGAGCCTTAAACACAAAGATTCCTTCTTCCGTATTAGCAGAGTACCCTGAGAGGGCAGGCTGAGAAGAGGAGGTGCCTTCGCTTCTAGGCGAACCAGACAATTGACGGTACGCGTCAGATGGTCCTTGGTCGCTCATACTGTAAACTAACAGATAGTCAAATAACACATAACAACAAATACAGTTATGCATGTATTTCCGTAATTTATTTCCTAACACTTTACATTTTGATGTTAGCAGAACACCTCTGTGGCTGAATCACTGGCTTAGCTCTAATACCACCTCCTATCGCAACCCCCGATCCCTGGTTCCCAGGAACGGGCGGCCGCGAGCCAGTTTCGGTGGTATCGCGTATTGTCTAATTTGGCAGCGAAATTTTTTATCAGGACCGTAGTTAGGAAATATTGATCAGAGTAAAATACCACGTTTTCATAACATTAAACAAATGGGTTAAAACCCAAGTTCATAGTACACACATTTTCATAGGAATAAATCCTATTTTATTTAATAAAAACATCTATTTTATTTTAGGTAACTTTATTGCCACTTTTCCAAGCCTTCAGTGCTGTCCAGCTGGCTTCTATTTGGCTTTCACATTTTGTTACCTGAAACGCGTTTTAAAAACACTTGTCAGTAGGAAATACTGGTGAGTGAATCCCAGTTTAATCAGGTTTAAATAAAAATCCCATTGTACAGTATTGAGGGCGATCCTGCAATTATATTTGTTTCCAAGACATCACAATTAACATCCATGGTACTGTCGAACCCGACTTGTGGAAAAGTTACTCATTGACCCGGTGGTAACAAATTTTGTATACAAAACCCCAACATACTCATGATAATTGTATTCTTACAAATACTCAATAACTGTTATTCGCATGGAAAAGTATTTAAGGTTTTGTAAAATAGTAAATAAAAGGTTTACAAAAAGTGGATCAACTCACATTGCTGTCTTAGATTTTCCATAAGGGTTTCCTGAGAATTATCTATAATTTACACAAATGTACACGCGTTAGTATAATAACCCATTTTAACATTAGTAATACCCTCCCCGAGACGGCATTCCAATGACTACGTCGGGCAGAACCACGACAGCCATTACGGAACCCTAGATCAATCGGGCAGCGTATCTAATACGTATCCAGGGGTTATAATACTTACAACGGAGCAGAACTTCGCTAATTAGGGGGTATAATACCCGCGTATTATGCCTAATATTCAGAAATTGAGAGTGAGAAACGTTTGTGAGCGAATTCCGAATGAAACCCGATGGCCTGCTTATATAGTTGCTGAGTCTGGTCCTATCGCGGCCCGCGTAACACAAGCACAGGGCCTACGCGGCCCGCGTCAACCCTGGTCAACAGGGTAGCTTGTCCGGGTCATCTACTAGGCTCGCCACGATGATGACACGTGTCATCACCAGGCTGCGCCACTATCTTGATCTCATGCGGCCCGCGTTAACTAACGGGGGGTCTTACGCGGCCCGCCTAAACTTAAAAATCACAAAAATCAGGTTTTAACCTTTAAACCGCCCGCTTAAGGGTTGGGGTGGGGTCTACGCGGCCCGCCTCAACTTAATAATCAGATTATTAATTATTTTTAATACTATTTAATGTATTTGAGGTCCGTTTTCGTGTATGAGGTGTATTTTGGGACATTTTGGGATATTTTAAAATATATTAAGGTGTTGGAAAATAATCGAGGGTGTCGGTTTTATTGAAGGTTGTTATAGGTGAGATCGGGTATTGGCCGATCCCCCCTTCCACGCAAACATCCCCTCATCCGTCACCACCACCACTTCCTGGGTTTTTTGGATACTATTTCGGTCCAAAGCAACCACCACCAAACTTTCAACAAAGCCCAACTCACTTCCTCAAGATGTGGACGCGTAAGAAGGAATCATAAGAAGACTGAGAATGTCGAACGTACTCCCAAAACGGTCGAGAGGAGTACACCTAACGAAGAACTAGCATTGGCACAATCATGGCTCGACGTTTCGGAGGGTTCAATTTTTTGTATTTTTTTCTCCATTAAATTTATATATATTTTTTACTAAGCTAATTTTATTTTTTTTTGCTACTATTTAATTTTTTTTTTCAAATTATAGCAACTGACCAAGATATAGTCGTCTTTTGAAGGCGTATAAATGAGAAGTTTTTTGCCACAAACGGCCGTGGTGAATATCGTTCGCCCGATTCGGTTTTTTGAGAAAGTGGCCCGCAATGCGTGGGAAGATCAACAACTTTAACAACACATACAATACCTTGCAAACAATCACACAAGAAGAAGCAGTTCAAACGACGTTGACATCATGATCGTGGCCCACACTGAATATAGAATCTATCATGGCTCGGCGTTTACGATGATACCTTCTTGGGAGCTTCTTCGCAAATCTCCAAAGTAGCATCTTGTACCATCGTTTCACCCAACGACCCATAGATCAAAACGGTTCAAATCAACAACGCCTAGCCAACCATTCTCATCTGATGCTCATTCCTTTAACTAAAATGATGACTTTGATGAATTAAATTTCGAGGAACCCTAAGAGCTGCCACGACCAATAGGGATAAAGCAAGGTAGCAGCACGAGCACGAGGTACCTCCTCGACAATGCCATCGGCTAGCCCATCAAGGTTGGACAAGTTCGATGATAGACTCACTCGGCTTCTCTCAATCAAGGAAAATGAATATGAATTAAAATTGGAGAAACAATGGAGAAAGATATGAATTGAAGTTCCTCGAGAAAGACGTTTCCCACCAACCAGAGGAGGATGAAACATTTTAGAAGCTTGTAAAGCAAAAATCCGGGCAAAATATATGTAGTTTTTTAGTAGGTTTTTATTTTTATTTTTAAGTAAGTTGGTTGTTTTATTAAAAAAAACAAATAATTAGGTAATCATAATAGGTGCTTTAAATCATTGCATTCAAGTTAAGGGAAGAAGCTTTAAAGTCCCCTATGTGACATGGATTCTACGTGACACTGACGTAACATTATAAAGCCTCTAGAGGCTTTATGCCACATCACCTAGCCTAATATATATTATATCCACACAATAAAATAAATATATTATGATCTACTCTATTTAAACGCATGGTGTATCTCACATGTTATTAGATGGGGCATGACACAATAATAATTATTTTAAAAAGTGAATAAAAGTGGTGTTGACATAAGAGCATTCACATCCAAGGAACCATATTATGTGAGGGGGGTTTTTATATTTATGTGGGGTATAAAAAGTGGTTATGAGTAGAGGAGAGATAAAAAGTTACTGTTCATCTGTATATTTGGGGGGACACTGTTCACCCGTTATAATTTTTTAATATATTTTGAAAGTGGTTGTGAGTGAAAGTGAGAGAAAAATGTAATGATAATATTATTTAATTGAAAGGAGAGAGAAAAAGTATTTGTTTTTAGTGGAAATATATTGATATAGGAGTTGTTTTTTAGTGGAATGTATGTATAATTTGATGGTTTGGATGTGAATGCTCTAAGTATTTTTCCCTAAATTAATATACATTTGTTTCAAAATGTTGGATTGAATATTATTGGGGCGTTTGGTTTCTTGCCTGTGAATGAAAATGTTTGGTTCACAATTGGGTGGGGGTATTTTTGGAGTGAATATAGGTAGAACTAGATAGACGAGTTTACTCTTAAGAACATGGGTAATGGTTAATGCCCCTTAAAGGGCATTTTTTTGACATATCACCATAATGTTTCATGTAATGGTTAAGGCTTCATAATTTCTTTTCATTTATTAGTTTCCTTGTTTTTCCTTCTTATTGGGCATTATTCTAAAAATGTCTCTCTCTCTTCATGCCCCTACAATGCCCATGAGGAATGGTGTAAGGGCATTATCAAAATCTTTGATGCCCTTATAAAGCCCCATTACATATGGTCTAACAATTGTTTCATTAATTTGCATAAACACAGATTTAATTTAACCAGTAATTAAAATGATTCGTTGATTAATTAATTGGTAGGAACTTCAAACATTAATCATCCTAAAGAAGTTTAAAGCTCAAAAATTGATTATCTTAAAGTAAACAAATTTAGAAACCAATCACTTAAACTTGACATAAGGTACAAAACACCATGCAATATGAACCACAAAGGTGGTTATTTTCCTGTCTGAATCCATTTTTTAAAACAATGTCTCATTTAAAACAAAAATGCTTATTTTCTTAAGTTTAAATTCCCATATCAAACAAGCTCTAAAGCTTATTAGTAAATAGTAATATTATACAAAAAGATATTAAATATAACATTGGATGACAACCACCATTGAGTCTTCTTAATTTGTATAATCAAAGACTGTACGTCACAAGTTGATTCTTATTAGTTCTCCAACATACACAAAAGCTAATAAGATTTTTCGTTGGTGGGAGTGATGGATGCATGAATAAGTTAAATAAATAATTACCCATAAAAAAGTTAAAATATTATGTAAAAAGCTAATAATTTTCCACTTGGTGTGTGGATGGATAAAAGCAATATCGATGAACATGATGTAATCATAAAATATATATCCATTAAATACAGTTCAAAATATCCATAAAAGATTTGGAAATTTATTAGAAAACAATACTATAAAGCAAAGGGGATTAAATATACCCTTAAGCTATACAAGAGGCCAGCCACGATTCCCATTGTTTCCAACTCAAAGTACAGTAGCCATTTTTGAAGAATTTTTATCCAAGTTTAGGATTTAGTTTGTTTAGATTAGTTTTGTTCTGCCATATTCAATAAACCAAAGGACAAGATTGTGGTTTCATCTTCACCTCAAGAAATCAACTTTCAACTTCAAATCAAAGAATTCAACTACTTAGTGTTTAACAACAAAAATAGAAAAGTATACTTTTTTGAAAATTATAACTTATCTAAACTATCAAAGTCTTAACTCTTAAACCCTAACAAATATACAAAGTAGAATTCTACATAAACTATAACACCAAACAAGAAATCAATTAATCAAACATCAAACGCCAAGAAATCAATTAATCAAACAAGAAGTAAAGACAAGAAATCAATTTATCAAACAACAAAAACTCACAAATGGACGAAATCGATTTTCAACACTCATTAGCAAGGATGATTAACGATTTCAGCAGGGACGATAATGAATGGTGATCAACGCTGGCTTGTTCGACGGTTCGAGTCTTCTGTGTTCAACCGTCGACGTTTGTTTTCCAATTGTTTCCCATAATGAAAAAGGTTTATTTTAATAGGAAGAGAAATTTTGGCTTATCCCTAATGGGTTGTTTTAGGATCTGAGTTTACAAGATTAAGACTAATAAGAACAAAGAATTTTGTATTGTAAAACAGATAAATAATCACAAGCAAGGGATTATCATCAAAGACGGTTTTATAACATATTCAAATGATTTGATTAGAGTATAGTGGCCTTTTCAAACTCTCCCTCAGCCTGATCACACAACAAATATGTCAATACAAAAGAGAATGAAATGTGATGGAATAGACCTCTAACAGGTGAGATCTACTTATACTAAGTACAAAAGGTTTGTTCGTGATTGGCTGACATTACCTTGATAGTGACATCTAACATTCCTAACAGAAAAGATTCTACTGATGTTTGTAAACATATGTGGGAATATAACCTTTGATCTAATATACCAAACATATGTTACAAAGCAAAATATTGTTACATTGATGAAATTGCTGATCTTCAAACCACTGTTGCTTCATATCAAACATAACTTTGGCCTGAATAGATGTTTGGTTTTCTTCAACAGATCTTTGCTTCAACAGCACTTTGGTCTTGATTAGTGCTTGGTTCTTCTTCAAAAGTGGTTTCCAAGACTTGAACAAATATTAGTATGTCCCAACAAATGTTTTGGTTAGTGTTCAAGATTCACATATCTTTGGGATGAGTCTGGTTCAGTCTGCTGTTTATTTCTTGATCCTTTGATCATATTTTGGCTTTTGAATATCATATGTTCTTCTGCAGGTCCAACAGGTCGACAAGCCCAATAGAACATGATCGTTGTACACTTGCCATTTTTACTTTTGATATAGACCGGTGATTAAATTTGTTTGGATTAGTTTATGTTGATTCTATGCTACTATCATCCCTTTTTTGCACAAGTAACTTTTTAATAATTATCAGTATTCCTCAGTTATTACATATAAGGCTATAGGTTGGGGGATTATGAAGGGTGCCCTGAACGCTGATGTGGCATCATGACCACTAGTGAACACCGCCCTCACCCTCATCAATCATGATTCATGAATATCGTGGATATCTCCACGAGGCTCACGACTACTTTCTCTCTCACTCTATCTCATTCATAAAGCATGAACGTCATCCCCCTTGATGATGGGGATGGATGGAAGGATGATGACATGAAGGTCATGAAATATCAACCAAATCGTATGGCCTAAGGACTAACTTGTCAGCAATGGTGAAGGAAGCTTTGATTTCAATTGTTAAGCATAGGGAGATTGAATTGTTAGGGCATAATTAAGTGGCAAAATTTTTTTATGTTTTTTTCTTCATTTTAGTTTTTTTTTATCTTATGCTTATAATATTAATTAAATTGAAATTTATTTGGGCATCGGTGTAACGGTGTTTATATAACTTAGTATATGGTATAGTTTACTTTTGTCGTATACATGGAAATTGAGTATAATTTGTGGCCCTTTTATACATTATTATAAGTTACGTGGAGAACCGATGTCGTCAATTTATGTGTTTAAAAACTTTAGTGACATCCTTGCAAATTAACCACATACCCAAAGTGTCTTTTTGTTGTGGAGGTTTTTGGACATAATAATTAAAAAATTCGAATAGGACTTGCACCAATCTATTTGAAATCTCCACTCTCGGCAAACTTTGCTTTATAAATTAGTGTGAAATGGATAGTACAAAAAATAAGTATAATTTAAAAGATAACTATTAGAAAATTGATTCTAGCTACCAAAAAAAAACCAATGATTAAATACGTGTCTCTCATTGAATGGTATCTAAAACAAAAAATATAAAGAAATACTTTTATAATATATGTTAGTGAAACACACTTCTGTCGAACGTCATGGTTTTGTTGGTGATCCTTTAGTGAAGCTTGCGTCGGTGGTGGACTTGCATAGAAATGAGAGGATGGGGTATTAATAAAAAATAGCATATCTTTTTCTCCCTTGTTAAAAGATTGGTTAAGCCTCCTAATTGCCCCCCCCCCCCCCCCCCCACATGAAAAAAAAAAAATTCGGGATCCGCCACAGCTAGCGTTGGTAAACAAAACCAGGATCTATTGATGAATTCTTTTATTGTTGCCATGGATCCCAATGGACAATCAGCGACAGTTGCTTCCACCTTCTTTGAGGGTTCACTGACAAATACGCCCTCCGCTTAAAGCTCTCTACTTTGTAGTGAAATAAAACATGTTGTATACATACACAAACATAAACAATCGATTATTTTTGTGATAATATGTAGGGTTTGATGGGATTTCAGTGGAACACACTTATATTCTAACGTCATTGTATTTGTCGGTGGAGTCGTCGATGATCCGTGGATATTCTTTATCCACACCATGTATCCTATGAATACATCACCACTGGATTACCATTGATCTCTATGGTAAACTACAAATCACCTACCAGTACATTTGTCACCAAAAGCGCTCTGCTTTGTAGTGAAAGAATCATGTGTTATATATTTACATACACACATAAACACATATGTATATTTTTGTCATATTATGATTCAAAGTCATTAATTATCTAACTTTGTAAGGTCTTATGACATTTAGTTGGGAATCATAGGTATTTCAAGTTGAATATATACATGAGAATACAAATATATGAGAGTGTGATGCATGAGTATATATTGGTTTTGAGGTGGTCTTAAAGTTTAATGGCCAATTTGAATCAGGGATTGGCTTAGGTACATGTTGGACCCCGAAAGGAGTTTGGGATGTAGAGATCGGGCCGCCTATGCAAACGAGTGATGATTTGAATGCCGAAGACTCAAGATCAAGATCAAGGTACATAAAGACTCTTTTCTTTGTGTTTATTCTTTGAAATACTAAATATTATGTAGTATCCTTGTTTATCTCCTTATGGTTTAGTATAAGTATAATGTTTTATTCTTGTTTTAGATAATCTTTGTTATGTCAGTTCCAATCATTATATAATATTCCTTAGTGTTCTTGAGCCATTTGAATTTCTCTCGTTGTTTGCATCAAGTGGTATCAGAGCTTTGGTTATTTCAAATGGCTTCTAAGAAGAATGATCTCCTTAGCAACCGATTCACCGGATAAGGCAATCGCAAAGTTGTGTTCCAATCACAAGGTTGCCAAGTTCAAGAAATGAACCTAAGGTCAGCCATCAAGGATGAGGATCATGTAGAGGAGGAACATTTTGAGGCTAGCAACATCTATCTGATACGTGCCACGTAACCACCCACGTTACCTTATTAGCATGCATATTTACGTTTCCCATTTGCCCATATTTACATGTTCAGCAGGTTAATTAGCAATCAATTAGGCTGCACGTTTCCATTTATTGCATGTTGACAGTTATTTCCTTTTTGCATCTTGTATTTAAGCACCTTTGAATTGAATGAAAAGTAAGAAGAATTTAGTCGAATCTTTATCTCAGTTCTATCTAGCATCTCTCCTAATTTCTGGCCATTAGATTGCAAGCTCTGTCCATATCATTTGGTATCAGAGCACCGATCCGATGGAAAACCGCAAACGTACCAATGCTGAATTCCAACAAGATACTGAAGCCCGTTTTGCCCAACACGATGCCATGTTTGAGAAGATATTGTCCGAGATGCAGAGTCTCCATGTCTCCCGGCAAGCCTTGCGTGACAACAACTCAATTGGACCTTCCTCTGGTGGCGGCAAACCGATCACCAACACCCACAAACCATACCTGAAACTTGCCTTTCCCCGGTACAACGAGGAAGATCCCGCCGGTTGGCTTTATCAAGCGGAGCAGTACTTCGCTTTTCAACAAGTTGCCGACGACGACAAAGTCCATCTCGCCTCCTTCCACCTTTATGGAATAGCCCTACAATGGCACCGGTGGCTCGAAAAATCTAAAGGACCGATGTCATGGGTCGAGTTTTCTAAGGAGGTTCATAGTCGCTTCGGCCCCACAGATTTTGAAGACCCGGCAGAAGCTTTAACTCGCCTCGAACAAGTTACGACGGTGGTTGCCTACCAGCAAGAATTTGAGCGGCTTTCTCATCATGTTGATGGTTTGCCGGAACCATTTTTGATTGGATGCTTTATCGGGGGTCTCAAAGATGAAATCCGGTTGGAGGTTAAGTTGAAGGCTCCTCGATCACTTTCGGAAGCTATTGGTATGGCAAGACTGGTGGAGAAGAAGGTTAAGTTGGATCAAAACCATGAACCGGTTGAAAGCGCGCCTGTTACGGGACTCTTGGGTCCGGTGCCCAACAATCGGGTAGCTCTTCCGGCTCCTAATTCTGTTAGGAGACTCTCAAGTGCGGAACTACGGGACCGACATGCCAAAGGACTATGCTACTACTGTGATGAAATTTACCGACCGGGTCACAAGTGTAGTAAACCTCAATGTTTTATGATCCTTGACTCATCAGAAGACACCGGCCATCACCTTGGGGACAAGGTGGATTCAAGCGGGGTGGATTGATACGTGCCACGTAACCACCCACGTTACCTTATCAGCATGTGTTAGGATCGGAGGCTCTCATGATTGTGTTTGTTTATGTAAATTGAATAATCAATAGAAATGAACAGAGTTTAAGTGCAGCGGAAATGAACAACAAACTTTGTAAACACAATCAAGGAAGAAAATAATTCAGATAAACACATGATTTGCATTAGTCGAAAGATTACTAAGTCAATCAAAGGATTACAAAGCATGCTAACAAACTAAGCTCCCCCTCAGCCTGATACCTCAAGGTTGGGTTGCACAAGATGAAAGGATTGAATTGAGGAGAAGAACTCGCTCAAGACGAATCAAATGTAACAGTACAGGGTACTGTTCCATTTATAGACCAACCAAACCACTGAGGCATCTCAGCTGACGTCACCATGAAAGCGACGTCTAACAGCCTAACAACCTGTATCTACTGTCCTCATACAAACACTGCTGAACCTAACTACTGACAATACATACAACAGATGATATACTAAACTACTGCTTTCTCTTTACATCAGTACTTTCAGCAAGGTTGATCAGTCCTTGATTGGGCAGTGCTTTGTCATCAGCAGTTTGTACCAGCAGTGCTTAGTGCCCAGCAGTCTTCTAAGCTTCATCAGTAGTTATGCAGAACAACAGCAGTTGTATCCGGGCAGTGGATGTGAGACCATCAGCTGTTATAATCACTTTCAAGGGAGAAGACTTAGTGTAAGCAGCTGATTATTGTGAATCCACTGTTATGAACCGGTTTTGGCTTTCATTATCTGTTCCTCTGGTAGGGTTCAATCCCAACAATCTCCCCCTGGAACAGATAATGCCAAAACCCTTCATTATTTTGGATTTTTATTCCTCATCAGAAGTTCCTTAGCTTGTCTTTTGAATTCTTCTTCAAATTCCATGGAACTTAGATCATCCTCATCCCTGCACAGTGTAAGTTCAAGGAGATCCTGCAAATATTCAACACTAAGGCCTAGTGCTTCTTTCCTTGATATGTACTTCACTTCGCCATTGGATCTGACTAGAGTCAATACGTGGGTCTTTTGATCAAACATCCACTTTAGTACTTTTAAACCCAATGGGTTTCTTGGGAGAGATTTATTCACTGATGAGTTTGGAGATGTTGGCCTTGTGAAAACTTGCAGACTTTCATACATTCGTTTGAAGGCCATTTCAATAACATTGTTTGCTGCAACTACATCTTCTGCAGTCTCCTTTTCTATCTGCTCCTGTCTCTTTTGTTGATCTGGCTCAATGTCTGAAACTTCTGAAGTATTTGGTGATGCAGGCTTAGTTAACACCTTCTTAAAAAGGTTTTGAAGTTTTTTTGAGTTCTCTTCTTTTAGACCCATTTTCATGATGGTTTATGTGAAGTACTCAACTTCCTTTTCCTTTTCCTCTTCACTAGTCAGCTTTTCTCCTTCTTCTTGGTTTGACACAAGAGTAGAATTTCTTGTTGACCTGAACAGTGTTTTGAGGTTTTCTATCTGCTGTTCAAGCTTCATCATTTGTTCATGCTTCTTTGAAGTGACTGAAACAGTATCTTCCTTTTCTTTAGCCTTTCATAGGCTTCATCAGTTTGCTGCTTTGACCATTTTGATATGGCATTGGCAGTGTCCACTTTTGCATCCACCAACTCTTGTTTCTTTCTTTTGTACTCAGCTGTTAGGTCAGTGATGAATTTTTTGTATTTGATCCAATTTGGAGCATTTTTCTTCTTTCTAGGATCATTCTTGATTCTATCAATCCTATCAGCTTCATGCTTTAAAGCCACTATTGGCCATTCTTTAAATTGGTTTTCTTCAGCAGGATAAATTTTTTCTTGCATTATGTATGCAAGAAGTTTTCTTCTCATCTCTTTTCGTTGTTCTGCCTTTTCTTTGCTCAGCTCTTGTGCAAAATCTTTTATTAGTTTGACTTTTGTGAGCAGAAGTTCCAATCTTTCAGCAATGGCTTCATCACCTTGATCTTTACATTCAACCTTGGCTCTTATCTTAGCCTGTCTTGTTTTGAGCTGAAGATACTCATCCATGTCTTCTGGAACCATGAAGCCAACGAGTGAAGAAAATCTTCTGTTTGAAGGATCATCATCAGTGTAAAATTGCCTCATCTCATTTTTTATAGCTTCTAGTTCTAACGGATATCTTGCAGCAGTGGGATCATATTGGTCCTCATCTGGCTAAGTAAGTTTTCTTTTTCTGATGTAGAGCTTTGCTGGTTGTGATGTGAGATTGGTGGAAACAGTGGTGGATGGCTGAGTAACAGCTGTTGAAACAACTGGTGTTTCAACCGCTGTTGTCATTACAACTACTAATGTGTCAGTAGATGTCTTCTGCTTTTGAGCAGAGGATGAAGGTGGTGAGGTAGTTTTTGAGGGTGGTGATGGTGGTGGTGAATCATCAGATATGAAAATCCTTCTTCTTTTTATTGTAGGAGAGGTTGATAATGTCTTGGGTGGATCAGTGGTGGTGATATGAGTGGTAGTGGTTGGTGTTTGACTGACAGTGGTTGAAACAACTGGTGTCTCAATCACTGTTGTCATTACAGCAGATGTTGTAACATCTGCTGTCTTCTGTTTTATGACAGGAGGTAATGATGGTAGGACAGTGGTTTTGGTGGTGTGTGGTGAAGTTGTGTGTGTTGATGAGATGACAGCTGTTTGGCTACTGCTAGCAGTTTTTGTAACTACTGATGTATCAGCTGTTTGGATGGAAGTTTGGGATTTTGTGGTTTGAGGTGGTTTGGATGGCTGTTTTTCTTGATCTGGTTCAATATACAACCCATCTTCTATTCCTTTCTTTCTCAACTTGATATTCTCCCCCTTTTTGGCATTATCTGCAAGGGGATTATTCATGAAGAGGATGGTTGAAGGAACTTTTTCACCATGGGCAGTCTTTTGTATGCTGGCCTTTATAGCCTTGATGTCTGCTTGAGTATCCTTAAATCTTGACTCCACCATGTTTGTCAGCATTTTCACATGTATTTCATACTGCTGATCAGCCATCTGTTTTTGTTTCTCAAGTAAGGGCTGGAAAATATTCCAGAGCTCATTTGCAGCAAATGCTTGTGGTGGAGCAGGTGCTTGAGGTGGAACAGCAGTGGATTGTGCTTTTTGAGCTTTCAAAATCTCTTGCACCATATCCTTTATTTCAGCAACTAAGGTTTCCAGTTTTTCAACTCTGTCCGTCAATTCCTGATATTTTGAATCATCACCTACGTTAGTAGGATCATCTGAATCCCCACCAGCAGTGGTTGTATCAATGTGTGACTTAGGAACAGAGTCCCAAAAATCATCCATTGAAGCCCCTTGTTCTTGGTACTGGGGACTTCTTTCTTCAGCACTTGATAATCCTTTGATGGTACCAGTGGTTAATACTAACTTACTGGTGGTTACCGAAGGTGCTATCGAAGAAATTGCCTTCAAGGGAGTCTTACTAATGAAACAACTGTCCAACTGAAGATCTGTTGATCCATCAGTTGTAGTTGCTGCTCCACTTGAACTACCACCAAGAGTTACATGTAACTCAGGGGGTGTAACCTCCTCACTTGTTGCAGGGATAGCAAAGGTATAAGCATCAGACCCAGTCACTTGTAGGAGTATACTCTCAGTGACAGGTGATAGAGAGGAACTGGTTTGTGTCTGAGCTATATCAACTGCATGCAACAAAGGTAGCATGGATTGTGGTAGTATGATTGGTGAGGGTATGGGAGTTGAAAGAGACATGTCCTTGGGATCAGGACTGTGGAAGATGAATCCGAGTGGATCCAGAGCTTCATAATTTGGTGTCCCTGTGATTACAACCTGATCCTTTTGTGAGGATGCAGGAGGAGTTTTAGGTAATGGTTGAGATCTTTCTACCAACTGCTGTGAGGAAGTAGCAGCAGTGGTTTGTTGTGACATTTGTGTTGTCACAGGCAGTTGCTCTGGGATCTCATCTTCCAGAGTTGCCTTTTTCTTGGGTTTGGTGGGCTTTTAGCAAGATTTTCTTTTGGTCCTTTTGGTAATGTCAGGTGTGGGTTTCAAAGCAGTGGTAGTGCTGCCATGATCACCTGGAGCAGTGGGCTCAACAGCAGATGTCTGAGGAGCAGTGGCAACTGCTGAAATCTGCTCAGACACCTATGCTTTTGTTTTTATTGGTGCCATCATTCTGGAAAATGTTTCATTTGTTAAACCCTTTATTTGAATATAGACACCTTGTTTAAGCAAATTTTCATTCTCTTTTTCAAATTTTTGTTTAAAATAATAGCTCAGAAATCTTGGAAAAAGTAGAAATGCTTTGCTATCAACATTTTTTACCAAGTCATTGAAGATCTCCTGAGAGTAGTTGTAATCTTTATCGTTTAAAATAGCATAGCCCAGGCATTGAATCTTCAATGGTATTTCATTAAACGCTGTTGTTTTATTTGAAACACAACTCAAAAGTGTGTGGAATAAAAATCTGGGTGCAGATGGGAAATAACCTTTTTGTAAGGTATCTACCTTTGATTGTTCTGCATATCCCCTTTTCAGAAAATCAGCTTTTAACTCGTTTTTGTCAAAGGAGGTTTTACCTTTCTGATCATCGAGTTTGAAGACTTCTGAGATTGATTGCGGTGAAATTTGAATCGCTTTACCCTGTATCGAGGAGTTTATGGTTACTACTTTATCATCTTGTTTCTCAAGCATAGCATTTTTCCAGAACTCTCTCTGGGTTTGCAAGTAAATGGGAGCATCTGCTGTCAACAAAGTTTTGTACTTTGATGCAGATAATGTATCAATGATGGAGTCGAAGGTGTGGTTATCGGCGGGTTTTGTGAGCAAACCCAGATAATTGTGAGGAGATTTGTATGGTATCTCAATGGATTCTTCGGCCGTTTGAGCGACCTCTTTGGAAGATGGTGTTGATTTTGGTTTAGGTTTTGATTTCGATTTTGACTTCACCATTTTGATGAAGAAGAATAGGAGAGTGATTTGGGAAGAAAGGTTGGAAACTGCTTTGAGAAGAGAACTTTGGAATTCAATTCGACAGTGTAAAACCCTGTTTGGGGGTTTTGATCAGGGTTTTATTTAGGGAAAAAGTGATCGCTGATGTGGCAGCGGTTATTAAGATCTGAAGGCTAAAAACTGACCACGTGTCAACAGATGATGAAGAGATGAATGATGGAGGACAGTTGTTTTGGAGACCACTGATGAAGCAGGTATCAGTGGTTACAATGGTCAAAATGAGGACAGTGGGTGATTTTTACTATCAGTGGATAGCATATCAGTGGTTGTAACAATGATTTTGAATATCAGTGCTTTCAATAAGGATGGAAGAACAGTGGTTGACTTTCAGCAGTGGACAGTAGTTAGAAAGCAGATGCTTGAACAAAGCAGTGATTAGGGTAAATGGTACAGATTTGAAGAACAAGTATTTCAGCAACTGTATAAATAATTTTCCATTCAAGGTTATTGCCACATTGTCAATTACACTTTTTGAAGCTTTTCAAATTTCTGACAGTGGTTTAGTACGTCAGATGATGAGAACTTTTTGCTAAGGTAACTCATTTTCGTTTAATATCCAAATTAAAACATGAGTGCCCCAGTAGTTTAAGCACTGTTTAGCAATCAACCTTTGACTAGTGTTTAAAACAAACCTGAGTATGACATGGCCTAGACATAAATACCATTTCCTTTTGACCCATTTATGAGGACAATAATACCAACAAAAATAAGGTACTATATCCTGACAGGTAACTGAAACTATTGCCAACAAAAACAAGCAAAAGTTCACAATATATTATTCTTAAAAAAATGAATAATATATCCTGGTTATTTGAGAAAATCCTTTGAAAAAAATGGTTAAAGGATTTTCTGAGAACTGCATCAAAAAGGATCTGGTATATTTTCAATAAAATACGTAATCATATCATTCTCAAGTTTATGACAATGGTCAGTGGTTTGACAGCAGTGGTAGGAAATTTTGAATACATTTTGACCACTGTTTGGTACCATTTTCTTGTCAGTTGATTGCAAACATGAGGACACATGAACACATGAGTTTTGAAGATCCTGTTATAGATCTTGTTACCATGTAATGATTTTGAAGATTTGTCTAGTCCTTTTGTAAGCTCAATCACTGAGAATACTATTGCCACATGAACTTTTCTTAACTAATGAGCACAAACAATTGCTTAATGACCATTATTACCCCAAGCTTTGACTCTTAAGTTTTTACGTTTATACTCTTTTCTTCTGACTTCAGAAGTTTTGAGATAAACACACTTCTGAGTTTTTGTGAATTTTCTTCTTCCCTTTTTAACCTTCCCATTCATAAGTAATGAAATACTTACTGAGATACATTTATTGAAGGAATACTTGTTCCAAAATCATTTTGCAGTAATGTTTTGAGAGATTTGGTCATTTCCGCACATGCTTATGCCAACCCTCTCATTACCTATGATCTGGACATTTTTGACTCCTGATTTTCTTAATGTATTTTAACATAGTTGATTTTGTCCTTTTGAGGATCTCAACCTATTTTTCAACACATAAGATCTGAATGACTAAAGTTTTAATTTCCCTCTTTTCATGTTATCAAAAACACTAATGTTTTATGAACATAGGTTTTTGTTAATCTGAGGTTCATACTTTAGCATTTAATAATGTGACATCACAATTTCCATAACAACAGTTGAAATCAATTTTGAAAATAAGAAATAATCTCATAATTTAACAGATATGTCTTCAGATCTGAAAACTATGAGTGATTCGTGCATGATATCACTTGTTGTGTGAGATTTGTGTGTCATATGACATCTTGGTTGAATTTCAGAGTTTTTGAATAACCATTTTGATCATGATTTACTTGTTACTCTGTTTTTCAACTGAATACAATCAACCTTAGTATCAATAAATTTTGAGCCGAACTGTTATGTCAAATTGATTGTTAGATCGAATTTGACTGTCCAGGCTCTGATACCAATTGTTAGGATCAGAGGCTCTCATGATTGTGTTTGTTTGTGTAAATTGAATAATCAATAGAAATGAACAGAGTTTAAGTGCAGCGGAAATGAACAACAAACTTTGTAAACACAATCAAGGAAGAAAATAATTCAGATAAACACATGATTTGCATTAGTCGAAAGATTACTAAGTCAATCAAAGGATTACAAAGCATGCTAACAAACTAAGCTCCCCATCAGCCTGATACCTCAAGGTTGGGTTGCACAAGATGAAAGGATTGAATTGAGGAGAAGAACTCGCTCAAGACGAATCAAATGTAACAGTACAGGGTACTGTTCCATTTATAGACCAACCAAACCACTAAGGCATCTCAGCTGACGTCACCATGAAAGGGACGTCTAACAGCCTAACAACCTGTATCTACTGTCCTCATACAAACACTGCTGAACCTAATTACTGACAATACATACAACAGATGATATACTAAACTACTGCTTTCTCTTTACATCAGTGCTTTCAGCAAGGTTGATCAGTCCTTGATTGGGCAGCGCTTTGTCATCAGCAGTTTGTACCAGCAGTGCTTAGTGCCCAGCAGTCTTCTAAGCTTCATCAGTAGTTATGCAGAACAGCAGCAGTTGTATCCGGGCAGTGGATGTGAGACCATCAGCTGTTATAATCACTTTCAAGGGAGAAGACTTAGTGTAAGCAGCTGATTATTGTGAATCCACTGTTATGAACCGGTTTTGGCTTTCATTATCTGTTCCTCTGGTAGGGTTCAATCCCAACAGCATGCATATTCACGTTTCCCATTTGCCCACGTTTACATGTTCAGTAGGTTAATTAGCAATCAATTAGGCTGCACTCTTCCATTTATTGCATGTTGACAGTTATTTCCTTTTTGCATCTTGTATTTAAGCACCTTTGAATTGAATTGAATGAAAAGTAAGAAGAATTTAGTCGAATCTTTATCTCAGTTCTATCTAGCATCTCTCCTAATTTCTGGCCATTAGATTGCAAGCTCGGTCCATATCACTATCCAACACCACCATGTGTTGATGTTTACCTGGTAGAAGAGGTGAGTTATTAAGGCCTTTTACGGTGTTTAACCCTTAGAAGAAGATTCGTTGTAACGCCCAAAAAATTTAAATTTTATAATTATGTTTAATTTGGATTTTTGCAAGAAATAACAAACTAGGTTAGATACCCTTGTTAAAATGTTTTAAAGTATTATATTGAGAAGGAAATAAGTTTGCGACAAAAGAAATTATATTGCGGACATGAGAGGCTGAATTGCAAGTTTTAATTGATCTTTTACAAAGATTAGTAAGGAAAAGAACCATATGTCTATGGTATGTGTGTGTCTCGCCATTCACTAGGGAGAGCAAGGGAAGGCTCAAGCAATTCTGATTTCCTCAACTTGATGGTGGAATTCATCCCCAAATGTTTGCATCATTAAGGATTTCTCATCATCTAGTCATAATAAGCCTAAGGTGAGTTGTAGAATCCCCAATTGATGGTGATTTTGATATTCCTGATTTTAACAAGTCTTGTATGAAGCCTAGCAATTCTATGTAGATTCATGTAGAAATTGTGTTTGGAATCACTATTTGAACGAGTATGTGTAGAATTCATGTGTAGTTGAGGTGGGTTTCGACATGGGGGAAAGAACCCATAACCATTTTTGGTTATATTGATGTATTAGCTTAAATGACTTGAATTAATGCTAATTAGATATTAATGGATGCATGAAACTTGTTGATAATTAGTAAAAGCGTGTTGTTTATGTTAGTAAATTAAGAGCTTATGATAATTGTAAAGTAATGCCCACCAATTGTTTGATGAAATTTGAAACATTACAAGATGATTTCTTGTATAAAACACTTGTTAAACGTGATCAGAATGTATGTAACTTGTGTGTGATGATAAGTATGCAATTTGAATGTAAAGCTTGGCAATTGATATATTTATGAAATACTAAGTGTGTATTCATCAAGTGTAGGCGTGAAAAAAGAAGGACCATGCTATCCAAAAAGACAAGTGGCTCAAGATCAAGGTAAGTTCTCATAGCTTACACTTTGATCGATTGTATGTCTTAATTGGAGTCATAAAGTGTCTTGAGATGATTCGGAGTGGATTGATTTATCGCGTAAAAAGATATGGTTGTTCGACCCATTGAAACGGGTTAAAGTGGATTGAATGCTAGATTGTTTGGAGTCAACGTGAAACCTTTAGTTTTCCATGTCCAATTCATAACGTGATCTTCATGTATTTATGGCATGTAAATATAGTATGAAACGAGCATGATTATATGGAAATTTTGGAGGAAATTATGACATGCAAGGATTTGATGGTAAGAAAGATATTAAGTTGGATAAGCTTCCAACTTTCATAACTAGAAAGGAAAATTATGAAACCTTGTTTTGATAAGTCATTTTTTTCTAACTTTGTTATGGTTTCATTTTGGTAAAGCATTAACCTAAAGATCAAGTTAAGAGTACGGATGAATACACACACACTCATTTTGTATATCAAGTTATGGGTCAAGAACTTAACTTTTGAAGTGTAAATGATTTCAAGTTTCTATGATAGTATCATGTCACTAAACTCTAGTCGTATTTTGGGGTATGTTTTATTTGTAGGTTGATAAACATGTATGAAACAAAACTCTTGAACGTTATGCTTTATAAAGTCATTTCTGAATTGTCCATACATGTGTTTTATAAAAGTTTTGAATTGGGTGTTAGGATCCGAGTTTACTTGATTGTGTTGTTTTAATAAGATGGAAATGGAGGAAGATAAAATAGAGAAATAATTTGCAGCGGAATGAAGTAAAACTTTATAACACAATCAAGGTAAGAATAGTTTTCATCATACAAGCTTTCATTAATCAAAAGATTGAATACATAATGTTTCGACTATGCATGCATGAACACTATCTCCCCCTCAGCTTGTGCTCACAATGTTAGTTCGTACAAGATGAGTGTGTGCAAAGAGCTAATAGAACAGTAAAGGCACTAACTATTTATAGTACAATCCTAACCACTGTGGCATCTTTACTGACGTCACCTAGACAGTGACATCTAACAATCTTAACAAACTCTAAACACTGATGCATTACAGACACTATTACATTAATACACTGATTAACTAAACTCTGATGATGCTATCTGCTGATGATGCTCAAACACTGATGAGGCTGAGCAGTGCTTTCTATTAAGGTTGATTAGTGCTTGACTTCAGTAGTACTTTGACACCAGCGGTTGATTAGTCTTCAACAGTCTTTGCAACCAGTAGAGCTTTGCATAATAGTCTTTATAAAAATCCGACTTTAGAGATCATCTGTTGTTGAGTGCCACTGCCATTGGAGGGAATTAATGTTCAAACACTATTATTCTGGATCATTTGTTGTAGAACCGGTTTTGGCTTTGTATCATCTATTCTTCAAGGAAGGATTTCATGAGCCAACAATCTCCCGTAGAACAGATGATGCCAAAACCTTCCATTATTGTGATCTTTGTTCTCTCATCAACCTTTCCCTGATTTGCCCTTTGAACTGGAGCTCAAAATCCAAGGAGTCTGTGTCATCTTCATCCCTTTGTAGTTGAAGGTTCATTAGATCTTGGAGATCATCTGCATTCAGCCCCAATGCATCATCCCTTAACAACTTTTCATCTCTACCATCAGACCTGAGTAGAGTCAATACATGGGTATCTTTGTCAGATTTTCCACTTTAGTATTTTTGGGTCTGATGGGTTTATTTGTGATGTGTTTGGGGATTGTGGTCTGCTTGCCAACTTCTTGAGGGTTTCATCAAATTGAGCTTGAAGTTGTAGTGAAGCATCATCCAATCCAAATTGTAATTGATTATTGATAGCCTCTTTTATGAATTCAGCATCCCTCTTTTCATCTTCCTCATCAATCTGCTTCTGTCTTTTTCTTTGATCCAAGACACTGATGGATGAAGCAGATATGAGAACATCATTTTAAGGAGAAGGGTCTGCTAAGGTCTATCAGTGGTTTCATCATCATATGATGGCTTCTGAGGAATTGTTGGGTCTGTCTTTCTAAGTTCTTCTAACTTTTTGTAAGTCAGCTCAACATTTTGCTTAGACCATCTTGCAATGGATCTAGCAGTCCCATAGTTAGCTGCAACAAGCTCTGCTCTCTTCCTTTTATACCTCAATGCTTCATCCACATCAACTTTCTTGTTTTTGTTCTAGTTGGGTGCACATTTCTTCATTTGAGGATCTTTATTCATCATTTCTATTCTGTTTGCTTCTTCTTTGAGAGCTTCTAGAGACCCGCCATTGAACTGAGACATGTTGGCTTGTAGGGCATGGTATCCATGATGATGGTTAAGAAATCAACCCTCAATTCCTTTTGAAGTTTAGCATTTGGTGGCAGTTCTGACATAGACTTACTCAGGTCTCTAGCAAAGTCTTCCAACTTCCTGACTTTACTAAGCTCACGTTGATAGGTGCCCTGGTAATTCTTGTCACCTTTCCCTTTCCTCACATGTTTGGCTATCACCTTAGCTTGTTTAGCTTTCATCTTCAAATATTCATCAATGTTTTGAGGTTTACTGAAGCCTTGTAGTGATGGGAAGGTTCTTTTGGATGGATCATCCTCTTTGTAAAATTGTGTCTTTTCATTTTGAACTGCAAGCACTTTTGTGGGATGTTAGCAGTGGGTGGTTGTTTGATTGGGTTGTTTTTGGTGATGAGGGTGGAATGAATGGAGTAGATGATATAGCAATTAGTGCTCGTATTTCCTTTTCTTCTTCATGCACCATGAACTTTCTTTTTCTGGTATAGACATATTTTGGAGGAGGAGGAGTTTTTGAGGAAGAATGTGCTTTGGGTGAGAAGGTTGTTTGTGATGGGAATCTTTGGGGTGTTGGTGGTTTTGTTGATGGTGGAGGATCAATGTGGGTGGAATCAGTGGTTTGACTAACAACTGTTGAAACCACTGGTGTCTCAACAGCTGTTGTCTTAACATCTGATGATGCTTTTGGTGCATCAACATTTGTTGCTATGGATGATGGTGGTGGAGATGAGGGATTTATTTTCTGCTTTTTATGAGGTGGTTTTTGTGGTGAAGGTTCAGGTTTGGATGTATCAGTGTTTGGCTTTTTAGAACCAACAGTTGTTTTAGGTTTGGTAGCAGTGGTTGGCTTTTGTGGTGATGGTTTAGGTTTAGGGAATGTGGCAATAGGAGGTTTGTTGCTTCTGAATGATTTTCTTCTGTTTGAAGTTCCAATGTTTTGCACTTTGTTCTCTTTTCACCTTTTTCTCCAATTCCTGCCTCAAAACATCTTCTTTACTTTCTTTTGTATCATTACTCTTCTGCTTTGTTTCAATCTCCTTAGCTGTCTGTTTGTTAAGGGTATCATCAACTCCCTTTTTCTTATCAGTGTCAGATTTTCCAGTAGATTGTGCAAAAGTCGTTTTGGCAGGCTGTGGCTTTTATTTTGGTTGATTCCTTGGTGTTGGTTTGCCAAAGTTTTTCATAGAATCCTTCTCCCCCTTTTTGGCATCATCTTTTTTCAAAGATTGGTGTATGGGTAGTGCCAGTTAACTTTGCAAGGGATTCTTTGATGCCATTGATATCAGCCTGTGTGTCTTTGTATCTTGCATCAACCATAACTCTGATAAACTCCATATGTGAGTTGTGGTTGATTTTAGCCAGTTCCCTTTGAGTTGCAATGGGTTGTACTGAGTTCCAAAGCTCTTGGATCATCTGAATTCCCACTAGAAATGGTTGTATCTGCTTTTGAAATAGGAGGAATCTCCAAGTTTTCATTATCAGATGCCCATTTTTCTTTGTTCTGGGGACTTCCCTCTGCATCTGTGGTTACCTTAAAAAGCACACAAGTGGTTAACTAGAACACACCAGTGGTTACCTTGGTAGACACAGCAGTGGTTGCCTTCAAGGGAGTCTGACTGATGAAACTACTGTTCAAATGTAGATCAGTGGATCCAACATTTGTAGTAGCTGCTCCACTTGAACTACCAACAAGAATTTCAGGAAATTCAAGTGGTGTAACCTCGTCAACTGTTTGTGGGTTAGCCAATTGAATAGGTTCAGACACAGCCCATGTTGAAGTTGTACTCTCAGGAATGTGTTGGTGAGAGTGGATGTTTTGAGTCTGGATTTCAATGGCCTCAAACAGAGGTATAATGGTAGGTGGAATAGGGGATGAAGGGAGTGGTGTTGAAAGAGACATTTCCCTGGGAGAAGGTCTTTTAAACATACTCTCAAGTGAGGGTAATGTTTCATATTGTGGTGTCCCTATGCTTACAACATGTTCCTTTTGTGAGGAATCATGAGGAGTTAAGTTTTCAGGTTGAGATCTCTCCATCTATTGTGAGGAAGTAACAATAGTGGTTTCTAGTGACATTTGTGTTGTCATAGGGTTAACATCTGGGATCTCATCTTTCAGAGGACCCTTATTTGTGGGTTTGGTGGGCTTTTTGGTTTTCATTTTGGTCTTTTTGGGTTTGGATGGTGGGGGTTTCACAACAATGGTTGTGGTGCTGTGATCACCATGAGAAGTGGGCTTAGCAACAAAGGTTTGAGGAGCAGATGTGGACTCATCTAAATTTTGCTCAGACCCCTTTGCTTTTATTTTGGAAACTTTTAACTCTTTTACCATTAGGCGAGTAAAGGTTTCAGAAGAAAGACTGTTTATTTTGAAAGGTGTTCCTTGTTCAAAAACTTTTTGTGGAATTTTCTTTTGTAAATAATAGCTCAGGAACCTTGGGAACAAAACAAAAGCAGAATTCTTCCCATCTTTAATGTTTTTTACATTATTAACCAAATCTGTAAATAGTGCTTGGGATTAGTTAAAATCTGTTTTAAACATAATTACATACCCCAAGTACTGAATTTTTAATGGAATTTCATTGAAAGCAGTGGTTTTGTTTGATAAACAAGTGAGCAGGGTATGGAACAAAAATTTCATGGGTGGTGGAAAATTTGGTTTAAACGTTGTTGCTTTAGTTAATTGTCCATCATAACCCCTTTCAATCAAATCCAATTGATACTCACTTTTTGGGAAAGAAGTTTTACCTGCAAGATCGTTCATTTGAAAAGTTTCTGAAATGGTAGTGGGGGTTATTGCTACCAAGACACCTCCTACTTTTGAGGTGATTCCCCATGGCTTTTTGTCTTGTTCTTGAACTTCGGCATTTGCCCAAAAATCACATAGGGTGTCTTGATATATGGGTGCATCAGCAATGAGTAAAGTTTTGTATTTTAAAGATGAAAAAAAGTCAATTATTGAGTGGAACTCTGTATTTTTGTTTGTTTTCTCAAACGTACAGAGGTAGTTGTGGGGGGTGTTTGATGATTAGAGCGATAATTGAAAGAGAACTTGCGAGTAGGTTGAAGAAGAATTGAAGAAGAAGATGGTAACCGCTTTGGAGAATTTTGAATTCGAAACGGTAATGAAAGCTCTGTTTAGGTTTTAATCAGGGTTTTAAAAAGTGAAAAGTGAATGCTGACGTGGCAGAGGTTTCAAAGATCGGACGGTTTACATCTGCCCACATGGCAACCTTTGATGAAAAGGTGGATGGCAGTTGTTTGGAAACCACTGTTGGGCAACAACAGTGGTTGGGAACAGTGTATGAAATATTAGTGGCTGATTTTTATCTATCAGTGGATAGACATCAGTGGTTGAAACCATGGGTGTTTGGTCAACAGTGGTCAACAAAGGAAATGAGAAACAGAGGTTGTCTTTCAGCAGTGGGTGAATTTTCAACCATCAGAGGTTTAAAACAAGCAGTAGATATGGACAGACTTTTAAGGATTTATGAAAAATTTTCATTTTAACTATTTTTAAGGATGGATTTTTGATTTTCTGAAAACATTTTAATGCTTTTTTATTCAAGGATAAGAAGGTTTTGCCTTCTAATCCAAGTTAAGCATGCCAATTCTTGAGATCAAACTTTCAAAGGTAGATGTGTCTAATGCTTTTGTTAGCACATCTGTCAGTTGATCTTTTGTTGGAACATGATGGAGAGAAATCAAAACTTTTTCATAGCAATCCCTCACAAAGTGATGTCTGATGTCAATTTGTTTGGTGTTTGAGTGGGATACTGGATTTTTGATGATATTTTCAGCTGCTTGACTGTCCAACATGAGAAAAGTCTTTAGAGTAGTTATACCAAAATCCAGTAACTGGTTTTGAAGCCACAACAGTTAGGCTGTATAGCTTGCAGCAACAATGTATTCTGCCTCAGCAGTGGATGTGGAAACAGCTGCTTGCTAATTTGCTTTGCCAAGACACTAAGCAATTGCCTAGGAATTGACACCCTCCTGATGTAGACTTCCAGGTGGAGTTGCATCCAGCAAAATCACAGTCTGAAAAACCTGAAAGCTTGATATTCCCATTAGTAGGATACAAGATACCAAGTATGGGAGCACCTTTTATGTATCTGAAAATTCTTTTCACAGCAATGAGATTAGACTTCCTAGGTGTTGATTGGGATCTAGCACAAACACATGTTGCAAACATGATATCTGGCCTTGATGCAGTTTGGTACAATAAAGACCCAATCATGCTTCTATATAAGGTCTGATCAAGCAAGTCATCTTTTTCATCAGACATGACAAGCTTTGTAGTTGCCATGGGTGTACTACATGGTTTACAATCATTCATATCAAATTTGTTCAAAAGATCTTTTATATATTTGGTTTGATGAATGAAAGTACCATTTTACAATTGCTTAACTTAGAGACCAAGAAAGCATTGGAGTTCACCCATTGCACTCATTTCAAACTCTGCTGTCATGAGTTGCCTAAACTCTTCAAACATGGAATTACATGTGCTTCCAAAGATGATATCATCAACATAAATTTGGATAATCATCAAATCTTTTCCTCACCATTTTAAAAATAGTGTTTTATCAATTTTACCTCTTCTGAAGCCTATAGAGATGAGAAAAGTGGAAAGAGTTTCATACCAGGCTCTTGGTGCTTGTTTCAAGCCATACAAAGCTTTATTGAGCTTGTAGACATGATCAGGATAAAAAGGATCTTCAAAACTAGGAGGTTGGCATACATATACCTTTTCCTAAATTTTGCCATAAAGAAAGGCACACTTGATATCCATTTTATACACCTTGATGTTGTGGTTGACAGTAAAGGTTAAGAACAATCTGATGGCTTCAAGTCTTGCTACAGGAGCAAATGTCACATCATAGTCTATGCCTTCTTCTTATCTATAACCTTGACCCACAAGCCTAGCTTTGTTCTTGAGAACAATGCCCCTTTCATTTGTTTTATTCTTGAAGACCCACTTTGTGCCAATTGGACTTACATCCTTTGGAAGTGGTACAAGTTCCCATACTTGTTGTCTTTTGAACTGTTGCAGCTCTTCTTGCAGGGCTTCTACCCAACTATTTTCTTTCAGTGCCTCTTGGTACTTGACTGGTTGATGAGTGATAGAAAGCTTGCAAAAAGACAAATGTTTTGGAATTGACTTCTTGTGAGAACCCCTTCATTGATGTTGCCAATCACTCGATCAGGTGGATGAGATTTAAGGAAGATTAGATCCTCCTTATATGGAACAATGACATTGAGAGGTGAAGGCTACAAATGTGAATCATCTAAGCTAACATTTGTTGGTGATTTTGAAGAACCAACATCTGTTTGAAATGGAGGTGGAGGAATGGGAGGAATAGGTGTGGCACAATGTTGATTTTTATCCACTATTGATGATTTTTATCAACAGAGGTTGGAGATGATATGGTGGCAGAGGTTTAATCAACAACTGTTGATTCAGCTGTGGATGAGCTTTGACAACTGTTTTGAACATCTGCTGCTCTTGTGGTGGTAGTGACTTTGTATTGTGGGTTCACAATGTCACATCCATAGTCTTATGAGACAGATTGTGGGGTACCTGCAAGGTTAGTCTTGACAGACACATCTTCAAATGTAAATTTATCAAGGTCAAATAGTTTTGCAGGGTTTGCTAGGATTTTCAGTGATGAAAGTTCATTGAACTTCACATTCAAAGTCTCTTCCACACACCTAGTCCTTGTGTTAAACACTTTGTAGGCCTTGGCAGTGGTTGAGTATCCCAGATTGTAACCACAATCTACTTTGGCTGCAAATTTTGAAATTGAATCTTTTAAGTTTAAGATAAAACATGGATAGCCAAAGATTTTGAAGTATGAGATCAGTGGTTTGATTTTGAACAGAGTTTCATAGGCAGTCTTTTGATGCCCGGGGTTGATTAAAACTCTGTTCTGCACATAACAAGCAGTGTTTACAGCCTCTGCCCAAAAAGTTAAGGGTAACCCTGAGTCTGCAAGCATTGTTCTGGCAGCTTCAATCAAAGTTCTGTTTTTTCTTTCAACCACCCCATTCTGTTCTGGTGTTCTAGGGATGCTGTACTGCCTTAAAATCCCTTTTGCCACACAGAACTCATCCAACTCCTTGTTTCTAAACTCTATTCCATTGTCACTTCTAAAGATTTTTACTGGCAAGTCAAATTGCTTTTCAACCTATTTAACAAAGTCTTGTAAGATACCTTCAGTCTCATCCTTAGAGTGTAAAAAGTAAGTTCATGTAAACCTAGAAAAATCATCTACAATGACCAAAGTATCTTTTCTTTTTCAAACTCATGATTTTTACTGGGCCAAACAAATCCATGTGCAGCATTTGCAAACACTTGATTGTTTTGGACTCTTCAATGGACTTGTAAGAGCTTTTATGTTGTGTACCTTTTAGACAGGAAACACAATGTTTAGAACAAGGAATTTTTTTTTTTTGTGGGAGGCCTCTTACAAGGCCTTGTTTTCAGAGTGTAGTGATAGTCTTAAGATTTGTGTGCCCAAGTCTCATGTGCCATAATTCTGTCTCTTTGTTAGAGGCAGCTGAGAACAGACAAGCATCAGCCACTGGGTTATCTTTTGACAAATCAACTACATATACATTGCCACTCCTTTGAGCAACAAGCTGTATTTTGACCCCGGCTATGATTTCTTCAATCGTTTTCACCATTTCTAGCCCAACAATCTTACAGCTATCCTTAGTGAAGAATGACCCATAGCCTTTGTCACTCATTTGTGAACACTAAGGAGGTTAAACTTCAGATTGTCAATAAGATTGACATTCTCAAACTTGAGCTTCCCAGCCTGAACAGTCCCTGGCCCCAACACCTTTCCTTTTGAATTGTTACCAAAGGATATATCATCCCCTCCATGTTTTTTTAAATCTTTGAGTAGGGCTCTACATCCTGTCAAGTGCCTGGAGCCTCCACTATCTACATACCATAAACTATCTAAGCATGCAGAAGCTCCCTGCACATCAAGTAAACAATTAGTTCAAGTGGGTCTCCAAAGCCAATAAGGCTTTGGATGGGGTCACAGATAGGTGAGCTTAAAGTCTAGGAGCATGAACAGTGGTTAGGTTAGGGTTTTGAACAGATTTTTGAACATTTTTCTGTAACCACTGTTGTGGACCATGTCCTGTCAGATGTTGAAAACCAAAAGGATGCCTATTCACTTTAGGCATAGAGGGCCTTTTGTAGGCTTCAAAAGCATGTGGGACCTTTTGGTATGATGGTTGAGCATGTCCTCTTGGGAACTTGTTTGATGGTGGTGCATCTGTCATTTGTACCTCTCTGAGAGCAGAGGTTTTGTTCAACTGTTTTGTAACAGCTATTTGGACAGGCACAAAAGTCTGTTTGTTGTTGGCGGAAGGTTTTTATGGACTCTCCAGTGTTTTTGATGTGTACTCTTTTCTTTTAACCTCAAAAGTTTTGAGGTACACACACTCTTGAGTAAGATGGTTGGTTTTTCCACAAATTGTGCACTTAGGTGTAGGCTCAATGACACTTGTTTTATTGATATTGATGTGTGCAAAATGTAACATATAAATTACATCAAATGAGTCATAAAACTAACCCTTTTCTAGTACTAATGTTGGAAAAAGTATGTTTTTGTCTTCCATTTGAATTTACAGGACCAAATGAGCTTAAACAAACAAAAGGAACAAATATACAACCAAAACCAACATAAATACAGAGAAAAGGAATAAACGTGACATGCCTGACCCCTCGGTAGCATCTCCCAAAGCAAAAACAAGAAGACAGAAGTTGACCATGGGGTTGTGCCCAGCTCACCACGGGGCGTGGTCAGCCCTGACACAAGAAGACAAAACCTGTAGAAGCTTCTACGCCCACCACGGGGCCTTGCCCAACTCACCACGGGGCGTGGACAACGCAAAGATATGTAGAATCTTGCCAAATCTTTATAATACAGATACGGAGTTGACCACGGGGCCGTGTTGGGCCCTCTGCTGACACTTGCAATTAATGAAGGAAGAGAAAATGCTGACCACGGGGCCATGCCCTGCGGGCATGGGGCCGTGGCCAGAGTTCTCTGCAGGCTATAAATAAAAGATTTAATAACTAGTTTCTTATGTTGAAGGTGAATTTTCTTTATCATTTGTCCGTGGTGTCTTGGCATTACTTTACTGTCTATATAAAGTAAAAGATTTACACCATTCATGTCTCTACGGTCTATATAGAGGCATGTTGGCTACCTAGTCGGGGGTTAAGGGAATGGTTTTGAAAGGTTCTTGCCTTGTTTAGTGTATAGATTCTGCAAGGACCTAGTTCAAGCTTACTAGGACCTCCTTCAATACCCACTGGTATTGGATGGGGGGGGGTGCGAATGGCTTGAACCCCTCATATGTAAACTACTATTAATACATTAAACCGGCTACTTGGGATTGTATCTCTGCTGATTCAAACCACTTAGCCGAGGGTAACGTCACCTTCAAAAGAGGGCCTACCACTTTTTGCATTAATAACTTAATTAATTATCTTTCAATATTCCGACCCTTTGGGATTGTATCCTTGCTGACTCAAACCTCTGGGTTGAGGGTAATGTCACCTTCAAAAGAGGGGCCTACTACTATAACTAAGATAATCTCCTAAAAAGTCCGAAAGTGAAAAAATCATCAAAGGATACATTAAAGGCAAGTCGGATCCAAGTGATTCATCTTGTCTATCTGTTTTATTTTATTTTTATTTCTACATTTTTTAGTTTTTATTTTTCATGTTTCTAACCTTTTCTCAAAAATTTAGATTGATTAGACGTTGAGGATAAACCGGTACTAAAAGCTCTTGTGTCCTTGGACGACCTCGGTGTCTTACCAACGCTATACTACGCTCACAATGGGTGCACTTGCCCAAGTGTGTGTTTAGTGTTAGTAGAATATCGTGTTTTATAAATTTAAAACATGACTAATGTGTAAAATGGGCTCAAAATATCCATTAAAATATATCACGCTTTGCACACACCATTGCCTGGGACACAAGGATTTTAAGAAAGCTTAAAATCGACGACCTAATCATTTTTCAAAACCTTTTTAAAACTGTACGCACATTTTTACATTTTTAGGAACTTTTTGCATTACAATAGTCTGAACACGGGGCTGTGCTCATCGTACACGCCCCATGCTGCATAAAAACAGCAAAAAACATTTGAAAACACCTAGATACAGAGTCTGAACACGGGGTCGTGCTCACTGAACACGCCCCCGTGCTGAATAAAACCAGCAATAATTTTTAAAATCCCAGATACAGAATCTGACCATGGGCCGTGCTCACTGAACACGGTGCCGTGGTGAGCCTCTGTTTCAGTTTTTATTTTGTTTTCTAGTCCCAAGACTCTTTTGTGGTCTGCTGAGTGATTCTTGTGGATCAATACTCAGGAGGTTACAATTACCACTATGAAGAGGATGATTACGAAGAAGTGTATTGTACCATTTGCGGTAATCCTCCCTCGGTACAATATTGTGACCTCTTCGAACCATCCACTTCATATACATACCATGAGGAACCTAGGCACGAGCCAACCACTTCATATACATACTATGAAGAACCAAGGTATGAACCTTCTCCCTCATACTCTTTCCATGAGGAACCTAGGTACGAGCCAACCACTTTATATACATACTATGAAGAACTAAGGTATGAACCTTCTCCCTCATACTCATACCTTGAGGAACCAAGGTACGAATCATCTCCATCATATACTTACTATGAGGAACAATGGTGTGAACCACCTACCTCATATGGGTATTATGAAGGACCAAGGTTTGAACTTCCGCACTCAAGCTTTTGGGACATTTATCCCGCTCAATTTGACGAACCACCAACTATCCTCCCCGAAGCCGAAAGAATAATACAACACCTCAAAACTATCAAACGCTATATAAAAGAATCCTGCGCGAGGGAAGAGGTAGTTTGTACTAAAGAGGTAATAGTAGAAGAGGTAAAAATGGAAGAACAAGTAAGTGAAAAACCGACGCATGAACCAAACAACGAAAAAGGTAAGTCCGAAAACGCTAATCTTCAACAAGAGTCATATTTACAAGAAATCAATCTCTTAACACCTTCTTTTGAAAACCATTGTTTGGTACCTACTCATGCTAAGTTTTTAAAACAGTTAAACACTAACACTAAAATTGACAAAATGGTAAGCATTAAGTTAACAAACGATCAAACTACGCTAATAAAAGATGACCCATTTGAAATTAACATTACATCGGTTCCATGTTTCTTTCAAAAAACCTTTATTAGTAATATTACAATTGATAAAGTTCTTTGTGTTAATATAATGCCAAACTACATTTTCGAAAAATTAAGTATTAGTGATTTTTCTCCACTTCAAATCCCCATTTTTCTATCTAATCGAAAAATAATAAAATCAACGGGAGTAGTTGAGGATGTGTTAGTGCAAACAAATCAAACGGTTGTCCCAACCGACTTCGTCATTCTTGATGATGCTCCACTGGTGTTGGGATAACCTTTTATAAAAATCCATCATGCCTTGATCAAGCATAAGCAAAACAACCTACCCATTGAATTAAGGGCCTATAAAGGTATGTCAATCTTGAACAATCAATGAAATATTCAATTGGCAATGACGACCCTCTAATTGAAGATGAGCCAGAACCACCCGATAAGGTGGGTCTAGCCAAGGACCCTTATAAACGTGGCGCACCACGGAGGCATTCCGCGGAACTATCCTTAGTTTTAGATTAGTTTAACTTTTATGTTTTCTAGTTTAGCCTTACTTTTCAGGAATAAATCACACTCGAAAAGGTGGATATTGCCAAAGGGACGTTAAAACCGCACCCCATGCATGAAAACAGAGCCTTCCGTCAACTTTTCCATCATTTCAGCATATCCAGCACGGGGTTGTGGCCACCCAACACGCCCCCGTGCCCAGGCTCTGCAGAAAAAGTCCCAGTTCAGGTAACTGGCCACGGGCCGTGCTCGCTGAACACACCCCATGGCCAGCCTTCTGTTTAAATTTGATACTGGCAGTCTGACCACAGGACCGTGCTCAGCCCACCACACCCCATGTTCAGCTGCCCAGTGACATAAAATCTTGTTTTTAACACCTTTTTACACATTCAATCAACCTAAAAACTTATTTTTGTGACACATTAAGGACAATGTGTAATTTAAGTGTGGGGGGAATGCTAAAACCTTGAATCTTGCAAGTCCTAATAACAAGCCTTACACAAAACTCTATTGGAACCGCTAATCACCCCAAATTTAAAAAAAAAAAAACATTTTTTTACTTGTCTTGGTTTAATATAGGAATAACAAGTTCTAAAAAGGTTATATTTTTACAAATTTACAACCGATAGCGTCGTGATAAAAAGAACCAAATAAGAAAATTATGAAAAGGAATGACAAATCTAATTAAAATTTGATTATATATACTTGATCGCATTATAAACCCATTCCCACAACAAGTGAGTTTTGAGACTTTATTGAGCATACAAGCATATATCTTTAAACTAAATGCTCATTTTTTTGTTTCTTGTGTGAATAGCCGCTTAGTTCTTATAACTCTAGAACTTGCCACGATGATACATTCTCGGTCCTTACCAACTTAAACCCAAGTAACTAAATGATGGAGGCATTATGACTAACCCAATTTCCTTTCAACACCATTATTTTTCATTTTTTTATAACCTACCCAAAATCCCCCTAGTTAACCCCTTTGAGCCTAAACCTTTTCATTTCAAAGCCCACAAAACAAACACCCTTTACCTACCAAAACCCTTTTTCTTTTTCAACCCCTTATTTTAATAAAAAGCTCGGTTATCTCGTGACGTTCCCTATAAAAAAATGAAAGTCTTGCAATAAACGAACAAATTCCTTAAAGAAACTTTGTTTGAATATGTTTAGTTTGAATAAAAGTCACAAAAAAAAGTTTTACGAAGACCGACGCTTTTTACGCTTTTAACCCTTTTTACTAACCACTAACCAAAACCACCTACCCTTAGCCCAAGCCTAACCCTTTCCCAAAGTCCTCTTGATATTTACAAAGGTTTATAGTTAAAAAGGAGGAGGTTTGATTGCTTGACAATCATATGGTAGAAGTAAGTTCCATGCCGGTCTCGAGTGTTTCACGAAAATACATCTTCGGCCGAGTGTTGAGTGATCTCCCATGAGGTATGTGAACTTGTATATAAATGGAATTTTGAAGAGGCACGTTATGCCCAAATAAGTAATTTTTCTTATAAAATGTTCTAAATAAATCATGACGAATAGGATTGTAAATAAAATAAAAATAAAACCCAATAAAGATCTTGGATTCCCGACACTCAAGACAAGCCCAAAACTTCTCTTCTACCTCTTCCATTTGGGTGTGTAAAGCCACATATTAAGGAGTTTTGCTTGAGGACAAGCAAAGATTCAAGTGTGGGGGTATTTGATGTGTGCAAAATGTAACATATAAATTACATCAAATGAGGCATAAAACTAACCCTACTAATGTTGGAAAAAGTGTGTTTTTGTCTTCCTTTTGAATTTACAAGACCAAATGAGCTTAAACGAACAAAAGGAACAAATATACAGCCAAAACCAACATAGATACAGAGAAAAGGAATAAAGGTGACATGCCTGACCCATCGGCAACATCTCCCAAAGCAAAAACAAGAAGACAGAAGCTGACCATGGGGCTGTGCCAAGCTTACCACGGGGCATGCCCAACTCACCACGGGGTGTGGTCAGCTCACCACGGGGCGTGGTCAGCCCTAACACAAGAAGACAAAACCTGTAGAAGCTTCTACGCCCACCACGGGGCCGTGCCCAACTCACCACGGGGCGTGGTCAACGCAAAGATACGCAGAATCTTGCCAAATCTTGATAGTACAGATACGGAGTTGACCACGGGGTCGTGCCCAGTAGACACGGGGCCGTGTTGGGCCCTCTTCTGACACTTGCAATTAATGAAGGAAGAGAAAAGGCCGACCACGGGGCCTTGCCCAGCGGGCACGGGGCCATGGCCAGAGTTCTGTAAAGGCTATAAATAAGGGTGCTTGGTTCACTTCAAAGGCATCCCTTGGCAAACCACTACTCTCCCACTTTGCCTCCATTCCACCACCACTACACCACCAACACCCACCACCATCATCCATCTTTAGAGTGTGTAGTAGTCTCTGGCTCCAAGGTTGATCATAAGAGTTCTTGCCAATCAAAGGCCATGTTTGGTTAAGCCTCTTACATCACTTGGTGAAGACAAGTCTTTTATGTATTACTTTTGATTTTTAATCTTTCGGCACTTTTTATTCGATTTTATATTAATGACTTTAATAACTAGTTTCTTATGTTGAAGGTGAATTTTCTTTATCATTTGTCCGTGGTGTCTTGGCATTACTTTACTGTCTATATAAAGTAAAAGATTTACACCATTCATGTCTGTATGGTATATATAGAGGCATGTTGGCTACCTGGTCGAGGGTTAATGGAATGGTTTAGTAAGGTTCTTGCCTTGTTCAGCGTATAGATCCTGCAAGGACCTGGTTCAAGCTTACGAGGACCTCCTTCAATACCCACTGGTATTGATGGCGGGGGTGCGAATGGCTTGAACCCCTCATATGTAAACTACTATTAATACATTAAACCAGCTACTTGGGAATGTATCCCTGCTGATTCAAACCACTTAGCCGAGGGTAACGTCACCTTCAAAAGAGGGGCCTACCACTTTTCGCATTAATAACTTAATTAATTATCTTTCAATATTCCGACCCTTTGGGATTGTATCCTTGCTGACTCAAACCACTGGGTTGCGGGTAACGTCACCTTCAAAAGAGGGGCCTACTACTATAACTAAGACAATCTCTTAAAATGTCCGAAAGTGCAAAAATCATCAAAGGACACATTAAAGGCGAGTCGGATCCAAGTGATTCATCTTGTCTATCTGTTTTATTTTATTTTTATTTCTGCATTTTTAGTGTTTATTTTTCACGTTTCTAACCTTATCTCAAAAATTTAGATTGATTAGATGTAACAACTCTCATCAAAAGTCATAATTATTAAATTAATTAGTCCAAAAAGGAAACCCTAATTGAGACACCCAAGTGATTCTGAACAAACCCTAAAATTTTCAGAATTTTCAGAATCAGGATTAGGGCCCCTAAAACTCAAGGGGGGTTAAACCCTATTGACGATTATCCAAATTGTGAGCTGTAGAAATCAAATTTTCGAAATCTACCAACTCAGCAAGCCTACCCATGCACGTAGCTACCCTATGAATATAGGTTGGCAGTCGCGTAGCGCGACGACTAAGGGGTAGGCAGTCGCGCTACGCGACGGGGTAAAATTTTCAGTATAAATAGGTTGGTTTGGGACTTGAATTCTGGCACAAAAACGACGAAGAAATTCCAATTCTACACGGAGTTATGCTCTGTATACTTCAATTAACACACACAGGTCCCTAATTGATGCCGCAATCAGGGTATTAGCACAATCGCTGCTACGATTCATTGTCCGATCGATCAATATATCCAATGAATGTTTAAGTGCCGCCCACATTAGGGTTATACCTTATCATTCGTCATTAATTTGACGGATCATCGTTAATTCGATGGATAAAGTATTGTACTTTGTCGTTCGTTGTTAATTCAACGGATCATCGTTAATTCGATGGATGAAGTATTGCACTTTGTCGTTCATTGTGAGAATTTGATCTCGTGAGTTATCGTAAATGCTGGATTGATTACTGACCCCAAATTGTGTGCTTGTTATTGAAATTAGGATAAAAGGCTAATCAGTAGGCTAGGCTCTGCCCGTATAAATCTGCAATGTGAGTCATTCTCCTTTTCTCACAGTTTGTGAGTCATTCTCTCTTTTTATCAAATCTATTTACAAAATCATGTTTTTCTCACAGTTTGTGAGTCATTCTCTCTTTTTATCAAATCTATTTACAAAATCATGTTTTTCTCACAGTTTGTGAGTCATTCTCTTTTTATCAACTATTTTTACAATACCTCAAATTATTTTCAAGATTATAATTACAGGGACTAAGTCGTGGATATCTTGAATTACTGGTTAGTGGGGTATTGTGCACATTACTAATTTTCTCCCAGTTAGGTTCATTGACCTACTCGGGATAATCACTGTTAGGTTCATTGACCTACAGGGATAATCATCACTATTTAGGTTCATTGATCTAAATAGTGGTATGACCATCGTCACCATTGTGACATGTCACCATTGTGACAGAATGCCAGATAAAAATAAGATAGAAGCCATTGTAATCGCTGTTATGCTGTAATTAATAACTATGCATCATTATGCAAAATAGAATGATTCACTCAGTATTTCCCGCTGACAAAACCGTTTTCAAACATGTTTCAGGTAACCTGTTATGAATCAGGAAAAGTGCCATATAGCACTACAAGCTCAAGGAAGTGGCTCAGTATAAAATAAAGAAACATGTTTTGTAAAATAAAAGATTTCTTAGTGAAATCAACTACTGTAAATTACCGGGTTTTATCCCGCGTTGTGAAATAAAATAATCGGGAAATATTTACATTTTAAAAGACCCTGATGAAAACTTCCGCTGTCAAACTCAATTAAATAAATACCGCAGTATTTCTGTCCCGCGGCTCCTGAAACGGGTCAAACCGGGTCGTGGGCCGTGACAGAAAAAGGTGGTATCAGAGCCACTTATCGAGCCACTGATTTAAGCCAATTAAGTATTTAGAAAATACTTAATAATTTTTATTAATTGCTATTTTGTGATTATATGTTTATTATCTGACTAATTTTGAATAGTATGGGCAGATTTTTATATGTTAACAATATTGTAATATTTATTGCTCTATCATCGTTAATCGAAAAACATTATATATAAATTTACTTGATTATATATGGAATTACCTAATTTATAAATATAGTATTACTATATTGCGGTAAAGAAATTATATTTTTATGTTTGAAGTATACTCTTATTTAAAATTTTTGTTTAGTTATTTATTATTAATAATTTTATTATTAATAATAATATATTAATAGTAGTAGTATTAAGATTATTTTTAAATACTAGGGTTATTATCAAAGGCAGATATTGGATAGCCTAGCCTTAATTAGGCATGGACTGATCACCTATGCTTAAACAAGGCAGCACTAACCAATATCCACCATGATAATGACTAGTTAATATATATAAATTAAGTCATCATACTTATTTAGTATATAGATTTTTATATATTAACTACTGTAATAGTAAATATAAATCTTTAAATATTCTGATTTAAAGTTTAGTATTTTTATTATCTACAGTCTAGAAAATTTATAAATAAATTACAAATAAAACCTAGTATGTATTAATTTTTAGTTGATTTGGTAGTATGAAATACTATTTAAAAAGTTGTTCTATAAAATTTTGTTATGACTTAGTAATTATGTGTATGTTGCTAAACAGCATGAGTGATCTGTCGGAAGCCCTTCAGAATTTAAATCTCTATCCAGTAAGAATAGAAGTTTCCAGAGATTTCAATAAGTATATACCAGATATAGAAGGACCTATAGAATTCAATGCTTTACCTCTTGAGAAACCTAAGCCTAAGAAAATGGAAATTGGGGAAAGTTCTAGGCAAATGGAGGGATTACCATCTCAAGAAAAACTAGATTTTATAATGGCAACCGATGATACTATTGAGCCTGTTAATGAAAATAATTTTATGAACTTAGAACCATCTATTCCAAACTCTTTTAATCACTGGAATATAGACGAATGGTTGGATAATGAAATACTGTTACAAAACCATCCCTATAGGCTTTTTCCTAAGTACAATTCAGAACCTTTACCAAATTTACCAATAAGTAACGAGAATATGACTGAACTTCGTCATTTTGACAAAATGGATGCTGGGAATAGGATCCAAGAAATTTTGGGACAGATCTCCTGGAAATACGATGAGAAGGAACGCCGTTACTAGAACATCACCTGACAAAGGATAGGGGATTATAAAATATGGTTGTGTAATCATAATTGTAAAATCGGTATGTGTAAAATAAATAATAAAACGGGTATATATAGAAGTAAGATATAAGGAAATTTTAGAAAGTTACAAATTTTGTTTGTATATTCGTTTACGTGATTACGTGCAATTAAATTGTGATATTGGATTATTACTTTTATACTAATTATTTATCTATAAATTAGATATCAGATGGAAAACGCTAATAATGAACCAGTTAATGAGGGTAATCAATCTGAGCACCAACCAGGGGACCAATATGTGACTAGGCAAGATATAGAAAATATCGTTGCTCAAGAGATAGCCAATGCTATTCCAGGAATAGTTGCTCAAGGGATAGCCAATGCTATTCCAGCAATCATTGCTGCTGTTAAAAATCCAATTGAACCTCAACAAATTGTTCCTAGCAAACACATTTCTGAAAATAATTTCAGTAATAGCGTAAATGGAGGCAATAATCATGTTAATCATGATAATGAATCACGGCAAGCTCCGCTCCCTAAGAAAAGGAAAGTTGCAACGCCTGGTTGCACTTACAAAGAATTTCTTGCTTGTAAACCCACTGAGTTTGCAGGCAATGAAGGAGCGACTGCAGCACTGCGTTGGTTAGAGAAAACCGAGGCAGTAATTGCCATAAGTAAATGTGCTCAGGATGATCAAGTCATGTATGCGTCAAATCTTTTCAAAGAAGTAGCGCTAGAATGGTGGAATACGGTGTTACAATCAAAAGGAAGAAGGATGGCATATGCTATGAACTGGGAAGAATTTAAGAGTCTTGTAGAAAGAAAATTCTGTCCCGAATATGAAAAAGATCAAATGGCAAATAAGTTTCTAACCCACCGGATGGTGGATGTAGATTGTCGAGGGTATACTACGACATTCTTCGAATATGCTCGAGTGGTACCAACCCTGGCTTCGCCAGAGCCGGTACTTATTTCTCGTTATATTTGGGGATTAATTTCCGAGATCCGTAATATTGTCAAAGCTGCGAAACCTCGTACGATTGATGATGCAGTAGAATTAGCCAATACTATGACTGACGAGCTAGTACGGACAAGAGAAGAAAATAGAAGGAAGGAAGTAGCCCAAAAGATTACCCAAGAATTCAGTTCGGGTAACCATAACCATTTCAAGAAAGGAGGGAATGGGCAATCTTCTACTAGTCCATTTTGCAATTTTTGCAAAAGGAAGCATTTTGGAAGATGCAAAGGATATTGCAATTTTTGCAAAATTCCAGGGCATCAAGAAGAAGACTGTAGGAGGAAGAAATTTTCAGTTTGCTACAACTGTAGAGAAACTGGACATCTTAGGCCAGATTGTCCAAAACTGAATAAACCATTTAACAATCAAGCCAAACCAGCAGAAGGAACAAAAAGGAATGCGAGAGCCTTTCAGCTGACTACTCATGAAGCCGAGATGATTCCAGATGTGATAGCCGGTATGTTCTTAAGCTTACAACGTTTACACAACAGTATTATTTGACTCTGGTACAAACCAAAGTTTTATAAATACTTACTCTGCCAAACTCTTAACTTACCGTTAACCAGCATTAGATAAATTTCTATATTAGAAACGGCAGATGGGAATTCAGTTAAAATAAATAAGGTTATGCAGAACATAGAAATAAGTTATAAGTTTTCTGCAATTCTATTATTTATGAAAATTAGTTGAATTCGATGTTGTGATCATTATCAGTGATCAGAATTTCTTAGAAATCAACCATCGGAGAAGTAATTATGATTACAGGAGATAAACCATGTAAGCCTATGAAGTTCATATCAATAATGGAAATTGCTAATTATGAACGAAAGCAAGGAATAGTATATATATGATTTTAGTAATCATTAATACTAAAGATACAGAATTTAAGGAAATTTCTGTAGTTTCAGAATAACCAGATGTATTTCCAGAAGATTTACCTGGATTACCACCAGATATGAAGATAGAATTTAGGATTTAACAATTCCAGGAATTTTACCGATAAGCCAGGGAACCTTATCGGTTAGCACAATATTGGTTGTTAAGAAAAAGTATGGTTCGATAAGAATGTGTATTGATTATAGGAAATTGAATAAGGTTATAATTAAGAATCAATACTCATTACTTAGAATTAATGATCTATTCGATCAATTCCAGGGAAATAGATATTTTTCTAAAATCGACATATGTTACAAGTATCAGAGGAAGATGTACCTAAGACTATTTTCAGAATTAGGTATGGTTATTACGAGTTTACAATCATGCCATTCGGATTAACGAATGCACCTGCAGCATTCATGGACATGATAAATAGGGTCTGTAAACTCTATTTGGATAAATTGGTAATTGTCTTCATAGATAATATACTTATTTATTACAAAAGTAGGAAAGAACATTGACAGCACTGGCATGTACTCTTAACTTTGTTAAGAAAAGAAAAGCTTTACGCCAAATTTTCGAAGAATGAATTTTGGCTGCTAGAAGTGCAATTTTAGGTCATATGGTGAATCATGAAGGTATTCACTTAGATCTTGCTAAGATAGCAGTAATTACCAAATGGAAGATTCTGCAATCAGCAATGGAAATTAGGAATTTTGTAGGTTTAGTATTATAGACAGTTTATTAAGGATTTTTCCAAGATAGCTGTACCATTAACTAAGTTAACCTGTAAAACAGTTAAGTTTGATTACGGACCTAAACAAGAAGAAACCTTTAAGTATCTTGAAACAGAAGTTAACCAATACTACAATCCTAACCTTACCAGAAGGAACAGAAGATTTTAAAGTATATGGTGAAGTTTCAAAGTTAGAATTTGGAAGTATGTTAATACAATGCAAAAAGGTAATTGCATATGCATCAAGACAATTGAAAAAGGTACAAAGGAACTATATCACTCATGAGTTAGAATTAAGAACCATAATTTTTGCCTTAAGATTTGGAGACATTATCCGTATGAAAGTAAGGGTACTATCTATATGGATTATAAGAATTTAAGATATATATATTTTTAGGCAAAAAGAATTTGAGGCAAAGGAGATGAATGAAAATCCTAAGTGACTACGACTGTGATATTCAGTATCACAAGGGAAAGGCTGAAAACGGCAAGAGATAGTCATAAGAATTATGCAGATAATAGATAAAAGCCGTTGGAGTTCGAGTTGGAGACAAAATACTATTAAAAGTATCTCCTTGGAAAGGAGTAATAAAGGAAAACTAAGTCCAAAGATACGTAGGATCATTTCTAATAATCCAATGTATAGGAACAATTACTTATAGTTTACAACTACCAGGAAGGTTAGTTGGAATACATGATATATTTCATGTATACAATCTCAAGAAATGTCTATCAGATGAATTTTGGTAGTACCTTTCCAAGATATAAAGGTAAATAAATAGTGTTAAGTAAAGTAGGATTCAAAGACAGGATCCTAATATATTTGGGAACTGGAATTCAAAAGGAAGACAATGTATCCTCAATTATTCCAGTAAATCTCGAGGACGAGATTTTATTAAGTTGGGGAGAATGTAACAACTCTCATCAAAAGTCATAATTATTAAATTAATTAGTCCAAAAAGGAAACCCTAATTGAGACACCCAAGTGATTCTGAACAAACCCTAAAATTTTCAGAATTTTCAGAATCAGGATTAGGGCCCCTAAAACTCAAGGGGGGTTAAACCCTATTGACGATTATCCAAATTGTGAGCTGTAGAAATCAAATTTTCGAAATCTACCAACTCAGCAAGCCTACCCATGCACGTAGCTACCCTATGAATATAGGTTGGCAGTCGCGTAGCGCGACGACTAAGGGGTAGGCAGTCGCGCTACGCGACGGGGTAAAATTTTCAGTATAATAGGTTGGTTTGGGACTTGAATTCTGGCACAAAAACGACGAAGAAATTCCAATTCTACACGGAGTTATGCTCTGTATACTTCAATTAACACACACAGGTCCCTAATTGATGCCGCAATCAGGGTATTAGCACAATCGCTGCTACGATTCATTGTCCGATCGATCAATATATCCAATGAATGTTTAAGTGCCGCCCACATTAGGGTTATACCTTATCATTCGTCATTAATTTGACGGATCATCGTTAATTCGATGGATAAAGTATTGTACTTTGTCGTTCGTTGTTAATTCAACGGATCATCGTTAATTCGATGGATGAAGTATTGCACTTTGTCGTTCATTGTGAGAATTTGATCTCGTGAGTTATCGTAAATGCTGGATTGATTACTGACCCCAAATTGTGTGCTTGTTATTGAAATTAGGATAAAAGGCTAATCAGTAGGCTAGGCTCTGCCCGTATAAATCTGCAATGTGAGTCATTCTCCTTTTCTCACAGTTTGTGAGTCATTCTCTCTTTTTATCAAATCTATTTACAAAATCATGTTTTTCTCACAGTTTGTGAGTCATTCTCTCTTTTTATCAAATCTATTTACAAAATCATGTTTTTCTCACAGTTTGTGAGTCATTCTCTTTTTATCAACTATTTTTACAATACCTCAAATTATTTTCAAGATTATAATTACAGGGACTAAGTCGTGGATATCTTGAATTACTGGTTAGTGGGGTATTGTGCACATTACTAATTTTCTCCCAGTTAGGTTCATTGACCTACTCGGGATAATCACTGTTAGGTTCATTGACCTACAGGGATAATCATCACTATTTAGGTTCATTGATCTAAATAGTGGTATGACCATCGTCACCATTGTGACATGTCACCATTGTGACATGTCACCATTGTGACAGAATGCCAGATAAAAATAAGATAGAAGCCATTGTAATCGCTGTTATGCTGTAATTAATAACTATGCATCATTATGCAAAATAGAATGATTCACTCAGTATTTCCCGCTGACAAAACCGTTTTCAAACATGTTTCGGGTAACCTGTTATGAATCAGGAAAAGTGCCATATAGCACTACAAGCTCAAGGAAGTGGCTCAGTATAAAATAAAGAAACATGTTTTGTAAAATAAAAGATTTCTTAGTGAAATCAACTACTGTAAATTACCGGGTTTTATCCCGCGTTGTGAAATAAAATAATCGGGAAATATTTACATTTTAAAAGATCCTGATGAAAACTTCCGCTGTCAAACTCAATTAAATAAATACCGCAGTATTTCTGTCCCGCGGCTCCTGAAACGGGTCAAACCGGGTCGGGGGCCGTGACATTAGACATTGAGGATAAAACGGTACTAAAAGTTCTTGTGTCCTTGGACGACCTCTGTATCTTACCAACGCTATACTACGCTCATGATGGGTGCACTTGCCCAAGTGTGTGTTTAGTGTTAGTAGAATATCGTGTTTTATAAATTTAAAACTTGACTAATGTGTAAAATGGGCTCAAAATATCAATAAAAATATATCACGCTTTGCACACACCAATATTATATGCTTTTAAAAGAAAACAGTCTTTTGTAGCTTGGTTTCTTTTCTCACAAAAATCACAAAACATGTTTTTAATCTTTTCTTTTCTCTTCATCTTTTCAACTTCCTTTGCAACAGAGTTTTTAACCAACAAAATTCATCAGGAGAAACATCAGGATTAGCAATTAAAGAAAAAATTTCATCAATTAAATCATCAAGCATACTTCTCCAATCAACAAAGCCTTGTGTAAAGAAACTCTGTTGACTGGCCTCTGCTGGGGTAGATGTTTATGCAGTTTGTTGTGGTGCTAGTTGCACTTGAACCTGAGATACAGGGGCTTGCACATATTGAATCTGTGGAATAGTGGTTTGGACATACTGCACTGGAATAGTGTTTACAGGATGTGCAAAATGGGCAGTGTTTTGCATATGAGGAGCAGGGGTATATTGGGAATAGTGCACAATGCTTTGAGTGTTTTGAGGTCTTGGGCTAGGGTGAGTAATGATTGGACCATTGTTTTGACTCCTACATTCCCTAGCAAAATGACCAAGCCTATTACACTTATAGCACTTAATTTTTGACTTATCTAACCCCACCTTCAAATTCCCATGCAATCCTAGAAACTTTCTACCTGTTCTTTTATAAAACTTGCTGGTTCTTACACTCAACAAGGCCAATTGATGAAAAATCTCCATTTCTTCCAGATCAGTGAGATCAAAATATTGGAGGTCATTGAGTTCAAAGGATAAGTTATCATAGATCTGGTTTTCCCCATTAGCTGTGAAAGCATAATTCGGTGAATAAGGCTCAGAGTTGAAGGCTCCACCTGCAGTTATGTCAATATAATGATCATAACTCTGGTCCTTACTACCACCAGATGACTCTTCTTGACCCAAAAGTGTCGTGTTACCAAAAGAGTAATCATCAGCCACTTTTCCAGATTCCTGCAACTTCTTTTTCTGGTTCAGCTCCCTTTCATATGTGAGAAGCCTACCATGAAGTTGGGTCAGACTTAACTCCTTGAACCCCCCAGAATTTCTGGTCAAAAAAGTGAAAAAAACCTTTTGTTACTGATATGTTTTAATAAATAATATATTGACCATTCAAATCTGGTCATAACCTCATAATTTACTAAACATCGAAATAATCGTCATTTGTCGACTTTTACGCTAAATAGGTGCATAGTATGGTTTTAAAGCATACTTAGCACCCCAAGACTTGTTACCTACTTAATTTATAAACCATTTTTAATATTTTTACAGTAGGTATAAGTCATGAACTTAGAATCCCAAATAAGTCCTTAAAACTATGTATGAAATGACCAAAATGCCCTTCCGGTGCATAGTTTGGCATAAATTATAAACCACTATCCTACTGTTATTATAACACAAATTATATATTTTTACAGAATGTTTATGACCAGAACTTCAATTTACATATAAATTCCTTTTATAAATCTTTAAAATGACCAAAATGCCCTTATGAGGCTAAATTCGGTTTTAAAACCTTTATGGGCATACATGTTGATATCCTACTGATATCATGACATATTTTAAGCATAATAACATATGGAACTAGTATATGACTCATTCGGTTACCCGTTTATGCTTATACGCATTCGGTTCGGTTTATGTGACTAGTTTGCGTAAATTAAACGAAACGGGTTTAATCTTATCCTTTGAACTTCAAAATCCAGAATGTATTTAGTTTACCCATATAATACAAGTCTCCATACTTGTTAGGTCTAAATTACATTCCATTCCGGTCATCGCTTAATCTAGCGTTTCATACCGTAAATCCTTATTTAAACTAACCGGTCAAAGTCTACAACTTAAATAAGACCCGTTAGTATTCTAATAGGTTAATAAAACCTCCATTCCAGATTAGGGAGCCCCGGTAAAAGCTAACTTCATAAGTCTAAGTATATTATACGGCTGAGTAGATAAATCTTGCATTTAGAAACTCAGGTAAATACTTTTAACTTATTTTCCCTTATACGGGCTTGGGATATAGTAAAATATTACCGCTTAGTCGGGTATGGGATCATTTGGTCGGATTGTGATTAATAAATCCGCATAACCCGTTTTAATTCGTTTTGTTTGATAACATAAACATTGGGGGTTAATACGACCGTGTCCTGGATATCCTCGGCTCATTTAATTGCAAATGGCCACGACTTAAGCATGGGGTGTAGGCATACACCTGACAGTTACGTATGTAAAAAAGATATATCCACATTGTTGGGGATAACTCCTTCTGGGTTTATATTAGTGGTGTGTCGGTTAATCATGTCTCGGTTTCTATACCGGGCCCTAAATGTGTGACAAACATGTAAATCTATATACAAGATTATAAATATAATTGTCCCAAGTTATAAAAGATTTTTGTGCTTTGTGCACCTAAACAAATTTTCATAAACACTTTTCAAAAGAGTCGGTTAATTGTATTTACCAGTATAAACTGACGTATTTTCAAAAGACTAAGTGACAGGTACTACACATAATAGGCTGGGAGCTTCTGGGCGTTAAGTAGAGGATCTTGCAAGTCTGTAATGCCTTAAGTCTGTTGAACTTTGTTTTGTAATTTATTTAGATCCGCCTGTGGATCCTTTCTTTTACAACTGACTGTATAATCTTTTATTCGTACTTTGAACAATTAGCTTGTAATAGTAATTTACCGTCCAAGCCTTCCGTTGTGCTATAACTGTGTTTAATTGACTATGATGATATCAACTACGTCACGATACTCCCCACCGGGCCCACCGGTTTATGGTTAAAATATCAGTGTGTGACATAATAATAGAATAATAACAATACTAATAAATACGGTATTATAATACTAATAAGAGTAAACTGCCATTTTGGTCCATGTGGTTTGGGCATTTTTGCTATTTTAGTCCAAATCTCAAACTTTTTAAGTCTGGGTCCCTGTGGTTTCATCTTTATTGCCATTTTAGTCCAAAATTCAAAATTCCCCTTTTTTGATTGTTCTAAAAAGTTTGAGATTTGGACTAAAATGACAATAAAAGTGAAACCACAGGGACCAAAATGGCAGTTTACTCTTAATTTTGGACTAAAATGGCAATAAAAGTGAAACCACAAGGGCCCAGATTTAAAAAGTTTGAGATTTAAACTAAAATGGCAAAAATGCTTAAACCACAGGGACCAAAATGGCAGTTTACTCTACTAATAATAATATAATACTAATAATACAATATACATATACTAAGAATAATATAATAATATTAATAAGTACAATATTTGTACTCTAAACTAATAATAATATACTATTATAATACTAATTAATACGGTATACATAATCTAATACTAATAATAATATAATAATTATACTAGTAAATACGGTATTCTAATAACAACAATAATAATAATTAAAAAAAATACATTGCATTGTATGAGGGTCGTACATCCCCTATACGCCGCGTCTTGATTATCCCCAATTCTAGTTTTTACCAAACTTAAACCCCCCAAATCCACAAATTCAACCAATACTATCCTAAGCTACGGTTAAAGTTCAAATTAAACAGCAAATTAATGAAATATAGTACGAGATACGTACCTTGTGTGTAAAATCGAAGCGAAAATACAGTCCCATATGCAGCGTATGTGTTTGATGTGTATATTTGTTGGGTCATATGTAGGGGTCATATTGTAGACCCCTAGCATTATACTATGACATATACGCATCATACAACTCTGTACGATGCGTATGTAGAGTTGGTCAAATGACCATTATAGCCCTGGAATGGGCGTTGTACAAACCCAAACAAGGGATATAATGGTCATAATACACTTTAAAGGATTCACTTTTAAAGTTAAATGACAACTATAGTCCTAGTTTGTGGTCGTATGAGGCCCATTATACGGCTATAATGGTCAGGTGATCTTCAATTTAAAATAAAAGCATTCTGGTTTAGGTGGAAAATGCTCGCCCACCATGTACGCATCGTACAACTTTGTACGGTGTGAATATAAAGCTGTCAAATGACCATTTTAGTCCTGGATTGGGGTTGTACGTAGGGCAATCCGGGTCTAAAATGTTACTTGTCTTTGCAAAGACGTCGTGTACACCTATACATAGCGTGTATATTTTTTTTATAATTGTTATTTTAGTTGACTTTTATAATAACTAGTTGGATTTCCCACGCTACACGGCGGGAATACGGTTTGTATCGATGTCGGTCCATTATGGTACCAGCACTCGCAATAGCGAACGAAAGAGAAAACCAAAAAGATAAAGTCTTTAGTTCTTTATATACCCAAAAAGATAACGACTCGTGTTTTACATTGATAAAAATCACAAAAAAAAAAATACTGGTACCAACTTTGATAATTTCAATACCTGTGCCGAAGTTGTTCGGCTGGAATCAGTTCGGGTACAACAATGTACAACTTACGATGCTGAAAAAATATTTTATCGATTTTGTGCAAAATTTAAATCTAGATGTTGATGAAGAAAAGCAAGTCGCACCTACATACTCGAAGTTTTATAAAACATCTTATCTTAAAAGTTATAAACGAAAAAATATACTAAAAAGTAATTATAATTATAAACTCTTATAACAATAATATAAAAAAAATAAAAATAAAAACTACTATTCATTAGGACTCTTAATTAATATGTATATATATATATAACCATAATGTTAATAACAACAATACTAATAATTATAACAATAATATAAATTAATAAAGACAAACATTTTTTTATAATCTTTCGGTCAGTAATCATACACATACTTAAAAACTTATGTGAAAATAAAATAATAAATTATATGTACTGGTGTGTTATATAAAGGAATGTGTGAATAATATGTTGTAAAAAAGTTACTTTCATGGTTGTAAGCCACAAGCCACTGATACAGATTGCCCAAGTTATATTCGTATATGGGTTATGTAGGAGGCTCACACAATACCCCCTAGAGTATAAGAAATTTGTCCTAATCTTCTTTCATAAACACTTTTGTATAGTGTTTACAAATATTCTATTGTATGTTCGACAGAGATACCTAGAAGCGTTCGGGATTACTTTAGTACATTGGTTGATTAGGGCATAGTCTCTATCCGTTACAATCACATGCGGCTCCATACATTTATCCAACATTGACTTGATCCTTTCAAGAAACTATACGTAGTTATCATTTCGTTCTTTACAATTAATCGCACGCACGATACAAAATGACTTGTTGGTTGACGCTAAACCCACAACCTGGACAAATAGCATGTTGTACATGTTTGTTTTGTACGTCGCATCGATCAACATCACATGTAGGAATGCACGCCACATTGTGTACGAGTGGGGGTGAACAAAGAAAAGCTCTGTTACAATATCTGTTCCGAGTTCCTCCTGAGTCTCGTAAACGAAATCTTTGTCATACAACATGGTTTCCAGTGTCTAAATGGGAGTCTTTCCACGTGTATATTAGGCTTTAATCTTTTGCAACACATTTTATACATCTTTTTGAATATGGATGCTGTCGGGGTCAAGGTTCCTTATCGTTTGAAAAATGTTGCGTGGCTCCATGTTTTGAGCTCTTGGCTGCTTCACCAGCTTGTATTCGTTGAGAGAAAATCTTCTCCCAAACACTGACCAAACAGATGCTCAGAAGGTTCATGGTTATGTTCGAGGTTTTTCACTACTAACGTCTAGATGTCATGTGTGTCGTGCGGCACCGCCATTAATGAAAACAGACTATTGATATTTTTGCTTACCATCACTGTCGCATTGAAGCCATACCCTCCCAATCCTATCGGCAACTTTATTCGATCGACGGGTCACAGTAATGTAACCATTCTCATTTTCCCTTTTTGTACCAATTCCTTCAGTTCTTTTAGAGACATGAAAAGCTGAAACAACGATACAGTTAACCCACATTTTATATATATTAATTTTATTTAATTCATTATTGTTATATCTATTAATTTTATTATATAACATTTAACTAAGAAACATAAATATTTCATTGTCTCGCGTAACTAAATGAATGTGATACCTTGTTAGTTTGATACGTATTGCCCGAGTTAGGGGGTTGCTCATCATCATACGATGGTGTGTTCGGAGACTCACCATTGTATCCTCCGTCGTCCGGATAGCCTTGTTGCACGTAGAAAGAATGTGATGCATTGTTAGTTTCGTAAGGATTGCCCGGGTCATGGGGTTGCTCATCATAATACGGCGGTGTGAATGGAGGCACACCACCGTATCCTCTGTATCCATCTGGATAGTCTTGTTGCACATTAAAAGATTCACACCCGTATGTGTAATCTGGATACCCTTGTTGCGCCGGATAATATGGTTCATCAACAGGGAAAGGCGGAGGCTCTTTCAAATATAGAAACGGTATGTTTTGATCAGTGTGAACGCTAGACACAACTTCCTCCCCCTCGTTAGAATCGGGAATGCCAGCCTCCTCTTAAAACAACAGTATGATAAATATTTAATAATCTCAACACAACAAGGAATGAAGTTAAGTTAGTAAATGTTACCAGATCGGTTTCAGGCACCATGACGAGTTAGGATACTGCCTAAAGAAATTGTTGCCATCCAAGAACGATGACACTTTTCCAACTGCATAGAATCAAATAGTGAAATCAGTCTGTTTAGCTTCATGCTCGTCCGGAAATTGGTAAAACAATGAAGATTGCAAAGAAAAGAATGAATGAAGATACGTTATGAAGAAGTGTCTGCATGTCACTATTTGTAAAGTTCAAATTCAGAAGTATACACCTCGTATAGACCTATACGAGATGTATACCTTTATTCACGTGCTTAAACAACATCGTATCATGGTCAAATCAGACATATATACGTCTTGTATAGGGCAGTACGTGGCGTATAAAGGCCTTATATAGGCCCCTCGTACAGGCCTTATACACATCGTATATGTGACTGATTTGACACGGTTTGACCACTTTGTCTAAAACATAAACCCTATACGCATCGTATAGACCTATATGATGTGTATATATAGGTGTCCGATAAGCAAACGAGTGTGTGAATTTGTACACCTTTAAATTATCGTTCATGGTTTAGGTAAAATTGTTTGAAGTGAAATATAAAACTAAACATTTTTATATGTTTAAGAGTTAACTAGGGTGTTGCACCCGCGCTTCGCGGCGGGGCGACCCGATTTTTTAGCCGAAACAAAAGTATGTCGACACGTGTCTTACATTGACTGGAAAAATTCGAAAAGTATTTAGAAAACGTAAACATGTATATAAACAAAGTAAACTAATGGGGAATCAAATTTATTAAGTTGAGGGACTAAATATGTATATTAGGAAAGCTAGAGTAGAAGGACATCAAAGTTAAAGTAGAGGGACTAAACATGTATATTAGCAAAGTTAACTAATGAGGAATAAAGTTTATTAAGTAGAGGGACTAAACATGTATATTATGATAGTTATAATAGAATGACTAAACACGTAAATTAGGTAGAGGGACTAAACATGTATATTAGCAAAGTTAACTAATGAGGAATAAAGTTTATTAAGTAGAGGGACTAAACATGTATATTATGATAGTTATAGTAAAAGGACTAAACACGTAAATTAGAAAAGTTAAGGGTTAAAAGCGAAAAATTATTTTGACCACTCATAAGAGGACAAATGGCTATGTCGGAGTGGTCAGCCGACATAGCCTTTTAAGTGTATATAGAATTGGGCCAATTGTAGAAGACAAATGGATTTACAAACATCAAACACTAACACTTGAAGTGGGATCCGAATCAGACGTCAACAAAAAGTGACAAGGGTGTTCGAAAAAGATTTCTTTGCATTGCATGCATGGAATGAATCTTCATTCTTTATAATTTAACATTTAAAAGAAAAACAAATTGATAATATCAAAATTACAAAAAAGCCCTTGCTTTTTTTCCTTAACCCCCTGATCTATAGTAGTTGTACATATTCAACCTTTCATTATTATTATAGTTATTACTTTTCCCTTATCTTTCATTCTCTTCCACACTCCTTCAATTCTTAATTAATTACACTCTTGGTGTTTCCACAGCTATCATTGGTGGTGTTGGCATTGCGGCATTGATTGCGATCGTTGGGACAGATGATTTGAACATCTCGTTCTTTTGCATCTCAAGATCGTTTACTTCAACACTGTCGGTTATCATCATGTTCATGTTGTTGTTGTTTCCTGAATTAGCTTTAACGGGATCGAGGATCTCTTCAGCTAACTCTTTCTCCTTGTGTTCCTTGTATTTTCCCCATAAAACCGCGTACAATCCGATCACTATGAGTATCGCGCCCATCACCCTGGAAAATAGAGGTTCAATGGTTGTTAATAAAATATTTTGATACACTTTGGTTTATATCATATAAAATGTAGTAGTGAATGAAAAAACATAATTACCCTCCCATGTAGATCTTTTCAGCCAAAATAAAAGAACCCATGATTGCAACAATGATCATCATTAGTGGACTAAAAGCAGTCACAAAAACTGGCCCTCTCTTTTCCATTACTAGACCTTGCACATAGTATGCAATGCTTGATGACACAATCCCCTATATTTTGAACCATCAGTCAACAAGTCAGAAGAGTGAGAAAGAAATAGAGTATTCTAGAGAGAGAGAGAGAGATGCATACAGCATAGGCAGCAGCAAGAAGGTTCATATCCCAGCCAATAGTCCAAGTACCAGGCTTGTGATCCATCACCAAAGTAACAGCAATGGACTGTAAAGTCCCAATAAAGCATACCAAACAGGTGAGAGAAAGAGGTGCAGTGTATTTCCTCATCGTCACATTCTGCAAAACCAATCAAAACCTAAGTACAAAACACTTTGAATTTTGTGTTAATAATGATTTGTGTGATGTTATACCTGTAGGATGAAAAAAGAGGCCCATGCAAAAGTAGCAATGATAAGAAGAATGGACCCAAAAACCCAATCTTTGTCAGAAGATCCTGATGTTGCAGAAGTTGTCTCGGCAACATGGTGAGTGTGAATATGTTTGGTCCAAAACAACTCAACCACATTACCCTTGTAAAGTGTCATCAACATGGCTCCTGCAACTGTCACTATGGTTCCAATCACCTTTGCTTGACATCTAACCTTCTTCATGTCCAATATCTCCATCCTTTTATCAAAACAAATTAGTTTTTTAGATTTAGAATATAGTTCAAAAGGACAAAAAACCCTTTGTGATTCTCATACATTTACTAAAATTATTATTATTTTCATTTTGCTACCGCTTTGCGACCACCCATATACTGTTTGCGTATTTTTATTTATTTTTCACATATTTGCTACCCGTTTGCAACTGATGTTAATAATTTAATTTTGATTAAATATTATTTTATCATTTCCGTGACCAATTTGCCATCCGATCTTGGTCGGTTGCGACCGTTATGATTTTGGTTGCAAATCAGTAGCTTGTTTTGTGACCTTTTTGTCACAAAATTTAGTTGCAATTGCCTAGTTTTCTAGTAGCAAATGCCAAAAAGTGGCGAAAACAATAAATCACGATACCTGCAGAGGACGGCCATAACGAAGGTCATTGCCGGTAGCATGTTGCTCATAGCACATGAAAAAGTGGGAGATGTTAACTTCAATCCAGCATAATAGAAGTTCTGGTCTATCACCGGTCCAAGAAGTCCCAACACAAACATTTGCATGAATATTGAAAACGTGATTTTTGGCCTAATATTCCTACAATCACAAAGTCATATTATAATTTACAATAAGAATAAGTATAAGCGTTTTAAATTAAGGAACATACATCTAGACTATATTGAATGGTTACTATATATAAATATATACCTCTCTAGGTAAAGGGCGAAAGGTGCGATAGCAGCTGTCGCAAATGCATGGCGATAAACAACGAGGACATAGTGACTCATACCACGATTCAACGACACTTTGGTAATAATATTCATCCCGGCATATCCAAACTGTAAGCAAATCATTGCGATATACGGCTTCGAGGTCAGGAAAAACCTGGCAAAGCATCCTAGCTTCCCTTCCATTATCTTTGGTTTCTTGATTGGATTGAGAGTAGTGTGGTTTTGTAGCTAAAAAAGTGTAGCAAAGGAGATAGAGGAAAACACTAGAAGATGGTTGTGTTTGTCCTAAGTAAAATCAATGGATATATGGGCATATTTATAGGGAGTGGGGGCTATGTCTTTTATCCAAAAAGTTGCATCTATTTGAATATTCCTGGTTAGCTTGTGCAAGTATGCATGCATGGTAGATATCCATCATTCCATAAAAAAACTCCCTACTGTATAGCACAAAGTTAACAACAATTATGTTACTTACCAATTAAACTTTTTATGCTTTAGATAGAAGCTTAATACAAAACTATTAATATGACCCGTGCGGGTACATCCCAAATATCGAATGGATTAGTCTAATCGTTATGTCATGCGTTAAAAATATGAAAAACGCGTTTAGACGTATTTGATGATCTCAATGTAACCTATAGGTGTAAGCTCAAAATTTTAGAAACTTGAGGGGGTAAAAAAGACTTTACAAAGTTTTTAAAGACAACGACAAATTAGCTTTTAAAAAAATAGCGAACACAAGTTATTGAACGGAAAATAAGTTAGTAAAAGACTTAATAAGTTAACAAAAGTATATTATATATTATACATGGGTAAAGCTAGAATATTGAAAATTAAAGATGTTAGTTTGTATAACATGTAAAATGAAGTAATCGTCCAATCATTGTCTGGGAGGACAAATAGAAAAATAATAAGTATATTAACAAAATAAAGGGGTAGCAAAAATGAAAAGAAGTTGTTGCATTTCCCTTTTCTTTTTCGTCTGTCCTTGTCTAGGAGGACAAATAGAAAAATAATAAGTATATTAACAAAGCAGAGAGACTGGAGCAATAAAGCTGAAACCTAAAGGGGCCAAAGGGAAAAGCATAAAGGACTAAATATGTAAAAACCACCGACATTCACTTTTCATATACAGATAATAAGTCATATTAATACTTGTACATGTTGATAAATAAGGAGCGAACTTTGGAGTAACGGTATGTTTGAGGGTATGTGTTGTGGAGGTTACGGATTGGGTTATTAAACATCCTCTAGGTTAATTAGGCATACATTAGACCCAAGTTAGACCGACACCCTCTAGACCCATCACCCACGCATGCGATACCTCATGCGCATAGTGATAAATTAGATGGTTATTTTTATATGCTTTTGTATTAAACATGTACATTAAGTTTATATACTTTTTTTAATAAACCAAAGTTTACCAATATTGAAAATTGAAAAGTATTTCAATTTAAATGAAATAAATATATATGTAATATAATTATCTTTAGGTATTAGTTTTGTATAATTCATTTTAAAGAGTACATAAACCATTATATTATATGGATCTCTACGTGGCTTCAATTGGCTGAGTGAAAGCTTGTTAGTGGCAAACTAAATTTTAGTTAATGGAACTATGATGCCTTAATGGGCCCATCATCTTTATTTTTAGTGGCCAGTTCCACCAAAACATCCTCATTGGGCCCAGCTAACATCATCTCCCTCTAACGTCGTCGTTTCTGAACAGTTTTTGCATGTATTGAGACTGTTGAATGAATGAATACATTCAATCCCTCTGTACCAAAAATCCTCCAAACATGAGTACCAATCATAATATAAAATATAAAATATAAAATATAAAATATAAAATTATATATATACTAAACAGACTGTTACTGCATAGGAATTTTTTTTTTTTTAAACCAGTATAATAATATTAACTATATCTATCAACTATATCTACCATGGTTTTATAATAAAAAAAGGGTGTGCCTATTGGCACACCAAACCCTAGCAAAATTAGGGTTTATCTACGCAGCGTATTGGTCAATACGGAGCGTATAGGGTTAACCCTCTACGCTGCGTATTGACCAATACCCTGCGTAGATAAACCATGGATCTCAGTGCCTGATAACCAATCATTGCATAGAAAACAAAGGTCATATACGCTGCGTATAGGTCTATACGCAGCGTATATAAACCATTAGATTTTTTTGGGTCATTTTGGTAGGTTTGAGGGATCATTTTTTCACAAAGTTTAAATACGCTGCGTATTGACCTCTAAGCAGCGTATATAAAGGTCTGAAAATGTCTTTTATACCCTTGTGTTGAGGCTATACGAAGCCAAATACAAGGGTAGTTGTGTCATTTTTGTCTCATACGCTGCGTAGGGATCTATATGCAGCGTATACAAAGCTTCATTTTTGTATTTTTTTTATTTTGTATTCCTTTGTTTATTTATAAAAAAAAGAAAATTATTTATAAAAAAACAATATTATTGGTAAATAATACAAATATAAATTAAAAATAATATAAATATTATGAATTATAAAATTTAAAAAAGAAAATTATTTATAAAAAAACAATATTATTGGTAAATAATACAAATATATTGTTTTGTTATCGTTTAAATTAAATTATCGTATTCCTTTTTTATTTATAAAAAAAAAAGAAAATTGTTTATAAAAAACAATATTATTCGTAAATAATACAAATATATTAAATTGTTATCGTTTAAATTAAATTATCTTATCGTATTGCATCGTATCGTATCGTATTGTATCGTATTGCATCATATCGTATAGCCTCAACACAAGGGTATAAAAGACATTTTCAGACCTTTATATACGTTCCTTAGAGGTCTATACGCAGAGTATTTAAACTTTGTGAAAAAATGATCCCTCAAACCTACCAAAATGACTAAAAAAATCTAATGGTTTATATACGCTGCGTATAGACCTATACGCAGCGTATATAACCCTTGTTTTCTGTGCAATGATTGTTGATAAGGCTCTGAAATCCATGGTTTATATACGCTGAGTATAGCTCTATACGCAGCGTATTGAGGTAACCCTATACGCTGCGTATTGACCAATACGCAGCGTATGTAAACCCTAAGTGTGCAGATAGCCTGCCAAGGTGTGCAAATAGTGAGGGCCTAAAAAAAAACCTCGAAACCATTTAAAGAAAAATTGAATGATGTTGCTTAAAGTTGTAGGTAGCAAATTGGGCTTTTTGTTAGGTCGTTTTCGATGGAAAAAAACGTCACTGAATAAAGTCGACCTTAAAGAGTTACTTGTTTTTGGGCAATGAATTATGATAATATTTTGTGATCTATTTAGGTTTCAAGGGCTTTCATACCCTTTTAGTATGTGAATTGAAGAGAGAAGAAACGAAAAGTCTGATCTTTAAAGCAACCATAGATAGTTGCGGTTTTAATTAGAAAATCGAGTATGAATTTATGATGATATACTTCCTTATATACACTACTATGGAAACTAGATTTTTCTGAACGGCAACTACTTCTATATATCATATAGAAACCGGACCAGTTAAACTGGGAAATTTTGGTGCACCATTCGGTAACAAGGTTTTAAATCTCACATAAATTAACTTATCATTTTAAACAAACTATTTTACTGATGATTGAACCGCTAAATCATCAAAGCTATTGATTCATCAATTAATTGATTCAATTCAGTTTTTAAAATAGATTGACTTATTAGTTATATATAAATATTAATTAGAAAGTTGTATACGTATTCAACTTTAAATACATCATAAAAAGCATGGGAAATCAATCTTTTGATATTAAAATATAAATATAATAATGTTTCATTTTTAGTTGAAAAAAGGTGAAAGAAAAATATAATTAATTATAGTTTGAGTTATTTGCAATGATTGGACGATTACTTTTGCATTGAATCCAAATATTTTCATATTCAACGTATCATACGTATCTAACAATATCAATTACATTAACTTCATCTCTTTATGCATCGTAGCAACAATGAATGATATTATGAGAGATTATTGGAATAACTTGGGTGTAAACAGAATTCAAAATTGGGTGTAAACAGACTCCCACTTGGTGCAGAGCGAGGCACTGTTAGGCAATGATAGAAGACCCAGGGAAACCTGGGTTGGATCCTTGAGCCAAACGGGTTTTACCGGTAATTTCACTGTCATGCTTACGGGCGGGTGGGTTACCTGGTTTTCCCCGGAATTGGTGGTGAACTCGGGTTACTCTCGAAGTACTCCGTTTGTCCAGTGGGTGCCCCGAGAGTGCTCGAGATTGAGTTTGTTGGTCGTTAAAAAAAAAAGTGATGTTTGTTTGGTCACTTGTATGCCTTTCTAGCTCCTGGCTAGAAAGTTATAATTTCTTGAAGTAATGTTATGATCCTCTTTTCCGTTAAAATAATAATAATAATAATAATAATAATAATAATAATAATAATAATAATTATTGTCTTACCATTCTAACAATATATAAATCAAATATATGAAATAAAGTTGTATTACAGGGGTGGCAGATTCTTACATGACCTAATACATGCATGAAAATAAATATATAGATCGTATCAAGGTTGAGTATTCAACTAACCAATCCCAAAAATTAACCCATCAAACTAATCAATGGCGAAGCTTGAGATTTCTGGCCGGAGGGTCGAAAACGTATATACCTAAAAAATTCTATACGAAAACTAAATACCAGACACTACTGAGCGAAAAGTTCGCCCCCCCGGGTCCCTACAAAGTTGCGCCCCTAAAACTAATACGATAGAGAATTAACCTCTACGTGAGTGATAATCATATCTCATATTCTTCTTATGAGGACTCAATCTCTTGAATATTATTGACCAAGAATGTTACAATAAATAGAGATACAATAACCTATTCTAGGAAAGGAAATAAATACAATTAATACAATAATTACAAGCGATATCTTCGTAAATCAATTGCTTGATTTACGGTAGGCTATTACCCCCTTCAATCGAACAGGTGGGGACCAACGCGAAGCAAGCCACGAAATTTTTCAAAGAGAGGCTTAGAGAGACTCTTGGTGAAAATGTCCGCAACCTGGAGATTCGATAGAACAAACTTGGTGTAGAGCTGACCAGAAGAGACAAGTTCGCGAACAAAGTGATAATCAATATCAACGTGTTTGGCTCGCTTATGAGAGACTGGGTTTTGACTTAGAAAGATGGCACTTTTGTTGTCACAAAGAAGAGTAGGTCGATCCATATGAAGAGCATGCAACTCTCGTAGAAGATGAGTAGGCCAAATAATTTCCGCAGCAGTGTTGGCCATCGCCCGGTATTCAGATTCGCAACTGGATCGGGAAACTGTGGGTTATTTCTTTGCACTCCATGAAACAAGGTTGCCACCCAAATAAATTGAGTATCCATAAGTCGACCTCCTTGTTTCAATGCACCTAGCCCAATCTGCATCGGAGTAGCCAACTAAGTTGATAATAGTAGGCTTGGAGAAGGTTAAGTCGAAGGAGATGCTCCCTTTAACATAGTGCAAGATGCGCTTGACGGATTGAAAATGAGAATTGGTATGACACTGCAGATGTTGACTAGCCTGGTTAACCGCATAAGAAAGATTCGGACGAGTAACCGTGAGATATTGCACCGCACCAACTAAGGACCGATAAAGAGTTGGATCCTGAAACGAATCGCCTTTACTGTGAAATGTTTCGGTTGAAGATAGAGGAGTAGCAACAGGCTTAGCATCCAATAGTCCTGCACGGGCTAATATGTCGTGAGCATATTTGGCCTGGCCAAGGAAAATACCTGTGGCAGAATAAGTAACCTCAAGATCCAAAAAATATCCAAGTACACCCAAATCTTTTATCAAAAACTCTTTGTGCAACCCGATAATAAACGATTGAACAAGATCAGGATCACTGGCAGTGATGATGATATCATCAACATAAACGAGAAGATAGACAATGGCTGGCCCCCTTTTAAAGATAAATAAAGAGGCATCGGGTTTGCTGCAAAGAAAACCATTGTGAAGTAAGAAGCTACTAAGGCGTTGAAACCAAGCATGAGGTGCCTGTTTTAGACCATAGAGAGCCTTTTGTAGACGACAAACGTGATGAGGAAACTGTTGACCAATAAAACCTTGTGGTTATTCCATGTAGACATTTTTTGTGAGGTTTCCATTTAGAAAAGCATTACGAACATCCAACTGATGAAGAGACCATCCATAGATTGTGGTAAGTGCAAGAAGCACATGGACTGTAGAAGCCTTTACTATAGGATGAAAGTATGAGAAAAATCCAGACCAGGAACTTGAGTGAAACCTTGGGCAACTAAGCGAGCCTTGTATCTGTCGATGATCCATTCGCTTTATATTTGGTTCGATAAATCCATTTTGGACCAACTATGTTTGCATTCGTTGGACGTGGAACGAGAACCCAAGTGTTGTTAGCTCGTAGCGCGTTAACTTCCTCTTCCATGGCCTTTACCCACTTGGAATGTTTTGCTGCTAATTTGTAACCATGAGGATCCTATGCTGCAAGCAGTGTTGTAAAAGTTGGATTCCAAGGCCTTGTACTCAGCGAGTAGTCGGTCCTCTGAACCCCTCCGAGGTGATTTTCTCCTAGGCGGACTCAATTAGTCGTCGGCGGTCAAAATCGGTCAACATCGGAGAGTAGTCGGGACTAGTCGGCCTAGTCGGTCAACCTCGTTTGTTGACTTTTCAAATAGTACTCGGTCTAGTCGGGACTAGTCGGCCTAGTCGATCAACCTCGTTTGTTGACTTTTCAGAGAGAAGTCGGTCAAGTCGGGACTACTCGGGCATACTCGGCCTAGTCGGTCAACCTCGTTTGTTGAAATTTTTATGCTTATTTTAACATGGATTATTTTTATTTTAACTTGAATTATGTTTATTTTGACATATATATAATATCCATTAATTAATTTCTATATATTTACCATGTCCGAGTACTCCGAGTACACCCAACTCCCGCGTTGGCCGACTAGGGTCCGCCTAGCGACATTTACAACATCGGCTGCAAGTAAAGCATAATGTAAAGGACCTGAAAACAAACAAAGATTAGCATAATATTTTTGTTTGTAAATGGCATTATTTTGATCGAGCCCGCATGAGAGGAGATGATATCGGCTCAACAGAGGATCCGGCTTTAGGAGTTGGTTTAGTGGAAGGGTGCGGGCAGAGAATACCTGGAGACGGAGGAGGGATGGTAGTGGAATTAGGTGCGGTTTGAGAGGAGGAAGTATGGGCCGAAGGAGAAGTGTTGTGGGCTGAAGTAGGCGGATGGGCCATGGGCGGCAGGCTGGGAGGAGTTTGGTGGGAGTGGGCCGAAGATGTGGGTTGATGGATAGTAGGGTGTGAAGATGCATGACATAAAGGGCAGGAGGTGGGTGCGATTGACTTGTTGGTTGGAGTAGGGGTAGGTAAGATAGGTGGGCTTAGTAAAGGTTTGACGGGTAAGCTTTCATCAAAGTTCGAGAATACTAGAGTGGCTTCATCAACGGGTTTAACATGAGTACTAAACGAGAAATTTTCCTCATCAAACTATCAAACTGGGCATGTCGAGTGATGTAGACCCGTTGAGTAATGGAATCCAAGCACCGATAAACCTTGTATTTAGCGTCATACCCGATAAAGATGCATTTGGCACCACGAGGGGATAGTTTGTGCTTGGCATAATCCCTTAAGCATGGAAGTACACGGCAACCAAAAATGCGAAGGTTGGAGTAGGTTGGACAACGGCCATACAATATTTCATACGGGGATTTAAAATCGAGTACTAACGATGATAGACAATTTATGATGAATGTGGCAGAGGCAAAGGCATCTACCCACAATGTGGCTGGGCCATGAGAGTTAAAAAGCATAGCAAGGCCGGTTTCGGTTATGTGTCTATGTTTGCGTTCAGCACGTCCATTTTGTTCGGGTGTGTGCGGACAAGAAAGACGATGGTGAATGCCTTGATCATGAAAGAATTTTTGCACACAATTATTGGTAAACTCAGTTCCACCATCACTTTGAAACACCTTAATTTTGCATGATAACTGATTTTGAACAAAGGGTGCAAACACTAACAAGGCCTCATAAAAATCATATTTGTGTTTGAGAGGATAAAACCACGTGAAACGAGAGTGATCATCAATAAATATAGCATAAAATCGATAACCACTAGAAGAAGTAACATGCGTTGGGCCCCACAAATCAGAATGTATTAAATCTAAAAGATGCATGGAACGTTTTGTGTTTAAAGCAAATGATAAACGATGAGATTTAGATAATTGAAAAGAAGAACAATCGGTTTTGGCAATAATGAAGTAACAAACAAAGAACCATGTTTATGAAGTCTAGAAACAATATCAAAAGACACGTGTCCAAGGCGGTCGTATCAAAAGACACGTGTCCAAGGCGGTCGTGCCACTTTTCATAGGAGGCTTTGAGATGATGAGTTGAGTAGGAAACAATGAAAGCATGATTTCCTTCTCGAAGAACATAAAGTCCATTTTCACATGTGCCCTTTGCTAGGATCTCCTTGGTTGTAAGATCCTGAATATGAAAAGAGTTGTTAGAGAAAAGTACATCCATAGGCAAATCATGGGTAAGCTTGCTTATGGATAAAAGGCGTTTGGGAACGAGAACATTGTTTAAATGAATATTATTTGAAGTTGATATTTACTTGGAATGCATTATTTGTATTTGCATGCAATCAAACATATTTTTTTTTTTTTTATTAAAGAAACTACATATCACTAATGAAATGTTGTCGTTGATACGTCGGTGAAAAGACCGTAGCTAATTCTTCAGTGAAAAGATTATCGCTAATTCAGAGGTAATATATTAGACGCTAATTCAGCAATGATATCGACAAAATTGATATGTCTGACTAGCAACAGAAAGACAGTCGTTGATGCAAAAACTGATTGTAAATCGTTTGTGAAAGACTGAAAATTACGTCGCTAATCTGTCAGTGATTCTTCACATCGATCTAAGCATGAATTTTGTCGGTAATCCGTTTGTAAATTTCGTTACCAATCCATGTTTCACAATAGACCTTCATTGACGGATTACCAACAACCCCTATTTCACCTAGGGATATTCGATCAACATATACTTTCATCTTCTGAAAATCCTTTAGTTCGCGATGTTAGTTATATTCTTTGATTCTTTTTCATGCTTTATCTCAATGTCTAAGAGTGGCTCTAAAATCGTATTTAAAGATTAAAATATATTCACACAAAAATCATTAGACTCATGTTTTCAAATACCCCACAACTCAAATTTTCAATATTACATCGGAAAGATGAAAGGAAAAGATATGCTTGTACGCTTTCGTTTCCAAGGGTCGGCATATTTTGTATTCATATGGCAAATACGTGATTCATGTTTCATAAAACTATGTTAATTGCATTATTAATATGCCAACAATAACGGAACATGCAGCTAATTAAAGCTTTGGAATCCACTTTGTAAGAATCAAGGTAAGTGGGCATATTTCTGGTAGAGAAACATTCATAAAAGAATTATATTATAAATGAAAAAAAGAAGTATACTATTTAATTTTTTTTGAAAAAAAAAAAACAGAACGTAAATATGATGAAAATATACATTTAATTCACATGTCTTTCTTTAACAAAAAAAAAATTATAATAATAATAAGCCACATGTCTAGCAATTTTATAGATTTAGTAAGAGAATATCACCAAAATAGCTAGTATATTTATATGACGTTATGCATATTATACAAGTTTTATATCCCTATAACCGTAACATATATGAAATTATTTGCTTATCATAAAATATAATAAAGTATGCGAAGATAAAGTGAATACTGGAAAGTGGATACGTGGGTAAGTTGGATAAACGGATCTATGTACAATTAAGTTTATATGATTAGGTTTGGGTGAATGAATTCTTAAGGGAGTGAGTTATGACTAAGCTAAAGGAAAATCATATGGGTTAAGGGCATGTTTGAAGGTGATGAAATAGTGGTTCACCAGGGGGTTAGTCCACTAGTCTCGTCGAGTAGGGTTAATCCCTTCTTTCCTCGATCAATGGCTGGGTCGTCCTCTAATCCGTCTCCTGCATAAGGAAACACACCGTGACTCGTAACAAGGAGGATGAGGTGGGGGTTGCTCCATGTTACCACTCTCCGGCGTGAGAATAAGTATTTGCTTATGAACAAGATAAGTATTTAAGTAGTATGTGTGAGAGAGCAGATTAGCGTTACCTCAAAACTGGTTCGGGATGGGTATTTATAACCGAAGAGTGAAGGAGAATGGCGATTAAGGGCCGCTAGATGGGCCTAGGGCCTGACTGACAACGCGTAGCCTTTTTGTTGGTGTCTCAGGAGCGCAGGCCATGGAAGCGTTGGACGCATGCGGAGGTGCTGCCACTTCCTGCTGGAGTTGTCAGTCTGTCTACCAGCTTTATACATGTGGGCTGGGCAGCTAACCGTTTTTAGTGCCCAGGCAGACCACTTGCTGATTTGGTCACTGAAGTCAAAGTGTCAGTCTCACTTGTTTCGACAATAGGATGCGGTTTTGGACCGCATCGCCATGCGTGGTAACCGCAGTGATTACCGCATGCCTTGTGTTGACGAAAACAGCCATTTTCATACACAAGGTGAGTCTTCTCATCTTTCCCCAAGTGGGAGAGCAAACCGGGTTCGCGCGTGCCCGCACGAACGTAGGTGAATCCTTGTCAGTAGGGGTACTGAGCCGGGTAATGGTCACTCGTGCCCAAGCCTGGTGCGAGATTTAGGATCATACCCCATGAGAAGGGTAAATGGTGGTTAATGAAATGATTGATCACAAAAATGTTTCGTGGATGAAGGTTTTTTTATAGAAATGGTTTATGGGTCCAAGGATATGGTTGATGGTTAATCTTAACGAAATGGATGCATGCGTGCGTTGCCGCACAACCATCATTATTAACAACAAACACCTATTTAAGTCTAAATAAGATTTCAATTGATCGTATGATAATGATAAACAAAACTTACAATCGATTATACTTACATAACATACATAATAACATAAAGCCTAAAAACACCTTATCTACTTGTTACATTTCCTTTGCCCCTCATAAACCCATTATAACAGGTATACGCGTACCAAGAACAAAGTCCACATATAAATACGTCGACATGCGACAATGATATAACAAAATTAAATCTGAAGAAATGGGAAAGTTAAACGCATGTCAAAAACACATGTAGGCATAACCAAGAGCCCATTCAAATAAACCGCATAAAAACAAAAGCATATCATATAACATACCTAGACGAAATAAAGAAATAATGCAAAGCGTACAACAATATCATGCGTATTCATGTTGATAATTGATATCATGTACTTCCCTAACTGTAGGCTCAGGCATAAGGAGGCGTGGTTGCTTTTAAAAAGCCATATTAACCGCCAACCTTAAACTGTTATCATCATTGTCCAGATTATGGTCTACAAAACCAAATAATCAACAAAGATTCATTGCCTATCTTCATAGAGACGCCAAATAGAACCAATGCTATGGACACGTTAATTATTACATCATTGAGTATCATACAAATATCACAGGTTCATTAAGAAAATCAAGCCGAGGAAGTAACATACAATACTAACATATCTAAAGACCTCATCAGAGCATCTTGTCTAACATATCATATATATGTCTCACCAATCCAACCATAAAGATACAACACCTACAAATCTAGTGTGTTAAATAAAAGACATCATTCACATATCTAAATGGCCCTTCATAGATAACAACAAAAAACTAACCAATGTTACCTATAAACATAAAACAATAAAAATTGAGACATCCTTTTAGAGAATGTTTTCCAACATACAATGCACAAGGCTCACCAAAGGCTCATCGCGTATATTAACCATCAAAATAACAAGGCAAAAAGCCCCAGCCAAACAACATGTGCTATAAAGGGAAAACAATGACATATCCAAAGACCCATTCAAAACATCTAAAGGCTCATACATAAACCTCAAATTCTAACATATCAAAGACAAGCATCACCAATGACTCATCACCGATGCATGTTGAAAGATAACTCACATTCAACACTCAAAATAACAACCGAAAAAGGGCATACCAAGCAATCCAAGCCATAAGCGAACAACAATGACAAATCGAAACACCCATTCAAAGAATACTAAGGCGCATCAATGGATCATCACCTATACACCTTCAAAAATCTATTAGATTCAAACATCAAAATAATTACTCAATAGCCAAACAATCAAACATACAACATGGAGATAAGAATCACCGTGTTAAGGCTCACTAATGGCTCATCGTCTGTACATCTTCAAAGATATATCAGATTTAAACATAAAAATAACAACCCAAAAATATAGGGTTTAAAAGAAAACCCCCAAAAAAGGAATACAACGTAATAATCGACCAAATAACACGGATGTAAAAATCACCTCAACAAGATCGTATATAGACACACACAGTCTCCCCCCCCCCCCCCTCTCACTAGGATTAAGGTAAATTGAAAACTTTTACGAGTTGTGAGAACTTAGATTAATCTGCCAAAACAATTGTTTTTTTAAAGATTAACACAAATTCTAAAAAAATCTAACTTTTCTAATAAAAAAAGTCTTTGTTGATTTACACCACTGTAAAAAAACTCTTACAGTTGGTGTAAATGCTAATGTCAGCTACTTTTTACAGCAGTGTAAAAAGGCTGAAAACGCATTTGGTAATTTTTTTTACATCTGTGTTTGTAACATTTTCGTCTAAGTGTGCAAAAAATGGCGGCAAAATTCACACGAGAAGTCGGAGTTCTCTAAGTCTCACAACACAAGGGTGCTTTCCCTTAATCTCTATTATATATATATATAGGGAGGAGTTCATGCGAGAACCACCCTTATTGCGAGAACCGCGAGAACCAATGTGAACACAACCTAAAATAGCTATTATATATATATATAGGGAGGAGTTCATGCGAGAACCACCCTTATTGCGAGAACCGCGAGAACCAATGTGAACACAACCTAAAATAGCTAAAAAAACCTAAAAAAATCCTAACCCACCCCCCCAAGCTAAATGCTAAAAACTAAAACCTAAAAAAAACCTAACCCCCCCCAAAAAAAAACCTAAACCCCCCTCCCACCCCCCCAAGCTAAAATGCTAAAAACTAAACCCCCAAAAAACCTAAAAAAATCTAAAAAAATAAAAAAGAAATCTAATTTTTTTTTAAATATTTTTTATGCTCAAATCGCTACTTTTAGTGGCCAAAAATTTTTTTTTTAATTTTTTTTGCTTCGAAAAGTAGCGATTTTTATATAAAAAATATTAAAAAAATATATTTTTGTGTGATTTTTAGCTATTTTTAGCCATTTTTGGTTGTGTTCACATTGGTTCTCGCGGTTCTCGCAATAAGAGGTGGTTCTCGCATGATCTTCTCCCTATATATATATATATATATATATATATAGGGGAATGTTCATTTGAGAAGAAAAATAAATTGAGAAGAAAAAGAACAAAGGGTACAATTGTAAAACATTAAATATATATATATAGGGGAAGGTTCATTTGAGAAGAAAAATAAATTGAGAAGAAAAAAAACAAAGGGTACAATTGTAAAACATTAAATTATTTTCTCTTATCTCATTTATTATTCTTTTTGACCAATTAATTAGTCATAAATATTATCATCCCCCCACACTAAAATTTTTGCCTAGAAACATCAAAATTTATCCTACATGTTTTTTAAATTTATCCTTCACATATTGAAATTTATCCTAAACAACTCGCAATTCATCCTACACACCTCATAATTTATCCTGCACCTTAAATTAATTTTTTTCTTCTTTGAAAAGATATATTTTTTTGAAAATAAGTTACAAATTTAATTTTAGTTAGCTATTAAAAAGGAAGACTAACAATTAATGATCTATCTAATTTTACCAATATAACCTTACACCAATATTAAATACAAAAATTAAATGAAGTAAAATAAAGCATTTTTATTGGTTGAAGTTTGTTCTTTTTTATTCTTACAAAAAATTTCTTCTTATTTGAACCCTCCACTATATATATATATATAGGGAGAGAGAGACATGGTGTGATGATAATGAAACATGAAGAAACAGAGAAACAAAACGTGTGTCAAGAACAAAGACAAAACATAAACACGTATAGAGGAGGCCAATAGCTAGGCCCTATAAAGCAATAATGCAAAGGGCACAATTACATGATGTAGAATCATGTTGATAATTGGTAGTATATAAATATGGGATGTTGTGGGGATAGGCTAGTTATTATGAAATTGAAAGTAAAAGTAAAAACAGATCGATCAATCTTTTGAGTATTCAAATCAGAAAGATTGAGGTTTTGAGTTTTGAAAGCAATGACAGTGCAGTTGAGTTTTCAGGAGGTCAAATGGAGTTAGGTTAGATCACTGCCGGACAGTGGTAAAGTTGTGATAAGGAAACCATTTTGGACGTTGTATGAATTCGTTCGTGCAAAATAAATATATAATTTTATTAACTTGAATTACAAATACAGAACATAACTAAACTAAAAATTGCAATACAATTACAACTGAAATGCTATAAAAACAAGAACAAGATTACTGAAAATAAAAAGTTCTTGGCTGAGGATCGTGTTAGACACGGCTCCCTTAAAAAAAATTTCGAGTCTCCCTGGAGAACTCGTTTGTTTCCAGGATACAACAGTCTAAGCAGTTGCACTGTCGGACTTGACAATAACCCGAAGGTGTATCTTGCTACAAGAAAGAAAAGAAGAAGATTCTAGGGAGAAGAAGTTGCAAGAACAGTTGTCTTTTTCGGTGTCTCTTCTGCAGCAGGTCTCCTGCCTATTTATACTGCAGGTCTGAGATGAAACAGAAAAATAAATTAAATGAGAGAATTAAATTGCATTAAACGTTTTCAATGCACTTTAATTCGTCATTTAGTTCGCAGTAAAAACCGTTTGACTCGTCTGTTTCAAATGTTGAAATGTAATTGCTCAGTCATTAATGCCTGGAAGCTTCTGCGCACGCGCGCAAAACAGACTAGTGCGCGCGCGCCCTTGTGGCTCATGCGCGCGCAGGTCTTGCATACTCATGCGCGCGTGCGCCACTTGGCTCACTTTCATGCGCGAGCAGGGCTCTTGCGCGCGCGCTGATTTGGCTCACTTACATGCGCGTGTGCGCCAGACACTAGTGAACCTATATGAGCACGCCACACAGTCGCGTCGTATTGGCTCACTTTGGTGCGCCGCGCACGTCACATCAGTGCCCATGCTCCATGCGCGAGTGCACGCAACCTACCACGTCACCTCCAAGGTCTACCTGCCACCTAGTCCTTGCAGCCCATGTGCTTCACCACGCGCGTTCGGTCAAAAATACAAAGGCGGCTCTGCGAAGTGCAAAGTGCGCCATCAAAGCCCCACATTGCGCCCATCGCCCACGCCACGCGCATGCGTGGGGGCGGGTGCTCCACCCCCTAATTCGCGATACACTAGTGTGTGTTTCCATGAAACAATAAGGATGAAGTGTTCCCACTTAAATACCCCTTTAAGTTTCAACTCTCCTCCTATGTGGAACAAGGTGCCACTTTCCCAATTTTTCAACATTCAATGTTTCAAACACCAAACTTTGAGTATCGATATCTCATTCATCTTTGCTCCGTTTTAGACGTGGTTTAGTTCGTTGGGAAGCTCTTCCAACATAGAACACAAAACCACAAATAAATATATGAAACCCACTCAATTTATTATATTTATTTTTAGTCCAAAATTAGGAAAAATGGATTTTCCTGTATTTGTGAAAAGTGTTTTTTTTCACAAATTTCCAACAAACGTAAGGCTTAGTAGGCCCATAATTATATCTCAAAATGATCTTAAGACTACCACACAACTTAGACAATATCCATGTCCTAAATAACCATCGGGTTTCAAAACCTGATTTATGAACTTTTCAACTATTAAAGTTTCCTTAAAAGAAAAGTTTTGAAAAAAGGAAAAGCTAACAAGAGATGGGTTTAGCGCAAACTTGTGTGAATTTTTTGGTTTGCCTCTATTATGATACGTTGTTGGTTGAGTGATGAAATAAGTTAATATGTTCTTATAGATACTTGCTATAAAGATTTTGAGGAATTATAAATATTGAAGTGAATGCTTTATGATGCTACAAAGATCTTTAATTATTGATCCACGATTGTAAGCTGACATGTTTTAACATCTTCGAACTATCTAACAAGCACAATAGGACATCCTTGTATTGTAGTTTTTATTAAATGTTGTAAACTTTTAAAATTTGTAATGAAATATTAAAATTGTTTTAAATCTTTTGTTTTGTATGACTGTATGTGATGTAAAAATTCATCAAAGATCACACGCCTGGATTTTGGGTTGTGACTAAGATGAATAGTATTGGTTTCCGGATTATATTTGTTTGTGTTTGGTAATAAGATTATTGCCTCTATGTGGTGGAAAGTTTTGAGCGAAAAACGTGTTGTGTTAATTGTCTATACGTCAGTCTGGGGTAGCCCACTTGGTAGAGACATAGCCTCTTAAGGAAAAGGTCTTAGGTTCAATCTTGGGCAAAAGTGAAAAATTTAGAATATTAGTGAATAATAGAAAAAGTATTACCATTGAGAAAAAAACTTGTCTATACACTAATCATAGCACGGTTGCGACAATCACTAAAGAAAAAAAATAAAAGAATTAATGACACATTTAATCCTCTCAATAGTGACATGTTCCATTTTTGAGTCTTTCACGGTGTGTATGCTCACTAAAATAATAGATCGTACCAACATGATTGATCCATTATGTGACACATATATATTCCTTGTCATAAAAAGATAATTAATTGGAATCACTAAAGTCATTCTACCTTAGACATCATGTACTTGTATTCAAACCATACCACCCTTATGAACCAAACACTGTTATATTTCTGCATGCCACAAGCAAAAAAAAGGCCCCTTTATCATTGCCCCCCTCTTGTTTGCCTTTATATATCAAACAAAATAACGCTGACGTTTATCATAAACTAGAAATGACAATGTGAACCACACTTGGTCAAGAACCACATTTAGTCCTTAATTTCGCATAGTGCTAGACTAAACATTTCTCGTTTTCTCGAAACCCAAAGTTTATTAGAAGAAAATTTTCTGTTTTGTATTAAGTTCTAAAATTGGCTTTTTTTAAGTCGATTTGTTGTGCTTATATCATGCTTAATTATGTATATGTGTAATTATAAATAGGTTATGTGTTAGTAACATATAGGTTGTGTAATTATAATTATAAGTTATATAACTATGTATGTGCGTAATTATAATACGGTTTGCGGAACTATCAACCAATAAGTTGCATAGTTATAAACAAATTTTTTTCCTTTTTACAATTTATCATATATTCAACCCGTGTAGTATATGAGATTCTAACCTAATAAGTTAGAATTTATCACCTATATAAGATTTATCATAATTTTCTCTTTATCATAATCAACCTGTGTAGTATATCAACCTAATAAGTTAGAATTTATCACCTGTATAAGATTTATCATAATTTTCTCTTTATCATAATACTGAAGAGTTATATTTAGATTATTCTTTATAATTATCCTCGCTAAATTCTTATAGATAGTTACCAATAATATACAATATCTTTAGGGTTTTCATTATTCTATATCTAGAAACCCTAATTTCATTATGATCCACAAAGTTTGGTTTTATATGAAAACCCTAAATGGAGGAAACGTAACCTGCAACTAGTTAGGAACTTGTGATAGAAACATGACCAAGTGGAGCATGCACACAAAGAGAGGATGCACAAATGGGTATCTAATCATCCACCAACTAATAACACCTTAAGATATACACTATCATGTCACCCGACATCTTATGCAAGCTTTGTAGCCACCAACAAGCTACGGTCTACTCTATAATTCTGAGTTGAAATCATTAGCAACATATTGGCAAAACATCTGCATAGATCACGTAAGCTGTGGGGATATTTTGATTGTCTCCACTCTCCATGGCTATGGGAAAGCTAGTGTCATGTGTACTTTTGCTATCCACATCTCTTCTGCAATATGAATGAATATTAAAGGGAACAGTAACCACAGTTGAGTGCATGATGAAGTGGGATAGTGGTGAGTGGGTGTATATATATCTAATCACATAAATCCCGAATGATTACCAATCACATAGACACAAAAGAACATGACACACGAATATAGATTGTATAATGACAAAAGACAGAAGCGTGTGTGTACCTAGACGCCTAGACCATAGCCGCTTTACTCTAAGACATGTGATTTACCTTCCTCATGCTGGCCATGTAACCGGTTGGTGGGGAAGTCTAGTGATGGCGTACGCCATTTTTTTGTCTATACCCGAACTAGCAAGTCAATATTGATGTTTGCGGGACTTGGAGGTACTCCATGTGATGCCTTGTTCCCAAAAACAACGTTGTGTGTTACAAGCAACTTAACTTTTTCTGGAGCCAAAAGCGGGTCTTAGAGCATCCACAATGCTACGCTTCACAAACCTCCACCTCAGCATACCACATCATTTTTCAATCCTCTCTGAAAATCATATTTTTTTCTCACCGCATCAAACCTCCACAAACCATCTTTAAAAATATTAAATTTATATATTTAAGATTTTGTATGTTAGAGATGAGGGCCCCACATTGAGTTCCGTTGGAAGTCTGCAAATCCGGATGTGGGTGTAATGGACTTCACTTTACAACGCAACATCGATCTGTGAGGGTTGGTCCTCAAATTCGGACGTTTGCCTCATAGAGCATTTTAGGTGGTCCTAATAATCACTTACCATCAATATTGTCTTTAAACTAAGTCTATAGTCATCGGATGGGGAGGATGAGCCTCAAGGAATGGGCTTAGGGTGTGGAGGATGAGCCTCCCTTTATTATTTTGTTTATTTTTTCTATACTTTTGTTAAGGCTGGAGATATTTGGACACCCATCGCGCCTATTTTCACACCTTTTGTGCCCTAGACGCCTCGTATAGACCTATACGAGGCGTCTAAGCACTGAATTCAAGGGGGTCTGCGAGGGTGTCAGGCACAAAGTTTAAGTAACCCTAGACGCCTCGTACAGACCTATACGAGGCGTCTAGGCTTGGGTTTTTTTTTGGCTGAAATGAGGGTTGTTTTGGTGGGTTTTGGTATGGTTT